>CAJSYZ010000010.1:462769-1690706 GCA_910574455.1 Trichaptum fuscoviolaceum | reverse complement strand
AGGCGGGGAACGTCTCGTGGAGTGGCTAGTGAAATGGCAAGGGTATGTGAGCCGGCCCTCGATATCATTATCTGACTTAACGAATACTGCCTCTCATGTTCAGCTATCCCATGGAAGATTGCACTTGGGAACCAACCCAAAACCTTGAAGAAAACTCGAAAGGAGTACGTATGGATTTCTATGCTCAAGCTGAGCGGGAGGGGCTGGACTGGCGATCAGCAGAAACTTTACTTTTGAGAGAGGCAAGCTGCAAAACCTGAGTAGATCGGCTGACCAGATCTTCCATTCCTGTCACAATTTTTCACGTCATGCATTAAATTTCTGCGAGATTTTTTCTCCTTTCTTTTTCAAGTTTCCCGACGGCAAACAGCGTCTCATGGGCGCTTCGCGTCCGAGTTCCGGCAACACGGCTAAGGGTCAATTATATGGTGCCTGATTGGGTCTAAGCGTTTTTGCCTCAGCCTTTAGCCGAGTCCCGAGACATAAGACATTCGAAAACTCTGGTCCGCACATTTCTCTCTTGTTGGTGTCTCTCATTTCTATCCCCTCAAGCGCAGGAGGTCATCGACGAGAGACATGTCTTACGCTCCTCCACCGCTCCAGGCGCATCATAGACTTACTTCAGAAGTCCATCCTCATCATGTGCCGTCAGCGAGTGGCACGCACCATGCACATAGCATTGAAAGACCACAATACGAAAAGTCATTTATTGAAGGCCTTGTCAGTAGTGACTTTGCGAGTTTGCCAGGCGCGTCGAGCTCGCAGGTTTCGCGTCAAATTCCAATCTTCCGGCCGAATAATGCGAACGGACCGCTTATACAGCCCTCAGTGCCTGCAATATCACGAATCCCGTCATCTCATTTTCCTCCGACTCCAGTAACACCAACAGGACCGTCGCCTGTACCGGGATCTAGTGTCCCGCCGCCACCCCCAGGCCCTGCACATTACTCTTCTGGACAGACCACAACGAGTGTCATTCTCACCCATGAAATTGTTAATGCAGTGGTGGCCTCGTATGACAAGAATGTTCAGACTCGCTTATCTGCACTAGAGTCGTCAATGCGAGGCAGCATTCAACATCAGGCTCGCACCAATACGACAGCCATCGACACGTTGAACGCGAAGTTGGCGGAGGACAGGACTTTGATTGCGAAGAAATTGGACGACCTTGTACTTGACGGCGAGGAGAAGCGAGCGTTGGCCATGCAGAACTTGAATACCAGTCTGGGACTCTGGCAGACCATGATGGCTGATACCGCGAAAGCTGCTATTAAAGAAGCCGTCGGAGAAGCAGCGAAGATTATGCCGCGTATTGACGAAAAGAAGGTTTTAGACCATGTTAGCGCTTTGGGTCGATTAACTATCACATTGGACGAAAGGGCATCGACGCATCGAAACGCCATAGCGTCTGAAATAAATCTACTTCATTCGACACAAAGTCAAATACAGTCCCAAGTAGACTTAATCGATGCGCGGACGAAGTCTATAGAGAAGATCCTGACGTCTGCTATCTCTTCCCTCGCTTCTGCTTCATCCCCCCTCCCCTTTCCCGTGGCTTCGCCGGTCTCTCATGCTACATCTTCGGCATTGTCTATCTCTCCTACCCCACGTCACTCCTTCAGCTCCGCTGGCGTTACCGTGTCTATTGCAACTCCTGAGCTCCTCGCGTCCTCTGCTAATTTGGTCCGGGAACACATTACCGAATGTACTTCCCAGACGCAAGAAACGTTGGCGCAGTTCGCAAAAACCATAAATGTTGCGCGCGATGAAGATCACGAAGTGAGATCGAATCTTGCGAAAATGCTGGACAATTCGCACGCGCTGCAGACTGCCCAGATGGATACGTTACTGGACGAAATCAGCTTTCTCAAGGCTACTATCGGCGTTCTTGATCCCGTTCATACTCCATCAGAGGAGTCGACAGTAAATACCGAATCGATGATAGGGGGTACGACGGAGGTTTGCACTTCTCATACTCCCATTACCTTAGCTGAACGTATGCGGGCCATCGAGGAGAACCAGCAAGTCCTTTTGCAATGCCTGAAAAACACTGCGCTTTCAGGTGAGTTCATCAAATTCTTACGACAACTGGTGTTTCCTAAAAGTATTATAGAGGAAATTCTTCGGGAAGTGTCATTGGATCCTAACGATTCAGCTAGTACGTGCTGCACAGACAATGGTGCGAATGTTCTATTTTCTTCGGCGTTAATGCACGCTCGTCAATTTAGTAATACTGAAGTATTCGATCTCTTTCTCTTCCCCATCAGCTGAGTCTTACATCACGAGTTCGTCGATATATGACATGAAAGACCAGACGTCTAACAAACTCAACCACATTTTACGATGTACGTTAAAATTCCTTTATCATAATGACTCCGTTGACAAGACAACGTTTTATTTGCTTTTGAACGATATAGATCTACTTGCGAATATCCAAATGAAGCCAGAGAATGCTGAAGATCAGACTGGATTGGTGAAGGAGGAGAAGAAACCACTGATGAAGGCTGAACCGAGGAAGTCCTCGTATCGTGGAAGTCGACTTCGTCGTCCGAGTACGAAGAAATCGACATGGTCTTCGAAGGCCAGCAGCATGAGTGTGACTCAATCGTCCAAGCAAGGCTCGCAGGCTGGCGAGCAAGCTCAGACTGGCAACGAATTAGGACCAGAGTCTCAGGATAAACTCGCGATTCTTATCGCTACTAAGCGAGGCGATCTCAGCGTTTCATCCACAGACTCGCCTTCGACAATTCCTTCTCTATCAAACACAGCTATTCCAACATCTGCAACCTCTGGATCCCTATCCCATTCTTATGCCATGGATACCGATGAAACTCTTCCACTGGCGCAGAGCTCCCGCGCCGATATGGCACAGGACGATACCCAGGGTGATCGACGACTGAGTGTCACAAAGGTCAGAGCAGGCGCATTGCGTGATGACGAACTTCCCAAATTAGCAGGCGAGGAGCTTTTGTCACCGCATTATTTGAAACGATATCGGCACGACGATCGTGAAGATTCGCCCCTCACACCCCTATCGAGTGACAGTGATGATGAATATGTCCCTGCCGGCTCTTCTTGTCGCTCTCGCTCTTCTGAGGCCGGACCCTCTCGTAGAAAGAGCATAGAAAAGTCAAGAAAAGGGGGCGGTGATTATGTCTGCCCGAGACCTTCCTGTGGCAGGCGTTACAAACACGTTACTAATCTAAATCGACACATGGAAATTCAAGCCTGTCCCGATCTCAGAGCGGCGAGGATGGAAGAGTATTTAAACCAACGAAGGGAGGCATCACCAGCGCCAAGTGGTACGAACTACTTCTACCCTCCGCCCACGAAGAAGCAAAAGTTGGACAGGTCGAAGCACGATGCAAGTGCTATTATGTTTTTCAGCGACAGAAAGGCTCGTGGGTATCGAAGTAAAGCTCAACGGAAGCCTGGGAATGCAGAGCTTTCCACTTCGAAGGACGCAGACAACTCCTCGCTCGAACTTCCGGGGGATCATCAAATCCCCACCGCTCCGAAGTCCATGGCATCGCATAAGTCGACTGAGCGGAGGCTAGTCAGAGTAAACTCGGATGACCAAAGTTCATCGACGAGGTCTCTGGCGAATGGACAACCTTCAACCACAGCACTAGGGTCAAGCGTCGCATCACTTTCCGCGCAACCAGCTTCTTCTGCTTTCGGTCTGCAAGACTTCGGTGATATCACCAAGAATCCGGACTCTATTCCATTACAACCGGCTGCATCGGCATCTGGTTGTACCTGGCCTGAGAAATCGAAAGGAGATGATGTCTTCGGCTCTCAGGTATGTATACATACCCGATCGTTTAATCTAAACATATTAATCTCTTTACATAAAAACTCTAGTTAATTCAATGTGATAAGTAAGCTTCTAATAGAGCTTTGAAAGTCTGACTATCTGATATGTTTTAATCAGATGTAGCATTCACTATCATTTCAGATGTGTCGGTGTGAAGAAAGGAGACCCTGTGATACTACTCAAGAACGAGCCGTTCATTTGTCCACCGTGTTCCATTTTGTCAGTGGCTATGTTACGTCATATGTGGAAGAAACTAACTTCAAACATCACATTTCAGACCCATTGCCAGGGAGAACGTTGCAGCAGGTTTTTAAGATTTTTAATCTAATGTTTTGCTTCAGAATCTTATAAATCAACAGTTTCCCAAAAACTTGACTCGCAACCACCTTGTGGTAGACCAGATTGTGACTGGCTTGGTGCTAAGGACATCTTCGTTGTGGACAAGATTCTTGGCAGAGCATTGTCGGACCCAGGAGAAGAAGCTCCATACTACTTCTGGTTGGTGAAATGGGCAGGGTGGGTACATAAATAAATATGCATACATATTCAATGCTAAGATCCAAGTGCAGATATCCGCCCTCAAAGTGTCGGTGGGAAAAGGCTGATCAAATTGGCGATGTAGATAAACTCGCCGAAGAATTCTATGCTACCGCAGCGAAGGAGGGCTTCAACTGCCATTCCAACGATCTCATAATCTTGAAGGAAGCTATCGAAGGTGGGTATGTAATTCCGAGAGGTGGTGTTCAATCATAATCAGTGTGCAATGTGCATCATATTTTTTGAATCATCTGCATTTTTCATATTTTGTATTCTTAAAGCTGCTGTTCAGAGCTTATTGCTTACTTTATAACACACATCAGACATTCATATCCTGCAATTCTAGTATTGAAACTTGTAATCTTAGTTTAGAGTCATGTTATTCTACTATTAGATATTCCCATAATCCACTGCGCCTCCTCCTTTAGTCCCTTCCTCTCAGTAGACTTGTAAGTTAAACCAGCAAAGTACACGGAAGCTCCCAACCAATCGCACAATACGGGAAAGTACGTGGAGTCTTCACGTCGTCCAAGGGCAAGTTCGGTGATCCTATCATGCCTTTTATGAAAGTTAGAGATGATAACGGCTGATTGATTTCCCGTCTTCGCCCAACGAATCGGTGGTGGCTGCTGGTGCAATTGACCATATATTGCCCGAAGGACATCCTGGACGGTCACGAAATTTGTTCTGGACGGCTCTGCGTGGATTACAATCCCATCTGATTCGTCGATTTCTATAATCATCTCCGTGCACGGAGGTTGCGAGGCGGGTTCCCGGTAATCAGACAGTCCCAAAGGTGTTGGCCGGCTCATGAATGTCTTTCGTATGGATGTCACTGGAAGTTGAAGATCGAAATGAAGCAAGTCGAGAGACTTTCTTGTCAGGAATCGGTGTGGAGTGTACGTTTCTCTCTGAAATGGCAGTCGGCCTTGAGCAAGTTTAGTAGTAGAATGAATGGGATATCTTGTCATCACGTACCATATTGCTTTGTCGTAGACGATGGAGAGGATTTTGTTCTGGGAGTTGACGACTCGGAGCCGACTTTAGTAGAGGCGATGCTCGTAGTAGGCGATCTCTGCCCGCTTAAGCCTTTTGATTCAGGCTTTAAGGTTGAATTATGTTATAAGATATCACATAAATGGAAGATAATATGAAGAGTATCTCACAAGAGGTGGCATTTGACTGCGAGAAGTCGTCGGAAAAGGAGGAGTGGGAGGAGGCTTGAGGTCATTGGAAATGACGTTGAGCAAATTATTTGCTATGTTTATTATTGGCGGTCGTACGTCGAGGGCCTCCCAGCAAGGGCAGCATATATATGACCAAAGGGCTTTATATTCATTAGGCCATCGTTCCCAATGTTGAAGACAGGACGGCAATTCTCCTTGGATGATAGCGCAGATAACTTGGGCATCATTGCGGTGATCGGCATACGGCAACCCTCTGGTAAGGATCTCCTGGAAGAATCGTATCAAAAGCCATTAGTGCGCGTACATTCAAGGGGGGGGGGGGGGGGGGTCAACGAGAGGCACTTACATATACAGTCATTCCGAAAGCCCACACGTCGGCCAGTTGCAATCGGTATTCTTCTTGCATGGGGGCGGTCCGTTCATCTACACTGAGTTCAGTGCGAAGTTCTACTCGCAGGACTTCAGGAGCCATCCACCGAGCACTCCCTTTAAGGCCACCGCTTGTGCTTCCCTGAGAAAGTGACGTGCCCAGCAGCATAGAGATTCCGAAGTCTGTGATAAGCGGGATCCCGGATGCAGACATGAGGATGTTAGCCTGAGATCATGACATTCAGTGATAGCACTAAGTTATTATCAAAGCGTCTATCCGCTTTCAGATCTGCATGAACAATGCCATTCGAATGCAGATACCTGAGGCCCGCAACGATCCCTCTGACCTGAACAAATACCAAGAGTCCATTATTTTCTAATTTCTTCACTTCATAAAGATGAGACAATACTGTACCAAGGAAAGGACATCCACATAATAATTTTTCCTGACATATTCTGCGATAGTGCCGTTTTCCATCCACTCAGTTACCAGTGCTGGATAACGATCACCCTCCAAGGCATAACCCATCAGAGGTAAGATGTTTGTATGGCTGACCATAGACCAGATCTGAACCTCTCTAGCCAATCTCTACATCGTAGCAAGCCTCACTTTCAGATAACATTCCGAGATAAGGTTAGACAGATCACAGCGCACCTTGGTAAATTTAGGATCGTCCTGCAAATAGACGCGCAGCCTCTTCAGGGCCACCAGTGCCCCGTTAGCCATCCGTCCTTGGAACACATCCGAGTAGCCGCCGAGCCGCTTCATGACAGTATCTTCGAGCACGATAGAGCCAGTGAGGTCGAGGTCCATCAATGTAAGGAGCACCTCCATCAGTGGATTCGGATCCTCACTGGCAGTGACGGACATAAGCGCCTCGCTGTCGTTCTGAAGCTCATCCTCGGCAACGAAACGCTCCAGCAAGTTAAGCTGAGCACTAGTCCGTCTCTGCTTTGGTGCTGTCGAGGAGGACATAATATACTAGGTGAGAACGTCTTCATATGCATTCGGCAGAGTGCCTTTGGTGGAAGAGAGTCTGGGAGAGCCTTGACTTGAAGTCGGTGCTAGATTGTTTTAATAACTCAGGCGAGGCAGATCAATGAGCATAAATAAACACGCACGTACTAGTCGAATTGGATTAGTAGTCAATCTTTGCTTTACACAGCATCTCCCGGGTGCCTTGTCAACCGCGCAGACTTCGCTGTCCATCACCCACAGCTAGTTGCTAACTGCATAGCACTCACCACCGACAGCAATAAAAAACAGCGGCCGATGGTCGGACAGGACCTACAATTACAGAGCTATTATATTCTGCAGCCTTGACCATGTGAAGCGTACAAGAGGTATACGTATATGAGAGTGACAGTAAGTAGTATGGAAGTCATCAGCGGATCATGAGAAGGGAGTTATCAACAAGGAGTGACCAGGTTAGAACAAGAAATGAAAAAGGGGAGATAGATGGTGGTAGTCAAGAGGGCATGAGTTTAGAAAGATGTGCATTAGATATGATCAGTCACCACCGCGCAACGTAAGTATTCCAGAATAAAACAACACTCAAAGATCATCGTTTTCCAGCATGCCGGGCGGGTGGCCATCAATATCGACGTGGCCCTTCTCGTTCATGAACGCATGCTCATTCGATGCGTCTATGCCCAGCTTTATATTCTCCTTCACCTCAGCATCCGCCAGGCCCAGAGGATCACTCGGCAGCCAGATGATGCGCATGGGCTCAACGCTCGCCGGGTGGTAGAAGTCCGTCGGTTCGTCATTGCGCTTGCCCTCCATCGGCACGCTCGCGCCGTAATCAGCCCCATCCTCACCGCGTACCGCCTGCTTGCCGCTTGGCATCGGCTTCCGGTCGCGACTGTCGGTGCTCTCCGCATCTGAATCATCGTTCTCCGGCGCCTTCGCCTCATTCTCCGCAACCTTTGCTTTACCCTCTTCGCCGCCAAAGCCGTCCGAGTGTTTGTCGCCAATGAGCTCCTCCGACTCCTCAGAGCTGCGCGGCATGCCATAAGACCGGTCGGCGAGCGACAGTGGGAGGGCGTGCAGGAGTGGACCGTACGAGTTGTTGATCACCATATGGTACAAAGCGGTAAAGACAATAAGAACGATCGTCAGTGCACCTTCCGCCACGGCGCTCGGATCGCCTTTGTCATTGCGAGCGAGGAAGAAGAGTGCTGCCAGACAAATAAGCTGGATGTAAAGCCCAACGAATATGTGCTGGATGGCTTTGGGGAAGAATAGTCCGCCCGTGTCACCGGCGGTGGGCTGTTCTAACTGGTAAAGGAAGAGGTATTTCCACAATTGGTAATACAAGAAGAATGTCGCGCACGCGAGTCCATTGATGATAGGTGAGATGATCGAATAAGCAATAGCTGCAAGAAAAGATGTTCGTCATCCTACACTCTTCAAATAGCTCTGATGATAATACGTACTAATAACAGCGATGAGTGTTGTAGCTGGGAAGAGAGTACCCCACTGAATGTTTCGTAACGTGTACTTGATGGTGTACACAGACCTCGGGGTGCTGCCCATGAGGAAGAGTTTCACATAATAGATGGCAAGAGGCACGATTTGCAAGAAACCAGAAGCGGTACCCGTAAGACCTTGGAGAATGGTGTATGTAAGGAAGAAGTTCGATGCCTGCGGGAGTTGTGACGCCAGCAGACTCGGGATCGACGTCGGGTTCTTGACCAGCTGGGGAAGAGCAGCGATGATACCGGATGAAAGGGTTACAATAAGGAAAGAATGCTAAAACAGTATTCGTAATTAGAATCATGGATTCGGAAATATTTGCGCTGGTAAGAGACTACTTACAATGACCTGGAAGGAGAAATAGCGCGACATCAGACTCAACTCTACCCCTGTACGCCTTGGAATGCCCTCGAATTGGGCGAGGAAGCGGAGGAAGATAGGGAGGAGCATCATGAGCACCGCAAGCAAAACGGGCGGAAGAATACCCTGTATGATACCAACCACCGTTTCTGGAAGCGTGCAGAGCCACGCCAGCCAGTGGTACGTTTGGCAGAGATTCGCAATGTTGGAGACAATACCAATGAATGCAACTGGGGGAAAATTCGTTGCAGGTCAGTGAAATTTATTCCCGCTTGCAGAAGTAAACGCAGAGTCCTTTCTTCACAGAAGGAAGGCACGAAGAAGAGCGATGAATGGTACATACCCGGAATAGCCCAGACGATGATTAACCCGACCGTAACTGCATAGCTAATCACCAATCGAACCTTCGTCTCATATGGATTGAGACCCAAATTTCCCCAGATGACATCTGCGGGTGCGACCTCGGTGTACTTCGCGGCCATTCGGTAGGGCTCATGATGCGTCAAGCTTTGCGCAGCCATATGCGCCGCGATCTGCTGGTGGAACAGCACGAATGCGCTGTTCAGTGGCGGGTACGTTTCATCGTCCTGTGAAGCCAGTCGTATATTGCTCGCGTCTGCCTCGCCAGAGCCGGTTGCTTCGGCTTCGGGCGCATGTGAAGACTCAACGGAGACCTTAGCCCCCGCACCCCTCCGACGGACCTGCTCAGTCGACGTTGACGGTCGAGCACGCTCATTATCCAAATCCAGATCCTCCACGTCGCTCCTCCTGTGCAGCAAGCCGCCCCTAAGAGGGATCGGCACGTCCAGGCCAGTTACCAATCCCGCGAAGCCTCCAACTTTTCCGCGTATATTGGTCGAGCTCTCCTCCTCCTGCCTCAAGACCGTCCGGCCCTTTTCGAGTGCAATGGTCGTCTCCTCAATTTCCTTCCGCGCCCACTCGATACTGTCAACTTTCTTGCCAATGAGCGGCAGACCAAAGGGAATGAAACCGACAGGCAGTCTATGAGACGGTCTTTCGTTTGCAGGGACAAGTCGCTCGGCGAGCGAGAGAGCCTTCTCGCGGTCCTGCAACTCATCCGAACCTTTCATTTCAACCCCGCCGTTCTTGGCTTCCGCCTTGAGTTTCGCATTATGAAGCTTGAGCGCAGTTCCAATAAGCGAGGTCTCCGCAGACTCCAGCTTGTTGCACGCCTTCAATCGCCGATTATACAGGTCAGGAAGGTCTTTCAAATCACTGGAAGGTTATTTAAGGAAGTTAGCTCCCACTAAATTGAACTATAGATATATGACAAGCGAACCGATTAAGCCAGACCTTCCGCACACCTCCTGGGAAGTGAGAGAAGAGCTTCGTTATGGACTTCTCTGAAAGGTATTTGGTCGGGACTCCCGTGATGAGGATGGTGTTTGCTTGAGCAGTTGCTGAGTGCTCTGGGTCTACCAAATGTCGCTGGCGCGTCGTTACGAAATGACGCATTTCTCCCTTGATAATGTACCAAATCCAGACTATCCGGAACGGAGGATTATTACATATCTTTTATCCGAGCGAACGAATCCACTCACAAGTAAAGAGCCAGACCAATATAATATGTCCAGCATATCTCGATTGCTGCGTCGTGGGTATATTTCCGAAAGTAAACTGCTCAAGCCCTCCTTTCCCGGTGTGTGTGAGGACGCTGTCTAAAGGAAGCAGAACGGCCCACGAGATCAGCCAGATGGGTAAAAGGATCTTGACCATCATCCGGAGGAAGCGAACGAAGAAATACGCGTCCATTCCATTTTGATATTTGATCTTCCGATAGTCGGCTTTGTAGACGGAGATAGGCCATTCAAGCAACTTCGTTGCGAGCGGAGGAGATCGTTTCCTATGAGATTAAGTTTTCAAGTCGTCAGCGTGTAGTCCTCTCTTGATAGTTGTTGTGTGCAAAGGCACGTTTAGAAGCAAGGCACACACAACGCGCTTAGAGACTGCTCCATCGCATGAGGTCATACGTTGATGGACAGCGAGGCCCAGAGAAAGAGAGAAAGAGCAGCTCACTTTTCCGATGGTATGTACGTACGTGGCTCATAGATCGCCTTGAATCTCTGCCTCAAGAGAGTGAACGCCAGCAGCTCCAAGGCAAAGACGGCAGCATTGAGATACAACGACGTCTCGAACGTCTTAGTCGATTGTGCCTTCGCAGTCGACTGCAGCTGCTCCGTCGAGTTCGTCGACCTTCCAAAGTCAAAGCGAGGAACAAGATGATGTTGTCCGGTACAATTCGATATCATTGAGATCGCCGAGTCGCGTACATTTGCGAACGAAGGGCCAACATGTACATTCAACATCGGTGACATAGGAACATCAGCGAACGTGCAAGTCGTGCTGAGCAAAAATACTTACATTGCGAGCGAACCACGAAGGTAAGAGCAGAGAGTTCAGCAAGGGTATGAGGTGAGATGCAAAGAAGAAAGGGAAAATATGCAAAGGAGCGGAAGGTGGAGGGTAATTTATAACTGTGGCCTACAAAGTGAAATACAATACAGGCGCAAAGTCAGTGCCAGTGCTCACAGGACGTCTGGCACCCTTTAAAAATAGATTCAATGAGTTTTTCTATTAATGTATAATAGCATGCTGTATATCTCTAAATATAGCTACGCATTCTGGCTACGTACTCCATATATAGAATAGCGTGGTTTGAATATACGGTATCGGCTGTGAACTACTGTCTCTCGGGGTCCAAATGGCTATGCCCTGTCGGGAATTATTGCCGTGACGTCAATTGAATAACTGGATAAATAAATTGAGGCTTTGGCGCCAGAACGCGCTAAACGTCGATCATCCCGCTTCGGCTGCCGTCAGATTTCACGTTCTTGCATGGAAGACATGTAACATCTCATCTACTTAATCTTACATGTTATTATGATCTTTCTGTTCTACAGCTAATTTTACTCCTAAAACTCAACGTTATGCATTGTAAAGTTGAGTTTGCACCTGGGGTGAAGCGAATGTAACCCGTACCTACAAACTCATTAGAGGTCCTCGTTTGTGCCTCCGGCTTCCGCATCTTGACGTATCAGCCGTCTAATCCGCCCCGCCGAGCCCTCGTGGACTCGCTTGTAGTCTCAGCATACGCCGCTATACGCTCGGATACTCGACTAAGAATAAACCATGCCTTATAAGATCAAATTCGGTTCGGTTCGGCGAACTGCAGATGAAAGTTCGATGTGTCTGCCTCTTGAAGACGGTAGCAAGGAACCCGAATGTATAAAACGCTGCCAGTGTACGAGAGGGGCTCGGAGCAGAGTCAAAAGCACGGCCATACGAACGGGGATCTCACGCAGAAGAGCATAACCTCCGAGCTGGGTGGAAAAGGAGGTCCGCTCAATTCAAATCTAAGTCACTCGCACTGGGCTCTAGGTCGACACAGCTTTGACAGTTTGACGTTCCTCCGAGCCCGATATCGATGGCTTGATTCATCAAGTATATCCGGAAAATGCCGAATTTTCATCCGGCAGTGTCCTCCGCAAGTTCACAGCCTTGCAAGTTCCTTTAAGAAAGACTATTGAAAATGGAATGCAGGAGTGAAATAAATCAAGTAGTAGGTACATAAAGGAGCGTGCACGAATTGAATGCGCACCGGCTGCTTCTGAGTCGGTGAAGAACCATGCTCGGAAGCAGCACTAAAATGACTGCTTCCACAACTCAACGCCGCCGAGCTCAGGCTCGAAGATTCAGATTACCTTAGCTGAGCTGAACCAAAACATTTGATGTTGCAAGTATTCGTTCCCGAGACTTGACCATTTTGCACGTCTTGAAGCTAACGGAAAGCCGGCCAGCACGGAACTCGACGTACACGCCCAGATAAGCGCTGGAGTGTTATCATATTAAGCCTATAAATTATTTGACCGTGCAATAGCTAAGGGTATGATGGTAAAGTGTCTAGTGCAAGAAGATGATAGAAAAAACGATACCAGGAAGGACATGAACTCCTGCCCCCAATCTCATACAAGGATCACCATGAGTAACAGGACCATAAGTATCACAACCAGAATGCCGATACACCAGCCCGATTTCGTTTCTGTGATCAAATGGACGGCAGATATTCCGCGATTCATGGGGAGTGAGAGAGGTAAAATTAGTTACATTCAACTCGAGGGACGGAGATGGGAGAAAGGACTGAACTAACCTTCGGTCTCACGCACAAACTGTTTTAGCCGCTTTAGATTCTTCTGTAGCTTCGAGCCTGTGCTGTCGACGTTTGCTTCTAGGTCATCCAGCATCCTGTCAGAAGGAATTGGTGGGAGGCAATGCACGTCAGTATCCTCAAATGTCAGAATGTGGACTGGCAAAAAGTGCAACACATGGTATGTGTATGGGGCGCAATATGTAGGGAACGGGGAGACACAAAATAGCAATGGGGAGACATGAAAAGAATCAAATGTAAAAACGCACTCCATATGCTCCTCGATTTCCTGGCCCATCAAGCCTGCCTGTTCCGTCAGTACTGCAACAGTACCTGTTATCGAGTCGATGGTCTTATCCTGCTCCTGCATTATCATCTTTACGAACGGACACAAACAATAAGCATCTTTATATACCGCGTTACATACAGTAGCAATAACTCACTTGCTGTTCCATCCGACTCCAAGCAGCCTGGTCGTCTTCATGTCGACCATCGTCCTCAGGTCGTGGACTTCGAGCGCCAGCAGCCTGTCTCGATCCATACGACATCGACACATTCTACATTGATAATGAATCCCTGTTCAATTGCTCTAAGTCGAGGAAAAGGAGCTTACTTGAGAAGATGCTACCTCCGCGCGCATGTTCTAGTCCTTGACGAATGCACGTCGCGTACGCATGAGTTCTCCACATTCCGACAAACGAAAGCAGATGGATGAATTAGGGGAGGGGGCGTAGAAGGCGTACCTCTAGCTCTCTCCGTACATCCCGAACGTACCGCCGACGTGTTTGCAACTCCGCATCGTCTAACCCGAACACGCGTGCACCAGTTTGCTCGACCACTCTAAGCAGGTATTATATTATTTGAGCAAGAAGATAGTCATAAAGTCCAGAGACGCACCGGACACTCTCCTCCAAGTCTTCCAAATCCGCTTCCAACGTAGAGAGCGCAGCTTTCAACTGCACCGTTTCACGTCGCCATTCAGCATCGCACCATAGTAAGCCAATCAAATCAAATACGCACCTCATTTCTCGCATACATAACTTCCTCGCTGTTTTCCCTGGCCGTACTCCGTATCCGTTTATAACTCGACAACAATGTCCCCGCGCTCGCGAGAGTTGACTGAATCTCCGACTGGACTACATCGTATGGGTCAGTCGACATTTGTGTTCAATGAGGAGATGGTCAAGCGCAGTTTGGTGTTAATCCAGTATAGAGGATGATAGACTTTATACACGACAAGATTGAGTGCACACTACACAGTGAGCTGCAGTTACTGTTAGAGTCGTCCACCATGATTGCCAGTGTAAGGCTGTGTACGTAATGGTAAATGGTATTTGGAACTACAAATGGCATGCCTTCAAGTTCCTCCTCTTACCCCCACCGGTGTTGGGTACTTACTAGTGCAACACTCTACCTGTTTCACAACAGCGGTAACTCATAGTTGCTCCGACTCTACATCATTCTCTGTCTCTCTGAAGTTCAATCATTCATCATAATGGTCCATTTACCTCTTGAAATTCTGGGGATTATCATTGAAATCATGATATCGGAATATGGCGCTACGGGCGAGGGCTATAAAGAGGTTCTTTTGCCTCGCTGGCTCCTTGTCTCGCTTCTTCGTGTTTGTAAGGAATGGTATCCGTTCGTCGAAACGTACTTGTATCAATCTATATCTGTCGGCGACAAGTTTCCGCACCGCATTTCGCAGATCGAAGACAAACCTACCGACCGGGAATCGACGCGTATGCGAGAATCATCGACAATGGATACCAATAGAAGCGGAAGGAAAATTGCTGAGGACCTTATAGCCACGATTGAACGAAATGCGCGACTGGCTGCTCTGGTGAAGGAGCTGAGGCTGGGTATCGACTCTGAGTCTTGGGCGGAACCCTCGAACCCGGAGCTTACACGGATTTGCATTCGCATCGTCCAGCTCTGCCCGAACGTGGAACATGTGTGGATCCGTGATCCCGACCGTAGCGAGGGCGATGCGTTGTATGCGGCGCTGAAAGAGAAATCGCTTGTCTCTTTCTACGCATCTCATTGGGACTCATGTCTCGACTCATCCCGCATCTTGAAGCTGATGCAGAACTGGCCGAATCTCCGCCGTATCGACGTATCGGAGCAATGGTGTAGTCCTGGCTTCGACATAGGTTCATTGACATTCGACGCAACTTGGGTTCCTACCTTATGTCCTGCCCTCCATACACTCATCCTCAACGACGAAAATGTTACAGACGACACAATGCTATCTGCTTTAAGCAAATATTTCAACACATGGTCATCATCCCTCACCTGTCTCAAACTGAGCATGGGAAATAATCGACCAGTCAATCAACATTTCAACAAGGCGCTCCCCTCTTTAAAACAACTTATAGAGCTACATGTATACGGAATGGAACTGGATACGAGCCTCATATCAGACCTTCCACACCTTAAGATTCTGGCACTCGATGGGTCCGACAAGCAATTGGAAAGTCTGGCCATTTTGCTAGAGGATCTGAACAAGTTTCCCGCTCTCAACATGTTTGGCGGCACGTTTCACTGCGGCAGTTTAGAAATTTACAGTCAACTTCATGATGTTTGTTCCGGACGGAATATCAGGATACCGAACGACACGGACCAGTTCTCTACTTCAACAATGACCTAGTCTCCGATTTCAAGTTCGTGTAAGAGGACGAGAGTCAGACCTCTCCTTGTTGTTTTGTTCCCTTCAAGAAACACCAATGTTTGTTCGACTACGGATGAAACCCATGGGCTAATGGAAATCTGTCTGAGGCAAAAGATTCACCTATGAAAGGGCGTCATTATAGTTTAAAAGATTCTTTCCAACCTTTTTCAAAAGTAGACGATGTAGAGAAAAATAGTGCAAATGTCAAAATTATACTTCAAGTTACGTAATACTAACACTGGCAGTATATACTATCTCTGGGACACGTTTGCTCTCTGTCTTTGCCAACTTGAAGTGTGTCCTTCCGATTGTATTGCTCTCCACATCGACTTTTTCAGTGTCGATACATACGACCGATGGACCACACTCAAATTTTTGAACTGGAAAGTCATCTTTCCTCAGGAATAAACCCGGAACTGCCTTCACTGGGCCATACTTCGGCTACAATGATCCACCTAGTACCCTACGAAATCTGGGATATTATCATTCACAACGTCGTATCAGAATATACGGATACTACGCTGGGAGGAAACGCATTGAAATCAACCGTGCTTCTCCCTCGGTGGTATCTAGTCCCCCTTCTCCGAGTTTGTAAGGCGTGCTACCCGCTAGCGGAAAAATATCTATACCAATCCATATCCATTGGTAGCAAGTTTCTGCACCGCATCTCGCACATCGAAGGCGAGCCTCTCGACGAGGGATTACCATGCGTCCAAGAATCATCAAAACCTATCGTCAATCGAAACGAGAGGGAAATCGCTGAGGACCTGCTCGCTACGCTAGAAATGAACGCGCGACTGGCTGGTCTGGTTGAGGAACTGAACCTGGGTATGGAGACGCAGGAGGTCATCAAGTCCCCTGAATGCACCAAGACGCACATCCGTATCCTCCAGCTGTGCCCGAACTTAGAACACGTGGGGATCCGTGACTTCCACCAAAATGAGGCTACTGCTGTCCTTGCAGCGCTGAAAGAGAAAATGCTCATCTCTTTCTACATTTATTCACAGAGTATCACGTTACAAATATTGGAGCTGATGCAGAACTGGCCAAAGCTTAAAAGAATTGAGGTGCGGGGGGCTTGGTGGACCGGGGTACCCTCTCCTACTCCATCTATATTCAAGGCAACTCGGTTCTCTACCCTCTGTCCAAAGCTTCAAACCCTCATATTCGACGATGAACGCATCACAGGCAGCGCGACGTTAGATGCTCTGTGTGATTGTTTCAATGCATGGTCAACAACCCTTACTTGTCTCAAACTGAACATTAAAAGGGATCAAGCAGCTCACCTGCGGATTAATAAGGCATTTTCTTCGCTCAAATGCCTTCGGGGACTACATGTACTTGGTATGGACCTAGACATAAGCTTCCTATCGGACCTTCCACATCTCAGATGCTTGACTTTTGCACACGTCAATGCAGAAGTGTCTCCAGTGGAGAGTCTGGTCAATTGTCTTGAGCAATCAGACAAGTTTCCCGCCCTTATCCTCGTTCGCATCACGGTCTGCCCCAGAGAAGTCGGGCGGCGAGTTAAAGATGCTTGCTCAAGGCGAAACATCAGGTCTCAGATCGGATCAGGATCCATCATTCTTTGAAGCCCCATCATATCACCACAGTAATCTCAAAGGAACACATTGTGTATTCGACTGCACACAACGTTTCTGTAGTCGCTTCTCAGATGCAGGGTGAATGCGCATAAATTCGAGGCGACAGCACGATCGATGGCGGGGGGGGGGGGGGGGGGGGGGGGGTATCAGGTCGGTTTTGGTTCACGTTTGCTTATGGCTGTCACTAATATTTTGAATGTCAATAAACACAATCGATGTATAAACAGAGACGTGTTTGTGAGGTGCATATGTAAAGCTTAAGCTTTCTCCCGCTTCGAAGATCCAGCCCTCCTAATAAGGCGGATCGGCACATTGCCCACACTAAGTGTCATAATCATCTGCGCCTGCATCACCCGCTCACGCGTCTCCTCCCTCGTTTCGCCCGGCTGCGAAGGGACCTCGACCTTGAAGTCTCGAAGGAGCATCGCAAGCCAGCACACGGCCTCGACAGCAGCGAACTTCCTACCGATGCACGCGCGCGGACCGACGCTGAAGGCCGTGAACGAGTCGGGTGCACCACCGGTCTCCTGACCGTACCACCGAGAGGGCTTATACTGATGAGGATCGGGGAAATAGCGCGGATTATATTCTGTGAACATGACCATGAGCCCTAGATGTGGTTTCTCCTCAGTGGAAACTTACGAATTCCAACCATATCCACCAAGGCCTGTGAATTATTATGTTAATAAAGTTTCAATTAATGAGGAGAGAAAGGAAGCATACAATAGTCCCTTTAGTAATCGGTATCTCCTGTGCACCCTCCTTGTCTGTCGCATTGGGCACAGTAAGGATAGTGTCCTTAGCTGCCTCGCGAATCATCACCGAGCCAGCGGCTGTAAACAAGACAGTATGAATAATATTATGCAAATGGTTCTTAATTTCAAGAAACACACGAATAAGTCGAAGAGCCTCATAAAACGCGGCTAACACCTTGTATAGCGCGGAGTAGTCTTCAAACGTCTATATATTTTACCAGGATACCATGATTCATTAGCATTACGTCTATCAAATTGATAAAAGGGCGTGATCTGTATGCTGGAAGAACATACCGGCTCCCTATCATTCCCAAGGACGCTGACTATCTGTTCGTGTACGATATCTTGTTCTTCTTGATAAATACCAAGGAAACCTAGAGTTCCAGCGAGGGTATGTCCCGTCGTTTCTAAAAAAGTCGTAGTTAGATTATCAATGTCATCTCTGCTAGAGTACGCTCATGTATGTGTACTTACCATGGCCGGCGAAGAGTAGCACGAAAGTGTTTCCAATCTACCACGCTGTGATAGAAAACAAATCTTGCGGGTATTATGGGAGTACTTACGAGTTCCTGATCGTCCAAAGGCAGCTTCTCCGTCTCCGACTCGTTTGCCAGCACCAATCGCGAGAAAACGTCGCTACGATGGATATCCTCGCCTCCATTCTCCACCAGTTCCTTTCTAATTTCTGCTTTCCGTAGCCGCACTTGATTCTTCATGAATGAGTCAAGAGTCTGGTACGCGGAGTCGATGTAGCGGTACCTTCAAAGAAAATGATTAGATCGCTATTGCTTAGACTTTAGTGATGATAGAGGAAACATACTTAGCGATAGGTAGCTTCCAGAACCATTTCGGTAACGTCGTCCGGGGGAAGTTCCACTCTGATGTTATACGCAAGGCCTCCTGTAGACTCATCTTGCCATCTACACCCTGAGGAGGCTCGTTCCATTCGAAAGGAAGACCAAAACCACACCCAGCAATAATAAATAGTGCGAACTTAAAGGTATAGGTCTGAATCACGGGTATATCTACGGATGCTTTCTTTATCCATCCTTCCTCGTTAACCATAGATTTGTAGATACGCATGGTCTCATCCCAGACAAGCGCATAGCTAAAGACGAGATGGATGTTAGACTTATTTCCAATCGAAGTCACTCAAATTGACGTACGTCTTATTGTTGAAAGCCGGACCCATGATCCTTCTATGGCGCCGCCAAATTTCGTTGTGGTCAGCACCCGCGAGGTTCATGCCCCATAGCCTATAGACCATCATCAATACAGAGCGCTCCGAAATGGAAATCGACGAAGACTGACAAAAGCGCCTGGCTGTATTCCTGTGGCTTAAACCACGCAGCCCCAGGACCAGCAGCAATCACTTGGCGAGCAACGTCAAGGTTACCCGTCCAAATCCTTGGTGTACCCCATAAATACGGAACAATGACTATCGAGTCTAACTCGCGGTATACTGCAGCAATGAGGTTTGTCATCAATGTCAAACTCTGAAGTTATGCGACATACAGGTGCGTCGTTTCGTCCATTGGAAGTTTATCCCGAGATTCCAAGATGACACAGGCAGAGTTGCACCGAAAAGAGAGAATGGCTCGACTGCAGAATGTACTCTTGGTATGCCACCGAGACCCTAGCGAACGACAAAGATAAGCTTTCAAGGCCCTCGACACATACGTGGCAGGACGCACCCTCAGACCATTGACGACCACGTACACGCGCCAAGCTGCGTAGGCTGCAACAACGCCCAAGACACTCGTCTTCATGTCCAGTAAGTCCCAAAGCCCGGTCGGTCCCTCTTGAGAAGCAGACATGGTGGATATGATAGATAAAGAACCAGCTAAGAGCTGAGAAGAAACGCAATAATACGGGCTCCGCTTACTGCTTTCACCGTGCCTAGCCCATCATCGAATGCCAGTGAGAAACCGGCGGCAAGGCCAATTGCGACGACATCTGATGCTCGGATGCTGTTCAGTCGTAAATCTTGTCCATGCAGGGGCAGCATGCAAGATTGTAAGACATGTTTCAAATACCGAACAGTGAACAATTGCCATAGGAGTTTCAGGAAATCGAACTGAAGGAAAAGAGTGGTGGACCGGCCGGTGACAAAAATTCGATTACATAATTAAACTGAACATTGTCTGGAAAGCTTGCAGATGGGTCAATGCTTTTGGTTGGGTAGTATGAAGCACATGCAGTCAGATCGTCCGTATAGACGGTTTTCCAGGAGGAGGGGGAGAAGACGAGAGAAATGATGGTCAAGCTGTCCGAATTGTCTAACTAAATTCAACTTACGAAGTTGCGAAGTATTGTTTAGTTGAGATAATCCATATAATACAATCATCGATGTAAGTTGGTATGTCTGGTCAACCATTAGACAAGTTCTTTTGTCAGAGTTCAGTGAGGTTTCTACCGAAATCAATTGAATCGGTGGCGATGGTGGTCGGAAGAAAGAGAGGAATGCTGGCGATGCACTTTGCACAAGCTCGCATTACTTATTATAAGCCTATCCATTATGTATGAAATGGCCGTCATATGAAATTGACTAGCTCGTTGCTCTACAAGGTTAATAAGAGCGCACTAACGAACTGAGATGGAACCTACATAGTATTCGATAGATTCTCCCACGCTTCATGTCGACGAAGCGCGTCTTCGAGCACGTGATCTAGTACTGATGCATTCGGCGAGAACCAGCTATTATTTTCGTCATCGAAGTCTACAATGTATGAGGGATTCGATGATAGATATTGTAATTTTTAATCAATTCTATCAGCACTGAATACTAAATGGCATAATAGCTACATATTTTGCGCAATGTACTTACGCTTTACAGGGTGATTCCAGCCTCCTTTAAAATCATATACAGAAAGTCGAAAGCATATGCAACATCCCAAAGTCCGCAATCCGGGACAATGGTGAATGGTATGGTATAAGGGAGCGCGATTTTAGGAAGATTGGGCGGAAGATGTTTATGTGATAATTTAAGAATAGTATGTCCGGACTGGTCGCACTGACACTTTCGAACGCTTATCGAAAAAGAAGAGGAAACAAAAGAAAATGAACGTAGCTTTTGTTTGTCGAAGTTGATAATAATATCATGAACAAGAAACGCATAAGACCATCAGTGAACCCTCAAGGGTACTTGTCCCTTGAACTCTGTGTTATCAAATATCACCGAAACTTGGAGGAAATACTGTGAAAGGAACGGTCAGGATCAGTAATCGGAAGAGTGCCGTAGTGAGAAGCAGGTACACACCTCTATGGACAACGCCTTCCATTTGACGGACGGGAACCAGCCCCTCTGGAGCGGTATGCTTCCTTTGTACAAGCCGTCGGGCAAGGCGCTCACTGTATCAAGCGATGGGTGCGAGCCGGGTGCTTTCGCGCGGCCCTTAGGCCGTTTCGGGAACCCGACCGATACATCCGTGTGCAACGTCCTCGAGTCCGTGAGATGGATAGTCGTCGCCCCGGGAGCAATCGACAGCGTCGTCTTGTTCCTGTTTTCAGCGTAGTCTCCTTCCTGGGGGATCGTGGGCAAGGGCTTCTCCGCCGATCCGGGACCAGAAGGCCTCAGCCATATGACATCCTGATTAGCCCCGTCGGAGTCTGAGTCGACTGCTTTGGAGAGGCGGAAGCTGCTCAAGATCGGCGGGGCACTCTTCACGACGCGTTTGAATAGACGGCCGCCATGCGAGTACGTGCGCTCCCTGGACTTTTCTCGAGGTGTCTCTGGAACAGTATGGGAATGATTTGAAGAGGTTGCGGTAGTGGACGATGGCGAGGACGGGGACGACGGTTGAGAAGACGATGACGAAGTGACGGATACAGACGTATCCAACCTCGGCATCGGAGGTACAAGGCCTCGGTTGAAGCTCGCCTTTCGTCGTAGGCTCCTCAAGTCCGCCGAAGAGCTGACACTGCGCATACTTGCACCAAAGTTGAACCCGCTCCCGCTCGACTCCTTCGCCTTACCCTTGCTTCCGCTGGTCGAGGATGCAGGGCCACTCATAGCAAAGCCCGGATTCGGCTTATCGAAACCCACACGGCGCACGAGAGATACAGCAATCGTCGCGTCCGCCATAATCTCCGCAGCTAGACTACGCGAGCGGGGTGTTGTGGTGAACACGACAAAATAGGGAATTGAGGATTTTCGCGAGAAAGTTGCTGGATCAGGCATCGTAATCTGGTGGGATAATTCCATAGATTGGGAGGCGGTGATCATAAGATTGCATGGACAATATGAAATGCAAAGGAATGGAAGTCAGCAATCTTTCATCAAGGAAATTCGCTTCAGCACACTTACGGCACACTCGACCGGCACCCCGTCAACTTTCGAAAGAGGCGTTTCGGACCACGATTGCGGGGGTAGCGCTAGCCCATCAAGTGATTGAAAGTCGGTATCCGGTTGAAAGAGGATCGGCGCTTCCAGCCTAGAAGAGCAACATTTAGTAAGCGAATTAAACACAAATTATCCAGAAGCAGCAAAGTAGTAGAAAGGTTCCGGTGCTAGGGAAAGGTGGTCGCTATGGAGTAAAGATATGGCAAATATGGTGCATTATTCGATGCTGAAATGTGGGAAAATAAGCAGGATCACAGAAAGGGTCTAGGTAGATGCATTGCAGGCAGGAAACAGAAAGAAGTACGTGTAGACGAAATTTGACTTACTGGGCTTGTACGTTAGTGCCGTCAAGTGCTTCCCATATGGCACGAACTCGGTACTTGACATCGGCATTCTCAGCGTATACTCGTCCCCGCACACCTGCCGAAACGACATTCGAAGATGAAAAAGTCGGGGGTAGTTCGTCTCCTCTATGCCCCCCTTTGGGAAGTTCGAACTCAAAATTGAAGATCTTCGGACTCGAACATGGAGAAGACGAGGGTTCGGAAGCGTCAGACCAAGTAGCTGTCGGGGAAGACGATCGAGGATTTGATCCCGATGTGCCTGCGAGCATACCTGCTTCCATTGACCGCGCCTTCTTCAAGACATGCTCTCCGGACCTGGCACGTCGTCCGAACGTAGCAATGGCTGAACGGAAGGTAGGACGCGACGGAGGCTCAGAAGCGGTGTGTAATGGAATGACCGCGGAGTCTTGGTAGAAAACATGGCGATGTTTGCCCGGCGTGATTTGACTAGGTCCTGCCTTCGTGGCCGACATGGGAGATATGTACTCGAAGACGCCTTCAATCTGTGAAATTAAGTGTCAATAAAAACGTCAAAGAAGCAATGATTGATCGAAGATTGACGCTGGCACTGAACACTACATACCGTGATAGTGAGTCTGCCAGATTCAGCCGCACAATTTTGGGGATCGAGCGCAACGCTGCCTGCTACATGGTCGTTGTCCCCGAATATTGGCAGCGAGATATCTGGTTCTGCTTCTCTGCGAATTATCCGTGCAGAAGGGCTGTATATAGTGATGGCCAATTCCGGCGACCTACACAGAGCAAAGAGACAGCTTTCAGCAGACCTTCCGCGAAGTCATCATGAATATAACGCACTTGAATGTTGAGGCCTTTGCCTCCTGAACACGGGTGTGTTCAGCGTATCGTATTCCCCGATAACTCGACGGAGGTGTCGCAGAGTATGTGCCAATCGACTTGGAGGGGGCACTGGGGCCTGCAGATGAAGCAGAGACTACTGACTCCGAGTGTGCCCTGCTTCGAGTTAGACGAGAGCGGGTCGCCATTGACGATGAAGTACAACCAAAGTATAAGTTGAGCAGAGCAAGAACGCAAGATAGATAGATCGAATGAATTTACAACGAATGCGAAAGATAGATGGGCAGAAAGTGGGCGATAGTTTTCTCAACCTCGCAAATTTATTTGGTTGCTTCTCGGCAAGGATCGCGAGAGCGGTGAATGTTCCATACCCGCATTCCTTCCAGACGGATGGATGATGGAGATCAAGGCAATCCTGAGCGAAAAGTCTGAATCGCGACACGTGTGGACGTTCCTTCCCAAAAGGTAGGCGACTAGAAGCCACCACCCTGAGTTACCCAAAAAGGCAACCATTTCAAATAATTCAACTGGATCGACACTGGCCGTCCCAGACTTCTGGCAATTCATTCCTTTCTGATGCGGAATCGCAGGACCAAAGAAGCCCCCCCTCAGGATATGGATGGTTCCGTTTGTATTTTTTCCCAGACCTATCACATGAACATTAACAGCATGAAACAGCTTTGCAGTATCTCAGGCTCGTATCCAAGACGACTCAAGCTCTCATTGGATTCCAGGTATGTCATCCGTATCTAATGAAATTGCGTCTCTTTTCCTCTGTTATCTGACCAAAATAGCACTCTATTTCGCAAATTAGCTGAAACATACTAAACTAAGTATTTACGATGGGTTCCCACCGATGACGGTTCGCCTTCTGAAGAAGTTCATTCGCTTATTCATACTCGGTCTTGAAGATGAACCCAAGTATACTTCACAGAACGCGTTCTATTGAGTGCCTACGGTAGCTTATTCTCAACCCCACAGAATGCGGGCAAATCCGTGAGCTGTCCTCACTTCACGTCTGACCGCTGATCGACAAGGTCGTCAGAGCGGCCAAAAAGGCTCGCCGTGCTTTAAAGCCACCGACTCCGGTTGGTGCGGTCGATGGTCTTATTTTGGTCGGTTACGCTAACCAGCCCTTTCGCCTCCAGATTGCCGGATGCGAGGGCGGGCGAAATACAAATAAAACATATGTTCAGGCAAGCGGAGCAGGCATTAGGACGAAGATATTATCCTTTACCAGCTCACTGGCTATCCGAGTCCTTTGCTCCAAGGACCACTCATATCTACATAAGAAATTCAGGCAACGTATTAAGGAGACATCGCAACGGATATAGTGAAAGGTACTCACTTTTCAGTGCTTACACAAGAACTACATTTAGCACTGATCTACGCAGGCCCCGGCTATCAGGAAAATATGAGCTGTTGCAATTGGTTTATACTTTGGACATAACGCTCCACCCAAGGCATTGGATAAGAGATCGGCTGTGGCGTCAAACGTACCTTTCAACTTTAACGAAATATCATGCAACTTATGGCTTAAAGACTCAGCGTAATGGAGCTCATGAAGTCAAACTGTTTCACAGATAAGTAGCTCTATCTATGGTGATACAGAGAGATACACCTTACTTATGTATACGCTAGCTTGTTCTTCAGAACAGCGCCCATCCAGTGAAACAGTACAGGAATGGATCTCTGTGACTTCTTTCTTGGTCGAATTGGACCGCCAGAAAGCCAGTAGCTTATGCGCCAGGTCGCCGTCCTTGTCAGGCCGAGGGATCCGCTTCTTCAAGTCCCGCGGAACCTATCGTATTTTCCATACCACATCCCGCTAAGTCTCCAGGAATCAGCTTACCCGAAGGATGCTCCGGGCCTTTCGGCAAACCTCTTCTCATCAACGAGTTTGAAGAATATTGGTATGTTCTTCACTCCCTCCCTCGCCCCTCCACTCTATGTTCATCTTCTCTCCTCAATCGACGGACAGTTTCTTCTCCATATAAATGTACTACCTTGCAGCAATATGAAGCTTACGGATACTTGGCATTGTACTATCCAACCAATGCCCTCTTTCCTCCCACCTCCACGCATCTCATTTTCCCCATGTTCGCCGGTCCGCGAGTCCTCTCCCCGCGCTAGCCTCATCACTTTCTGCTGAGATTTTTCTATAGATATATAAACTCGCTGTCAATGGTTTGAAAACGGTATAGGTGAGGTCCAAGGTTCAACTGCCCCATATATTCGACCCTACCGTGACCACGGCTCCGTAGTATGGGGTAGAGCCATTTGATCCTTTCTTTTTCTTTCAGAAACGCTCTTTTCCTAATGCGCGCCGGCTTACTTGAACTCGGGCCAGTAATTCGGATACATTGCCCACCTGGCAGGAAACTTCGACTGTGTTGGCATTTCCTCCGGTAGATATTTATTTTTAAGGCGATTTTTCTTCTGGCTTACTCACCTAAGCTTAGAGTACTGCATAGTTCATCGAATCTTACGTTCTGCTCTCCTTGGTGCAAATGTGAAGCGTTACACCTCCGGGCGTCTGGGGACTAAACAGCACATGCTCAGCAGCAACCAGTGTATTTGCACCACAGGTGGGTGAATGCAGATATGCAATTACTTAAGTCCGTTCGGAGTGTATTCCAGTCTGACTTTAGAGTTGATTGGTTCCGGACATTCCGGCACTTGGATACCGGTTCCCATGATGATAGGAACGCCTGAACTGAATGCACTAAAGTGCTCACCAGCGTTCAGAGATCTCTACAACCCTGTATAGAAGTAAGTACTTCTTGGATATGTATGTAAGGCGGGACTGCGGATACCGTACAAGCAACGATTAGGAAGAACTCTCGCCTTACTACCGATGATGCAATTCGAAGATTCTTCCTCTTGCCCCCCCCCCCCCCCCTTACAGGTTATCGGAGCGGTACACGAGGCTAGCAACCCGCATGCACTGGATTTGAACACTCGAACTGGTGAAGAGAGAGATCCCGACTATGTATTTATGTATGGAAATAATGGCAAATGCTTCGTGAGCTTCACCCCTAGCATCATGTAGTAATTGCAGATCCCTGATGGAAATGATGCTTTGCTGTTTGCTCTATACACCATATGATCCGAAGAAGAATCGGAGCGTATATTAGGTCATAGCGCAAGTTATCTTTTGATGAAGATATTCTGTCGTAAACATAATAAATTGGAAATTAGTCGTACAGAATGATAACAGGTTGTAGGAGATCTGTCTGACAACATGAGCGGTACGCAACTGGTTAAAATGATGGCATTTTTTTCATTCGTTGCAGTACATGTCTATCAATTGGGAGGAATCTCGGGTGTGCCCAAAGCTATTACATACTTTCCCAACGCGCAACAGAATTTGAAGTTCGTTTAAGACTATGTGAGAATAAGTGGTTTGGGAGCAAATGGGCGAACGTGCTGAATTTCAAAGAAAATCAAAAAAAAAAAAGAGCGTTCAAAGCATTCTCAAGATGCAGTCCGAGACCTTCGAATAATTGGAAAGATTAAGCAATTACTGTATATGGATCGGGTCCTATCCTACCAATCAATCCTTGCGAACGCAAAAGCAGCTCAGCATACCAACAAGATGGAAGCAACGGGAGCAATTTTATTGCGATCACTTCATGGCTGGAGTT
Organism: Trichaptum fuscoviolaceum; assembly: GCA_910574455.1. NCBI lineage: Eukaryota > Fungi > Basidiomycota > Agaricomycetes > Hymenochaetales > Trichaptaceae > Trichaptum > Trichaptum fuscoviolaceum. The sequence continues at coordinate 1,663,613 of CAJSYZ010000010.1, read as the reverse complement.
CATGCTGTTACTCGCATCTCACGAATTTCAATGATATGATAAGTTATCTGGCAGTACACATTGATCACTTACGGTCCCGAAGCATGGCGGAGGACGGTAGTGCCCTTTACACGTGTGTAGTCTTTCGGATATGGCTCATAAAGGGGCGATGCGTAGGCAAGTTAACAGACGAGAACACCTTGACAGTGAAACGGGACACGATCCAGATCCTACATCATTCATTGAGGTCAGAGGTCAAAGATACGGAATCGGACACTCACTCTCCGGTCTGACAGCGATATTACGTGCTAGACAAGCAAAACTTATATCCATTAACAGTAGGCTAATTGACTTCATTAAAATTGCATTGTATCGACAAGAGTCCCCTAGCCTAGTGCACATTGATATTGTATTACTCAGCTCCAGTTCTGAATGTGATAGCGAAGACACCCTAGAAGCGTGAGACTCGTAGCAGATAGAGCGCTCAGGGTGAAGTTGTGAATGGCAAGAGTAGTACGCCACTGAATCTGGCCGGCTATGAAGGCAGTAACCAGAAAGCCATGTGCGGCGGAGATAGTGGCAAGCAAGCATTCGAAAGAGGCCCACACCGTCCTTCGTCAAGTAGGTATTCTGTGTATGGGGGTAGGCATTATCCGTATAGAAGGTCAATCATCTTCTTGTCAAAGTGAATAGTGCCCTCAACATGGCTTCATTTTCACTTGATCATGTTCGTCTGAACACCCTCTTCCTGCATGAAGAAGAGAATGTCAAAGCAGAGGCGGAGAAATAGACGTTTGCAGAATCAGCAGACCATGCTTTTTTGCTGGAAAGGGGACTGCGAGCTACACGACCGCGAAGGAAGCCAGGATTCGGAAAGGGGAGGAATACAGTTCTCCCGAACCCTCGAACGCGTGGTGAGAACTGTAACGTTCGGAACAGCAGTAGGTTCAGTCCCTGATCAATCCGTTAATAACTCCGGTCAGGGTGCGAAAGCTTTCGTCCTTTGATGGTGCATTTACCTCTCGAAGCAAAAACACGAGGATCGCACTACGTCATCTGGTATGGAATCACTGAAACCTGGGGTAGATGATTTTTTTGTATGCTTTTTGACCGTGGCATGAGAGATTTGCTTACTGAGGGATCCGTTGACCTTGCAATACTTTTAAGCCAAAGGCGGATTCTGCCAAATTGTACAAAGTTCGACTGCCTCGAGGCAAAACGAACTGCGAGAGTCGTGGGTAGTGACCGTGACGTCTCGAATACATTTGCGCATCTCAGTGGCGACTAGAAGCACAATTCGTCCCTGCATTCGGTCGTTATCAAAGGCCTCCCGTCCTCGTCCTCGGAGAAAGGATCCGCGCGCGTTTACGTAATAAACCATCAGTAGGCAACAAGGGAAAAATGACTATTCAACACATTTCACACAAACCTGAAAGGCAGAGATGTTGTATGAATATTCGACTGGCATTTGAGCAGACCCGAAGCTTGGACTGATGCAATTTTGCGTAATGCGCCCGGAGAAGTGTATCGATGACCACGGAATATCCCGATCAGAAATAAATTTGTAGGGACTCACTTAAGGCATCGATTTTATTCGAACTGGAGATTCCGATTCAGCAAATGTGTGCATGCGAAAACACTCCAGGTAAATGGAAGTGAGTAGCGAAGACATAATTACTCACCATTCACAAAGACTTTCCTCCGATCTCCTGACCTCGAAAAGCGGAGAGCCGAAGGGTAGCCATCGAGGGTAGGCCCAGAAGCACTCTTGCAGAAAGGTATACATCCGCTTCAGCAATGATGGAAGAGTAAAAGGGCGCTTCCGCTTGATGTTCAGAAAATCTGTAAAATGTTAGCACATTCCACCTGATAGAAAGCATCCCGAGATCTGATTTTAAAAGAATATTCTGCAGAGCGAAGTGTAGACAGACAGATGGAAAACACTTCAGCATTATTGCAGAGTGAAAATGTGAAAGTTTTCCATATCGGGGCACGAAAGTAAGGTGCTCCATGTGCATCCTCCTAATCACCCTGCAGCTGTCAAATCTGCAAAAGAGTCCGATTAAACCGTGTTCTGTGTCGATAGCAACCGATTGGCAGGCGGCACTGGGCAGGACATGAGGCGTGGTCAAGGAATAGGAATTGGGTAAGCGGATAATTAACGGATCAAGATTTCATTATGGTCCTCTAAGTCCGTCATCCTCTCCGCGAGGAAGGGGAACTTCGAGTGAGAAGAATGCTCGGCTTTTTTCTACGAAGAGGACCTGGCCAGTGACAGAGTAGGCCACATGCTTGGGTCCTCAAGCGGAAATAAACCCAGGTCAACTGAGAGCATTCGTGTACAAAGTTCTTTTCTTCAGGTGTAAGTGAATTCGTGCGGGGTATGGTCCGATACCCGCATGTTCTCTATAGTGTATACTAGTACGTCTGAAGCGTCGTTGATAGCTTGATCCATAAGATTCCTATTCAAGTTGAGTACACGAAAATATGAGCGTCTGAGAGTTGAGACATACGTAAGTGACAGATAGGATGGAACTTCAGCGTCCGGTCAGTGGGCAGAGGGTTGTGTTTCCGTACATAGAAGGTTCAAGGGAAAGTCTTGAGTGCGAGTGCTTAAAGTAGACATAACTTGTTTACTGGATGTCACGACATACTAGAGCAACTGGACAATTACATGTAGGTTTGAATAAGATCAGCATTCGAAATCAAAGTAATGGCCTGTGACCATGCGAAGGCGAATGACAACCTCAAACGGTAGCAGCCGCGAGGTACAGAGACGGTAGGAAAAGTAGAGGTCGAAGATAAGAAGCGGTTATACGGAGGCAATTGCAGGAAAAGGGGGTAAGGCTTGTAGAAGAAAATGTAACAACTCACCAGTAAGACTATGCACTAGCTTGAATGGGAGTATAACGTCCACAGCCTGCCAGTCAAGGGCCATCGAAGCCACAGACCATTACAGAACGCCAACGCAAGATTAAAGCGGCCCCTTTTCTCCCTACTGTTCCAGTTCGTAGAAATACTTTTAGTGAATGTCGTCGTGAGGATGTCTGGCAATTGATAGTCGAATGATAGTCGCGTTGAGCACATTGTGTTTGTCCGCTCTGCTTTGTCTACCTAGCTCCTATCAGACTATTCATTGTGGAGGATGAAGAACATAGCGGTTGAAGTCTAAGAGACGCCTTCTCTGAAACGCGACTCGGGCGTGTCTCAGTCGCGTCTCCAGCTTGAAGTTCCCACGTGGCTCAAGCTCTGCTGCTCAACGTAGCTCTATATACACCGGCACCCAAGGATTGGCTTCCTCTTCATCTGTTTCCTTGGGTTTACTCAATTGTGAAGCTTTCATTCGAAGCGTAATACTTGTCGATAACTCCCAAGAGTACTACTGAACGAAAGGGGTCCCGTCACTTGCTCTGGGTTTGACGAATTCACACCCGACGGGTTGACCTTGCATTCAGAGAGAAGTTGTCATTTCTAACGAGCTTGGACTGACAAGCCATGTCGTCTGAACACCCAACAACATCATGGCAGGCAATGCAGGACGGTAGTGCATTTTATAGGAGACAACAGCTATACGCTATCCAGGATAAGCTTCCCGACCTCGACGCGTACATCATCGCTGGATGTCGGTATGGAGGTCCTCTGGGTTCGTACACGTCTGGCTAGTCGGCTTACAGTAAACTGACTTGAATACTGAGCTTAGCTATGATGAGAGATACTACGAAGATGATAAGCTTAGGCAGGAGCGTTCCATCATTCACAAAAAATGAGATTCGGGTCTACTCATCCGCAGGAGAGGGATTGCTTGTCTTCACAGTACGTGGTCTGTTGGTGGACTAAGAAGCTTGCTTACAATTTATACAGTGGAACCAGGGAAAGTTGATCAAACTTGGCTGGACATTTGACGAGAAGCTAGTTGTTTTGAACGAGGAGGGCATCTACCGTATCTATGACTTGCAAGGGGACTACCAGCAACATTCCCTTGGTGCAGATGCCTCGGAGACTGGGGTTCTTGACGCGCGAATACATGAGAATGGTATGGTTATTCTGACGGGTAACTTAACACTCTTGGAAGTGAAAGGCTTTGATGGTGGACGTCCGATGACGCTTGCAGTCCCAGGTGTGTTTGATCAATTTCTTATGTTTTGAGAATTCGAATTGAGATTCTCAATAGGCTTGAACGAACCCCCTCAGTCATGGGCAGTCATCGCTCCTGATCTATCAGTATCTAGACATACTGAAGTTCTCATCTCCCCCTCTTCCTCTCCTTCCATTCTCTCCGTTGATTCTCTGGAAACTGTTGACCAGCGACTCGGACGAGGACCGTTTACACACATATCACCCTCTCCAAATGGCCGATCGCTCGCACTCATGACATTTTCCGGAACATTATGGGTTGTATCCACCGACTTCCAACGTAGTCTAGCGGAGTATGACACCACACAGAAGGTTGCAGAGGGCGCGGAAGGACCCGCTCGCCAAGTGGAATGGTGCGGAAACGATGCAGTTCTCGTCACCTGGGAGAGGCTTGCGTTGCTCGTCGGTCCGTTCGGCGATACCCTAAGGTATGGTATACATCCTCGCAACCATCTTTATCGTGATTGTAATTTTTGTCTTCACAGTTTCTTCTACTCAGGACCATCACACGCGGTGAGCGAACCGGACGGCGTTCGCGTTGTCAGTCCCGACCTCTGCGACTTCATCCAGAAGGTGCCCGCCTCTTCCATCAACGTCTTCCGCCCAGGGTCAACAGCTCCCGCAGCAATCCTCTTCGACGCCTGGGATAATTTTCAGAAGCGAGCACCGAAAGCCGACGAGAACATCCGGAGTATCAAGCCGGAGCTCGCCAAGGCCGTTGACGAGTGTATCGATGCCGCCGGTAGAGAATGGGAACCACATTGGCAACGAAGGCTTCTAAATGTTTGTAGTCTTTTCGTCTTTTTCTTCCTTCTGTTCTTCGAATGATCCACATCTTACTGAATCACATATTTTTAGGCCGCAAAATTTGGGCGGTCTTTCCTGGATATGTATAACCCTACAGACTTCGTACATATGGGGCAGACCCTGAAAGTACTGAACGCCGTTCGTTACTATGAAATTGGCATTCCGATCACATATTCTCAGTACGTATTAGGCCCTTAGTGATCAAAAAGAAGTGAACGCCACTCATTAATTTTACACAGATTAGTATACACATCACCCGCCCATCTGATCTCACGCTTAACCGCCCGCTCACTGCACCTTCTTGCGCTTCGAATTTCGACTTATTTGTCTATCAAACCAGACGCCGTTCTCAAGCATTGGGCATGCGCAAAGATCGCACGGTCAAAGGCCGCAGCAGGCACTGATGCAGAGACAGGCGACGACGAACTGTGTCGTGCGATTATTGAGAAATTCAAGAGTGTCGGTGGCGCAGGTGTGAGTTTTGCAGACATTGCTAAGCGCAGTTGGGAGGTCGGCAGGCCAGGGTTGGCTACGAAGGTCGGTTAATTCGAATTTTCTTCCAGAGTCATGACGCTGATGTCTTCACTAGCTGTTAGATTTCGAACCACAGGCAGGGGACCAAGTACCACTTCTTCTCGAAATGAAAGAAGACAGGCTCGCGCTTCTGAAGGCCGTTAACAGCGGGGATACTGACTTGAGTGGGCAAAAATCTCGACTACGAATCCAGGATCAATGCTTACTCTTCCTTTTCTCTCCAGTATACCATGTTCTTCTTCATTTATATAAGCGACTACCTTTAGGGTCATTTTTTAAGCTTATTGAAGACGGTGGTCCCACACTTGCTCCGGCTGCAAAGCTGCTACAGGTTTACGCGAGAGAACAAAACAGGGAGATGCTTAGAGACTTCTACTATTCGGATGATCGGCGCGTTGAAAGTGCAGTGTTGTCTTTGGAGGAGGCTAGAACCATGAAGGTCAGTGCGGCCAACCTCTTACGATGAACCAAAGTAATGATCAAGTGATGATAGGATCCGAACGCAAAGATCATGGCTGTCAAGGCAGCGCAAAAGTTTTTTTCAGAAGACAAGGACCGCGTATTCGAGTCCAGGGTAAGTCTTCTATTTCGACTTCCAGAATCTCAACTTGAACTGTCTGAACTTATCACGTGCCCAGATGATGGATGAAAGCGTCAGGCTTCTCACATACCAACAGCAATTGGAACGGGAAGCTGACGGGAAAATCCCGTTCTTTGGACTCAGCATAAATGAGACTATACGCACTTGTCTGTTGAACGGCATGTCGAAGAAGGCAGAGAAAGTGCGGACGGACTTCAAGGTCCCGGATAAGCGGTGAGCCCTTTCCGCCCGTGTCTCATACGCAATCTGACCCTCCTGTCAGTTTCTGGTATATCAAGTTACACGCTCTAACGGCTGCTAGAGACTTTGAAGGCTTAGATACCTTCGCTAAGTCGAAAAGAAGCCCGATCGGCTACGAACCATTCGTCCGGCATTTAGTCAGCAAGGGGTTCAACAAGGAAGCGGCAAGTTTTGTTGCGAAATGCGACCCACCGAAACGGGTTGACTTATATGTTGAATGCGGCGAATGGCGAATGGCCGCGAAAGAGTGTAAGGATAAAGGAGATAAAGCAAGGATGGAGTAAGTCCTGTTTTTTTTCTAGATGACAGGAAGCAACTGATGAACGTTGAATATCTACTAGACGATTAAAGAAATCCTGCCCAAACAGTCTCATCGCCCGCGAGATCGAGCAGATTGCCGGTACCATGAAATGAATATATTCCCAAGGAACGGTAAGGTGGAATGTAGTCGAAGCACAGATATCTTCCATTCGGAAACAGCGATACGTTTATGCCTTTACATGATGACAAGGACCAAGGCACAGTCAAGCCCCCTGGGGAAATTGATGTGGATCCTCATCTGAGCTCAGATGGGACATTCGGACAGTCTGCTGGCGCCTCCAACCACTCTTAGTACTGAAGTTTTCCTCATCATCTTCATCTCCGCCCTCGTCCGAGTCGTGCTCAACTTCATCAAAGTTGTACGGCAGAGGTACCTCGCGCGTGACGCGATACTGATCAGTATTACCGATATGTTCGTTTTCTAGTCGGACTGTATTATAGTCAACAGTTAGTTCGTCCTTCAATCGATTATAATATGACTAGAAGAGGCTTACGAAAGTTCCATTGCCATCGCCTAAACATCTCCAGCATCGCTGCTATGAAGGCTCGGATATTATAGGCAAAGGCTCCGCCAGGAATGTAGATGATCCATGTGAATCTGAGGATAACATTCGTCACCTAGACACAGGTTTCAGATCCCTGTTGCAAAAAATGATTTTAATTACAGCTTACGATGGCGACGTAGTAGACCTAGAAAGTTTCCAAACCGGAGTCAATCAGCAAGGCAACTAGTTCATCAACCTATACTCTAAAAAGAAAAACTCACGTAGTAGTTCCCGGAGTACACGAGACTCTGTCGCAGGAACGGATGTTGAGCGGGATGCTTGAACAACGACCAATCCATCAATAAATCCTAAAACACACTTAATTAGCTAAAATAGTGATCGGAGGGTGTATAACATACCCAAGAAGACGTATACAATGAATAGTTAACTGCGAAAAGGACAAACAAGGCTAGCGAGGAGTCATGTGCATAATCTGTTTGATGAAATGAAGTAGGATCAGTCCTTAATCTAAAGTACCGTTTAATGACTTACTATTATGCCTCCATAAATAGAAAAATAGATAATACAGTATATTAGATGCGTATTTTCCACCCTGTTGGATTTGGCGCAGATGTCAGTCAGTGTTCTGAAGTCGTCTGAAGCCGTGATTTGCACACGCACATTAATTAGATGTGTGTATAGGCCCGAGTCAACGTAACGTTTGATACTTTGTACTGTCCGGACAAGCAGAGGAAGTGACGAAAGCGCGAAGGGAATACCCCAGTGTTTCGCAGTACTGCATGATATCCATACGTTGTCCCACTTCTGGTTATAGGCGCAGCCGACGAAATAGAGGTTCGATAAAGTGAAAGTGAGGCTGCAGAATTGATCACTAAAGTTCCCGTTAGCATGAAACAAGTCGGTATCAGTATCGTTCCACGATTTGCTCACCCCAGCCAGAAGTCCGTGAACTGTTTGAGCGCCATCAGTAGGTCATCAATGATTCCGGTATCATACGATAAAACGCACCTCGACGGGTTTCGTTCCAGACGCTAGTAGTCTAGCAACTTTCCGTGTTAACCACCAACGCGATTTGGGAAAAAGGACGTTTAATGGATTTAGCATGATTACGACAGCGAGAATGATCCAGACGATCGGCCAGCTAGTTGGAGCAACAGTTGCTGTTCCGATCCGACTAAATGTGAGCCAGAAGGCGTAACATAAAGTACAGAGAAGTAATGATGGCAGCTAAAATTAATATTGTTAGTATACTGATGTCTCATCGCGATATGAATCTACTATGTACCTCAAAGTACTCCCTACTGTCTAACTGTGAGCGAATATCAAGGTCTAGACCACTTATCAATATATGAATTAAGGACTATTTGGTCGAAACTTCTCACCGAATATAAACTGATAATTGATTCGTGCTCTACGCCAAACCCAAATGTTAATGCCGACGAGCAAGCAGAATAGGAGCGGAATCATGAAAACCGCGTAGACGAGTAGTAGTGCATCCCAAGGCAACGTCTCCCGCACGTCTGGTTGGAAGGCTGAGGAATGGAAGGTAGACATTAGAAAACTAGCATACAGGTTTGGCGATGCGACCAACATTTATAAATCCCATCGGCCACAGCGGGGATAGCCAGCCCCAGGTACAGTCCAGCTCTGAAGGTGCTGAAATGGTGGTTCTTCTGGTTCTCCGCAGTCCGGAGGCGCATGCGCGCCTTCTTCATGTCTCCTCGCTCTATACATAGAAACAGTTAGGATAGTTTTCCGGAAACAAGGTTCAAAGGACTAAACCAAAGCGAGCAGCATATTGTTCTTCGATTTCCTTTAGCATCTTCTCGATAGCTTCACCGGATGAGAAAGAGCTTGTTTCCACCTGAACGATAAATATGCATTACATTCCGAGCTGCAGACATAGTCACATCGCTTTATGAATAAATGGCATAACGGACCTTCTCTTGCATATAGGACTGCTGTATATGGACCTAGTAAATGGTAATGTCAGATGAAGCAAGAGCGGTAAAGAGTCTGAAGACGAACTCCGGCAGTTTTTTCAAACTTCTTAAGAGCTTTTCGGAAACCAGTCAAGTTGAGCACCTAACCAGCACATGTGAGATCGTGTTCTAAGAAGTTTGCAACAGTTGTATCTTACTCGATAATTGTTCAAAAGCTCCAAGAAGCTGGTCCCAGACTCCTTTTTAAGTAGCCTACAGCAAACAATTGGTAATAGCGTACCGATAATATTGCAGTATGGCCTTTTTCAATTCCTTCTTCGCAGGTTGATATTCTTCAGGATCTAGTCGATCCCGAACACCAGTTCGGAAAGAAGCAGGGGATGCAGAACGTTCACGATCTTTCCCATTTTTACTGGCATGTTCTCCACTCAACCGACCTGTCATACATGTCATAAAAGACTCAGGGTTAACTTCAAAATAGTGAAGACACCCACCATTGACAGAAATATGAGTGTGTTCAACGTAAGCGTGGTCTGCAACTCGAGCGGACTTCCCTCCACGAGTAGCTACAGGTCCAGCATGGACCGTCAGGCGATCTACTATCATGTGGGGTAGAAGTTTCGACCGCCATGTCGATTCCCCTGCTTTGGCTTCCTACGCAATTGATCAGATCAGCTGTTATATGCTTACAGTGATTCTTAAAGCTCACATGAAAGATTCTTCGATGGTCTTGCAATTCACGAAGCTGATCCTTTAAAGCAGATGCTCTGCAGGTCTCGTCGTATGAAGGAGAGAACAACTCGATATTCAAAGGACCCACTAACCTAATCTTTGCCTCGCTTTCGCGTGCTTGATAGAAAGACTCCACTTTGTCGAGCTCTTTGTCTAATTTTTCAATGAACTGGCGCTCTAGCGGAGTCAAGGTGGGCAACACGACAGAAAGCGGCAGTGCAATGCGAGCTGACGACCCTTCTCGATCTTCATGATAAGATTAGTAAAGATACAAATGAGATTGAAGGGCATGGCTGACTGGTCCTTGTAGATTGTCTACGCCGAAGGCCAGCAAGAAAGCGTGCCGGGGAGTGATTCGATGGACCGGGAAGGTCGGCTCCGCTGGATGAAGCGCTCCAGATTGACATGCTCCTTCTTGGTTCTACAGACTGTCATAGTAGAGAGAATATGAAGCTGGAAATGGGCTTGTATATGATTAAGAGTACACACGGTGATATCTGTCTTTGAACGAAGCGCTCTTGGCCTCGACGAAGCATGTTCGGATTCTCCGGAAATGGACCTCACTGAGAATTCCACCGAGGCCTTATTTTGTTTGTGTGGCAATGGGAGGGCAGGCGATGGGAGCTCAACGGAAGGAGGAACTTCAGTGCTTTCATCAACGACCACTTCATTGCGTGCAACCAGAGGAGGAGTTTCTCCTGTGCTTCCGTATTTGCTAGACGTCCGAGCGATAGGAGGAAAATGTCCATCGGCTGTGTTTTGCCGACCATCGATTGAGGATAACCGTCGTGGCGTCTCGCTCTGTTCTTCTATAGGAAGAAGCTGACCCGATTCCTGAGCTCTTTTGATGGCACTTATGAGTTTTTTCAGGCCACGATAGTCACTTGAAGAGAGCAAGCCAAAGCCTCAGTAGCAAGGCAATTTCGAAGCAATGAAGAACTCACATATAGGCCTTCTTCCATTCCGGAACCTATACAGAAGCATCCCTTAAGCCACCCACACCAAATGCCACAGATATAACGCACTTGTGTATCTTTTAAATAGCTAGAAAAGAGGTTAACATGACTTCGCTTCGCCATCCGCCTGAAGCACTTACCGAGCAAACTTCATGATATGTTCAGTCGTAGAAGACCATACATAAGGTCCAAGATATTGGGTTAGATCTAGTAATCCTAGAAATTATATAGGTCTCAGAGGTCGAGAAAATAGGCAACGGTCAAAGAAAATGGGCACGCTTGCACCTACCATCCGTTGGGCGCTTAACGCGAGCCAGGTTAATGTGATGACATAAGACGCTGACGTCACTGATGGCTCAGTCAAGATCGACGTATTTCAAGTTGGCGCTCGGCTCCGGTTCCTACTCTCTGATTCACTCCTCCATCCTGAACACCTTCATTGTCTAGGAACATCGAATCGAATTGTAACGTAAGATGATTCTTGTACTCATAATGAACGCTATGAGTGTCATAGCTGACAGCCTATTGCGAACAGAAATGCAACCGAAAACATTGAGCCAATTTGATGCTTTGATTTTTGATGTCTATGCAACATTAGTTGTACGTGCTACTGACCGTATGAATTCTCTCAGAAATATGTCTTTTAATAACATAAGCTTCACAATCAATATAGGACTGGGAAATGGGGATATCTAACGCTCTTCAACCTATATTGATTCGTACTGGTTCTTCATGGACGAAAGAGGAGGCTTTGCTCGCGTATTCCTCCGTAGAGAAGGACCTGGAAGTGCAACATCCAGATATGCTCTACACCGACCTCCTTGCTGAGGTACACAAGGCGATTGCGACTAGGCTAGGAGTACAATCCACCCCAGAAGAGGATAAAGCCTTCGGCCGTTCGCTGGCGCAATGGAGGGTCTTTCCAGATACTGTCGAGGCACTGGCAATACTCAAGAAGTACTACAAGCTCATAGTTCTATCGAACGTTGATAACAACACATTCAATACCTACACTCGTCCGGCTCTCGAGCCTCGCGGAGAAGGCACTATATTCGATCTGATCATCACTGCGCAGGACAACAAGGTCTACAAGCCCGACCCAGCCGCATACGAGGCTGCTCTCAGGACCATCTCAGAAAAGCTCGCGATACCGAAGGAGAAGGTCCTTGTCACGGCCCAGAGTCTCACACACGACCATGTACCAGCGAACGCGCTGGGCATAGCATCTTGTTTTATCGATAGGGAAGGCGCATACATGGGCCTTGACTCACACGCGACATATGATTTCAGCTTCAAAACTTTGGCGGAAATGGCGGCGGCTAGGGAGAAAGGAGGAGGTGCATAGGTTACATGTATAGTGACGTACTACTTACAAACATCACCACGGTTCAGAAGTAAGAATTTGGTTACAGAGATACTGAGTACGAGAACGGCTTGGATTTATTAGGACCTCTTGTCTTTGTGTGAGAGCATTGGAATGCTGAATTATGAATGAGCTCAACGTGTCAGGTCACAAATTCTCGGGTTATCGACCAGCAAGAAGTAAGGAAAGGATAATGGCACGCATATGTTGTACTTAAGCGCGTAATGTGTGTCCGTCCGGAAACATTTGTAAGGCCGGGTTTGCTGTTGCGGCAGAAGAGGTATGTATGTTACCTCGATTCGAATTTTGTCGTTTGTTTGATCAGAAATACGGTAAATTCCACGTCTCGTTGGCACGTAAATCGGTTTAGGGGGATATTGTAATGACTCGTTGCTGCTGAGCCGACCTGCGAGGAGTGCCGCGCTTTCGAACAACAGAAACAATGGCCCCTTTGCCCTTGGTCGAGGAGAGTCTATTGACGGATGACTGAACACTCGGAGTCTCTAGATCCGTTACCGCAGGCTGAATATTGAGATTCTGAGTACCGAGTGGTCTTTTCCCATCAGAATTCTTCACTGTGCTCGACTTCGATAGTTTTCGTTTCTTTTCGGGTGGAGACGGAATTGGAGAGGGAATCGATTCCTCCGAGCTGTCTTCTTCCCAATCTGTTGGGAGCGGTTTTGGACCGAAGGGTCTTTCGGTAATCTTGTCAAGGATTTTGCAGCCCCCTCCGTCAGGCGGTAGATTCCAATGCTGTTCACGATGCTTTTCAGTAGTGAAGCATTTTTCACAGCCTAACCTCAGGCAAAAATATAATGTAGTGCTCGCCATCGATTCCTGCTCTTTTCCGGAGAATGAAGAAGACTTGCTTCCTGAAGCGGCCGGGGTCCGGCTAGAAGAGGATTCAGTGCGCAGTACAGAGCCGCTCACAAAAGGCGAACGTTTAGTTCTGTGCGACCGCAGCCTAGGACTCGTATGTTCGATGGACGTAGGGACACGCCCGTAACTATCGCTCGGAGAAAGGTATGATGTGAGGGCAAGGCTTCCCCTCAAGATTTCATCGTCATCCTCCGCGGGACCGGAGACTAGCATCTCTGACTGTTCGCCTGCGAGGAGGGAGTTTGAATTGTCTAGTTTACCAGTCGTCTCTTCATTCGGATCAGATTCCACCTGAACGTGTGCGAAAAGAGAGGATGTGGCATGCTCAGTTACGGGCACACCGACTCCATGCGCCTGAATATGTCCCTCCGGGATTTCATGATTCTCGCCTGTAGCTGGTACATCCTTATCCGGATGCACATCGCACTCGGAGATCTTCTTCTTCCCCTTCTTATTGGCTTTCGAAGAACTAGCAGAGTTCTTGGTTATTGGTTTTTCAGTGAGCAGCTTGGTTTTGCGCCTCGTTTTCTGCTTCTTCACCTCTTGCATACCTTCCGATCCAACTTTTGGTCGTTTCTGGGTTTTGTAAAGTTGCACGACTGAAAAGATATAATGTAATATGTTAGACTTGTATATAATAGATGAATGACAATGCTCACTTTCATCTTGCTTATCGGTTTCATCGGCAATGATTGACCCCCACTGCTCCTTTTCACCACGGCCTGCCGTATTCAGAACTACAGATGATCAAGGGTAGATGTACCAATTATAGAGAGGAATAGGTAATTAGCATAAGCACGACAAATCGCATGCATATATGCACGCGCGCAAAAACATTTGTAAAAGACACATTTCCTACCTTCGGCTGCTAAGCTAGCATTCGCAACCGGCGATACGTGTTTGTTGACACCGGTGCTGCCGGACTCTAAGTACTAGTCAGAAATTGAGACATTCAAAGTTTTGATCGATTACTTGCCTGGATCTCTATGATTTTCTCGCTCCAGCGACAATGCTCGCTGTTCCTCCTCAAGAGCCTTCAAATTGTACAAATCATTACGGGTTACAGGTGAAGGGGAGGTTGTCGCTGTGAGTGATGCATCTGCGTTTGAATCTGCTGAACCAGCATTAATGACTGGCGTGGTCACAGTGGGAGCTCGGATGTCATCATCGGCGCCAGCGGCTGTTGGCGAAACACGAAAGTCGTCTTGAATGGACTTATCCTGCGCATTATCCATTCGGCCGATTTCCTCAGACTTCTCCAAGAGCTTGTCTCTTGTCGAACGCAATTCCGAGACGTCTATGATCGAGGTCTCCGCAAGCTGCACAACTATAGGTTTCGATGGCGATGCAAGGTTGATCATCTTGGTGAAAGTGGAGGGGGCCTGGGTCCGGGAAACAGAGGATGGCAAGCTGTCGGTGGCTATAGCAGATGTAGATACTGATGAAGGTTCCAGCATTGATGCAGTAGCAGCTAGCAGATCAGAAGTACCGTCCAGAGAAACAGCAGACACAGCAGATACCAGAGCAGATGAAGAAGTCGAGGCGGCAAGACTGGAGGCAGCTGCAGACAGAATATTTTCGACTTCTTGGATGCGCAGATCAAGAGCTTCCAGGCGGTTCAGTAAAGAAAGGGTGTTTATCGATATCTTTTCCTCCACAGATTTGATAGCGTCATGTTGTTCAATCACCTTTTCTTCGAGTGATCTCGAAGAATGAACTGCAGCTGCGAGACACGAACTTGATTTTTCCACTAGCGACCCAACCTTCTCCATCAATTTCTCACTAGCCTGAGTCTGCTTGATAACCACTTTCATGCTATTCTGAATTTCTTCCTTCCATGGGCCCAGCTTTGCTATGTGTGACTGCTCGTCCTCCCTTCGCCTTTGCTCGTTGTCTTTAACAACGGCCTCCAGTTTGTTTTCAATCGCTGTCTGTAAGCCTGATATTTCTGCGTTCATCCTATTGAGGACATCATTGGCGTGCTTCAGAGAATCGATGCCGACGCGCTCCTTGAGAGAGGACTCGCACGCCGATAGCTGCTCACGTACACTCTCGCCACATTGACGCCCCACCAAATTCAACATGTCGTGTAGGAAAACTTGCTCTTCGGACTGATCATATCCAGGTGTTGTATCAGACATTTGAGCATGTGTAGGGTCAGTTTGTAGCGTCGTCGCTATTGGTTCCGCTAGAGTCTGAGCATGGTGTGAATCAGCAGTAGCAGATGCAGGTATTGGTATCTGTAGTCCGTAACCCGAGGTGTTGTTCCAGGAGCTTGTAGCGTGATGAGAGGCATGTTGCACTGAAGGTCCCGGGCGGTTCTGCATGTCGTGATAGACAGCGAGGGCAATGGAATCTGACGATGGGTACCGAAAGTCGGAGTCTTCAAGGTACCTGTCGTCGAATTGCGCATTATCAGGTGACATATCAGCGCGTAAAGCCAGGATGAAGTCAATCGTCGACGTCGAGCTTACAGAGCGTAGTGGGGAATAGCGAAGGTGTTATGCAGGAGGAAAGGATGTAACGGCCCAAACGGGTAGTGCGTAGCAGTCTCAGGCTCACATCAGAAATTTAAGTTACCGTTTAACTTGAACACGAACTCAGACAGAGTGCCAGAACTGCCTGAGATGACAAACCTGAGTAGGTTATATTTAACAAGGAGTTTTGATTACATTATTATAGATGTGTTTAATGAAATGTACGGGGAAGCGTAGCTCATAATTGATAGAGTACAGGATTGAGCCTCAGCAACAGTATAAATTGCAATGACAATTTGCGATATGCGGAAGTTATCCATAAATCAAACCCATTCGTTCAACCAGCTTATAGCCATCATCCAAAGCTTCCTTAAGAATCAACGGTTGGGTAGAATTGCGATTGAGGCCATCCTTCTCTGCAGCGGCATAGAAATCTTGAATAAGATTCTCCGCGTTTCCGATCTCTGGAGCGAGTTCCCAACGCCACTTGAGAGTGGGACAGCTGCAGGAGGTAATGAGAGCGTTCACAAAGATGCTATCACTAATTTTCACTTACCCAGGCCATCTTACCAGCCAGTAGAAAGTCGGATCGACCCCTTCCACTGAGGTTGACGACAGCGCTCTACCATAGAACTTTAGCACAAAGTGCCACTTCTTAGTAGTAGGCCAATCGCAATCCGGCCGCCCGCAAAGAGGATGTGACTCAAGCCTTCCATTGCCTATTGGTGATAAGAATCAGCACTTAATCTGTAAGTTATTGGAGGAGTTCACAAACCAAGGCCGTTGGCAACCCTAGATTCATAAACGGTGTTGGTGTTGGCGTCACTTAAATGCCAAAGAATCACTCACAGAGTGTAGCACGGAGGACATACATATCTCTTGAGCGATCTCGCTTTCTCGGTAATAGGGTGGTTTTTCGTTACACCAACGCAGCGGTAGTGATAGTCATTCTTGCATCTGATCAAAGTATCTAGTTAATCAACGAAAATGTGAAGCTTAGAAAAAGAACCCTACTTTCTACACCGAATGAGCTAAGATGGTAGATAAATTAGTCGCAGGCGTTAGTTGAGGCGGCTTGCAGTTCATACCTGTCTGTCGAAGTCCTCATCTTCGTTAAATTTCTTCGGCCAGCTGCAGTCGGGCATAGCCAAGCTCGGCATTACCACCATTGGCATGCGTGTTACAGAGTCTGTGCCAGAACCCAGGCAGCTGGTCGAAGAAGAGGAAGATTTTTCCGATGTAAGTGCTTCGCAGGGAGTTGAACTGCTCGGATGCCCCGAGCCAGCTGATGCGATTGGTCCCCGTCGAGCAGTTTGCTTTAATCTAACTCTATCGTCTTTAGTAGATACAGTTGGTCCCCGTCGAGCAGTTTGCTTAAATCTAACTCTATCGTCTTTAGTAAACACAGTTGGTTCCCATGTTGATTTACAAGGCAAGACAGGTTTTCCAACAGTAGATATAGTGTTGCTTTGACCAAGCGAAGGGTTACTTGATCCAGACTGAACGTTGCAGCACGGAAACGGTAGAGGGTTTTCCCTGCCGGGCCCTATGCTAGTTGCGTTTGATTCGGACAGCTTCTGTTTCTTTGTAAGACGGAAATCAGATGCATCCTTTTCGATCTGTTCCCTTTGCTGTATTTCTACATGCTGAGATGTTCGAGGTCCATGATCGCTAGGCATCTTCCTTTTGTTTTCAATTAGGTCGCGGGACGGTTGCAGCTCGCGGGGAGTCGGTTTATTGTCAACAATTATGCCGGGCGACGACGCCGAAAATAGATGGTTTGGTGACGATATCTCAACGCTCTGTGAGGTCAAAGTGTCGCGTGAAGGTGAAGCCTGAGGAGACCGCATTTGCGGTAAGTGAGTAGGGTAGTCGGAAGAATCTATCCCAGATGCATGTACGTCGTCAGCTTTCTTCGATACCGGGATTGCTGCGCAGGAAATACCTATGCGATCAAACTCAGGTGTACCTTTCCGAAGCTCCTCGGTCGTGGCGTGGTGAGCAGCATCGTCGCGTTGCGCAGCATTCGGATTGCTTTCACTCTCAGTGCTAGCACTTGGCCTAGAAACGGTCTGGGCGTTTGTATGCTGCGCGGTTGGAGCGTTAGCCTCTGTCTCCCTTTCCGAGCCTGTGTATGGAACTGGAGGTGATATCGAGGAGCCTTCAGATGCAGTGGTTGGAATACGAGAAGAAGGCGAGGAAGTTTGAACCGGTGACGGCAGAATAGACGATTGCGACGGCAGATCCGCAATCAAGGTATTACGTGGAGGTGGTGTAGGAGGTGCTAAGAGCTCAAGGTGTGTATCTACAGGTGATTTGCTACGCCGACCTCCAGAATCCTGAGGCTTTATCGAATCGTCCTTCCGTTGTGAGTCTCGAGTTTCCATCCCGCCTAGCGTTTCCTCTCGGATTTCCAGTTCGTTCCCTTTCTTCGCGACATCGCCTACTTGAGTGGTGTTTTCAAAGAGATCGGTTGCTACAGGAAAATGTGAGGAACCGATTTTGAAGGGGATGTATGAAACAGCGCAAGAAGACATACCTTTAGCGATTCCTTCGAATGTATTGCGAATAATCAATTCAAGCGGATATAATTCCGTCGCGACTGCGCTCGAATCTGTTGCATTGTCGACCTCTTCAGAATGAGACAGACATGGGAGAGTAGGTGTGACGTTTAGCATATGCATCGCAAGGTGTGTAAAGTTGCGCAAAGCAGCCAAACTAACAGACCATTGTTTTCCATGAGGGCGATTGCAAGTTCACTCGCCTCTGACGACTTGCTTAGCATGTCTTGGTCTGCGGATATGTTAGACAATCAGTTTGAGGCCAGGATATCTAAATTGCCCACCACAAGTCATTGAGTTTCGAGAGCTGTCCGTCAGTGCCCTCTGCGTCTCCTGGAGCGCGCTCGCATGTTTTGATAAGCTTGTGGCCGTCAGAGAAGAAGAGATCTCCGAGTCTCCGGCGTTCGCGGGTTCTCGGTTCGCAAAAGCCATGCCCATAGTCACTTTCAGAGCACGAACTTCAGACTGCACGAGCTCCATCTGGGCTGTCTGCAATTCATGCGACTTCTCGAGCATGCCGGCAAAGTTTTCGAAGACCGTGTATGTCTCATCACGGGCGGCGTTCGTCGTCTTCGCGAGCCGGACCAACATTTCCTCTCCCCGTGACAACCGTTCCGTGAAGTTCGCCTGGAGTGAGTCAAGGGAGCTGGCAAGAAGCTCTGGAGTCACGAAAGAGCCGAAGGAGTCAGTGGTAATATGCGACAGGGTTGCTGAAGCAGAGGTTGACGGTGGAGTAGCTGAACTTGAAGCAGGCGAAGCAGTTGATAGAGCAGACTCTGCGGTTTTGAGAATAGAGACAGATATCTTTTCTTCAATTGCTTTCATGCGCGCAGTTAGTGAACAAAGCTGGGACTGTATAGAATGATTTGCCGACTGAACCTCCTTCGCAATTGATTCCATAACTCTGTTTTGCTCCATAGACTTCCCCTCGAAAGAAGTCGTCAGCCTTCCCACCGCACCAATATGTTCAAGCAACTTCTCCTCGTCGATTTTCAGCTTCACGGTCTTCAGTGCACCTTCGAGTCCTTCCATGATAGTGTATTTCACTATTTGTCTATGCCATGAATCCAGCTTCGCATTCACGTTCTCCATCACTTCCTCCCGTGATCTAGCTTGGTCGTAGGCATGTTCCTCTAATTGTTTCGCGACCGCTGTCTGTGTCACCAGGAGCTTCGCATTAACCTCGTCAAGGAACAATGTGTTTGTGCGCCTCTGTGTGTCCATGTAGCTCCGTAGAGATGACTGGAACGCCGATATCTGCCCTACGATCTTATCGTGCACTCCCACCATTGGGGCCAAATTGTCATTCGAGGGTGTTGAAGGGGAGCAATTGTGTCCCGCAGCTGTAGATCCATTAGGTTCATGCCCTGGTATTGTTTGTGTGCCTGGAGAAAATGAACGAGGATGAGCGGGAAGGAGAGTATATAAGCTAGGGGGTTCGAGATACAGTACTTCGCCAAGAGCTTGAGGTTGGATGCGAGTCAGAAAAGCCTCCTCTATTGTGATGAACAGCATTGGCAACAGAATTCGGATGTTGAAGGGCGATGTCATTCTGAACGCCCACTGTGCTTGACGTAGGAACAGGTCCCATAGCAGAATCCAATAAGCTATGGTGCATAGTTGACGACAGATGGGCGAACGCCATGCCTAAAGGAAGAATATCGAGCGCAATGAAGCGCAGTGGAAAGAGAGAACGCGTCGGCCGCATTTACCACAACTCGAACCGCAACATCTCCATTTGAAATTTATTATCTATAAATAGGAGTCAAGACTCAAAACTAAACCTTCCAATAACTCAAGACAGTACGAAAAAGATAATGTAGATTAAGCGACAGCTGGATGTTAGAATACCAGAAGAGTGTAATACAAACATCACGGTTTTATATCGTCCAGTAGCATTAGTAGGGATCGTGCCTCGAATACTACCTGCATTGTTTAATTTTAGTACGCGTCAGGCCAATTTTAGTACATTCTACTACTTGAAATGAGAAGAGCTACACATTTAAAAATACGCGTTGGATGTTAAATAGTCGGACTAGGAGCCGAAGTTATAAAGAAGAAGCGAGAAGTTGCCCGTGACATGTCCCAAGGACAGCAGGAATGCCTTGCTTAGGACGCGAAGGTAGTGCACTTGCTTGCACTTCGCTCGCAGATGATACGTCTGGGACATGATTATCTGCAGAAGTTGTTGACTGATTAGCGAGATGGCGAGGAGCCAAGCTTCGGTCCTTTATGGGTGAGAAATACGACGCTATAGACCTGGTCGATTTCGATGGGGAGGGTCCTGATACTCCTGTCTCTGGTTGACTGTCCTGTCGCACCTCAGCCGATAAGTCATCAGCAAACGTTGTGGAGCTAGAGCCGTTTGATGTCCGCCAATGCTTATATCTTATAGGCTCCTTTATTGGCTGAGGCTCTTGTGTTTTGCGGGATTCTTTCTTGCGAGATTCTTTCTTCCCCTTTGCCGCCTTCAGGTCAGGGCAGAGTTGACGACCAACATGATTGTTAAGATTCACAACATGATCGAATCTTTTTCTGCAGGACGGCCTCGGGCAAACAAGTTCGGCATATTGCCTCTTGCGCCTCTTCTTGCTCAGGGGGACCTCGTCGTCGTCGCTGTCACTCGAGAGGGTAGAGACTTCCGGTTCGGCTACAGCACGGCTACTAGACGAAGAGCTCGGGAGAGATACGTTCGAAAGGGAGCGCGCACCGCCATTCCATGGGCCCTTGGGGTTCGAGCTACCAGCTGCGCTGCCCGGATGGCCTATTTTATGCGAGGGTGTTTCTTCCAACATATGAACGTCTGCGTCCCGCGAAGCGAGCGGGGAAAGTAGAATTTGTTGCGAAGGTCGAGTCGGGAATGAAGGAGCATTTCCTTGAGGAGAAACTGGACTAGAGGTCGAGGGTTCATCAAGACTGTGTGCGTGCTTTGCAGCCATAGGGTGTGCCTGCTGGTTGGACTGTGTCACTGGCGGGATAACCGTGTTTTTGCGAGACATTGCTGGCACCCATGGGATAAATGCATGTGATACCCAACTTGAAGGCTTCTCGGCTAACAAAGGATGCCTCGAATCTCCACTATCCTGCGTCTGCGCTAGCGTAGCTGCGACTAGTGAGCTCTTGTCCTGCCTCGTGTCCGTAATGACTTGACTTTCTGTCCGCTGCTCTTCCGCATGCTGATTTACGGAGTCCTGCTTATCAAGGTGGGTAGCTGCACGGATGGTTGGAAAGAAAAGAAGATTGGATATAAAATGAGTAAAACGAATTGAAGGGATGATCGTTCAGATGAGATATGACGCACATTCAGTCAACGGACGGACTCTATCACGATCCATAGGTTCGTCCAGAGCTACCTCTGAGCCCATTATGTTCACATTTGCCGTAACATCGTCTTGATAAAGAAATAAAGTCAGATATTGTCGCACACGTGATTCAGAATGCGCATATGCGCACGAATGTACCGATAGACTGTAGTTTATCGTACCTTTATGTGTTTGGAACGCGCTTGCCGGCTCGTCCGAGGGTAATGATGCGGTAAGGGGTAAAGTTTGGACTAAGATGCAAGATAAGACGCAGTTAATAAACCTTTCATACGACTTACCGAGCCCAAATGAGTTACTGAGATGCTGCATCAATTTTTGATGCTTTGCTTCGAGTATTTGCACACGCTCAGCTAAGCTCGGTATGTCTGGAGAGGGGGATGTTTCCGACGTCTCCGAAACTAGAAGCTCAGAGCTCCTTGTCAACTCCCCTTTTGCTGTGGGTGTCGCAGGAGAATGGACGCCGACTGCGGCCTTTAACGCAGAGATTTCCTTATGCAAAAGCGCCATTTGCTCAGTCTGCAAATCATGGGACACGTCAACCATATTCGCGAGCTCTTTCATGCCTACGTGGGCCTCCTCACGAGTAATGTCAGTCTTCTCTGCGAGCCGGGCCATCATAGCCTCTGCCTGTGACATGCACTCGTTTAGCTTCGTCTGAAATGAGGTGAAAGAGGATGCGAGCAGCTCGGGAGGAACGATGGAGGTCCGAACGACAACGGAAGATGGAGTAGTGGGTGTCGTGGTGACGGCCATTGACGCTGTGCCGCCAGAGGTGGGTGGTGCAATAGCTACAGGTCGGGAAGTTGTAGACTTGGAGGAGGCAAGACTGGAAGCAGTTGAGCATAGAATGTCCGCAATGGACTTCATGCGTGCGTCAAGTGAGTCTAGGCGGGATTGCATTTCAAGTTTGCTCATTTGAATCTCCTTCGCAATCACTTCAATAGCGTTGCGCTGCTCCAGCGACCTTTGTTCCAGCTTATCGTTGGTCTTTAGCTCCCGCTTCTTCACAGCTTCATCGCCGATGACCATAGCAGCTTTCAGTTGGTCCACCAATGTCTCTTGCCAGGCGCTGAGATTCAATTGTAAAATCTGCATCAACTCCCCATGCTTCTGCCGATAGTTCTGCGCATGGTCATCCAGTTTCTTTGAGACGGTCGACTGCTCCTCCGCCAGCTTCGTGTTCACCTCGTTGACAAACGATGCATTGGCGCGCCTTTGATTCTCGACGCAGTCCTTCATCCATACCTCAAACGCCGACAACCTCCCCTTCACGACATTGTCAAACGCTCCTGTTACCACGTTCAGGAGCTCCTCCAGTGAAAGATTACTGCGCGATTGGGGTTTCTGTGTATGAGGATGAAAGTGTTCCGATCCTCCTCGTGAGCCCCATCCATATGTTGGCGCCGCCGGCATTGCTGTGGTCGCAGACACTGGAGAAGTTGTGGATACCGAGGAAGGTAACGGTAGTCCATTCGTGCTACTTCTTTGCCGGTGAATCGACATGTGGTGCGAGGGTTGTAAGCTTGAAGCGCCTGCCATAGCCTGCGAGCCGTTGTCCCTAGCGAAAGTTGGAAGCTGATAGGTGAAATTCTGCATGCTGACGCTTTGACCTTGAATCACGCCTGATCGTATCGAAGGCCACTGAGGTGTCCCAGGTGATGGATGCAAGTGAGACATGAGTACCCGCGCTAATGAGGCAGAGCGTCGCGCTGAGTCTTAACAAGAGCTAGGTCTGAGACGAGAAAACGGAGAGGGCGTTATGGCTGGTAGGCGTTATCGACTGTAAACCAATCAAATGCAACGCAATAATTTGTCACGCACAAAACGTGTCGATGAATGACCAAATTTTTCGGTAGATCTGAGATGCAACGTCGTAATAGAATCTCAGCGAAGATAGTCGAAGGCAAAGGCCCCGATACCGTCAGTAAAGTATTGAACATCAGGTTTATTATTTCAGGATTTGTCTCAAATTGCATTTCAAGATTGATTCCATGTTAGTCCTTTCAAACGTCCAACTTGCAAGCGGACCTCAATAACAGGTCTTTAGAGCAGCTCAGGTCATTGTAGTGCCGCAATGAAGAAAAGGGGATCGACTCACAACAAACATCCTTCGCGACTCCAGCGTCCGAGTCACTGTCTTATTATCTTTCGTACCCACTGGCTAACGTTATAATCATTCACGGAATGCAACAACGAAAGTTGTTGGTCAAGTTGAGGCCGGATCATTATTGACACGCAGGCTTTAGCGAAAAAAGGGACGATAGCGGAACTTCGAAGTGGAAGCATTTGAAGGACCTGAGCGAGACCCTGAGCCTGAGGGGAATAAACACCGTGAGAACAGTTTAGCCGAAGAGGAGCTTTTTATAGTGCCAGTGTGAGAATCCGCTCACGTGCCACCAGTGACTGCTTTTGGCACTGGTAGCAGGGGTTCCGGCGAGTCCGGATCCACTGGCAGACTGGCACCGGGGACTGCCGAATTTTCAACCAAGTCTCAAAGTTCTTAGCAACTCATACTCCTGCCATCATCAACATTCAGCTATTTCTTCACAATCCCTATCACCTCCGAATTTGACGCCACAATGAAACCAAAGAACATGATTCCGTAGGCCTGGGTTCAAAGACTCAAGTAGTTCAATTATCCAACAGCTTCTATTGATCCATGTTGCACATCAATTATCTATTTTAATGATCCACTCTACGAAGACCCGGGCCCAGTTAGAAGGACATTTTAGGTTCAGCTCCTTCCTCGATTGAACTTCACAATGAGCTCCTAACTACTTGGTATCTCTGATGCTCTGATAGCCACTCAAAGGGGTAGCAGAAGCTGTTCGTTCTCAATTGACTGAATGTTACAGATGGGATCGGAGTTTTCCTATCAGATAGAAAAACGCTCTTCTGTCTAAGTCCCTCAACTCTCCCCCCGCCCCCCCCTGCGCTAGACGCAAACTGTGGACAGCTACACTCGTAAGTCATATACCCCTCGCCAGTTTTTTACTCTGCTTTGCCTGCGTTCAAAGTGACATGCTTCATAACAAAGCTAGGATGACTCTCTCTGGTAGTGGTATTGTCGGAAGACAATCTGACGATAGCGACGATTCTGTATGTATTGCCTACTCCCTACATTCTTGCGCAGTTTCTTACGTTCATACTGTGCACAAGCTACCATTTATTACACAGCCTCTCGAAGAAAACATACCACCAGGATACGATGTACATACAATCAACGATAACAGCCCACATGTCGACTACAGTGCCGGATGGGACTTGACCTTCGTTCCGCAGCAAGGAAAGCCAGCGCCTGGCCATACGTTCCGTTCCACCGCGGTAGTAAATTCGAGCCTCAATCTACATTTCAACGGTGAGTCACCAGCCTAGAGCTCATCGCTCTTAACATCATTTAGAGATGTGATCACATTACTCTATAACAGGAATACAGATAATTGTATTTGGTCTCTTACCACCTGGCGATGAGCCAGTTTCTGCGGACTACAGCCTTGACAGCGATCCGCCAGTTTCAAGGTCGCTAGTCGACTTTACGAACGGAACTCTTCCTGTCGGAAACGCACCATACTTCGCTTCGCTCAACCTCACCACGGGATCCCATAATCTCACAATCACTGTGACCAGCACAAGTCAAGGAAGAAACTATACACTCGATTACTTTCACGTGCTTCGCCCTTCAGGTAGAAAATCACCGTTGCCCGTATCACCAGCTAAACCCCACACCAACGTCGGGGCTATAATTGCTGGGGTCGTGAGCGGCTTCGTACTTGCCTGCACTCTGACCTTGGCCGCTCGGTGGTTCTGGAGGCGCCGCGGGCGGCATCTCAGCAACGAATTCAACCAGGAAAAAGGAGTAAACGAGCAGGAAGTGGCCACAGTGGGCACCATTAAAGGTGAGTTTATAGAAATGCTGTGGCTGCGAGCGCCTCACGGAGTACTTATATCAGATTACGGACCATACGACATATATAGTAACTTGCCGAGACTCGCGCGACTAGTTCGGTCAACGAAGTTTCAGATGCCCTTAACAGTCTCAAGCCCAGCTACTCTGGTAAACAGTGTAGCACCATCGGATGGCAGCGCGTCGCCAACTATTGTTCCACCCAATCGTTCAAAGAGAGGGTATTCCCGAAGGGTGAGATAGTTAAATGACCACCTAACCGTTTACGAGAGTTTACTGGTATAATCCGGCGTCGTTTATTTCTCTGATCTATCTTGCATACAACAAACAATGGTATTGAAGAGGACCTCAAAAGCAAAGAAAAGGCGTAGAAATAATTCGTAACGATGTCTATACAGACAAGTCATAAGCATATGGATATCGGGGGGTATCTGTTCCTCTAAGCGCGTTTTACTGCCCACGCAAGATCGTACTTAACACTCCAAGGTCTCGGGGGATTTAGTAGCTCTTCTTTAGCTCGTGCTATCCAGTCGTCAATGGTTTCTTCGGGGATGCCGCTCGATTTCATTAATGGTTTTCCGGCCGGAAGGAACGTCTATAAGAGATGAATTAATGATCACTCATTTCCAAATAATCACGGCACCGGCACCGGGAAGACAAAATGCTGCTTACAAGTAAGTTGGTTGCCATAAGCACGCCGATTTCACGTCCATTCGGAATATCGCCACCATCCCAATTCACAGGGGTGTAGTAAGGCCTTTGGTGAAGGAGCGCCAACTGGTTGTCGTTCTGGAGCAACCATCCGACATGGTCACCACCGAGCTTATCGAGGTTCTTCTCATTCATTCGCATCACTAGGTCGCTAATCCAGAACCCGAACCAGCTTCGGTCAGAATTGTCCGCGCCGAGTGTCGGGTCGGCCGGAAGGATGCGTTCTTTTTGAGCAGAATAGATATCTGCATTCCCATCGCTCAGAAGGACTAGTCCACCTGTACATGAAGGAGATTTAGACACTGCGTAAATATTGCTCACAGATCATAGCTTTACTGACCGGGTTTTAATACTGTAGCAATGGTCCGAACCAGGCCCACCCTGTCGGAAACCTTTATGGAAAACATTCATTGTTGTGATGAAATATCAGACAGAACAAGCGCACATGACCGGCAACACAGCGACAGTGAACGAGATCAAACTGGTTTGTGTATTTATGTAGCCCCTTTGAGAGATCTTCTGTAATGAAGCTGAATCAACGTGACTTGGTATCAATAAAGTGAGTGCGGTTTATTCTCAAAAGGAACTACTGACCTGCAGTTACGAGGTATGTACCTGTTGGAAATTGAGCCGATAAGAAAGAGGGCAAAAGGGGTAGATTGCGGATGCTAATGCTAACTGGAGGGAAAGCTTGGGTTCATAAAGGTCCAGGCCAACAACTCTGACATTCGGATGCATAGCGGCCATCTCCGCTGCCCTGAGTATACCAAATCAGCACATTAAACTCGCTAGTTCGGCAGCAGCGAATGGTCAGAAGACCGATGAAATTCTCTAAATTACGTACCAAATGCCGGAGCCACATCCGAGGTCAAGGACCGCAGGCCGCGCAATGTCGTCCCCGTCAAAAGTAGTCCGCGACGCCAAAAGGTGGTTCACGATGTCCTCGGTTTCTGGAGGATATAGGCCATTGCCACCGATCAAAAGTTTCCATATGCGATGTTGAATGTTCAGTCGCTACTTGTATATGAAAGTCAGATGACCGTGATACGCGAGCAGAGAAGGTTACGGAATTAAACGAACGTCTTGCTCTTCTTTATCTGCGGGGAGTTTGTATTCCTGTCAAGAAGCTTTAATAAGGCTTCACAGGGAAGAAGGGTGGAGACGTACATCGCTGGAGGGATTCCATCCTCGTCCATGCATTTCCCGCAGCCCGCTTGTCGTTTGAGAAATAGCGAGCGTAGACATGGTCAAAAGAAGAAGGTGAGAAAAGCAGAGAGGTCGAATTGTATGTGTCAATAGGTTGAAGCAGACGTTAGGCTTTATATGAGCTATGAACGCTCATGCACGGCTGCTTATCGATCCTGTTCGGCATGCATACAATGCCAAGCGGTCCTATGAAAAGAGTGGGCAGATCTGGGTCCCCTTGCCTGGGACCTGACTACGCTCGTCATGGATAGGCTGCTCACTTGTTGGCAACAAAAAAGTTCGGCATGTCGTGGCCGGCCTTCCACCATATATTTAGAACAATCTATATAGGCTTTTTAGCGCTAATACAGAGTTCCTTTACTTACATTCATCAATGTCCGATTTGAGGAGAGAGATTATTTCCGCGACCATTTCGGCCAGGTACGGATGTATTCATTGTTCCTGTGGTGCCTTTCGCAGTGACAGAAGCGGCTAACATGTATTGATTTTCTTTCAGAAGGTTATTGCTGCACGCGTCACAACACTTGTTGATGCCGGCTTCTGCAGCTGTCTTCCGCCTATACACGTATTCCCGCTTAGAAAGCTAGAGTTTCTAATTCACGGATAGTGATGTCAAACTTAGTGTGGACGATAGAATAGAGTGAATGACTTACAAAACAACTCCAGTATTGCGCTGGCAAACCGAGAAGTTGAGGCGCAGAGGTCAGTAAGTATATCTGAATAGAGAGACGTGTCTTCGTACTATCTACAACTTGCAAGACATTCTTATGTATTTTGTCACGAAGCTCCGAACATCGGAAGAGAGACATAAAACCGTCGGGTAAATTTCAAGAACTAGACGTATTAACGGAAGCACCTGAGATAAGGATCCAAAACAGTGGGAGCCAACGAATGGAAGGCAACAAAAATGAGTTAGTAGAGTGTCAATAAAATAGACGGCCTGAGCGGTGAGGATACAGAGAGTAAAGAGAAAAAGAACCAAAGCTATTCATGGGAGCTATTCTAGATCTGTGTTCAAGTTACAGAATTTCTCACGGTTTTAATTTGTTAAAATTACTAATTCAAGTTCAAGCTGCATGTTTGAGGAGAAATTTGGAGTAAGGTTAAGTCCTCCTTTACCCTTTCCTCCTCACTCACAATGGAGTTTATCGCTGCTCCTCCTGTACACCGTGTGCTTTGTGCTGACTGCGGTGAGTATCTCGTAGCAAGACGAAAAAAGTTAAATCTGATCACTCAAACTCCAGGTACGCCTATCGAGCCCAATTCCGCCAATTTATGCATTGCATGCCTTCGGAATTCGTGAGTGAGATGCCTGCATGCTCTCTGCGACCTTTGGACTGAGGCGATATAGGGTCGACATTACTGAGGGTATCCCAAAACAAGGTGAGTCCATAGCACAGCCTGATAATTAGAGATAACTCATGAAGAATCAGCGGCACTCTCATTTTGCAAGAATTGTGAACGTTTCCTTTCCCCTCCACAAACATGGACGATCGCCGAGCCTGAATCAAGGCAGCTGCTTGCCATCTGCCTGAAGAAGTTGAAGGGCTTAAGTAAAGTACGGTTGATCGACGCAGGATTCATCTGGACGGAGCCGCATTCGAAGCGAATAAAAGTGAAGCTGACAATTCAGAAGGAGGTGCGTTACATCTGGATATTTACTTAAAACTCGCTATTGACAGTATCTATTGCTCCTTGTAGGTGTTCACATCGACAATCCTTCAACAAGTCTTCCAGGTTGAATACCTCGTGCAGTACACTCAATGTCCGGATTGCACAAAACTTGCGGCTAAGAATACATGGAAAGCCCTTGTTCAGGTTCGGCAAAAGGTCCCTCATAAACGGACATTCCTGTTCCTCGAGCAGCTCATATTGAAGCATGGGGCACAGAAAGAAACCATATCAGTTAAAGAGGTTCGAGATGGACTAGATTTCTTCTACAGTCAGCGGAGTCATGCGATCCGGATGGTCGAATTTCTCACCGGGGTCGTTCCTGTAAAAACAAAATCCTCGGAACAGTTGCTCTCGACCGACACCCACTCAGGAACAGCTAGTTACAAGTTCACCTACTCCGTTGAAATCGCGCCGATATGCAAAGACGATCTGGTATGTCTGCCCCCGAAACAAGCTCGATCACTTAGCAACGTCGCGCCCATCACCCTCTGTACACGAGTAGGCAACTCGCTACATTTAATTGATCCATCGACCCTCCAATCTGTCGACGTCTCCTCGCAAGTGTTCTGGAGAGTACCGTTCGACGCGCTCGCAAGTGTGACGGATTTGGTGGAGTTCACGGTGTTGGACGTTGAACCTTCTGGTCCGGTGCGCGGGAAGTGGGTTCTAGCCGATGCCCAGGTCGCTTTGAACGGCGCATTCCGCTCATCAGGGGGTGGCGATACGGATGGAATGGACTTCGACGATGGTGCGATCGACCAAATTTACCACACCCGTACACACCTTGGCGGGATCCTACAACCTGGCGACACAGTCTTGGGATACCACCTTTCCCGAGCAAACTTCAACTCCGATGCTCTGACGGCTCTATCGGTCGATCGCGTACCCGACGTTATCCTCGTGCGCAAGACGTACCCGAACCGCCGGAAGAAGAACCGCACGCGTAACTGGAAACTTAAGAGTATGGCGAAGGAGGCCGAGGCGGACGACGCAGCTGCTGATTCGGGGACCGGCGCCGGAAAGAATCGCGCCGGTGTCATCGGCCGGATGGGCGGTCGCGACGCGCGGAAGGTGGAGGAGGACTACGAGCTGTTCTTACGCGACATCGAGGAAGATGAGGAGATTCGTGCGGCTGTGAACCTGTACAAGGCACCAAGCATGGGCGCGGGTTCAGGTCTGGCTGGCGGAAAGACGAGGCGGAAAGCCAAGGGTGGCCAGAACTCGATGGAAGTGGATGAGGGCGAAGCTGAGCAGGCTCCTGCTCGACCGGAGGCTATGGCTGAGACCGACACGGAGGAGGAGGAGGCTGATTTCCCCGAGGTTAAACTCAATGAGCTTTTGGAAGACTTCGATGAAATGACGCTGGGCAATGCTGAGGAAGACGAAGAAACATGATATAATTTGCATTTACGCGTAAAATCAATTGTACCTGTATGTCAATGTGTTACTTTGCGAACCTCGTATAACATTACTTGTCGATCTATTGAATAAAACTGGAAATGCATAGCATCCATTAGCTACACACAGGATTAAGGACCGTAAGGAGGACAGAAAATTTTGGTCAATAATGTACATGATAAAATACACAAACAACCAGAAGACACGATCTCTATGCAATTGTCCTGTCTGATCTGACTATCAACACATCTTCCCAGCTTTATACGCAACAATAGACTCCTTAGTAAGAGGTTTTGAGGAGAACTCTCGCTCGCTCAGTTCTCAGCGGAAACAAGTCACGAAAATTGAACCACGCCTTAGTGAGGTGCAAGAGCCTACATAATGTCTCCAGCTCTATGCGAAGCGATGTTTTGTAGCTTCTTGGTCTATTATAGTAAGGAAATGAAGGCGGTGAGTTGGGCCTAAACCGAGAGGAGGTGTAGTACGTACTGTTGTAATGAAGCAGCTTTTCGATCAAGTCCACATGAGTCAGAACCATCCGACGACAACAATATCGCTTCAAGTTGCATCCATCAAGTGCTTCACTATTTGCAAGTAACCCACAGAAGAGTTGCAAAGCAGTAAGCAGCTGAGAAAGATAGTCAAAATTTAAGAACGCACCCTTCGTTCCCTCCTTTCGCAAGAAGTTGCAGGTATTGGTTCCACTTGTCCCCGACGACCTTCCCGCAGGAGAAACAGCGGACTGGGATGATCTTTAAGATGTCAGTCAGTATTATCCGATGATCCCAGTCGGTATTGATATAGGAAGCACAGACCATCTTTTTCTAGAGAAAATGAGACCACTAGCGAACTTGAGGGAAAACAGTGAAACTTGATTGCTCTACTCGCGCTCAGGCTTTGAAGTTCAAGTTGAAGCTGACTAAGCACCACCCGCAGAGACTGGCCGCACCGTCGTCGGAGGTAGCCGCACTGCTATTCTACCGCGACCACCAACACTATCAGCCGCCGCAATCACGAATTACAGTCATGCATCACGTTTCAACTCTCGAATAAACTTACATATAAGGACAGAATGTATCGCACCAACTCCGCTGGTGATTTAAACCCAGATCCGAGCTGTAGCTTTTGCGACATCATCGCCATCATGGAATAACATGGAAAAAGAAATACCTTACACGACCTGGCGCGAAAGCCATTGCTACTCAGTACTGCAACGCCTGTATCACACATGTGATGGTCATTCTGGTTGCATAGTAAGCTAATACAATGACACTTCAATGCGCCACAACCTGATGATCCTCGGGCTTTGGTAGAACTCGTTCTGTTAATGATACAATATATGAACGAAGATAAAAGGTTCAATATCTCAATCGCCTAAAAGAATTTCGCCCTCGCCATCCTTAGCAATTCGTTAGGAGACTTTATCCATTAGTCAACTCAGTTATGGCTTCAGGCGGTAGGAAGGATAGTGGCAATGGTGGCAATGGCGCCCAACCTCCCTCCACATTGGTGCGCCGCCTAATTTCTTACGTGCTCTAAAACCCGCTAACGTTCGATACAGACGAATATAACTGTCATCGAGGCTCCTTTCGTTATCCCACCTGAAACGACATCAATAGTCATCTCCAACGCGGCTGCGATTATCGAATACAGTTCGGGCTGGAACGTCATTCTCATCCCGCAGCCTTCTGGCTCTGATCGTGTCTACCACTCATCTTCAACATCCAACACTGTTGTACAGCTTTCCTTTCAAGGTACGTGTAACTATCAAGACTATATCGCAAAGATACTGATCACTGCGAAAGGAACACATATTTTTGTATTCGGCCTTCTTCCTCCTGGAGATTCTAGGATATCGGCTAACTATGCGATCGACAATGATTCACTACAGACTCGGACACTGGAATCGTCTATGAATACTCAATATCTTATCGGCAATTCAACGTACTTCGATTCGGGATCACTCACGAATGGTTCACACCACTTGATCATCAATGTGACAACCGCAAATCCAAGAAGGAAATACACATTAGACTACTTTCTGATCCTCCAACCTAATTCTGCGGGCACTAATTCCTCATCAAGTAACTCAAGTGCGGTTTCCTTAACTATTGGGACTCTTGTGGGGGGAATTCTAGGCTTAACAACCTTCGGTTTGTTGTTGGCAACTGCATTTTGGTGTTGGCGGAAACGGCGAGCACACTTGAAAGTAAAAGACAGTCCAAGTATGTTATCACTTAAGAGTAGCGACGTTGAATCCATCCGGGGTCCATCAGCAGGTGAGTTCCATTTTGCTATGGAAGTCTTGCCTCTTACGCGCCTTGCTAGACTTATCCGTTCAACCATACAACTATGTCTCTGGGTATATCCCTCGAAGCTTTCCAAAAGTGCTGGCGCAGCAGCTGGCATCGACAGCGGTCGAAATGCCAGCGGGGGGTCTTTCAAGGCATTCAAGTTTGAGTACTGAACGTCCTGAATTCTCCAGCATGTCGATGCCATCTTTGGCTTCGCCGACACTTGCACCTTCAATCTCTTCTTTAGCTGTGCGACAGAAATAGAGGCTAGCCAATATTCGCTCTCTTCCGCAGTCCTTCCGCGGTCCTTTCGCGGATGTTCATTAGCGTCCTCATAACCCACTCCGTATTTTCGTCTCATGTATTTTGGAATGCATTGGAGAAATTATAACGCTAATTTTCGTCCTCATACCCGGGCCAGGAAACTCATTTTCATACCGATCAATCACATTTGGACCTTTCAAAAGATGTGGTCCTCGCTCATTCGCACTACGGGGGTATCACTTCCTCTTTAGCCATTCAACTGACTGACAGGAAATTGCTCTTTAGAAGCGCCGCTTTCATCTGACGCCAATACTTGAGGTGAGCATCTTTCTTCAATCATTTTTTTCTATTATATCGTCCTGTCCGGACGCTTCAGCCACTTCTTAGGCCGGAGAATACCGCTGACTACTATCGAGCAGCAATGGCTACGGCCTCTCACACTGTCTTGGCCTCGTCGCTTGAACTTGAAAATAACTTTCCTTCGAAGTGGAAGAAACAAGTCAAAAGGTATGTGGTGTACATATTTCCTGTCATAGTTCTTCTTCCAATCAGAAGCCACTGTGATCCAAATTGTCATATTCACTGTAATATTGGCTTGAATGCGACAGACACGAAGGCATCGTAGATTTTAACTTTAGGCAGTGCAAAACAAGCGACGCCAAAGCTGTATTTTTGGTGTATTTCTTCGGATTCGAAGCACTGTTTCAAATAGTGCTGAGAAATGCTGACTTAGAAAGGCCGACTCGGCCTGGTTGCTGGGCGAAGCGATCAGATTCGTTGCCCATCTTCTGTCGGAGAGCTTGAACCTCGTCTTCAAGATGCTCTTATTTGCAATGGTTACCGAGGTCCTCCTGAATGATGGCAATGCGGAAATCGAACGCAACAATTGGCGCCCTTTGATGCATCACGATCAGGTGCGTTTATACGTGCTCTCAGTCACCACATCAACAAATGTTCTCATGACTGTGGCAATCGCAGGCTTTATACGCTTAAAGGCATAAGCCGGTCAAGCACGTTCGCAGCTTTCGACCCATCCGTCCCAGCAATTGATATTTTCAAATTGCTCCGATCGTTCAAACTTGAGTCTGTTTCGTATGATTCCTGGTGTCAGTTCAATGAGCGACACTATTTGTTCGCTCTCCACCCTCCTTCCCTTTGACTCTTTGTCCGCCTTTGCGCCTTCTTACTCGTCGAGCTGCACGCCATCTATGCGCCTCGAATAGGGGCTTTGGTTCGCCATCCGTTATTTCCTGGCTGTTGGAAACATAGCGTCTCAAAGAATCTTCATCTGATGTTCTGTCGCTCAGTACTGCTTCTTGTTCTCAGCGCCCAATGTCGCGTGGGGGGATTACAAACACTGCGCTACCGTGCCAATCCATCTTAGGCACGAGCACATCCGTCCATCATCGCCTTTCTAGGCGAACACACTTCTTAGAAGCCCTATCGTTGCATGCGACACCATCAGTTTCATGCTTCTGTCTCGAGTCTAACTTTGTGCTCTAATAAAAGATGGAGCTCTCGCACACGTATTGACAGATGTTCTCGGGACTGGGACCCACTTCATGATCTGGCAACACTAACTAAGCGGCAATCAGAGCGAGTTGGAAATAGGTATCAAAAACATGCTCAAGACGCTCTGAACCATACAGTTAGGCAAGCCTAACGCTCCGAGTCGTGCATACGTCTAAGGCAACTGTGTGCTTTAGGGGGTGAGCCCATCTGATGTAAACGCTCTTCAGGCGTGTCTAACAAAGCTGATTACTATGATCTGGGGAACCTATTCAAAATCGTTGCCTTCCATTATCTCGAGTTACAGAGCTAGACGCCTCCGAGTCGCCGGTAAGCGGGTCCAGAGAAGCTTTCTTTATCAACGATCTTTGATGACCCTCCCAACAGGCGGCTTTTCTCAACATCTCTCCCATGGGGCAATAACTAAGCCTTTCTGTAAATCTACCGAAGAACACTGGACAGTGCCCATAAATACTCAGAGATGAAGGACAATACACTCCGGCGCTGGATCTGCTGTTCTTTCCGCAAACTGCTCACCTGGTTCATCTGCTTCCTCGACGCTGGTCGTTCGCAAATACACTAAAAAGGTGAACACAAGCAATGCCTTTTATACAAATTGATAGACTCATCCTGATGCGAATGACAGAATGAATAAGGTCATTGGGAACGGCCTAGGCATGAATCTTACTGAGGTACTTAATGGCAATACCGAGGCTTGTGGTAGTGACGGAGAGGGAGGGAGCAGAGGGAAACATGCTGGTAGTAGCACTGACATCGAGGGTAATGGCGGCGATTCAGCCGATATTGGTGTCAGCGTGGTCACAAAGGATAAAGGATCTGGCGATAATTCTGAAGGAGGGGGCGGAGGCAATGGTGGTAATGGCGATGGAAGTAGGAGAGATTCTTCAGGTGGTGGAGGCGGGAGGGGTAATCATGGTTCGTCCTTCGGCGACAATAGTGGTTCCGGCAATTCACATCATGGCCAAGCCGATGACAGCGTAAGTAAGCATTTCCGGCAAGGTTAAAGCCATCGAAAGTTAACGAGAACCCATGTTTCATTTAGCTCGCATTGACTCCTCAGACTATCGACATTATTCCTTCAGGCTCTTCTGGTTTTGGAGTCAGTGATAGGGACTTGAGTCTAGACTACAGTGCGGGATGGGATCTCTTCGTAATATCTCCTCACACGTTTCATTCCACATCTCTGGTCGGCTCCACTTTACGACACACTTTCAATGGTGAGCTTATTCTTTGCAATGTAAAGTAAAACAATGGTTTGAGCGCAATTATGCACATAGGCACCCAAATAATAGTTATGGGACTCTTACCTCCCGGGAATAGTTCTGTTTCTGCGAACTACAGCATTGATGGTGGCCCTCCACAGACGGAGACCTTAGAATCGCTCTCCGGAACACGCTCACCTGTCGGCAATACTACTTTCTTCACTTCTCCGAATCTTCCCTTCGCAAATCATACCATCGAGATTTCTGTGTTAGAGACCGGACAAGGTCGGAATTATACCCTCGACTATTTCGAGGTTATCATCCCATCGACACTCTCCGAGTCTGAAAACTCTGTTCCGAATACCGGAGCGAGTTCTAAATCAAAAACTAGTGCTATTGTGGGTGGTGTTCTTGGTGCTGTTGTGTTCATCTTCTGTGCAGCTCTCCTGTACTGGTTATGGGTGTGCCGCTGCCGGAGAAGGAGGAATCGTCGGGAGCCCGCAGAGACTCAATCTGAGGGGAAAGATGACTACGGTAAGTATTGTTGTTCAGGATTCAAATTCTGATGGGATTCAAACTTTATTATCAGATATCGACCCCTATAAATATGAACCACAAATATATCCAGGTGCCAGTGGAAAGAGGCTGACAATACTATCAAGATCGCCCGTGCGTACGATGCAATTCACCGGATCACTTGATCCTACCTTTTGTAGCAGCGTAGGTGCTGTTCGAACCGCAACCCCATTCGGCTCCGAGACAAGCTCTCAGACTGTTGTCGGGCCTGAAACGCTAGATCGACTACATTTAAATCTTCATACTGGACCTACACATATGTGGGGGAGACAGACATCTGTATGATATAGCGATCCGGAATGTATATGAACGTACGATTGGGAATCTAGCAAAACTTTACATTGCCTTCGGGGGCTTTGCCTATAACTTCAATAAATCTATACTTGCATTGACACTGTCGAGTGGTTTCCACATCATTGTCTGTTTCAGTGGCGGCCTCCGTATGATAGGATCCAGTTGCCCGTTGCAGTGGGAACATAGCCAATAGACCATGGTCTAGGATTGAGTTAATATCGCAAATGTAAGAGTGGAGTCACGCAAGTTCATAGACTCAACGTCAGTCAGATCGGGACCACAGTCCAAAACACTTGAGTTATAAGAATATGTATTGAGACTCGGGACGTCCGAGTCACTCTATAAATGAGATGAAGAAGATTGCAGATCAGCCTGCACCTTCATTAAACGTTTTCTTTATCGAGGCTTCCAATGTCCGTAATCGTTCCCTGCTAGAAGAGATTACGGATTGTCAAGATAAGTTACTGGGAACGTTACAGAAGACCTGCATATGTCAATACGATAAGATTTTCGGAAAACGAACTCAAGCTATATGCTTATGATGCTCAAATAAGCAGAAGACCGAGTTTAAAAGGCCGGATATCAATCTTACTCAGGTTGAACAGTGAAGACCGACTTTCTGGACTGATATGGCCACCGAAGCACATCCCATCGGTACTAAAAATCGAGCATTATTGGTCGTCATTGTCGTCAGATAATTGTTTTGTTGGGGAGCCGCCGCAGCGGCAGTGGGAGAATGTGACTCTGACTCCGAACTTGAACGCCAGGCCCAGCGGCATGACCATGATCGGAAAAATGATGTTTGATTATAAATTTGTTTACATAACTTGAAGTTTCCAGGGCGCCGGTCGGCTCCGAGTTCCCTTAAGGCACTGCGTTCCGGAATTGCGTGAGAACGCTCAGGGAAATCTGCCACCCGTGCGAACGTTTCAGCAAATGGGGGACTTGGAGTACTAAGGGTCTTGCCGGCGAAGCCTGAGCTCGGCCCGTTTTCTAGTCTCCACGTTCGCTCCTAATATGTATGTAGTAACCAGTCTCTGACACTAGTCACACTATACTACTTAGATTGCAACTTGAAACTTCTCTTCTCTTATACACCATTTTCGATATAGCATCACTGATTTCATGAAAACAAGAAAATGGTGGCGAAGTAGACCCCTGCCAACGTGTCGTTCGGTATCTCAAGGGTCATCTACTAGGTCCATCGAGTTGAGGCATCTGCGTTGACCTCAGGCTGGAGTTGTCAGGTCGAGTTGTACTCGGCTAGCGCAGAACGAGAGAAATCAGAGAGTGTGCTCGCTTTGTTCCGAGGCTACTAAACTGACCCATTACGGCTCCTATGCTTTCTATTCTGATGGTACGCCATGCCCCTTCAGTCCATTTTGGCAAAATGTTCTTGGTGGTATCTTTCTCTGACAGACTGAGTCCAACCAGATTTCCCTGGAATTGGGTATCTTAGTTTCTACGTTGCCGTATCATGAATCAATGCCGTTGCATCTTCCTTCCGCCGACAATCTGAGACGCGTCTCTCGAGTAAGTTTCTCAACAAATATCTGATGAATTCCTGATCTTCTGACGTCTTTTTACAGGCTTTCTTAATTTACTTCCATGAGCTACGAGGTGTACTACGATACTCCATATAAACATGCAGATGCATATGCTCATGGAACTCAAACCTTTAGCGCTAGAGGCGCTGTTCTCATCTACGAACTGCTCTTAATACCCGTTTATCACGTTGGTGGCTTGCTTTTGGACTGTAGGTTAGTACACGCCCTAATACCATGCTCATCAACTTTAATCCAAATTGGTACAATAGAATGGCTTGCTTCGCTGAAGTCGGGAGGGGGACCCATGCCCTGTACCGAGACTTCTCAATCGGCCGCTCAAACAAAGGGCGTTCGAGTGAATCACTTGTTGATACTGAGGCGAACGGCATTCATTCTACCGTTACTTCCAGTGTTGATGGCCATGGAAATGAGAAATCCGATAGAGTTATCAGTGCTGATGGAAGTAGTATGAGCAGCGGAAGGATAGGGAAGGTCGAAGGAAGGGATGGCAGAGCAGACGATATGGGCAGCATCGACAACAAAGGGACCAAATCCAGCGGAAATATCATCAGCGATAGCGAAATCGAGGACTGCAGCTTCGACGAAATCCAAAGCTCCGTCTTCTTTGGGCGCAATGTCGGAAACTCCGTCCTGAAGATCCGTGGCGGAAGACTGGGAGGTAACGGTCGTGGAGATGAGATGAACAGCACCGACAACACAGGGAATGGCGGTAAAACCATCATCGATAGTGACGTCCAAAACCCAGGTTTAAATGGTGGCAATGGCCGGTTAGGAGGAAAGGAAGGGAACGGGACCGGAATTAGGACGCGCAGCGCTAACGGCGAAGGAAACAGCGGCAACATTATCAACGAGGCCGGCGGCAACATTATCAACGACGACAGCAACCATATTAGCAATGATAATGGCGCCGACTCCGACAATGACAATGGTGGCAACTCAAATGTTGGAAGCACTAGTAATGGCGATCACACTCCTGCTAATAATAACAGTCAAGGCGACAATACCACTATCTTCAACAATGACGGTAACTCCGGAAATGCAAATGGCGGGAATGCAACAAGTGGTAATGGCGGAAATGCAACAGGTGGTAATGGCGGTAATTCCACAGGTGGCGACAGCGATGGCGGTGATGCCACAGTTGTTAATGGCGGTGATGCCACAGTTGTTAATGGCGGGAATGCCACAGTTGTTAATGGCGGGAATGCAACAGGTGGTAATGGCGGTAATTCCACAAGTGGCGACAGCGATGGCGGTGATGCCACAGTTGGTAATGGCGGGAATGCAACAGTTGGTAATGGCGGGAATGCAACAGTTGGTAATGGCGGGAATGCAACAGGTGGTAATGGCGGTAACTCAGACCCTGATGGGCAAGGTACAGGCAATAGCAGTGGAGGTGACCAAGGCGGCACTGGAAATAGTACCAATGACGAAGATAGCGGCGTGAGTACCGAATTGTAGCTCGTCTAACCTGGGCCAGTTGAGAGCTAATATGTATATGACCTCTTCTCCTTTAGCTCGCGTCAGTTCCTCAAAATAATAACCTTATTCCTCAAGGATTCTCGGGGCTTTCAGTTAGTGACAGAGATTCGAGTATAGAATACAGTGCGGGTTGGGAGCTTCTCGTGATATCCCCTCACACCTTCCATACCACATCTCAAGCCGGCCCGACCGTACGCCTCGCTTTCAATGGTGCGTACTTCCTTTGTGATCTTGAATTGACAATGGTTTGAACGAAAGTTTATACTTAGGAACTCAAATTATAGTGGTGGGCCTCCTACCTCCGGGCAATGGATCTGTTTCCGCGAGTTATAGCATTGACGGAGGACCTGCGCAGGCTATGTCACTGGAACCACTTTCCGGGACAAGCTCTCCCGTTGGAAACACAACTTTCTTCTCTTCTTCGGTTCTCCCTTTCATAAATCATACCATTGATATCGCCGTGACAGAATCCGGACAGGGTCGAAATTATTCAATCGACTACCTTGAGATCGTAGTCCCGTCCAACGCAGGAGTCACGGTCTCTACGTCCAATGGCGCGAGAGCCTCCAAAGTTAATGTTAGCGCTATAGTAGGCGGAATCATCGGTGCTCTGGTTTTCATCCTCTGCATCGCTCTCCTGTACTGGTTATGGGAGCGCCGTAGTACGCGAAGAAAATTTGGTTCTCATGAGCCAGAGGCAGTTCAGTTTGACGAAAAAGACCCAAAAGACTTCGGTGAGTTTAACCCCAACCTTTCCTTTCATGCTGAGATTCTCAAATCTTCTTCAGATATCAACCCCTACGTCTATGACTCACAAATGCATTCAGATGTAAAGGGGATTATGCTTTCGTCGAGATCGCCTTTGCAAAGGAATCGATACACCGGTCCGTCAATCCGTACCGGTTCCAGTAGCAATGTTGCTGTTCGTACTATCTCGACCCCAATTAACTCTGAAACGGAATCTCAGACTATCGTCTCGTCTGGAACGCAGGATATGCCACGTTTGGTATTACCTCTCGACCGGAAGCGTATGAGGTGGGAGAGACATATGTCTGCCTAACATTGCATTAGATGGTTGAAATATACGATTTGGACGCCATTGCTTTCTTTATTGAAATATCATTTCTTACATTGACATGCCCGATTACGGAGTCTTACCATTTTAATAGTGGACACTATGCATGTACTACCGTATTGTACAAACGAACGCGGAAATACTGTACTCGATCCCTTTGTAGCCGTACCATATTCTATGGTGCTTTACCCGTATAGCACTATTTCAGACGAGGCTTGCGTTTTTGCACGTGCAGCATTTGGTGTTATCAAAGGGCATTCTCATTCGATACATTTGATGCTTCCCTAAAATTACGGTGGAGATGACAGGAAGAGAAGGAGCATCTAAGAATCTTGAAAGGCTCTCAGTGTGCTTTCATAGTTACAGTATGTTAAGACCGGTTTTTGGTAAGCCCCGTCGCCGACACGCTGCCATGATCTATGGAAGAAGTTATTTCGCAATGACGTAGCGACTTTTGTCTGATAGGCTCTTTTAAGAGAAGCCGCCCTAGTCGAGTTTACTGAAATGTTCCTTGCTCTAGTGGATGGGCCTAGCTGTCAACTAAGGAAAGACCTTTGCAGATCTTTTCTCAAGCACCGAAAGAGGTATGAAAGCTAAAGAGATAGATGATTCGCAACATATTTGATATCTTTATCGTGTGTTGACACCGTTAAGGCTCGAAGTTGTCCCGGGCCCTTGTTGTCGATAATGGAGAGACGCGAGTCGCGACGCGACTTGACGCGTGCCGTCACGGTCACCGTGACCGTGACGGTGATCATGATGATGCCCGGATTTGGAGTCGTGGGATTAGTAAATCACAGCTCAAAAGAAGGGGAACAGTACTACTAATCACCACTTGTCTTCCTTTTCTTTCTTCCACGCTAACTTCTCGTGTAAAAGCTCTGACAGCAAAGCTCATATCATAGTGGCATCAGTCTCTCAGTGTCGTTCAGTATACTAGAAACTCCTCAGAAACAGTTCTGTCAAGGTAATATGTTTAGGTCTACTTGCGCAGTCCCTTAACTACTAACAGGGAATGTATCAGATCTCTTTGGAGAGAAGCGAAACCACATCACCGACCAACACCAATGAGTTATTCCTGAGAGCCTTCGGCGAATATCTCTGTGCCGCAGCCCAGAGCAAGGGTGAAACGGAACCCACTAGTCTGACTCCGGACTACTACTACTCATCCAAAGGCGGAGGTTACCGTGACTATCAGATTTGAAGATGAGTTATGTCAGACTCACTGAACTTCACCAAATATCTCTAAAGGGTGTGTACCGCATCTCTTTCAGCTCTCATAAATTTGTAATTCATGACTTAGGTGCGTCTTTTTATCTTTGATTAACGTCGATCTATTTCGATTGCCAATTGCATATGGTAGCTGACGCATGGCTACAGATCTACTACGTTTAGATTCTTAGAACGTCAGCTGTATTCATGCCCGGGTGCAGAGCGAGAATATTCAAATTCGTTACTCTCCTTCTGTCAGATTTTCTGAAAGGGACTACTGATGGCTACCAGCGTGAATGTGTCGGCGCCCTGTCTCGCAACTCGGTCCTTCCTGATTAAGGTCATCTTTGTTACGGCTTCCCATGCTTGCGCCTCTGGTCTCTGAGAGCTAACGACCGTTGTATCGCCAATGAGATGAACCATGTTTATCAATACATCCACCCCTAGCTAGTATAGCGAATGCCATTGCTAATGCTTTTGCAAAATCTTGATTCCCCCAAACGATAGACTTCTTTCCTTACTGTGAGTATCTCGTTGACCTATGATAACCCATACACCTATCTAAAGTCGCATACATACAGTCACGGCCAATTCACCTAGCGTATCTAAGAATTGCACTGTACCATTCCTTATAAATATCCGAATGCCAATGCTGAACGAACTGTTCCATTCCACGAACTGCCAGTGCTCCTTCAACTTACATTCTCTTCAACGCTGGTCGTTTGCTACTAGGCTACAGGTGAATGCATTATTATAAACTTCTGCAAATTCACCGACCTCAGTCTGCCATGCCATGATAGAGTAGCTATGTCCATCGAAGCTTATCGACGTGACTCCGAGAGTCATACTTCTAGTCAACCCACCACTTTCAACCGCCTTGAGATGGAGCGCCCAAACGAAGCACTTGCCACCGCTAATTTGAACGATGACAAGAAAGCGAGCATCACATATGATTATGCTCGTCGATCTGTAGGTGGTGTTGATCATAACATCGCCTCCCCTTCCGGTGCACGAGGAATTGGTAAAAACGGCGGAGTTAACAGCATTCGCTGCGAGTGCGGGGTGGGAGTAAGTCCAAGGGTCGTGACTGAAGGGGATGTTAGCGGAGACGGGACCGACAGAAGTATCATCAGCGATGGCGAGATTCAAGACTCCAGCTCTACTCGTGACAATACAATCAATAACGGCGATATCCTTGGCTCCAGATTTGCAAACGTTGGTCCCATTCGCGGTAGAGAAGTCGAAAGCCCCAGTCCGAATGACAACATTGTCAGCAAAGTCATCGTAGGAAAACGTGGCGATCGCTCGACATTTGGTGAACAAGTAAAAGACGGTGACATTCAAGCCTTCACCTTCTCTGGTGGCAATGGGGAGTTAGAAGGGAAGAGAGAAAGCGGTGGAGGACATCGGTCAGACGACGGCGACAACGTTATCAACGACGGCGATAATCAAGACTCCAGCTTTGCTCGAGGAGAGAGCGGTAACGATTACGACGGTACCGACAGCAGACATGACGAAGACAACGGCAGCCATTCTAGTTCTCATAGTATTAGTAAAGGTGGCGACGCCTTTGCTAATAGTACTAGTAGTGGAGGAGGTCACGCCATTGCTAATAGCTCTAATAGTAAAGGAGGCCTTGCCATTGCTAATAGTACTAGCAGTAATGGGGGCTCGTCTATTGCTAATAGTATCAGCAGCAATGACGGCAACTCTATCGCAAATAGTACCAGTACTGATGGCGGCAACTCCATTGCTAATAGTATTAGTGATGGCGGTAACTCTACTGCCAATGGTACTACCAGTCACGGCGGCAACTCCACTATCGATAGCACTACTGGCCAATCCAGCAGTGGCGATGGCGACAACTCCATCGTCAACAGTAATGTCAATGGTGGCAACTCTACTATCGTCAGCAGTGGAGGCAACTCGATCATTGATGGCCAAGTGGGGGCCAATAACAGCGAGGGTGACCAAGGCAGCTCTGGCAACGATAGTATTGCGGATGGAGATAGTGGTGTGAGTACACCTTTGTGGTATGATCCATCCGAGTCGGCTGATAACTTTCATTTTTTAGCTTGCGTTAGTTAGTCAAACTATCGACCTTATTCCCCAAGGATTTTCGGGGTATGGGGTCAGTGACAGGGATTCGAGTATTAATTATAGTCCGGGTTGGGATCTTCTCGTGATCTCCCCCCATACCTTTCATGCCACATCCCAAGCCGGCTCCACTCTGCGACACACTTTCAATGGTAATGATAAATCTTGTAGACTCAAGATGGTTATTCTGAAGCGAGTTCCAACTTACAGGTATTCAAATTATTGTAGTGGGCCTCCTACCTCCCGGGAACAGTTCTGTTTCCGCGAATTACAGCATTGACGGAGCTGCCCCGCAGACCATGTCACTTGAGCCACTCTCCGGGACTAACTCGCCCGTCGGAAACACGACGTTCTTCACTTCCCTTGTCCTCCCTTTCGAGAATCATACCCTTGACATCGCTGTTACGGAATCCGGAGAGGGTCGAAACTATTCAATCGACTACATTGAAATCGTAGTCCCGTCCAACGCAGGAGCCTCTACGTCCAATGGCGAAAAGAACTCCGCAATAAATGTTGGTGCTATTGTGGGCGCAGTCACTGGTTCTCTGATTTTCATCCTCGGCCTTGCTCTATTATACTGGTTATGGGGGCGTCGTTTCCTCAGAAGGACTGGTTCTCAGGACCCAGAGGTAGTTCAATCTGATGTCAAAGATCCTAAAGGTCGCGGTAAGTCTCGCCTAGGAGGCTAAATACTCCCCCAATGAGATACTGATTTGTCCAATAGACTCGGACATCAACCCGTACGTCTATGAATCGCAAATACATTCCGGGTCGGATGGAAAGAGGATTATGGTGCTGCCTGGATCGCCTTCGCACTCTTTCCGATTCACGGGCTCATTATATCGAGCCAGTCGCAGCAGCATTGACGCAGCCCGTACTGTCTCAACCCTGTATGACTCCGAAACGGAATCCCAGACTATCGTCTGGACTGGGACGCCAGGTATGACACGTTTGCCATCAGCTACCGAAGGGAAGGGCACGAGACGGCGGGATCGACATGTATCTGCCTGACAGTACTTTGGGGAAGTGTAAAAGTAAGCTTCAGAAGCCATTGATTTTGTACGACATACGTAAATTTACATGTATATTCCTTATAGACTATACA
Source organism: Trichaptum fuscoviolaceum (assembly GCA_910574455.1). NCBI lineage: Eukaryota > Fungi > Basidiomycota > Agaricomycetes > Hymenochaetales > Trichaptaceae > Trichaptum > Trichaptum fuscoviolaceum. The sequence continues at coordinate 1,618,668 of CAJSYZ010000010.1, read as the reverse complement.
AATTTGCCGAATCTCGCTGTTCCGAATGTGGATATTTTATGTTCCAAAATAGGATTTCAGCACCTCAATGTACCTATCTGACATCTGACACCCATTATCTGACACCTGGACACTTGAAATGTATAACTGACCCATATAAGAAGTAAAATCCAACCTCCGTTAGATAAAATATCTGACAATCGGAGTATCAATATCCAACAATTGGAGTATCTAATTCTGACAGAATAAAGTATCTAAATCCAACCCCTGTAAAGAGTGTATTTCCAACACCGCAGGTTTATCATTATCTGACCCCTCAAATAACACAATTCCAACCCTTATTAGAAGTAATTTCCAACCTATCCGCCCATAAAGTATATATATCCAACACATCTGTAGTATCCATATCTGACCTCCTGTAGTATTCAAATGCAACCCATCTAGAATGTAAATTTGACCCTCTTTAATATGTATTTCCGACCCTTTTTAAAATCGAATTTGGACATACTTCAGTATGTAAATCCAGCCCAAAAAGAACTTAATTCCAACATCTTTCTCACGTCATCGTGTAAAGCTTTGTATAGCGCCGTCAGAGCTAATTGCCCCCAACACAAACATGCATTAATTTCAACGCTATTCCCACTACAGAGGTGGGTAGTACTGTCATACAATGTATTTGATTCCTTTACTTAGCAGAAGAGACAGAGAAAATTTCTTGATATTGAACGGTCTCGTAGGCCACCAGGAATTCCGAGTGGCAGGCGCGGTGCAATGCTAAGCGCAGCAGCGAAGATTTTGTTACAACAAATAGAGTATATATTCTAATAGGTCGAAGCAGTGATAACCAGCCACTCTTCGTGTGTATGGTAGGTCACAGTCCTACAGAGCGAGGCCAGAGTGGCAAGAGCAGAATGTCCAGGAGTGGTGGTCGTCATTGCAGTCTTGGGCGGAGTCTTTGCGCGGAGAGCTGGAATCGTGAGCGCGAGAACGTGTGCGCGTAGTGGGCAACCTTGACACCGACGAGACTGAGCCTGGCCTAGGTGCAGTCTGTCTAGTGAAACCTTGCAGCATTAGATCTGGCCTAGATCTGCAGCTGATGAGTGGGTCGATTGACTGGTCGCCGCTTAGATTCCGTTGCTAGACTTGAGACTCTTGAGACCTCAGGACGGGGTGGCTCTACTCTTGATGACTTCTTTAATGCTTTGCTTTCTTGGGATATGTGGCTGCTGATCGCTTTTGATCACTGTTACAAGAAGTTAGGGTGTCGACGTGAAACAAGAGAAAGGTGCACGTACGATCTCGAATAGGAGCAGCAAGTAGCAAATGTCGTGCAACACGGGACTTGACACGACGCTCGCCAGGATCCTTGTGGAAGGAAACTGGCAAACAAGGGGGTGCTTGGCACTAGCCCGACAGATCACATGTATCATAGGTCACTGACAGGCGAATGTCAGAAAGCCGAGGAACTGTGGTGGCTGAAGCGGCAGGCGTATGATTAACGAGGTTGCTCAATGGACGCAAACTCGGGTGCGTCGGTAACTGCACCAGGATGGTTGTCGAAGACTATATGGCAAACTTCTTAGACTGAGGGTGAGAAAGATAGCAAGCAGATAAGATTGTAAGCGCTCACATTTTCAGAAGTGGTCTGCCACTTAACAGGTTGGACCCAGGATGGTGGATATCTGGGTGGCAACTTCCTACACTGCGTCTTAAAGTAAGAATGATATTCAAGACCAGAAGAAGAAAAGAAACTCACGTTTTCGGAAGGGGGACTGCCGTCCAAACTAATGGACCCGAGGCGTACACTAACCATGAGATTCAGTATGCAATAGACGGTTTAAGAAAAGTGCTGCTTACGATTTAATGAAAAGCCTCTGCTATACTGGCAATGTCGAGAACACAATGCCAACTCTAATTGCCCCACGAGTCAGCGCCCTCAAGAATCGTAACGGAGGACATGATGGCATGGCGGAGGCAAATGCTTAGATCAATGAGTGACAAATCAATGGAGGGTTGTCCGGGGTGCATCGGAAGCAGCACCCGGTTTGTGCAGGAGCGTCGAAGGAGGCGAATCAGTCGACGAGTAGCACAAGAACTTGGCGGACGTTTGGGGGTTGAGGTGCTTGAGTATCGAGAACCGGGCTAGTCCTGCCACTGATCGGGTGGCATGGACAGCAAAAACAGGTGTCGAGGAGCAGGGGTACTTTCTATTGATGTTCAAAGGTCGAATGAAGGTAGTGTCGGGCAGTCATCACTCGAGTCAAATGGTGCAGATAGTGACGAAGCAGAGAGCCTGAATCACTGCAAAGCGATGGGCGAAGTATTAGCGGAAGTTGGCGTGGTTGGAGAGCTGTAATAGCTGACGAGCTTGTCGTTGCGAAGTTCCTTGGAAGTAATGAGACGTGAGCAAAGGGAAACAAGAGAAAAGAATAGCACATACCATGTCAGGTTACCCGATCGCTGGCATCCCAAGCCAAGGCAAGTACTAGCACTTGACTTGGTAGCTGGTAATATCACTGACATATGGGGTTGTCCTTCGGATGACTTCTCATTTGACGAATAAAGATCTCCAACGGCGTCGGTTTCCGCAAAGATACTTACTATCCCGTCGGTCTGGGATTCATCTTTAGTTTAGTCGTAGTCAGGTGTGCTGTAGGAGAATTCCGGCTCTCCAGTTAACATAGCGCACCCGACAACTATCTGCGTCTCGAGACTGATGTATGCGAGGTATACCTCATCGACCTTACTTGCTGAACGAAAGAATGTCCTGTCGGCGTTGGCCTGTTTGATGGCAGCCCAGTTGGCACTGCTCAAGCGCACACCGTGTTTGAGGTAAAAGCAAGACTATTGAAGTGTGAACCTCTTTGAAAATGAGCGGAGGGAAATCGTGATCATCGCTGCTGCTGTTGTGAGAGGTTCGGGTATACGGATGGTTGGATTTTGATACACCAAGGGGTCAGAAATAGATTCTCACGAGGGTCACATATATATACTTTACGGAGGTCAGATAATGGTTCTACGAGGGGTCAGAAATCAATTCTCCAGGGGGTTGGATTTACATACACCTTTTGTTGGATTTACATACTTTTGAGAGGTCGGATTTGCATACTTTGAGAGGTTGAATTTAAATACTTTGAAGGGTTGGAATTGGATACTATTAAGGGTCAGAAATGCATACATTGAAGGGTTGGATTCTTGTAAATGCCGGGGTTGGATTTAGATAACTCAAATTGTCATATATTGTTTCTCAAATTGTCAGATATTGTTTCTCAAGTTGTCCGATATTACTTTTAAAATGTTGGATATAGCCGTTATAATTGTCAGATTTATGTATTATAAGGGGTTGGATTTATATAAGTCGATGTGTCAGATTATGATAAAACGCGGGTCAGATAGGTACATTGAGGTGCTGAAATCCTATCTTGCTTTTATGTTCTTACACTAATACATAGTACAAGTTGGACAAACAACCGTGGGAACTAGAACTTAATACCCTTTCCAAGTGAGCCCGTCACGGTGTACCTCCTTGCTCAACACACACTCATCATCGAAGGCTTTTGTCGCAATGTTACCTTGATACAGCTTGCTACTTGCTTTCTAGAATCACTCGAACTCCTCAAGCTTCGCTAAGGCGTCATGAATTCTGGTCGACCCTTTGCCTCTGTAACCAGTAATCAATCTCGAGCAAAGTAGTGACCGCCGCTCACTGACTCGGACACCCACAGGCCTGGGGTCGCTTCGCATTCGTTTCTTCTTCCCGGCACGACTTATGTGATGATCCGTCATCTTTATGTGCATGGTGCTTGTGTTGATCGTTGGGATGCGGAAACGTTCTATTTTTGCGGTATTATGATCGTCGCACAGCAAAACCATCAATCTAGCATCTCGTTGCTGGTGATGGACCAATATTCTTTTTCTGCTATAGAAGTGACCGATAGTACTCAAGCTGTCGAAATAGGGAAAATGCTATCCTCGGGTATGGAAACCTGACGGTGATCGCTCTTCTTGTTCAGTGAAGGGGCAGAACCCGGATCGACGGAGCTCTACTACTTATTACTACATCACTAGCTCATAAAGGCCTAATATGCTTGACCCCAGTCTACTGACATTGATCAGCCGGTGCAAAACATAGCTATTGACTAGCAGCACCTTTACTCCCTTCGTCAACACACAAAAGATGTGGATAACAAGAGCTCATAGGGATATGCCATCACGTTGCCCTGCAGTAGAGAAAATCAATCTGTCCATGGTTGCGTTGTCACTTGATCCATATCATTGAACTCAACTCACTGGTGTATTTCCACCTTCGATTCGAGCTTTATCACTGCTTTAAATGCTATTTATATGCTTGCTCTCATGAGCGCTTTTACTTTAACTGCAATCCACTTCCCCCATCTCTATCATACATTTCTCAGCTTTGAAGGCGCTGGACGCCTGACGCAAGGTAAGCTCATTTTATTTTCCTATAGAGTTACTTACTAAAGCTTTCCTACCTTACGCGCCATATATGTAGGTCTAGCACCCGGAAGAAGATGAGCTCGTCCAACGCTAACGCCACAAGCAGCAATGGGAGCACAAACTCCTCTTGCTCATCTTCAAAGAACTCAGACCTTGCTGACCCACCAGTAGGTGTTTTTCAAAGTATAAGCATGCTCTCGTTTCAAACACATCGTAGCTGCCATTCGTTTTAGTGAACTTCATACCCATACCAGCTGGCGGATCTGGTAAATCTGTCAACGACCTAGATGGCTTCATAGAGTACAGTGCCGGTTGGGATATAAAGGTCGTCCCTCAACAGGGTAAACCGTCCCCTGGGCACACCGAACATTCGACAGCTGTAGTAGGCTCCACGATTCGCTACACATTCAACGGTAACATTTCTATTCTTCAGAATTGGTTCGCTTTCGACTCACCGTATGTTATGACAAACTACAGGGACACAAGTCGTTGTTCTGGGCCTGCTACCTCCAGGAGATGGCCCACTATCTGCTACGTATAGTGTGGATGGAGAGCCGCTGATATGGCATAGTCAGGAAACCTTGGCTGGCCCGTCGTTACCCCTAGGAAATCAGACTTTCTTCACTTCTAGTGTGCTTCCTTTCGGAGAGCATGTTGTCAATGTTAATGTCACTCAAACGGGACAGGGCCGGAACTTTACGTTCGATTACTTTGAAGTTATCACACCTAGCTCAACTCCTTCCCCGACGGTTATCGCAACTCCTGGGACAAAGAAGAATGGAACAAATGTCGGAGCGATCGCGGGTGGTGTTATCGGAGGAGTAGCATTCCTATCGATGCTACTCTTGGCATTCATTTTCTTTTGGAAGAGAAGATCCGGAGTGCACCTAGTAAAATCAAAACTACCGATGTACCGCCAGTCAATGAAGGCCGCTTCCACAGGTAAGGGTCATTCATCATTCCCCAGCGCGTACACTGCGGGCTGAATTCAGAACACCTATAGACGCGATTCAGCCGTTCATTCCCCCTTCCGCGCCGGAAGGTGCTAAGTACAGGTCGGATCCAAAGCTCACCCCACAAATGAGGCTTAACGACACAGAGAATATAACGTTCCGGGGTCGTCCGTCTATATTGAGTGTAGGCGCTACATACTCTGAGACGGCCAGCCCCACTATCTCACCGGACACAGAAAGCCGTAATCCACAGACAGGTGAGAACCCGTATACCTTGGACGTCAGTGTTGGATATTGAACATCATGATCGTCTCCGACCATCAAGATACAGATGTACGGAATGAGAGGAAGCTCCTTCCTCCACTCCCGCGGTATACCAACCAATCCGTTATTGACACGATGAGATATTCTAGAGGAAGTTCAGGCAGCGGTGTGGTCTCTGATTTCACGCACTTCACGGCTGCGCGAGCTTCGTCTGGGATTACGTCTCCTAGTTTCCCATCTCCGACGGCCTTGGGATCACATAGATCAGTGGCAAGCAGTACGGTGGAGGTATAGCGGAAGTCTGTCATCTGAGTTTTGACTGTATCAACAGTTTCTCCGATCTATCAATCTGAACCTTCTATTATTATCTGAACCTTCTATTATTGATACCCGTCAGGTACTTGTTCCTTCAGTAGTTAGAATGTTATCAATTTATCGGTGGCCGAAAAGATCTGTCAATTGTATCAGTGAGTTGAAGGCATGGTAGCAATGTAGTTTTAATAGTCTAAGCAAAAATAGATTTGAGTATCACTTTTGGATCCGGGATCCTTGGGATTATATGCATCTCACTGTCACTTTCGAAACCTCTAGGCCAGCAGAAGATGTAGTCCCTGTGTTACCAATATACAAGCCAGTGGTCGTCGTTGTCTGATGGCTCAAGTATTGCATGAGATGATAGCACACTGAGATCGCGATGCTAGCGGGAAAAGACGGTCTCCTCATACGCTCATACACTTCTGGTCAAGGTCACCCGTTCGCAACAAATTATGGTGGTGGAAGAGCGACTTCGCCACACCTTCAAGTTGCTACAGGACTGAAAATCTCCGGGCATCCAGGCGTTTCTGATATTGAAAATGCTAATCGATAACCAGCGCTCAGTAGCGCTCGAGAGTCGATAGCATAGCAAGGCAGAGTCACTGTTGTAGTTCTATCACCACCAGAAGATCCCATGAAAATCCTACGGCTGTGTTTTGTGGTCGTTAGTAGCAGTAGTAGCAACGGGCTGCAGGAGGTAGATACAAAGCGAGTTTACTTCTCAGTCGAAGAGTATATCATACTCCGGAGCCCTTTAGTATACCCCGTAGAGCCTAGTTTTCCCCTTCGCTTCGTCGACTTCACGAAGCCGAAGGTAGCTGACCCTGACGCGAATGGAACGGGCTTCAAGTTGAAAACCTGGTGCTGTCAACCATATGATGAGCTCGTTAGATGATGTTTGCGATTGCAAGCACTGTCGAAAAGACTCATCAGTTTCAAGTTCGACTCATTTATAAAAGTCTCATAATGTGTATCATTGCGTCGCGTTACGGGTTTAAAAAGTCAGGGTTATAGCCAGCTATGTTATTGATTCTTCCATAGACCCTGATACTGATGACTTTCTTCAGTGCCACGTTTGCGAGTTCGTTAACGGTGTCACGACAGGAGAGTAGAGAAGAGAGTCGTCCGCCATCCGAGTCGAGCCAACGAATGGGACGCCGAATGCTTTCAAGTTGATGTTACATAAGCAGTCTAGGGCCGGCCGGACGCGTAAAAAGTGTCGGCGAAGCTTACGCAGAGAATCAGCCGGAAACATCGGTTGCTCTTTCTCTACTGTAGCTCATCCTTTCACCTTTACCACCACCATGCCTGTCAGTATCACTTTCTTTATTTTCTTCCTTATTTTCTTCCTTGTATTGAAATAAGTGGCTTACCTGGTATACCTATAGCGTCAATCTCGTTCTCGTGCTGCCCCAGCTTCTCGTCCAGCTGCACCCAGGTCTGCACCTGCACCTGCAGCTCAACAGTCTCGCGGTGCACACACTGCGACAGCGCCGACGGGTACAGCTCCCCAGGCCCCCCCTGTGCCCGCTGGAGCTGCGGCTGCGCCCTCGCGTGAGCCGGGCATGATGGCGCAGATGGCTGCGACCGCTGGGTCGGTTGCTATTGGTTCGACAATTGGACACGGGCTCTCGAACATGCTATTCGGTGGACGAAGCGCAGAGCCTGCTGCAGAGGCACCTCTGCCTCAGGCAGCGCCGGTCCAACAACAGAATGCGGGTATTAGCTGTGACGTGCAAGCGAAACGTAAGTACTGGGACTGTCTAAATCCACATTTGATTAGCTGAAATGTCTATCTTCTTCACACTTGCTAGAGTTCACGCAGTGCTTGGAGAAGGCAGACTTACCGAGCTGCACTTGGTACCTTGAGCAGCTTAAGGCCGTGAGTTTCCTTCAATCATCTTTTTTTCAAGGCTAATATGTACGGTATTGCAGTGTCAAGCGGCTGCTGCGCCTTATTAATTGGTTTTATGTTCAACCTCACTTTTTGTTAATTGCTCGTGCATCAGCTGCAATTAATGAATGAAAATAGAAGCAAAAATATAAAATAGTAACTCCCCGTGATTAAACTTGGATGAAAGGAGCCAAGGACTGGCCTTTAGATCCTTCGTTCATTACATATGTAACTGTAAGGCTCTACTAAGGTTTACATTTGCGTCCGAATGAATACAACTTGGTAAGAATAGCTCTGATACAAGTTGTCATTGACTTGAGTACATATGGATGCAAAATTGGTTTTCGGCACTCCCGTGGAGTGTGAGCTCTCTTTACCATGTTCTCCCGTCAACCTCAGGCCAAATTTATTTCAAAACTACCTCGAAAAACCTTACGGCGCACACCTGGTAATCGCCAACACTCAATCTTTCGTGGCCACCTGAAATCTGCTGTAGAGACGGCTCCGAGATGCGCTAGTAGCGGATTTCCGAAGACATCTGCCAGGTTGTTGAACACGGGCCCCAATCCCATACTCTCCAACATCGCGAATTCCGACTCACGGTTTCGTGTCTCATATACTCTAGCTGCATTAACTGCCTTGGGGTTGGGCGCGACAGCATGGGGATTGTAAGTGTTGCTTTTCTGTAAACCGCACCATGGAGCGAACATTTGTGTTGTGCAGTACGAGCTGACCTTTTGTATGGCACAGATTCGAGTTCTACGCCATGCTGACAATGTGGCCGGAGGAAGTCCGAGGTGACCTACGAGCAGGCCTGCGTGCAAAAGCTCGAGGAGACATTAAACTAAGTCAACGACATCTTATGAGGTACGAAGCCCTCTTCATCCTTATTCACGTTCCTTTGCTTATTGAAAGAAATCTTGAAGAGCATGGCAAACAGTTAGGACACTAGAAACATCGAAACTAGACCCTGAGCCTTATTTAAAGGTTTCCGGTGTGGCTATCGTCCTCGCTGAGGCGTTCGAGGAAGACGGCCGGCTTACGGACGCGTACGCTACGCTTGCTGCTGCTCTAGCATTGTTGCTTCCACGCTTCAAGTCGCTCGGTGGTCCAGATGGGAAGGCAGAGAATAGCAGCGCGCAGCCTTCAGAGATTGCAGATCTGGCAACAACCGAAGATACTCTGAAGATTATCTCCGTAGTAGCTGGATCTGCTCCTCCACACTCTTCCCCAACTTCAAACACGCCTTCCTCGTCACAAGGGTCCTCCGCACCTAAACCTTCACGCTACTCCCTTCCAGCCAGTCCTGCCGTTCGAAAACGTGCCGTAGCACTCGCGCTTAAACTCGCAGACCTCTCCGAGACACTCCAGCGTCCAACTACGGAAGAGGAGGCGCTCCTTTCCTTTGCAACCGAGGAGGTCCTGCGGTTGGTTTATCAGGATAATGTCTTTGACTCAGACATTGCAGTGGAGGCGGACAAGAGCAATCGAGAGAAGGGGAAAGGGAAGGCTGCAGGGAAAGAGGAGAATTTTGATGTCGACCTCGAGGTACCTCTACCGAGTTGGGCGACTCTCACTCAGACAGAGGTCGCAGCGCCGATGGAACGACTTGCTGCATTCTATGCCAGGCAAGGAAAAGACGGGTACGTTTCTCTCTGTCATGCTCTTTCAAACATCTATATTAACGATTACACTAGCTATGCACTGGCGTTATACAATGGCGCACTCAATCTTCTACTCCCGTCCTCGTCGTCAGGTCGCACGATACCCGAATCATGCCAGGCTCTTCAAATCCTGTCTGCTCAGCTTGCCCTTCTAGCAGAATTGCATATCACGCACCCTGACGACCCGTACCCAGCCCGTTCTTTCATGGACGCGACTCAGCGTGCACTAGCGATTTATGGTGCAGCTTACAGCCGTAGCGGTGGGGATGCTGAGGGTGCTCAGAGTGATGAGATGACCCTCTGTGAGGACGTATACCCAGCGATCTTGTACAACGCTGCTATTTTCCATGAGGTGAGTTTGAGTTCGCGTGTGCCTATGTTTCATTTGCGCCCTGCCGTGTTTCATTTCTTATCCTCCTATAAGTTCGTCTCTGACATATTTGTTGATGTTCACAGGGACGCGGTGAACTTGAGGCGGCACTTCAGTTTTACGCCCGTTCAGTTCCGAGATTGCAGAAGAGCGGATCGCCGGATCAAGCATATGAGGCTCAGGCAGGTTTACGGAGGGTAAAGAGAGAATTGGAGAGAAGGTAATCGAAACAGTCTTAACGGTATAATTTATTGGTAGGAAAGCGAGAGGACAGAATATATTATACGAATAGTAAAGCATCATGCCCACAAGCGAAAACTAAACTCCATATACCACCAACTTCATGGCAAAGCACAGACAGAAAGCAAGTCAAGAATCGTCTTCTGCGTCTTGTACCTGTGCGTTTCGACTCGTGGGCCGTGATTCTCCTGAGGTGTCCACTTCCTCGATAAAAGCGCTTCCACCATTGAGCGGGGTGCTTGTCCCCGAACTCTTACTTTTCGCCTTTCCCTTGCCTTTGCTGTCAGCGTCCCGCTTCTTCGACTTCTTTTTCTTCGGGAGGTCCCATTCCCAGAATGGAATGAATGATTCAATCTGCGCAGTGGCTATAAGTAAAGAGTTCTTCGTACTTAGGAAGATAAAAGGCAGACATACAACGCCAACGTCCGCAAATAGTTTTGGAAATACCCAAATCCCGGGTGGGACAATGACAACGGTGAGGATGTAGAATATCAACCGGACAACCGCAATGGCCATAAATAACCCGACCAGCCCAAGTACACCGATACTTAGGTACCATACGCCCATTCTCAGAATGGGTGGCCAGAGAGGAAACATGACCGCAGCGAGCATTGCGACGACCATGGCCACACCGCCAACATACGTTGTCCACATCGGGCCCTCGTAGAACCATGCATATCTGTCTTCCGCTGTAAATTGCTGCATCGGATTGATTGCTAGAGGCTTTGGCGCCTTTCCTCCCGACCCTGCTCCCGCCGCAGAGTCCTGTACGTCGACGCGGAGGTAGAAGGCAAAAGGAATGATAGAGTTTAAGAGCTTGACCGCCTCCTCTTCATTCGTAACTTTCGGCACATTCTTTTTCTTCGCATAGACAGGCGACAGGACAGCCTTCACTGCTGATTTTCCTAATGAGAGTCAATTTGCGCAAGATTAGCTTAAAATGCGAGAGGTAGGAGTGCTACGTGTACACTCACCTTTGAAGTAGTCGACACGTTTCCCGTTGAGGACACCCACGCGTGTCTTCATACCAGCTTTGCTGCTACGCAAGAAGTCTACGACATTTCGGATATCTTTTGGTGCCTTCTGTTGCTGTTCCATGTTAAGTACGGCGAGGCCGTGGGGGGGACGTTAACAAGAGGAATGAGTTGGCGAACTGTTGTCGCACGCAAGTTTCTTGGTCTTGACGCACGGACACGGAGGCAAATTATTTATGTAAGCAACGCCAAAACGTCACCGTGACCGCGTCAAACGCCTTTCTTTCATCGCCTTCTAATTCCGACTTCCACCACTATTCGTACATTTTGAAGATACAGCACCTACGTGTCAATCCACTCTAGCGACCGAATCAAATCTCAAGACTTAATTAGCAGGGAATGGCTTTCATTTCAAGCCGTCATATGTAGGGTGCAATCAGTGCAACCACTGAAGCGCTCTTATCACAACTAACAAATCTATAGAATCGCCTGCAGGGGCGAATATGACCATCTATATTTCTCATTGACTATTCTTATCTTTGTAGTACATCCTCCGCCGACAACGTCCGAATTTCTTTTCTAAAGTCGAGCCCAAAAATCATCGTCAATCCAGCTATTTCCATTTGCATCGGTCGCATTGTTAAATACAAGGCGATTGGGTGACCCAAACAGCGACTCGGGGGCCAGTCTTCCTTCAGAAGAAAGCATTAAAAGCGCTTTTTTCAATTCTTCCGGGGTCAGCTTCTTCGTTTTGGCCTGAGACGACATATCCGTTCTGTGAATACGTGTGGGAGGAGGCGGCATCATATGCGCCATGAATACCGGGAGGTAAGAATAGGCTACTTCGTATGCTGCAAGCAGGTATTCCTGGGAGGTTTCGGTTTCAGAAGTGTCCGGGAAATGAGGTACTCCTCCGAGCTCTGGGTTGAACGTTTTATGGGGATAGATAGATAAGAGGTATGCAAGTAACCCCGACACATGCGGACTGGCCATGCTCGTTCCAGAAGCATCCGCTGAAGATCTACGGCTGGTAATCGAAGTGCTCTCGATATCTTGTCCCGGTGCGAAGACGTCTACACACTGGCCGAAGTTTGTATCGCACATGCGTCTGTCTTCGATCGTGGAAGCGCCGACAGTGATGACTTTCTCAGCCGAGCCTGGCGATCTCAGGCATGCATCACTGACGTCGTTACCGGCTGCGACGACGATAGGAGTACCGAGGTCCACGATGCCGTTCAGAACTTGTTCGGACACCTTGGAGTGGCCACCGCTGAGAGACATATTGATGATAGCGCCTTTGAACTTGGTGGTGCCATTGCTCAGCACTTCCGCTTCCGCTTCTTCGGAAAGACGTCTTGCATCGAAAGCCGCCCAGAGTGCTCCTTGGACGAAGGTGCCCATGTTTCCGAGACCGTCAGCGCCCACTACTTTTACGGCTGTGACGTTCGCAGCTTTCGCAACGCCGAAACGACGGGACGCAATGATACCAGCGACATGTGTACCATGGCCAAACTCGTCGAAGTCTGGCTCACCCTTGATGACAGTGGAACCCCATTTTGCGCGACCTTCGAAGTCCTCGTGTTCCACGAAGATGCCTGAGTCAATCACGTAGACCATTACTCCCTCCCCGCCATTTTCAACAGATTCATATTGAAACGGCTTCTCCTGGTTAAGTAGCTCACGGTGCGAGATACGTGCTAGTCCCTGTATGAAAGACAGTAAGTGTTTCTATTCTCTCAGAATTAAAGGTGATGAATATTTACCCAAGGTGCTTTATCTTGCGTTTTGGCTACGCGCATGATCTGGTCTTGCTCGACGTAATCCACTTCAGGCTTCATGCGTACCATCTCGATCACATCTTTCGAAAACTTTCCGGAGTAGCCTTTAACGATATGGTTATCAAAGACATGCTCCAGTCCACCATCCATGCCTTGAACAGGCATGGTCTGGCTAGCGGCATCCAGGAGATTCATATGAGCATTGAAAAGCTTCTGTGGTACGTCAGACTTAAGGACGACGATATACGAGTCATCGAGGAGCTTCGCAGCTGATGGGACGTAGAGAGGAGCGATCTTCGCAGCGCGTTTCGCAATGCACGTTGTTGTGCAGACGACTAAATAAAGGGAGAGGAAACGAAGCTGCATGCTGAAGGGGCTATGATTTGCTTCCGTCTGTTCGCCTAGCTTTCTTTTAAATAGAGCTTGGAACGATTCCGCAAAAAGTGTATGTGGGGTTCATTCTAGTCTGGTAACTCCACTCTCCGTGTTCTAGGCATAATGGGGAAAAGGGAAGGCACGCGTCTAGGACTTCAGCGCACTATGCTGGGCACCTCATTTCAGTCACGGTTTACTCTGAAAGATATTCTATATCTAACTTCCGACTACAGATACGACACTACTAGAAGCATCAGGACAGCCAGCTTCTATATAAAATATCACTTCAACTTGTCAGGCTTTCGCAGGAGCGGAAGAAAAATCGCCGCCCATCGGAAGACGGAAGCAAACCAGGTATCATGTAGGCGATGCACTCGTAGATTCTTTACCCAAAATTCAGAGCCATATGTTGTTTATTTAAACAATTAAATTTTACTTCTACGACATGAATCATAAGTCAACCAAATCTTTTACAGTCTAATCATGAATATCTATATGAACATTGAATGAAAAAGTAGATTAAAGGCACGGGGCGATTCATAATCTCTGCAAGAGGAAGGATGCAAGAGTCTCCTGAAATACTTTTTACTTCAGATCTGCGGGCTCCACATGCGACTCTTGACGAACTGCATGAGCTCGTCGTCGTTCATCTTGCGGAGGTCCGGGTGCCGGTCAACACCGTCCTTCTGCGCTGTGCGGACGACACGGTGCGCGATCTGCGCGCTGATATCCCGGATGCGCTCGATGCGCGGATACACAAGCTCGAGAGCGTGCTCCTCTGGTGTAAGAGAGTCGGCGAGGGCGAGAGATGCGGCTTCGACCATGCGATCGGTGACGGAGGCCGAGCGCGCGAGGATGGCACCGAGACCGAGGCCGGGGAAGACGTACATGTTGTTACCCTGGCCTGGGTGGTGCTCCTTGCCATTGTGCGTGAGCGAGGGGAAGGGCGAGCCGGATGCGAAGACAACGCGTCCTTGAGACCACTCGATAGCCTCGTCGAACTTGCATTCGGAAAGGCTCACGGGGTTGGATAGGGGGAAGATGATAGGTCGGGCGTTAATCTGGGTCATCTTTTCGACCACTTGCTGGTTGAACGCGCCCTATAAGGTAGAGACAATGAATTATTGAAGCCTTCTTTTCTATGAGTCAGGGTAAAACATTTGAGTACTTACGGATAATGTAGATAAGCCAAGCAGTGCTGTTGGCTTCACGTAGTCGATGATGCTAAGAAGATCCTTCATCGGAGGGCCGGTGTAGTCAGGACGCGAGAAGTCTATTGAACAGTCGTCTTTAACATATGGCTCTTCACATGCAAATATGTTCGACTTACACTTCTTGTGCTCTGCCATTGGTCCCCTAGAGTCGTAGATGAGACCTTGGGAATCGACAAACCACACGCGTCTGCGTGCTTCCTCCTCGCTCATGCCGTTGAGCGTGAAGAAGCTCTGCAGCTGCATTGCTACACCAACACCAGCAGAACCAGCTCCTAAGAAGAGGATCCGCTGATCAGCGAGAGGTGTTCCCGCGGCAGCTGAGGCTATTTTAGCAGCATTGAGGAAACCAGACAGAACCACGGCTCCAGTGCCCTAATGTGATTCTCAGCGAGTTTCGCACAATTAACAGTGAGTCGAGCTTACCTGAATATCGTCGTTAAAGACAGGGTGCCTGTCTCTGAATGACTCGAGGTATTCGAAAGCATGATCGGTTGAGAAATCTTCGAACTGCACGAGCAGCTTGGGGAAGGCTGCACGCATCTCAGACATGAACTCCTCCATGAACTCTGACATCTCCTTGTCAGATACACGACGGCGACGGAGTCCAAGGTAGAGCGGGTCATTGAGGAACTTCTCATTATTCGTCCCGAGGTCGAGGCAGATAGGGATGGTCGAAGACGGCCGGATACTGAGAAGCAAAAAGCATAATAAGCTCAGGGCCACGTGTCGGATCGAGCCATACAAAAAGAAGACTCACCCTGCACCGGCGATGTAGAGCGACAGTTTACCGATGGAAATTGGCATTCCGTTCACGCCCAGATCTCCAAGGCCAAGAATTCGGGAGCCTTGAATAGGGATTGTCGATCTTCAGCGCCTGCAGACCGGAACCAATAATAGAACCAATACATACCGTCCGTGACCACTGAAATACGAGCCTCCTCCTTGCGCGGCCAGCTCTTGAGAATTTGGCCGATCTTGCCTTTGTCGTCGATTGAAATGAACTATATGAAAAGGCTTTAATGGCGGCAGCATGTGCTGGTTGACAAGTAAACTCACGATACCCTCCGGCCTCCGGAAAATGTGCGAGTATTGCAAGCATGCATCGCCGACGGTTGGTGTGTAAATCAGAGGAGTAATTTCCTGCGTCAAGAGAGTATATCAGTACCCGGAAGTAAATTATGGATGGGTGTGGAGATGAAACGCACCGACATATTCCCGACGCACAGGTGGTAGAACATGTTCTCGTCCGACTGCTTCAACTGCGAGAGATAGATATACTTCTCGATGTCCTTGTCTTTCGACCGAAGCTGCGCTAGGCAGCGAGTGACGTGCACGGATCCATTGAGGGCGGGAGGGGTCAAACCGTGCGCAGGCTTTGGATCCGCTTTGAGGTGCCCAGAGATATCGTACAAACGGTTCAAAATTTGCTCCATGATAGAAAACATGTAAAGAGTCAGGACGTACGTTGGGGTGCAACCTTCAGCTTTTGAACACCATCGACCCAGTACGGGATGAGGACTCGTGTAGGCATTGCTCGATAATCAGATGGGGGTGACTCGACTGCTTGCTCTGTGTATTTGGGCCTGCCGGAGGAGAAGAACGCAGGGCGGAAGGGCGACGGAGGAAAGGAAGAAAGGGGGCGCAATAGGGTACGTCTGCCTGGGGCAAGGCGAGTTTTCAGCTGAATACCTCTGGGGACACACATTCACAAGCTTTTTATACGCCGTGGACGAGCAACCGCACTACTGAATTTTGGAATTCAAAATCGGAATGCCGCTGTGAGGCACCTACGGATGATGACGGGAGCCAAAAAATGATGCGAACTTGATTCGCTGATACTCGAATGAAAGTAAGATTGAAGGAGTCCCGGATGGTTGTCGTAGTTACCCCATGATTATGAGCAAAACTCGCTGGCTTTTCATGTCTGGCGGCACTCACCGTTTCCCCAACAATAGTTTATCCCCCAATCTCAGATGACTCGAATCCCGCGTTCTAGACGTATATCGTCCCATATTACTCGTCGTCGAATTGCACGACTCGAAAGCGCGCATTGGATCATCCAACATCCACAATCATGCTGTCAGTTGAGGAGTTTTTTCGCAATTCGAGGTCGATCTTTGATTTAGATGGTTGTGTCTCGAAATAGACATTTGTGATGGTCAAGTCGATGCGCGCGCTCGTCCAGTACCAATTTCCTTAGTAGCGGCCGGTGGCTACTCGCGAGTCGTTGGCGAACCCAATAGTACCTGAGTATAACATCAATCACTGATACAACATATCTGGGAGATGTCGCCTGACATATGCTGTGTTCCGACGTCGATCTAAATGTGGAATTATATTCTGTTACCCACTGGCACTGCATAGTCTTGAACTTTATCACATCTTGAAGTAAGCTTCGGTTAGGACTTCCGAGTCGTGCAGATAAATGGGAGGCTTCACAAATGTAATGA
The DNA here is from genome assembly GCA_910574455.1 of Trichaptum fuscoviolaceum. Taxonomy (NCBI): domain Eukaryota; kingdom Fungi; phylum Basidiomycota; class Agaricomycetes; order Hymenochaetales; family Trichaptaceae; genus Trichaptum; species Trichaptum fuscoviolaceum. The sequence continues at coordinate 1,601,740 of CAJSYZ010000010.1, read as the reverse complement.
CTGTACTTCCGTTGCTAGAATGAAGCTTTTGGATTTGGGCGAATTGGTTTTAAATGGGAGCAACCCCACACATCCTAGACTGATAAACATTTTACCCAACAGGAACAAAAGAGTGACTACTAGTAGCAGAAAACGGCAAAGCAATGTCCAAGAAAATCGCTAGCTACTTGAATGGATTGAAAGTGCAAAAATACAAGGCACAGATATTTACAGAACATGGGGATGGTTGATGTGGTCTCGGGTGGGCTCGATGAGAGTCCTGGGTATTCGTTGTTCACAATAAACCCCTGTTAGCATAAGAATACAAGCCTGTGTCTGATGTCCGCGGCTCAACACAAGAATAATGATTGTAGGAGGTTTGTCAGCCGCAGAACAAAGTAACGTCCTGATTATAGAGCGTGTCCTAACGCTCTTACACTAGACGCAGTAGTAAATCTGTCGAAATCACCCTGTGGCACAGGTTCCAACGGCTGCAGCGTTGGGGGCACCCGAGGCCGGGGTGGCGGCGTTGGCTCGCTAAATTGCATGGTGGATACCGTCTTCCGGGAGGAATATAGAGAAAAGTGAGACACAGCCGCTTCCAGACTCGAGTTCTTTGTGCTCGAATCGTTGCGCCAGCTACCAGCACTGTCAATACTGCGCATGCTAGCTAGACTCTTGCGATCATCCAATGCAGAAGGCGCAATCGAAGGTGGATTGACACTGGGTGGGGGGAAGCGATTCGATTCAATCGTCGGCCATGAGCGGCGTGATTGAGACGTTGTATGATTGTCCCAGGCGGGGGCGAACGGGTAGGGGTAGATATCTTACGGTTAGATAAGGAGTCGTAAGTAAAGTATAAAGAGTACGAGTTTAGCTAGGTACGCACTTCGAGGTTCTGCATCACCGAGGCTTGATTGTCCGTAGTACAACATTTGTGGATGTTCACGTTGGAAAGAACTTTGGCCCATCCTTCTTCTTCGCCAAAGGAAGAAAAGGATGGCGAGAAGAAGGAAAAAGGCAAAAGCGCCTAGAACACCGCCAACAATTGCTCCAGTATTATTCTTGCCACTAGATGAGGACTTCTGCGTCTTGGCATCAGATTGTGGTGGTGGGGACTGAATGACATAGAAGTTGTCCAAAGTGTAGTTTCGGCCATTACCCGTCTGGGTTACGACAATACTGATGTTGTGGGTCCCGGATGGCAAGTATTCAGAAGTGAAGAGTGTTTCGTTGCCGATAAAGGAATTCACACCAGTTGAAGCCTCCAATTGTTTGGACTGCGGCGGTCCACCATCTATGCTATAGTTCGCTGACACAGGTTCGTTTCCTGGCGGAAGAATACCAATCACATAGATCTGGTTACCTGTAAAACGAGTCGGCTAAATACTAATAATGAAAACGAAATGTCAAAGAATAAAAACAAACCTGAAAACGGAAAAAAGAGCGACGCATTTTGTCGAGCTGTCGAATGGAATGTATGGCCAGGAGGGGGTTTGTTCTGCTGATTTATGAAAAAGAAGTCCCAATCGGCACTATAGCTAACAGTTGGAGCCATATCGTTGACCAAATTAACTTTGGAATTTGGAGGCACGTCGAACTTTGGAAGATCCGATTCGGTCAAGTCAATCTTTATTCATTTGTTACTAAGTGTGTATTCGTGAATAATCATATTTTACACTTACTGGCTCGGTAGGGGCATTGCTGTTTCCACCTTTTGGGCCATTGCTATTGCCATGGCCTCCATTGCCATTGCCATTGCTTCCTGAAGAGCTACTTCCATTACCATTGCCTCCACTGTTCCCATTACTTCCCTCGTTCCCTCCCTTGTCGCTGCTTCCACCCGGACCTCTTGAACGGACGAAACCCATAGTATCCTATTTGCTACCTGAGCCGTATCGCGAATAGACGGTCAACCTGAGCCCTGTAGATCAGTAGAAGTTAGCTCAAAAAAGAGGAAGACCGACGTCAGTGTATGATAAGTGATAATAGTTGAATTCGAAAGAACAGCCAGCTGGGTGATTAGAAGTGAAAAGTAACGCTAGTCCATGCAGCGAATGGAAAAAAGAAAGAACAGGAAGGAATGGAAAGATAAGTGGTGCAGAGGCGTGAAGAAAGGAAGGGGGCGTCCCACGCATCCAAGTAGTGAATGGGGGTTAATGAGCAATCACTCACATTGCAATATGGTAGGTTAATCATAAAGGCGCAGACATCAGGATCGTTGCTAGAACACCGTCGCGCCAGACCTGCCTCTGTGACGTCTCAGTCTGTCAAGGCATTAGAATCGGCTACAGAGTGCGCCCAAACGCATCATCAAGAATCCAAGGCGAAAAAGCATGTTGTGTTTCATTACTTCTTGACTCGGAAGCATGTCGATCATACGAAAGGCTCGGTGTCGCATCCATCTTCTCGTTGTCCACTTTGCCCTCGAGATAGCTAGGTTGTATCTCACTTCGGTGATGTCGCTGTCCAAATACACCGGGTTAAGCTATTAACAGCTGCGCCGGCATTGATCGTTACCGTTGATGCAACGCAGTGACGGGGAACGCCGTCCTATCCTTGTTGAGTCCTCACTTTCTGATAGTGTATTTCAAAAAGATGATGATCAAATACCTGTGAGATTCGAGTTAAGTAGGACATGTCTGTGAAGGGCTTCAGCTCGAAGATGGAACACCTGATCGCTTGAATATGCTGCTAGAAGAACGTATGTGCAGTTAATCGTAGAACTTGATGTAAATGGGAGGGTGCAAGGCCGGCGGTCTACTGCATTCTTTCCCATAATATTGTAACCTGGGACTGAGATCGTTACGCCGTTGCAAATCATTATGAGGAAGACGAAAAGAGATGATTATAGTCGTCAATCAGGCTGATGCTGGACACGATGCCGGTGGCTAAACTTGAACTTGAAGTCGTTTTCAATCTCCGACTCGAATTGATGTATAATATTTTGCAACGACACCGAAAAACATATATGGAGTCTGGATACGATGTCAATTACAAAGTGAGCATTGTGGCCTAGGTCACTCTGGTTGTCTGGTACATTATACTTTGCGAGATGGGAATGAACAATATATGTATGTAACGTACAAGCATACTCTGTATTATCTGGTTTCATGTTATTTATGTGTAATCGAGGGAGGCTTGGGGCGCGCAGGCACGAGCATCGACAAGAGTGCTTATTGTGAGAAGTGAATCATGCCTCTCGACCTCCAGATCAAATTCCGAAGGATTGGCAGAAGATCTCCAGGCACCCGAGAACGTATGAAATGTATGGCGCTTGTTTCCAAGTCCTTTTGCAAACGCTTGCAACGGAGGATTAGAGTCATGCGAGCCAGGATATACATAGGGATCTGCGTTGCGAAACAAGATGAAAATTGGGCGATCAAGAGTAAAATCGGAAACTACTCTTACCAATAGCACCTTCGCGTTCTTCTTCCAGATAATCTGATGCTTTCGAAGGCCTGGGTCTTCCATGTTCCCCGACATGACCGGACATATTCTCTCTGGCCTTGCGACGACGTCGGCGCCAATACAGTCCGAAGGCGCCAAGGGATAAGATGAGGAGAGTTGAGATTCCCCACGCGAGACCAAGTATCAAACCCAGATTATGCCCGTCGGAGCTCTTTTGTTGAGCGGGTATGTCTGAGCCCACAACTTGGAAATAATCGAGGGTATAGTTCCTCCTACCCATAGTTTGTTTGACCGAGACAGTAAATGTATGATTTTGTGTCGGCAAGACTTCCGACTCGAAGAGAACCTGGTTTCCGAGCGTCTTATTGACTTTGGACGCAATGATAGACCTGGTCTGCGCTTCACCTCCATCGACAATGTAGTCTACGAGTAGAGGGTACTCTCCGGGCGGTACGAAACCAATAACATAAATTTGGGAACCTGCGAGGGCATGTAATATGAGTTCAAGAATGAAGCACAACAATTTGGTAGCTCACCGAAGAATGTCAAGTTTGCATATGCACCGTTCATACCTGACGTATGGACAGTACGGGATAAATTCCGATTTTCGATGTTTGTGAAGAGGTTTACATCCCATCCATCGCTATATGTGACTAGGGCACTGCTATCGGAGATCGTTCGAGAGCCGTTTGGCGCATTGAAAGTTAGGTACTTCACTATAATATTTTTCTTCGCATAAACCTGAATCAGAGATCACGAGGGAAGGGAAACAGCTCCTCACCTGTGTGAGAGATTGCGGGTTTGGACTTATGTTTTGACGTTGATCGTCTGGAGATTCGTCATCTTTTGAAGGATTACCATTGTCCGTCATCATCACTTCCGAAGTCTCAGTCGAATCCAGAGAGTTTTATGATACCGGATTTTACGAAGATTGAGAGGAAACCTGCCCTATTTGAAAGAGAGGACGTAGAGAGAAATCGATCCAGCTTCGTCCAAGAGTTAAATTCAGCAACACACCAGTCAGAGATAGACTACTTACTATGTCGTGAACGAATGAAAAGGTCGAAGTAGAAGATCGAAGGATCAGGCTCCAGGCCCGAAGAGATGACTAGCAAAAGCTACTCAATCTTATACAAGAATTAATGAACACAGCCGGTTGTCATCATACTAGTGCTTGCTGGTTTGTCATACTAGCGGTCAGAGTGCGCATGGCAAAGCACGTAGCGAGTAGATATCCTTCCAGATGCCAGATATAAATCTTCATTTGATTTTTGAATCACAGTGCAATGTTTGTAGACTCGGTTGATAACCCAACCAGAGCGACCGGGAACTCCGGAATGGCGAAGTAACGATGATAGCTGCAGTTCCCAGAAGGGCCAGAAGGCACGCAAGTGGCGTTTTAAACTGATAGACAGTTTCTCATCATTAACAGGACGGGCTCGGAAAGACATGGCCGCGATTCTGTGGAAATATGAAAATGAATACGGTCGTCACGGTATCGATGTAAAGCGAATAGTAGTGCGAGGAAGTCTACTACTACTAGTAAGTGAAAGAACAAACCTTCCAGTTATGCTGAGATCCATCAGACAAATATTGTCCGAGATCGTTGGCATTGTTGAACCTCTTGGGCCTGGAAATGATTGCTACATAGTAAGATGATAGTGGTTGTAGGTAGGCAAAGCCGATGTTCAAGTTCCAGAATATACATAGAAATAAGCGCGTGAGATAGTAAGTCCATTTGAAGAGAGCCTTGACATATGGCGGCAGCTTCAAACTACTCGTGCACCGTGACTGCACACTGCAAACTACATATTCTATCATTGAGAGGATATTCGAATGTCGTAGACTGTCATTGACCTCTATGGATCCGATGCAAAACGAGAAGGAGGACAAGGAGGAGGGCCCGGTGGTTAAGGACTTACAGATGAACTGGGAGCATCTTCGAAAGCTTAGCCTGATGGCTGGAGGTTTTGGTGAAGACAGAACACGAGCTTGGTACGTTGCACTCAGAGTAACGTATCCATGGACTACTTACCCATTGTAATGCCTAAAGGTCTTACCTACTACACACGCAGAATTGCGAAGAAAAGGCGGGCAAGAACGGCTCACTCTCACCTTTAGCAATTCGGCAGAGAAAGAAACACAACCCGAAGACTCTCGGCCAATCTATGACGGAGGGCAATGAGAAGGTCGAATTAAGGCCACCAAGTCCTGAGCAACATCCTGACGAACACCAAATCAAGCTTGACACGGATCGTAGCTTTGTCCTTTATCCCGTAGGTGAAATTGATTATTAATATTATGGTTTGAATCCATACTGATTTTGGAAACCTACAAGGGAATAGCGACCGAGAAGAACTTCAGGAAGATTTAAATGCACTGATTACGGCTATATTTCGTAGCCATCCAGCTCTCAGTTACTTCCAGGTAGGCACGTTTAGTCCTGTCTAATCACCTTTTGAGTGACTTGCATCTAGGGCTATCATGACATCATTACTGTCCTTTTCCTTACTCTGCCGGATGAATATCAGCAGCGCTGCGCAGAACGCTTGAGCTTACACAGGCTTCGAGATGCCATGGGAAAGGGGTTAGAGCCACTTATCGGGCTTCTGCGGTATGTTTCACGTAACAAATTGCACACAGCAGACTAACGGAAGTTATAGGATTCTAAAGTATCTTTTACGTTTAGCTGATCCAGATTACGCTGCGTTACTTGAAAGGTGGACTAGCAACTTGATACTCGTGATTGAATGTTGCTGAAATTCACTTTAGAAATACACCTTTGCCGTATTTTGCACTTTCAAACCTCCTCACTCTTTTCTCACATGACGTCCCAACGCTTCCGCTGATCCAACATGTGTTCGACTATCTACTTAGTCGTCCGCCAATTGCATCTGTGTACCTTGCTGCTGCTGTGCGTCCTCTTATTTCTACCATTTATTCAGGCCGTCCGACCCCTGTTCTTCCGTAGATAACAATAGCTCGAAAGGACGAAGCATACAAGATGGAGGAGGAGGGCGAAGACGGAATGCTGCACTCTCTCCTGAGCACTCTACCGGAGCTCACGGATGAAAATGAGGACATGGTGCTCAAAGACGGGTTAGAAGTCATCGAACGGAGCGTAGGGGATGAGAAAGTTGCTGGCAGGACCCGTGAAGAGAACGGATCTGCATTTACAGATGAAGAAAATTCACAATTGAAAGACTTAGGCGCCGGAGAGACATTACATGGCTCGCCTAGTCATGAAGGAGATGAAGGTGTGCAGGGGAAGACCCCACCAGATCAAGTTTTGGGCGAAAACTCTGATGACGAACTAGTGCAACGCTTTGAGGTGCCAGTGGAGAACGCTTCACAACAGGCAGGAAGTTCGGCATGTGAGGGCTCTGATAGGCGACTTAACTTGGACACTAGCACTAGCTTGAGTCCCGAAACAGACGATCACTCTTCAGGTGCTTTACTATTGTCGTCATCAACAGTTTCGCCACCGGCCTCGCCCATATCTCAGCCTTCCGACTTTTCGCAACAACGACGCAAAAGGAGAGCAGCAGTGTCCCTTCCCGTTCTTCTAACCCATGCAGATGTTCTATACGAACAATTTCCTCCTACTCATCCCTCACTACACCTCTCCGAGATCATAGGACCGAAAAGCGTGATTTTCACTTGGTCCGAAGATCCCGCACAGCTACTCTCAGACGCCGAGGCGGAAGCCCTCATCGCTCACCCAGAACTCATCATCCTGCCATACCAAGATCCGGATGAATTGCCTATTATGAAAGAGGGTGGAGATTCCGATCAATACGACTCGGACGTCCCTCCAAAGAAGGGTAGGCGGAAATTGCGCAAGCGCCGGCGAAGAGGAGACCCTCATTTCGGTGTGGCCTTGGACCGTAAGACAGTGTTGACGGGCGCAGTAGTTGCGCTTGGCGTCGCTGTCGCTGTGTACTCAGTGCGTTCACGTAACGGACATGGTCCATTCGACATTGCGCGCGCCGATCGGGAGTGGAGAAGGGCTGGTCGGTGGGTCAGCGGAGTTGTGATCGGCGGCAGCGAGAAGTTGTTAAAGACTTTTGGATGGTAACCAACTCTGTTCGTATCAGAACTATTTATGTGCATATACGAATGAAGAAACTATTTTAAGTGCTCTTACTGTATCGAGGGCTAGGTGAGGAATCAGTGTGTTTATATTCTGTCGTACAATATGGTAAAAACTTGCGTCATCTAAGTGTACATAGCAGAGTGAAGGTACCGAGGAACACGAAAATGGAAAGTGTTGAAGAAAAAACGCGAAATCCACAATATGACCACAACGAATGAATCATGATTGGCGAATGAGAAGTAACTATGGAGTGAACGGACGCCTGTGCACGACCAGTGCAACAAGCCGAAGAGAGGTGACATCGCAGGAAAATTTAGATGATTGAGGAAAAGCGAAGAGAGCGGAGGATAGAATGAAGATGATGAAGATGCACCTTATCTCCTTTCATTGATTGAAACCAATAGTGCTGTAATGGGGAGGCAAGTCAACCCTTCTCTGTCCCAGGCTTGACTCGAGAGTTATTCCCGCGTCCTGATGCAAGACCGCTTCTACATTCTGATCGAAAGAAGTGGGTCGATAACTTGAAGTCACGTCTGTACCCTGGTATGCCATCACCGCCTGCCCCCGCGACGTCGACAAATTAGTCGCATAATGAAATCCAGACACTTTCTCATCCGGGGCAAACGAATGCAGGGCTTGATTATTGGGGTCAGCCGACGTCGGTGCGGACCGTATCTCCAGTATAGATTGTGGTCGAGAAGTTAGGTTGGTCCCAATCGCAGAGTAGGTAGAGGCAGGTGTCACTGTTGGGTTTCTGGTCACGGTCCCAACTGATGCATCGTCGGACCACGTATGCCCAGAGCTCATCGTCCCATTGACAGAGTTGGGAGTATTGGACAAGCTCGAGTAATCCTTCAGTGGCGGCAGTGTAAATATTGGCGCCGCTTGAGCGCTCCGGCCAGGTCCCACAAACACAGTTCCGGGTCTGGCCGGTTCACTGAACGGATACTCGTACACGAACTCGGGCACGCTCGCACGCTCACTGACATTCGTCCCCACCGTCACCCGCGTAGTCATCGTTGCCCCTGAGATTGGGCGTTGCTTGATGTCGAATATAGGTGATTCCGCAGGGTCCTGCTCGAGGAACGAATGCTCTGGGCGAGGAGGCCGTGTAGGTATGGGTTGTAGGGACGACGCGTTGGTGCCTCCCGAGAGGGTTGTCCTGTGGGTGGGGAGGAAGGGAGACACCAACTTCTGCGAACTCCCTGAACCCGAGAGGTTCAGCCGGAGACCGGGGAGGCTGGGGCGACGTTTTTCGGATGAAAGCCAGTTTGCACCTAGTTCTTTGGTATGCGCTGGTCTCCGTTGCCGAAAGCGCCGTCTTCGGAGATACAATACAAGGCCAACAACCACCAGTGCAAGGAAAAGTATAGCTCCTGTCACTGACCCGATAACTGTGCCGTCGACACTAGTTCCTACTCCAAGAGCTGCTCCCGGAGTTACTGAGGGTGACGATGTACGATGTGGCGAAGTTGATGAAGGTCCGCTTGACATAGTAGAACCTGGCCGGCCTGATTGCGACGTTTGTGAAGTTTCACTTGCCCCGGGCGTCTGCCCTAACGGCGAAGTCGATGCGTTCCCGGAGGGATCGCTGGGGGCGACGATGGGGGTGGTACTCGGTACGGCTGTACTTGTTTCTTCCGCAGGGGTTCGTGAAGTAGTGTCAGTGTGAGAAGCTTGGAGTGTAGTGGTCGGAGGAATACGCAAGGAGGTGGTAGAGGAAGAGGTGGTAGAGGAAGAGGTGGTAGAGGAAGATGTGGTAGAAGGAATGGTCCTCGTACTAGGAGAGTCTAGCGAGGGAACGTAAGCTACTTAAACATAGAACAGTAACGCACCGAACTTACTGGAAGTGGTAGTAACCCCGGTCGGAGTTGTGCCGATCTGGACAAAATCAAGCGTAAATGGGCCTGCATCCAGAACATTTATCTGCAACGTATGTTGCCTGGTCGGATCAAGGTCGCTGGCTGCGTAGAGCTGTTGTTGGAGCTGAATACCTGTCCCGGATCGAGCAGGTGTATCGACATTTTGGCTTCCAGAGTCAACCATGAAGTGTATTTTCGGCTGCGACCCTCCTACGGTACTAAAAACAGAAATAGAGGAGCCTATAGGAACAGATAACGCTTAGTACAGAGTCTCAAACAATCACGAACATTTACCAGTGAAGGGACCGAATATAACCTGCGCCCCAGCGGTAGACGTGCTATGGTGTGTCGACTGAAATTCTCCCGTGATACCACCCGCGCTCCATGCGCTATCCTTATAGTTGAAGAGAGGGCTGGTATCGTCCACAATGACGAACGCCATCCTCAGTCCTTCCACAAACTCCTTCAATATCCTCTGCAACTGCTATGCTTTTCCAGTGCGGTTGCGGTCAACCTGTGGCGGGGGAATGATTTCAATTTCGAAAGCATTGCAAAACAAATGTCAGCTGAAGTAATTGCAGACGATAATGAAAGGCACTTACGCGACCGACACAAAGTGAAGTAAAAGAGAGTCACCCAAATAGAGAGTATAAAGATGAATGAAAGTGGTCGAAGAAAGAGTGTGGAGTGAGCGTTAGGAATGACAGAGATGGAGACGGAGTCAAATGAAGCGGAAGGTCGGCAGCGACTGGACGTCGTCCATTCTTTTGGCCTCGGCTGGCGTTGCTCCCTAGTTCAGAACCAGCTCAGAAGGTGCAGTAGCGCTCACTCCATAGGGCATCCAATTCCTCTATCGTCCATAAATCCCCTTTTGTCCGGTCCTGAGGTACCGACGGAATGGGTCGACCAACAGTAACCAAGCCTCGAGATGAATTATGATGAGTTCCGATTGGACGCAGGGTGATCGCACGTCTGAAAAAGACCTGATCTTGATGAACATCCCCGTTTGAGCGGCTGTGCCTCTGAGGCGAGATGGTATCGTGAAATTTCCTGTTCGTTGTGAGGCAAAGCGTCATTGCTGCTCGCCGTCTGGCATCTGGATGCTCGTAGACACAGAATTAGCGCCTGCGGTCTGAATTCCAAATGCAAAGCCCCAAAAATAATCGCACATCATAGAGATCGAAGGAAGCCGTAGATGCAACACCATGACCTTAGGGAGCTAGCCAATAGAGCACCAAAGCATTGAGAGCCGAAACTGCGGAAGATCATTCCCAGCGATTCCTGTTAGCTGGAGTAGGCAGTTGCTCTTTCAGTAAACAAGGCACTAGAAAATAGTTCAGGCTCACGATATGGCCTCTCGATACAACAAGACAGACTTCCTTCATGTTATTCATCACATTTGATAGCATGAATAGATAAGGAAGCAAACCAAGCCTTGTAATCCCATCAATAGTCCCTCAGGCCAATTTACGTTTCCTTCATGAGTCGCGTTCCCAGTAATTGTAGCTTCACCTTCCTCGGATCGTCGTCGAGATTCGCAAGGGATGGACAGTCGAATGTGACGAAGTGAATGATCGCCAAATGCTATAGTTTCTTCCAATAGACGTGTCGTTGCCGTCGTGTCCATTGCGGTGGCGTTGTGGACGTTGAACTTAGATCGTCGTCGTCGTCGTCGTTGAACAAGCATGGTGCTCGTTTTGATTGCCGTGCGGGTGTGGCTCAAACAAGTCTTCACCACTTTCTTCCCTTTCCCATCATGTCTCATGCAGTTAAATCTGTCTGTTATGACCCAGTCATCCATAGTACTTGACTCTGGTGGTTTTGAACAACGATTTGTTTTCAAGGCAAAAGCCAGAGAATAAGCCAAATTTGTTGCCTCTGAAACTAGATAGCAACGGAAGCAAAAAGAACAGTTCGATCTAGCGTATCAGAATATCCTTGGTTCGGCTTGGTTCACAATACTGCAAGATCAGGAGTCGATCGTTTCAATCTGATTTTCCATTGACTTCCTATGGATACGACGTAGAACTAAAGATTCGCGCAGCTCTGTTACTCTGACTCGGAGTCTATTGGCGCCTCACTGTCTTTGCTGTGTTCAAATTGTACATGATGTTTCCTTGGATGCACCTACCACGGCTGTACTGCTCTAGAGCGTCCAATTAGGCTCTGTAGTGGCTCTCCAATACTCTATCATGACCTGTGCCCCTCTTCTGAACTATACATTGGATACACGCGGTTTGTGACTGGCGCCATTGTCAGTAGATCGCAACTCTGCAGGAAGGCAACCTAACAGCAAGTCTGTCACCGTCGACACATAATCTCGTTCTTTGCCAACTTAAGACGTGATTCAATGCTTTCTCTTTTCTTTGGATTAACGCCTGACCCGAATCCCCGATGCAAACGCGTATTCTGCTGGAAGGGTTCCACTTCACCACCCGTGGGCTTGTGATGTGGCTCTTCCTCACTTGAGTCCTTTGCTCGTTATCCCGGTTGTTACAACTCCACAACGCATCTAGCATCAAGCTTGTAACACTCGAGAGCATGTGCTTTTTAAACGTACGTGCTCCGTCTGCAGCTAGCTTCGGGAATGATTAGCGCGAAGCTCGCTGCCTTTGTTCCGAGACTCTGATAGTTCCGCTTAATGAGGTTCTCTGATAGTAAATCGGTGGTTGTCCAGAGAAATGGTTTTGGATTGCGGTATGGTACAGTTGTCAGGATGGCGATTCCAAGTACAAACTAAGATAATGATATATGATATGTGTTCCACGTGTAACCTGTACAATGCATCAGCATTTTGACTTCAGCGGGCCGCACATTCAGCTCACCTAGAGAGAGAAATGGACTGCAAGCAAGTGCACCAGCAGGAGAGCCATGATAGAAGTTGTTATTGCAGGTCGAAACCATCGCTCCGCCGCAGTCTTCCAAGCCTGGCTTTCGCCTCCCTCCATTCCAACTCCCTCTCCTTTTCCCTCTCAATTCTCTTCGCCTGGAACTCCTCTTTCCGTCTCCTCTCCTTTTCCAACAGCTTCGCTCTCTGCTCCGGCTTCGGCAGCCACTTGCTCTTCAGTATTCGCCTCACCGCCTCAGGGCTGATTCGAAACTTCTCCGCGAGAGCTGGCGTGTTGAATGTCTCCGGATCGTGAGCGTGCAGCGCGCGCAGGCCGTCCATAGCTTCGCGTGAAAGCTTGCGTGGGGGGTTCCAGCCATCCGGAAAGCGTTCCTTCATTACTTTCCGATGCTTAAGAAACTCCTCTGGTACCGGTTCTGCGCGCGCTTTGCCTTTTCGCTCAGAGGACTCTACTTCCGCAGAAGCTCTGCTTTTCAACGATGCGCGGATGTCTTCCAGCGTCCTGGGCCTCGATACACCCCATTTGTTGCCCACAAAGGCATCTGTCGAGATGCACCTTCTGCACAGGACATCTAAGGATTTGAGAAATCGCGAAAGCATGTTGAAAGATAATGAGAGTTCGGAAGAGATGAAATAAAGTTTTTGGCTCTTTTCGCATTGAAGTTGCAATTTAGCGCGTTGTTTGTCCCTGTTTTCGACGGCGATCGTCCTCCGTTGACACGGTTTACTTCCACTTCTCAACCTCCTCCCGCTTCCGTCTATTTCGTTCAAACCTTACCTTCAAACCTTTCTTTTATTTCTATTTCTTCACTCTATATCTACTATGGTTGACGTCTCAGACGAGAAGATCGCAGAGGGTGCGTTGTCTTGTCCACTTTTGTGTTGTCGATCAGTAACTGAAGAGCCGAGCGCAGCATATTTGGACGTCCAGAAGTCCCCCGACACGAATTGGCTCTTAGTTGACTACGAGGTCCGTAAGAAACCTCATATTGCATGAAATTCTCTGACGATTCGAATACTTATTCTTACACATTTACAGAATGATCGTTCTGATAAGCTGGTCCTGACGAAGACAGGCACGGGCGGCCTGTCCGAGCTTGCGGAGGCGCTGGACGACTCCAAAGCCTCGTATGCATACGTGCGCGTGACATTCGCAAAAGACAAAGAGTCCAAGCGCGAGCGCTTCATATTCGTCAAATGGATTGGGAAAGGCTGCAAGATCATGCGGAAGGCGAAGGTACGTTGCGTTCGCTTAACCCTTCTGCGCTTCATTACATCTTACATTCAACTTTTCCATATCGCATGAGTGGAAAAGAGCTGATATGGTGTTATCCAGGTGTCTGTACAAGCAGGAGAGGTCAAACGTGTGCTACACAACTTCTCTATCGAAGTCGACGCTTCTGATAAGGCAGATCTCGACGAAGAGAAGGTCGTTGCGCGGTTGCGAGCAGTAAGCTACACCTTCCATTCCCATTTCCTCGAATCAATTCTCTGTTCTCTAGGTCGGCGGTGCATCCTACGACGGCGCGGCAGCATAGAATTAACATCGAAACCGTCTGTATTTGCTTTCATTTTTCTTGGGGAATAAAATATATAATTATACCATGATCCAAAGTGCTTGAATAAAACAGCTATATGCTAAAGAAGATATTATGATCAGTAAACCCTCGTCTCTCCGATATCGCAAATCACGAAGTCATCGTCTGCAATTCCAGCTTTCTTGCGCTCTTCGGCCAGGAGTACTGGAGGCTCCAGGACATCTTCAGTTGTTAAAACCCATGTCCTGTGACGGAGCATTTGTCAGAAACTCAGGTCTTTTCTGCACGTGAAGACTTACCCCCAATGCATTCCTAGCGCTTTTTTCGCCCGAACGTCCTTGAAGACAGCGACACTGTCATGCGGTGAACAATGGATTGGGGACATGAAATCACGCGGCTGGTAAGCTCTGTTTCATCTATTAGCACCCAACCACTGATATTACCCAAAAACAATCAACATACCCAATAGGAATCATAGCAAAGTCGAAGCTACCAAAGCGCTCCCCTATTTCCTTGAACGCAGGGCACGTCGGCACAGCGTCCTGGTCCTGCCCGTCACGAACAGCCCGATATCCCGTATCCCCAGCAAAGTAAACCTGTACGCCTTTCATAGTACTCTCCTTTTCAATGGGGACAACCTCCTGGATAGCCCAACTCGCCCAGAGCGTCCGGAACCGGTCGTGCAGACCTCTCCCGGTGAAGTGCTGTGCTGGAGTGCAGGTCACGTCGAAAGCGAGCTTAGCGTTGGAAGTGAGCGCTGATTCAACGTCAGCTTTGACTTGCACATTGTTCAACTCGGTTTTCACGTTAATTTCGACACGCCTGCCTTCCCACCAATCCAGAGTGTGTACTAGCTCGTCTTTTATGCCTAGAGAGTGGAAGTACGGCCCGTTTCCGAGTGGGGCGAAGATTTGTGGTGGACGCTTCCTCTTCATGAGCTCAGTAATGGTATGGGTGTCGAGGCTATATAAACATGTTAACGTTGAATGAACCTAATGACTTTAGTCTGACGTACTGGTCATAGTGATTATGCTAAACAGAGAAAATGCATCAAAATACTGCAAGCTCCAAAGATGTATTATACATACGGAAATGACTATAGCATCGACTTCAGGTATTTCAGAAATTTTGCACGGAGGCTCTATTATAATTTATTTCAAGTTAGTAAATATTAGATGAGATTGATTGAGAAGCGAACAAACACCTGTGAAGCGTTTTGGGCCAATAATCTGACTTGGAGAGCATCGATCGCTGAATACCGGGTCAAACAGTATTCTTGCACCACGTCCCACATCAGGTGTGCGGACCGGTAGCTCTACTAAGAAGCATGCATGGCCCAGCCAGGTCGCCTTGATCTTCTCGCGAGTCTCAGACATCAAAGTACCACTTTCAGACAAGCCCCAGGTAGGCTTGATGACAGGTAACCGGGATTTCAAGTCTTTGGGGATGGTGGGGGAATGGGTCATCATGTGTGGAAGGAGCTGCAGGACGTTCGCAAGCTTGTTAGTACACATGCGTATTGTATATACAGACCTAGCACTCACATAGACAGTATCCTTAAAAACATGCTTTCGAAAGCTCGGCCAAGGATTTGTGAACTCGCTCCCGCTCTTGTTCACCCAATGAGCCGGCTTGCCCGCCTCCTCAGCAGCCTTCTTCTGCGCACCCTGTTCCGCCGTGGTCACGACACTGATGTACCCCAACGTAGCCATAGTTCTCCGTGTATTCAGAATAAGAGATGGCTTGATTGAAGCAAAAAGTTTCGAAGGAACAAAGTGGCTGGAAGCAGGTCTTATACTTCCGACACGCGCGGGGGTGGCAGCGCTGCCGACTCGGAATGAAATGACGCGTAGCAGCTTGACCTCAGCGACCACAGGTTTGCGCAGTAGGCTTCCTTGGCTGAACCCAGAGCTTCTTCGGTACTTTCAGATCCGAGATTAGCAAGAGACGGGCACTTTGGTGGTGGATGTTTATAGCTGTCGAGTTATTGTGGATGCCAGTGGGATTAGACGCGTAACCGAACCGGCCGTGGCCCATGCGACGAATGCTCCCGGCCAACTTGAACGCTGACGGATGTCCACGGCCATGGTGAGACTTTGATGAGAATGAACGAAAGGCAAAGAAGCATGTCATATTCCAATACTTCAAGGCAAAGAGGAATGGTTTATACCATTCAGGCAAGAGCCCGCGAACGATCGCAATCTTTGTGAAGACATGTATGTCAGACTACAGTAGTCCCTGAATCCATTTGCAGCCGAGGCTGCCGAGCAATCCAGCTTAAATGGTGATAGAGTCTACATACCTACATATTCTAACGAAGCTTGAAAAATCGCGAGAAATCATAATCATAAATGTTAGTAATTATTTAAGAAGTTCATGAGAGTTCTTGAGGGCCGATGGGGAGTCTGCGTCAAGTTTTTCCACTTCATCTAAAAGAAAGAAGAAGAAAAACATGGTACAGTAGATGAGAGTGAATAACTACGCGAGGTGAGATTTTCCGCCGTTAGAGCACGTACAAACACCAGGACGGCTGGGACCAATGGCTATTTAACCCTCCGGATCTGTAACCTTTCCGACTGAACGGTCGGAGCAAGGGTTGGCGAGGTCCTGTCCTCAGACACAGTCCCACTGGACACCTCGGTAGTTACACTTGATGTAGTCGAAGCAACTTGAGAACTTATCGATGGGACATAGCGTCGTTCATCTGAGTGCATAAATTTCGGTGGAGCGCGATGGATGGCAGAAGGTGCACAGACATATGGATTGACGCCTTAGAGTTCAATCAGAATAATCAGAATTCACACAATTCAGAATCAACCGTGACAGTACCGACCTATCGCAAGGATCACGTCGGATTCGACATCCTTTTCTTCGTTTATCCTTGTCTCCGTAGCAGATCGCGCGCGTTTCCTCCGAATATTAATCCATCGAAGGCCGAAGGCCAAGATGACGATAAGCGCGAAGGCACATAGTACTCCAGCAACAATGACCCCAACATTGCTTGTTGTGCTTGTGGGTATTCTTTCGACTGGTTCCGAGGGGCGTGACTCGGAAAGAGAAAAAAACAACCAAAGTATAGTTTTCCGGCCGGTGTCGGTCACCGTAATTGTCAGGTTATGGTTACCAGGGAAAAGCTGCGGCGAACTAAAGTACGATGAGTTTATAAGTGGAAGGCTTTCGTTCACTAGAGCTTCTAGTATCTTTGACACCGGTGGGCCGCCATCAATACTGTAATCGGCCGATACCGAACCATTGCCAGGCGGAAGGAGGCCGAATACAAAAATCTGAGAACCTGTATCAAATAATGTTATTCAGTCGCAGCATTGACGGCAAACCTTGGAAGGTCAGATTGAGCGTCGAGTTCACCACAGCAGTCGAATGGAATGTGTGACCGGGAGCGGGACTTCTTGGATCAGCAATGAAGAAGAAATCCCATCCAGCGCTATATGACGATACGAATAGGTCGTCATCCTCCATTTCGGTCACCACCTGGCCTGCAATCGCTGGGGGGTTCGAAGCCTGCTCAGCAATAGGTACCTTGATTCGGCGATAGTAAGTTAGACACAATTAACTAGTTAGACGAGTGACCATTACATGCAATCTCGTTATTATTTTCGCCGTCAAAGAGCTGTCTTCGGAGGGGTCCACTACCAGCGACTCTAGATCTATCGCCGCTCTGCTGCATTTTTTGTTTGATGAGGCGAGGGACTGGAAATATGAGGTATTGGAGTCATAAGAAACGGGACGCGTACCATGCGAATGGCGTTAATTAGCTTCCAGCGCGTAGAGGGGGATTAGCGAAGGATGCTGTTCGCCACTTGTACATAAGTTTTATCCAATACATCAGACCCAAAATTGAAAGTTCATCCCGCGGTTTCGTGAAGCTTGCAACCAACAGATAGTTTGTAGTTGATCCTCTGTCCTTTCGTTAGGTCTGGTATTAGCTAAAAATATAGTCTCGCCGTTGCTCGCAATGTGCGATTATCAAGACATACGAGTCAAAGATCGCAAGTGACGAATAATTCATCATTCGTTGCAAGGCTGAGTTACTTGCGCTGAGATACAGTACTAAAGAAGGTTAAGAAGCTGATGAGTAACTCAAATACGATAGAACGAACTGTCAGCTGTTGTGAGCAAGCGATCGGTACCATGTATAAACATCAACGATTGAGGTAACCTAGTTCGCTGGGAAATTACAGTATTCGTGCAAGGCTTCGGATCGATGCATTAGCTGCAGTATGCATGTTAGGCTCTGCAGGTGGTTTATCGAGTTGTTTTGACTAGGGCTCCTCACCCGACCCGTATTTTACGGTTTACGGTACGGTTACGGCCCGTACCGTCACCGTACCGTAACAACTTTTGAAGACCCAAATTACGGCCGTATTTATACGGCCCGTAACCGTACTGAGATCTGCAATTACGGGCCGTATACGGTTACGGTACGGGTTTGAATGTGCTTGACTAGCGCTCGTAGCGCACTTAAGCGCGCCGACTCAAATCGCGCGCGAGATGTGTGATAACTAAGCTTTTCTCACACACGGGCAAACCCCAAGTCACATTGCCATGTCCGTCGACACCCTCCGTATCCCCTTTGTAGGTGTTGGAAAGTGGAGGAGGGCAAGGTGGTTGGGCAGGGCACTTCTGTGCTTACGGACTAGGCTTTGAACCCGATGTCTGCTTGACCATTGACCGTTTGAGTTCATCCTGGACACGCGGTCATGCCTTTCTTTACAATCCTCACGTTACTTTGGGAGATCTTCCTCTTTTCTTCAAGTCCAAACCAGTAAGTCTCCTAAAATTGTCTTCATTGCATTCGAGGCCAATCTAATGCGTTCTTTCTTACAGATAATTATGTTTAACTGACACTTTTTCTTATTAGATCAGGACTCGGAGTCTCGAGCAGACTCGCAATCCGTGTCGCCGAGGCTTATCGCATCGACAACGCCAGCGGTCATGCAACCGGATGCTTCCTCATACTCTCTTGATCTACTTCCAGACTATGCGCAGACTCTCGACTCCCTCCCTCTGGACCTCTCCCACATCTTTGCCGACCTCCGCGAGCTCGACTCCGTGCTCACGTCGACCGTTGCCTCTCTAACCTCGAAAATCTGCAAACTGATTGAGCTCATCGAGACCCGCTCAGCTTCGATCGAGGAGAGACCGTGGCTGCTTGGAGAGATTGCGGATGAGCGCAGAAGGTGCGCCCAGGAGCGGAGGACAAGATACGTATCGCGACGACGGCTGCAGACGAGCTTCGCGCGCAATCATAATACCTCAACGACCTCGTCATCGCCCTTCCCGAATTCCAGTCCCATCTGCTCGTCAAAAAGACAGTGTACCCACATGTAAGCACGAAGGTGTACTTGATGCCGACGAGCTATGAGACAGGGCGAAAGCGGCGTGCACAGTACAACAGCGCCAGCGCCAGTGGATGGCTCCGCGTGTCCGATGGAATCCTTGCAGGAGGAAGATTTAGACTATGCTAGAGGAAAATCTTCGAGAAAGGAGAAAATGGGTGACGGCGGTCAACAGCGACGACGGGGTGGCTGTCGTCCAAAGAAGTACGTTCGCTGATTCAAAATAATTTTCCACATCAACTCACAATCTCTGCAACTGACCAGATACCATCACCGTCCGACTTTCTGCGCTCTATGCAGTCTCCTATGCCCGGTGCGAGTCAGGCCAGCGCGGTTGGCGTGCAAATCAACGCGGCAACGGTGTTTGCAGACGAGTGACGGCGGTCAACAGCGACCACGAGGCATCCCTCGTCCTCCAGCCGCGTGACCGATGATCGCCTCCTCGCCAACTGCGTGCTTGTCTGCCAGGCGTGGTGGGCTCACGCGCAGAGGCTGCTTTTCCGTCACGTCTCTCTACACTCAGAGACTAGCTGCGCACGATACCCGTATACCGTAATTGCCGTATACGGCCCGTATACGGCACGTACCGTAACCGTAACTGATTTTTGGGAGGAAAATTACGGGCCGTATCTATACGGGCCGTAACCGTAACGAGGGTGCAAATTACGGCCGTACCCGTATACGGTACGGTTGAGGAGCCCTAGTTTTGACTAGCTAGGCAGAAGTGAGATCGAGATAGAGATGAAATGAAATGAAGTTACTAACCTGAGGAAAACTACCTGTAGTCGTGGTGGTCGTGAGAGATATATCCCCGACACGAAGCGTAGCCGAGGGAGGGATGTGTCGTCATGAACTTTACACAAACTATAATGACCTTTTCATAGGTGAATAATTTGCCTTAGACAGATTTCCATTAGCCCATAGGTTTCCGTTGCATTTGAACTCATTACTCACATCATACGCATCGTCCGGAGTTGAATATACTGTATATTGGTATGTTGAGAAGGTTCCAGAACAACAAAGAGAGGTCTGAGTCTCGCACTCTTACAAGAACTTAAAGTTGAGACGAAAGGGGTAGACTGTTACGTTCACGGCTTCGGAAGACTTATCACAGAAATGATAAGTGACAAAAGCGTTGTTTGTGAACAAACAAGTGGTGAGATAAGAGTGGGCGCTTTAACGAGGCTCTCTTAAGCTCGGAAGTCGTGGGTGAACAGAGTCTTTGGCACGATGGTGTGAAAAACTATAGGAGGATTGACTTAAGTGTCATCCGAAGGCCTATGTACAGGGGTTTATATACTACGGAGGGAGAAACATAAATAGAACGCGCTTCTGGGGCTAGCTGGGGCTAACTGGGGCTGACTGGGGCTAACTGGGGCTAACTGGGGCTAGCTGTGAAACAGGGGAAATGGGGCTAACTGGGGCTACGTAGGGCTAACTGGGGCTATGGTAAAGCGAAGGGGCAATGTAAACAAAGAGGCAGTAAAAGGGGGCTACCTGGGGCACCGAAGGTTAAAGGTAAAAAGGTTAAATGGTAAAGTCCGAGGGACAAAGGTAAGCGTAGCCTAATCGGGTTACGTGAGGTAAACAAAGGTAAACATGGTCCGTATGCTTGATGCATAACAGTACCCTGTCTCTAAGCTTGAAATTCCGTAGTAGCAAGACATTGCGAATGCGAGAATTTCAAAGACAAATACAATGCTTATAGGATCAAGTTAAGATCAATAATGGATGAAGCATGAGAGAGATAGAGATAGAAATCGAATGCTATAGGGTCAAATTAAGACCAATAATAAGAAAAGCAAACGAATAAGTAGACCATCAAGAGAAATGAAAATCGGAAGGTAAGGCTGCTGCAATAGCAAGCCAGTCTATGCCGGGTTGGGGGTCAGGTCGATAGAGTGGGGGAGAGGGATGTTCGTTCGGTCTAGGTGTGTATACAACATAAGGGGGTGAAACCGGGGTTGGAGGTTGTTGAGGCTCCGAAGGTTGTTGGGGTGCGTTCTGAACATCGAACTCGTTCCGTTTTGTTGGATCGAAGATAGGCATGTTCTCTTGATCATGGTAGGCTGTGGGAAACTCGGGTGGGGGTAGAGCAATCGGTGATGGGGGAGGGAGGGGTACCGGGTCAACAAATCGAGGAGGTCCTTCGAGGTGTCCATCGTCTAGAGTGTAAGCCAGTAAACGTTCGAATTCATACTCCGTGAACTCATCAGCTAGTTGTCCCATCATCACTTGATTCAGTCGACGAATGATCACTTGAACGAAGCGAAAGTTGAATCGCTTATGTCCGCCGCGATGCTGGTCAATGTAGTCTTGCAATTGGGCAAGTAGTTCATGCATGACGTTGAGAGTGTAGACTGAGTGGTGAAAGGGGCGCTGAGTCGAGTCAAGGACATATGGAAGAAGTCCACTGTGGAGGAGTGTGGCCGAGTACTGTTGACAAGTGGGTTCCGTGAGGGTAAACGCCTGATTGGGAGGAGAGATTCGGTCGGACAACGAGGAGGAGGGGGACTATTCTCCTTCGTGAGAGTTCCGCGCCGGGTTCGGATGGGCGGCATGGTGAAGGGGACAATACAGGCAGCACTCACAAGTACAGAAGGGGTCTCCTGGGTAGGGTGCGAAGTGAGCGTGCAAAGATCCTTTGTGTCGAATTCTCCGGGTGATGTAGGGCGTGTACGGAAGGTCAAGGACGATTTTGAGACCAAGTAGAAGAGGGGGGGCGTGCTCTGGGTTGAAGAAAGTGTGCCTAAGCACTAACTTCACGAGTTCCGGGAATGGTGAGCAACGTCGAAGTCGTTCAACGTTGACGTGGGGGGTGAGCTTCGGATCGAACAGATAGTGTTGTACCAGATCGACAGGACCAAGAGGGCCGTACTGAGGGTGGGTGGGGCGTGGGCTTGGTGGAGGTGAGGGGTACTGGAGGGGTCCGGTGACAGTGTTGTGTCGGAGGAGGTAAGTGGTGGGCCAGTCGTCGGCGTTCCAACCAGGTTCGTCGGCCGGGAGGGACCAAAGGTTGGAACCGAATTCCGAGTTGGCTGGTTCAGGCTGGAGTTCTTCTTCTTCTTCTTCGTCAAGGAAATCAAATTTTAAGGGGGAGGGATAGAAAAAGGGGGCAGTGGCTGCAAGACGTTGTTCAGGTGTTTCAGAAGGCGGTAGTTGATATGTCGGAATGGGAGTGTTAAAATTGAAAGGCATAGAAGGTAAAGGAATAGTTCTGGGTCTGGGGGTAGGTGGGGAATTAAACAAGGTCTGTCTGGTCGAGGTGGGACCTTTGTAAAAATATGGGAAATACGGATGCGAACAAAAATCGGGGGTTACTGTCGGCGTTGTCGTAGTCGGTTGAGGAAGAGGAGGAGGAGGAGGGTGAGTCGGAGTTGGTGGAGGCGTTGACAAGTGTGTCGTCGCTGTAATTCGTAGTGGTGAAGGTAAAGGGGGTGCTGGTTGCCAGAGAGGGGGAGAAGATGTCCCGGGGGTTGACTGTTGTTGGGATGGGGCTAGGATTGGGAGAAAAGGGTTCGAGGTCTGGCAGGGAGTCGATAGGACTGGGTGTCGGAGGTGGTGGAGTCTGCTGGGATTCCAGGGGGGTGCTAGAGGTGAGAGGTTGCTCTTGCTTGTGGTCACGAAGTTTTTCGATGGTGATTTTATAGAACTCGAGGAGTGCATACAGCTGGAGTGCGTATCTCACTTTGGTCGGACCAGGGGCGTTTCGGATGCGGTTATTGATGTCTGGGATGAGTATGTCCAATGGTTCCTTATCAGGATGATCGTCCTTAAACACAAAATAGAACAGATGAGAATTGAGAATAATCTGTTCGTCATGCGATGACTGGTTCACTATCACTTGGAGTTCCGTCAGCTGGCGTTCCACTAAGCTGGAAATGAGAGGTGGGATCGACTCCTGTGATGAAGAACTCATTATTCGGCCCGAGGCCAACGTAAATATGAGTGCTTCGTCCTAGATAGTGTAGTTCTAGATCGTGTATCCAGAAGGTGGTAGGTCGGCGTTCTGGGAAGATGTACCAGATGAGAAAGAGCACCAGTACCAACTAATAATCTTATAGATATGCGATAATTATCGCAACCCGTTTCTGAAGTTACCGCGATAACTTCGGCAGGCTTTCGGCAGCTCGTTCTGCCTTTCAGCTCTGCCTGGGCCGTGCGTGCCGACGCAGCCTTGTCAGGGCTTTGCCCGGCAGGACAGCAGGGCCTCGTACTCATTTGAAATATAGATTATATTCTAATTTAGAGTGCCTGGACTACGGTCCAGGCACTATCTACCATTTCAAATACATACTTTAAATACAATGAAGCACGCGCTAGGGCGGTGCGCGCGGCGGCCTTGTGCGCGCGCGCACGCGGCGGGGAATAGCGCGCCCCGTTCTGGCACCCACCAGGGGTGCGGTCGTGCGCAACCGTGGCACGTCAGGCCCGCTATCCTCTGGCCGGCCCCAGGCACAAAGAAACAGCCATATGAGCGCACCGCAGGTGAGGAGAAGCGCGGCGCGCGGGCCGTTGCTTCTCCCTCCCAAAAGCGCTGCGGCTGTTTGTCCCTGCGGGCGATCGGTTCGAAGTCGACGACCTTCACGTCCTCGGCACGGATGCTCAGCTCGATTTCGTTTGCGGTGAGGTTGAGGTTGAGGAAGATGGTCTGCTTGCGGAGGATCTGCTTGAGGATAGGCCGACTTAGTTCGGTGAATCGAAGTTGGTTAGTAGGCTCACCAGCCCCAGCCGCGGTCTTCGTCGCCGTCGAGTGGGTACGAGGATGTGTGCGGAAGGAAGGCGAAGGGGTGATGAGTCTAAGAAAAGGGAAGAGAACGTAGAGCTCGAAAGCGTCTATCACGCACAGCTCACCGGATTACGGCGTAACTGCAAGGAAATAATTGTCACTGTCAGTCAAATCTGACGCACCAGATAACATACCGCACGCACCTGAGTAGAATTCTGCATGATGGGGTTCACAACGCCCTTGAGAGTCTTCTGCCTCTCCCAATACGCCTGCTTCGATGCTTCATGCGAGGCGTCGAGCCATGAGATCATCTCGTTGACTGCAATGCCTAGCTTAGACTTGTCATCGGGCTTGAAACTGTAGCTTCTCGTCGTTCAAAGAGTTGCGGAGGTCGTAGGAGTATGACTCGAGGTCTGGAAAGCTGCGCTTGCGAGCGCATCTGAACAGCTCACGCCCGATAGGCGAAGAGGCTGCGGAAGCAGAGGCAAGACGGCGTTTGCGCGCAGCAAACACCTTCTTGCCCGTCGTCCATAACTGCGCTTGAAGAACAAAGAAGAACTTGAAAGAGAGAAAGACGACGACGACGTTCGTGCGTGCAGATTGCGCGCCACGACCCTGAGAATCGCGTGAAATTACCATATATGGTATGTCTCAGACTTTTTTTCTCCTTCAAACATATGAATAACATGCACTCTGAATTTTAGATAAACACTTTGAGCTCAGGCACAATTTTGTATTATCTTGATTGTATGCTAATGTATGTAAACAAAAAACAAGAAGGCTACAATGGGAGCTACAAAAGGTGAAAAGTAGTGACTACACTAGAAATGCATGATTCATGCATATTTGTTCCGATTCTTTGATTTTTCTTATACTTCCCATTGCTCGGATCACTTCAGCAATTTACTGTCTTACTTTATGTGCCTTTTTAACGCTCTCACAAATGTTTCATATTTAACGGCGTCCTTTAAGAGGCTATAAAAATCAGATAATCCCCAAAAGTGGCCATTTTGTGCACTTTTGGGTCAAATTTCAACATTCGCAGCTAATTACACTATATTAATGCCGAGCAAAAAATAAATCTATGCTACATAGCTATACTACACATGCTAATAAAGCATAATCAGTCGTTAGAATAAAAGTTATAAGAAAAACACTTGTGAAGTACACAAATGTATCCGAAAGTCGAACACATGTGTACAAGTTTCACTCGAAGTGGTGTATTCAAAACACCACTTTCGAGTTCAACCACTTCCACTCTACCTATCACCAAAGTTCTTTTTGATACTTCTATATAGTGTAAAGGGAATCTATTCTGCAAATAATGGAAGTATCAGTTACACTAAAAAATATACAAATGAATAAATACTGCTGGAACAGCACTTGTTATCACTGTTTTGCTTGTTACACAACAACAAAGTACCTAAATGCTATTAAAATAAATATGATAATTTACTTTACATTTGTCTCTCTTGCATCGTATAGTGTGCCTGAGATTTTCTCGAGTTTGTGTTTTAATATTGAGAGAAAACAATGTCCGGCGATGCCTCGGACAAATGGTCCGGGAATCGCCGGGCACGACCTCGAGGAGACAAATGTGTCGAAGGACAACTTCGACAACATATTTAAATGAAATAATTCGCTCCTTGCACACAGTTTCTCTATGTTTCGAATGTATATATATTAAATATTGTATTAAGGTAATAATATACATAATTTAGATACAAGAGAAAGAGAACAAACATACTAGGTTTAACCTCTCGTTCTCGTCATGTAACATTTGCGTGAAGCTTGCGTTGTCCTCAGACGTGTACCAAGCTTGAGAATCATCAAGGCTGATGTTCGTCGGGTCATACCGAGCAGGCTTCTGGGGTCTCTCGCTGCTAGGACCGGTGGTGGGGTGCAGAGGTGTATCTGAAGGGCCTGCGGACGAAGGTGGCCGTAGCGTGGTTGCTGTGGCTGGTATCTCACAGTAGCTGGTGTTGTAATCACTTGCAATCGCCTGACAGACGCATTAATAAGGTTTGGATCCTCTGAATGTCGCGCATCAAGGTATTAGTTGCGTCAAGGCAGACCAGGGAAGGGAAGAAATCTCTTGCAATAATGTGACAGAGCCGCCAGTAGCTGGTGTTGCAATCGCTAGCGATTGCCCGATAACCGCCTTGATAAGGTTTGGATACTCGGACCGCGGAGCATCAAAGTAGTTGTTGGTTGTGTCGAGGTGGACAAGGAAGGGAAGAAACCTCTTGCAATAATGTGTGATAGAGCCTCTGTACGACTGTTGACCAGGTTTTCGCTGACGGCGCTGCAGTTGTTGCGGTTGTTGTCCTCAGAGTTTGGGAGAGCGGGGGAACGACGGGAATGGACTGCGACCGGCTGTTGTTAGCGTCCTCGTAATGAAGATGAGGGAGAAGGTTCGCGCCGCATGCTTGCTTGCGCTGCACCTATAAGAAAGATTAGCATTGAACGGCAAGAAGTGCAGGATTCGGAGTGACGCACCTGGCCCATTTACGGCCTTCTTACTCCTCTGCGGCCAGCATACTTGCATTGCGAAAACTCCGAAACGATTTGAAGAAGAAGAAAGAAGAATAATGAGAGTGTAAAGGGAGAAAACGACGTACTCGTCGTGAAAGTAGGAGAAAAGGACAAGGACGACGCGCGCGCGCGCCACCATACTAGTAAGCGCCGGCGCTTACCTTCGCGCAGTGTCGCAACATTAATTGTAATTTAACGGCGACGTCATATTGCAAATAAAAAAGATTAACCTATAGTACTAGCTAGAAGCTATTTGATATCAAATTATGAGGGGCTAGGCCCCAGTAGCGAAATTATCGCGTTGCAAACGCGTCAGTGATCAAAACCTGTTACGTTCACGGCTTCGATGGACTTATCACGGAAATGATAAGTGACCAAAGCGTTGTTGGGTGAAGTAGCAAGTACAGTATAAAGGGTCCGCTTTGTGAGGGTCTCTATACCGGAAGTCGTGGGTGAACAGAGTCTTTGGTACGTGATTGTAAAAGACTATAGGAGGATTGACTTAAGTGTCATCCTGGGGCGCTATGTACATGGCCTTATATACTACAGAGAACAATAGAGTGGAGCAAGGAATGAAACTACATCATCGCGGGTCAGAAGTGGAGTGAGTCCGTCATAGTGGCTCTAATTAATGGAGGATGATGTCAGATCGGAGCATAGGTGGAGTAGAGTGGAGTAGAATGATGTATCATTGGAGTGGAAGTCTCTGGGGCTCTCGGAGTGAAGGTGGAGCGAGTGGAGCCATCGGAGTGTGGAGTCGATGATGAAAGAATGATGCAATGTGTGTACGCACATGCAGGTAGAAAGGGTGAGAGAAAAAGATGAGGGGGAACATAAACAATGTGTAAACAAGGGTAAGCAGCTTGATGCGTAACAATACCCTGTCACTAAGATTGAAATTCCGTAGTAGCATAAGAATGCGAATGCGAGAATTTCAAAGAAAGGTACAACGCTATAGGATCAAGTTAAGATCAATAAGTAAAAGCGTAAGAGAAAGATAAATATCAGTCGCTATAGGGTCAAGTTAAGACCAATAAGGGGTTCAAGCGCTGGGTACATTGGTGACTGTCTGAGAGAAATCAAAGTTATTAAGGAAGAGTCGATACATTGAAAGGAAATAGGGGTCGGTCCAGTCGATGGGGGCGTATGATGGTGGCGAAGTGAAGTCTTCCGGTCGAGGAGTGTTGACAATGTATGGCGGCGAAGGCGGCTGTATTGTTATGTCGGGCGGAGCCATGAGGGGTAATTCAGGAATGGCAAGGTCCTGAAGTTCCTGGTTGATCGTCTCAAGTTCTTCCTCTGTAGGGAGATAGAGCTGTTGATGAGGGCTAGGCGGCGGCGGAGCGGTTTCGAAGTCATGGAGTCGATCTAGGTCAAAGATCGGGACATGTAGCTGCTCGTGATATGCGTCGGGCGCAGCCTGCGGAGTGAGCTCGAGAGGGGAGGGATCGGCCATGGGTTGTGGTTCCGGGTCGGTGGGGACGTTGACCTTTCCGTTAACGATCTCCGAAGAAAGGAGCAATTGAAATTCGAATTCGTTGAACTGGTTCTCGAGTTGAGTAATAAGAACCTGATTCAAACGACGTACTAGTTCCTGATGTTCAAAGGTGTCAACCTTCTGTTGCGATCGTCGACTGCTCTCAAACAGATCCAGCATCGTCTCCAAAATGTCATACATTTGCTGAGTGGTGTAGACAATATGGGGAAGGGGGCTGACAGTGACATTCTGAGTGAGGTCGCGAAGTTTGCCATTATGCAGAAGCGTAGCTGCACATTGTCGTCGTGTCTGTAGTGTCTGTTGGAAGGTGATGCCGGGTAGAAGTTGCTCGAGATCGGGAGGAGGAAGGGTGCCGTCAATGAATCGCTGTCGCGTTGGTTTGACATTTCGAGGATGAGGGGTTCGAAAAACGCGGTTCGGAAGTCCTTGACGAGTGTTGCGGATAGCTGGCATTGTTAGTGAACGGGGCAATACCTGCAACAACTGCAGACACAGATGGGGTCTTCGTCGTAAGCTACAAAGTGTCGATGCGGTGTTCCTACGTGTCGAACGCGTCGGCCTATCCAGGGGACGTAGGGGAGGTCGAGGAGGATGTGTAGGGCTTGTAGAATCGGGGTGGCGTACTCCGGAGTGAAGAATGTGCGGCGGAGGACGAGGGGTGGTGAGTTGGGGATGGGGATTGAGAGTCTTGAGTCGGCGGATGTTTGATATAGTCGGAGTGGGAGGGGTCAAAGATATAATGCCGGACGAGGTCGAAGGGACTGAGAGGGGGTAGAGTGGGAGAGGGCGGAGGGGAGGGGTAGTCGTTTTCCGGGTGTGCGGGTGTCAGTTGCGGGTGCCATGCTCCGTTTTGCCAATCGTTTGCATGATTGCCCCAGCCTGTTACCCAGAGGGGATCATTATCCTCAGCTGGTAGTAGAGGTCCGGGGTCAGTGGCTGCGAGGTTTTCTTCAGCGTCAAAAGGGGGCGCTTCGAACGTCGGAATAGGGGTGTCGAAGTTGAATGGCATGTCGAGTGGGGATGTTCTCTTTGTCTGAGTCCGGGTCGTCGGTAGTGTGACTGGTGAGTGATTCCGTGGAGGTAGTGGGACTATATGCGGGAGAGAAAGGTTCCAAGGGCGGAGGGGATGTGGAATCTCTGGAAGTAGAAGTTTCGGAGGTCTGAACGGATGCCGGTTGCCGGTGAATGAATCGGAATCCATTCGGAAGTTGTACTGATCCTTCGAGGTCATTTGTCTTGACCATTTGAATTAGTATGTAGAGTCCTATCGAAAGGTGTGCCTGGTGTAGTGGAGTCGCATGGGTGAGAAGAGTATCGATGAAATCGATGAGGTGATTGAGCGGTGGAGTGTTGGGTTCTTCTTGTTGATGGATGAAATTGAATAGGTGGAAAATGAGTGTGGGTTGACGGTTGGTCGGAGTTTCTGCTGCTAGTGTGCGAAGGTCATTAAGGATTTGTTCTTTGCTTATCTCTGTGGGTGGAGGGTCGTCACGAAGGGGTTGTGGAGATGGCATCGGAGTAGGGCGGCGGCGGTTGATAGTGCGGTGTTGACGTGATAATGAACTGATTGTTCGGCCCATATCTGACTGTAATTTCCGGGGTATCTCTTCGATTCGATGAGGTGAATACAAATCGTTGAGAAAAGGTCCGATAGGGTCCTAGACCTTGGTCAATGCGTCGGAAAGACTCGTAAAGTAATTTTTGTGCAAGATCCTTGATTTCCGGTCGGATATCAAGTGAGAGGATGTATGCACAGAAGTTAGCGAGGTCTGCTGGCTTGATCATCTTGCTAAGCGTTGGTGTCTGGTTGAGGCTGATATACTTCTTGAGAATTTGATGAATCGGAAGAATAACGGGTTGTTGTCTGATTCGGAGGTTTCTTTGAGTGGCGTCCTTAGTTTGTTCCGGATGCGGAATGAAATCAAATGCAAGTTCGGTCATTTGATCCTGTGTGCCTTCTTGTATTCGGACAGAAGTTCCTGTGTATTCTCCAGTGAGTGTTCGGGTATCCATTGGTTCTGTGATGTCGGGTATCCTAGCCATTTGACAAGATATTCACGCTTCTTCGGAGGTCCTCGGTGATTGAGTATTGCTTCAACTTCATATTCTTCTTCTCCTTCGATAAGTTCGGGTGGCGGTCGTGTGTAAGATGGTCCATGTTCGTCCGTTTCCTTGTGTGGAGTGAGAAGAGAAGCATGAAATACTGGATGTATTTTCCAATGCTTTGGTAGATCGAGTTGATAGACATTGTCCCTGAGCTTCTTGATGATCGTAAAGGGTCCTTCTCGTTTAGATTGGAATTTCGAGGGTAGTCCGGTTCGTCGGAGGTTCCTGGCTTCTAACCATACACTTTGTCCTTCTTCCAAGGGCTGGAAGTGTGATTCCTGTGTCTCACGCTGGAATTCTTGTGCGAGAGTTAGAGCTGCTTCGGCTTCGGTTCGGAGTTCCAATATCTTGATTAAGCGAGTTTGGAGTGTGGGGATGTTACTGTCGATCTCGGATTTTTCCGTAGGAAATGATGTTGGGTCATATCCCATGAGTAATCGGAAAGGGGTCTGCTCTGTGGTGGAATGCTTGCGATTGTTGTGAGTGAATTCCATCATTGGTATGTATCGTGACCAATGTTGGGGGTGGTTTGCTGCGTAAATTCGGAAGTATGCTTCGATCTCCTGGTTCGTTCGTTCTGCTTGTCCATCAGTTTGTGGGTGATATGCTGTAGACATAGCCTGCTTGATGTGCAGTAAGCGGCATAGCTGTCTGAATAGTGTTGATGCAAATTGGGGTCCACGATCTGAGATTATTTTCCTGGGTAATCCAAATCGTTTGTAGACATTGTCGATGTAGAGTTGTGCGGTATCGAGTGCGGTGATTGTCTTGTTGCATGGGGTGAGTACTATTGCTTTGGTGCAATCATGGTCCACAATAACACATATGCTGTTGTAGCCATTTGATTCCGGTAGGTCTGTGATGAAATCGATGTTGACTGTAGCAAAGGGGTATGTGTCTTTGTCTGCGATGATCGGGCTGAGCGGAGGTACGAGTGGATGGTGATTTATCTTCATCTGTTGGCAAATTGCGCATCCTTGCACATATTTCGAAATGAACTGCTGCATGCGGGGCCAGTAGTAGGTGCGTCGAATCTGTTCCATTGTGTTTGCTATTCCTGGGTGATTTCGCGTGGGGAGGTCATGATGAAGTCGTAAGATGTTTCTCATGATTTCCTTGTTCTTCGGAACATAGATCTTGTTCCTAAAGTGTACAAGGTTATCCTTGATTGAGAAGTCGTTCATCTTTGGTTTCGTGAGGGGGAGTTCTTTCTGAATGAGTGTCATTGCTTTCTGAATGTCGCCTGTTTCGAGTCGAATCTTGTCATGAAGTTCGTCAATGTCAATGGTGTTTCGATCGTCATTGTCCTGTTCTTCTATTTCGGCTTCGAGTATTTCCATCTCTTGAATGAAAACCTTTTCTGGTAGAAGTGTAACTTCGTTGTTGAGTTCTCCTTCCGTTTTAAATTGGTCGGGTCTCCGGGAAAGGGCATCGGATTGAATCATGTGTTTTCCGGGGACTGCTTGGATTTGGAGGGGGTAACGTGAAAGTTCGTTCTGCCATCGGGCTTGTCGAGGGGTTAATCGTTGTGGTTGTCGCCAATAGGTTAGGTTCTTGTGATCACAATGTACTGTGATAACATGTGGGCTGCCTAATAGATAGTGTCGCCATGTCTGTAATGCGCGGATGATAGCAAATAGTTCCCTGTCGTATATTTGCCAGTTTCGTTGTGTTGGATTAAGTGCTTGGGAGATGTATCCAATTGGTCGTAATTGATTATCCTTGTCGAGTTGTCGTAGTACTGCACCAGTAGCTACGGCTGAAGCGTCGGTTTCGAGGTAGAATGGCTTGTTCGGGTCGGGTTGCATAAGGAGTGGTTGTTTCGAGAATAAGTCCTTGAGTGTTTGAAAAGCATGTTGTTGTCGGTCGGTCCAAACGAATGGTATGTTTTTGCGTTTTAGTTGATCGAGGGGTCGGCATATGGTGGCATAATGGGGAATGAATCGCCTGTAGAAGTTTGTAAATCCTGTGAATGATCGTATGTCTCGTAGATTCTTTGGTGTTGGCCAGTCAACTATTCCTTGTATCTTCGTCGGGTCAGTCTTGATCTGTGACTCGGAGATAATGTATCCTAGGAATGGGACTTCGGTCTGGTGGAATCGGCATTTGGCGGGTTTGAGATATAGCTTGTGTTTCTTGAGGACGTCGAAAACTTCGAGGGTATTCGAGATAAGTTGTTGCATAGTGGCGGCATGGATCATAATGTTGTCCATGTAAACAATACACTTGTTTTCGCGGATTTGCTTCGCAAGTATATCATTCATGAAACGTTGAAAGGTGGCGGGTGAATTGCATAGGCCAAAGAACATAACTGTTGGTTGAAAGTGTCCTTCTTCGCAGTTGAATGCGGCTTTCCATTGGTCTTCTTCCTTGATTCGAATGTTGTGGTATCCTTGTCGAATATCAAGGGTGGTGAAGTATTTGGATCCTTGGAGTTGATTCAATAGTGTCTGGGTGTTTGGTATCGGAAATCCATCGCGGATTGTATGCTCGTTAAGATATCGATAATCCTGAATCGGTCGGAGGGTTCCATCTTTCTTGCTAATGAAGAATAATGGTGAGGCCATCGGTGATGCGGAGGGTTTAATGAATCCTTTCTTGAGTAGGTCATTAATAAGGTCACGGAGTATGGGTCTTTGGTGGTACGGAGTATTGTAGGTTTTGAAGATTTTCGGTATGAATGAGGGTTTTGTCTTGATTTCGTGATCATAAGGTCGTGCTGGTGGATATGTTTGGATTTCTTTTTCGGAGAAGATGTTGGCATAGGGCATATATTCCTTTGGGATGTCGAGTTTTTCTGGTGGTGGTAGCTTCTGTTGTTTTTCTTGTTCCATTCGGGTTGAAATCGTAATCTTGTTTATGGTGATTGCATTGTTTCCCCAGTCTATCTTTGGTTTAGCTTGTTTAAACCAAGGTAGACCTAGTATAACGTCGTCCTTTGGGATATGAGTGAGGTAGAAATGTGGTGAAAGAGTGTGGGGGTGTGTGATGTGGATTCGAGTTCGTTTGGTGACACTGCCTTCTGTGTTGAGTGTACCATCGGCGTTACTGACTAGTATGGGTTTGTCGATTTTCTGCGTTTTTAGTTTGAGTTTGTTGGCTAGTTTTGAGTTGATGAAATTGAGTTGTGCTCCGGTGTCAAGTAGAGCTGAGAGTGTGTGAGGTTGTCCGTTAATGAGTACCGTGATGGGTATGCGAAAAGAGCGAGTGTTTCCGTTGATAGTGATGGTGTTGAGTTGAATCGGATTAACCAACTCGGAGTTGATCAAAAATTTCCATCATCATCGTCAAAATCGTTGTTGTCGTCATTTGGATCGGGCATTTCGTCTAGCATGTTGAACAATGCTTCCTGTTCCTGTCCATTGAGGTCTGTCATCATTTCATGGATCTGGATTGCACGTTCAGCAATCAAATCGTCCGGGTCATCAGGTTCTTCGTCAAGTTCCATCGAGTTGATGTTTCGCTTCTTGAATCGTCCATTGTTTCGTCTGAAGTTGTTCTGGAATTTCCTTGGGGAATTTCCTGAGCTTCGGAACTTCGAGGTGCGTGCGGGACGCGAAGGGCATTTGTTTGCAAAATGTCCTGCCTTCTTGCAGTAGAAACAGAGTCCATCTGCTTGCGCTTTCTTCTTTTCCTCGGGCGTAAGCTTGTTGAAGTACATCGCATAGAGCTTGAACGATTCTTCCAAATTTTCTGGTTCCTCGGGTTGGTCTGATTCGGATTCAGAATCTATGTCCATCTTGTTGAGTCGTCGTCTGCGAAATTTGTTGAATCGAGGTCGATTATATGAAGATTGTCCATAACGGTTGCGGAGTCGATTGAACGGGCGGTTGTCCTGATAGATCTCCTCGTATGATTTTCCTATCTTCCTGGCTGCTTCATAGTATGGTGCCATTATCTTTATTCCATTATCTGGAACTGGGATATCCTTCTGAAGTAGTGCGGTTCGCGTGTGGCGGAGTAATCCATTCTTGAACATGGAAAAGAGTACTGTGAAGTCGGTGATGTTCGCTTCACGTGCAAGTCGCTGGAAGTTATGAATGTAATCGTCGATTTTGTCCGTAGGTGCTTGCTTGAGGCTAGAGAGTTCCTTGAATGCGTCGGCGATGTAATCGGTGGAAATGAAATGTGACTTGAATTTGTCAACGAATTGTTGCCAAGTCATGACCCATTGTGCAACGTCTTGTTCATCTTTAACGTTCTTTGCAAAGATTGCAGCAGGTCCTTCAGTGCAAAAGGAGAGTGCAAATCGTATTTTGCGTTGATCGGTTGCATAGTCCAAATCGTTGAGTGCCAAGTAGTTTTCAACTAGGCTAAGCCATCGGCTAGCTTCGCTTCGTTTGCCGGTAAAGTTAAAAGGTTTGTTTGCTCCGGTGCCTCGCGGTTGATGGTCTGCTTGATCGGCCATTTCGACTATCACTGGGGTTCCTGGGGGTGTAGGTGATGGTGGGGGTGGGGGTGGCTGTGGAAGGTTTTCCTGATCGGGGTGTTCGTTGTTTTCCAGAATTACGGGTATAGGTGAGCTTCGGTTGCTATTGTTGGCGTTAACCGATGTAGATCCTGCGGCTGAGTGTGCAGATCCTTCGGCGGTGTGTGCCGTGTCCTCGGCTTCTGAGTCTTCTTCTGATTCGTCTGAAGTTTCTGCTTCAGATTCTTGTCTGCGCCTTCTGAGTTCAGCTTCCTCTTTCTCTAGTTGCTCGAGAGTGAGGATAGTTTGTGTCTCCTGCGAAGTGTAGTTCTTGGGAAGTGGAGTCCAAGTGGGTATCCAAGTTGCGCCTTCTTCAAATCTGGTGTCGATGCGAAGTCCTTCGAATTTGTTACGACCGTCGGGAATTGTAGCGGGAAACAGTTTCGGGAAACTGGAATTCGCGACAAGAACCCGCGTTCGGGAATCTGGATTCGCGACTGGGAACGAGCGTGGGAATTCAGGCGGGAAACGCGCGGGATTCTATCCAGGCGCGTCGCGGGATTCTCAAGGCCAGCTAGGACTCTTCACTGCTTTGAACGTCAAGTAAGCGGATCCCTAAGGAAGCACTCCACAAGTAAGTATTGCGCAACTAACTACACAGGAGAAAAGAGAGAGATCGCACCTAAGGAAGCACTCCACAAGAGGTCAAAAGTGAGGTGCTCCTTACGATGCCTACAGCTATTTATCTACTTCGTAAAGACTGTATAGTTAATCTACGCTAAGTGTCCTTGCGCAATGCGCACCTATCTACTACAAACGATACATGCTACGACCGCACTGCTAGGCATGTCTATCCCGTCTCTCCAGATGGCTACGGCCTGTCCGTGGACGTCAGCGTCCGGTCCGGGGCCGCGACTAGCCAGACTAGGTATGCCAGACTGTTGCAGGTCGTCACCTTGAGGTACTAACGGATTAATGAGCGTATGTTGATAAGTGAATGTACGTGTGCCGTGGCGGGTCGTCGTAAATGAATGTGTGTATGCGTGCATGGTTGCCGGGACGGTGGTGCGGGATAAGTCACGTGAGCATGGGATCGTGCGATTCGGGAATGAGGTTTCGCGCGGGGAATCCAATGGCGGGATTCTCCCCGCGGGTTTGTCTGCTCATGTCGGGATCCTTGGCGGGAAAGTGCGGGAAATGAGAAAAGGAGCCCGGGATCTCGACATTACCCCCCTCCAAAGGCGCAACTCCGGGGCGCCAAGCTTGAATCTTGCTCAGGTCACAGAGCTCGATAGCGTTGACTTCTCGAGGGGCGTCCGGGTGTTTTCGATAGAAACTGCGAATTTTAGCCTTTGCATTACCCATATCCTTTGCGGGAATCCATGTATCTTCCGCGCTCGAATATCCCTTCCATCGTACCAAATATTCAAATCTCCGTCTAAACCGTCTAGCATCCAGAACCTCTTCCACCTCGTACTCCAGATCTCCTTCTACTTCGACTGGGGGCGGCGGGGGTTGCGTTCGACCGGGAATATCGTCTTCGTGGTATGGCGAGAGCAGCGATACGTGAAATACGGGATGAATCTTCAGCGACGCGGGGAGTTCGAGTTCGTAGGTGAGGTCACTTAGCTTTGCCTTCACTTTATACGGCCCTAGTCGTTTCGGTAATAATTTGCGCGCTCCTGGTCGCCGAACGTTCGTCCCTCAAGCCATACTTTATCCCCGACTGCGTACTGCGGGGCCTCGTTCCTGGCCTGATCGTAGTGCTGCTTCATGCGCTCTGCCGCAACCTCCAAAGCCGCTCTTGCCTCTTCCTGTGCCTGCTGAAGCTCCTGTAGTCGTGCGTCCGCGGCGGGGACCGTGGACAGGCCGTTGCTCGGGGCAATCGTGAATTCGGGATTGTAGCCGTAGACAAGCGCGAACGGGGATTGTCGTGTTGCCGCGTGCGCTTTCGTGTTGTGCGCGAATTCTGCCATTGGGAGTAATCCGGCCCAGTTTTCTTGTCGTGTATCTATGAAAGCCCGTAAATACTGTTCCAGCTCTTGGTTTACCCTTTCGGTTTGCCCATCCGTCTGCGGGTGATACGCAGTCGACGTGGTACCCTTGATACCGAGTCGGGAAAAGAGGGCCTTCATGAACTGCGCGACAAACTGTGGTCCGCGGTCGGATATGATCTGGCGGGGGGTTCCGTGCAGCTTCCAGACATGCTGCAGGAATAGTTCCGCGGTTTCCGGTGCATCGATGTCAGACGTGGTCGGGATAAAATGCGCTTGCTTGGTGAGACGGTCGACCACCACGAAGATTGCGTCGTAATCCTCAGATCGGGGGAGCTGGGTGATGAAATCGCACGAAATCGCCTGCCAGGGGCCCTGCGGGATTTCGTTTGGTTGCAGGAGTCCTACCGGGCGTTGGGATCGGTTCTTCGTGCGTGCGCAGGTATCGCATCCCGAAACGTATCGTTCTACGAAGTTAGACATCCCGGGCCACCAGTAGTTGCGGCTTACCATCTCAAACGTTTTCCAACGTCCAGGATGTCCGGCAGGGAGACTGTCGTGGTAAGTCTTCACCACATCCCGGCGAATGGTCTCGTCTTTCGGGACGTAAACCTTACCCTGGTACAGGATGAGGCCTTCCTCGGTGCTCCAGTCCTCAAGTTCCTTGGTCAGGACTCGAGGCGCCTTGGACTTGACCAACTCGATTGCGTCCACCAGTTCGTCTTCATACTGATCTGACTTACGAATGCGTCGTAGGAGGGCCTGATCCCCGTGTACCTGTGTCATTCCCCTACGAATTGCTTTTAGTCGAAACATTTCGGGGGTCAAGAGGGTCCGTCCCGTGTTGTCTTCGCCTTCGGGTTGGAGATCGACGCGTCGTGACATGGCGTCGGGTTTGCCCCCGAGTCGCCCTGGGCGATGGCGAATCGTAAAGTCGAAGCGAGTGAGGAACAGACTCCACCGGGCTTGGCGTCGCGTCAGCGTTCGGGATTCAGAGAAATATAGCAGATTCTTGTGGTCAGACACGATATCGAGTTTATGACTCGCACCTTCGAGATAATGTCGCCACTCGTCAAGAGCTCTAATAATCGCGAGTAGCTCCTTGTCATAAATCTCGTAGTTGCGTTCCGCATCGTTGAGGGATTTCGAGAAAAAGGCGACCGGATGTATCAGCCCGTCGTCGCCTTCCTGGGACAAGACCGCGCCGGTCGCGAAGTCAGAGGCGTCGCATTCCACGATGAATTGTCGCGACATGTCTGGCATCATCAGGACGGGGGCGGTCGTGAACATGCGCTTGAGATAGTCGAAAGCGAACTGCTGGTTTTCTGTCCAGGCCCAGCGAACGTCCTTCTTCAGCAGCGTCGTGAGCGGTTTGACGATGTGCGAGAAATCCCGAATGAAGCGTCGATAGAAATTCGCGAACCCGAGGAAGGCTTGAATGTCTTTCACCTTTTTCGGGGTAGGCCAGTCGAGGACCGCCTGTACCTTGGCGGGATCCATCGCCACCTTTCCCTGCGAAATAATCATCCCGAGATACTCGACGGAAGTCTGTTTGAATTTGCACTTTTCGGGTTTGCAGAACAAGTCGTTTTCGCGTAGCCGTTTAAGGACTTCCCGTACGTGTTCATCGTGCTGCGATTCATCTTCGGAAAAGATTAGCAAGTCGTCAAGATAGATGATCACGTATACTCCAATGAGGTCTTTGAAGATATCGTTCATCATGTGCTGGAAGGTTGCTGGGGCATTCGTGAGCCCGAATGTCATCACCGTTGGTTCGAAATGTCCTGCCTGAGTCCGAAATGCAGCCTTCCACTCGTCGCCTTGCTTCAGTCGCACATTGTGGTAGCCCCATCGTAAATCTAGAGTCGTGAAAACCTTCGCCTTTTGCAGCGCGTCTACGAGTTCCATCGTGAGGGGAAGCGGGTATCGATTCTTGACCGTGATGTCGTTCAGTCGTCGGTAATCGACTACCATGCGCAAGGTTCCATCCTTTTTCTTGATAAAGAAGACGGGGGCCGCTGCAGGGGATTTCGAAGGTCGTATGTACCCCTTGCGCAGGTTTTCGTCAACGAATTCGCGAAGGGCATCGCGTTCGGCTGGGGCCAAGGGATAGATTTTGCTGTACGGGGGAACCTTCCCGGGTTCTAAATCTATGGCGTGGTCATACGGCTTGCGCAGTGGAAGCCTTTCGGATTCAACTTTCGAGAAAACGTCGGCAAACTCACGGAATTCGGGGGGAACTAGTTCTTCGAAGGTTTTCTCGCCTTCCTTCACCGCAGACTTCTCAGCGATGGCCTGGGAGTGGGTGTACGAGGCGGCAATTTTGTACGCGAAATGGTCGTCCGTCGTGACGAAGTAGGATTCGGCGTCGTGGTACTGGTCCCAATATTTTTCTGAGTACCGAAATCCCGGTGGGACAGCTTCCCATTCGGCCTGGGTCCTGTCGGGCCCCCAGGGGGTCTCGACTTCTTCTGCTATGGCGAGGCGGGGAAGCGGGACCAGGCGTTGCTGGTTGTCACACTGGGGCGGGCAGCGGTTGAGATCGACCACGTCGTTGGTCCAGTCAATGGTTGGGTTATGGTGCCGCAACCAGTTGATCCCCATGATAATATCGTCGTCGCCAATATCCGCGACGGCCATGGTCAACTGTTCTAAGTGTCCCTTCATCTCGACGTTGAGGACTACTTCCTTGGTGATGCGTCCAATCGCGTTCGGGGAATTGTCTGCGTTTCGCAAAAGTATCGGGATTACCAAGTCCCGGGTCTGGAGTCCGTGTCGCGAAACGTAGCGGGAATTTATGAAAGTTCCCGACGCACCGCTGTCTAACATTACTGTGGCTAAGGCATCCGTCTTTCCGTCGCTAACCTGTACCGGGAACTTCAAATGTCGTCGAAGACGACGGTCTATTGTAGAGATGGTTAAATACAAGGGACCATTATTAAGAGAGTTCTTCGGCCACAAGGGCGGTTGGGTCGTATAGGGCGCGACTGAGCAATACGACCCTACTGAAAATCCGCTGGGGGCGGGGCTTCGGGATTGTGAACGTTCTTGGCGGCGGGCGTCATGGCGGCGAATGCGTTCTGTAGCACGGACTGCTGCACATTCTGGACGTACTGTTCCGCCATACGTTTGAGCGTTTCTTCGAACGACTGGAGCGCGGGGGGCGATGGGCTCGACGGGGACGTGGATTTCGTCGCCTTTAGGTTTCGGGATGGCGGTCGCGTTGGGCAATCGCTCACCAAATGGTCTTTCTCTCCGCAGTAGTAGCATAGTCCCTTACTCCTGCGCTCCCGGCGCACCCTGTCAATCTCCATTGCGTTGGGATCCTTCGTCGAGCTTGCGCCCGCAGTCGGGATCGTACGCGGAGCTGAACTAGTGGTGCCGGGATTGCTTCGGGGCGTAGCCGCTGGCTTCGATACTGGTCCATAGGCGTGTGCGAGCCTTAGCTTCTCGTCCGTCTCGGAAACCCAGTTGACGTAGGCATCGAATTTCATATCCTTCGCCTCTGTGCTGGCGATGTGCTGGCGAACCTGGTCTTTGAGTCCCTTCCGGAACATGTCGAGGTAGATGACATCCGTCGTTGCGTCCTTGGGCCACCCGGTTGTTACGACCGTCGGGAATTGTAGCGGGAAACAGTTTCGGGAAACTGGAATTCGCGACAAGAACCCGCGTTCGGGAATCTGGATTCGCGACTGGGAACGAGCGTGGGAATTCAGGCGGGAAACGCGCGGGATTCTATCCAGGCGCGTCGCGGGATTCTCAAGGCCAGCTAGGACTCTTCACTGCTTTGAACGTCAAGTAAGCGGATCCCTAAGGAAGCACTCCACAAGTAAGTATTGCGCAACTAACTACACAGGAGAAAGGAGAGAGATCGCACCTAAGGAAGCACTCCACAAGAGGTCAAAAGTGGGGTGCTCCTTACGATGCCTACAGCTATTTATCTACTTCGTAAAGACTGTATAGTTAATCTACGCTAAGTGTCCTTGCGCAATGCGCACCTATCTACTACAAACGATACATGCTACGACCGCACTGCTAGGCATGTCTATCCCGTCTCTCCAGATGGCTACGGCCTGTCCGTGGACGTCAGCGTCCGGTCCGGGGCCGCGACTAGCCAGACTAGGTATGCCAGACTGTTGCAGGTCGTCACCTTGAGGTACTAACGGATTAATGAGCGTATGTTGATAAGTGAATGTACGTGTGCCGTGGCGGGTCGTCGTAAATGAATGTGTGTATGCGTGCATGGTGGTCGGGACGGTGGTGCGGGATAGGTCACGTGAGCGGGGGATCTTGCGGGGGATCGTGCGAGTCGGGAAAGGGGTTTCGCGCGGGGAATCCAATGGCGGGATTCTCCCCGCGGGATTGTCTGCTCATGTCGGGATCCTTGGCGGGAAAGTGCGGGAAATGAGAAAAGGGGCCTGGGATCTCACATTACCCCCCTCCAAAGGCGCAACTCCGGGGCGCCAAGCTTGAATCTTGCTCAGGTCACAGAGCTCGATAGCGTTGATTTCTCGAGGGGCGTCCGGGTGTTTTCGATAGAAACTGCGAATTTTAGCCTTTGCATTACCCATATCCTTTGCGGGAATCCATGTATCTTCCGCGCTCGAATATCCCTTCCATCGTACCAAATATTCAAATCTCCGTCTAAACCGTCTAGCATCCAGAACCTCTTCCACCTCGTACTCCAGATCTCCTTCTACTTCGACTGGGGGCGGCGGGGGTTGCGTTCGACCGGGAATATCGTCTTCGTGGTATGGCGAGAGCAGCGATACGTGAAATACGGGATGAATCTTCAGCGACGCGGGGAGTTCGAGTTCGTAGGTGAGGTCACTTAGCTTTGCCTTCACTTTATACGGCCCTAGTCGTTTCGGTAATAATTTGCGCGCTCCTGGTCGCCGAACGTTCGTCGCCTCGAGCCAGACTTTATCCCCGACTGCGTACTGCGGGGCCTCGTTCCGGGCCTGATCGTAGTGCTGCTTCATGCGCTCTGCCGCAACCTCCAAAGCCGCTCTTGCCTCTTCCTGTGCCTGCTGAAGCTCCTGTAGTCGTGCGTCCGCGGCGGGGACCGTGGATAGGCCGTCGCTCGGGGCAATCGTGAATTCGGGATTGTAGCCGTAGACAAGCGCGAACGGAGATTGTCGTGTTGCCGCGTGCGCTTTCGTGTTGTGCGCGAACTCTGCCATTGGGAGTAATCCGGCCCAGTTTTCTTGTCGTGTATCTATGAAAGCCCGTAAATACTGTTCCAGCTCTTGGTTTACCCTTTCGGTTTGCCCATCCGTCTGCGGGTGATACGCAGTCGACGTGGTACCCTTGATACCGAGTCGGGAAAAGAGGGCCTTCATGAACTGCGCGACAAACTGTGGTCCGCGGTCGGATATGATCTGGCGGGGGGTTCCGTGCAGCTTCCAGACATGCTGCAGGAATAGTTCCGCGGTTTCCGGTGCATCGATGTCAGACGTGGTCGGGATAAAATGCGCTTGCTTGGTGAGACGGTCGACCACCACGAAGATTGCGTCGTAATCCTCAGATCGGGGGAGCTGGGTGATGAAATCGCACGAAATCGCCTGCCAGGGGCCCTGCGGGATTTCGTTTGGTTGCAGGAGTCCTACCGGGCGTTGGGATCGGTTCTTCGTGCGTGCGCAGGTATCGCATCCCGAAACGTATCGTTCTACGAAGTTAGACATCCCGGGCCACCAGTAGTTGCGGCTTACCATCTCAAACGTTTTCCAACGTCCAG
The DNA here is from genome assembly GCA_910574455.1 of Trichaptum fuscoviolaceum. Classification (NCBI taxonomy): domain Eukaryota; kingdom Fungi; phylum Basidiomycota; class Agaricomycetes; order Hymenochaetales; family Trichaptaceae; genus Trichaptum; species Trichaptum fuscoviolaceum. The sequence goes on along the minus strand of CAJSYZ010000010.1, from coordinate 1,559,642 downwards.
GATGTCCGGCGGGGAGACTGTCGTGGTAAGTCTTCACCACATCCCGGCGAATGGTCTCGTCTTTCGGGACGTAAACCTTACCCTGGTACAGGATGAGGCCTTCCTCGGTGCTCCAGTCCTCAAGTTCCTTGGTCAGGACTCGAGGCGCCTTGGACTTGACCAACTCGATTGCGTCCACCAGTTCGTCTTCATACTGATCTGACTTACGAATGCGTCGTAGGAGGGCCTGATCCCCGTGTACCTGTGTCATTCCCCTACGAATTGCTTTTAGTCGAAACATTTCGGGGGTCAAGAGGGTCCGTCCCGTGTTGTCTTCGCCTTCTGGTTGAAGATCGACGCGTCGTGACATGGCGTCGGGTTTGCCCCCGAGTCGCCCTGGGCGATGGCGAATCGTAAAATCGAAGCGGGTGAGGAACAGACTCCACCGGGCTTGGCGTCGCGTCAGCGTTCGGGATTCAGAGAAATATAGCAGATTCTTGTGGTCAGACACGATATCGAGTTTATGACTCGCACCTTCGAGATAATGTCGCCACTCGTCCAGAGCTCTAATAATCGCGAGTAGCTCCTTGTCATAAATCTCGTAGTTGCGTTCCGCATCGTTGAGGGATTTCGAGAAAAAGGCGACCGGATGTATTAGCCCGTCGTCGCCTTCCTGGGACAAGACCGCGCCGGTCGCGAAATCAGAGGCGTCGCATTCCACGATGAATTGTCGCGACATGTCTGGCATCATCAGGACGGGGGCGGTCGTGAACATGCGCTTGAGATAGTCGAAAGCAAACTGCTGGTTTTCTGTCCAGGCCCAGCGAACGTCCTTCTTCAGCAGCGTCGTGAGCGGTTTGACGATGTGCGAGAAATCCCGAATGAAGCGTCGATAGAAATTCGCGAACCCGAGGAAGGCTTGAATGTCTTTCACCTTTTTCGGGGTAGGCCAGTCGAGGACCGCCTGTACCTTGGCGGGATCCATCGCCACCTTTCCCTGCGAAATAATCATCCCGAGATACTCGACGGAAGTCTGTTTGAATTTGCACTTTTCGGGTTTACAGAACAAGTCGTTTTCGCGCAGCCGCTTAAGGACTTCCCGTACGTGTTCCTCGTGCTGCGATTCATCTTCGGAAAAGATTAGCAAGTCGTCAAGATAGATGATCACGTATACTCCAATGAGATCTTTGAAGATATCGTTCATCATATGCTGGAAGGTCGCCGGGGCATTCGTGAGCCCGAATGTCATCACCGTTGGTTCGAAATGTCCCGCCTGAGTCCGAAAAGCGGCCTTCCACTCGTCGCCTTGCTTCAGTCGCACGTTGTGGTAGCCCCATCGCAAATCTAACGTCGTGAAAACCTTCGCCTTTTGCAGTGCGTCTACGAGTTCCATCGTGAGGGGAAGCGGGTATCGATTCTTGACCGTGATATCGTTCAGTCGTCGGTAATCGACTACCATGCGCAAGGTTCCGTCCTTTTTCTTGATAAAGAAGACGGGAGCCGCTGCAGGGGATTTCGAAGGTCGTATGTACCCTTTGCGCAGGTTTTCGTCAACGAATTCGCGAAGGGCGTCGCGTTCGGCCGGGGCCAACGGATAGATTTTGCTGTACGGGGGAACCTTCCCGGGTTCTAAATCTATGGCGTGATCATACGGTTTGCGCAGTGGAAGCCTTTCGGATTCGACTTTCGAGAAAACGTCGGCAAACTCACGAAATTCGGGGGGAACTAGTTCCTCGAAGGTTTTCTCGCCTTCCTTCACTGCTGACTTCTCAGCGATGGCCTGGGAGTGAGTGTACGAGGCGGCAATTTTGTACGCGAAATGGTCGTCCGTCGTGACGAAGTAGGATTCAGCGTCGTGGTACTGGTCCCAATATTTTTCTGAGTACCGAAATCCCGGTGGGACAGCTTCCCATTCGGCCTGGGTCCTGTCGGGCCCCCAGGGGGTCTCGACTTCTTCTGCTATGGCGAGGCGGGGAAGCGGGACCAGGCGTTGCTGGTTATCACACTGAGGCGGGCAGCGGTTGAGATCGACCACGTCGTTGGTCCAGTCAATGGTTGGGTTATGGTGCCGCAACCAGTCGATCCCCATGATAATATCGTCGTCGCCAATATCCGCGACGGCCATGGTCAACTGTTCTAAGTGTCCCTTCATCTCGACGTTGAGGACTACTTCCTTGGTGATGCGTCCAATCGCGTTCGGGGAATTGTCCGCGTTGCGCAAAAGTATCGGGATTACCAAGTCCCGGGTCTGGAGTCCGTGTCGCGAAACGTAGCGGGAATTTATGAAAGTTCCCGACGCACCGCTGTCTAACATTACTGTGGCTAAGGCATCCGTTTTTCCGTCGCTAACCTGTACCGGGAACTTCAAATGTCGTCGAAGACGACGGTCTATTGTAGAGATGGTTAAATACAAGGGACCATTATTAAGAGAGTTCTTCGGCCACAAGGGCGGTTGGGTCGTATAGGGCGCGACTGAGCAATACGACCCTACTGAAAATCCGCTGGGGGCGGGGCTTCGGGATTGTGAACGTTCTTGGCGGCGGGCGTCATGGCGGCGAATGCGTTCTGTAGCACGGACTGCTGCACATTCTGGACGTACTGTTCCGCCATACGTTTGAGCGTTTCTTCGAACGACTGGAGCGCGGGGGGCGAGGGGCTCGACGGGGACGTGGATTTCGTAGCCTTTAGGTTTCGGGTTGGCGGTCGCGTTGGGCAATCGCTCACCAAATGGTCTTTCTCCTCCGCAGTAGTAGCATAGTCCCTTACTCCTGCGCTCCCGGCGCACCCTGTCAATCTCCATCGCGTTGGGATCCTTCGTCGAGCTTGCGCCCGCAGTCGGGATCGTACGCGGAGCTGAACTAGTGGTGCCGGGATTGCTTCGGGGCGTAGCCGCTGGCTTCGATACTGGTCCATAGGCGTGTGCGAGCCTTAGCTTCTCGTCCGTCTCGGAAACCCAGTTGACGTAGGCATCGAATTTCATATCCTTGCCTCTGTGCTGGCGATGTGCTGGCGAACCTGGTCTTTGAGTCCCTTCCGGAACATGTCGAGGTAGATGACATCCGTCGTCGCGTCCTTGGGCCACCCAGTGAGGGCTTGGAGGGCACGGAATTGCGACGCAAACTCGGCGACCGTTCCTGTCTGGCGTAGGCGCATCAGCTTGTCGGCTGCGGCTTTGTCTGCATCGATTTCTCCGTAAGAGGCGCGAAGGGCGGCGAACAGGGCCTCCAGGCTGGCGGCTTCTGGCGGTGTCGGGATGTCCTGGAGTCGATCTAGAATGGGTCGTGCCCAGTCTTGCGCCGGTCCCCGCAGTAGCATCAGGGCGAATGCGACCTTGCGGGTTTCGTTCAGCCCCGGATGTTGTCCGAACAGGTAGAGCTTAATCTGGTGAATCCAGTTTTCCAGCTTGGCTCGTTCACCTTCGAAGGTGTCGGGAAGCTTCATCTTGAGCCCTGCTCCACCCCCAGACGGGGAGGCGGGCTGGCTCGCGATTTGGGCTTCTAACGCCTGGTTGGCGTGCTTGAGCTGGGCGACAGTGTTCTGAACCTGATTGTGTTCGTTGACTAACTTGGAGTAGCGTTTTTCGAGGGTGTCGAGGCGATCAAGGATGGGCTGGAGTTTGTCTTCCTCCATCGAGGAACTCGGGGACGGGAAAGCGAAGGTATCTGCGAGTCCTCCCCATTCCTGGTGGGATGACATCGCTGGTCGGCGGTACGGGTGCGGGGGTAGAAGTAAAGAGCGTGAGGGTGTCGAGTCCGAGCGGCGGTGAGCCAGGACTTTTGACCTAATGTTACGACCGTCGGGAATTGTAGCGGGAAACAGTTTCGGGAAACTGGAATTCGCGACAAGAACCCGCGTTCGGGAATCTGGATTCGCGACTGGGAACGAGCGTGGGAATTCAGGCGGGAAACGCGCGGGATTCTATCCAGGCGCGCGCGGGATTCTCAAGGCCAGCTAGGACTCTTCACTGCTTTGAACGTCAAGTAAGCGGATCCCTAAGGAAGCACTCCACAAGTAAGTATTGCGCAACGAACTACACAGGAGAAAAGAGAGACATCGCACCTAAGGAAGCACTCCACAAGAGGTCAAAAGTGAGGTGCTCCTTACGATGCCTACAGCTATTTATCTACTTCGTAAAGACTGTATAGTTAATCTACGCTAAGTGTCCTTGCGCAATGCGCACCTATCTACTACAAACGATACATGCTACGACCGCACTGCTAGGCATGTCTATCCCGTCTCTCCAGATGGCTACGGCCTGTCCGTGGACGTCAGCGTCCGGTCCGGGGCCGCGACTAGCCAGACTAGGTATGCCAGACTGTTGCAGGTCGTCACCTTGAGGTACTAACGGATTAATGAGCGTATGTTGATAAGTGAATGTACGTGTGCCGTGGCGGGTCGTCGTAAATGAATGTGTGTATGCGTGCATGGTTGCCGGGACGGTGGTGCGGGATAAGTCACGTGAGCATGGGATCGTGCGATTCGGGAATGAGGTTTCGCGCGGGGAATCCAATGGCGGGATTCTCCCCGCGGGTTTGTCTGCTCATGTCGGGATCCTTGGCGGGAAAGTGCGGGAAATGAGAAAAGGAGCCCGGGATCTCGACAGAATTGTCCTACAAGTTCTGGTTCTTCGGATTCGAGTTCAGAAACAGGTGCGGGTGTTTCAGCCTTTGGTTGGGTGAATGCGAGGAGTGGGGAGGTTTGTTCAGCTTTAGGTGCTGCCGCTGCGGCGTAGGATAATGAGGGTGGTGCTGTCGATTCAGCGGGTGGTGCTTCGATTTTAGCTGGTGGTGCTTCTGGTTGAGTAGTGGTTAATGGCGAGTGTTGTGAAGGAGCGGGTGATGCGAGTTGAGAAGAAACAACTCTGGGTGAGTTAAGTCGACTGCCTGTTCTCGATGTTCTTGCAAGTATCTGGTTGATTTCTTCCTGACTGGGTTCGATTCCTGCGTACCAAGTATTAACCTGTTTGTAGTATGTGGTTGGGTTCTTGATTGTATGCGAGATTGCTCTCCAGGTGTCGTGTCCTGAGTGAAAATGGAGGTAGACTTTTCTTCTGGATTTGTCAAGTCTGTACCAGGCTCGGTTTACTGGGTCAAATTCAGCGTTTTCTGGGCGGGTAACTCCAACGGGTACTTGTGCTGCTATGGGTACGTATTTTCCTGGGACTGGTGGTCTGTCTTTCGGCGCCAGTTTAACGAGTTACTGAATTTTAATTCAGTTGGTGTCTTCGTTTGCTGGGGGAGTCGGAGTAACGGTTCGGCTTCCTTCTTCGGGTTCAACAGGGGGTGGAGTAATGGATCGGATGGATGCTTCGAGAGGTGGGCTGGCAACTCGGGGTGGGTGGTTCAGAGTGTAGTAGGTAACAAATACACTTCCGTATTTCGGTTGCAACGTCCTGGGGTTGTCCGGGCCAATAAACGATTGATGTGAGGTTCAAGAGGGTTTCTCTTTCGGAGAAATGATCAATGGCGTTGTCAACTTTGGTGTGGCAGATTCCAATAAGGCCTTTGCGAAGGTAACAATCGGGAATGTATGGCTTTCCTTCGAACCAAAAGATGCCGTGTCGGTAGATCCAATTAATGGGGTCGTGTCGTATAGAGTGTAGACGGAGTTGGAGGTATTGTAGGTCGTATTTGGAGTTCTGTTGATCGGATGAACTAATGCACTATTGACAAGGTGCTGATAGTTGTCTTCAATTAGTTGGTCGAAGTTGGGGGCGGGAGCGGGAGCTTGATTCGCCAGATTGATTAATCGGTTGTTGTAATGTATTCCTGAGTCGTCTTCCTGTCCTTTGGAAAGTTTGTCTGAGGTTTCCTAAAGTTCTGGAAGATCCTGGAGCGGGTGTGGGAGTTCGTTCGGATGTTCGAAGTTGAGGGAAGGGACGTAGGGCTTGTTCTACGCTTGGGGGTGTAGTGATCGGAGGGTTGGAGTGATTCGGAGTCGCTGGAGGTAGTAATCTGTTGTGCTCAGATACTTCGTTCCAATGGTGGCTTGGGTTCTCGAAATCTGTTCCGTCCTCGGCGGAGTATGCGTAGGTTTCCTGAGTAACGGTGGGTTCTAATCGAGGGGGTACAAGTTGATCGTAGAGGCTTTCGTTATCTTCTTGTGTTCGATGTTCGTACTCGGAATAGTCCTGTGGGTCTGTCCTGCTTTCGTCAAGTTCGGAGGGGTTATGAGGGGGTGTGTCGGATTGGTATGAAGTGGGTTGTAAGTCGTAGATGGAGACGGGGTTAAGGATGTTGATCCTTAGTACGCCTGCCAACGGTAGTTCCGTGCGATCGGCGAGTAGTATAGTAATCCTCAGGTTGGGCACTTCCTCGGGTTATCAACCCTTTGAGCTACAAGAGTATGCGTGAGTGATATTAACGTCTTCGGATACCTTGTCCTTTCTGTCTTCCTAGGTTCGCTGGATAATCTGTTTCGATGTTCACCGTGTATTGCTGTTGTCGACGAGTGAGGGTATGCTTGTCTTCCGGCTGTGGCAGTTTCTGTGGTGGATGAGACCTTTCCCCTGCTTCCTTCTTCTCTTCAAGTTACGTTGGACGTGGCTAAGCTGCTTGAATGGGTCGCGATCCTCTGCTTCACGCTATCACCAACCAAACACGTAACAAGGACCGTAAATTCTGTCGTGAACCTGCTTAATTTCTGCGATTACTTGTCTGTCGCTTCCTTCCAAGTATAACACTGTATGCTTGGTGTATTCGATCGTACTGTCGTTCGTATTCCTTTCGTTCCTAGTTGATAGTTAGTAGACAAGGGCCAGTTGTAATACTTAACCGTCAGTATTCCGGATTGGAATGCGTAGGGTGTACCGATTTATTCTGCTGTAGAATGTGGTAGAGCGTAGGGGGGTGTTTCGGAGTTGAGATCGATCTCAGATGAGAAAGAAGTCAATCCTAATTGTTACGTTCACGGCTTCGATGGACTTATCACGGAAATGATAAGTGACCAAAGCGTTGTTGGGTGAAGTAGCAAGTACAGTATAGAGGGTCCGCTTTGTGAGGGTCTCTATACCGGAAGTCGTGGGTGAACAGAGTCTTTGGTACGTGATTGTAAAAGACTATAGGAGGATTGACTTAAGTGTCATCCTGGGGCGCTATGTACATGGCCTTATATACTACAGAGAACAATAGAGTGGAGCAAGGAATGAAACTACATCATCGCGGGTCAGAAGTGGAGTGAGTCCGTCATAGTGGCTCTAATTAATGGAGGATGATGTCAGATCGGAGCATAGGTGGAGTAGAGTGGAGTAGAATGATGTATCATTGGAGTGGAAGTCTCTGGGGCTCTCGGAGTGAAGGTGGAGCGAGTGGAGCCATCGGAGTGTGGAGTCGATGATGAAAGAATGATGCAATGTGTGTACGCACATGCAGGTAGAAAGGGTGAGAGAAAAAGATGAGGGGGAACATAAACAATGTGTAAACAAGGGTAAGCAGCTTGATGCGTAACAAAACCAGGCTGTATTACCGAATCCAGCCTGGTCCCTGACGCGGGATGCATGCCGTGAGGTGCCGTGAGGCGGCACCCCGGCATTAAGCAGCCGCGCAGGCCAAAAAAGCTATGGTCCCGTTACCGCGATAACTTTAGAAACGGGTTGCGATAATTATCGCGGATCTATAAGATTATTAGTTGGTACGGCTCGAAAGAGATGGAAGAGTCGGAAAGAGGTGCGTGTGATGATAGGGTGGATTTGTAAATGAGCTATCCAGATGAGAAGTCGGATAATGTCATAGAAGGTGTGCATGAGAATGGGGAGGAAGTGGGGTGGCTTCTGGCGCATTTATACGAAGTTTCCAGTTGATCATGTGGTCGTTGAATCAGTAGAAAGCTTCTGGGGCGCACTGGGGCATGTTGGTTCTTCGATATCAAACTTCGGGGGCAAGAAGTCTTGTTATCTAGCCGCAGTGTGGCAAGAAGTCTGAGGAGGGGGCTAAGAAGTTGTGCTTGTAGGTCCAAGGTGTCCAAATCGGGTTACGTGTGGCGTAAATTCTGCCTAATCGGGTTACGAGTGGCGCGTTGTGTGTCCAATTTGTCCAAATTGGGCTACTTCAGCTTGTGCAACTCCTTGTATGCTGATAGAAGTTCTTCTGAATGCTTTAGTGCGTCTTCTGAGGCCCATGTGTTGTTGCTAGTCGGGTATCCTAACCATTTGATAAGGTACTTCCTTCGATTCGGGGCTCCTTTGTGCTGTAGAATTGCTTCTACTTCGAATTCTTCTTCTCCATCGATAAGGTCAGGTGGAGGTTTTGAATAGGCTGGCCCATGTTCTACTGTCTCGGTGTTGGGAGTTAGAAGGGAGGCGTGGAATACAGGGTGAATCTTCCAAGTTCTAGGCAGTTCGAGTTCATAGACATTATCCCTGAGTTTTCGCTTGATAACGAAGGGTCCTTCGCGTTTTGATTGAAACTTTGAGGGTAGTCCGGTTCTTCGGAGGTTCCTTGCTTCTAACCATACAGATTGTCCAATGTATAGTGGCTTGAAATGGGTAGATTGAGCTTCGCGCTGATATTCCTGTGCGAGAGTTAGAGCTGCTTCTGCGTCATTTCGGAGTTCTAGTATCTTTGATAGGCGATTCTTGAGAGTTGGAATGTTGCTATCAAGTTCCGATTTTTCCGAGGGGAATGATGTTGGATCATATCCCATTAGTAGTCGAAAGGGGGTCTGTTCCGTGGTTGAGTGTTTCCGATTGTTGTGTGTGAATTCCATGAGGGGAATGTATTTGCTCCAGAGGTGGGGGTGATTTGCTGCATAGATCCTAAAGTATGCTTCAATCTCCTGATTGCTGCGCTCTGCTTGTCCATCAGTCTGTGGGTGATATGCTGTAGACATTGCCTGCTTGATGTGAAGCAATCGGCATAGCTGTCTGAACACCATAGATGCAAACTGTGGTCCTCGATCCGAGATTATTTTCCTTGGTAATCCGAATCGTCTGTACACATTGTCAAAGTACAGTTGTGCAGTGTCTAGTGCAGTGATGGTCTTGGTGCATGGGGTGAGTACAATTGCCTTGGTGCAGTCATGATCCACAATAACACATATGCTGTCGAATCCATCAGATTCTGGGAGGTCTGTGATGAAATCGATGTTGACGGTTGCAAACGGGTAAGTGTCTTTATCTGCAATGATCGGGTTGAGTGGAGGTACAAGAGGATGGTGGTTGATCTTCATCTGTTGACAGATAGCACATCCTTGGATGTATTTTGTCACAAACTGTTGCATTCTTGGCCAGTAATATGTTCGTCGAATTTGTTCCATTGTATTCGCTACTCCAGGGTGGTTTCGAGTCGGTAAGTCATGATATAGTCGTAGGAGGTTGCGCATAATTTCCGTGTTCCTTGGCACATAGATCTTGTTCCTGAAGTGTACCAATTGATCCTTGATTGTGAAGTCGGTCATTTTGGGTTTGGTGAGTGGTAATTCTTTCTGTAGAAGGCTCATCGCTTCCTGAATATCTCCAGTTTCTTTGCGTATTTGGAGGTGAAGGTCATCGACGTCAATGATGTTCCTGTCGTCTTCTTCAGCTTCTTCAATTCGGGTGGCTAGGAGTTCCATTTCTTTGAGAAAAACTTTTTCTGGTAGAAGTGTAACTTCGTTGCTAAGTTCTCCTTCCGTTTTAAAATGGTCCGCACATCGGGATAGGGCATCGGATTGGATCATGTGTTTTCCTGGTATGGCCTGTATCTTGTAATTGTATCTTGAGAGTTCATTCTGCCATCGAGCTTGTCGAGGGGTCAAGCGTTGGGGTTGTCTCCAATAAGTCAGATTCTTGTGGTCGCAATGAATCGTAACTGTATGCGGGCTTCCAAGTAGATAGTGTCTCCACATTTGGAGAGCTCGAATAATAGCAAATAATTCTCTGTCATATATTTGCCAGTTGCGTTGCGTCGGGTTGAGAGCTTGAGAAATATAACCTATGGGTTTGAGTTGACCGTTTTCGTCATGTTGGCGTAGTGCTGCGCCGGTAGCTACGGCTGAGGCGTCCGTTTCAAGATAGAATGGTTTGTGTGGGTCGGGTTGCATAAGGAGGGGTTCCTTCGAAAAGAGTTCCTTGAGCGTCTGAAAAGCTTTTTCACATTTGTCTGTCCAGACAAAGGGTGTGTCCTTCCGTTTAAGTTGATCGAGTGGTCGGCATATAGTTGCATAGTTCGGAATGAATCTGCGATAGAAGTTGGTAAAACCTGTAAATGATCTGACGTCCTTGAGACATTTCGGAGTGGTCCAGTCAAGTATCCCTTGGATCTTGGAGGGGTCTGTCTTGATCTTTGATTCCGAAATAATGTAACCAAGAAATGGTACTTCGAGTTGGTGAAATCGGCATTTCGCTGGTTTGACGTAGAGTTTATTGTCTTTTAGGATTTGAAAAACTTCTTTGGTGTTTTCAATGAGCTGCTTGAGAGTCGGGGCATGAATGAGTAGGTCGTCCATGTAAACAATGACCTTGTTCTGGCGTATTTGCTCCGCTAGAATGTCATTCATGAAGCGTTGAAAAACCGCAGGTGAGTTGCATAGACCGAAAAACATAACGGTTGGTTGATAGAGTTTCCTGTTGCATACAAAGGCTGCTTTCCATTGATCAGATTCCTTGATGCGAATGTTGTGATAACCTTGTCGGATATCGAGGGTAGTGAAGTATTTGGATCCTCGGAGTTGATCGAGTAGTTGCTGCGAGTTTGGCATAGGATATGCATCTTTGACTGTATGCGAGTTAAGGTATCTGTAGTCCTGTACTGGTCGGAGTGTTCCATCTTTCTTATCAATAAAGAAGAAAGGTGATGCCATTGGGGAGTTAGATTCCTTGATAAATCCTTTGTTGAGCAAGTCGTCAATTAACGTAGTGAGAATCGGTTGTTGATGGTATGGGACCGGGTATGGTTTGTGAATTTTTGGCACAAAACTTGGTAATGTTTTGATCTCCATATCATAGGGTCGGGCAGGGGGGTAGGTTTGGATTTCATTTTCTGAGAAGATGTCCGCATATTCCAAATATTCGTCTGGAATATTAAGTTTCTCCTTTGGCTTTTGGTTTTGCTGTTCGAGTCGAGTAGAGACCGTGATCTTGTTGATAGTGATCGTATCATCATTCCAGTTAATCTGGGGCTTTGCCTGTTTGAACCAAGGTAGTCCTAGAATAACATCGTCGCTTGGAATGTATGTCCGATAAAAGATTGTCGAGGTTGAGTGAGGGTGGGTGAGATTCAATCGAATCCGTTCTGAAACTGTTCCGTTCTTGTTCAGAGTTCCATCGGCATTGCTAACTTGTAAAGCTTTATCAAGTTTATGCATTTTGATGTTGAGTTTATCAACTAGGTCCGAGTTGATAAAGTTCAGTTGTGCTCCGGTGTCAAGAAGGGCATTGATAGTGATGAGGCGTCCGTTAACGAGTAATTTGACCGGGATTCGAAATGATGAGATGTTGCCATTTAGAACAACAGTGTTGAGTTGAACCGGGTTAACCAACTCTGAGCGGTTCAAAAATTTGCAGCATCGTAGTTGCCATATTCATCGAAATCTTCATTGTCAAGTTCGTCCAAAGTGTTGAATAGTTCCTCTCGAGACTGGTCATCGAGACTGGTAATAATCTCGTTGATTTGATATGCCTTGTCTTCCAGGGTGTCTGTTTCATCATAGTCATCGTCATCTACTTCCATTGCATTGATTCGGGGCTTGAATCTGCGTTTAGCACCTGGGAAGCGTCCTTGGGGTTTTCCTCTAGGTTTGAAAGAGTTCCTAGGACGGGATGGGCGTTTGGGACATTTGTTTGCCATATGTCCGGGTTTTTCGCAATAGAAACAAAGACCTTTGTCTCTAGCTTCCTTCTGCTTCTCTGGGGTGAGCTTGTTGAAATACATAGCATTGATATTGAATTCTTCCATCTTGTCTTCGAGTGAAGGTTCTGATTCCGGTTCCGGGTCGGAGTCAACTTCCATTTCATGAATTCGATATCTGCGATTGAATCGGCGTTTCGGATAGCTGTACTTTCTCCTAAAGAATTGTGAAGGTTTCTGTTGATGAGGGGGATTCATCCTTTCGTATTGTAGACCAAATTTGAGGGCATTCTCGTAGTATGGGTCCATGAGGGGTTTGCCTGCTGTGTCTTTTGCCATATTGTCTTCAATTCGGATTAGTTCCCTTTGGATCGAAATTGGAAGGCCTTTCTTGAACAGATTGGTGAGAACTGTGGTGTCTTCGATTCCTGCATCGTACGCTAGTCGTTGGAATTCGTAGACATATTGATCTGTGCGCATGCCAGGGGTTTGCTTGAGTTTCATAAGTTCTTCATATGCGTCTGCAATGTAGTCTGCAGATATGAAGTGTTCACGAAAATCTTTCTTGAATTTTGCCCAAGTATAATCCCATGGTTTTCCGTCGGCTAGTTTCTTGTTTCCTTTGGTAATGATGCTGTTTATGAAGGTACCAGCTGATCCTAGATTGCAGAATGTGGCTGCAAGTCGAACCTTGTCTTCATCTGTAGTGTAACCAGGTGTGAGAATGATGTAATTCTCCATGAGATCAAGCCATCGTCTAGCATCCTTGCGACTGCCATCGAAGTTGAATGGTTTATTAGCTCCATTCCTGCGTTCTTCGATTTTGTCCGGGGGTCCAGATGTGTTGGCTGCTCCTCCAGAAGTTCCCATTGGTGGCGATGGAGGTGGAGGTGGCGGTGGTGGTGGCGGTTCAGGGGTCGGAGAATTAGACTTTTTGGGTTTATGATCAGGGTTGAAGGGATCGACGTAGTCTAATTTGTCTTCTTCCTTCTTTGGAGGTTCTTCTTCCTGCTTCGGAGGTCTTTCTGGTGCTTTTCCTTTGTCTACAGATGGGGGTGTATCTGTTACTCCTCTGAGTTTGAGGGCTTCGAGTCGATCTGTTAGAGACTTGACTGATCGCTTGGATTGCTCAATTTCAACGTCAACTTTAGGTTTGTCCGTGCCTAAGATGGAGGGTCCTGCAAGCGATTGGCTGTGTCTATGCCGGGTGGGGCTTGCGAGTAAAGGATGAGCAACTGGGGAAGTTTCTTCCTTGGGTAAGTGAGTAGAAGGTCGGGGAGTATTGGGGTCGGGTTGGGTGGTAGGAGGTGGGGTACTTGGGGGTGCAACTGGGGATGTGGCTGCAGTTAATGCGGTAGATTGTGAAGTGTTTGTATCAAGCGGTGAAGGGGGGAGTAAGTGGGTAAGAGTAAGAGGGGATGGTCTGGACTGGGGTTGATTTAGTCCGTGTAACTCTTGGTAACGTTCCTCAGCGTCTTCCGGGTCAACTGCTTGATAATTTGTGTTGTATCTGCGGTAAAATTCTCCGGGGTGGTGTCGATATCTTTTTGGAATAGCTTTCCACTCTCTTCCTTGCTTGCTGAAGTAGATGTATTCGGAATGAAATCCTCGAGCTCTATACCAACAGCGTTCCGAGTAGTCGAAGTATGAATTTTCCGGGGGATAGGGAGGTAGTAATTCAAACGAGGTGTCAAGGTGAGGGGTGTCCGGTAGTTGTGATCGAGGTGCCAGAGTGTCTAATCAGTAGTTTGGATTCCGTTTGTCTGATACTGTGCCGGAATCGGGGGTACTGGGGGAATAGGGGTGGCTTGTCGAATGGGACGGTTCGGAGGTGAAATGAGTGGAATGTCACTTGGGGATAGGCTAGGTTGACAACCGCAGCGATTGATATAGGTTTGAACGTCTTCTTCAACGTCAGGCCAATAGCAAACGTAATCTAGATGTTCCCTAGTGGTTTGGACTGTGTAATGATAGTTGGTTTCCGGATGGATGTGGGCTGCGTATATGAGATCGTTCCGAAGGGCTTGGTTGCTTCCAACGTAGGCTCGTCCTTCTGTCCAAATTAAGTCTACCCTTAGTTTCCAATTGGTGGGGAATCGACGGTTTCGGATAAGAAATGCCAATGATGTGATTACTGAATCTCCATCGTAGCTTTTCTTGATTCGTTGATCTAGTCCGTTGAGTTTCAGAAGTCTAAAGTTCTCTGCAATTTCTGTCTCGTCTGATATACCGGGTTGGATAGGGTGGAGTCGACTAGTTCTGGGGATGATTAGATTTGCCAGGTTGCCTATTTGATTTATGAATAGAGCTGCTAAGTCTTCTTCTGATCCGTCTGAGCTGGGATTGGAATGGTCCAGGGGTAGGTGTGTCGAGCTGGATAGGTGAACCTAGAAGGGGGATGGGAGTTCCTTCGCGTTTGATCTCTTGTTTGATCGGGGGGGGGGGGTGTATGCTGTTCCTGGATCCTTTGAGTAACAGGTGTTACAGGTGGTAATTGCCTGTTATATGTTCCTATTTCGCTTGTCCAATAGTGTTGAGGATCTTCGAAGTTAGATGATGCTGAGCTAAGATAGGTTTCCCTTGTGAATTCTTGTCCGAGTCGAGGGGCTGGGTACGAAGTAACAAATGGATTGGTTACTATGCTTTCTCGAGCTTCGGATGGGGGTTCTGCTCTTGTTGTCTGCTCTGTATCAGATAGTTCGAGTTCGGATGGGGTGTGGGGTGGGGTAGAGTTGGTGAGGATGTCTGTGATGTGGATGGGGTCAAAGATAAAAATCTCCTGCACGTCTTCCAACAATCTTTCCGTATGATTGGCGACTCGTATTAAGACCTTCAGGTTGGGCACTTCCTTGGGTGATCTCTTCCCTTGAGCTACTTGTTGTTACAACACGAGTGGGTTCTCCTAACTCTCTTCTTGAGTGCTCGTCCGGTATGTTACTTCGGTTCGCTGGATAACAACTTCCTGTTGTGTTCACCGGTATTTCTGTCGTCAACGAGTGAAGCTAATGTCTCTCTGGATCTTCGCTATATGCGTCTAGCAGTTTCACTAGGTGGATCGGACCGTTCCTCTGCTTGCTTTCTTCTCTTCAAGTTACCTGGGCTGGCTCTGCTTTCTGATCGGGTCGCGAACCTCAAATCCCGCTTACACCAACCTTAATGTAACAAGGACCGTTAATTCTGGGCGTGAACCTGCTTAATGCTTCGGGTCTGTTTCGAGCGTCTGTGTAGATGAATACACAACACAGTTATGTGTCAATCGTATGTCGTTCAAGTTCTTTCTTTCCTACTTTGAAAGGTTAGCAATCAATGGCCAGTTGTTCACTTACTTTGAAAGTATTCCGGATTAGTTCTTGTAGGGTGGATTGTTTAATTCCGATGGTGGAAAGTGGAGTCAAGTGCAATAGTCTTGGCTGCTTTCCAGGTTATGGAAAGAAGTCAATCCTAATTGTTACGTTCACGGCTTCGGAAGACTTATCACAGAAATGATAAGTGACAAAAGCGTTGTTTGTGAACAAACAAGTGGTGAGATAAGAGTGGGCGCTTTAACGAGGCTCTCTTAAGCTCGGAAGTCGTGGGTGAACAGAGTCTTTGGCACGATGGTGTGAAAAACTATAGGAGGATTGACTTAAGTGTCATCCGAAGGCCTATGTACAGGGGTTTATATACTACGGAGGGAGAAACATAAATAGAACGCGCTTCTGGGGCTAGCTGGGGCTAACTGGGGCTGACTGGGGCTAACTGGGGCTAACTGGGGCTAGCTGTGAAACAGGGGAAATGGGGCTAACTGGGGCTACGTAGGGCTAACTGGGGCTATGGTAAAGCGAAGGGGCAATGTAAACAAAGAGGCAGTAAAAGGGGGCTACCTGGGGCACCGAAGGTTAAAGGTAAAAAGGTTAAATGGTAAAGTCCGAGGGACAAAGGTAAGCGTAGCCTAATCGGGTTACGTGAGGTAAACAAAGGTAAACATGGTCCGTATGCTTGATGCATAACATAGACTAGGTTATTGTTGAAGTACAGAACTAGTCCGTGTAGTTCGGTATCCTGATATTCCGTCTTGAACAGACATCATAAAGTCGGGTGTTAATTCCTGGACTGCATCGCAACAGGCCGCTAACCAGTTTGAGAGCGGGAAACTTGTCTAGATCCTTTAGCAAAATGGCTAGACTTTCCATTTGCTTGTCGGACCCATCGAGTGCCAATATCTCAAGCCGTGAAAGGTCTGATAAGTAGCTCGTATCCAGTTCCATTCCGTATACATGTAGCTGTCGAAGGTGTTTCAAAGAGGAGAATGCGTTGTGAAGATGTTGATTGACTGATCGATTCTTTCGAATGCTCAGTTTGACACAGATGAGGGTTGATGACCATGTGTAGAAATATTTGCTTAAAGCAGATAGCATCGTGTCGTCTATGATATTTTCGTCGTTGAGGATGAGTGTTTGAAGGGCTGGACATAAGGTAGGAACCCGAGTTGTGTCGAACGTCAATGAACCTGGTTTGAAGTCAGGACTACGCCATTGCTCCGATACATCGATACGTCGGAGCTGCGGCCAGTTCTGCATCAGCTTCAAGATGTGGGATGAGTCGAGACATGAGTCCCAATGAGATGCGTAGAAAGAAACAAGTGATTTCTCTTTCAGCGCCGCAAACAACGCATCGCCCTCGCTAGGGTTGAAGTCACGGATCCACACGTGTTTCACGTTCGGGCAGAGCTGGAGGATACGAATGCTTATCCGTGTAAGCTCCGAGTTCGAGCGTTCCGCCCAAGACTCAGAGACGATACCCAGCCTCAGCTCTTTCGCCAGTGCAGCCAGTCGCGCATTTCGTTCCATCGTGACGAGAAGGTCCTCAGCGACCTTCCTTCCGCTTCTATTGGTATCCGTTGTCGATGATTCTTGCATGCGTGTTGATTCCCCGGCGCGAGATTCGCCTTCGATCTGTGAGATGCGGTGTGGAAATGTATCGCCGACAGATATAGATTGATACAAGTACTTTTCGACGAACGGGTACCATTCCTTGCAAACTCGAAGAAGCGGGACAAGGAACCAGCGAGGCAAAAAGGACCTCTTTATAGCCCTTGATCGTATCGCCATGATATTCCGATTTCAATGATCATCCCCAGGATTTCAAGAGGTAAATGGACCATTATGATGATTGATTGAACTTCAGAGAGAGAGAATGATGTAGAATCAGAGCAACTATGAGTTACCGCTGTCGTGAAGCAGGTAGAGTGTTGCACTAGCAAGTACCAAACAACGGTGGGGGTAAGAGGAGGACTCGGAAGGCACCAGTTGCTGTCCAACATTTATAGTACCCATTACGTACACTGCCACTGGCACACAGCCTTACAATGGTGGATAACTGCAGCTTACTTCGCACTCAACCTTGTCGTATATAAATTCTATCATCCTCTATATTAAATCAACACCAAACTGCGCTTGACCATCTCCTCATTGAAAACAAATCTGGACGGACCCATACGATGTAGTCCAGTCGGAGATTCAGTCAACTCCCTCAAGTGATACCCACGGACCATCATGGAAGACGAACTCTGAAAGCTAATTGCGGAGCGCAAACATAACCTTGCTGAGGAGCAGGATCAATTCTGAGCGATGAAGACGATCGAAGAGGAAGAGGCAGTGGGGAATCTTTGATAAGCATTGGCATGCTCAGACGTGAGTGATCGTACTTTAACAGATCGTCTGCATGCTAATTGATTGCAGTTCACTGTAGTCTAATACAAAATCCCGACCTCCCTTCCCTTAGGAGATTCCTCTGCTTGACAGCAACTTGAGCCTCCGTATACGGCGATGGCGCAACAGCTCACTTCATTCAATCCTTATCAGCAGTAGGCGCGACAGGAAGCGATGCAACAGCAGTACATGCCCCAGTAGTATCTAGGGAGGGATGCATCAGCAGCAAGAGGCTGAGAAAAGTCAACTCCATATGGCTCAGCGAGTGCAGTAGAACAGACAGCAGCAAACGCTCCTTCTGCAACACCTGCCACACCATTAGTAGGGTCTGTATCCGCAACAAACAAGCTTTGGCTCAAACAATGTGTTTGCTGCTCCGACTCAGAGCCCGCATGTCACGGTCCAGAACAAGATAGCTGCAAAGCTAGACTTGTTTAGTCTACCCTCGACCTTTGCGTAGAACACTTCACCATCTGCTACATCCGCTGTACAATGCCAAGTTCGATCTCGGCTGCCCGGGCAGCACGCTCATCTTATGAGCTTGTTTGCGAACTGTGATAATGGCCAAGTCACCCTAGATAACATGTTCATGCGGAGGCTATTTCTGTCTGGTAGCTCTGTCTTGGATGAGCTAGAGGAAACTCTGTGTATCTGCGGCTCGCCCAACCAGCGAAATTGACCCGATTCGACTTCAGAGTGCAGGAGCAAGAGAAGGATGTTTCTGAATCGTAAGCTCACACATTATTGCTTTAATTTTAGCTGAATCAAAACGAGACATAGGTAGAGTACTTAACGATGACGTTTGACGTGCGCAGGAATGTTCGAGCAATCGACAAAGAAGTGGTTCGTATTTTGCGACGTAGGTGCTCTTGCTCTTTGGTCGGTTACTCAACAACCACATTAAGATTTTATGAAGGCCTGGAAACCTCAAAAGAACGCAACGGTGATTTGGAAAAAAAGCATGCAGAAACGGAGGAGCACTTGAGTAGTGAAATAGGTAAACTCTCTCTATCTTTGGTCTCTGGCTATGCATATTGACGCACTTGCAGAGCAAAAGAAAGCACAATGACACGGGAAACTTTGCAAGATCGCAGGGCTTATAGCAGCTTGCGAAGACTTTTTATGAACAAGAAATCGATTTGTGTATTCGTCATGCAACTTCAGAGGTAAACTACTACATTGAAATTGTGTAGGCTGGGACTGATTATGCATTGGCGAGCTTGATGAACTTCATTGACAAAGGCCAATCAGTTTGAATCCGCCGTCACTGCACCAATCACCTGCCAAGATGCCTCCCATCCTCGACCACGGGAAACCCGACACTGCTCAATCGATCTGGGACTTCGCGAGATCAAGGCCAAAGAGGGAAATCGTGTCAACTATTCAAGGACTTAGATTGCTGAAGAACATGTCTTCATTGGATCTCTTGCTTGAAACCGTTAGCCGCTTTTCGTCACACGAAAAAGATGCGGTGGTGGGTTTTGTTTGTTTGTCACCGCAAAAGAAAAAAGTTCGCGCCATTGAAGGCAGGATGGGAAGGAAAAAAACGCGCAAGCCTTGGGGGGATGACCAGCACCCAAGTTTAGACCCGTTTGGATCATGCTAAACACGAAAAACTCCCGGTAGCGAGAATAGGACTCGCTCCACCGCCGTCCGAACACTAATTCCACTCAACTCTACGCATGTTTCCCCGCCGCAAAGACCGCCGCCCGATGAGGGACAGTCAGCCAGTGCACCACCGCAGGGCCGGGCATGCAAACGCGTCCTGGGCATACGAGGTGGCCGCCGAACTCTCCGTCCCAGCGACCGTCCAAAGGGACCTATCTACGTCCTAATTCTACAAGCATGTTTCCCCGCCGCAGAGACCGCTTCCCCCAGGAGGTTCAGCACTCTGCATTTCCGCGAAGCCGGACATGCAGACGCGGCTTGGGAGTACGGGATGGCCGCCGTTCGGGTATGTTGCCCTGCCTAATGCAGGGGACCGACGGCCGTCTTCCGCCACGCTTTCCACGGTGCAGAGGGCGGCATTGCTGCCACCATGACGGCGTACAGGCGTGACGTGCCCGGAGGCTGAAGTACCCAGGAAGTGTTGTGGACGGCCCCCAAGGAAAGTGCGAGCACACCATTGTCGAGAGTGGTGGTGAGACTCGGTGGCTAAACTACCTGTCGGGAGGGGCATTGGTGGAAAGGTGCTGAAAGGCGAACACCAACATGATGGAGTCGGTGGCTGGAAGCCGACAGTGGTGGAGGTAGGAAGCTAAGAGGAGGTGGAGTCACTACGTCCAGCCTTTCGCTCCTTTATATCCCGTGAGTTTGTGGCGAACAAACAGACGCTTTGGGCCTGTTGTTTTGTTCTGGACGGGTGTGGTGCGAACACGAGGTCGAGGAGGAAGGCAATCAACGCGCTCGCCACCTAATTGCTAGCCGCCCAGCCTCACGCTTGGACAAGTCAGCAGTCATCAGATAATGTAGGCATCTGCAAAGACCGAGTCCATCCTGCATCTATTGCTTTGAGATAAGGGCTACGTACATAAGTCATAGGAAATGGGCACTCGCTCTAATAAATGAAAGAAGGTGCAATTATTGTGGTTCAACTTAATTTAACTGAGCTAAGCTCAAATTTACAAATTCCAATCTACTATCTAGACTTGTTGATGTTTTGAGTCAGTCATCATGAAAGCAGACTACTAATTCTCGATATTTTCAAGCAAGCCAGGGAGCTTGCCACACGGGTGGCACATCTGAAATATTCTAACAAAGGAGAGAAATCGTAATTATAGATGATAGTGATCATTCCCTGACAACATTATTTTTATCTGGTAAGTTCTTTGAGAGTTCTCGACGGCCGGTGAAGAATCTGCGTCCATTTCTGCACTTTATCTGAAGGAAGAAGAATGCTTCGGACAGTAGATGAGGGAGAGTGACTACTACGCGATGTGAGATTCTCCGCCGTTCAGACTGAGAAAAACCCGGATGACTCGGAGTGGTAGAAACAGCTATTTCATCCTTCGGGCCTGCAACCATTCTGACCGGACGGTCGGAGCAAGGGTTGGTGAAGTCCTGCCGTCCGACACAGTCACACTCGACATCTCGGTAGCTACACTTGACGTGGTCAAAGGAATTTGGGGGCTTGTCGACGAGGCATAGCGTCTTTCATCTAATCGAGTAAATTTCGGTGAATCGCGATGAATGACAGAAGGTTCATAGATGTATGGATGAACATCTAGCACTTTTATCAGAATTTGCACAATCCAAAAACATTGTGATAATACCTACCTATCTCAGTCACCATGTACGATTCAGCGTCCTTTTCTTTGTTGAGTTCTGTCTCGGTTGCAGGTCGCGCGCGTCTCCTCCAAATCCATCGAAGACCGAAAGCCAAGAAGACGACAAGCGCAACAACGCTTACTACCCCAGCGACGATGATTCCAGCATCGGGCTTTCGCGTGTCTTCTGTAGTACTGGGTGTTTTTACGTTTGGTTCTGAAGAGGGAGAAAGGATATCAAAAAAATCTAGAGTATAGTTTCTTCCCAGACCAGTGTCAGTAACCGTGATTGACAAGTTATGCGGACCATTAAGGAGCGTCGGCGAAATGAAATACGATGAGTTTCCAAGCGGAAGACTTTCGTTCACTAGAGCATCTAATTCTTTTCGCATGGGCGGACCACCATCGATACTGTAATCGGCAGATACCAAGCCCTCGCCCGGTGGAAGAAGGCCGAACACGAAAATCTGAGTCCCTGAATCAGATAGTGTTATTCCATCCCTTTCAGGATCTCAATCGTAGCTTTGATGACATACCAACGAACTTTAGGCTGAGCGAGGAATTTACCTCAGCAGTCGAATGGAATGAACGGCCGGGAGGAGGCTTTTCTGGATTAGGCACGAAGAAGACCTCCCATCCAGAGCTATAGGATACAGATAAATCGCCTTCGTTTATGTCATTCACCCTCTGGCCTTCAAGAATCGGCAATGACAAATCCCGAAAAGCAACAGATTCCTATATTTGACTATAGTAAGTTAAACATAAGGAACGTAAATGAAGTGAACGCTACATACAGTCTCGTCAGTATTTTCGCCGTCAGAGACTTGTCTTCGGATATCTTGACTATTGGTAACTGATTTATCTCCACCGTGTGTCATTTTTCGTCTGAAGAGGTATATAATTAGAAATTACGAGCTGTCAGATTTTGAGGGATAGGAAACTCACAGGGCAAATGTCATCACTGTCCAGCAGTGATTTTTTTTTTTTTTTTTTGGGGGGGGGGGGGGGGGGGAGAGAGAAGGGGGGGGGAGGAGAAGAAGGGAGGGGGGGGGGGGTGATGATCGAGACTGTTCGTTCTTTATGCGTTTTAATTCCAGCATGTGATCAGAAATTAATACTAGATTCTCCTTAAGGCTTTGTCGAACGTGCAACCAGCAAATAAAGCTTTGTTCTCCGTCCTCTTCATTTTGTTGGGCCGGTGGTTCTCGAAAGAAGATCCCTAGATGATCTGTTTCATAATATGAGGGAATATCATTGCATCAGAGATAGAAGACGATATAGCATTTATGTGAGGCCGTGCTGTCTGCGCTGTATGACAAAAAAGGCGAATGAGTTTCTTGGTCTAAGACAGAGCGGGCGACAATAAATTGTTGGTGAGAGACCCGTATCAATATCAGTGGCCTCAACAGAGTTCACTGGGAGACAGACGCTGGTGCAAGATGTAGTGGTCGCCGAGAGGACAGTGCTGGTTGTGTGCGTCAGTGAAGCATTTCAAATCCAGCCTATGGTGTGAGCTCCAAGTTGGCCAGTGTCAAACTTGAAAGTTCCGGCAAATGCCGTAACTAAGAAAAAGATGCTTAACATGAAGATTCATTTGCATATGTCTTGGTCTACTCATTTTCTAATACCCACAAGTATATATATATGCTACAGAGATATACGAGGATTATACATCTGCTTTTATATACTACAGTAATAAACCTCAGGGCCGGTGGCTAAATTGAATAGATCATCTCAGGAATCGGATAGTACAAGGAGTCAAGGACTACTTCATCGTTTGTGTGTGCACTCTTTCTGATAGAACGGTAGGAGCTATTGTCGGTGACACTCTACCATCCGAAGACGACCCGCTAGAGATTTCAGTAACTACGCTTGAATTGCTCGAGAGTTCCCGGGAGTTCGGTATCTGGACAGAATCCGAGCCCGGTGGTTGCAACACTTTGGGTGAGTTACGGTGGATGTCATAAGGAGCATGCATATACGGGTCAATGTCTAGTGCATCACAGTTAGCTTTCGTAGTCATGATCATGATCAATTGACCCACCCGTCTCGGAGTTTATTCTCAATTCAGCTTTTTCTTCCCCCTTTCCAGCTCCTCTCCTAGAGGATCGAGCATGCCTGCGAATCCACTGAACGGCAAAGGCCAAAACGATACCAAGTACAAAGGCAGCAAGGATTCCAGCGACGATCGCCCCGACATTGGTACTAGACCTCTTCGTTTGAGCAGCTACCTCCTCTTGGTTTGGTGAACGCACGTCAAAGAAGTCCAAGGTATAGTTTCTTCCTACGCCCGTGTTAGTCACCTTGACCGTTATGTTGTGGGGCCCCATTGGCAGCTTCGGCGATACAAAATATGACGAGTTTCCGAGTGGGAGAGATTCGTTTACTAGGGCATCTAGAGCTTTCGATACAGGCGGACCGCTATCAATGCTGTAGTCCGCAGAAACTAGATCATCTCCTGGCGGAAGAAGACCGAACACATAAATTTGAGTACCTGCTCATAGTAGTAAATTATTTGTTGCAGGACATGCGATTTTACAAATACCATTAAACTGTAGACCGAGCGTTGAGTTTACAACAGCGGTCGAGTGAAATGTATGACCTGGAGGTGGTTGTCCCTTTTCGGGAACGAAAGACATGTCCCATCCGGCACCGTAGCTGACATGTGGACTATCATCATTTACTCTAGCGACAGTCGATCCTGGTTCTGATATGTTCAGAAAGCGGACGATGAATGGCAGCTGATAACAGGGATACTAGTTAGTTGGAACGAATAACAATTTAGAAAAGCGGCTCACACTTACAGCTTCAGTGGTACTATTGTCGATTTTCCTTCTTTCAGGAGGATGACTACGAGAGTCAACATATCCATCTCTACCGAGTAGCATTTCTAGACTGATGAGCATGTTGATAATAAGATTGCGAGGATATGGTGTATGTAGACAGTGAAGTTCTTGCTTTAGCGGATGTCACTGCTTAGCCTTCGGCGCAGTATTGATAAGTCTCATAGGGGGGAGGGGCAACAAGCCCGATAGCATGTATACATATATACAATCAGGTATTATGAAGTCCAAATACCTCTAAGGAGAAAGTGAGGATCTTGTCACCGTATTTCATGCCGCTTCAAGAAACAGTTGTCATATCAAACTCCAATTTCATCAACGATCTGTTGGTTGAAGGACATAAGTTGATTGTACCTGATGAGTGGCTGAAAGGGTTCCTCAACTATTCCGTATGTCTGATTGTGCACCCAGGTCCCATACTAGTACTCGCTTGACTGAGTTTACGGCACTTTATGAGGTCCAACTTCCTCGAACTTGAAGACATCTAGGCTAGGAAGAGACCCATAGAAAATGGGACATGGCTGCGGCCAAAAGAAAGACGGAAGGGTCACTTCATACATCTTCCAAAAGAGAAGAGCCAAGGGATTAGTGAACATAGCATTGTACATAGCGCTTACTATGACTCTGTCACCGGAAGTTCAAGTTCAACTTGAAGATGCCGCCGCTCTCACGGTTGCCGTCACGGTGACAGCGGTGACTAGCACTGGCCGAGTCAATCTTGCCTCAGACAACAACTCTATCTGATCTCTCCTGCCCGCTGCGAAGCACTCAGAATTACCACTTACCTTCGGAAAATAAAGTCGAAACTTGACCGTTCCTCGCATCTCCAAAACTTGTTACTGCCACTTCAAGTTCCAATGGCTTTGTACCTCAAGGTTAGCTCGGGGGAACGTATGGTGGGTCATTTCAGCGTTAATCAACATCAGACGTGTACAAGCATGTCCATACTGAATATATCTAGGTACGAATGACCGAAGCACACCGCGATGTGACCGCGTGTCGCTGTTATCGTACTTCGCTGTTTCCGTTCATTGATAAAACGGGCGCTTGCCAGTAAAACATGACCAGGCCACTCGTATTCTATTCATCATCATCCTCAACACAATGGGCACAGCGTGCACAGCAGCACACGATTCTTCGTTGTCCTTATAGCGAAACTGGGCCCTCAAGTTCTCTGCATCAAAACCCCAACCCGACTCACTTCGTCTACTACCATAGTTTTGGTTTGCGGAATGCCTGCGATTGTGGTCTGCCTGAGAGAATTTCGAAGCGCCTTACTTAAGTTCTTTGTGTTTCTCTGCCGATTTGGTCGAGCCTTTGCATCACGTCTCTATTCCGAAGCGCACCGGCTTTGGGAGCTCATCCGTGCGGCCTTGTTCTGGGTTTGGTCGAAAGTTAGAATAAAAGGATGTGGGTAAACATAACGAGTCCTCGCACAAGTCATTCAGTTCATAATCACTACTATCACCTTCCGCTGATGTCATCCTTTAGATATGATGTGCATGTGTTCTTTGAGTCATACTTCATGGCGATGCACATAATGCAGCCTTCTTCTATCAACTGAAGTTTCTACTTGAAAGAAGACTCTGAAGTGTCTTCCTAGAGTTCCTTGTTTCCGAGCCCTGATGATAGATTGTCGAAGTAAACATAGGCTAACGGGAATCGGTAAATTCCTCTATAGTCAGAAACAAAGTACACTGTTCAATATGTTATGCCAAGCAAACACCTGCATTTCGTCCGTGCCAATGCTCAATACTTGTCAAGCATCCTATGTAGTGCGCAAGCGCGGCGGCTACAACCATGAAATGAAAGATCTGGTGTGATGCAAAGAAATAATCAAAAGTTCCCGGAGAAATACGTTCTGGGATTCGATTGGCGCTAAAGGAACCCCCACGTCACGGTCAGAATTACACTGACTAATTCTGGACAGTAGAGGCATAAGCTTACTATAGCAAAGCTCCACCAATATATAATGCTCCCGACAGAATGACCCAATCGAAGCCAAACTCAGTTCGTAAAGTATGTGAACCATAGATCTGGAGCGCATGGGTGACGGGTATAACAGCTGACAGTCCCAATACGATGAAGACTTTTGTCCGTGCGCCGCGGTGAGTAGGTTTCGAGTACTCTGGAGATAGTACAATATATGCCGCACCTTCAGAAACGAAAATTAGAATAAGAGGAACATACTTGAACTATATAACGTACCAAGTCCGGACAGGCAGATAATTGATAGGTAGAAGATTTGAAGATGTGGATGGCAATAAAATGCATAGTACAATGCAGGGAAGAAAGAGCCGACAATTAGGGCTTTTAAGTGAGTGTAAGGAGTAATTCCGGATGGTGCATGATGTACTGCATACCGACAATTCCTGCATAGTCAAGGGCATTGCACCTTGAATGGACCTGCGAGGTCAAGAAGGTATATAATCATCAGCCCTTGCCATCCGAAAGCTATGTATGAAGTTACAAACCCCTTCAGAGTGACAGACTACTGTATGGAAGACAGCACTGGCTGTCAGGCAGAATACGGCCGAGCTGAGGAAGATAGAGAAGGTGACCGAGTCAAGCCAGGATGCTGATGCGTAGCGGGAGATAACGAAGAAGTTATTGGTCGCGAGGAGCACAAGGAAGAGCACGGCTCCCCAAAGATGACTATGGATGTTCACTGCGTATATACCTCGTGAGTGACATCTTGTAAGGGTATGTAGAAGGTGAATGAGACGCACCTGTTTCATTATGTAGGTCTGAAGAGCGAACAGTTCAGCAAGGAAATCGCACGAGCTACAAATCCGAATCGAGCTCACACCCGAAGACCGATTGGAAGCAACCTTTCCAGCTATTCTGCACTCTTCATCAAGCGTGTATTAGCAGCGTCTTATAGCTTTCAATTTGACACCCTTACCTCCTATATCCGCTCAAAATGTACTCGTTGTCCTTCTGCCATTCCTCTATCTGCTCCCAGGCCAGCGTCTTGATGTAGTCGATTGCATCCTTCTCCGCTGTTTTCAGCTCATCGACAGCCTCTACAAGCCGGCCGGGCTTGCGTTGCTTGAGATCCATGGCTTACACCGTTTATCTGAAAGGCCTCACGTTTGTCTATGGGGGGAGAATGGAGAGAAGAGAGAAGAGGTCGGGTGTCCAAAGGAACATGATGGCACTGAAGAACGGTTACAAGTTGGGCAACAGTTCTTGCGCTTTCACATAATAAATCAGACGTGGAAGCAATTTGCCGAATTGAAAAGCAACGACATCAATGGGGCTTGAGCTACTTGCATAGCGACCCTTGGTTATAAGTAGCATATGCCATGCGTTCATAGGAAATTATGAGAACTCTGGATGTATCTTCTTGCTTTTTGCGCCCGAGAACATCGGATTGAGATAGAAAAGAGGATGCAGAGACCGAAAAATGCAGAGAACAATGCGACTACTAGATCATTACAGAGCAGGCATATAGCTTTGCGACTTTTGGGGGCGCACGCATGAAGGTGCAAACAAGGGAGGACGAGGGGAATAGATCAAGTGAAGACGAGAACATACATCATGGTAGGAAGCAGAAAAGCCGCCATCTACGTCTCTTCAACCACACACAGCTCCTCAAGAACGAGAAAGGACCGTTTTAATGTACAGACACACCAAATGCCTCAGCAACACCGCTTCAGTTGACCTCCTCTAAGTCGCTGCTCTTGGGCGCCGCATTCTCCTCCACATCGAAGTTCTCCACGAGATCCGGCACTTCGTCATCGTCATCCGCGTCACCAGCGCCTGTTGGCCGTTGCTGGCTCTGCTGAATTGCCTGGTAGGATTCGGCGAGCTTGCGTAATGACGCCAGCGAGTCGGGGCCTAGCTGGTTGAGGATGCCCGGAACTAGCTCAGTGAGCTCCTTCACATTGCCAGTGCCGTAGATGGCGAATGTGTTCGCAGTGACAGCGGCGTGTACTGGCAAATAAGACACCGTCAGCATCAAATATACGACCAACGCCCCCCTACAGAGCTAACAAAGCTTAAGCCTACCTTTAGGCGCCGTGAAGTGAAGGACGTTGCCATCTTCACGGAACATGTTGACTTCCTCAACACCAGGAATGGGTTGAACGTTCAACTTCTTTAACGCGCCCTGTAGCTTCTTGTCATCCTGTGCCGCTGAGGGCTTGGTTTTGCGAACGACCTTCCGGCGCATGGTGCCCTTACCGCCTGTCCATCAAAAATTATAAGCGTCCAGAACACCATGTATTTCTCTCCAATTTCGTACAACTCACCAATCCGGTTGGCTGCGGCTTGCGCCTGCAGCTTGGCGAGCTTTTCTGCGTTCATGGCGGGATGGAATGGATGTGCTCGTCGTCGCTGCTCGGTGTCCTCTGCGCACGTCGTCGTCTACGTTTTGGGCGTACGTCAGAGACCGTGGGATAGTAATAAGGTTTATATTGTGACGCAAGTCCCATGATCTGTGACAAGCTTATCAAATGAAACTGTACAGTTCCTTTCTCGGCCCAGATGTGACACAGTCAGAGCTTTCATTCATTTTGAAGTTATTGGTGCGTTCTCTTCTGCGCTTCCAGCTATCTGGGTCGTCGAGCTTGGCTGATAAATCGCGCTCACTGCCTTGCTAAAACGTCTACGCACATCATCTTGAACGTTTGCATACTAGCGTACCTTTACATACCTACTCAGGCTAACCAAAGTCAGGTAACTCAAGTTCTAAAGCATAAGAACAAGTAGGAATCAGCTTGAAGTATCATTGGAGCTCTGTTTGGTGTATCCTGATTCCTTCTATCTCTTCCCACACGCTCTTATGTCGCTGATAACTACTTCACAATATAAGTCTTGTATCGACGGTATATCTTACACGCAAATGGCGACATGCATGATCGGCGATCATCGGCAGAGACCGAAAACCATATGGTCTTTGCAATCCGAGTCACAGGCTGAATCTTCTTTCTCTCGGTCGACGACCATCTATCGCGACGCAAGTATCTTGTACGGCTACAGCAAACTCACTGTAATTAGTTCGTACTTTGGTACTGACGTTGGCTCCAGGACGTAGTGTCAGAACCTTGTCATGTCTTTCTACGTCAGGCCTGCGACGGAAAAGGACGTTGTATGGTGATATCATCACCCAGGGTAACCAATGCAGCTGACAAGCGCTCTTGCTTAGGATTCAATTTTGCGACTGATCAAGGATCTGGTATGAGATTCCAAATTAATACGAAGCTAATTGACTTTCAATCCTTGGTTCACTTAATTTAGGCTATTTATGAGAAGGCCGAAGAGTCAGCAAAGGCCACGCCTGATCTGGTGTGTTTCAACTGCTTCGCCTCTGCATCCAATCAGCGATGTCATTCACTTTTCTTATAAATGACATTGTAGATCAAAGAAAACATCTTCGAGAAACAATACGCCCATACTCTTCTAGCAATTGATGGCCCAGCTCCCGCAGGAGATTCCGTGACTGAAGGAGAAGCCATCGGCATAGCGTTATACTTCTTCAACTTCTCAACATGGACCGGGAGGCCTGGACTTTACGTTAGTTCTCATCCTCTGCAAATTACTACAAAAACTATTAGCTGAGGAGTCTAAATGGCTTCTTTCTTCAGTTAGAGGACCTCTTCGTTAAGCCCGAACACAGGTCCAAGGGCATTGGAAAGGCTCTCTTCGCTGAACTCGGAAGGGTTGCGCAGGAAAAGGTTCGTTATACTTTGCTTGTCACGTTTGGCAACTGCTTAACGTGTTAATCCGATCAGAAATGCGCCAGATTAGACTGGCAGGTTCTTACTGTAAGTTGCTACCTTATGTCCCGCACCCCGTATGGAAACTCACAGAGACCATCAAATTTCGGACGCAATCGCATAACATCCCACCCATTATCTGAACAGTGGAACAAACCGTCAATCGATTTCTATGAAAAGGTGTTAGGCGCAAACCCCATGTCGGAATGGCTGAGTATGAGGCTTGAGGAAGATGGAATCGACCAACTTAAGCGTTTCAGCATTTCTAGTTCACAATAGAATCCTCAAGGATATGTACAGTATGGTGTATCTATTTGAGTATTACATCAAAGCATATGATATCTACGTACATGTTTACCTCTCATAGACAAGTTATATGACAAAGAATGTAGACAAGTCTACAGTGATGGGAAAGCAATTGCAATGAGAAAAACGGTACATAACTGGAAATACATACAAAAAAATGACATACAACATGGTCTACTGCCCCAGAGAGGCTTGAACTCTCGACCTCATGATTGCTATCACAAGTGCTTCGCGCTCCCACTGAACAGCGGGACCGAGAAGCGCGTAACAGTCATGCGCTCTAACCAACTGAGCCATGGGGCACATGTTTTAGTAGCTTACTCAAATTATAATAGTTGTATATTATTCCCGAGACATGAACTTGAACTTGAAGTGACGTAATCATCGAATTCAAGGAAGACTTGGCTTCTTCGTCTTTTCTTTCCATTCGACCACTACTTTCAACTTTTATCGTTGGATTTCATAATCCATCAATTGGTTCATAGTACAAAAGGATCCTTATTATATGGGAGTTCTGGGACTGGTTCCATTCCTTCAAAAACGCTGGTAGGGGTAGCGGTCCTTGTGTAGGCATTTCGTGTTTCTGTTTACTCACACTTTGTTGACAGTCCGGAGGTAATAAATGTTCTACCGAGTCGCCTTCGAGAAATTACGGGGAAGAAAGTTGCAATGCAGGTTTTTTTTCTGAAGGGTACTGAATCGCAGGTAACTAACTAGTAAGCTAGAGATGGAACATTGGTTACTCAACGCTTGCATTGGGCTCCACTGCCACATCGGTACAGACATGTGCTAGGATGGTATCGTCTCATCAACGAGCTGAAGATAAACAATATCGGAGCTGTCTGTGTTTTCGACGGCCCGTTTCGCACCGCAGCAAAAACAAAGGAGGTTCGCTTTTTTCTTACGAATCATTACTTGTGGCTTCCGAGCGCATTGGTAACCTTTCTTTTCAGACGGAACGGCGAAGATATGTGCGACGCCAGGTTGCCTCCCGAAGCGCGCTTGAGGTGGAACGACTTCAGCGGCTTCGCAAACTTAGTAGGCTGCTACAAGCTTACAAATCTCTGCCAGCGAACGAACGATCACAGAAGGGGGAGTTACTAAAAGAGCAAATGGGACATATACAGATGCAGACCATATATCCAGCTTCCGATACTGTTGTCGACATGGCTGAGTCATGGTCCCCATCTGCAGATTGGAAGCTCGAAGGCGTTCCTGTATCAGGTCATCTGCTGCCCTCACGGACGAGTGACTACTCCCCTTGGACTGAATATCAGGATTATGAACTATCCTATATTCCTGAAGGCGACAAAGAAGAACTTGGACCACACGTCCTGTACGGTCAGCCAAGTGTTCAGACCATAGTTAGCGATCTGGCAGACCTATATCGCGAGTATCATTTGTCATCCCTGGGAATAGCAAGTCAACAATCACCAAAATCTACCCCACTTACTTATTCCGAAGAAATCACGGCTGGCAGGCAGCATGAACTGATATCGGAGTCAAAACTTCAAGCTTCTTTGACGCAAGAAGAAGGCCTCCTTTGGTCATCCATAGTGTCTGAGCCTGCGAAGGAGGAAGTCATATCCACATCCATCATATCAGATCTGGCCAATCGGAGCCAATTTCTCTCTGAAAGCTACGAACGACGAAGTAAAGCACCGTCTGCCGAGACATATGAGGAAAGCAAAGGGATACTCCGAGCGA
The DNA here is from genome assembly GCA_910574455.1 of Trichaptum fuscoviolaceum. Lineage (NCBI taxonomy): Eukaryota > Fungi > Basidiomycota > Agaricomycetes > Hymenochaetales > Trichaptaceae > Trichaptum > Trichaptum fuscoviolaceum. The sequence continues at coordinate 1,528,366 of CAJSYZ010000010.1, read as the reverse complement.
TGGGAATACCTTATATCGAATGTGACGGTCCTTACGAAGCTGAAGCTCTCGCGTCTTCGTTAGTCATTCGGGGCCACGCTCACTATGTTGCAAGTGAAGATACGGTATGGAAGCTTGTTTCTCATGAATGCTTCTTACTCACGGTGACATATTCTCAGGATGTGCTCATCTACGGAGCGCCTATGCTACGCAATTTGACGACTCGAAATGCTCCTCTTTCGCTGATTTATGGTGCAGATGTCCCATCTACACTTCAACTTTCCTGGGTCAGTTTCGTCGACTTTGCCCTCCTACTGGGAACGGACTTCTCTCGACGAATAAAGAATATCGGGCCGATGCGCGCTCTCAAGCTCATTCAAACGCATGGGAGCATCGAAAATATACTCGAGCGTGAAAGCCAGCATATTCCGTGGGACAGGAAGGCAAAGGCGGCTTATCTTGCAGAGATCGAGCTTGCGAGACTCGTATTCCGGAATCTGCCAGAAGTGCCTGTCCATGCCGACCTTGAAATGAAGTCGAGCGACGGGGCCGTTGTTAACGACTTGCTCACGCAATACGGCTTGCATAGAGAGGTTATGGAAGAGGATTGGGATTTTGGAGCTCCTCTCGCTGGCAATTACTTCGATGATAGCCCATCTGTTGGATTACCATAGTCTGGAAAATCCCGATAGTCTACTTGCTTGTCTTGCCGGTAAGGCTTAGCCGGGCAAATGCATTTGTCAAGAAGACCGCTGGGCGATCTCTTTCGATCCTGAAAAGGCAAACCGCTTGCCCAAACCGGGCCGGTCGTTCTCCCATCAAAAATTCGAATGAAAAGTCGTCTAGGAGACAGCCAATAAATGAGACTGGAAACGTCCGCAATCCGCGCTATATAAAAGCCAGCCACTACAGCGATGACCACCCATCCCCCTCTTCGCCTATCCTTTTCTTACCTGTTTCTTTCTCGTTGCTCTGGAGCGCGGGTTCTTTCATTCTTTTAAACCTTTTAAACCTTCGCTAGCGACTCCATCTCTCCAGAATTACCTACTGCTTGAACCGGCTTAAATCGAAAAAAGATCTATTCGCCACCCTCACCAACCCTTGAAAAATGCTCCATCTCTCTTTTGTCCTCGCATTTGCGATGCTCTTCGCCTCTGCATTTGCAGCACCATTAGCTGCCCGCCTGGAACAAATCTCCAACGTGAAATGTACGGGCAAAACGTAAGTTACAACTTCGAGAAAGACCCTTCCATACAGAAATCATATCTAATCACCACTCTTATTTCTCTTCTCCAGCGCCTTGGATTTCCATAGCGTAAATGTTGCCCAACTGCAGATCTGTGGCGGTATCGCGGGCACGATCGAGAAATGTCAAGGCGCCCCGACGTCCACCACCGGCCAGTCTGGAAATGCGCTTTTCTCAATCAACCCGGTAGTTAGTGGAGCGACGATAAACATCTCGAAGGGACGCTGGGAACGTGAGTCGTTATTTCATTCCTTCCTGCTTTATAGCTGCAATGCAGTCATGAAAAATGTATTGATTCTCAAACATATAAACAGAGGGCATCAAAGCTGCATTTGCTCAATGTGGCCAGGACATTCCCTTCACGGCCACCTTCGCGGGAGGGGCAAGTACGGGCGACGTCAATGTCTCGCTGACGCAGGTTTAAATGGCGGACGGGTCTATTTGCGCATTAATGTCAAGGATAGGGTGATATGGATTTCGACAGCCAGGGATATCGGTTCTATTTATATTGGGATGTATATGAGTTGTCTATTGTAAAGGATAATCAGGGCATTGTTGGGCATCATACCTCCTTAAGAACTGCAGTCGAATTTTGCTATTCCATCGAATTTAGTCGCGCTTTGCCGCAGACTGAGATCTCTGCAGTGTTTGCACATACTAACGCTCACATGAATACACGGACGCGTCTTAGAGCTGAAATCAGACAACATAACAACATGAGATAGAAGATGCGATGAACTTTATATTTGAGATGGAACTATAATAGATAGATGCAGTGAATGCCTAGTGCGGAGAGCAAATGAAGACAAGAAAAAGAAAAAGACTCCAGACCGGGGAGAAGCAATAACATGCGTAAGTACTGGGAAGATTGATCTCAGAGAAAGCAGACCATAACATAACAGAAAGGATCCGGAATAGAGAGAAAGGAGGTAGGTAGGGAAGAAAAGGTGTATATAAAAACGGAAAAGAAGTGTATAATATAAGATAGCATGAGACGGACAGACAGTATGAGACTCCAATTCGAAGAAGTTGTTAGCAAAGGGCACGGAGACGAAACACATGATGATAAGATTTAAAGTGAAGAGAGAAAGAAAGAGAGAAAGAGTAACTTGATTGGAGGACAGAGAAATGAACTGAAGCCAGAATAGACGATTTAATTGAATGACAACTCAAGTTCTGAATGAACACCACCAATACGATTTCCACCTTTAAACCCGCTATGTTAATTGTGTGCCAAATTCGACCGGAAAGATGGAGGGATCCTGATAATGATAAGAGGAGAGGAAGAGAATACGGATTTTCTTTCTTTCTTTCTTTTTTTCTTCTAGTTTGCGGGCTTCGGTCGATTCATGAAACGAGCTTCTGCACCGCGCCTGCACTCTTCGTGGTACGCGCATCGAGGACGAGCCTTTCGCCCGTCTCGTCCGAGTGCGTCTTCTGCAGCGTCTGTGGCCTGCTCGAGCTCGCCTCACCCATCGAATGACTCCGGTTCGGCTGCTGGCCCGGCGCAACGGCGCCCGCTGCATGTTCCTCGTCATCCACCGCAACAGATTCTCGTCTCCCAGCAGGACCAGCAGGAGCGGTAGGCGACCAAATGTCATCCTTCTCACTGACTCTCCGCGCCCCTTGGCTCTTCCTGCCCTTCGGCGGCTCGCCCAAGCGCATGCTCGCCATCTCGCCCGCCAGGCTCTTCAGCGTCCCTCTCGACGCCGTATCCAAGTTCGCCAGGCCCGCTTTCGTCGGCACGCGCTCGTCGCTCGACCGCCAGCTCGTCGCCACACTGCTCGCGCGGCCGCCGCCACCGCTCTCGTCGCCCTCGCCCTGTGCGCTACTCTGCGCCGAGAACGAGCTGCTCGAGCTCCGCGTGCGCTCGCGCTCGCCCGCGTGGTCCGCTCCATCGACGCCGTCCACGAACACCGCGCTCCCCGCCTCCCTCTCGCCATCGCCATCGCCGTCCTGGTACGTCACCTCGTTCGCGAGGCCCGAGCTCTGCGCGGGCACAGACGCAGGCACAGGCGGGAAATACTCTTGCCTCCCTTGCGGCGGGGGTACAGGCGGGAAGTACCCGCTTGGCTCCATGACCGGGAAGAACCCGCCCGCCGCTGGGCTCGTCGGCTGACTACCCGGACCATATGCATGATGCAGCGGACGCGACCCGACGGCCGGATTTAAGTGTGGCGCACCATGGCCTCCAACTCCCGGATGGCCCCAGAACGCACCGGGGCTCAACGCGGTACCCGGTGTGAATGGGCTGAACATGTGCGGCGGGAAGTGGATCGGCGGGGATGCCATACCCATGACGGCGTTGTACGGATAACTCATCGGCGTGGCTGCGTTCTGATTCTGCACAGAAGCCGCATGGCTCACACCAGAATGCTGATAAGCTGCTCCTCCCGCCGACGAATGCACCTGCTCTTGACTCATCCCACTCTCCGCCGGAGTAGGCGGGATCGCGCTACTCCCTCCCATGGGCCCCGCAGGGCTCGGCTGGGGCACGAACGAGAAGCTAGGCATGCTCGGCGTAATCGGCGGCAAGCCATACGGCGTCGCCATCTGCGCTCCCTGGCCCTGACCGATCGCCACATCCTGACTCTGCACATAGCCCGCCATCTGCGCATAAGTCGGTGGCGCACCGCTCGGCGTCTGCATCAGTCCAGGGTGAGGCGGTGGGTACGGGTGACCCGGGCTCTGCAGCTGGACGTACGCCGAGTACAAGAGCGGCGAGCCGGGGTGGCCCAGCGGCGAGATCGGCCCACCCATAGCGTATTGATACGGATGCGGCGTGTACGGGAACGCGTTCGGCGGCGGCGGTGGAGGGAGCGCAATCGTACCCGGATGTGCGGGGTGCTGTGCGCGCGGGGAGGTCGACATCGATGCTGTGGACGGGCGACGAGACTTGGGCGCTTCGAGTGTCTGCGATTGTCCGGAAGCTCGGGAGAGTTCAGCAGAAGACGAGCCCGAGCTCGTGTGCGTCTGCCTCAAGGGGGACGAAGATGTGGGAGATACAGTCAGTGACGTCGACGGAGTCTTCGCGTTCGGTTGCTGAGGGGGAGCGGACGACCCAGGAAGTGATGAAGCAGAATCCGACGAGCTCGAAGCTGCATTTGGGCCAGAAACTTTTCGCTCCGGTTGCTGTACTATTTGTTCTCCGTTTTGTGACTGCATCTGCGGGTTACTCAACCTTGCTAATCGCGGTGACGTCCCGATTACACCGGGCGCATTCGCGTTCAGAGACGACGCAGACGACAGCCCACTCCCCCTCCCGTCCTTACCCGCACTCACCACAGTCGCGTTTCCCTCCCCGAAACTCGTCCGCCTCTGCTGGTCCCGCTGATGCTGCTGCAAGATCGACGCCTGGAGGGACGCCGTCAACGGTAACGTCGCCGAAATCGGTCCCGGTGCCAGGCCCGCGCTCGCATTCCCAACTCCAACTCCAACTCCAAACCCAGCGTTCGAGCTCGAGGAGGTTGATGGGCGACTGGATCCATACGCCTCATACAGCGCGTTCCCGTTCCCACTACCAAAGCCGCCACCAGTCGCGCTGAGCGGTGAACCTACACCCGCACCGGCACCAACACCTGCACTGATGAGTTGCTGAAGCTGCGCAGCCTGCAACAGCGTCGCCGCCGCCGGCTGGATCGGCGTCATCCCCGCCGAATGAGGCGGCAACGGCGTCTGCGACGAGAATTTATCGTAATGCACTTTCAGCGTTCGGCCGTTAAAGTCATATCTATACAATATTACCAAAAGTCAATCATTTCTTTCCTTTCTTTTTCAAAAAAAAAGAAAAGCTGCGAATAAGCCAAATGACAGCCAAGACGCACCCATTAAACATCACCACCGCCCTCTCTGCATCCGCGTCCGACGCGAAGCTCACCGTCCCGAACCCTCGAGACCGCCCATCCGGGCCAAGCGCGACGTCGGCGCGGAGGATCGTGCCCGCTTGCCGGAAGAGATCTTTCAGATCTTGCCATTGGCAGTGAAATGGGAGCTGAAATTCCACCGTCAAGTAAGAAGAGAAACGATAAGCACATTAGACTCGAAAAAAAAAGACGACACGGGTAGGAGGAGAATGATAAAGGGTACGAATTCGAAGGAATATAAAGAAAAAAAGGGGGATACTCACATTCCCAACAAACAAACTCCTCATCCCCACTCCAAAACTGCCAACACCAGCGAACCCATTCAACCCCCCAAGCCCCGAAACCGGCCTCTCGCCAACACCCAAACCCATCCTGGAACTCAAACCCCCCATCGCGGACGCCGAAAATCCCGACCTCTCGCGCTCAAGCGCCCCAAGTCCGTACTCCGGTCCCAAGGGGTACTCCGCGAACCCGTTGTTGCTGAGGTCACTGCAAGCTTTGTTGTTGCCGAAGTACATGTTGCCGCTCGATGAGGAGGACGAGGCGGGCATGCTTCCATCCAGGTTGAAGTTGTTGTTGTTGTTGTTATTGTTGGCCGCCGTCATGGCAGCTATCAGCGCATACACATCCTCGTTCGACAGCTCCTTGCTCTGCTGAAGCTGCTGCAACTGCTGGACCTGCTGCAGACTCAGTCCGAGGCCCACTTCTTGAGTCTGCCCGTGCCCCGCGCTGATCTCGACCGGATGCTGTTGTTGCTGTTGTGACCTCTGCTGCTGATGTTGTTGTTGTAGCAGAAGCTGCAGCTGCGCCGGGGTGAGTGAAGACGGGAATGACAACCCCGCACCGGAGGAGCCCAGGGAACTCGCGATGGAAGACGAGGTGGAGAGCGAGGACGTCAGGGAGGGGAGGGGTGACGACCCGGCGAGCTGTCCTGACGATGACGGACTGAGAAAATGGGAGTTCACTTGCGCGTGCGGGCTGGGGACGTACAATCCTCCAGCTCCTGCCGACGCGCTGTACATACCATTCACACCCATCGCATCCAAGCCTACTCCCATCCCGATCGCGCCCGGCACCATCCCTATCCCAACACCAACACCAACACCCACACCTCCGCCTCCGACATCGCCCAACTGCGGGCCCATCCGATCCAGCCTCACCTCCAGCACCCGTCCTTGCCAATTATACCCATGGAACATATCCATCGCGCGCCCCGCATCCTCCGCGCTCGCCAGCAGCACCGTCCCGTGCCCCCGCGACCTGTTATCCGGGGACAGAGCGACGTCCGCGCGCAACACAGTCCCCGACCGCCGGAAGAGGTCTTTAAGGTCTTGCCATCGTACGCGGTAAGGCAGCTAAGTGAAGATGAATGTAAGTTATTGTCAATAATTTCGGAGGATTTTGCAGAGCTTAGGAATAAAAGAGGGAGAATAATAGGTGGATATGAAAAATGGGGATGAAAGAAAGGCGGTAGCATATAGACACGTAACGCCAATCATCAGCGATTATGGTGAAGATCTCGCATAGCAGCATCTCAACAACGAAACACCGATATTTGGGGCTGCAATACCTCTTCTCTGCTTCTTTCCCCTAACCTTCCTCTTTCCTCTATGCAGATCCTCACTGCCTCCTCCTCCGTAGATGAGTCATCAGAACACCGAGCACGAAGCAAATGACGCCAGTTGTATGCATCCCAGTACCTCTAGCACCCTTTCTCCCTTTCCCATTCCCCCAAGCCAGAAGATGAATCCGTCTCACAGGAAGCACGAAGCTCGACAAAGAACCCCATGTCCATCAAGACTAACTTGTCTTAAATCCCGCATTCCGTAAAACCACCATAAGAGTAATATCACGGAATGCACAAACACATAAAAGCCAACCAAACGAAAACAGAAAACTCACATTCCCGACGAACAGCTGCGTTCGCGTATCTTTACCAGGCGGGGGCCGCCCATCGGGCGTCGGGCGCGTCGAGGTCGCTTGCCGTATGACCGCTTCGACTTCGTCGATCGTCGGCTGGTGGTGGAGCTGTTCCTTAGCATTCAGATTGGGATTCGGGTTCGGGTTTGTGTCTGCTTTGGAAGTCGGGGGAGGGGGGTTTGAGGAAGTGGATGGGGCTGCGGATTGGGATTGGGATGTGGATTGGGATTGGTCGGTGTTTGTTTGTTGTTGCTGCTGCGGTGATTGAAGAGGAGCGTTTGAGGAAGATGGGAGTGCTTGTTGTTGAGTAGCTGTTTGCGCTTGCGACTGCGACTGTGATTCGGAGGAGGGGGTTTGTAGTTGAAGCTGCAGCGTCTGTTGTGATTGCGGGTACGAAGTGACCGAAGCATTTAATGCTGATGTGGAGGATTTATGAGAGGTAGGTGCAGCGGAGGAAGAAATAAAAGTACTCGTAGTTGAAGGGAGGGACGTATATGTAGGTGCAGATGTGTTTGTCTGTCCTGTGGAAAAGCCCGGGATACCCTGGAGTTGATGTTGCGCTCGCATCCGCCTGGAATCCGGAGAAGCCATCCCAGAACCCGAGGCAAACATAGACGCAGACGTGGAGGCGGATTGAGGGTGAGTCGCCGTCATCAGCGGTGATAAACCCCCGATTTGCGTATCCTGTCATCCGTGTCGAGAAAATAAATGATCGCATTTGCGGGTGAAGCAACGCAAAACAAAGACAAAAAAATAAGCGTCACGAAGAGAATATTAGTGAACTCAAACGGGGGACTCACCCCGCGCAATGAAGCCATATGCCCTCCTGTTCTTATGTCCCAAGTCTTCCGTAGCACTCAGAAGGATGCGATCGACAGGGTGTTCTCTCAAGCCCAAGCTGTCTTAATTTCCCCTCGCGTGCTATTCAAGTTATACTGTCGTGTGCACGTTGATTATACACTTGCTTTTTCCTTCTTCATAAGAGGATCGACTGGATAAATTCAATCCGGCGATTTCGAGGCCAGGCGAGTGTAGGATGAGAGAGACAAAGGTCAGCGTTCGTCAAAAACCAAATGTGTCTAGTCGTCGAGTTGAAGTAAGGTGATGTAGGCTATCACTGGACGGATAGGGAAGGGGGGCAGAGGCAGAGTGGAAACTGTGGAGTAAAAGGGTGAATTCCGTATCAGTATACATAGCGCCTTGTCGTCTTGCAACAGGCGCACCGTCACAGCAAACGAATGACGGACAAAGGTGTGGCGGCCGGGTTCGCCCAATGCAGGTTAGTATGCGAGAAATGGGTAAACGATTGGAGTTTGTTTGGAGCGCAGCAGCGAGTGAGGCTTCGAATTCTCGGTTGGTCGTTATTGCCTTCTGTTGGTATAGCTGGGGATCCTGTCCGTGATCGCGTCGGTGTGTGTTCGCAAGCGGAGCGCTTGAATGTAGGTGAAAAGCGAGCAAAGTGGGCAAGACAAGGGTGTCGAGGACGGGGACGGTGTCGAGGACGTGTATCCTAATGGATGTCTGTGACAGAAAGGGTCAGGAAGGGAGACTGAAAGAAGGAAGAAGGAGGGCCCCACCTGTGCCGCTTGGCGGAATGAAATCGACCACGAATTCACTCGCGCTCCACTCCAATTTCTGACACAAAAAACATAGTAAACATTCGGTAAAGTGACGCACTTTTCGGAAATTCACTCACCTGCCTCTTCCGTCTTTTATTTGTTTTCCGAAAACGTCATGTCGTCAATCTGCGTGACTGGGAAGTGTTGACAGAAGACCGGGGGAGGTTGGATGGAAGACGAAAGACGTCATTGCGACCGGGCTGTGACAACCCTGTAGTACGTCGGATTTTTAGTGCGAGAGTTTTCGCGGCCCGCATCATACTGCGTCACGCCTCCGGGCACCCCCGTTTTGGGGTCGGTGGCGCGCTTTTGGGGTGCTCGGTGCCATCAGCCATCATCGCCTACGGCAACCGTCAACAGCGACGACGATGACGGCGGCGGGCTGGAGGGCATGAGAGAGAGAGCGAGAGCGTGTGCAGATCGCCGCAAAGTAGTCGAGAAGTGGGCCTGACGATCACTCCTTACGATGTCATTCACTTCGAAAATCGACCCCTGCCTCGAGGGCCTAGACCGCACCCATAAACGCAAATTATCGCATCTGTGTATCTGCGTGCCTTGAAGGGGCATTCTTGTACCGCCTTTTAGTCCTTGCAAAGCCTGTTCTCTCCTGCGACGTCGATCATTCGATCATGCCTACTCAAGATTCGTTCTCGCCGATTCTTTCCGGACGAGCGGTACAATTGTACAGGCATTGGCCAAAAGTGACCGTGATGCCCATTTTTGGAATTTTTTTGGAATTTCTCCTCCTTCCTCCACGATTACAGTCTGAAAATATTTATGTATATAGTATACTTCTGTAGCATTGTATACACACAAGAGCTTTGATATGTTTACTTAAAATACTGAAATCCGACGCACCCGAAGGTTGAGATTTTTAGCCTAAAAATGCCTCTTTTTTGTCACATTTTGTTCCCGGACTCCGTGATACTCGATGCAAACCTCAGTCTTATTGTGTAGAAATGGTCACTAGTCTCTTGTGAATAACATATGAATTTATCAGATTTTTTTATCAATAGGAACTAGAGTTGAGCACCATGAAGTCTCTGTAACTCAAGTTTAAAAGGAAAAAATGGCTTTAAATGCTACTTTTTGCAATCCGGAATTTATATCTTTCGTTGCTCCGCTGAAAAAAATCGCAGAAAATCATATGCAGTAAAGGAGATGCTGATCGATTTTATCGTGAGGTTTGGACAGAGATTAGCCTGCTAATTGTGCTACAATTTGCTTTAGATGAATAAAAAACCCTATTTTTTGTGATTTATCCCAACAGGACTTCTTGCTTATTAATTCTTGCTCTTGCAAGGGCAACACCTGGCATATACTATAGAAACATTTATCTACTAGCTCTGCATTCACACAAATATTTTCGAAGTGTATGCTTCGCAGAAGAAGGAGAAATCTCAAAAAATGGCCAAAAATGGGCATCACGGTCACTTTTGGCCAATGCCTGTACGTACAGAATCTGCAATTATATACACTTCGCGGGAGAACGACATGATCTACGCATGTTCGCATACTGCGCACCGTTGCCAGTCACTCTCCATCTTTAAGTCGTTACCTGGGGTCGGCTATTCTCAAAGACGTCAACATGTTTATTCCGCAATGTACAGTATTCCCAAATCAGGTAAATCTCCGCAACATATCCCGTTGTGACTTAACGTTCGAATGGAAGCCCATGACGATGACGACAATGCAGGCTACAAGCAAGTGCATCTCCACCTTTATTGTAGACTCCGTGTGCGCTTCAGAGGGGCATCAATTTCATAGCTATTGAGTTCATGACTTCCGTTGGCTTTCGTGACGTCAATCCATGAGATACAGAAGAGCTCATACGTCGCATTGTATGCTTCTATCAACTGTCTCGTTAACAGCCTGCAATGTGTACAACTTGGAATAATCTCCGTGGATCATATATCTACACTGTTAGTAATCAGCAATACAGCCATGCATATACAAGAAAAACATAAGTTCTTCTTTGTAGTAACACAAGGATAACCAACGAGCCAATCGAGGGTAATTGGTCACAATAACAGACCAGAAAGTAGCCAAGACAGCAACGACAAAAAGAATGCCAACGATGACGTATTCTGCAATAAATTCGAAGTTCGAGATAAAAAGAAATGAGACTGCTATTGCGAAGAAAAGCGCCCTATTCCAGCAATTAAGCTTTGACCTAACGTATGACATATATATTATGGTGACCTACCCCCACATTAAAAAAGCATAGGGTACACTGTACATGAATGCCATTTTGATGAGCCCATGTTTGTCACATCTTCGGTCTCTGTAATAATCACTAGACTTTTGTTTCCTCTCAAAGTCAATGAAGTCCAGTGTCAAGTCAATCGGTAGCACTTACTGTTTCATTCATTTGCTCAGATGATTTTCGAAAGTGCTTTATGTGAAGCAACCCAAGAATGACACTGGATAGAGTGAGCACAGTCGAGATCAAACTTGCCATCCCTCCGATTGTTATCTTCGAGCCTTCGGTAACTTGTGGCAAAGCCAGATATGCGATATTAGCATTCAGAAGGACGGCAGCCTGTTCTCTCAATCAGTTAGTGTTAGTTCTTTTTAAGAATGCAAGTCAAACGTTTATGATTTCAACCTGCCAGTAATCTATGAGTTTGGCCGAGAAGATCTTATATTGGTGACCTCGAAAGTCAAATGGAGCAAAGAAATTTTCAATCTCGGTTTTGCGTTCCAGAGGCATATTGAAAAACAGAAGGGAGAGAATACGTAAAGAGATAGTGAAGTTTGCCTTCTTCTTCTCCTTCTCCTGAAACTTTTGATCAACAGAGATGCAGGCAAAGGGGACTCCGTAGAAAGTTATAAATCGAAAACTATCTATTTCATAACAAGTAAGTTTCCTTCAAGTAGGCACTTAAAATAGACTCACAAAGGACCAGCCCTATCCGAGCTGGAGTGATTGAATCATAAGGATATCATTCTGACAGATTTATAATCAATTAGTACGTACCACCCGCAGTAACCGAGTATGATGCATATCGGTCTGTATCTGTGGAAAGCATGAGTATGGCTTACTTTTTAGACCTGCAACATTACCTTCAATACGGTCAAGCAGGTCTAGCATTTTCTCCAGTTCTTCCTTCCCATAAGGTGACATGCTAGATAAGGAGGTATATGAGTCTGAATGAAAGGAGTTGATGTCAAATCAGCACAACTAATAAATTTCTTGAATGGTAAGTTCATACCGGTCAGATACCATGTAACCAAACCCTTCATCTCTTTGAAGAATGTATCGGGAAGGCAGTTTTCATGCGGATATGCTACGAGATGGTAAAAATAGCGCACAGTAGTCCAATTTTCTGCCCACATTTAGACAGATAAGAGGCTCGTAATAGAAGCTGGACGTACTTAAAACTCTTATGCGGTCCTCCCCTACTTCAAGTACATACTTCAGATCCAAATCATCAAGCCAGAACACACTTCGAGAACTATGATTGACAATGTAGTAAGCCCATTCCTTATCATCTTCGTTTTTATGATTTATAACCACTTCAAGCTTGTCACTGGAAGCGGGTGACACGGATACTATGTCAGAATTGGCAGACAACAGAAATCTACAGTGGACATAATCAACAAGATAGTTGACTATTTCACGTAGGTTGCTCTTGTAGATATCCACATCAGTGCTGAAAGCAACATTACGATATCTTGCACGGTTGTATCGATTGCCTTCGGGGTGTATAAATGATTTCCAGGGTTTGCATTCTTCCCTGCTGAAGTTCAGATATGAGAAATGGCCTATTAATGATATGAAACTGAGATATACTGGAAAACTTACTCGATATCTGGCAGAACTGTCATTCGCGGAACAGACTCTATTTGGGTTGTCGGCCTAACTTGAATGTATTCATATATGCCCAATGCGTCATTTAAAAGTAAAATAGATGAACGCGTACATGGGCGTCTCACGAGTGTATCGGTAATCTTCATGATCATCAGGATAGTTTCCTCTCAAAAGTAGTCCATTCTCGTTCATCCAGACCTCTGCTCTACTCAAGCGACTCTCTAGATTTTCTTTCGAATAAAAATCCTGATGCAAAATGAATGACGTATACTCAGAAAACCCAGGAGGAGCTAACTACTCACTTCGGATTCAATATCATATTCAATTGTCGAGTAGAAGTCTTCATCGCTCGCATTGACATCAATCACGGTGCTCGGGTTGCCATCATTACCAGTCGTGCTGAAAAGTGGTAAAATAGGAGCATTTGAGGCGCCTATCAATCCTAAGCCTAGGTACGGTAGCTTCATGCGTACAGTTCCCCAAAGCCAGTAGATACTCGACGATATCCGGGACGGAATCTTGTATAGAGCACGGACGACCTGATAGAACGGGCTATCCTGGGAGGGCCGTAGCACACGAGGCATGGCAGTAGCCGGGATGGGGAACATTGATGGGCACTGGCAAGGAATGTGGTGGGTACAAACGTGCATATTATATGTATCCAGCAGCCTGGACTCGCAGCCTGGAGAGCTTTGTTACACCCAACAATTGAGCACGTCTCTGTTCATAATGGATTCAAGTCGTAAGTGAAAGGAACTGCTTCGTGTACAACACGAAGCAGTTCCTTTCACATAATGCATGAGAGACTTCATACATTCCCTATGTAGACGGATTGCTACTTGTTATAGTACCCAGATAGCCAGAAATCGGAGGATACTCACTTGTATATGCCCGCACAAGCAGCTCATTCCTTCCTCGACTCCACACCGGAATATGGTGTTGACTTTTCCGATCATCGCGCGGCTTCAAGTGAAGTTCTGTGGGCGTTTGTGGGCGCCTACTAGTAGTAGTTCCTTACCAAACTTGAAGGCGGATGCCAGTGTTCCAGTTTATGGCCGGTCTACATCATGACGTAATTTCAACTCAAAAGAAACGCGTCTTCAACTCCTATGCGCATCTTCCGTTCTTTGTTCACTCTCCAATAACTTCTTGGTTAGCTATACCCGGTAGCGTCTTGTTTTCGGGGAGATATTAAGTCCTCTATCTCTACATCCTTCGGGAGTGGGTGACCTCGATTCTCTAGCCTCAGAACATCATCTCTCTTTATGGGGACGTCGAGGAACCGAAGCAGGTCTCGGACCTTGCTACTACCTTTGCTCTTCTCACTGGCCTGGTTAGCACAGCTTAACCTCGCATCTCAGCCTCAAAGTATTCTATCGGTTGACTCTCTGGCGGCGGTCGCTGTCTCTCCATCAACGCAAGTGATCACCGACGAAATCATATCCGCAGCACGAGATGCACACGCCCAAAAGACATGCGCGTCCTGCCGAGCGCTGCTCGTGCCCTTCAAGCGGCTTGCGCACCTTGGGGACGCGAGCTTCGTCAACGCTGTCGTCCAGCTCTGCAAGGTCCGGAAGCTCGCCGACCCCGACATATGCGAGGGCGACGTGGGTTCACAAGGTCCCATCATTGCGCATGGGCTCCGGCAGATCTCAACGTCAGGTCGGACAGCGACGCTGCTGTGCAATGCGCTGTTTGGGATGTGCGACCTTGTTCCCGCGGAGCCATATAATATGACGTTCCCCGAACTCACGCGAGAGGACCGAGAGGATGTGGAGACGACAAGAACTGACAGTGAGGCGAGGATTACGGTGGCATCCGGATTGGAAAGAACAGAAAGAAGGAAGCCGTTTCAGGTTGTACATCTCAGTGATGTACACATTGATCGTCACTATACCGTGCGTGGCCTCTTCATTGTGTTTAACCACGAAATTCGTCCGCGCACTTTATATTCATCTCACCCTTTCTGTTCCCATTGAATTAATTATAGGTTGGCTCCGAAGCGAACTGCACGAAGTATATCTGCTGTCGGGACTTCACTTCTTCCAATGGTCCGGACTCCAGAGTGAGTCGTCCTAAGATTGAGGGACGTAAGAACAAAGACAAAGACGAAGATGGCGAGATCTCAGACCCAGCAGGGCCGTACGGCAACATCCGATGCGACTCCCCAATATCTCTCGCGGACAGCATGGTCCATGCTATCAACGAGTTGGTACCCGACGCACTGTTCACAATATCGAGTGGTGACGTTGTTGACCGTGCGTACATAGATTATACTGTAATTCACATTCTTGGAGCTGACTTTGTGTACGTCCTTGATTCTAGACGCGAATTGGCTTTTGACGCAAAGGTCTGCACGCTTGTAGATCGGCGCATGAGAGAAGTTGCTGAGTGCTTGTTGTACAGCGTAGTCGAGGATGAGCTGCATTCCTTCCATGCCCAACTATTTGCCAACCTCTCCGAGAGCAACGTCTTTTACGGATCCTTCGGTATGTGTTTAAAGTATTGTTATGTGTACCACCGTGGTCGCTTATGTATCTATGCATTGCATTTTCATGGTTACAGGAAATCAGTGGGTGTCTCATCAAGAATGGGTGTTAAACCGTACTGATTGTCTGTTATTGATCAGTGATACATACCCTACCAACGACTTCCCTCGCAACACCTCCGGTGTAGACGACGGTATCGAGTGGTTGTTCGAACTAATTAGCTCCGATTGGCAGGTTCGTTCAGTGGCTTTAACGTCAGTGGCCTAGAACGTTTGCTCAATGAGTCTGGTTCTTCGTAGCCATGGATCGGCGAGAAAGGCGCCTCATACATCCGCCATATGTCGGGATCATACGCCGTTGTGCACCCTGGGACGAAGTTGAAGTGTGTCCTCTTTTATTCTATCGTCTCTTGATACTCCTGTTCTTACGTCGTATAGGCTCATATCGGTCAATACGCAATACTGGTACAAATTCAAGTATGTTTTCGTTAAGGATTATACGTCTGGAGCGCTTCTGATCATAGTCATTATAGCTTCTGGCTATATGATAGCGACGAGTTCCAGTAAGCTTCTCTCCCTCATACATCTAGGGAAACATCTCATCTAGACATATCTATTCCTAAGACCGGATCCAAACGGTATACTGGAATTTCTGATCACGGAACTAGCGGCTGCAGAGAAGGCGGGTCAGCGGGCGTGGATCTTCGGGCATATTCCCCCAGGCTCGAGCGATGTAGTGCGGGACCAAGTACGCTCCTTCTTTCCCTCCATGCTTTCAGAATAGTTGCTGAATCTTACCGATGATTAGTCGAACTACTACAATCAAATCGTCCGTCGTTATCAGAAGACAATTGCCGGGCAATTCTATGGCCATACGCACTATGTATGCTCCATATCTGCGTACTGATTCAAGCTTGCCAGTGCTGAGCATGAAATTCAGGACCAATTTCAAGTAGCTTATACTAACTACTCAGATCCGAACCCGGAGAATGCGATGAGCTTTGGATTAGTTGCTCCATCTCTGACTCCAACGAGTACGTGGACGGACTCCATGAACACGAAAGTCATATATTTGACAACTTGCTTGAACTAGATGGCAACCCGGCCTTCACTGTCTACGACGTTGATCCGGATACGTACGACATCATGGATGCGAAAGTTTATATAGGTAAAATGAACTGCTAGATTATTGTTAGGCACATCGCTTCTGACGCTAATACTTCCTTTCATGTTATGTAGCAAACATGTCGGAACCTGACTACCAGGATGAACGTAAAGACTCTCCTTCCTCAACTCTCACATGTATGCTAACCAGTCAATGTAACGCAGCCGTATGGGGTCTCTACTATTCCGCGCGAGAATCTTACGGCCCGCTCGTTGCTTCATTGAACCCATCATTCGATCCGTCGTCTGCCTCGAGTCCGCTTGACGCGTCGTTCTGGCACTCTCTGACCGAGGTGTTCGCGACGAATGACACAGCATTCAGCTTGTATCGCAACAGGACCGTGCGCGATGCTCCACCACCTATAGGCGGGAGGAACTGTTCAGAAACGTGCAGAAACGTCACTATTTGTGACATGCGGGCTATGCGGGCGGAGGATAGTTGTGTAAGTTCGGTCTCTAGTTTCTTTGAAATTTCACCCTTCGTTTTTTTGTTTTCCTTCCACCACTGTACTTGCGGCTGCTGTTGTGCTATGCGGTACACTAAAGCTGTTAATTCACACTCTATCTTTTTAGTTCCGACAGAGTTTAAAGGACATCGATTTCCCAAACAAGCCCGATCCAAACCCGGGGAAGTTCAGTTTCCCGGAGCTAGAGATCCATGAGGCCTGTGAAGGGAGCGCCGTACCGAGCATAATGAGGAAACTGATCCTATGGTCTTTGGAGTAGGAGCAAATCAGATCAACATATTTCCGCTCTTCACGTTTATCCTATGTATCATAGTGTAGTTGTTTGCCATCCATGCATATATACCACCACCAGCCTCCAGGAGTCTCTTGTTCCTCAGCTTTGGAGGAAGATAGAATTGTTCTTGTCTACTGCGACTGAATGCGCGGACTTTAAACTTTGAATTCAGGACCCTGAGACCTCCTTCACTCAAGTCGGCAAGGTCTCATACACTATGTAGTATTTCACGTCTCGACAAGCCGAGGGCATTCGTCACAGCCTGTTGGACAAGTACGCATCTACTACGGCTCTCATAAAGATTCAGCATTTATAAACATTCTTATGCCTAACACCATGAGTGCCATCTACCGTTTATCTAGGACTCCGGGACCGACACTGCGTAAGAGGCTGCTGTCGTTGAGGTCAAGCTGCTGCGATTCATTGCATTCCGTGTCGGCGGGTCAGCGCGTACTAGAGTGGAATATTTGCTGCCGGCCGTCGTCTTCTATCCAAGGACTCAACTATGACACCATCTCTCCGCCTGATTGCAGGGAGAATGATGACTACGTTGGGGTATATTCGTGTCGTGACCACCGCGGACCAGAGAGCGCAGAAGAAGGCAGCGGAGGAGGCAGGCAAGCCAGCTCACTGGGTAGACGAGAGTGGGGGTGCATTCACAAATCCTTGGCCGAGCTTTCGAAAGCATGGTTTCAAAGATCATATTAATGTAGGTGTCAACTCTTTCTCTTTATTACTAGATTATATCAACAATACTTCAGCCGTCCTTCCGCACATAATGAAGTCTAAACCTATCCCCGAGGACTTGAAGACTCGATTAACTGTTGTCAAACCTACCTGGGGCTTCTCTGAAAGTGGCACTCTGGTGGCTGAGACTCGGGACAAGATCAAAGCGACATGGTTGGGTCATGCGTGCTTCCTCGTAGAACTACCGGTCCGCTCGCCTGATGCCAGTGTGGGACGTGGTGCAAGAATACTACAGCGGGTTACCAAAAATGATCGTCACCCCCTGGTTGTGACGCATTTTCTCGGAACATATCTTCCTCTTGTTTTTGTACCTTCGGTATCTGTGAAATATTATAAGCAGACCTTGTTAATCAGAAAACATAAAAAATCAGGAAGGGCCTGCTTTGCAGTCAAGGAAAATGTGTGCTTTAGTACCGTGGGAAAACACTCAAAATGACAAAGTTGTCGGATATGTTGAATTTTCTGTGACAGAACCCACAAAGCAATCACTGTTCTAATTTCATGGAAAGCTCTGTTAGATGTCCTAATATATAACATAAATTTATCAAAAGCAATTAACTTGGAGTTCAGAAGTTATCACAAAATGAACCTCAGATTCATGAATTAAAACCAAATTTTGGCTTTATTTGGTACTTTTCGGGATTCTGCACTGTCCAAAGGTCACGCAAGCAGTATCTGAACATGAAATTCATACAATAGGTTACACAGACATGTAGCTATATGCCGTGAAATTTTGAAGCTGCTTGGGCCCAAAATGAGAGTTTCCGGCAGCATATAAAGACAAAAATGATGCCAAATTAGGTAATTCCGAGAACACAGAAAGTCCTCGCTACATCCTTACTTTCGTTGGAGATCTCCTTCATTTCTATGCTGTTATACATGGAATGAAGATGTAGTTATACATAAATATTTATAGAAATTTTGCTGCTGTGTGGAGATAACAAAACTCGAAAAACCATAAATCAGGGGGGTGACGATCACTTTTGGTAACCCGCTGTATTTGACCCGGTGTTCAGCGACCGCTGCTCTCCAAGTCAATTTGTGGGACCAAAACGGATTACAGGTGATTGCACGCATATCAATCATTCTCAGCATATATTCACTAACTTAATATGAATTATAGAGCCTCCGTGCAAAATCTCTGAAATCCCTGAAGTCGATGCTATTATTTTTGGACTATGCAGTGTTTTGATGATTGACCTTCGTTTAGCACAATCATTATGACCAGTACGTCTGACGAAAGTCCTAAGTTCCAATCAACAGTGATGTGTTTATGTAGCCTCGACACCCATACCATTTCTGAGCTTATGAAGAGCAAGCGACCTCCACAAATATTCGCCCCTCTTGGTAATCGGCCATATTTCCACTCTCGAGGCATAAAAGACAAGCTGGTACACACCTTGGATTGGTGGGAAGGGAAGCGTGTCGAAATTAACGTGAACATGAAGTCGAACGACGTGCAAGACGAAGCTAACGCCGAATCCGAGTCAAAGCCTACGGCCGGTACCTTGGTTGCTTTCGACGTAACATGCACACCAGCGCAGCACTTCACCGGGCGCGGTTTATTTGACCGGTGCCAGACGCTCTGGACAAGCTGGGTCGTACAAGAGGTTGTCCCTGATGAAATCACGAGCACTACGAAGGGCGGGCATATTTACTTTGCTGGGGACACGGGATACCGGACTGTCCGTGACGGGCAAGATGAGGACGTTGTGCCGACGTGCCCTGCATTCAAGGAAATAGGCGAGGTAGCTTCGACTTTGCTATGATTCCTATTGGGTACGTAGATTATTCCGGGTCATATTTTTTATGGTTACGTGTTAATAGGGGATACATGCCAGTGGCGTACCAGCCGCGTGACTTCATGTCCCCAGTTCACTGTTCACCGCGCGACAGTGTCGCTGTGTTCAAGGACATTCGTGCGAAGAAAGCATTGGGTATGCATTGGGGTTAGGCTTCTTTGCCCTATAATCAGTACCGAAATAACTGACAAGTGCTCTAATACAGGACATGGTTGTTGGCGAGTGAAGGAGTTTTGGAGCCCCCAGTTCTTCTGACCGAACAGCGCAGGAACGCCAGCATTGCAGATGAGGACTTCGTGGTCTGCAATATCGGAGAGACGAGACTCTATTCATGCAATTCATGACAATACTCTGTCGTAGAATGTTGTTGTGTGTAATCGGACGGTTCGGGTCATGGCCTAATATTTTGACATTCAAGAAACAACGAAAGCCTGATTCTCTCAGCGAGAATCACGTCTAATAATGCATCTTTCCCGAGACGTATTCAAGATTGTTTCTCGTAACGTCACCACACCAAGCCAATTGGGATGTGTGCTCAAATTCAGAGGCCAGACGATCTTGCTACCGATTCTCAATTTTGAGCGACTTCAGCCTCGTCTTATAATAGTATTCCAGTATTTGTTCGAATTCGCATTGTCTTTATATTGTGTCTTCTCAATGATAAGTTACTCGAAATTGTGCATATGATTACACGAGACAAAAGTACATTATGGTTACATAGGCTTGCAATACATGGGCACGCAACATATTAGTTAGCCAAAACGACGATAAGTAGAATAAAGACAGCAAACACCCCCTGCGCATCACGTTCATAGTCGCATTCTGTAATGTCGATGAACTAAGCCCTATTACACGTTAACATATGCTTGACTCCTGAGTTGCTTTCCTTCTCAGTTGTCCCGTAACCTTTCGAACCGCCTTTGGCAAGGAAGGAAGAGGAAGAGACGCGGCTTTGACTAGCACAGGCTTGACCAGTGCTGTCGTTTTCCTCTGCACAATTCTGCGAGCACGTATTATATGCCTTGCTACTGGTGGCCTTTCATCCTCTGATATATTAGAAGGTTTAAGCCAACTCTGGACTGCCTGCGTGAGATTGCGTGCGAATGCGGCCCAACTGCTAATCTGCAAAATTGTCCACACACAAGCGATTAGCACAAAGCAGAAAACCAGGCTCAGCACGATAGATTTCGGATCAAGGCGAATCTGTAAGGAGGCGACGTAGACGATTGCAACAACGAAAGATAAGGCTCTACGGCAAATGTCAGTAGAGGATCGGGACTCTTAGCGGTATAAGAAACATACCCCCACATCAGTAATCCATAGGGAAGACTGTACATTAGTGCCAGTTTTAGCATTCTGTGCTTCTCGCTCCACCAATGGCTAAGATAGCCAGCCTAATGGTACGTAAGTTCTACTAATGGCTATAGAGGTTAAACACGACAACGTACAATGTCAGAAGTATCTTTCTCTTGTAAAGCTCTCATGCGTTTAGTCAAAAGTAGACCAAGAATGACGCTAGCTAACGATGTAATCATCGATATGAAGCTAGCAATTTCGCCTATAGACAGGCTACTTGAATTGCTTGAATTAGAGTCACTTGAGTTGGAGTTTGAATCACTCGATGTCGCATTTGCTGTCGGTATGACTCCCGAAATCGCAAGATACGCGATGTTTGCATTGAGAAGAACAGCAGCCTTTTAAAAAGATCAGTCGATTCTATCGAGGACGTGAATTAGTTTCCCTACGTTTATAATCTCTGCTTGCCAGCTGTCTACAATACGCTCTGTAAAATCAGCGAATGCGATCCTTTGAACCATATGATCAACAAAAGCTTTGTTGACCATATCAAGGCGCTTCAGCGGCACGTGGAACAGAAGAAAAGATAGAAAGTAGCCAAAGCTAGAGATCGGTTTCTGCTGTTCTTCGTGTACAGACACGCCTAGTGAAAGGCGAGCATACGAATGCCCATAAAAGTGATAGTATCTCTCAAGTTCTACGTATGCATAGATTGTAAGTGTCAAACGTATTTGAAAGAGAAAGACACGTACCGAATCGCGATCGAAGTCGAGCTGGACCACACATCAGCATATTTCATATTTCATATTAGATTCAGTCGAAGTAGGCACCTGCAGAAGCAACAACATACGCCTGTGCCTTTCCTGCGTTTACCAGTGCTGGATAGTTAAAATTAGTTAGCCACCGGCACTACGCCACTACGTATCTCAAAGACAAGCACTAACATTCCATTTTATCCGTTAAGGTCAGAAATCTTTCGATTTCATCCTTCGTATATCCCGCAAGAGATTCTAACGATGTCGTAGAGTCTTTGACATGTCTTTCAGCTCACTATTCCTGACAGGATCCGTACACCTCCCCTTACCTGTTAAAGTCCACACCAAAATGCCGTTCAACTCCGCGAAGAAACCAATGGGGAGCTCGTTGCCATGAGGGAATGAAGCAAGATGCATGTAATATTCGTAAGTCAGCCAGATCCCTAGAGCTTACAATTCAGCATTGTTACAGACTGAGACAATGAGACGCGTACATACGGAGATGTGGAAGTGATCGAGAGCCACCGTGCACTTGGGTATCAAATTCAAACTCCTCCAACCAAATTATGTGCTGAGCTGAATGATCTGCAATATAGTAGTCCCATGTAATGTAATCCACCGTGTCAAAAACGATTTCGAGACTCTTTCTTTCTGGAATGTAGTTATATTTTTGCTCCAGACGAAAAAGTTCATCTTCTAGCCGATCTATTACACCCAGAACTTGCTCATTATGACATTCGATGTCCTCTTTGTCGCAGTTTTCATGGTAGATGTCGACATCAGAGGTGAAAGTGATTTCCTTCTCTACAGTCTTGTGATACAGCATGCCTTCTGGATGGGTAAAAGAACTCCACCCCTCGTACTCGTGTCTCCTGTTTAGTTTGAAGGGAAAATCAGGTCGTCGTTTGGAGAAGCGTAATGAAAGTATAGATAAATCACTGACTTGAGGTTAGCAGCTGGTAGCATAGGATCAACCTTCCACACAGGACCTCGATCAGTGCTACGCAAGCATTGTGAGATCCAATAGTATGCGCATATCACATGTGAGTACGCACAACCTAACTCGATGATCATAACGTTTGAGGCTGGACGGAAGTATGGGGTTCAGAGTAAGCCCCCCAGGTCGAGCTCGAACCCCAGCCGGCGCAGCGATTTCACCGTAGCCCAGTTCGACAATGCCCACTCTCGACTGCAGCGCCAAGTCGCCCGTGATACCACCGCCAGTGAATGACTCAGAGGCCCATATGGTCAGTGGCTCGGAAATCGAAAATGCCATAGACGCAGCCCCATTATCCTCAATGGAGGAGGAGACTGAGGAGTTGACAAGGTGTTCATAAGCTCCATCCCTAGTAGACGACCGATCGAGCGGAGGCAAACTAGATGTGCTATTGGCGCCGTCCGATGTCATAGTGACAGGGCCAGCGTTCCGCAGCATTTCTCGTAGACGCTCACTTGCTCACTTGCTTCGATACAGTGAGGGTGACAGAGTACGGTAGCGAGAGAAATTTAGGAGAGGCGTCTGCAAGAAAGGTCAGAGAAGTGCTGGGACTCGGTGTAGTTGTTGTAGGAGAGAACAGAAGTCTTGGCTTCTGTCCCGTACCATACCCTTGAGGCCAACAAGCAGTGCCGGGCTGCCTGCAAGCTTGGGGTAGCCAGCCACGACGGTCCCATAAGTACGAAGAAGCTACACAATGGTGGATAAGAGGTTCCCGAAACAGATTTTGATTAGCAGCTGCTGCCATTGAGTAGTCTTTAAGGACAGCATGCCCTGTAATGTGGGTATCATGTCCGTATGAGCAATCTTGTCGTGCCTTATGGTTCCAACGTGAACGACGGTGAGTAACTTGAAGAAGTGCCGCCTGAAGGGACCCGCATTAGTTGAACCCACAAAATTTCCCACGCCGGACGAAATTGACAGAAGGCTTTATTAAAACAAGGCTGAGAATACATCAAATAACTGATATAAACGATTAATACATTACATTACGGACACAATAATACAGTAGGTCCAAGTGCGTTAGCATGAAATGAATAGAACGTCGACAACAACACTCTACACGTTACACAGATATGGGCTGAGCTCGTTCACCGGCAGGCCTGGCTGTGACACTTCCAAAAAATGTACTCGTTCTTCTGACAGCAATGATTGCACTTTCACGAGCAATAGTCACAGCCCTAGCAGTAGCCCTTTTCCGTACTCTGGTAATCCTCTGGGCCACAAAATGCCGCTCCTCATCCGGAATATCGTCATGCGGCAGCCACTTCCAGAATTGCAGGCCGTCTACAAACGTCGCCCAGCTATCAATTTGGAGGATGACCCATACGCAAGTCACTAGGGCAATGGAGAAGACGACCACGAGAATGATGAAGGGGACGTTGAACCTAAATTGTGCGATCGCCATGAAAATGATCGCAACTACGAATGAAATTGCTCTGTCAAACGTACGATAAAATCAGAGAACATTACTACTATGAGTATTGGAGAAATAAGACATACCCCCACATGAGCATAGCATACGGAAGGCTAAACATCAAAGCGAGTTTAAACAAGCCTTGCTTATCGTTCCACCAGCGTTGTAGATACCCTGCCTGATTAATCCGGTCAGAATGCCCGTACTGAAAAATAAGCAGACAAGAGACGCGGAACATACAGCGTCCGATGCTCCCTTTTCATCAAGACCTCGAACCCGCTTTGTCAAAAGAAGTCCGAGAATGACACTGCATAGAGACATCACGATAGAAATAAAGCTGGCCACAACCCCTAAGGTGATTTCCCCTGGCTTGTCAAGGATACCAGGGATAGCTAGATAAGCTACATTGGCATTCAGGAGTACGGCAGACTAAGAAAAGTGTCAGCCCAAATCCAACTGTCAAGACTTAGCTATAATATACCCATCTAAACTCACATTTATGACTTCTGCCTGCCAGCTATCCACCAACTTGGATGCAAACGCCTTGAACGCGACATCTTTTACTTGGTGGTCTACGTAAAGCTTATCGAGCATCTCAAGGCGTTTTGATGGTACATGGAATAGCAATAAAGATAGGAATAGGCTAAGACTTGAACGCGGTTTCCTCGTTGACTTGTGAACGCTTTGGTCGAGAGTTATACGGGCACCGGGAGCGCCACTATAATTATAATATCTCTCGGTTTCTGAAGAAGATTGAGATATTGTGTCGTAATAGAAAGAGTAAGAAACAAACCAAACATAGACCACAGCCTGGCTTTTCCTAGAATAAGTTGTATGTTCTTGGAAATGGTCTACCTCGAAACTCACCTCCGGAGGCGACCGCATACACTGGGGCCGTCTTTTCAAGATCTGATAAGCAATAACTTAGTAAGATCTCAAGGAATCGCGAAGGAAATCACCTTCAAGTCGGTCCGCAACTACAAGGAAGCGTTCCAACTTTTCATCTGTATAGGGAGCAAGAGAATCTAGTGAAGTCAACGTGTCTGTAGAGCAGAGCTACTAGTAAACACACTACGAAATCAGATCAGAAAGTGTAAGTTTTACCTGCTAGACTCCAGGTGATCATTCCACGCAATTCGTCGAAGAAATTGTTCGGCAGCGAGTTGTAGTAAGGGAAGTAGCATAGATGTTGATAGTATTCGTAATTTATCTTGTGTTCTGAAGTTAATCAGATTAGCTGGAGCCTTCTGAAGGAAAGCGTAGCACACGACTCACTAAGGTGTGGGAGGGATTCAGCTCCTCCTTTAATATCAGTCTGAATATGATACTTCTTTAGCCAGAGTAGATGCCGAGATTTGTGGTCAGCGATATAGTACTCCCAAGTCCCGTCAGAGGCAAGATCGAATACGATTTCTAAATCCCTCCCGTCCCTGAATTCTTCTGCTCGTGGTGAGATCCTCAATGTATGGCGGATGTGGTTAGTGAAGTCACGGAGCTCTTTGAGAGTATCCTCTTCGTAAATATTGACGTCCGTGGAGAACCTGAGACCATCGATGATAGCGGAGTGATAAAGGACACCCTCTGGGTGTGTGCAAGGTGACCATTCTCCGCGAGGCTTTCTCCTGTTCCGATAAATTGAAATTGAAGAGTCAGGTTAAATGAATAATAGCGTCAAAGGAACCTGGTACCCACAAAAACTGCGATGCTGAGAGCATCGTTTTGATCTCGAATTCATCGTCATTTTCGGGACTAACTATAATTAATAAAACTATCGAGCTTAAGCTTTGAATGACGCACATCTCTATTTTACGATCGTAACGATGTAAATAACTAGGGACAGTTCCTCGTATTCTATGCTGGCCTTTTCGGAGTGTATGCGAGTTCGGAGCAGCAGTGGTTCCACCGGGAGGAACATGGATTTCCTCTCCTTCAACTTCCGTCGGGCTGCAAGGAAGAGGCTCATCTCTCAACGGATCACTGCCAGTGAATATGCGTTTAACAGGCTGAGGGTTAAATTCATCGTCATTGTCGTCATATCCCTTCGTAGGTTGCGGCAGCTCGCTGACATTCGTTTCCTCAGCTAGTTCTTCCTCTTCCTCCTTTATCGAGAGCATAGTTGAAGCTCGGCCTTCGGACCGTGGTGAGCCGCCCGCATTACTGGCAGCGATCGAAGAAGATGGGGATGAGCTGCACCCGACGGTACTGCTCGCTGCTATCGAGGGAGGCAGAGATGAGTTGAATGTCGGTAAGCAAGGGCTCGAATCCGTTCCTCTTTTCCCCGCCCTCCAACTAATGTCCTTCAAGTCTTCATCTCGAGGTCGTCGAGCCGTGAATAAAGCACGTAGAAAGTCGAAAAGCCGGAGTATGCGCGAGTGCGAACTCGGTGGGTAAGCTCGGTCGGACCGGAACAGATACCGGAAGAGCTTCACAAGAACGGTTCGTAATCTTTGCGAGACTGGAAGCGTAGACATATCCAAAGTCCAGTATATACAAAAGAGGGCAAGATCAAGTCAGCGAGGAGGTGTACCAATCCAAGAGGTGGTCAATGCGAGAAAAGGGCAAGCTCGCCAAAGGGATCGATTGAGCACCAGCGTCCCAGCGCATGCCAGTCTATAGCGCTGAAAGCAGACTTGCTTGCGCAGGCAGGCCCATGTCTGTGACCGATAGCTTTAGCGCCCATAGATATATTTACTTGATGCAGCAACACGTGTTTGTTGCCTCGATGCACACTATGTAAAGAAACAGAAGTCGGTCTATACAGTCGTCCGACGTTGAATGACGACTTACAGGCTCGTTGGAGGAAGTATCAACGATAAGACTCCGTTTCCACCGGGGAAGACTGGTGGCTCCAGAGGAGGGCGGCCCTGCCACTCACACAAAAAGGCCCAGAATGAACGATCTTACAAGGTGACGAACTTCGATTATGTCGATGACTATCAAGAGAGAAGGATCGTGTTTGTGGTACTTGTGTATTTTCACAACTTGGAACTTGGAGACGTGGACGTGGTCAGGGGATAAGAGTCTTAAGAGATGATTTTTCTACTCAGGCGCCGACCTGAAGTATTCTTTCCGGAACTTGAATTTGACAAAAAAGGAAATTTCTCAAATCAAGTAATTTGAGAAAATAGAGTTTTGAAGGTGACTGATCACCCTTTGACTCACTAATTGTCATCAATAAAGGACAGTAACTTGGCAAGCCTGACATGGTGAAGCGCAGGAAAACAATCTATGTTTTCTTTCAAGCAAAGCTACAACAGCGGTTACGAGATATAACAATTGTAAAGCAATAAGATAGCAGATTCAAGTTGGTCTATGCTACAATGAAGAGTACTTGCAATCAAGCAGCCCAGGCCCATGACTCACGGCGGTTGAGATCGATCTCACCCGCAGCCTCGCGAGCTTTCACAGAACGCGCAGCACGAGTTCCCTGAAACAGAGGGTTTAATGAAAAGAACGATGTATGAAATCAAAGAACATCAACTCACAGCTTGCTTGCTGCACGTCTTCGTTGTCTTCGGGTTTGCAGCAGCACTGGTGGTGGTCGCATCTGTGCCTGTGGCCTTGTTGGATCCGGCGTTTCCACCCTGCGAGATCAATACGCAGTTTCCGAAACCACCGGCCGTGGTGAACGAGACGAGACAGCTAGCTCCATCCTTACCGCCGGTGCACTTCGTACCAGACGGGAGAGTACCCGAAACCTGTACGGTGCCGGTCGACGAAGGTGCGAGGACACCGTTCTTCGTGATAGAGACGGAACCACCCGTGAACGACTTGCCTGTGCCAGCCGTGTCGATGAGCGTGGAAGCGATTTGGGTTGAACCGTCTTTGCCACTAATCGGGAATACAAGTTGTCAGATTAAAGTCAGAAGAACTTAAACTCCGCACGTACCCATTGAAGTTCTGCACAGAAACGGTGAAAGCATTACCGTTGGCCTTCACAGGCGTGGTATCCGCGAGCGCATCAGCGATGTTAACGCTACCGCATGGGGTTTTCTTCGAGGGTCTTTGTACATCAGACCGTGCTCCTTGGCCTGAGACGCCCAAAGCAGGCTCGATAAGTGCGTGGCCGAATGCCTGCATGGGCATGGAGAGGGCGAGGGCGAAGAGAGAAAGTTTGGCGAAGGATGAGGCGAACATGTTGATAGCGTGGACTAGACTAAACTAGAGAAACTGAGATACGAGCAAGGTAGAATTGATGTGTGATGATCGTGAATGAATGCGAATACAGAGAGAGCAGTGCGATATATGCGTGAGTTGATAATGAATGAGAGTCGGAAAGTCAGAAGTTTGGAAGGTATCGAGGATCCGGCCTCAGGAATAAGTGTTTAATGCGAGAAGAGGTGGGGGTAATGAAGGGAAGACTTGGGCCAGGTACTCAGCTTTTATAGTCCTAGCACAATAGCCTCGATGGTTGAAAAGCCATATTCGGCCGGAGTTCCGAGCGTGGTGGCGGTGCCAAAATAGGCAATCTGATTCGCCCATCAATTGAGCGCCCAATCAAATCGAACCACCACATGCCAAAATCGGTTTGTTTGTTAGCGACCACAAATTGACCGAGTTCATTGTCCGGGTGGTTGCATACCGTGCAAATCGTGGTCGTTGCTATGTCCTTCAGCTGAGTGCCTTCAATTACCTTACATTATTCCTTTGCATCGAGGTGGGCGCATAGGCCAAGTGCGCTCAGCTCTTAGCTTGCCTCTTTCGCCGCGTGGAGATTTGCTACGTTGTTCGCTTCGCCCGACCGACGATGGAGACGGCCACTTATGCTCGTCGGGTCGTTGTCCTTCATTGTGAAATGATGATATGAACCGAGAAAATTAACAACACGTGTAGAGCATATTTAGTTACCAATTTCCTGACATGACATTCTGCGCCACTTCTGACAGATAGGATTCCGAAAGTTCCATGCAGAGTGTACCAGCAAGGACTTCCAAGTGAAGGTTGTGTTGAGTTGGAAGCCTCGAGACGTTCGATTCCTTCATAGCGACAGTGAAAGTGATTCACAAGGTCATACGTCGCGCCACATGTAATGCAAGTTCCATATATTTTGAAGATTCCTAATACTAATAGAACTTCCAAACAAAAATAAATCAGTGAACCGAGCAAGCAATAACGGACTTGGCACGCACCAAATGTTATATGTACAACATTTTCTTAGGTTGAAGACGCTACAGCTTCCACTGCTCCCCTCTCAATCCACGCAGAATGCATACGAACGAGCTCATCGATGATATCTTCCTCAATCTCCTTGCCGGCGTTGACAGAGTTTTCGTCCAGCCGGAGCCATGTCTCCGTAATCTCACCCGAGCTTAGGTCTCGTGTCTGCGCAGAGTCGGCTGGAGACGATATCGTCGTACCCAGCCCGGATCCTGACTGGGCGGGCGTAGGAATGGGCGCAGACGATGTACTTGACGGACCGGGGATAGTTCCGCGAGAGACAAAGACGACCTCGAATTTCCGCCGGTGTAGTTCGTTTCCGATCACTACCTGATGCCCGTACCGTTCGAGTGCAGCCCTGGCTTTCGGGACAAGAAGTGACGTATCGGTCTCAAGCTGCACCAAAGAGTAATCAATAGCAAGATATGCAAAGGTAATGACAAAGGCGCACCTTGAATGAGACTATGAATGAGTCCGGCGTCCATTCATCCACCATCGGCTTCAAAATTTTCGGTACCTGATCCATTTCTAAGATAAGGCTGCCTTTTCCTGATTGAATTTTGTGTTCGCTCTGCACAGAATGAGTCAAAGAAGCTTTTGTACGTTGAATGGGACTTACCATTCGCTCCCTCGGCAAGAAGAAATCACTGACAGCCGCAGCAAGGTAGTACAACGCACTCCGGCCCAGCAAATTCAACTCTCCCGCCAAAGCTTTCAGGAGCCATAGATACTCGTTCACCGTCACGAATGTCACCGTATGGAGCGTCCCCGCTCGTTGAACGGTCTTGTACTGCGAAAGTACGCGAAGCAGATGTTCCGGATCTGTCGGTCGGACAGCTATATGCGACTTGTGCGGAGATTGTGAGTCATCTTCCAGTTCGAGGAAGTCGAGGAACGGGTTCGTAGAGTGCGAGTAATGCCGACTGAAAGGTTGTAGGCTGTGTTGCCGGTGCATGAAGATGACGGCGTAGCCTGCCCGGAGAAAGTACTCTGCGGACGTCGCACCACGCGTTCCTAATGCATTTATAATTGAAGTGCGATGGGGTATTGTTGGTTAAATGCATGTAAGCGGATGTAATGGTGACGCACCGGCGCTGAAGTTGTCAAGGAAGCGCACACTGCAAGGCGAGGCCAATCTTAGGCTCACCGACGGTGGACGAGCGTGCAGACAGCAGACTCACACATTGAGCTCAAGGGGGACCGTCGTGCCTCCGCTCTTTCAATGCCACATATTTCCATACGTACGAAAGAAGAGACATCAGAGTGGTGAAACAGTCAGTCTACTTGGGGAAAAGGGCTATATTTCGTACTCACAGTGACCAACACAACCCGTCTCCCCGCATTATTTTGCTTCGTTACGAATGCACGGACTTTCTGCACGTCGCTTTCTAGAGTCGGTGGTGGAGGCTGCGTCGCGAAGTATGACTCGGCTGAGAAAGGCGCTCCGCCTGGTGATGTTCGGCCAGTCGACATGATTTGATATTCCCTTCGGTTTTTGTTGATTTTGTGGAGAGATAGCTGCAGAAAGCGCAAAGGCTAAGGATGTCTGAGCAAGGACTTAAATATGTCGGTAAATTCGACGTAAATGACTAGTAAATGCGATCCTTTGGGGGTAAAATCGGATGTCAGCCCTGATAGACCGTGCATAGCAACTTGCGGTTCGCTCACCGCAGCCTGCCCGTGTTTCCGTTGTCGTTTCAGCCTTCCGCGATGAGCAGCTTCCCAAGCTATAGCGGTCAAGATGTGTAGTATGTAGCTCAGCTCTCAGATGGCGGACTTGAAGCGGCCGGCACCCCGGTTCAAGCCAGTGAGCGATTTGCCGAATCCGCCGGACGATTTCGAACACAGCGAAGACACGGTTGTCCACTTTCTTTCATATTTTTAGCTTTTCTTCTACATCTCTTGATTCATGAAGAATCCATGTCAATCATCTCCAATGCTAGCTGTTCTTCTCTCTGAATGTGCGAATGAAATTTGTTCATGCAAGTGACTATCGAGACGTTGACCCACTAGTTGCCAGGCATATGTTCGCCCGCGAGTCGCGCGACAGGCACCTGCGAAGACAAAAATTGTAGCAACACATTTCAAAGTTCAAACTCTAATCACACTTCACTAACCAGTTATCTACGAAGATTTGCTAGTGATTGACACAACGCACATGTGTGTCGGAAGAAAAAGCGTTGGATCAATTGAGAAGTGCATATGGCTGTTCTCACTTTGCTGTATGGAGCATACCCAGTGATCACTGCATCCGTTTCGCCTACAATCTGGTCTTGTTCACCTTCTTCCACCACCCTCTAACCCCTACTCCATATCCATAGCATACTCCTCGCCAGTCTACACAGCGAGCCTGGAGCTCGCTGACGGGGAGGAACAAGGCACTGGACGGTGCGGACGCTTGAACGATCAGGAATAGGAACCCGGAAATGCCTTATCTACCCGAGGAGGCTGAGGCTTTTGGGCAGCGCGCCCCTCCAGCGGTTTCGCCCACGTCTGACAGTCACTCGACGCGCACAGACGCGCTAGGAAGAGAAAAGTCGAAGGCGACGGATATCATCATGCTCGAGGAATTGCGCTCGGCGGACGGGCAGAGGCGGGAACGAGGCGAGGCAGGCAGTGGCATTGATCGACGGACGTTACTAGTGTCCTCCGACGTCCAGTCAGTCGGCGACGTAGGCGCTCACTCGTATAAGTTATACAAGATGCGGTTTGCGGGATTAGTGGCGATCATGGTTCTGAACGTTGCGGGGGGCATGAATTGGCCATGGTTCGGGCCTATCGCAAACGATAGTACGTTTCCGAATGTCTTATAAGGTTTCCCCCTGCTCATGTTTGTATTACTTAGCTTCTGAGACTTTCGGTATCAGCCTCGACGACGTCAACTGGCTGGGCAATATTATTTCCCTAACCTACATCGCCATCGCACCTTTAGTTCCGGTCATCTGCTCCAGATATGGTCTACGAACTTCGGTGCGTCTTCGAGGCTGTTTACTCTCTCCTAGCCTCAGCACTGACCTATCTTTTGACTGTTCAGTATTTCATAGGATCTGTTTTCCTCTTAGCCGGAGCCTGGGTGCGCTATGCAGGAACAGCGAAGTCCCTTAACTCGCATGGCGCATATGCTCTCCTAATTATTGGTCAAGTGCGTACATAATTTCACATACACCCACTACGGAAAAGATGGAGAATAGTCTGATTTAAACTATTCATCGTTTTCGCTCAGTTTCTGGGTGCCGTAGCCCAAGCAATATTCCAAGTCCTCGCACCTAAGTTCTCCGAAACCTGGTTTGATTTAAAAGGCCGAACAACAGCAACCATGCTGATGTCCATCGGTGAGTTCGGAATCACGTCGATGTGGAAGGAGATCTATACTGTTTTGATTGATTGATCGTCGATCCTTCTTCGCCAATGGAAGGTTTATTTCCGGTCTTCCCTCTTGTCGTGCTTTTATCCCCGCTTCTCCACTACATAGACTAATAACTGGTATGAATAGCTAACCCAGTTGGTGGGGCACTCGGTCAGCTCATCTCTCCACTGATCACGGGTGTCAGAAGTTCGGTGTGTATGTACCAAGCCTCCTGGATCTCAATCTTACTCCTCTTATTTCGGCTGCGATGCAGGTTCTCGTATTGGGCATCATATCGACAGCTGCAGCACCTTTTGCCCTCATTATTAGTGCAAAACCCCCTACACCACCATGTACGCTTTTCCCCCTCTGGCTCAAATAACAAAGCGCAGTACTGAGTTATCTCCTCTCCATTATAGCTTACTCTGGATCGCATCCTTCGCCCCACTTCCTCACCACACTTCGTGCATGCTTCGGTCTTCTCCCTCGTCCTAACCCTCAAAATACTCATTCCAAAAATGCCTCGGTTGACGTCGATCACGCCGAAGACACGTACATGACTCTCCGTGAACGAATCGATTTTTTCATCTTGGTGACGATCTTTGGGGTCTTCGTTTCCGGGTGCGCCTCCTTTATCTGCGTATTTTATATGGATTATATTAAGAATTGACTGTCAGAACAAATACGTTCGCCCTTCTCTCAAACGAGATTCTCGAACCGTACGGGTATTCTGACGACACTGCGGGGTTCATGGTCTGTCTCTCTACGCACTTCTGCTTTATCTGCCTATACTCACATATATTCTGCTTTTTACAGGGTGCTGCGCTCCTACTTTCAGGCATAGTCGCAGCTATTATCACCGCCCCCCTCTTCGACCGCGTCTTCACGCACCATCTTGGTCTTGCCGCACGTATCTTCGCACCCATAATCGCTGCGTGCTGGCTCGCCCTCATCTGGGCTGCGCGACCTAATAACACCGCGGCGCTGTATGCGCTGTTTGTACTGATTGGCGTGTTCAGTGTGACCATGCTACCCGTCGGCCTCGAGCTTGGTTGTGAGCTAACGAGGAACAGTAGTGCGAGTGCAGCGATTCTATGGTGGAGGTGCGTAACGTCTCACAACATTCCAGTCCTGCGGACACTCTCCTAATGTACACACATTTAGTGGTAACTTATTTGGTATTGTATTCGTGCTCAGTACGTTTTTTTCTGTCAACTTAAATATTCCGTGACTCTTAATATCTTTGCTTTGGCTTTAAGTCATGTCTGCCCTCCGCGATTCCGAATCCGCATCACCCCCACGCAATATGCGACGGTCACTGATCTTCAACGGCGCAACAATTTTCTCCCTCACAATGTCCATCTTCCTCTTCCGCGGCAAGCAACGACGGCGCGAGAGGGACATGCACGCTCTCGCCGGAAGTGGCGTGGCGGGGAATGCGTCCGGCTCATCGGGAGTTGAGGCCGAGCAAAACGGTTTCTTGATTGCGTTGAGGCACCGTGTGAAGAGGGATGCTAAGGGGAGTGCCGTGGCGGGCGAAGGAGTTGATGATGCGGCAGATGCGAGAGTATCTGATGTGGAAGCAACTTACTCAGAGAATGGTAAGGTGAGGGCCGAAAAAGGAGGGAGGATGGGCGATTTGTTGTGATGTACGAGGAGACGCCATGCTTGTTGTGCACTACATTAATTTTATCTGGGTGTAACTGTTGATGTTTTGGATATTTTCAGTGTGAGCTGTAATACTTGTTTCTAGCGTCTTCATTAGTTTTGATAATCTGGTATACACCATGTATGACTGAAGAAAATGTAAAAACATTCATTCAACATGAGATAAAGGGCAGGATCAAAAGTCAGAAACTGTGGTCCCTTTCCGAAAGCTGACAAAACTTCCACTTCAGACGAGTCTATTCCAATGAGACATTGCTAGAATACTAGATCGGAAGAGCTTGAGTCCGTAAGGTATCAACCTGGACCACACAAACTGAAGATATGTACATTACCGACTTTAATCGTTGGCTGACGTGCATCATTTGATCATTCAGACTTGGGGCTGACACCGCGCCTCCGAATTACAAACTGGCACCTGTTCATAGCGCGAGTACTGTCGATGAAGGCTGGATATCGGCCGCGACGCTAAGCGACAAACACTTAGGAGTTAGTCGTGGAGGCCGTTGATTTTCATTTATCAGATGAATGTTACATGAGCGGTTCCTCGGAAGCTTGACTGGGCCTGAGTGTCACTGGTATGAGTCTGCAAGGACATTGGAGTGCGATGTGCAAGCCAGTGCGGGGCGCTTCGTTGAAACATAAGTTGTTGATGTCGCTATTGCAAATATAGGACAATGAAGGCACGTAGAGGCCAAGGCGCTCATGGAAGCGATATCGATGGAGGGTAAATTGACCTTCGATAGTATCATTCAAGCCCTCACTCTCGATATTCTCCTGTCCCGAATGACCAGTGAAGCTCGTTCACTATCCCTGAGTGCGTGGGGGACAACTTGAAGTAGAGTTGACTGGCCGCAGTGTCGGAAGCAGATGTTGGGACGGCTCTCAGCGCTTATTCGGAAATTTAAATTTGGATATCAGATGTAATTTCGATTGGAATTTGGCAGGCCTTTCCAGCGGCCCAGTAGGAGCTCCGATTGTTCTTCTACACGTTGAAAACACGCACGGAATAGACAGGTCCTCCCGTATAGCTGTGCAGAACAACGCATCAGTGAGCTCGCCGCCGCACAGCCTTACTTGGGTCCGGACTACAGAGATTGAGGTATAAAAAGTTGACGACATCAAGTATGCAGCACACAAGTCAACCTCCAACTCCAATTGACTAACTGCACTCACATCTCGAAAGTACGTTCGCATTTCCGATCGCTGTGGGAGTTAAACTCAAGGTGTCTTCGCAACAGCTCGCAACTGCCTGAACCAAAAGATATGAGCGCAATTCGCATCACATTCGGTAAGAGTGGGATGTAAGTACTTCGTGACCTCGATATTGGATGTGAACATCTTACTTACCAGCTGTTTTCTCGTAGGATGTACGGAAGAGTTAGCTGTCCGTCAGCCAGCGCCCGGACCAGACCACGACCTCCGTCAGCAGTCAACGCGAGCACCCTCGCATGCGGTCTTCCACCAACTACACAGCCACTTCATTCCGAGCAGCCAGCATTAACAGGAGGAAAGACACATGGTGGACAAGAGTGGCCTTCGAGTTCTCGTCCTCCCTCTCCCTCACAAAAACGATCCAGTTTGTCTAGTCTTCTGCGATTCGTTCTGCCTTAGTCCCTTGGCATCTCGGAGACACATCACCAGTTATCAGTCACCGAATGAACGAATAGGTATGAAAGCAGTTGTATTTGTATTTGTATGTATTGGGTGGGATGAGTACCGTTGGAGAAGGAAAGGACGGAATGACAGTTGTGCTTGAATTTGAACCTCAGGCTACTAGTAACGATGCAGTGACGTCATCAACCAGTTCAAGTTACTACTGTACTCCAGCCCGAAACTTGAATGTTGTTGACCAACCATTTATTGCATCGCACGCATCCGTGCACTGGCGTACAAGCAATCCTAACACATTCTATGTCGGATTATTCGTGAAAATATGGCATTATCTCTTTGTAACAACGATTGCGAAGGTCATCAATCTGGAATAACATCAATTGGTTCATGGCAGGCTAAGGGGTAAGTCTTGAAGTACTCCTGTTCTGCTGCTCTTGCCAACCTCTTCGTGTCTACAATTGCAGCTCTTCGTGTTCCTACCATAGCCTCGTGATAAAAATGAAACATTGCTCCAAGACCGAAAAATACTTTCATTGCCACAGCCCAGCTTGCTTCAGTATTAATGCGATGCGGGGTACATAATGATGCTAAATAAAGTCGTCTCCTGTGGGGCTTATGAGATGCAGCACCATATAGTCTAACATCATGCATTAGCTCATTCTGACATAAAGATACCCCACCGGAAGATTAACCAAGGCTCAGTAGAGGCCATATATAATGGCGAGGAAGGTGTCCTTCAAGTGGCTAAATCTTCACCTCAAATAGTCTTCATACACACTCAAACACAAACCCCTTGATAACAAGAATGCCGTTGTTCAAAAAGAACCGTGACGAAGTGAGTCTACTATTTGTGACCCATAGATCCTTTGATTCATTAGCTCATTCTTGCATTCAAAGTTTTCTGGAAACAACGCTGCCGGCTATGACGGTAACAACAACCTTAACAATCAACGTAACGATGGCACGCAGGACAACTTCGCAGGTGGCCGTGGTGCCGGCGTAGGCTCTCAATACCATCATGATCCGCTTTACCCGTCACCGAACGCTCCCATTGCTACTCAAAACATGCCGCGAGGTGCGGGTGCTGGTGCTGGAGCCGGTCAATGGGACGATAACTACAATGGTGCGCAGCCAGGCTTGGGTCCTGCATCGGGCGCGACTGTGCCAGGATCAAATGCCCAGGCCGCAGAGTACCCGATGCGTCCTCAGACCGATGCGTCGGGCAACCCGATCAATCCCGCTCACTCTACGGGTGGAGGAGGAGGAAAGCGCTTGGAGGGCAAGGTCGAGCGTGTCGTTGGTACAATGATCGGCAGCCAGAATCTGAAGGCGAAGGGCCTTGCTAAGGAACAGTACGTATTCAAAAATTACTTTTTTGATAAAATCAAGTTTTCTAATGGATGTATTGTTGTTTTCTCAGGGAGGCTGCAGCACTTAAAGCACAAGCTTCCGAGCTTACCGAAGCTGAGCGCCTTGAGCAAGCCGCGCTAGCGCGTCGCGAACGCGCAGTAGCACACGGGGCTCATCCTGATCACCGTCATTTGGGAGGCCACAACCCCGGCGCAGGTGCAACAAACGTCAATGAGCTTGGCGGTGGTGCAAACTACGGTATCACCGGAGCGGGAGGGGCTGGTAGCGCAGCTCGTGGAGGATATTAATTTTGTCGCAACATCAATGGAACTTACATCACCAAATAATGTATTAGTAGCAAATACCGAGAATATTGTGTAAATCCGATAATATGATTACAAGCATGAACAATATATTGCAACAAGGCCCAGAAATGAGATACAAACTTCCCGTATGAAAACAAAGAACAAAATCGTCTTATTAACGTCGTCAAAAGGAATTGGTTTAGACTGTGGCCGCCTTAAACCATACTTTCCACTTGAGTTGTCGACTGCCAGAGTTGTGCATCGTCTTCCCGATATTTGACAGGCTCGTACTCCGGTCCACGTTTCCGACCGTTTGGCTTCAACTTAGTCATTATTCTGACAATCATAGCAAACCCTAGTGTGACCTTGCGCCTGATTCTATTCGGTTTCAGGTCGCTTTTGTCATCATTATCTCGTGGCATGAGCCCCATCTTCATAAGCAGCTGCTTTGGGTGACGGAACAATGGCGATAATGAACACCATCCGGTAATTTCGAAGACGATCCATAGGCAGAGAAGAAGCGCGCCGGCGAGAAAGGCTATGATGACTATGATTTGTGTGTTCGCCTTGAAGTTTCGAAAGGTGAATATGAAGATGCCCAGTATGAAGGCAATGGCCCTAAATCACGCATCGGTTAGGTGAACACCGCTATGAGAGGCTATGAGACACACCCCCAGATCATTAACACGTAAGGGAGACTGTACATTACAGCCAGCTTCGAAAGGCCCCTTTTAGGATTCCACCAATCTCTATAGTATTCGGCCTGTATGACAGTACATTATATGAGATGCAATTCAATGATGTCATTTTGGACTGAGTTGGTACTTACGACGGTGGTAGTTGGCTCCTCCGCGAGCGCTTCAATTTTCTTGCTCAAGAGTTGCCCGAAAATAATACTACTAAGAGATAGGATAATTGACACGATGCTCGCGGTCGCTGCCGCATTAATGTCGCCGGTATCTGTTGGAAGAAGGGTGGGTATGGCAAGAAACGCAATGTTTGCGGTGAACAGAACTGCTGCCTGTGTATCTCAAGTATGAGTAAAACTCGCCTCGGGGTAAAATGATAACTTACATTGATGACGTCTTGCTGCCATCCACTCGAAACTCTAGTCACAAACAACCGGAAGGGTGCCTGAAAGACAATATTGTCCATGTAGACTCCGTCAAGAAACTTCAGGGTTTTCGCCGGAACTCCTAAGAAGAGCAGAGATATGATGCGAAAGGAAAGAGAGGGGCCTTCTCGTGCATGACCCCGGACGCTCTGGTTACGAGTAAGACGAGCACAAGGAAGGCCGCTGAAGTTGTTGAACCGAGCGTTCTCTGATTGTTATATTAGATGACTTGATTTTTCAAGGCCGATTGATGGTACGCACCGAAAACCATCCGGAGTCGGGCTTAAGTGGAGAAATATGAAGCAGTTAGTTAATGCACGAGCATTTTACTTCATTCGTGGCCGTACCTGCTGTTGCTATGTAATGAGCTGGTGCCTTATCCTTTAGGTCTACAGATTATGATGGAGTGTGTCGCATCAGCTGGAGCGGAAAGGGCTAATCGGATCGCATTACCTTTCAAGTGCTTCATTAACTTGAGGAAACGATCCATAGTCTTTTCATCGTATGGTGTGAGAGAATCTAGAGATGTCAAAGAATCTGAAGTGAATAGTGAAAGGAGTGAGCATGAGTGCATCGAGTTCGCCATTTCAGAGCTTACCGGCCAATCCCCAGACAAGGATACCTCGTGTCTCGTCAATGAAATTTTCGCTCAGCTTTTGGTAGTGAGGATAGTAAGTAAGATGCTGGTAGTATTCGACCTTGAGTAAATGACCTTCAAATACTCTCAGCCGCGCAATAACGATTTCTAATTTCAGACGAGCTTACCAATGTGCGCCTCGGATTCTGCACCTTTGTAGATGTTTGTCGTGAGCGTATGTCTGTGCACCCAGAGGATGTGCTGGGATGCATGGTCTACAATGTAGTACTCCCATTCGTCTCCCTTAGGATCTTCGGCCTCCAGGACTACTTCAAGAGGGAAGTGGTCAATAGGAATCATGCTTTTGTGCCTGGAAAGAAACTGTGCAATTCTGACTTCTAGCTCGCTTGAAGCGTGGTTGACCTTCTGTAGCACGTCCACCTCACAGACATCCGCGTCTGTTAGAAAGACAATGTCCTGGGCGGTTTTCCGATGGTATAACATTCCTTCAGGATGAACGCAGGGCTCCCATCCTTCTGGTTGTTTTGCTTTGCGTCTGCGAAGTTTGTTCAGCACGGAATCGAACTTTGAATAAATAATGAACACCGGGAACTCACTTGTACCTGAACTCCATCGCAAAAGCGTCGACAATCCATTCCGCAGATTTTTCTGGTCTAATTAAAGTTAGCCATCCTGGATAAAATAAGAATGGAAATGGATATTTACACAACCGTAGTCCTGTCATATCGCTTTGATTCGGACGGAACAGTCGGCTTCAGTTTGAGCTCCCCACTAATCTGTGGTATATCGGTTGGACTCATGCAGAATTCAGGTGCATGTGTTGTATCATCATCTGACACCGGTCTTCCTTGGATCTCCAAAACGCTTTGGATCTGAGGCTGAGCAACTCTTATGTTTGTGGAGGACCCATTGACGTTTGCGCCCAATCTATTGAAGACGCAAGAGGACTGACGTAGACTTGTTGGCGCAGCATGCGAAAACCCAGATGATAAAGGGGTGTTTACAAAGACTGATGCGTGTTGATCGCTCCCCACGTCCCTCGATCTTCTCATCCGTTTCGGAACCAGAGAGCTGAGGAGGTCCCGAAATGGCGCAGTGAGAGCTGCGACCTTAGATGCAGAGATATCTAACAAGACTTGAAAGAAAGGTCGGGTTTGTTGGGCGAACATCGAGTCTTAGGACGACGATGAGAGACAGGATCAGGGCTGAAGATACACTCTGTACTTCTTTTGTAGCACTAATAGACGCTGGTCCTGCATAGTTTCTTGACGATAAACGTGTCCGACAAGCAGCCAGGGAGAAGGTTCGAAGAGATGAGCGCCAGACTCGGAAGCATGTACAGCAAGCGCCCGGAACCAATGCAAAGTACTGACATATCGAGCCCAAGATCCAGAGGCGGAGGTCATTAAAGCGCCCCCTGAACGTAGTCTCATGAGATGAGAGAAAGTGATGACGTCCGGACCGCCTTGCGTTGCCAGTGTACTCACTGTGTCAAGATCATGGATCTGCCAGTGAAGTTTGGTCGAGGTTTGGCAATTGCATGTTTCCAACATCGTCACTGGTGGCATGATCAGGCTGACAGTACGATTGTTTGGACGAGAACACAGTAGCATAGCGAAATAAAAGATTGACCATGAGCGAAGACAAATGGTACCGTGACGATAGAAGAGGTGACTTGTTCCAACACAAATGGACCGCTCGGCAGTTGCCACTGGCAGTGCAGTGAGAGTTCATCACCGAATCCCACGGTTGGTGCAGGCAAGGCTGAGGCACTGCCGCCAGCGGCCTCTTGGGAAGGTTCGACTCCGTTCGACTCTTGAGTTCCTACATGCAAACTCTATCAGGTGTGCCTCTGAAGGGAACGTGCATAAGAGCTCAATGATATGAGCGTCAACTGTTATATATGAAGTAGTAGCGCTTGGTGTCATATGGTATGCTGCACTCCTGTATCACTACAATGGTGCTAACTCTCCGAATTATAAAGGCACATAGATCGCCTTTGAGATATTGCCCTTGGAGTATAAGTTATTGTATTGCGGGCGGAAGAATTCATTGATGCTTTTAATTCATCACGGAGGTACGAGCTTCCGTCATTAAACGTTCAGGTGGGTTACTGAGTTTTTTTCGTCGGATGTTATGATAGCTTCCTTTACACTGCGTTGCCAGTGTTCCCGAATAGACTCTTTAAAAAGTCGTATTTGGCGAAAGAATACGTGCCGCTCGTTATCAGAAACCGATGAGATGCTTGCTACTCACTCATGATTCAAAACGATCTATATAACCCCTTCGACCAGATTCAACTCGGATTGGCGCTCATTGCTCCTACATGAGATTGAGTACTCCACGGAATCAAAGTTCTGCTGAGAATGCCATCCACTATTGTATTGGAGCAAGAACAAGACCATACGAATCAGTTTCCATGAACGTCTAAGACGTGGTTATTTTTGTGGTCGAAGACGTGCTTCTTGATTCCAGAACAACGCACAAGCGCTCATCGCTGCCATCGTGCTCAATCACCTACCCGTCAATTTGGTTTCAGAAGTGAGTAATCGATCTACACGTGGATATGTCATATTTATGCCCTTCTTCTGTCGATCTGCAGTTCTCACAGCCCTTGCTGAGCAATACTTCTTGTAACTTAGATCGCCCACGTAAAAGACGCTGGGAACCTCTCCAGGACCTATGAGGCATCGAAGACAGTAACAATTCTCAATCCTTCAAGTTATTGATTTCCGGGCGTCTACCTTATCAATAAATATGAAGATCCCGAATTTCAGAGCTACCTTGTTCTTATCGTCCTTTGATCCCTTCTTACGACCAGAAAATACGTGAAAACTATGCGGTTTGATACCTCTCTCTCTCGACGACTTTTGCAGGCTCTCTTAGGTATCTTCAAAAGAGGGGCTTTCACGGCTGTGAATCTCTTGCGTCATCCTTGGGCAGCTCTTCGCCTGCTGTTCACCATCTCTCGGTATCGAATGAACAGCCTGGAGACTGGGGTAGAGACGCAGAGTCGGTTTACACTTTGCGCTTCCTCGTCGCCTGCACCCCTCATTAACAGAAACGGTCCCACAGTCTCGGATGGCTCTGCGGCTGTGAATGTTCTAAACCCGGGTTATGAAGACGATCGGCAGATCTCAGGCATAACGGGCCAGTTTACCGCTACTGTAAACGAGAGAGGCCACGAAAGTCAGGTATATTTGGTGGAGCAGAGTCACGGAGGAACAGCTACATGTTTGTGCCTATTTCACGTCAGACCGCAAGACATATACTAACTTATTCCTCGGATCAAGCAGATAAAGCTTCACATTCTGTTGGAGGCCCCTCAAGTCCGGCTATAGCTGAGCCTTCTAATTCAAAAGGCGTAGACGAAAATACGAGCACATCAAGTAATAAAGAAATCAAATTTCAACTGAAGACCACGATGCCTTCCGCCTTAAAGCGTTACGACAGGAAATTTGAAGTGTATGTGTTTATTCTTTGCTTTGCTCTAGTCATTTCAATATGCGAATCTCCAGTCCCCCCAAAAACCCGGAATGGCGTGTGGAGGGTCTATCTACGAGTGACAGCTACAAGTACCAATGTTTAACTTCTCCTTTCGGCAAATACTGAAATGGATATCCTAGACGAAGGCGTCCGGAGTCTGGGGACGTTCAGTGGAAATCTTGTGGACATCCTGAAGGAATCCTCTACCACCGTGGAGAAATAGACGGAATCGTCTTTTTCACAGATGTCGATGTCTGTGACCCCTCTCCGTGCAAAGAAACCGAAGAAGTCATCAAGTATCTTCTTGAGCAGATAAAATCATTAGAGAATGCCGTTTTGGTCTCTGAGGTGGTCTTGGAGCGTCAGGATAGAGACAAAAATGCGGAAAATGATAATGTTGTCTGGGAATACTACATCGTAGACCATTCATCACATCATCTGCTCTGGCTTACAGAACACATTATTACGACGAACAACTACAAGGGTGCCGAATCAGAGGCACATATAGGTAAGTTTGCACTCTTTTTACAAGCCTTTGCAAGTTCTCCCACCGATGACAATCCCATAGGACAACTACTCAGATACGAGTACTATATACACCTTTCATACTTTCCTCATGAGCAAATTTTAGAAGATGATTTTTTCACCGAAATGAAAGGTATTCTGGTCTGGGGTTTGGCTGGTGAGCTTTAAATATAGCTCAATAGCGGATGAAAGTTTACAAATTTGATACAGATTCCTTAACTTCCATCGACTCTCTTGCACCGTATGACGTAGCGACAATGGAGAGCTTTCTCAAACTAATCGATCATATGCAAGGTGGTTTTTTCCATATTCCCACTCTATCTAATTATTGAGATACAATCCCTTTCTTTCCGGTAGATTTAAATGGGAGATTCCCCCAGTACAGCGTTGCAGCAGGAGGTATGGGTTTTACCCATCTTTATTTTGCAAGTGAACAGGATAATGACATTGTCTATGAAGCTCGTCTTCGACTTGTCTTTGGTACGTTGTGAATTCACAATTTTACGCTTCATCGGCTTAAACTGTTCTACGTAGAAAAGTCTAGGTTTGATAACTTTAGCGGTTTCCCCTGCGCTCGTTTAAGTCGGATTCAAAGCGTTCGTGGGGAGGGACGCAAGGATCCTAGCCTGCTTTTCCGTATCGTATCGTTCCTTTTCTTCGACGTTCCTACAAAGTACCTCAAATCACTCGATGGGCTGTACATGGATAATGTTGTCTTCCAAGCTCCGTTCAAGATCTTCGTTGACAGAGCTTCTAGTGTCTGGCAACAAGATGTTATAAATGTGAGCACTTTCTTCGTAAAGTTCGGTAGGTCTAAATCCTTTCTAACTCATCTCATTTTTAGGCTGCAGTCTTGTTTACGGCTAATATAGCTTATTT
Source organism: Trichaptum fuscoviolaceum (assembly GCA_910574455.1). Taxonomy (NCBI): domain Eukaryota; kingdom Fungi; phylum Basidiomycota; class Agaricomycetes; order Hymenochaetales; family Trichaptaceae; genus Trichaptum; species Trichaptum fuscoviolaceum. Next base: position 1,484,482 of record CAJSYZ010000010.1, on the reverse strand, counting down.
AGCGATTCCTACTCTCATTCCAGAATCCGGAAGGTTCAACGCTGCCGCAACAGCTAGTTTTGTTTCTATCACCCTGTCACTCAGCAGCGTCATATTCGGTCAACTCCTCAGCAAAAAAATCCAAGCACTTCAAGAAGAGCCGACCGAGACCATTGTAAGCTGTCTTTTTCCATTTTGTGTTCTACATTAGTAAAGCGTGCACCAGGCAGATTACTTTCGCGAATGGTGGAGCACCAAGAGCGGTCTATCAGAATTAGCCGTAATGTACAGTTTACCTTACGTGTTAATGATATGGGGGTAAGACATCTACCGGTACATTTAAAACGTCAAATAACGAGAACCTACAGCGCCATTGCTTTCATACTTGCAATCTTCCTGCTTGCATTCCGCGATATCAAATGGAATGCGCAGACAATCACCATATTGACTTTCCTTGTGGGTGCTGTGATTCTTTGTCTCTGGATAGTGCTCGAGATAACCGGCTGGAACAAAATATCACGCTATCTGACGGAGCGCCTACTGTACAAAACAAGGCTCATGAAGAGACGTCCTAGCCCGCCACCGGAAGCAAATGTTATAAAACGCACAATCCCGGAGAAGGTCAAAGACGCAGCGCAAGCGATTCACGAGAATGTCAAGAGCGTGACCAGGAAATATGTTCTGAAAAGGATCATGACGGCGGTCCGCGTAATGCAAAGATTCAGACTCGGACGGAGAGACGCTGTCACGGTTGGCCCCTCGAGACCAAATGCCGACTTGGAACATGGATCCCAATCTCAAGAATCAGCTGGAACTTCCGCTCAGAATCCATCGCTGGACGAAGGAAGACGTGGAGATTCATTACGCCAATCCAATGGGAATAGAGCTGATAGTGATGAGATACCAATGAACGAGATGGGGCCTGCGTCAGGAGGCGATCAATCCCTGATCTTGTAAGTGTGGATGAACCTTGGCTCTTTCACGGGCAACGTATAGCCATTCGAGGCTTGTGGTCTTCTTCCCCGTGTGCCAACGGGACCACAGACCACTTTTATGTACATATACCGTAGTCGTTAGTGACTTGTGTTGGAAGGAGTCCAAGACTGATGCCATATATTATTGTTTCTCTGCATAATCTTCCAGAATATTTGCAGTCGGGACTATTGTATTATTGTATCTGTGTCAAGATGTATCTATTTCTTATAACAAATTATGATTTTTATGTGGTTTGCCTTACTGATCGGCGAAAGGTCGGAAAGGATAGGTCTTCATTAGCTCCCGCAAAGTCCGTGGTAAAGTTCAAAGTTTGAGCCTGAGATGACATCATCGCCCACTGGCAGTTTTATTCCGACTTATCTTTCAGTGTCTCTGACATCGTCCAAAGTCCACTAGTCGTATATCAACACGAAAACCAACATAGACCGACGAAACTTGCAACGCATAGCGACAGGAGAAGCCATGAACATCCGCAGGACAAGGAAGCCTCAACTTTGGGCGCTCAATTACATCATTCAAGGACTTAAAGTACTTGGTCGACTATGATGCGGTAGTCTGGAACACTTGCTACTGAAAGTTTCACGGTGCCGTCAACGTCCTTGTGGCCAACGAAGGCTAGATTATCGAAAATCTAGCCTGCTGATCAGGAGGCAAGGCTACCCAGGCCATCGAAGCTGTGCTTTGTGGAGTCTACACGCAATTGCTTGTGAGAGCCAAACATCATCAGTTAGCTCATCCTGACACTGATCAACCCCACAGGAAGATTAACCAATATCTGAAGTCGGTGACGGTCGGGATACTGGAGAGATAAAAGGGGGAGGGATTTCTGAGTAAAGGGGTTATTATATCCTCATCCCATTTCGACCTTCACCCAACCAACAAATCACCTGAACTTCGCTACTTTCTATCAATTTATTATGCCGTTGTTTAAAAAAAATCATGACAAAGTGAGTTGATACATCTATCTCACAAGAAGAATAATACTGACTATTTCACCCATAGAACACAGGCAACAACGCTAGCGATTACAACGATAACACCAATATCAACAATCAGCGACATGATGGGACACGAAACAGCCTTTCGAATGACTCCGGCGCAGGTGTAGGTTCACAACACCACCACAACGATCCTCTCTACCCGTCACCGAACGTTCCTACTACACAACAAAGTACAGCGCAAGGCGGTCAACGGGACAATATCAACAATGGCGGATACGGCGGTCAGTCACTTACCGGTGCTTCATCAGGAGGTATGGCGCCGGGTTCAAATTCCCAGTCCACAACTCGCCCGCAAACAGACGCGGCAGGAAACCCAGTCAATTCATCTCACTCAGGTGGAGGCGGGAAGCGTATGGAGGGCAAAGTCGAGCGTGTCGTTGGCACGATCATCGGCAGCGAGAGCCTACAGGCGAAAGGTCTTGCTAAGGAACAGTGAGTGTACAACATCCTTTTTGCTTAGCGCTATTCTGACTATCCGTTTAATGCACCTATAGGGAAGCCGCTGAACTCAAGTTTCAAGCCGCTGAACTCAGTGAAGCCGAACGCCTTGAGCAGGGCGCGCTAGCACGTCGCGAGCGCGCAGTGGCTCATGGAGCGCATCCAGACCACCTTCACTTAGGCGATCGTAACCCCGGGGCCGGTGCATCAAGCGCGAATGATATGGGCAATGGGGCGGGAATTGGCATAACGGGAGCCGGAGGTGCGGGTAGCGCGGCACGAGGAGGGTATTGAGGTGTAAATGAACAGGTCTTACTATTAGTCGCGAATTTGAATTGTAATCCCTAGTTCAGGTAAATGCATAATGTAATTCTAGCTTAAAAACGAGCTTGTCGATATGCCGTTCTCCTTAATGATAACGGAGTAATTGCCTTCGGATGACTACTAATCGAGGCATGATGGGTTCGGGCTTCTTCCTTCTACTATGTACCTACGAGTCTTTCTGCGTCAGGGCGACAAGCCAAGCCCATCATCACCAGGCATTTCCAGTCACGGGGAAACCTTTTTGAGATCATTTACAGATACCAAAGGAGGAGAGGGTGGTGGGTTGCGAAAAGTATCGAGGTTTTGTTGGGTCGACAATGTCTTGAGGCTCGAAGTCGTCCTTGTTGTGGATGAAAAGACGCGACGCGACTTGTCGCGTGCCAGACGTTCCGAGTCGCGTGCCAGTCTCCCGTTGTCACGACTCAGACAACTCCTTTCCTTCCACTAACCTCCGAGTCTCTGAGTCTCCATAAAGCATCCTTAAGGACAACTTTACGCATCCGTCAATCTGTCGAGACATTCTAAAGTCAAAGTCTATACATATAACGGAGACCTGCATACTCTAACGGGCCCGGTAGTACCGAATTCAGCAGGACAATGTAAATCGCCAGTCCTTCAAGTTGGCAAATATTCAGAATTCACTCCTTCACTTTCACGACTGGGAGGCTTGGTATGTCCAGTCCTGGGTACTTCTTAAGCATCTCAACTCACAAAAGTTATCTCAAGAACTGTGTACGGCGCCAATCAGTGATCTTACAGTTTACAACATCAACACATCTGCCAACCCTCGGAGGCAATGCAAAGCCTCAGTTTACTTCCATAACTCGGAGGCAGTGTGGGTCAGTGTGAAATTCAGATCAACTGATTATAATACTGCTGAAGTTCTATCAAACCGTGCTGGAACGAGGCACTATACGATTGAAGGCAGCCTGTCATGCTATAAATCGAAGTAACTTGTCAATCATGTCGCTAGCAGAAGCTCTTTTCAAGTATCTGGACTCAATAGTCGGCTGGTCGGCTACGTGTTGTGGTGAGGTACAGCACCTCTGGCGTCAATCTTCCTAGGTTCGAACGTTGACGGCGGCCTCTTAATGTGGTGGTTCTCTGAAGCTGAATTCAATTGGGGTCTGGATCCTGCCCCCACCAATTAGCTAGCCCATGACGGTGACGCTTACCTTTTGCGCGCTTTGTCATCGTTTTGAAGGGCAATCTGTCTCGAGGAGGCGCTCTGGAGGTTCGTGAATCTACACATTTGCGGTGTGATCTACAATGTATAATGCATGCATATGGAATAGGAACGGCGCTTGCTTCGTTGTAAAAAAAGCCAAAGGTAAGTTTAATCAGTCTACTTACAGTCTAAGTCAGCGCTTAAAAGCGTTATATAGAAGCAGAGTTCTAACCATCTGTCACACCTCCTGGAATGTGCGAGGTTTTCAGGCGCCCATACATTATATAACTGAATGGTACCCTCTCCTACACCGTTTGCACTTAAGCCCTGATCCCCCGCCAAACCGAGAAGATGACTTTTATTCTGCATATCTTGCGTCTAGTTTCTCGGCGACTTCTCCGATTAATTCAACTTGCATTATCGACAGCTAAGACTGGCATCCTCTCGCTGTGGCCAATTGTCCCCTTTCTCAGCTCATTTCACTATCAAAGAAATATATACTCGGAGGATCAAGATAATTCTTGGAGTTCCGGATACGACAGCGTAGAATCCCGTAACCCAAAACCTTGCGGGAACAAAAAAGAGGACGTGTCGGTCACTTGCCACTCCCATTTGCCATCCTCTGCTAGTTGCACTCCGCCTTCACATGGGCCTCCCTCACTCATCCAAGAAGTACATCTGACTTCCTCAACCTCCGAGAAAGCGGAAACGGATAAACATATCACTATAACTTCTGAAACAAAGGAGAAGGATGAACTTACTATCGAAACCACCTCTCCATCCAATCTATGCCGATATGATAGAAAGATTAAAGTGTAAGAACCTCCTCGGTATACTATAGATTGCTTTCTGATTTATTAGTCCCGAGAGAGGCCCAGACTGGCGCATTTATCCTTTGACGATGAAAGATAGCTTTAAGTAAGTGTACTTATTTTCATTCCTGTATACATAAACTGAACTACTCTAAAGAGGAAGCACAATCCACCATCTGACTGGAGCTCGCACACCCATCCAGAAGGTCTCCTCTACCATCGCGGCAAAATTGGTGGTTTTACTTTCTCGACAGATGCCGACGTCTGCGATACCCTTGTATGGTATCGAGTCCAAACTGCTGCACGAACTCTCGTCGAGAAATTGACTACCACTTGGAAAGGCAGCTTGAACGACATTGAGGTAGTATTGGATGCCAATGACACAAAAGGGACTTCTTGGAAGTATTACATTGTGGATCATGAGTCGAAGCACCTGTTCTGGCTGGATAGTCACGTTATTGAGACGTACATTTATAAAGGCGCAGAATCTGAAGCACATGTTGGTGAGTGATTCAATCAGACTTCGATGACGACATGCCTTGATAATTAGTTGCAAAGGTCGCCTGCTAAGGAGCGAGTATTATCAACATCTTACCTATTTTCCACACGATCAGACCATGGTTATTACATTCTTTGACGAAATGAAAGGATTACTTATATGGGGCTTAACTGGTAAACAGATTCATTCTGAATCTATTGATGGCTGGAACATTAAGCGAAACTCAACAGATTCCTTGACTTCTTTGGACTCCCTCACCCCTTACGATGAAGCAACTATGGACCGCTTCTTGAGACTGATCAAGAATATGCAAGGTTTGCTCGCCTCTTTCTATTACTGTTTGAGCCACCCAATCCTTCCATAGACGTTGGTAATACCAAATCGGAATACTGCGTAGCCGCTGGAGGTTTGTGATTTCTTTGTACACACATATACATCACTTAACGCTTAGTATTTCATATTTTCAAAAGCCCGACTTCGAATGGTTTTTGGTACGTACTCAAAATCGGTTTAAGAAAGAGTAAGTGGGTTCTTACCATATTACTAGAAACTGCACAGTTCCATAACTTCAGCGGATTTCCATGCGCTCGTCTTACTCGAACCCAAAGTGTCCGAGGTGAAGGACGAGAAGATCCATCACCAGTCTTCAGACTTATCTCGTTTTTTTTCTTCAATGTTCCAGCAAATTACTTGAGAACTTTAGATGGCGTCTATATGGACAATGTTGTATTTCAAGCACCTTTTAAACTCTTCGCCGCCAAGATCATGAGTGGCTGGCAGCTGGACGTCGTCAATGTCAGTAGCATTGAATACACATCACTCCGATTCCGCCTTCAAGAATGAGATAGGAATTGATATATTCCATATTTGATTATAGGCAGCAGTTCTGTTTACTGCAAACATTGCCTACCTGCCCATTCCAACACTTCTTCCGGTGACAGGAGAAATCAATGCAGCAGCAGCAGCAAGCTTTGTCTCCATCATATTATCGCTCAGCAGCGTAATATTTGGGCAGCTTTTAAGCAAAAGATTCGATATGCTCTCAGAAGCACCCACGCCCGATGTAGTGAGTATCAATTTGCAGATCTAAAGCGCCAAATGTTTCATCTTTATCATATGCAGGCGTCTTATTTTTCCCTATGGTGGAGCACAAAAAGAGGCTTGTCGAAACTAGCCTTGATGTACAGTCTTCCTTATGTAATGATGATTTGGGGGTAAGATGTACAGTTTGAAATTATTTGCGAACGCTGTGGGTGCACAGCAGAGCCCGCTACCAATGTTGGGTAGTTCTATTACATTTTAGAATGTATAAATTTCTTATATATACATATGTGACAATGATTATAAGTTATAAGAATCTTTTTTATGCAAATGAAAGGAGGCCGTCCGCGTCCTCGTCCGGCGCGCTCGCTTTGCTCGCGCCCCCGTTCTCGGACACCGAGTCGCACAGAGACCATACATTGTGAATAATATAAGTAACTTGTAAGTACCAATTTAGTGATTATAATTTATACAAGATATTATATGTGAAAATGAATCTGTGTGGCATCCTTGTCCGCCGCGCGCTCGCTTCGCTCGCGCAACTTGAACCCGGATACGGAGACTGTGCTATTTGAGCTCAATTGGACTTAAGTAAACTTAATTAACTTAATGCATCCATTGTAAGCAATTTAAGTAACTTGTAAGTGAACCTAAGTTCGGCACTTTGTATTTACCGAAAGGCCGGCCTAGACTAAAGGCACATGACATTCACGTGATAAATAAGGTTTTGACTGAAAAAAGTGACAATCAGTACGCCTTTAGAACCCGCTAGGGGTAGCGGGAATGAACGTTCTCTGGTACTGACTCTACTCATGAAGTGCGATTGCGTTCATTCTCGCCGTTTTCTTATTCGCCTTCAAAGATTTGAAGGCTAATGCCCAAATAATTGTGATGACAGTCTTTGTTTTGGGATCACTGACCCTCTGCTCCTGGATTGTTTTCCAGATAAATAGCCGAGAGAAACTATTCTACTATCCTATCATCTTCTCTTCTTACGTAAAGAAGAAGTTACTGCCGCGGGTTGCGGTCGAGCAGAATGTGGTCGAGCAGACTATTGGAAATGCACCCAACCGCCGGAAGGTCCCAAAGTTTCGTACGGTCGTTGAAGGGATTGTGAATGTGTTCGCTCTCCACAAAACCGCTGTAAAGAAGGATAGAACAGAGCCAGGGTTATATAAGGGAAAGGGAAGGGAGCAGACTGGGGAGCGTGAAAGCGATGCCGTTTAAATTTCAATTTGTACGCGATAAGATATGTTGGATTTCGTTAGCTACATATTTACTCATGTGTACCGGGCTGCTGTGTGTACTTGTATGATTGCCAACTGATTCACTCGCTCGATGATGCACGACCTGATGTTCCTCACTGCAGTGGAGTTGCACTATGTCATCAGTTAGACAAACTCTATTTCAAAAAGCATTATATTTGAAGACATATCCCACGCACAGTAATTGCCCCATCGTCTACAATAATAAGTCAGATATACACGCGAGTGCCTACGCTGTCTCATATCCATTTGAACGGCATCACCGCTGCAGCTGAGCTCGAATGAAAACATGCATCCAACGAACGCACAGACAGCAAACGTGAATCGAATGAACGCACCCTCTGCTGAGTCTCGCACGACAGTAACAGTACCCGAGAGACAAAGCCAACAGTCCAACGCACCAGGTATTGGTCTGAACGCTGTCGGTCGACACGCACATCTTGGCGGCGCGCACGGCGGGTCAGCCGGTACAGGCTCTGGTGGCGGGGTCGGTACTCGAGCAGCCCACACAGCTGGGATGGCGGGCAACCCTTCGAATGCCGCGCTCGACACACACCGTACACCTCCGCCTGGCGCACACTCTGACTTCGGCGTCGGAGCCCACGACGCGCAACATCATGCACACGTCCACCCCGAAGTGCGCCCACAGCCTCTGGCGCAGTCGAGCGTCCACTACGCATACGACGGACAGCAGCAGTACCATCCCGATGCGCTGGGCACGGGCGTAGGCAGCGGCGCTGGGGGCGCAGCGATTCCAACGACTTCAAAGGCGCCTGGGAGTGGGAGAGGTGACGTCATAGGGGGTCGACTCCAGCAAGCCGCAGGTGCCTTATTAGGGAGCGAGAATATGAAGGAGAAAGGACGTCAGAAAGAAGAGCGAGGAGAGGAAGCAAGGCAGATTGCGAAGGCATATAATCCGTAGGTATTATGCCAAAAAAAACTCAAGGTTGTCTATGGAAAAACAATGTCAATGATTGCTGCTCTAAACCAAACGAATTTCGAGTTGTATTCTTTAAGTTTGTTCTCGCTCAATCGATGATGAAATATGCCTGTTGCTATCCTTTGGTCAAGTGACCGATGTACTGAGCCTCTGAAATGATGATGGAGTCTACAAAAGTAGCTGTATGAGATGCATCAAATTGAGCTCCGAGAGACACGAATAAACCCACCAACTAATACGTTGGTCGATCCACCCGTTAAGCTAGACCTACTCCAGTTATTCGTCATGCATGACATAAATATGTGTGTGCTAAGAAAAGAGGTTCATCTCTCAAGGATTATAAAGACATTCAGAGTATTCACTTGTTTAACTCACTTATATCTTTCAGCATCCATTGTATCGAACAATGCAGCAAATCAAACAGAAGGTAAGGGGCACTGCATTCTTAAATAGAATCACGCTCACATTCCTCTTAGCTTAACCCCAATCCGGAGCGACACAATATCGGACAACCGGATTCAATCAATGGCACGCAAGATTTCAGGCAGAACGAAGGCGGTAGAGCACAAGGGCCCGACGCCCTTAGTGCACCAGGGCCAGCGTTGCACCCTCAACAGCATTATAATGCAAGTCGCGGACTCGATCCACAGACCGGAGCCGGCGTAGGGCAACAAAGCGGCCGAGCGTCGTCGCAGAATGACGGTGATCAGGCATTTCCGACGACTGAGAGACAAGGGCTCGCGGGTTGTGACGATGGGGTACCTATGGCCGGAGGCGGCGGCGCTGGGGCCTTCGACGGTCACGGGAGACATGCCAGAGGCGCCAATGACGGATCCGCCATTCCGGGAGGAGATCGTAATAACGTACCTTTACAGGGAGTTCAGAGGCGCGAGGAGGTCGTGGGGGATGGCACTGGCCGAGGGATGCACAACCAAAGGGGAGGATGGGACGGCGGGAATAACGCGAGTATGGCTATGCGTCAAGAGGAACGGGAGCGAGGTGGTCCGGCCCAAGGAGGATGGGATGGTGGAATGGGTGTCACAAATGGTGCCTCTCCTAATAATCCTCAGCAGGGATATTCCGATAACGCCGGTAACACGACCGGTCACCATACCGGCCGACATGCAGCAGAAGCGGGCGCGGCAACAGGTGCGGCGGCGGGCATTGCGCATCACGAGCGAGGCGGACACGGTGATGGCCTGCATAACAACGGCGATCAGCGACAACTCGAGCGCGACTTCGCCGGTCGCGATGGAGCGCAGACTGGCGTCGGCGGCGGCGCAGGTACTGGCGTTAACACTATTCCTGACGGCTCATTCGATCAACATGGCGTACAAGTCAAACATGCAGGCGGCGAGATGCACCCTCAGCAAAATCGGATGCGCGGCACCGGTGGTTTGCAGACTGGAGGTGCTCATGATGGTGTGAACCCGGCTCTCGGTGCAAATGGTGGACTTGGTGCTGGCATTCAAGGAGGTGGGGGTGGATATGATACGGGAACGGGAACGGGAACGCGAGGTGTTGACACGGGCGCTAATTTTGCTTCCGAAGCCGGGAACCAAGCGCCCGGAGCCCATCCGACCAGCTTTGGTGCAGGTCAAGGTACGGGAACCGGTCCTACCACAGGCACTGGCCACCACGGTCAAACCACAGCTGGGTCTACTGGTACGGGATCGGGTACAGGAACAAGTTCCATCATCACCGGAAAACTCCAACAGGCCGCCGGGATGTTACTGAGCAACGACACGATGCGGGCAAAGGGACTCGAGAAGGAGGCGAAGGGCGAGGCGCTGCGCAATGTCACGCACGCACAGGAGCTCGTTCAGGAGGCTGATTCCTTGCGCGAACGAGCGGCACAGAAGAATAGCGGGACGGGCGCGAAGCACGGGGTGAGCGCAGATAATGATGGGCGTGGGGTAAGCGAAATGAAACTTTTCAGCTGATTCTTTGTTGAACGCCAAACTTTGAAAGACAGGGACAGGTCGGTTTTGATTCGGCTACAGCTGCGGAAAGGAGGGCTATTAGTGTCACCCTCAAATGAATATATAATTGTACGAAAAGCTTGCATACCTGTAATTTGTGTATCAATAAAACATTGACAAGGACACGACGAGCGGCTCCAACTGTTTAACCAATGTAGAATGGTGGAAGCCCTCACTACGGCTTGTGCACGGTTCAACACTCCAGCTCCAGAGATCCAGTGGTATCTTGTGAATGACTCTAGAACGAGCAAGACTGCAGCCTGCAAGTTAGCAAGTATTCGTTGTCGAGGACAAGTCGTGCCAGGTCAAGACAACAAAGGATCAGTCAAGACCTTGGCTGTCCTTTCAGATATCCTGCTGTTCTTTCAAGTTGAGCAGGCGGTGCAAGCTCCAGGACGTAGTCAATTTAAAGAGCCATAGAACTATGGTAGTGGTAGTGGATGAAAAGAAATTTCAAGTGGGTACTCGGCAGCCCGGCTGCGCGAATCCTGAGCCTGAGTGTGCGAACTTGAACTCCAACCCCGATCATGCACATATTACTAATATACAAGGACCTATGTACAAGGACTCAGTCTCAGGGGCCGTCTCAGCTTTCAAAGCTGGTCTACAACTTTACGCCATGGTCCGGTCGACCACTGTGTACTCATGGCAGAGATAAATAATGCCTATAGCTTGCATAGAATACGTTCCTGAAAGTCATTCGTATGTATTCATACTACCAAATATTGGCTACTATTCGTCGCGGATTATATACTAGATAACGGGCCGAGCTTTGCCGGCAGATCCCTTACTCCCATTTCCTTGCATTTGTGTTCTCCGCGCTTACTGGCATATTTGGTAACGCATGCCAGTGCCAGTGGCAGTTTAGGGGAGGTGCAAATCTGCAGGTATCCCACGGTAATTTAGGGGATACAGTGCCCTTTACTCCCAGTGGGAGTAAGGGAACATACATGTATATACTATGCAAAACTCAGATTAGCAGGATAAGTATTGCACACTAAATAATGTTCATTAAGCTCCAGAAGCTGCGCCGTTATTATTTGCTCCAAATATGGAGCTCTCGACGCTGCAGACGGTCCCGTTCCCCGGTAGAATGCCATCTCGGAAATACTCTCGGACGGCACTCAAGGTGCAATTCGACGTAGCGGATATGGAAGTGTGCTGAAGTCAGAATAATAAGCATTGGAATGTTCGTAAATTCAATTAACGTATGAGGTTCAGGAGTTCTTACCCCGGGAGAGTCTTGTGTGCGTAACACGGAGCCATTGAGTAACTTGGACATCTTCCGAGCACTGCAACAAAGCATCCTATGTCACGACTCGTCTTTTGAGCACATCTCCGAGCAGGACTTGCCCGGCTATAGGCGTAACTGGGTCTGTAGCAACTTCATGTTAGCCCGTTTCATTTCATTATTTAATTCTCCTACCCGCGGTATTTCCGATTAAAAGAATAGGGAAGCTAGTGTTCGTATTGAAGCTACCTGTGCAAGTCGAAGCCTTTTGCGTCAGCGATAATATAGGATTTGGCGCATATTAGATTGAAATACTAGCCTGTGAAGCGTTCCTTGGCAGTTATCTTCCAACCTCTGTTACAAAAACATTTTTGTCATACATTATGTCTTTTAGAAACAACATTAGAAGGACTTACAAGCAGCCCACGTATGCGGACCACATCTCTGCAAACTGCGAGTCTCTCGCCATCTCCGCAGACACGTTTCTCATATCGTCGAGAGTCGCATTTGACGGGCCCGAATCGCCGCACCGAATCGCCACTACATTCTCAACGCCGTCCGCGAATGTTGTCGACGGGGCTACAGAGCAATCGCACACGAAATCGCTGCTCTTCGACACCAGGTTCACAAATCGAAAAGGGACTGTCCCTCGCCTTGCTCCGCCGCGGCCACGGCAAAGGTGAGAGCGGCGCCGAATTGATGTGGCATATATAAGACGTTGAAAATCGCGCCCTTTGCGGCGGAGTAATCGAGTGATCCGTACTCCCCGGAAGCTTCGCTATGAAGCTGATGGGTTCGATCTTTAAGGATGTAAGAAGCGAGTTGATGCGTGCGCTGATCTTGTCGGTGCTTGACTCATAGATGGGGCATACAGACGGTCCGGCATCCACACAGGCTTGATAGACCGCGAAGAGAGCTTTGTCGGTGTCTTGTAGCTCGTGCGCATATTGTCCTAAGCAAAGGTATTCATTAGCTTCAACGAATACGCAAGACAGAGGTGCAATTTACCCTTATACCAGACTTCGGAATCAACCACACTGTCGATGATGAGGCGTCCAACCTTGTCCTATATTCCCGGAAATCTGAAATTTACAAATGAAATAAATCAATCGCTTCACCGGAAACATGGCTGCAAATCTGGCGAAACAGGCATAAAATCCTTGGATTCTCTCACAACGGTCAGTAATGAAGGATACTCACGTAGCGCCTATCACCGACCCGTAACTAAAGAGAATGATCAATTTGGGAAGAATTTTCGCTTATTGTACGACCTACGAAAAGCCCCAGCATTGCAACTTATCCTGTCCGAACGCTTTCACTATACTCAGCATGTCTCTCGCAACAGTCGGTGTTGCCACTTGTTGTGCTACGTCAGGAATGCGTGTCTTTGCGACTTTCTCAATGATCTGTGCGTATGTGTATACCGCTCCCAATGACCCGCTCGTTTCATTTGCGGCATTTTGGAAGTTCGTGGCGACGTTCGCCTCTTCTGGTTCGGTCGGGAAGGTGAACATTCCAGGCGTTGTGAAGCCAATGCCTGCGGAATGATGTCAGTACTGTACTGAAGCTTTTATATGCAGATTCCTAACCTCGCGTGTTGAAGCCAATCAAATCGACATCATCTCCAAGCAACTCAACGGCCATCTGGGCAAATGTTAGTATCGTTTGGACACTAGAGCCGACTGGCCCGCCTAGAGATAGAGTTAGCATACAAAAGGGAATGCTTTCGTTGAGGAAGGATCAAACTGTTCTTTGTGCAATAGCGTTTGAAAGTGATCAATCTCAAATGGTATTGGACTCGTAGCAGAGGGCGCTAGTAGGGCAGCTTGTGGAGGGTGTTGAACTTTGCATAGTGCATGAAATAATCTTAATAAAACAGAAGGAATTGTATACAACACATGCATTCTTACATAGAGAAGCATAGACCTAAAAAACGCAAGATCATGGACCACTGGAAAGCAAATAGGGACATTAAACCTTCAATTTCGAACAGAGTAATGCCAAATACTGACCATACGCCCAGAGGCATTGCTCGGGACTCGGAATCTAGACCAAAGCTTGCAGGTGTGACATCGTCTGTTGTCCAACTCCATCAAGATTCGGTGGCTCGACAACTTCCTCATTCAAACCCTGCCTCCTGGCAACCATAGCAAAGCTCAGTGTGCCCTTGCCTTTGATGATGTTTGGTGCTAGTTCCTTGTTCTCTTCTGATATCAACCTCATCTTTTTGAGCATTTCTTTTACTGATATCTCGAAGACAATCCAGAGGCAGAGAAGGATAGTACCAACGAGAAAGGCTATGATGACGGTTGTTTGAGCGTTCACCTTGAAATTTCGGAAGGTGAACAAGAAAACACCCAATGTGAAGGCAACAGCCCTGTATTACGAACCATCAGACGAAGGGAGTTGGGATAAAACACGAAGACAAACCCCCAAATCATTAGTGCATATGGCAGACTGTACATCACAGCCAACGTTGAAAGCCCTTTCTCTTCGAAATAATTTGCCTATATGACATAGTATGTGAGGACCATTACGCTTCATTTAAACTTGGACATGGGAATAGGTACTTACAAGCTCAAAACCAGAATCGTCCGCCATCCTTCCGATCTTCTTATTCAGGAGTTGTCCAAATATTATGCTGCTGAAAGACAGGATGATCGAGATTATGCTCGCAGCCGCCGCTGCATTTATATCTCCGGTATTGGAAGGAAGGAGGGAGGGAATAGCCAGAAATGCAATATTTGCAGTGAACAGAACGGCTGCCTATACATTGGACGCATATGTAAGTGGTGGCAACAAAATGATTATTGACTGAATAACTCACGTTTATGACATCTTGCTGCCATTCTGTTGTCAATGCCTCAACAAACTTTCGGAAAGGCGTTGGGAAGACAAAGTTGTCGACATAAATCCCATCAAGAGTGCGGCAATACGTTCTTGGTATTTTGAGAAGGAGCAGAGATACAATTCGGAAGATTAGAGAGGGTGCTTCAGGTCCTCCTCCAACATGTTCTCGAACACTCTGAGCTCGGTATAGGCGGGCAAATGGCAAACCACTATAGTTATTAAACTGCTCCCATTCTGTATGTTAACGTCAGTACATTCAAGTTGACCAAAAATGACAAGCACTCAAACCCAAGATAATGCGAATTCGAGCTGTTCAGATTAACATGTAGTTAGAGACAACAGTTGGGCGATTTACTTGGGGAATAAGAGCCTACCTGCTGACGCTAAGACATGGGCTGGTGCCGTTTCCTTTACCTCTTGAAGTTTTATATAAGAAGCAGTATTGACTAGCTGAGGCATGCTACTGAATGACATTCACCTTTTGCATGTTCGATCACTTCAAAAAGTTGAATCATACGCTCTTCATCCAGAAAGACTTTCGAATCCGCCGAGGTTAATGAATCTAAAGGACTGTCCGTGAGTCAGAGTTCAAATTCACATATAAAGCTCACCAGTTAAGCCCCAAACAAGGATTCCTCGCATTTCAGTAAGGAAATCATCACTCATATGTTGATGGTGAGGATAGAAAAAAAGATGCTGATAATATTCAATCTTTAATATATGTCCTTGAAGCGCAATTAGCCATGCCATTGCCCAAAGGCTATCTTCATTGATGGGCTCACCAACTTGTGCTTCTGTTGCTAGTATATCGTTATAGACTGTGTGCTTGTGGAGCCAAAGTAGGTGTCGGGAAGTATGGTCCACTATGTAGTACATACAATCATTTCTCTCAAAATCATCCGCTTCAATAACAATGTCGAGAGGTGTTTGATTTGATGGCAACACAAGCTGACGCGAGTCAATAGCTTGCCTATACTTGTCCTTGAGTAAGCTTATGCATAGTTCGACCTTCTCACATAAGCTAGGCAAAGTAACATCTGCGTCAGTCAGGAAAACAAGATCATCTCCAGGTTTTCTACACAGCAAGGTCAGCCGTGATGTGGATCCAGTACCCGCAAGGAGGTACTGGTTTTGACACATAGTTTAAATATAAACCATATCATTCCCAGAAGGTATATGGAAACCAGGTCACGGTGATGCCTGGTTCCCATACTGTTCGTGCGAGAGTGTCTGGAAAAGACCTGGCAATTGAACATTACATAATATCCGTATGTTTTATTATATTATCATTTACATTTTATTTTCAGTCCAGCTCAATATGCTCGCAAAAAACACTATAGCATTGCATTCCTTCTACAGAATACATTAATTATATGACAACATATCCTCTCCAAACCAGCTTAGCCTTTCCGCTCCTTTCTTACCATCCACTTCCCCGACTCAATGTCACTCGCTCACATTGTGCTCTCAGACAAACTCTATGAAGGAAACAGGTGGCTCGCACACATGCACACCTGATTGGTGTGCAGATGCAGTGGAGGAGGATGCTGAGGGCTTCGCTTGAAGATGAGGTGGATGGTGTCGAAGTGGGACGGTTCTGCAAAAGCAAGAGAAGGACATTGCTGGAATTGCCGTCGGTTGATACTTCTGTCGGTTTCTGTGTTTATAGCCATGTCAGCCCTTGATAAAACTGCAATTGCACATACTCGTTCGACTCACCTCAGCCAGGCTTCTCCCATCATATGCATCCTCAACTGGGCAAGGCAGCGGTTCTTGA
Source organism: Trichaptum fuscoviolaceum (assembly GCA_910574455.1). NCBI lineage: Eukaryota > Fungi > Basidiomycota > Agaricomycetes > Hymenochaetales > Trichaptaceae > Trichaptum > Trichaptum fuscoviolaceum. Next base: position 1,468,179 of record CAJSYZ010000010.1, on the reverse strand, counting down.
CCTGGACAGCGTTGCAGAGTGTCAGGTGATTAGTACAGTACTTACAACATGGGTTCGCCGTCGCACGGCAGAGTTGCCATCAAACACTGGTCGCAAGCCTGCTTCAAAGTCGTTGCGTGTGTAGAAGACTGTTGGCCTTTACGGCGGTTAGGCGCTATAGTGGTCGACAGTTGGCATAGCTCACATTACTAAGTCAACGGTCGAAGGCCAGAGTAAGTCAAAATGCCCAAACCATCGAAGCTTTTGCAGTAAAGCTTACCTTTGCTCAAACTGGTCTCCACAATGCTGACATTTGTGAGGGTGATCCCCGGTGTCTAAGACAAGGCAATATTAGCATCTTGAACATGAAGACGACGACCAGTGATGGCAAACGAAGGAGTAGGGGGATATCAGAAGCACTAATGCCATGATTAAGAGGTGTCGTGCTTCGGGATCGATCGAGATCAAAGAGAGTGTCAGGATAAAAGTCAGATACAAGAAGAACAAGGAATTGACTTACTGCAATAACATCTTCTTAGCTGCATCCCATTTTTGCTTTCTAGCGTGAGCGGCAGAGTGGTTTGAGTGCAGGACAAAGGACGACAGGTGGCGACGACGAGAAGTTGTTGTCAACTACACGTGACCGCATTTATTGAGGGCCGGTTGGTTTGGACTTAGAGATTTTTTTATTTCACGGGTATCTGTTATTATGGGCTATGATCCAGACATAGCTGGATTCCAGCTGTAGCCACCCAGGTCAATCCAACATGGATTTTGAGCAACATGGAAACCAGCCGGCTATATGCTGCATACCATATTATCCACGCATAATTTCCAGACACGGGTTGATGTCCAAAATCTATATCAGGAAAGGCTGGCTTGCATATTATTAACAATCTTGTAATCTACATCAATTTCAATGGGTGGTTCCAACGTGGATGTATGCTGGTTTCCACACACCCAATTTATGTGGAAACCAGGTTTTCTCACCCAGCTGATATCAGGATTTTGCGTGACTCCGCTGTGTATAATACAGTGCTCCTTCTGGATGAACACAGGTTAGCCAACCTATAGGTGGTCTGGAATGCTGGCTACACATTTGTTGGGCACATGAATGAATTTTAGACATGATGTGATTTGAAAATTACCCACTAAAATGTAGGCTGCAATGTACAGGATGCCACCGTCCATTGCGAAGATCTCTTTGGTCTTTACAATGGTGAGATTCAACAGTCTGAGCAAGTGATGAGAAGACACGTACACTCTAACTATCCTGTTATAACGTCGCAAATTTGAAGGCGAAGTAGGCCACAGATTCATCTCCCATTCCACTGCTGCCATCTCGATTGGACTTGGAATTGTTGGCTGTAAATAGTTTCTGTTTTCACCTTCTGAATCAGGCTCTCCAATACGTCCTGATGAGCTGAATTGAATATCTGCGGTGAGGGTTCTGTCGGAACTTGGACCTGCGCCATTGACATTTGGGGAAGAAGAATTAAGTGCACTTGGGACCGGAGTTTCTGTAGAGTCCAACAACGGAGGGAGTGTTGCATGTGTTGTTGCACATCGAGTGCTGTCTGAGTCTATATGGTCACGCCTTCTCCGGCTGACTGGTACCAGTATACGGAGAACCGTCCAAAGTATGCGAACGGGTACCGCCGCCTTAGAGACAGCTTTCTTCAAAAGCTCAAGTAAAGCTCGTAAGAGAATCTGAACAATTCGAGATGAGGCCATGGTGCAGAGAGTGGAAACGATGTGGGCGAAGGGCAAAGTGGTATGGGTTGATGTGGGAGGGCCCATACTCTCTGTATTTTGACTTATCAAGACGCTTAACCGCATGGCTTATCGGACGGCACGTGTAGTACATGAAGAGCTGGGCCTTACAGGTTTCGATTAATGGGCGTCAACGATGGAGTAGCTTTGCAGTCGGAAGATCTCTTACCTACGGACCATCGGAGAAATCGAAGCTCAAGGGTACTCAGACAACCGGAGACAACCGGAGGCAAGCACAGTGGCAGGGATTGCAACAAATTCTTGCGAATTGTACATCTACGAGTTCTCTTGTTAGTAAAAGATATTGTTTCGAGAGGTCGGATGTGCGTACCTTCGATGCTACATGTCATGTCCGTAAAGACAGCTGCGTTCCATTCCGCAGATTGCATCTAGCGCTTTAGTCCTCCTGTGTCGATAGAAGCCGTAGTACCACGAGGGGCTCCAAAGCGCTCAACCCTGCCTAGACTCTGGTTCAATCGATGACCACTGATCGAAAGTTTCTCCCTAAACATTTGATTACAACGTTTTGTGGACTCAGTGAGAGGCAACGCTCGTACAAGTATGCCAGGAAAAGCCCGAGGCGAGTCTAGTGACATAGGTCACTGTGGGTTGTAGGCATGGTCAAAAAGTTAGCTTACCTGTCCTATACAGCGTACCTGCATATCACCAAATCATCTTAAAACTCTAGAACACCGACAAATCCACATAAGTATCATGAAGGCTGGCGCTCGAAATGCAATGCAGCCGCTTGATAGACACTGATCAGAGCAATGCACAATTGACACCATCCACATCATACTCGTGGTATCCCATTCAGTCGGGCGAGACAACGGGAATAGGAAGTCAAGTTCGGTGTGAAAAGCGCGAATTAAGAAGTTAACGATACCAGCGAAAAATTGGCAACAGCCCCGGGCCATTTTGAAGTTGCCTAATACGGAATGACGGATATGAAGAGATGAGATTTCGGAGGTTAGAGCTCGGAAACTCGGAGAAAGCGAAACAGGTTGAAAAGACGAAAACTTCACATTAAATTAACCATAATGTATGCTTATTCACAACAAAGGATCGTGACTCTAAGTTATTCACCAGATTGACCAGGAAATTCTTCTTGAAAAGCGAACAAACAGAAGGAATTCATGTTGGCCCGAAACTTTTGAATTAGTTCCACTTGTCCAAGCAGATTCCTTCTGTGCAATACATCATATCAGAAGTATCTCCCGGCCCGGGAAAAGGAAAGTCGTGACGAATACTGACGACACATTAATATCGACCTAGAAAGTCACCTCCGGAAAGTGCAATAGCCCCGATGACGAGTTGTTTAAAGTGGTACGGAAATGACGAGCCTAAAGTGTATGCGATGTTCGAGCCGCGCCGGGGTCTACCCCAAAGAGACACGAATAGGCACACCTTCAATCCTAATGAGTAGACTCGGGAGCCTGACTGGCTCCAGGCTAATAAGACAAGCTCTGGAACTCGTCATGCATGACATCGGGATAATTGATTTTTAGGGAAGGGTAATTTCCTACAAAAAGTATATAAGAACGTGTTCAGTTAGAAGGATCTTAACAACTCAACTTATTTCAATACTCAAATCACATCTCGAAACAATGCAGCAGATCAAGCAAAAGGTAAGCTCCTTCCCACCTATATCAAAGGGACACGGAGAAACGCAACTCATTCCCACTTTACTCCGCTAGTTAACCCCCAACTCGGATCAGCATAATGCCGGTCAACCAGACACAAACTTTGGCACACAAGATATGGGCACGCGCGATGCTAGACAGGGCGGCATTACGCAAGGTCAAGGCCAGGACGCGTTCAATGCTCCAGGAGCCGTAGTACCCTCGCAACAGAGTTACGGCACTGGAACCGGTGCTCAGGGAGGCCTTGGCGTCGGGCAGCAAGGCGGACGTACGATTAACGATCAATCGCAGAAGAATGGCGGCCAGGGCTACGATGCTATGGATCAACAAGGTGCCTGGGCAGGACTCGGAACGGGTCGTACGGTTGGTACTCGCGACAACGGAGGCGAGAACACCAATCCATTCTTGGGGGGCAAGGAACATGATCATAGTGGAACGCGTGGCAATGATAACACAAGAGACACTGGCAACAACACTGGAAGTCATACCGGCCGACACGTAGCTGAAGCAGGTGTTGCAACGGGCGCAGCAGCCGGTTTGGTGCACCACGAGAACGGCGAAGGTGGGCTCTTCCACAACGACGAGCAACGACAACATGAGCGCGACTTCGCTGGAAATCAGACTGGCACTGGCACTGGCGCAAACACCGGCCTTGGTGCAAACACTGGTTTTGGCGCAAATACTGGCCGTGGCGCGAACACTGGTCTTTCCGGGACGTATGACGGCCATGACGCGATGCATCCGAACCAGCACTCGGCACTCGGCACCGCCGGTGCGCAGCCTGGAGCTGGTACGCTCGGCACCCCCAGCGAACATGTTCTCGGCGGACACGGTGCGGGTCTGGGCACGGGTACCGGGAAGAGTACGGGCTTGCAGAGCGGTAACGGGACAGGCGCAACAGGAGGTGCTCATGACACGGGCTCCAACTACGCCACCGGACAAGCGCCCGGAATAAACGCGGCCGGAGTCGGCTCGGGATACGGTAATGGATCCGGACTCGGACCCAATGCTAGTGGCGCTGGCCGTACCAGTCAGTCAACTGGCTCCGGAACGGCCGACATTATCATCGGGAAACTTGAGCAGGGTGCCGGTATGTTGCTGAGCAACGACAAGATGCGGGCTAAAGGGCTCGAGAAGGAGGCTAAAGGCGAGGCGCAGCGTAACGTTTCGCACTCACGAGAGCTCGACCAGGAGGCGACGACTTTGCGCGAGCGGTCGGCACAGAAGAACAACGTTGGGGTGGGTTCAGGGACAGGTGCGGGCCTAGGAAGTGCTCATGATGGGAAAACTGGTAAGCGCTTCAATCCAGTGAATTCTGTTGCGGAAGAGTGCTGAAAACGTTCGACAGGGAGGGTATGATCTACAGCAGCTATGGAGCGCAGGAGAATTGGTTACGCTAAGTGAACGAGCAAAGACATTACTTACTTAAAGAGTAGTCTGTATAATTGTATTCTTGTGTATCACTAACGATGAGGAATAACAGACCTGAAAAGCGGAAACGGTGAAAATGGCAAGCGGATATGTGTCTGGAACTAGCGGTGAAAACAAGTCTCTGAAACACTGTACACGAACGACTTGAAGTAGTGATCGACGCGTTTTCCCTTCGTACTGAAATTCGGTTTCCAACCCCACTTCTTCCTCCTTGAACGCGGCCAAAATCCATTGACTTGTTTCCTACTTCCACGAAGGAGATCACTGGGGAGATACCAGAGAAGCGAGAGCGGAGAATCTAGTTGCCAACACGTCAGAAATTGAATGAAAGAACATGAGGGATAGGTACCTTCAAGTAACAGTACAGTGCTTGCTGAGTGACATACTAGCAGCAGAAGGCCAATGAAGTCGAGTCACTCATGCACTTAACTTCGTTCGATTTCAGGTCCTACAGCTAGTATTCGCCCCCCCCCCACCCTCTCCCCCCTCCTTCCGAAATATCAAAGAATCTGTAGGGTAGCGGTGGATGGACTGGATGGCGAATGACACGGTATAGTGTATTGTCTGAATGGCCTTGTGACCGGAGTTTATGGGACCATCTTTGCCCTTGACACCAGAATAATATTTTCCTGGGAGACTTATTCGCATCAAAAAAGCCAGAAAGTGGTCCACAGGTAGGGGGTATGGTAGAGCTGATGATGAAGGACATAGCGAACGTAGCGGCACTGGCAGCGAAGTTCGAACCTGAGCCCAAACCAAAATCGTGCGCAATAACTTCCTAAATTGCATTCTAACAGGACTGTTCAAGTTGAGCGAAAGTCATGACGCAACTTGACCATGACCCATAGGCTGGCTGGGTCACTTCGACTCTTCCCAACGCCCTTCTACCAAGCAAATAGCCACTCCCTACGAAATACAAGGATCTCAATCAAACATATTTACAATCGGAAAATGTCTCAAGAGCCCAAGATCTTGTCGACCCGAGAGCTCTCAGCATCAGAGGCAAAGTGATTATTCGAAACTCTTCATGCATTGACGCAAGTTCTGGTAGCAGTCTGCATCAGTTAACATTGTGTTTTTTTCTCTAGGTGGGTGACCTTGAAGCTGATAGACTGGCAGGATCAAGATGGCAAACAGGTCCTCCCGAGTCCGTTCTAAATGCTATATGTAATGAGAACCAACCACCATTGCATTACCAGCGAAAATGGGAATGCGCTGAAAGGAAGACTCGAGGCTCATCGGGAATCGATGGTGTGCTCATTGTCCTACTGGGTCTCTCTTCCAAAGCTAATCTTCTCGTCGATCAGCGGTGGCGATCCTAGCCCTCATTCGCTCAGAGAAGAATTCTTTTCCACCCTCGACTGTGATCATTGAGCAATATCGAGCGCCAATAGGAAAGTTCATCATAGGTCAGTGACCCTCCGCACTTGACCAAGCTGCCTTCTGATGCTCTTCAAGAACTGCCTGCTGGTATGTTTATTCTTTTTATGAAGACTTTACGACCGAAGGTGTCTCTCTGTAGGTCTCATTGACGAAGGGGAATCGCCCGAGCAAACAGCAGTCAGGGAGCTAGAAGAGGAGACAGGATTCAAGGGCAACAGGGTCATTGAATCCTCTCCCCTTCTTGTTTGCGATCCGGGTCCGTAAATTCGATTGATCGAAATTTTCGAATAGCATTAAGCAGTATATTCTAACAGGGATGACAAACGCGAATATGAAGTTTGTGGTCGTCGAAGTACTGTTTCCCGATAAAATGGAACTCAGTGACCCGAAGCTCGAAGAAGGGGAGCATATCGTCAAAAGGATTGTTGAGCTTCCTAAGTTATCCGATGAATTGGCTGGTGAGTTATTTTCAGAGCCGTTTTGCCTCTGGTTGTGCTTAATTTTGTGGTTCAGAGTACGAAAGAAAGGTATGAATGAAGTGCTTGTCTAGATGATGCTCTAGCCTGACTGAAGTTCATATCTAGGGCTTTGTCATCGACGCAAGGTTATCGCATTTTGCATCTGGCTACAAACTCGCACAACAATTAGCAGGAGCGCCGTCATCATGATGTCCTTGTACTCGAATCTGCCATGAAATAGAAGACGAATTTGTATACTACATAAAGCAAGCGAAGTGACAAAGATACACTGGAAATAGCGATACAAGAGAGGTACTGTAAAGATAAAACAAAGGTGCCACTAGTTTATATAAAGAGATATTAATCCGACCTTGCATGTTACGCCAGATCACGCATTTCAGCTGTGTCAGTTCGCTGTGGTTGACGCTGAGAAGACGACGTGGGGAAGCTGGTCGATAGTCTGCGTATTTTCGTCAACGATTTGCTGATACTCGCAAACTTCTCGGTGAGTCGTGGTCGGGGCGGCGTTGGTGGTTCCTCCTCCTCCTCCTCACGATAAGGAACAAAGCAGAATGGGAACAGCTTCAATGCAAGTGTCTTCCAGCCGTCAATCTCGAAGACGGTCCAAGCACAGACACCCAGAGCAAGCACGATCGTCACCGCGAGGACGTAGACTTGCGGACTTGGTGATCGACCCTGGAAGGAAAGGCACGCGATGGCGAACACAAACGACACAGCCCTGTTGCAACAACAATCAGCACTGTCCTACCTATGATTCAAAGAAATACATACCCCCAAACCAAGAGAGCATATGGTAGGCTGTACATGACGGACAAACTGAGCAGTCCTCGTTCCTCACTGTGCCATCTGTCAAGCGTATTGGCCTGAATAATAGACAAACCGTCAGCGAAGGCGTGATGGCAGATATCCCGAAATACTGACCATTGCACCGATATCCATGTTCTTGTAGTTTCGTACCCTTTTAGTAAGTAGAAGGCCTATGATGATGCCACACAACGTCATGATAATAGACACCAAGCTTGCCACCGCTCCTATTGATAAAATCGATAAATCTCCACTTGTGAGAACACCGTCTAGGTCAAGGAAGGCGACGTTGGCATTAAGAAGCACGGCTGCCTATAGTTTCTTGAGCGACATCAATATAAAGATCGGAACGACGACAATTACATTTATGACTTCCTGCTGCCAGCTGTCTACAAGGTGGTCAGATATTACGTTTAGCTGTATACGTTGAACCCGCCGGTCCACGTAGACCTTGTCGAGCATGTCCAGCCGCTTTAACGGGACGTCGAAAAGCAGAAGGGACAGAAGTCTGGATAAGCCAGTCAATCGCTTCGGTTGTTTCCCTCTGACGCTCTGCTCATTCGTCAGTCGAGCGCCGTGGAAGCCGTGGAAGTTGTAGAAACGCTCCGTGCCTGTATCACAGCCCTTTCAGCGAACTGGAAGTGTGGTCAAATTCCACACTCACTGATGATATACATAAGCCTCGCTGGAGAGAAACAATGAAATGCAGATTCAAGGAATGTCGACAAGTTACGCACCACCTACGCAAACGGCATATTCTTCGGACTTGTCCTTCATTTCTAAAAATTCATAGTTCACTGAGCCAATATGCTAACAACAATCAGAGCTAGCGCTGAAACTCACCCTTCATAATCTGCATTACTCTCAAGAATCGATCCAATTCCTTGTGTCCATATGGGGTATGCGAGTCCAAGGAGGTCATAGTATCTGAGAAAGGAGTTATATATATGAAAAATGAGAGCAAAGTGGGTAGAGTCATACCCGTTAAACCCCAGCCGAGCACTCCGATCAGATTATCGAAAAAGCCACTTGGAAGTTCTCTTTCATGCGGAAAGTAGAACAAATGCAAGAAGTATTCACAGTCGAGACGATGTTCTGACCAAATGTTAGCAAGAAGAACAGGCACGATTCCCACAATTGATCACTTACTCATGTACACGAAGGACGGTACGCCGCCGGCAAGAGTGTTGACGAGATAATTGGCATCGTGCTTTTCAAGCCAAAGGAGATGCCTCTTCTCGTGATCGACAATATAGTAAGCCCATTCGTCCGCCTCGATCTCCAGCACAACCTCTATGCCGTTCACAGACTGAAGTCTGGATCTACTGATTCTATCCCGCATCTCCACGATGAAGTCGTTGAGCTTCTTGTGGATCTCATCATCGCTAACATCTGCTTCTGTCGTATATAAGACACCTGCAATGTGCTTTTGATAATATGGTTGTCCCTCAGGATGAGTGAAAGAACGCCACCCCTCTCGGGGTAGTTTACTGCCTTCGGCCGTCAGCACAGAACCAAAATCCCACAGAAAATCCTGTCTCACACGAAATCTGTATGCGACATTAGTGTGTTGATCTGCCAGTCGTAGTCCGAATCAAGTTCTGGTCTTTTAAGAAGTTGATTAAGATGTCAGATAAATTTGTACAAAGTGTTTTATAGTACTCACATGGTATCCGCGTGGTCATAGTGTTTTAACTTTGAGGGGGAAGTGGTCACTATTTTTGGGCACTCCGGAGAGGCTGCGCTGGAGGCAGGATCTGCGGTCGCACTGACAATTTCCGCTGGTTGACCAGCAACTTCCAAAGCACCGTCCGGTCCAATCCGCAGGGTTCCTTCAGTCTGTTCCACTGATAATTCATCAAAGCCGTTGTTTAAAGTCAAGGTTTCTGTGAAAGAGGTTTCCGTTGGCTGGCGCGAATGTGTTCTGGACTGGTCGGGAGATGTTGAGTGGGGTAAGCCGTGAGTCTTCATCACGATAATCAGCACTGCATGTATTAGAGTCATTCAAACGAGACGTACAGCGTCGATCCCGGAAAGCACATCATCTCCCTCATTTATCGTAGGTTCGGCCGATACGAATTCCCCCGTCGCAACAGTGACCATCCTTGCTATCCCCGGCGCTACCAGCCCAATCCCACCGGGCAAGTCACCAGGAGAAAGCGTCGTTCTCCTTTCCTCGCCTCGGAGTCTCGCCGGGGGCTGGCAAGACGGATAGACGACCGCTGATCCATCGTCACCGCCCTCAGAGAGAGGGCGGGGGCTGCAATCGCTGCTGGAGGACTGCAAGAGTGAAAAAAGGCGCCGTACGAGTGTCAAGAGTAGCATAAGCCCGCGTGAGGTCTGTGTTCCCAGGCGGTGACATAGCTGTAATAGACGTTTCAAGAGGACAATGAGCAGTCGGCGAGTGATCGGCATAGAGATTAGGGGTGAGTCAAAGAGAGGTATTCGGCGAGAGCGCAGTGCTCCCCACTTATAGGTCGACTAGGACGACCTCCGGACCATCTGAGGCAGTGTTAGACGACGGGAAATAGCTGCCATTGATTGACGCCTGCCATCATACCATTTATGGACCGTGTGTACCAGTCATTCAATTAGAAGGAACGCACTCCCGCCTCTGGCTTTTCGCCAGAAAGCAGCAAGTGAGACTTGCATATAGAAGAGATCAAGCATCAAGCTTCCGGAGAGGATCGAGAGTAAGATAGATTGTAGGACGAGAAGAAAGAAAGCTGAAAAAGCAATTCGGCACCTTACGCGGATCGTCATTCAGCAGCAGTGAATCAGGAAATGTAGTGGAGATGAGCATCGAAAGTGCATGAAGGAGAGCAGCCGTTCGAGTTTTCTGGCTTGAACCTCGAATGATTTCATGATCATGAAGGAGTGAAGAAAAAGTCGCCGAGCGTTTTTATGTCGCGTCGCGTCGCGTCCGAGTCGCAGCCGGCCGTTCAAGTTAACTTAAGCGTTTTTCTCACGCACATTTTTATTTTATTCAACTTCTCTCTTCAAGTGACAAGCTTCAAGACCTGTCATTGCACTCTTACGCTCATCGACAACCCACAGTTATTTGTATCTTGCTCTTTGCATGACATCTTGCCATTATCGGCTCTTCAAACTCTATGTGGCCGCTGTAGAAGTCTGACTAAGACCTCAAACGGTACCGTCCATATCTTCCGCGCAACTGATCCATTACCACAGGTCCACAGAATACATGATTAAGCATCGTGCTTTCTAAGGCACCCTCCTATATCTATCGCACCCTTGTTGAATCAAGAAAACTCTCGCCCTCCTGGACCGACGCACTCCTGAACCTACTTGGACCAACACAAACACATAGGGTTCAGCAAATTTCAAATATGTATTTCAAATCGCTTACAGCCACAAGGATTGTCTTACTTGCTCATTGTGGAACTGCGCGCGCTGACTTGTTCTACTCTTATGGCTGTGTGCTTGGGCCCTCCTCTAGCTTTCTGATCCCGGTGACTCTTTTAAACAGGTTCTCCTCGGCCTTAGCACTACAGCATTACCATTCAATCAGTTTTCTGCGTTTCTTCTATACACGCGCGGCCATGTATACGTATAAATCGAAGCTTTACACCCACATTCCACTGGCAACGCTCCCAATCCGTTCTTTCGACGATCCGGACATCGATCTCCCAATCAACGTCTATTCAGTCGATCATTCCCATCCGGAGTTCAGTAATCAGTAACCACAGCTTCTGAGCAATCTTCTGCGGACGATCTCAGATCACCGTGTGCCTTATTCGAGATTAGGCTTTCCCACCGACTAGCAACGTGCATATATTGGATCTACGGCCTTTTGAGACGTGCGGGGCAAAGAAGCTATGAAACGAGGAATGCATACTCTCACCATGAGGAGAAACGGTCAAAGCTCATGCTACTGCCATATGATACGAGTCGCTTGGCTCATTCGAAGCTTCTTTGTGAGTCCGGTATAACCGGGGGGAAGTCGCACCCGCTTCGATTCCGAGGATACGGAAACCCGGGTTTCATTCGTCTGATACACCGGTGACGTTTTTCTCTTCCTTGCTCTTTTCACTTTTCGACTTGGTATGTACACACAGCAGCCATCACCAAACAAAAGGGCTCTTTGTCTAATCATCTTTTGACTCTTTTTTCTCCATCAAAATCGCACAAAGTCCCTCCGGAACAAATACTACTCAATCTGCAAATCCATCCGGTCCGGACTCGGCTTTTCCGCCATCCGAATCAATCCTCACCAAACCAGACTTCACGGTTATGCAAAGTAAAGCGCCTACCACGCACACTCCATACGCACAAATCCTTCTCCTCACACAGCGCCGCGTTCCCCCCGAAAGTCAATTCCTTGGTCGTCCCGCTGGACACCAGTACATGCGCTCAGATTCCTGAAGTCCAAGTTTTACTCCCTTGCCTCCAGAATGAAAGGCGGAAGGGTAGGGCGGGGGTGGGTGGGGGCAACGCAGGGTTCTGAGCGCCCAGCATTGCTATCACTCAATCACTCAATTGCTCAACACCACCAGTACACCAATCGCGTGGGTCACATGAATTCACTCCCAACTTCCTTTCACGTCCCCGTCAATGAACAACAGCTCGCTACAACTTACAATAACGTCAAAAACCTGCAAATACGCAAGAGTCTTTTTTTCCCCTTACAATACAAGCAATACATTCAATCCTCGACAACCGACGCCTAAGCAATCAACTCACTTTGCTTCTTTGCTTTCTCTGAGTCTCTCTCGTGGCGTCGTCCCTGCAAGCTTACAACTCAAAATTAAAAACTTGCTCCGGACCTGAATTGAGGAGTCCGAGTTCACCGCTCGCCGGTCAGAAAGCAGCAACAAAACCTCAAAAGACTTGGCCCACACTCAGAAGCTCATATTTCCATTACAGACATATGGTCCACATCATTTAACTCCCTCAGCAATTCACCAGCCAGCGACTTTCATACTACCATCAGAACGCGAAATGAGAGAAAGAAATCACAAACGTAGTAGACGCCGCGGTGTCCTCTACTAGTAAACAACAAACCAAGTTTATCTTACGTGTTTGTCTCCTTTCCCTGCTCCACTGGCAGGCTGCAGGGCAAGGGCAGATGAATGATGAACACGCTGCTGCACTTCATTTTCTCTTATATTCTCCTTTACCGAATGTCGTAACACTCAAAACGCGCCATGAGAAAATTAATAACTTGATGATTGATGGTCTCACAGCTTGTATGAGCTTCTTTTCATACCGAGGCTGCTTGCATAAGATTGCCCGAGGCGTTGCTAGCGATGCCTGATGGATAGGCGATTAGAATCGAAGTCGCTAATTAGAATAATTATTGACACTCATATACATACTGGCGAACACAGAGAGGAAATTCCATTCAAATTCCGAAGTAACGAAATAATTGGTATTCTAGTATACACTACTGAACATCAGGGAGGAAAAAGAGACAACCATCATTTCAATCTATATGTTCGTGTCTGAATCATTTGTTCTTTTCTGTGAAGGCCGAAGATGAAAGGTGAAAGAGTTCCCTCCCTAATCGAAGGGAGTGGCGTGGCGACAGTCGACATCAAATTTCGAAAGTCAGAAAGGAAAATGGGGGCGGCGCATACGCGGATTGAATGTATCATATGTACGATGTGGTAAAGAATGCTCCAAGTCTGGCTGAACAATTAAGTGCGCTAATACACTGAATGGGTGGACAGACCGAGGATTGCGCCATGGATCATACGCGAGTGTTGTTACACACTCTGACGTTACGATGCAACGGCGAGTCGTCCAGCGGTCCTAGTAGAAAGAGAAGGGATACGATGGGAAGCAGGTCTATAGGAATGAGCGAGACGAAATGCAGGGATGAGACAATGCTTGATCGGTTGCTTTTGGGGATTGATGATCGATGGTGAGAGTGAGTTTGAAGGAGAGCGCTGATTCGTGATTAGGCAAGATCAGCATGTTAAAGCTCCTCGCTGAACAGCCGAACGAAGAGCACAGCTCAAGCCCGTCTTGACGGCGATTTCGCAAATTGAGGTCGAATAAGATAGGACCAAGCAGAAAATGTGGAAGTAGAGAGAAACCGCGGGAGCATTGAATCCGAAGGAAAAACGATGCGAAAAATAGGCTGAACAGTAGTCCGGTCCATAGCGACATTTAATACGGAGGACGCTTAAACTCATCGCTGATCACCTGGCTCTCCGGGTCGGGTAGGTAGTTGTCACCCTTGATCTTCCCGCTAGCATCGTATTCAAGGAATGACCTTTGTCCAGTGAAGTTCGCGTCTGCGAGTGTAGTGATTGTGTCCATCTTCGAAAGCTAAGAGTCAGAAAGAATACCGCGCACAATAAAGATATCAAATACCTGAATATGTACGCCATCCTTCTTGCTGTCCTTGGAGCGGAAGGCCCCATTACCCCGAAAAGCTAGAGTAGAGGTTCCCTGTCCTGTCCTGGTTTTCGTCAGAGATCGTTAAGTGCATGAAGTTTTGCCACTTACGAGAAGACCTCGGGTCCCTTGTTCGTGAACTTCGTCAAACGGCGAACGGCACGCGAAGCGACAATCGTTGACGCAACAGCGGCCGGGACATTGAATATGATCGACATCACGGCATTCAGGTCCAGCAACATGAAGATCGTTGCAATGAGGTTGGCAAGGAAGCTGAGGACGCATATAGACTACGCATTTAGACATACCACTTGAACATAGTAAGAGAGAGCACTTACGCAACGAAGAAGAAAATCAGCCCATCACCGAAGATCATGTTCACGAGCCTGCTTCGGCCGTTACGGGGATACAGAAGCTTGTAGGCTGTTAAACACATGACGAGGAAGTCAAAGCACATCGAGTAGATGAACGTGACGGCCAAGAGCTTGTTGTCCGTGTTGGTTATGACACATCCCTCTCCATCGATCCACGAAGCTTTAATGAGAAGACCGTGAAGGAGCAGCGACCAATGCCCGAGAATGATCGCAACGAGTGGCACGACGATATAAAGCGACTGCGACCAGACGGCAATTGTTCGCAGTGACAAGTTAATCGACGCAAACCCGATGGCGGCATTGCCAAACACTTGGTTGAAAATATACAACGCCTGGCAATCAATTGGTCTACAACGTGAAAAAAAAAATTGATGAGAACAAAATCCCGGTGGCACGAGCGCCTAGTGGAAACGCGAATGCTCACTCGGTAACGTTTAACGCAATCGCACTAAATAGCAATGGAGATCAAGATTAGCTCAAGGTTATACACAGGGGCCAAAAACCCAATAAGTCGGGGAAGGCTGTCACCACTCACATGCCAATGAGTGCGAAGAGCAGCGAATACCGCCCAGCGAAATAGAAGACCTGTCCGAGGCGACGTTCGCCGATGTAAGCGGACTGCACGCACGGAAGACAGCTTGTGCCAAGAGCTCACCAGAGGCCACTTGAACTGCTTCCGGCCGAGGATGAAGTCAAAGTCGAAGGAGCTCGAGATGAAGAACTCCCATCTGGTCGGGTGGCATAAAGCAATCTTAGCAAGTTCTCTGTCGGACACGGCACGAGTGGGTGCTCACAGGTAGAGCCCGAGGAGGCAATGCATGAACTTGGAGAAGACATCTACTCGAGCGCGTCAATATGCGTGCTCTACGTCGCGTCGCGGGGCGTTGGACAGCGCGTGCCACCCGACTTACCGCCGTCTTTCGCAACCTCAAGCGGGGACTGCCAGTTGACCATGTTTGTTCTTGACGGAGCCGGGCGTTTCGCTGTGTGCGGCTGAAGTAGCTGAGCTCGCTGTGGGATGGAACGAGCAGAGTCGAGAGAGCAGGGAACGAAGCGGAACAGTGATGAGGAGAGGAAGGAGAGGGATGTTCAAGGAGGAGGACGGAGAGGCCCGACGGCGGCTATCTTATAGTCTGAAGACGTGCGCACTCAACGTAAGTCCAAGAAGCACTCCCTCGTCCACTTCAAAACATCTATTTCCTAAATCAATCCCGTTTCTCACTCCCGGCTAATGAAAAAAATTGAAAAAAGGGCGTTGTGCATTACGCGGTTACGGTGGGACCTAATTAGAACACGCGCGGTGCGACGGAAGACAGAAGGACAAGAACCCCCGCGAAGCGCTGTCCGTTTGCCTGTTCACGCCTGCCTGCGCCCAGGCGCACAGACTCCCCCGCCATTCAGTCGCAAGAGCTGCCCGCCGGCGCTCGTCGATACACCGTCGCAGAAGGTGCAGCGCAGGTAGAGAGCAAGTATACCCGCTGAGCTCGCTTGCAGAAATGAAAAGAAGCACTGGCACATTGGCAAAAAAGCAAAGTTTTTTTTTGAGGGGAGAGTGGCAAGTTTGAGAAAAAGGTAAGAGACGGACAAGTTGAGGTGGGAAGAGGGCCTCCCTCTCGCCGCCGTAAACCTTTCATATCCAGTAACTCGCTTATCCTTTTCGGGAGGTCGTTCCTCCGTGCCGAGAGCAGGGGAGCGAGTCGTATGCCAAATGCGGACTAGCGTCCTTGTGCAGCACCGGCCGGGCGAGCCAATCCGGGAAGGGAAGAGAGGGGAGAATTAGGTTTGCCTCCGCTCGGCCGCTCCGTAATACTTTTGCCTTTTGGTCCCGGCGAGCATCTCTGACAGAGGAAGACGCTCCTTCTGCCTTCTCCAGGTTCTCTTATACGCGTTCCCTACCAATCGAAGCCGCACTGAGATAGCTGTGGTACGCCCTTCCCGCTTTTGCGCTATATTACCCTCAGTGATCCTCCGCGGACACCTTAATGCACCGTCGCGGCGGCAGAATCCGAAGCCAGCCTGTCTCAGAAGAGGGAGACGAATGAAAGCAACCGTCAGTGCATGATACGCCAGTGAAGGCGCATATACTCTTAACCATCTCTTTACTCCGTTATCTGCGCTTCGGCTCTCCTGTTCCAAGCTTAGCTGCATGGGCTGTACCTATATCCGACTATAACTCGTTGATTCGAAAAAAGAGACCCAGGAGTCCAGGTAATTGTGATTCGGGTTCTGGTCCACAGCGAAGCTGCTGCGCAAACATGTCGGAGAATGTATCAGAAGACCACCATCCATTCGTCTCCTCCATGCATACAGTAGCTCCAAGGCTTCATGACCGGAAGCGAGATTTGCATATGTCGTCCTGGGCCTCCAACTTATTCGTCACCGAGGCTCACAACTTGAATATTACATAAGAGATTTATTCCCACACTCTCACTGCCCTTGCCTGCCATCATGGCACGCGCCCAACGAACTTAGCGAAAGTAAAGATATCCCACTGGATCGTCGCGGTCGCGGTCTCTCTAATTCACTGCTTGACATCCTTCCAGAATAAGAACAAGAACAAGAACTCAACAAGCTATGTATGCCGCCTGCCTGGCCTGCAGTCAAAACCTGCTCGCGATGGCGGATCACCTCCACACCGTGACTTCGTCGAGTCTCCGATTCAGGGTAGGCTACCCTATTCCGAGTCCCCGTCATGGGCCCATGGCAGCGCAATACCGTGACGAGATCATACGACCTACATACGGCCGGCGCGCATGAGTTTGTGCTTTGTGCTTGTGCTTGTGCTTAAGTCTATGTCTATCCTACCTCCGGCTATAGTACTGTACCATGACATCTCTGGCAACCTCCAAAGCGAACCAATTCTCGTTTTTGATCATCGTGACTCCCCTCTCGAGAAAAAACCCTGCACCCGCAGCACCCGACCCTCTACCGAGACGATGGCGAGCCTGCGCCAAGTTTATCGGGGCTCGGACATACCGCTTGCAGACCGACTTCCTGTCCTGCCAGTGAGAAAACTAAGCGACCTTCTTCAAGAGTTTAGAAAGGAAACAGTGCATCCCATCATGATGTACGATAGGTCATTCATTCAAACAAACACAAGTTTCCCAACCCGTGCTTGAAAGTACAATGTAAGTACAGTACACTCAGTTCTCTCTTGCCTCCAAATTCCAAAGGCCCTGATTCTGCCACTGCCAGCCACGGTGACAATTTGACAGATCCAATCACTGCCCGAGCCCGGAAGCGAAGAACTTGAATGACGGCGTGTAAGCACACGTAAACCACCAGTTCCCGACTTTTCTTTTCTTTTCTTTTCTTTTCTTTTCTTCTTTTTCTATCCATTTTCTTTTCTCTCTTTTCACTTTCTTTTTCCTCGTCCTCGTTCGTGCCCGACCCGAGGCACAGCCCTCGCGTCCGCAACTCCGCGTATGTAGTGTTCACGCGTACGCGCACCAAATGCACCAAACGCCGAGCCTCGATGAGTATGGGCGCGCCCGTTTCAATCGGCCAATCTTCTCCGAGTCGTTCTCGGACTCTCAGGCTGGCGGGCGCGCAACCTGCACAGCGTGACAACAACTTGAATACTCCAAAAAAAAAATCATATTGGTAATTCATTGATTATCCTTTATTTCTCTCCCAACACTTTGACATGCCCTCACGACTGTTATTGTTCTTTTTTTCCTGCTCTCGCTAAACAGTGACAGTTCTGCATCCGAGTCGCCGATATGAAATGTAATGCGATCTGAATTGCTCTCCCTCGGGCGCAGGCTTTCGTTCTTTCGTTCTTTCGTTCATTCATTCATTTTTTTTTTCTTTCTTCTTACTTCTTCTTCCTGTTGGCCCTCGATAGTCAACCATCGATCATCTTTACTACCCGATTCCTACGCTGAAGGTTCCCGACGTTCTTCCAATACATATTCATATGTGAATTCATTACAGCGGTAGATCTTTCCCCCAGATCGTTCCAAATATCTGAAAGCTTATTGAATTGCATCTTTTCTTCCACCAGGATCCAGGATCTCAGCTCATCGAGTCGGTTAGCCGTCGACAGTCGACGTCGATCCACACAGAACATATGAGGTCTCTACGGTATGCCAGTGTATCCCTCATTGTTTTATAATCCCTTGTTCCTTGCCCACAGACAGCCGGTGAGTTAAGGTTTTCATTTGTACTTGCTATGTATGTTCTGATATCTACTTTGTATGTATCCAAACCAGGAGCTGAGCGCCCGGAAGAGAGTGATCGACGATGATGATAGGCCAGCGCTCAGCGCTCGGGCGCGCAAATCTCCACCCGAGGTCATAAACTCATACAGTATTGGGAGTCTAAGAACCATCATCCACCTCACCTTCTCCGCCCTGGCACCACACGACCACGACCACGATCACACTCCCCGGTACGTCCATGCACACACCATAATTCAGGATGATGGGGGCTCCGGAGTACCTTGAGGAACGGGTTTCAGGTGTCGCGAGGACGCGAACACAGATACACGACGATCGATATTGTGAAACAAGGCGGGGACCGAAAGACGGAGCCGAGAGAGGGACGGAAGAGGGGGAGGAGGGCTTGGAGGAGAGAACTGGGCGTATTCTGTCAATACCGCACTGACTTTCATACGTACGCACGATCGATGTTTCATCTTTCGTCCTGAGGCCTGTTGGGGCAGGAGGTAGCTCGGCACTGCATATGTTTGTTGTATGTATTTCCTTCTCCTGCATGATGTTGTAAGTTTCCATTTCTTCTGTTTTGTGTGAGAAGTCAGTCGTTTTTTAGTTCATTTCCCTCCTTTCCAACTTGGACCCGGAGTTCCGCTCGACCTCCACTGGGCTGGTCGATCGCGAACGGCACTCACTGGCAACAGCCGGGTCACGGAGCAGACTGAGCTAACGGACGGCCGATCACGCAAGCATCTCTTCAGTAGACCAGTCTATGTGGAGTAGTCTGCACAATCGTGGGGGCGGCGGCGGCGGCGGCGTTTGGATTGCCTCCGACTCCGACAAGCTATGCAGCGAGTGGCGAGTCCGTCTTCTGCGATCGTCCTTCGGGCGAAGGACCGCACGGCAGTACACTGTAAGTGCTTGCGCTAGCTTTCCGATAGCAGCCTTGGCGTTTCTATATGTCTGTGCGACTGCGGGACGCCTTCGTTGTCGGGTTACCTTTCGCGAGTCTTCGACGATGCCTCGTAAACTCGAACCACCACTACCGTTAAAAGAGCGACCCCGCACCTACGTTCGGAAACAGTTCAGACTGTTCCCCAGCTTCCGCTCTGACAGGTTGGACAGGTCGGACAGATCTTCGACTTCGACTTCGACGTTGGCGTGCGCCTGCACATGCTTTTGCCTACGTTTTCTGCCAGCCGTCGTGTGCGTTGTCCTTTTCTTAAAACTCATTTTTCTGAGGGAAAAGTACATGGTTTTCCGAACTCGGATCACGTACGCACCCAAGTTGACCTTGCGTCTTTCCCCCTCCCGATGCAAGTCCTTCCGACCGGGTCGTCGGCGGTGCGCGGATCCACGATTGGAGGACGAGGATCCACCCAGCTGCGCCAAGGGACCGGTAATGCATATTCATCTACGATGCGTATGCGTGCGATCGAGAGTAGCAGATATGACTTCATCGACAAGACTCGGAAAGTGACTTTGAGGAGCTACTAGTAGACCGAGAAGCCCGGTCGATTGTTGCACTGGGACGGACTGTAAGTGAGGTGATCGGTGCCTTCGTCTGTGAGCACGCGGCTGACTGGCAAGACAAACGCCTAACGCGTATCTGTATGCGCAACTGTACCCGGCCGGGATGCTCAGGAACACAGCGTGGACAGGATCTATCACCCGTCCGTGCTCTTCTCTTCTCCCCTTCCCCTTCTCCTACCTCCCTCACTCACCATTTCTCCTCATGCCTCGCGCACCACTCCCACCGACTGGACTTCGTATATCTCCCGATCCTGCCTGCCCTTAGACCTCCCTTCGTTTGCCGTGCTTCTGAATACGACATTACTTAGAGCGTTAAGCTGTACCACACTCGACTTACTGCATGCGGATAGATGCTGTATCTCCTCTTCATCGTCCTCACCGAGCAGTCCTCCAACGCTAACTGTCTCCGCCTGCCGCAATGACCTCGTACTGCATCTACAGTTCACCCCCACATCCTCTTCTCGCCCCCTTGAGTCTTCCCTTCCACCGTGCCTGCACTTCCTCGACGCGCGCTCGGTCTCTGTGTCTCTACGCCTCGGATCAGGTCTCCTGTCTATATTTACACGCATTGTTTATGTATCTGCAGCTTCTGCCTATTTGCGTACAGGAACAGACGCTACCTGCCTAACGTTCTCTGATATCTCTGGCCTTTGCTTGCTGCCCTCTGTCCTCCCAATTCTTAGCATAACTCCACTCCACTTCCCTCACTCGTCGCGCACACTCAACCCTTACGCATATATGCCACGGGCACACCCAACCTACGCGTCGCAGAAGGCGAAAGCACGTGTCGTCGAAGAACGCGTAATCTTAGACTATCGTCTGCGGTAGAGGTTCCATTTCCATCGTCAAATCCGAGGGAAGGAACGACCCTGAACCGGTCTTGTTGCCGTAGCCCCACATCAACACCAGTATTACTAAATCAAAACAATCGTTCGTGATATCCTCTGCGAACCCCACATACTAATACCGCATACCAGCGCCAAGACCCAGCCTGCGGAACCTTTTTTTTCTTCCGGGTCTTGTGCCCGCCCGGGCTTATCGGTTGTAACTCAGTCTTCACTTTGCGAAGATGAAATCAGACTTTCCTCATGAGAACACAGACCGGGTTCAGGCCAATACATGATGTGCCCGGGCCTCCGGTTGTACAACTTGAAAGCATTTTAGATATGGTGTCACAGTGCACTGATTCGGAGATTCTTGCTTGACACTTGGCATGCTATGTACAGGACATGTACATATGTGCTACATAGCATCGGTTTTCTATCTTACCAGCCAGCTAGTGAGAGCCCTTCAGCTGCTGCATTTCGAGCTCTCAGACTGACTGACAAGGTCCCGATGTCGAGAATGCTGAAGCTTGTTCCACTCGAAGCTGCCATCTGTGTGTAGACCCTGATAAGCATTCGCTGTAGGTCTTGAACCACGTCATTGCATTGAACACAGGCCGGGACGACAACCTCAACAATTTCGTTTTCCTTGGGGGCCAACTTATAGGTTATATGTATGCATGCATTACCTCACACACTGCAAGCCCAATATTTCTTGCAAACGAGTCTCCGGCATCGACGTCAATCGACCTACAGTGATTTCGATCAGTCTCGCCATCTTATCTGAGTCCACTGGTAAACTGAGCCCGAAATAAAGCCAGAGTCTACGTACCCGATAGTACATACATACAAACATTCAGTCGTACTGCATTAACTCGGCGTACGCATGTACGCAGATCTTCCGAGCGAACTGTCCAATACGAGTCACGACACGCCGGCGACACCATGACAAAACAGGATCTCAGGATCTCAGAATCTCTGGCGTCACACAAAAACAAGAAACCAGGCGTCATGATTTCGAAGCTGCAAAAAGCAACAAAGCGAGAAATTGAGGTATACTTAACCTCTGTCTCTGCCCAGATACTGTACCCCAAAACCGCCGAGCGCTCGGGCTGGGATCCAGGGGCCCGGGAACACGAAGGCCGCGGCGTTGCCCATTGGCAAGCAAGCAAGCAAGTGAGTGAGTGAGTGAGTGAGTGAGTGAGTGAGTGAGTGAGTGAGTGAGTTGGAAATCGTGAAGACTCCCGGGCGCGTCATCGCAGCATGTGCCATGCCAGTGTGTATTTGAACATAGCGCATACATGTACATGTATTATGAATGATCAGGCATCGACTCGGAGTCGACGGTCGATATGTTGGAAAGGAAGTACGAGTGCCAGTGCCAGTGAATGAGAAACCCTGCCAGTTTCCCCCGGTCCCTCGTTGGCCCGAGTCCGACTTGGAGTCCACTGGCAGGTCGTATGCATCACTATCCGAGTCGTCCATCTGGATTCATCACTGCCTCGTCGCCGCCGCCGTCGTCGTCAAGAAAGGACACAGAGAGCGCTGCAGTAGCAGTAGCAGTAGCACCTGTACACTAGCGAACGGTGTAGGAATGGAGTACTCGACGCTCGACTTAGACCTTGGGACTCGGACGGACAGGCGGGACATGTTTTGTATGCAGGCGAGCCTGGAGGGAGTGCCGCCGCCCCGAGCTGAGCTGAGCTGAGTGAGTGCGCCCGCCTAACCTGCGGTCTCGAACCCAGTTGTGCTTTTGAGTAGCGAGGCACCGGCCTCACTGCAGGCTTGTTGACTTGACTTCAAGCCGGAGGTTCCTTCATAGTGGGCCTCTTTTCCGAAAGATGACCGTGTCAGTTACTTGCCGTTGATCGTTGAGCCTACCCCGTTTCTGAGTCCTGAGCGAAAACCGACGAAAACTCCAATCCCTCGCTCGCTTGTCCGAGGAGCAGGGGTGGTAGGCGTAGGGACGAGCCTGAGACGTACTGTAGTAGACTCGGAATGGACCGAGACCGAGTATTTCTCTCGACCACGATCAACGAACCTCGAGGCAAGTAATAGCGCGGCCTAGAAGACGCATTTTTGAAAAATGCACAGGACAAGTATAAGTATAAATACATCCTTTCGGGAAGATGTAAACAAGGTGAACACAGGACAGCACGTAACGTCAAATGCTGGAGTCCTATAGTAATGGCTTAGCGCACCGCTTTGAACCTGGTCGTTCAATAGCATCGATTTCTCTGAAAGAGAGGCATTGCGGTGCGAGTCAGAGATTAAAAGAGGTCTCAAGGAAATGAGGGTTGCACCGCGACAGCTTCAGGGTGCATAGTAGTGCGCTGTCGAGTGGAAAGGTGGCGCACCGACTTTAGTCATTTCGGTCTCAGCCACGACTAGAACAAGACGCGACCTTACGGCCCAGCAACCTTTCGAAATAAAAGGACAACCCCCCCCCCCCCCCCCCCCAGCACGTCCTCGCCGCAGCTCACATTGACCAACATTCACCACCATCGACAGCCGACACTCGACAGCCGATAACGTACCCGCCGTAGCCCGCCGGCCCATGTCGCGGCAATTCATCCTCTGGGCCTCTCTACGGCGGTCATCCGGATGGCTAGCTAGCAGTCCACAGTCCAAGGCGTCAATGGACCTCTTGCCCTCGCCGCTCTCCGGGATGGTGTGGGTGCCACCGCGCACTCACGTCCTTGGACGTGAGATGTAAGCCGAACGCAACTGGCCGACAGGACACATGTGGCACGCAGCCTCCAGGAGCCCTTCGTCCAAGAGAGTCCCGGGCCACTCCCTCCGCATACGCCAATGGCCCTCCAGTACCCGCAGCACGTGAGGGAGGGACCACTGCCTCCCCGCGCAGAAACCCTGCCGCAATCGCGGTGGGAGCGTCAGTCGGTCTTTGCGGGTCAGTCGGTCGGCAGGAGAGTGAGTGGTGCTACTTGGGCCGGGGGCGCCCTCCCCGCTCGTTCATACTACTCGCATGACACCTTTGGCCCATGGCAGCGCAGCTACATGTACGTGTTGCGCTTGCTCCGGTCGCTGACACAAACAGTCCTCTGCGTCACGACGGTGCGAGGGCGGTGAGGTTGACGAGTTGTGCTGGGCTAACCTCCCATCGCCCACTCCGGAGCCAGGCACTTTTTGTGGAAACGTGTGCCTCACGGTTTGCTTGCTTCAAAATTCTGTAGCGCGCGAGAGGCGCCCATCATCTTCCCATCTCCTCCAGCTTCCTGGGTTGATTCCGGGAATAACATGAGTACTCGGAACGGCAGAGTCTCTGTGCAACGTGCGTAATATCCCCATCTCCGGCTTTCCCTGGGTGGCGGTAGCAGCAAGTCCGATTCTTGCTGTCGGGATTGTTAAGTGACGGCTGCGGGGAAACCAAGGGTGTCCTCCTGCGCCAGAAAGTTGCTTGGGTGTCAGTTATCTCCCCAATTTAGTGCAGGCGTACATTCCCATCCCCCCTTCAACGGGCAAGGCGTAGGCTTCGATTCATAGACCGTCTATTAAAGTGTACGCAGAGTGCATCCTGGATGGTGGAGGCAGCGAGTCCGATTCTCGCTGCCGGGATGGCTCAGTGGCGGTCTTGGGGCGACCAAGACCGTCCTCCTACGACCAACAAGATCCAGACAGGCAAGTTCGGGTGTTGCTTATCCCCCCAAACGAGGCGCAGGTTTTCATCCACATCCTGTTTTCAGTGGACGCGAGATATCGAGGAATGCATATTTTTATGCTGGCCATTTGGATGAGTGTGCTTGTATAGACTCCCAGTCAAACCCTTGCGATAGCTCACTCGTCGCAAGAGCTCAAATTTGTCAGTCAAGGTTCCTCTTATGCAGAATCCAGATATAGATGTTGAATCAGCGAGTTTTCTTAGCTGTTGCTGCGGTATGATAGACTTGCTAGAAGAGTGGATTGCGGGCATTAATTGGAGAGGGGAGAGCCGCAGAGCTAAGCAGTAATTTGAATTTATCGCTGCCTCGTCGTGGCCAAGGGTGGACCCGACGTACATGGCAGAAGCAACAGCTGCGCAGCCATCGTAAAATGAAGCATTTGACTTTGACCGGGTTCTGAATATGAGAGCTTGAGTTATAGAAAGCCCTAGTATGTACATACTTCCGAGCTAGTATTAAATTAGGGCCGGCTGCCAGTGATTCAAGCTTCAACTTGAACTTGAACTTCAACCAATCGACCTTCTGAGTCTCCGACCAACACATCATCATTGAAGGCTACCTCATTTCATTGGCGAGATATCTAAACATCGCATAAGGACGAGAACTCATGCGGCTCCTGTTGATTTTCGTCAATGTGATCAAGTATAATGCACTGGGACGACACTGGCCAGTGGGCAGAACTTGAACGCACACTAGCCGGGTGGGCTCAGGCTGTCTGGATCCATCCCTTCTTTTCCTCATCCCGGCGTATGAGCAACAGAAATATACTCCTACTGATAATAGTGAGCTGCTCGTTGAGTCCACCGTGACCACTGACTGTGGTGACCCAGCCTAAAAAAACATTCAAGTCAGCGTTCGGTGTCGGTATTGGCGTCATCCATGTTGAAGTCTACCATTGCATATCGCAGACTCTGGCAACGTGACTTTAGAACCATCTTCTCCTCTAAATATCTCGCGTGCCATCAAAAATCCGTTTCTCTTTCTTTACCTCGTGCACTTGCGCCTTAGTTAGGCTCGTCCACACCGTGAATTTGCTTCGTCGGCGGTTCTCGCTCAGACTCAAAACGAGCATGCTCTGACACAAGCACTTCTCGGAAGAATTCAAACCGCGTCGATAAAAAGCTGGTGCCTCACTTCTAACATGCACACGCCTGGTTCACTCACTCCACTCCGAGGGGCCCTGGTCTCTGTTGCATCAGCAAAGACACACCTGTCATGATCACCCTGTGTTCCTTTCGGTTCTCGATCCTGTTCCTCCACGTCATAAACTCTATAGTACATCCTACCTCAAGCCTGCGCGTATGAACATATACATACATATACACGACACCTCAGCCTTGAGTCTAGAGTGAGCGGACTTAAGCCTGAGACACATAGCTCACCGTGACCCACCATTAATTGACATCCATCTCCATCTCCCACATGTACATGTACAGTATGCCTTATGTACAGAAAGACGGGTCTCCGAAACGTGCTCGCTAGTAAGGCGGCACCAGACGTCAAAACCGTCTTTCCTCTATCATTCTTCGACACCAACGCGCTCAGCCGGTCGTCTGATTCCTGAATCCGCATGAATAACTTCGTACATACAGCTTCGCATCGATTTCATTCCGCGGGTCCGAGCCTGACTCCCAATTGCATACAGAGTGGTGCTTGTATCAAGTTGCTTGCTGGCATCGGTCGGCAATAACTTTGGTCCTAGGGCATCATCATGCTTCTTGCATTCTTTGCGATAGGGTACAGTATACAATATAACATATTAACGAACCGATCGATACATTGTTCGTCATCATGAGTCTCGAAATCAAACGTTCGTGGAACCATGGCCCTCCGAGTCCATCTACTTTTCAAACAAAAAGAAGGAACGAAGACATGGAAGAACCACCCATATACATTAATGACTACATAACGCACAAGAGAGACCGAAAGCTTCCATGTCTTTCCGAAAATCCATTCAATGACGCTTTTTTCATCCATTGCTCTAAAGTATCGTCATACACCGCGCAACAAAGTCTTTACAAGGTAGGTAGCAAGAAGAGATGGCATGGCAGACGAAGTTGGCTTATAATACGCGTCGAGCGCTGTAGAGTAAACACTGTAAGGTCCGCGGGGAAATAAGGAAACAACGGTGAAAGAAGTATGAATGTAAGATGTTTCGGCCGCTTTGATTGTTGTGAAAGAGAAGTGTTATAGAACTACGATAAAGGTCCTTATGGTATCTTGCCAAACATACTTTTTTGTAATCATTTCCTTGTTAATGTACTTCTCATTTTCTTCTCATTCCCTATGCACACGCACACGCATGCTTAGCGCGTGACTTCATACTCTTGTTTCACTCAGTCGTCACCGACTTCGCCCTGTAGTGCGGAGATGAAGTTTAGCACAGTACACGAGAAGAGATTTAATGAGGTGTTACTTACAAGTTCCTCGGGAAGTCGACGTCGAAGCCGTTCTTGATTGCCAGATGATAACTCAGCAGCTGGAGCGGGATGATGTTCAAAATCCCCTGCAGCACATCACACGTCTCCGGCACACGGATCGCCTTCGCGTCCTTCGGCACCGACGCGTCGTCCTCATTGCAGATGATGATCGGCTGCGCCTTGCGCGCCGTGATCTGCGAGAACGCGCTCTTCACCTTCGGGTACAGCGAGTCGCGCGTCATGATGATGATCACCGGCATGTTCTCGTCGATGAGCGCGAGCGGGCCGTGCTTGAGCTCGCCCGCGAGGATGCCCTCCGAGTGCATGTAGCTGATCTCCTTGATCTTCAGCGCGCCCTCCAGGCACGTCGCGTACTGCAGCCCGCGCCCGAGGATCAGCAGCGACCGCGAGTTCGCCAGCGTCGTGTTCGCCAGCGCCTGCAGCGTCTTGTCCGACTCGAGCACGGTCTTGATCTGCCCCGGCAGCGCGTGCAGGCCGTCGATGATCTGCTTGTGCCGCTCGATGAGCGAGATTCGGTCCTCGGAGAGCTGGATGGCCATCATGAGAAGCACGATGTATTGCGAAGTGTATGCCTGCAAGAAGCGTCAGCAAACGTAATACCATCAACGTTTGACATGAAGCATGAAAAGAAGAAGCGGCGATTGCACGAAAATGACGTACCTTGGTCGAGGCAACACCGATTTCCGGGCCCGCATTGATATGCACACCGCAGTGCGTCTCACGCGAGATTGTCGAACCAACCGTGTTAACCACACCGATACACAACGCGCCGCGCTCGAGGCAGTAGCGAAGCGACAGAATCGTATCGGCCGTCTCTCCACTCTGGCTAAGGAACACACAGATATCGTCCCGGAAGATCGGGGTCTTACGGTCCAGGAAGTCGGACGCAAGCTCGACGCTGACGGGGATCTCCGTGAGCTCCTCGAATATCGCGCGCGTCGCGATGCAGGAGTGGTATGACGTCCCGCACGCAATGAACACAATCCGTCTCCCGCGCCGGATGATGGGGAGATACGCGCGCAGGCCGCCGAGCGTGATCTTGTGATCGTCGAAGTTGACGCGCCCACGCATGGTGTTGACGACGGAGTCGGGCTGCTCGTAGATCTCCTTCTGCATGAAGTGGTCGAACTTGCCCTTCATGATCTCGGCGATTTCGATCTCAAGGGTTTCGATCGAGCGCGTTGATGCGGCCTGCGAAGGCGTCTGCGCGCCGTCCTCTTTGCGGCGCAAACGATGGATGTGCAGCTCGCCAGCGGCAATGTGGGCGATGTCGTCATCCTCAAGGTAGAGCACACGTTTGGTGTGTTCAACGATGGCGGACGCGTCGGATGCGACGAAGAACTCGATGGGTTGCGGGAGACCATCTTCGGACATGAATGCGCGGGATTGCGAGCGAAGGATGTGCGAAGAGGTAGGCGGCACGAGAAGGCCAGCAGGCGCATTGGGCGACACTGCAATAATGTGTGTTTTAGATCCATGGACGCTTTGTATAGCGAACGCTAGTCAATGTGCACTCACAGAGATCGGGTTTCGCCTCAGTCGGGTCACCAGCGAATTCAACATCAACGAAGTCCACCTTCAGCTTCTTCTCGGTCTTGACACCAATGAGCAGAGGCGAACCGCGACGGGCGGTAACAATCTCGTTCGGAAAATGGACGGACTTGAACACGAATGCGAACGAGCCCTCCAGCTCCTTCAAAACAGTTTTCACTAACTCGGTGAAGTTGCCGCGCTTGTCTGGCTGAGTGTCATAGACATACTTTGTAAGGATCGCCACGGCCTCGGTATCGGTGTCGCTCTCGAACTTATAGCCACGCTTTTCGAGGACTAACCGGAGCTCCGTCGAGTTGGTGACGATTCCGTTATGGACGACGATGAATTCAGTCTTTGGGTCGGAGCGAAGCGGGTGGCAATTGCGCACAGAGGGTACACCGTGTGTCGCCCATCGTGTGTGTGCGATGGAGCACTGGGTTTGAAATGTCCTGGATGTATTGAGGTTGGATTCTGCGATGCGCTTTCGTAGCCCGGCGACCTTTCCGACCTCCTTGAACAGCAGGATCTCGTTCGGCTTCTCGCCGTCGATGCCAATACCGGCAGAGTCGTAGCCACGGTATTCTAGACGTGACAGACCATTGCAGAGCGTCTCGCAAACGGTCTTGCAGTCCTGTTGGACGTCGAGCACAACAAAAAGCACGTTAGTTCAGAATCCATAGCGTGCATTTAACCGAGCTTTGACGGCTGCAAAAGCGCCCAGTACGACATACCTTATCGGTGAGGTAGCTGCAGTAGGCGAAGATGCCACACATGGTAACGAAATGGAGACTGTGGGTTGTCTTCAACGTTTGCTCGTCGTGTACGGCGACGATGAACACACCTAAGGGGGAAAGGTCGTGAAGGAGAGGCTGGCCGCTGGAGTGATGATGACTTCAAATTAGCCTGCCTTCCACCTGTTATATGCCCAGACGCGTGACAGCGAGGTGACGCGCTTGCAGAGGCTGTAACGTGCCCATTGGCAGACCCCCCGGTACCCCATGTTCGGCTAGCGAATCCCATTCGGGTACTACTGCCTTCATCGGTGTTTCAAGATCGATGTTCGGGTACGATACGGTAGCATGGTGTGTCGTATTATGCAACAGCATAATACGAGACGTTAAGTTCATCCGGAGTTTGTAACCTTTGTTCTCTTCAAGTACATAGACCCGTCAAACTGAGATTTCCGGTACACAATTTTACAGTAGCCGAATCGCACTCAATCTCAACATACCAGTCCGGGGTCCTAGCACAGGAAATCTGGGATGTAACATGCACTGCCTGGCGGCAACGACAATTCGCTCGACATTGCTTCATGATCGACCTTTCCTATGCTGTGCGCTGTTCCTACCGTCGTCCTTCATCGCTCTCGGCACGCGTCGACAATCACCTGCCTCTCATACTGCTCGGAATGACATGAGTTTCGAGCGGGCAAAAAAGCCCCAGGAGCTCGAAGTTGCAGTCATGGAACAGCACAGCTCGTTCGTTAGAAGGGGGCGGCCAAGGATGTCCGTAGCAACCGCTATCTATCTTGAACGATAGGTACGCCAGGCTGTTGATATGTATGTGGCGCAACATCACCTGGATCTTTTCGTATGTTCTCTTTGAGCGCACCCCGTCGGCTGATACGGTTCGCCGACCTGCACACTGGCACCACGTCCACGTATGTGCGAAATATGCATGCGGCGGTAATCAAACACTTCGAAAATACGCGTCCATCACTGAGAAGAGAATAGAAGATGGGGCGAAAGGCTAAGAAGCTTCGCACTCAACGCGCCTTGGCTGTGCCCGATGTGCCGGCGTCCGTGCATCCCCACCGTTCGGGCAAATAAACCGCGTCTCGCGCGTCTTGCATATCTTCCATTGGTTGGTTTCATTTGTCGTGGCCAAATCGCATCGTCGAATTTCTCTTTATCGGTGCCCATACGGATCGGATGGGAACCTCAGATGATAGTTCACTTGATTGGCGTAGCCGGAGTCTGGGAGACACGACGCATCAGCAGTACCAGTACTGGGGCAGTGAGGGTATTCCGAAGTTGAGTACATCTGCAAGTCCCTATCAATCTCATACAATCACATATGCTACCATATTCTTGCCGCAAACATCAATCTCTAGCCTCTATTTCTTCTTCAGAAGACATCGGTAACTGTCTCCTCCGGCTCCGTTTAACACCGTCTATGTATATTACAGAATGCATATGCGGCGGACTAGTGCGGGGCGGCTCCTATGATATGTTTTGCTGATCCTAGATGTAAATGAATGAGCGGCAGTTTCGAGCGCCGCGATGCTGATTCTGATGTACCTGTACAGGTCGTATAGACCCGAAGCGAGCGCATCAAAAAACAGATCAATCCTTCGCCTGTTCATAATCCAGCTCTCACGGATCAAAGTAGGGCGTTTGAAGGGCGCTTATTATCTCCAAGTCCGGGCGCTTCCATCATTTCGATGGGTTATCGGGCTGTGTACAATGCGCACATATGCTAAGAGAAAACGGATCGACGTTAATCTTCAATTCGTCTTGCTTCATTCGTATAGATAGCTCGATCGTACAACGCATCTCGGGACGAATCGGTCTACCAGAGAATGGTGAAGTCGAAAATACTCATGGCTGATTTAGACTTCGTTATTCACTCAATCCAATCTCTTCCACAACTTCGCGCCGTATACATATGTTTAGTCAGGCTTCAGTCAAGAATGGCCCGTAAATTGATATGTATATGATGCACCAGCCTTATTTCCTAATTTTACACTGTTCATATTCTTCAAATCATACATATGGCCCCCTTCGCCCCTTCAACCCACCTCAATCCTTATAGGTACGATATCTTCTAAACACCCAAGAGCTTGACCTCCCACACCCTGACCACTGCGTCCGCCCCGGCGCTGACCACCTTCCCCAGTGCCTTCCCCATGTCCGCATCCAGCCACTGCACGCTCCGCACGCCGCCCGGGTGCGCGTGTCGGATGGCTACGCTTTGCAGGGGCTTGGCGACAGACCAGATGTATATCGACGCATCGAGCGACGCGGAGGCGAGGTGCGAGCCAGTGGGCGAGAATGCGAGGGAGTAGATTCGGGATGTGTGGTTCGTCCACCGGGACTCAATTGCCTGTGTTCAAGGAGGGGAAAGGAAAAGGGAATATGATTAGTTGTTTTTATAAGTCGATTATATGGTCGCATAAAACTGCGATTTGTATGGGAAGGGGTATGGAATACATACTTTCTTCTCCTCAACGTTGTAGAGAACGATCTTTCCAGCGGACTAAATAGAATGATCAGCTCAAAATGGTACCAAACAGGCACGTAGGAGGGGGAAACGAAACAACGCACGTCACCAGCAGCCAATAGCTTCCCATCCGGAGAGAACGCAAGTGCATGCACGACGCCCTTCGGGCCTTCCAACACGTCTCCGGCCTTCAGTTCTTTCCCGTCCCATGCATATAGATATACTTTGTTATCCTAAAAAGAATTGTGTGATGGGTATCAGGAAGCATACAAGTGAGCATATATGCGAGACTCACGTCCCCTCCCACTGCAACGACGCTCCCCGCACTCGCGATCCCGTGCGCCTCGTATTTCACCGCGAGCTCGGCCACGCGCTGGTTGGAACGGAACGCCTCGATCGTGGTCCCTTCCGCGACGAAGACCGTCCCTTCTGATGAAAGCGCTGCAGATTTGGGTTGCGATGCAAGCTTCGCTTGGGCAGCGCTAGAGATATATGCATTATTCGGATGTCAGTTAACTGGAACGTCAATATAGCACAGAGACGTACGTCATGCTCTTCCCATCCGCGCTCACCTCCCTTAGTGTGTCATCGAATCCTACGCTTACGATGCTCTCGCCCGCGCTCACGACGCTGGTCACCATACCATTGTGCGCCTCTCCCGCCACGAGCTCGGCGCTCCCCTTCCCTGCGTCTTGTCCGTCCCCAATATCGTACGAATAGATTCGCCCGTCGGACGTACCGGCGAGGAACGTCCCAGAAGTTGTGAGCGTGGACGCGAAGATGGGGTTTTGAGGTCCCTGTATGAGAGGAAGGGAAAAGAAGGAAAGGAGTTCGAAGAGGGAAGGAAGATATGAGGGAAGGGAAATATGAGTGAAGACATAAGAAGGAAGTGAACACTTGAAGGCACGTACATTCAAGAATCGCGTAGGCTTGTCACCCACACGTTGATCGAAGACGTTGAGGACGCCAGACATAGCAAGCGAGACGATGTCACCGTCTACGCCCCACGCGTTCCCGACCTGTTGATTCGGCACCCCCGCACCTAAAGACCAAGTCTGGATGGTCTTCTTACTTTCCACGTCCCCTGCAATATAAAGTACCTTTCGTAAGTATCCGTTGTGACCCCAAGTAAACATGATCAGTCCGATAACGCGACGTACAAAGCTTTACAGTTCCGTCCATAGCTGAAGTCGCAAGCGTGCGACTATCCGGGCTCCAGCTGCATGCCATCTTCAACATTTCGTCAATCTTGCACTTGTTTAGTAGGGAGAATATGTAGCTTACCACGCTCCCTTTATGCTCCTCGCCCGTGAACTCTCCAAGCTCGTCTCCCGATTTACCATCATATAAGAAGACTTTATAATCCGAGCCGACGCTAGCGAAATAGTCGCCGGAACGAGCGTATTTCACGTCTTGCACGAACTTAGTGTGGGTCTTAATGATCTTGTCAAATTTGAAGGGTACCCCTGAGTGTTTCGAGTTAGTAAATGTACTCTCCATGGAGAGGCGTAAAAATGAGGAAATTCACCTGTATGGAAGACGATCGTGCAGTCATCGGAGGCTGTCACGGCTCTGAACGGCCGTTGATGTCGAATCGAGACTGCGTTTATAACCTAGGAGCTAATTAGATGCGCAAAAATAGTTTATGTACATAAAACAATTTACCTTCGTATGGCCGGAGATTTCACCTGTAGACGATCCCGTATCAAACATGAATGCTTTCGCGAACCTGTATAGAGTGATTGTTTACTTATGCGGAGACTAGCGGTTGGCAAATGAGAACTGACGCCTCTCGACCATCTCCAGCAGCTACGATGCGCTTGCTATCTCCGTCCCAAGCTAGATCGTGCCTAACAGAAACAATAAGCTTAACTGAAGCCTGATTCAAGACTAAATGTATACTGTACGTACACTTTTCCGGCGATAGCAGGGTACTCGCCTTTCAAGACGCTGTCTTCA
Source organism: Trichaptum fuscoviolaceum (assembly GCA_910574455.1). Lineage (NCBI taxonomy): Eukaryota > Fungi > Basidiomycota > Agaricomycetes > Hymenochaetales > Trichaptaceae > Trichaptum > Trichaptum fuscoviolaceum. The sequence continues at coordinate 1,434,598 of CAJSYZ010000010.1, read as the reverse complement.
CCAACGGTATCCCATACTCGGACTACAGTACACTGCTTAGGACGATCGAGACATAGTGGATGGTCGATTTACCTATTCCTGATATGTCCGCTGAGGCGCAGTAATATCCAGAAGGCGAGAACCTTGCCACCGACACATTCTTCGAATGACCCGAGTACGCTTTCGCAAGCGATGGATTCTATAGTGAAAGAGCTTCTACATCTCAAAAGAACTCGAAGTCATTGATAAGTATCTCTATACCTTCAAATCCCGGATCTTTATTTGTCACACAGATAAGTATCTTCAAGGTCTGATCATATCATATTAAAATATGCCACTCACAATGACAGTTCTACCGTTAGCATAGACAATCTTGCCATCTTTCGTGATATCAAGCTTGGTGGATGTCCCACGCTCGGTATTGGGATTACATGCATAAAGCGCAGTTTGCTTCCACTTTGAAGCCATGATTGTACTTTGTTGGCAGTTAACTTCTCCGGCGTCCGTTTGTTTAGCCTTGTGATGTATAGCAGATAGGATAAAGGTCGTTTGGATTGTTTTCAGACTATATCCAATAGAGAAGTTCTTGGGCCTATGGAGTCACGGTAGAGGTCAAGCCACAGAGGTACTAGTACCGGTTATACGGAAATCGTACAGGAAAGGCTCAGAAGACTCTCCTTTATGTACTCCGGAAAGAATTGGTTCTCAAGCTGCGCGCTTGGAAGTAAGAGGCCAAGCTACTGCGGGTGCTGCGTCGAGGTCTGAAGGAAAGCTAAGTAGATCAACAACGATCGGCAATCGGACCCTACTAACTCACAGTGGCAATTTCAAGTAGTCTCGTAACCAGACCAGGCTACTTACTGAGTATGTCTGCGAGGCAGACACGGCGTAGCCGGTCTGGTCCCTGAGCGCTGAATTTAACTGAGGATCCATGGAGTTTGAAATTAATCCAAATACAGTAGTGGCATCGTAGATACACACTTGTAATCAAGAACTAAAAGGCTATTTATAATTTCTTGTGCAATACTGTCACGGTATATCACACTAACGCATGCGTGCCAGCGGACGCCTGCCGCGTTTTGGGCGTGACAAGAATATAGATTTACGAGAAAATCTTAAATTAAGCTATCATTACATGAGCAAGACCTATGATATTACTACCCTATTTGTATTAATTTCAAACTCCATGGATCCTCAGCTAATTTTAGCGCTTAGATACCAGGCCGGCGACGCCGAGTCTGCCACAGCAGACATATAGAGAAAGTCGCCTGGTCTGGTTACGAGGCTAATTTCAAGTTGAACTTGAAGTTGAAATGACGCATAAACCCAAACGGGTTTGTTTGTTTGTTTGTTTGTTTATTCCATTATAGTGACTGCAGGCCCTCTAGGGCCTATGGCGCACTTAATGTACAAAGTATTCTACAATGCCGTGGCGAATGTTACAATAATTGAAGTACAATAAAAGTTTCAAGGGAAAGAGGAGTGATGTATGATCTACAAAGGTATGAATTGGTCTAAGGGGTATTTAGTATGGCGAAGAGTCGCTGAGAGAGAGGGGCGCGCATATAAGAACATAAAAATAATGGTAACGCTACAGTGATAAAATCCGGGCTTCTAAGCATGCGTGCAATACAGAGGGAGGCCCGAGAGGGGTGCCATCCACGAGATAAAATGAGAAAGGAAAAGAGAGAATAAGAATGATGAGCAAGCGGGGAATAAAGAAAGCCAAGAATCAGCTGTTAGGCACCGTTGGTCGCGCTTCAGGGAGGGAGGGCTCGTTCTTCGGGAGTAGGCCGGAGAGACGTCCTGTAGCCTTGATGAAGCCAAGGACAGGCTCGAGTCGCGCTTTGGGGCCCAATAAATTACGAAGGGTGAGCGGCCGGTTCCGTAGGGCTATCCGGAGTACCCGCCGCTCCTCTACATACCGCCTGCACACTATGAGGAAGTGGGCCGGGGTTTCTGGATCTCCACACCGCGCACAGAGTGGAGAATCTGCGCGCCCAATGCGATGGAGGTGCGCATTGAGTGGTGTGTGGCCGGTGCGCAGCTGGGTCAGGGCTGCGCACTCGCCTCGATTCCGATCCTTGTAGAGAGCTCGTACGCCCCGTGAAGGCGGGTTCAGGTCCACGGGGCGGAGCTTCTTCGCGCTTCGTGTCTTGGCCCACTCAGCCTTCCATTGCTGGCTCGCTCGTGTCGTACGAGAGGCAATGAGGGCGGCGGCGCTCGAGGGTAGGGTCCGAGTGAGGAGCTGTAGGCGCCCCGGCTGGTCAGTTCCGGGGCCCTGTGCTGCGGTTTTAGCCTCAGCGTCCACCCACTCATTTCCTGCTACGTCTTCGTGGCCAGGGATCCAGTGTATCTCGAGCCGGAGAGTACGGCGTTGCTTCCGGAGGCGGCGAAGCTCCGTTCTGAAGGCTTGAATGAGATACTGGCCGTACTGGGCCTTCGGTTTTGTTAGCGCAGAGATTGCCGGCTGGCAGTCGATGAACATGGAGGCACGCGTGGCTCGCGGTGTTGCCTTGATTAAATCCAATCCAAGGAGGGCGCCGCAGACTTCTGCCTCAAATTCCGTGTGGTCCTGGTCGGTCCCTAAGTAGAGTCGCCTCACGTCCGGTGAGTTTTGCTCCCGCTGGTGGAGAACAGCCTCTTCGAGGGGGAGAAAGGGTTTTAAAGGAGGGGTTAATGTATGAATAAATAAGGGATGAGGAACTGGGACATCCGGGTTAGAAATACAATCGTGCTGAGGAGGAGAGAGAGAAGGAAGTGAAAGTGAAAGTGAAAATGGAGAAAATTGAGAAACCGAGCCTACTTGCCCCTTTTCTGCCTGTCCGACATCTAGTATTCCATCTACCGCTCCCCCACTCATTTCTTCTTCTGCTCCTTGTTCTAGTTGTCGCCGTCGCACGTACTCGTTGTATGGGCCCCTAGGCTTGCCTCCCAAGGCCACTGCAGCCGCTCCGACTCCGCCCTTGTACCCTGAGCCATCGCTGAAGATGCACAATGTTCCCTCTCTTAGAGCTTTGTCTGCTGCTTGTTTAGCTGCGTCTCTTGAGGTATCCAAGTGGACTGTCAGGTACGTGATGGCAAGGTCTTGAGGGGATGCTGGTTGAACAGTTTCTATGCTTTGTTGCAGCTCTGGGAATGCTGTCATAATCTTATGCAGGCTCGAACGGTGTCTCCGAATGGGCCTCCGGCAGCGTTGCACCATGGGGTATAGTGGGTGCTGGGGGGGAAGAGTGCACAGCCGGGTGGCTGCCTTAAAGGCCGCTAGCTGGAGGCGTAGCGCAGCCGGAAGGAAGTGAGCATGGTAGTCTACCATATCCGTGGCCGTGGTGTTCATAGCCCCGGTGATGAGTCTTGTGGCTCTGCGCTGAAGCTTGGCTATAGACCGAGTCAGGCCTACATTTCCGGTGCGTCGGGTCGGTCCCTCCGAGATCGGTTCGTACCACACTAATAGTGCGTATTCCACTCGCGGGAACACCATCGCCATCACCAGCTGGCGCATATAGCCATGGGGAACCCGCAGGCGGCTGAGTGCCCCTAGAGTCCGTGTCCCTCGTGCTAGTGCCTGCTCGGCGTGGTATTTGAAGGACAATTTTTCATCTAAATAGACCCCCAGATATTTGGCAGTGTCTGTGGGCTCGATTGTGTGCGTCCGGAAACGCAGAGCTAGGTCAATGCCTTCCGGCTTTTTCTTCCTACCCCAGAAATGGACCAGCTGAAATTTTGCGTAGTCAAATTTGGAGCCATTTTTAGTCCCCCACTGGCCGGCGTCGTCTAAGTAAGAATTGAGGAGTTGGATGTTATCGATTACTGTGTTGGATACCACCAGTTTAGCCGTGTCATCAATGAAGCCTGATGAGGGGTCCGATTTCTTAGCTTCCAATTGCAGTAGGTCGGAGTTGAACAGCAGATAGAGGATCGGAGAGAGGGGAGAGCCTTGGGGGATACCGAGAGGGACCGGATGTGCTGGGGAGGTATAGTCGTCGAACGATAAGGTGGTGGTGCGGTGCTGGAGGAAGCTTTGAGTCCATGATACTATCTGTGGTGGAAGCCCACTCGCTCTGAGCTTGGCAAATAGTGTGGGGTGGGGGACTGTGGGGAAAGCCTGTGAGATGTCCAGCAGGAGTAGGCTGGCTATTCGCCCCGCTCTCCATGCGTCCTTGATTTTCTGCGTAATAAATAGTATTGCGTCCGATGTAGTTCGACCCGGTCGACCCCCAAACTGTGTTGCCGGCAGTAGTCCGTGAATTTCCGCCAGGTTCGATAGGCGGGTAGCCACTACCGACTCCAGCACCTTCCCTAGAGTCTCTTCTAGAGCCACCGGCCTATATGCCTTCGGGGCCGTATAGTCACTCTTCCCTGGTTTCCTGAGTGTTACGGTGCAGTATTTCCGCCATCGGGCTGGAAAGTACCCCAGTTCCATAGAGGCGTCAAGGATCCTCAGAAGAACTGGCCCTAAAAAGGATTGCGCTGCCTTGATGGCTGCGTTGGGGATACCTGAAGGCCCCGGTGCCTTGTAGGGTGCCAGTTTAGCTATGGCTTTGTCCACGTCGGCCTGGGTGAATGGTTCAAATAGGATGGTGCTGGTTGGCTCGCTTTGGGTCTCGGGGTCGACATAGTCTTCTGGGGTAGTCGGAAAGAAAGTGTTGAATAAAATCTTGCTCTTTTCAACGATATCGGACACCAAAGCGCCCGATGGCCCACGTAGTGCTGGTACCCTCGCATTTATTCTTGGTGCGTCGTCCGTGAACTTAGCGGCTGTCCACAGCTGCTCCGGTGTGAGCTGGTCCAAGAACTGGGCCCAGTGTACCCTCTTCTGCTTCTTAATAGCTGCAATATATTTATTGCGTTCGGCTTTCATTGCTCCCCATGACGCATGCGATCTATCCGATTTGTGAATTTTCCTCTGGACTTTCCGGTATTCCTTGCGAAGCATTGTCAGTTCAGCTGTCCACCATCTGTTCCGGTAGGGAGACGGTTTGGACATCGGCACAAGATTGGCAAGGATATCACAGATGCCGGTTTCTAGGTCTGCAACAACCTTATCCATGGTCATTGGGGAGTTGATTGCCACCGTAAGAGGATAGGCCTCGAAGTGTCGGGAGACTCGATTTCCGAACTCCACCCAGTCGGTGTCCCTGAAGCGTGGTTTCGCTTTCGCCTGCAAGTACTCTGGACGAACATCGAATTCCGCTTCTAGGCCCAGGTGATCCGAGCCGTCACCACTGAAGGTTTGGCACTGTGTGAGCAGCGGACGAAGGCTATCGCCCGATACCAGCAGTAAGTCCAAAGTCGACCATGTCCTATGGGCAGCAGACATAAAGGTGGGGGTTCCCGGCTCAAGGCAGAGTTCCAGCCCATGTCTCAGGATAATGTCGATAAGTGGGTCGGCGGCGTTGCTCTGGGTCCTCGAAGGCTGTTTGGGACCGGACCAGAGGGCATCATGCTTATTAAAGTCCCCTACGAGCATGATCGTCTCCTCTGCCTTTGGGCCATGGCACGGGTCCTGCAGAAGCTCAGCCAGAGCCTCGATCGTTTGAGATGTTTCTGGAGGGTTGTACGTGTTGTATACTGCGATAGAAATGGTAGGGAGAGCAATGCGAGCGGCGGTGATATTAGGGTGTCGAGTAGGAATTGGGCTATACGTGCTGGAGGGGATGCGCTTGTTGATGTAAATAAAACATTTGACCGGATCGTCTTCGTGTGTTGGTACCGGAAGGATTCGGTCCCAGTGTAGAGGAAGAAGAGATGGTCGTTTCAGGAAAGAAGGAGGAGGCTCTTGGATGCAAATAATATCAAATAACTTAGGGTCGGTGTTGTTGAGCAGTGATGCTAGTACTTCGTATCGTCGATTGCAGTTTAAGGATCGAATTCTAAAACCGTGTTGAAATTTGGTGTGGCTATTCATTCGAAGGGGTGAAAGGTGAAGTCGCTTCCTGCGAAGTAAATGCTAGTGCCGGCTTGAATCATTTGCGTTCGTGTCGTCTCCTGACGTCGACTGGGACAGACGGGGTCGTATGCGTCGTGCTTGCCTTTGCAGTTCGTACAGTTTTTCAGCTCCGGGTCTGGGCATGTATTCCCCGTGTGAGGACCACCGCAGTGAGCGCATGTCTGGTCGCGGGCTCTGCAGCTGTAGCTCAGATGTCCCCATTGCTGGCACCGTCTGCACTGGCGCGGTCCGGAGAAGTATCGGCGCGCGTTAAGTAGGAGAGCTTGTACGCGGATGCCTTGATCTATCAGGTTGTCGGCTGCTTGCTGATTGTTCAAGAAGACCACCCAGCTTCCTGTCTTGCGGCCATTGGGGAGTCTATCCTTCGGGACAAGCCATCGGGCATCCACTATGGTTTCCGGGGAGGGGATCAAAGAAGGGTTTTGTGCATGCAGGTCGTTTCGGTAGCTGGCCTTTGTGGGGTCGTAGAAGAGTGGGACATCTTGGACGACAATCCCATAGTGCGGGACACTCACTTTTGCCCCTGCGCCCAACGCTGCTGAGCACTGCGCCGCACTCCTAACCACCTGATTAGCATCCTGAGGGCATTTGAAGCGCACCGTGATTTTTGTGCCACTTCTATGCGGTTTTACCCCCGCCACCTCAGCCGTGCTCAATCCCTTTACACCACTGCTCTTCATCGCATCCTCTACCCAGTCCTTCAATGCCTCTCCTGTGCCTTGCGCCTTCTGTTCGGCTTCCGTGTCCCTGACGATCTTGATCGTCACTTCGTCTGTTCGGGTCCGCTTTGGCGGGGCCTCAATAGGCGTGCTGGCGCTGGCTGCCACCGTCGCATAGGTAAGTTTTGTTACCTCCCGTGGGGCATCAAGCTTCTCCTCTATCTTATCGAGGCGCTCGGCCATACGAGATAACAGGGGCGAGACCGTTGCCTTGGCGAGTAAGCGCTCGTACATGGCATCAAGGATTTTTACGTTTTTCTGGGCTATTTTGGCCACATCCTTGTTAAACGCCCTGATTGCCGCAATCCATTCCGTCATTTCGAAGTCCTCATGGCTGGCGAGCAGTGCCTGTGAGCTTTCTATGGTAAAAGAGCTTGATGTTTCGATTGATTTTTGTGAAATACTAGGTTCTGCCACCGTATCCTCTTGGCCGGACATGGTGGTTAACCCAAACGGGAAGTCTGCATCGCAGTAAGAACTACTCCAAATAATAATAATCATATCCACGTTTTCAAAAGAAAAAGTGATCGTGTAATTCCAGCAAGAGTTTGCGTTCCATAAACCGACATAAATCAAAACAACAGATTTCGCCGGTCAATATCTACTACTAGCTACTGAAAGAGTCCCATTAATCAGACTTTATTCGTGCATACTTTATGGTATATTTCGTCAAGGTCCATGTCTGTCTTAAGAGTTCAGGTGCGGTGTAAAACCGCGAGAAAGAAGAAAGAAAAGCATTCAAGATGTGCAAGGGACAGGATGGAGCTCAGTTGCGCACTGCACCAATACGCGCCCAGAACATATCCTCTCGCAGTCGAGTGATTTCCTTCCAGGTACGCTCCTCCCACGTTGCCGATCCAACATACAATCCAATAGGATCGTCCTCTGGAGCCCCATCGGTATTCTCCCGAGAAATGGGGACAGGTAATTCAGGATTCGGATTGGTCTTCAGATCACCCTTGCCAAGTTGTACTACCTCAGTTTTATCATCTGCGTCGCCGTAATCTGAAACGGAGACTGTATCATTCGTTATACCGTTGGTCTTGGTGATGGATAGGGCAGCAACATGATCGCCCCGCCTAGGAAGCGGAGGGGGAGGTGGACGGTGAGTTGTGACGCTAGCCTCGGTGTTCTCCTTCTCCGTCTGCACATCTGCCATATACCCTTCTTTCTTCTCTTCAGACACAACAGTGTCTATAGCCGGAGTTGAAGGGCGCGCAGGAGTGGCTGCACCTGGCGGGACAGGCGCTACTCTTCTCGCTGCTGCTCTCCGTGGGACCGGTGGTGCAGCGCCTCCAACCGGCGCAGGAGAAGCAGCCCTCGAAGGATCCTTTCCTTCCGCCTCGTTGAGCTGAGCTTGCAGACTATGCGCATGCGTCGCATCCACAGTCTTGCTTGTCGGCCTGGAGCGCGCAGGGAACGGCGAGCCGGGCCTCGAGTCGGGCAAAGGAACAGACTTCGGTGAGAGCGGAGGGAGGGATGTACGCGACGACGTGCGTGCGTGCGATGGGCGGAGGGGGGAAACAGGTGGAGAGCGGGATGTTGTTCGACGTGAAGGACTGAGGGGTGCCGAGGTAGGGGTAGGCTGTACTGGTGTGACGAGTGGGGGACCAAACTCTTCAACGGGTGTCGTGAACTCATCAGCTGCGCTCGGAATAGAAGACGATTGACTGCTCGTCTGGGAGAGTTGTGTGCCTTGCACACGAGGTTGAGGACTCGGGCTCTTTGGGACAGCAAGGTTCACCCCATCCTTGCTCTCCTCAGACTTCCTGACCGGTAGCGGGGGTAAATCAGGTACCTCCGGCACTGGGGTTTCATCCAGTTTGCTTTGACTAACACTTCGGTCCATACTCCGCCTCGGCAAGGGTGGGGGGACAGTGACGCTAAGCTTTCTGATGTTATTATCAGTCTTCTCCGGAACTTCAGGAATAGAAGACTCCTTGTCCTGCTGTCTGACAGGAGACTGTGGTTGACTCTTCAGCGCGTTACTTGCCATACCCCAAAGACTGCCTACGCTAGCACCAACACTGCTCATTTTGGAGCGCCGTCTTGGAGGTAGTGGCGGGGCCTTCTCCTTATCTGGTAAGGAACTCGTCGAGCTCGACAAAGAGCTTGTGGAGGTATTGACATTAAATGTGCCGGAATTCTTCCCATTCGCGATTGTTGGTCGCGTAGGCGTGGGCGGTTCCTCCTCCCAAACTCGATCAATGACACCCGCACGGATGAAAGCCCAGAGCGAGCAAGTTGTACGCAGCCGTGCAAGACACCAACCAGAGTCACATATTGCGTAATTCTGAGGCTTTTGCTGCTGAGTCGGGTGCGTAGGAGTCTGTGACTGAGCAAGCCGAAATACGTAGATTGTTGTAGGAGAAGCGTTGGAGGAGTTCAATGCAGAATGCATAGTGGCATTGGGAGGGGGCGTGAGCGGAGGCGAAGGGGCAGCTGAGGTGCTACTACTCAGTGGGTTCTTGAATATAGACGAACTCCACGTCGCGGAGCCAGAAATTCCAGACGTAGGACGAGAGAAGGAGATGGAAAGAGGGTGAGACGGTGGAGGTAGAGGTGACTCGGATTTTTCGGGGAAGATATGTGAACCGCAAAGAGCACAGGAAACGCTATGGTGTGAGCCGGGTATCATGGATTGCAGAGATGAAGCAGTCGTTTCTAAGAGAAGATTCGTGGATGACATGGGTTCGATCGTGAGCTGGCCAGTGTAGATTGCCGAAAGCACTGAACGGCGAGATAGCCAGTTGAGCGAAGGGGCGAAGTCAAGACGAACAGTTGGGTCTCTGCGCAATATTTAGAAATGAAGGTAATTATAACGAGGTGTAACTCACGAGTCTTCCGTTGCCAGACGCGCGAGGAAAGGTTGAGGCAGGAATGTGGTGATAACAGGCGGATGTGTCGTTGCGGGGCGTATAGAGCGCAAATGCGCAACAAAGAGTAAGAACTCTTGGTAAGGAGTGTGTACGCTGAGAAGTCTAACTGATATTTGGGACGCCACGGGTGGGTGCTCGACATATTTGCCTTTACCCATGAGTGCTCGCATGTTCTCAATCTCTTCGGATGTTCGGTCCTTGTCCTCGCGCAAAGCCTGCATCTGAACTTGCATGAGGCCTACCGCCTCTTCCGCACTCTTGAGTGCCATTTCCGCATCCAACGCTTTGCGTTCGCACATAGCCTTCTCCAGACGAGCTTCAGCAACCATCCGATTCGCTTGGTCAAAGAGGTTGGCACTCAAATCGTCCAAGTCCTTTTCGATATTTGCGCGCGCATCTTCTGCCTGACCGCGTCGCGCGGCCTCCTCCGTGGCGCGTTCCATTAAGCGTGTCAGCTCGGACGTGACATGCGATTTCTCGACCAGAAGACCTGTGCTGAGTGCCGCTATGTGTTGAGTACGGTCTAGTTCGAGCTGAGAGATCTTGATCGAATTTGCACGCAAGTTCGACGAGGCAACATGCAGCTCATCTTCAAGGTCGGATACGCGGTCATATGAACTGACGAGCTTCCCGTTGAGTTGAGTGACTTGAGTCAATAGGTCCGAGATTTGCGAGCGTAGCGACGATATGACCTGGGCCTGTGCATCATCATAGGAAGCGTCTTTCGAAGAGGGACTATCATGCACAACATGCTTTGCCGTGTCGCTGTTGCCTTTCACCGAGCTCGAGCTCACTTGGTCGAGCAAAGTTGTGTCGCTGCTCGAGACGACACTTTCCTCCTTGGCGACGTTCTCTGTGCTGTTAGAGGCGTCAACGGCCATAGCGCCTGGCCGAGTTGCGTACGAGGTGCGACGACGGCGAAGTTTATTGCGTTTCGGTTTGGCGTCGGCGACGGTGACGGTGCTCGAGAACGTCAGCAACGACACTGGCATCCTTCCTATTTCGGCTCGGGAGCGATTACGTCAACCAACAGCCCACTTTTCCTTCCGGACGGAGTAAGGTCTCTCTTCGTCTCCCACTATGAAGCTGATTGTTGAACACCGTACTCGCCTACACCGCCCGCTGCGAATTGAAGGAGAAGATAAGTCGATCACAGTATCCAAGAAGTTGCTTGGCTCTTTGTACAAGACCTTCTTTATTTATGAATGGCACGACCAGGCCTCGAGGCTCGCGGCAAACGCTCCCCGTCCTGTTCGGCTTGGACAATGGGCTTTTCACCTCTGACCTCATGCTGCACTAGTATGGCACTGTATATTGAATCCTTGACGTCGAGCTAAGATTGTCACTTTCTGATATGCAATGTGGTGAGATAGATTGCGTCCTTCAGGTCTTCGGGCAGGCTAGATCATACTCCAACAACGTGCTAGACATGCCGGTCTAAAGCGACCGTTGATCCCAATGGCCACTAACTCGCTTCTTTCAATTGCGATACCTAACTGCGGTTGAAGAAGGGCCGAGTGAATCCACGACGATCGCAAGGGTGCCTAGGACGATCTTCGTTGTTTCCCGAATGACTCGGACAATGGGCAAGGTGAATTTGTTTATAGAACCTCCTCTAATTTTTTGTGCATAATCCTTCCTCCTATGTTTCAGGGCTGGCTCACCAAAATATCTCAACTTTCATGGCTCATGGGAGCTGTGACTGGGTGAAGAACTCATTGAAACGCATCTTGCTTGCATATTACTCTTGCTACTTCGAAGGCTACGTCAATGATCCTATATCCAAAATCTCCTTACGCTTATCATTTACCCTTCATGCACTCGAGCGTAGCTTCTCGCCGCCGTCTACTTAAGCAGTACCCAAACTTTTTCGCCAGCCATCAAAACACCAGTCGTTCAAATGTGCCCTCGCAGGTTGCGGCAATTGACCTGTCCTGGGTACTGTAAGGAGTTGTCTGGATTGCAAGTTGAAGAGCAATCAATGTTTTGCATCCACGAGTGCAAATGCATTCAACGATTTAGACGCTCATTAATAGTAGTCTCAAGGACTTCCATTGTCAAGCTATTGGACTTTACGGCGGATTAATCGACGTTTGTACATTTCTATTCTAGCTTCGGTATAGGCCTTGGTTGACTTTTTTTGGCGAATGTAAATTTGACTCTCATTTATCTCGTGCCACCCCTTTTACACCGTGACCACTCTCAAACTGCATTGTTTCATCACTACTGATACGCTATACTACAGACCCATCGTCTTTGCTCTATCACGTAGAGGCATCGCTAAGCTCATCACCTTTGTCGTCCTGTGAATACATTTCAGCACTCATCGATATCCATTTTAGTAGAATAAATGCACTCACCAAATGTTCCATCACGAATATTTCCTGTGCGCATTCCACTCCTCGGCTCCATCGCATCGCTCTGCTGCACCGAACGTTCGCGCAAAGTCGTGGCCTGCTGCTCAAGCTGTTCTGCGTGCGAGACGTCACGCTGCGCCTCGCCCTTCGCCTCTTTCTCGAGCCCTTTGGCCCGCATCTTCTCGTCACTCAGCAACATACCAGCGGCCTGCTCGAGCTTTCCGATGATGATGTTGCTCGTCCCAGAGGAAGTAGATTGACCGACTCCACCGTTGAGCCCGGATCCGTTTTCATACGCACCTTGTCCGGGACCGACTCCGGGCGCTTGTCCGGTGGCATAACTAGCGCCCGTGCCGTAAGCACCTCCGTTACTACTACAGTGTCGGAAGGCTAAAACCCGCCTCTCGGAACCCCCCCTCAAAACTTTTTTTTCTACGAACACAAAACTTGTCCCATGACCCTGAAACCGTGTAAATAGCTTTAAATGAATCATATCTTCATATCTTATTGGTTAGATTTGCCCGAAATTAACTCCGAAAAAAATTGTCAAGACAGAATTTGAAACATGTTACCTAAATGGGTGCTGCAGCTCCTTTACCTAATTCCCACGGTCCCGGAATGTGCGGAATCGACGTCTTTTCGCAATCCGGTGGTCCAGATGCAAACATTTTGCTATTTCAACGTTTTTTGTCCGGAACTTTACCTTTTCCGGTTAACCCGAGCGTACCTGTCCGAGTACCTAAAATGGTAGTACCCCCGTCCAGAAAGTCTCGGAAAACACTCCTGCTTACATTTTGGGCTGATGCATCAATAATTTAAGCCAAAATTCAATGAAAAACTTTTTCAGTCCTTCAAATTTTTTGAAACATAGACCGGAAATTTTTTTATTACAGAAATCGACTTAACTTCCTTACTTTCATTACAAAAAAGTTACAAACTAGGGTCTTCCGCGCAAAACTCCGGCCTGTACCCAGAGGCGGGTTTTAGCCTTCCGACACTGTAGTACCAGCCGGCTCGAAGCCCGAACTCGTTCCCGTACCGGTGCCCAGACGTGCCCCAGGGGCACGTTCGTTGACGGTGCCTGGCTGCCTACCCACTTGCGAATTCTGATTTGGATATGTTCCTACCGCGTCATGGTCGTCATACGTTCCGGCAAGACCAGTGTTTGTACCCGTCCCAGTGCTGGCATGATTTGTTGCGAAGTCGCGCTCATGTGGACGATGCTCGCCGTTGTTGTGCAGTCCACCGTTTCTGTGAACACGCTTCGTGTGGTGTGCCAGACCTGCCATTGCACCTGCTTCTGCTACGTGTCGGCCGGGATGAGCGCCTGTCTCGAAACCGGAGCCTCTTCCTGCGTTGTCTTGGGCGTACGTCGCTTGATTTTGGTTCTGATATCCTTGTTGAGAGATGCCTGGAGCTGCTCCGTTGGGGAGACCGGTCGCACCTTCATCCCAACCTCGATTCTGACCCATACCACCACGTTCGCGTTCATCTTGACGCATCGCCAAGCTCGCGTTTATGCCGACATTCTGACCGCCTCTTCTGTTTTGAATGCCCTGGCTATCATCACCACCCTGGAATGGGTTTGCGCTTCCGTCTCCTGCATTGAGGGCACCAACGGTATGAGCGTTTCCTAGACCTGTTCCAACGTTTCGCTGGTTCATGGCATCGTAGTCCTGGCGTCCGATTCCCTGTGAATGATCATTGATTGTACGTCCGCCTTGCTGCCCGACGCCAACGTCGCCAGAAATACCGTTTCCAGTCTCATAATTCTGCTGCGATGGCATAACCGTTCCTGGTGCAGTCAGCCCGTCTGCGTCCCGCCTAGCTTCGCGCATGCCCATATCTTGCGTGCCAAAATTCGTGTCTGGCTGTCCGGCATCATGACGATCCGAGTTAGCGCTCAACTGGTGTTATGAAGTGCGTGTGAGATTGTTAGTTGCTTTTCTTGACTGGGGACATGGTTTCAAGCCAAATTTACATACCTTTTGTTTGATTTGCTGCATTATTTTGGTGTTCGACTTCAAGAAGTGATGAATTCTGAGTGCACTCTTTCCTCTAGCCGAGCATTTATATACTATTATGCAGAAAGCATTACTCCTAAAACATACTTCTACCAGTGTCATGTATGACGGAGCCATCCGAGATCGTCACATTAGTCTAGAGCCTACGGCTCCTTGCATCCATTCTTTCTTCTGGTGTCACCGTTAGAACGGCTCATACGGGCTCTAGACTCGTAGCGTCTCCATGCACGCACAAAATCCTTCGATACTTTTGGTGCCCAACGAGGTCATTTCATTCTCGTCAACTTGTTTGCAAGCAATGGCATGCAATGGCGACAAACTTCATTGTTTCCGACTTGATCGCAATTTCGAACGTTAGCCATACTGCTCGAATATACAGCGGATGCCCATGAGTGACGTAGACGAAAACGAAAACCGGTGCTTCAGGCTTTCGTAAGCGAAATGCACTGTGCATCTCCTTCCCCTTACCATTATAAGACGATTTGCAGTGAATGATTTCGGATGACCTTAGTACGAGATGGGAGAATTCTTCAAGGTTTAAGTCGATATGTATTGTCACGTTTAGAAGAGGAGGGAGGAGGGCGACAGAAGCGTAACGGGCACAGATCTGTGGCAGCACAAGAAATTGGCAGCACCGACGGATGCGGTCTAAAAGTGGTGATAGGAAGCGTCCGCTCGTACAACATAGTGCGTACCAGCGATATCCGTTACCGCGTCTAAATTGAGAGCAACAAAGCGATCGACATAAGCCCAAAGCTGGGTATCCGCAATGGAAGTTTCCTGTGTTGAGTAGTCGAGTTAGACGCCCAGTAGTATGGGCGGCTGCTTCCGTCTGATTCTTGATACTGAGGTTGATTATCAAAAAGGTGCTGTCGAGAGATCTCGCTGAGTTCATTTATAAAGTTCAACTATCCGCATCATACAAACACTGAGTAAACATACTTTTGAATCGCATTTAATGTCCAATAAACCCTTTTTACGGTGAATGCTGCGACTTGTTGACTGAGGATGATGACGAGTACCGGTTGAATGGCTGAATAGCTGAATATGTGGGATCGCTCAGTATCGTATGGACGCTAATGGCTCTGCTCTGACTGTCGAGAGATCAACGGCTTTGTCGAGTGCCTCGTCGATCTCCCCAATCAATAATCTGTAGAGAAAGCAATTGTCACTTTGAGGTATAAATGTGATGGCATAGGATCGCACATCTGATCTCCTTTGACGAGATATAGACCTAAAGGAACCTCTTCTACCCCTTCGTCGATGCTGTAGATTCTTTCCGTCGATTCCGAGAGAACGATGTCCGAACGTTGGTCATAACCGGCCAAGACGCCCTAAACAGTAACAGAGATCCTGTAAGTCGTAAATTTGTGCGACATTCCATATGATACATACAACAATTGTCCTTCCGTCCTGCAAAATAAGAAGCACTCGCCCTAGACAATGAAACCGGTTACACATAGAAAGCGTTTTGACAAAAAGCGCTCACGATCGACGTAGCCCTGCAGTGTGGACATCTTCGACGTTTGCCTTTAGTTCGAGGCTTCTTCGTCGCAAGCAACGGCTCCAGACGTCCTCCTCGTTCAGAGAAAGACTGAACAGTGTGTCGTTCGAGACAGATGTTAGGCGTTGAAAGTCGAAAATACGTAGGGATACGCACACTATACAGGCAGCCTGAGACCGAAAATGGAAATGACACGGTATGTATAAACTTCATTAGAATACTTCGTCACCGGCGCCTTCGACGACGGCCTCCATCCTATATACCCAACCTCCCATTTCGTTCAAATTTGCATTCACAGCTACGAGAACTCCTCTAAGGAGCAATGTCGCGACCGAATGCTACTAGGAAATCCACAGCTCCAGGACTGCTTACTCGGTCAGGACGGTCTACATTAACCACGATACCTGAGGCTAGCACGTTAGCCCGTCGACCTTCTGGGAGTGGCAACCTCGTGATCCCAGCAGATGGAGGACCCAAGGCACAGCGTACGTCAAAGACCACGACAAAGCTAGTCGTGCTTCCGTTGGAGCCGCAGACCAAGCCTCTTCCCGGAGAGCTCGAAGATGAAAGCAGCGCAACGCTGGTGACAAAAAAGGGTGCCTTCGACTACAAGAGTGAAGGAGAACGGATGAGCAAAGCAGAGCGCCAACGTGCAGGGTACAAACGCTTGACGGCATACTGTGTATCTGAGTCGTTTCGTATGAAGTTGCTTTCTGCATTCCTAAAGCGAGAACACAACGTCGCGACAGGAGCTTTTGACGAAGCGTTATATGTTGTGAGTATGAGTCCGGCTTTTTGTCTCATTTAACTTCTGAAGCTCCCTTGCTACAGATGTATCACTTACCCCTCCTTCCAGGATACGATCCGAACGTGAACATCAGGTCGTCAGCACCAGTGAAGTCTCCCGGTGGGAAGACATTCTTAGCGAGGCTCTCAGAAGCAGAAGACAATGGCTACGAAGGCACATATTTTAGCGCAAATGATGGAAATGAAGTTTTCTCCTCAGACGGCTTCATTCCCTCAAGCTCGCCCGAAGATACCCGTCGAACTAACGAAGATCGAGTTCAAAGACGACCGCGAGCAAAATCTCTGTCAGAGGAGAAGGTCGCGGAAGTCATATTCTTCTCGTATGGTGTCGTCGTATTCTTTGGCCTTCAGGAGGCACAAGAGAGGTCGATTATCGACGACATCGATACCGCTGGCGTCTTGACTAGAAAGATTGACGAAGACAGTTGGGAAATTGAGGAGTGCCATTTTGCGGTAAGTCCTTTATTTGACATTTTTCGGCCTTCACTGAATCGTATTTTCTAGTATGACCCACACGCAGTGTATCCCAGAATCTACAATGACTTGTTCAGTACGTACTCTAGAAGCTCATTTGTACGATGCATTTTAACTTGCTATATAGCTTTCAAATCACACTCCCACCTTTTAAAACTCTCCATTGCTCACGCCATCGCCCAGTCCACGCTCCTTGCGCGGTACGAGACAAAGGCACAAGCAGTTATATCTGACCCGGCCACTATCTCCATCCCACAACAACTTGCGTCTACTGGCGAGCTCAAACTTCGACGTCGTGATGCGCTCAAGCTCACCGGTCGACTCTTCCAGCTTCGCCGTAATGTCAACCTAGTTTCGAACGTGTTAGACGTACCTGAGTTGTTCTGGAGCGAGGCGAGCTTGAAGGATCTGTATGATGCCGTTAGGGAGTACATGGAGATTAGCCCGAGGGTGCAGGTCCTGAATGAGAAACTCACAGTTGCTTCTGACATCGTACGTTCTTTTTTCTGCTTTTTTGTGTACCCCCCTTATCCGGACTTCTGCAGCTTGATCTCATCCACAATCACTTGAATGGCTCAGCGATGGAGCGCATAACATGGATTATTATCTGGTAGGTTCACTTCGCCAATGCATTACCTACGCCTCTGAACTTCGAGATATGTTAATAGGCTGATCGTTGTGGCATGCTTGGTGGAGTTTGGTGAAGTGCTTGCCCGACTCATCGTTCATGCCACAGATGCAAATGACGTTGCAACACTACGATCAACGTTATCCCGCGAACAAGCAATACTTGCGTTAGAAAACATTATTAAAAAGTCGTGATGCTGACTTTAGGCATCACATCAGGCTTAACCAACCGCTTTCATCGTTTCTACCTCGCTCCATCTTTCATAATTTCTGGACAATATGTATCTATACACCCCTATACCAATGCTTCACATTTGTATAATGTAATCGAACAATTATACATAGTTTATTGTCTTCAGCTCTTCTTCAGGTATTCCGTCCACCATTCCTCGAAGATACTGCAATCAAGCGGCCCACCGATGAACAATTCCGTTTCTGTCGTATCTAATTGGCAATTCTTCGGGCGCGTTGTCGCGTCTTTGGGTGGCTCAGCATCCGCGACGATGTGTTCGTGAGATAAGCGGAGAACCTTGGCAAATATGAGGCACATTTCGTATTTCGTGAAAGGTTCGGAAGAGGAATAATGTAATATGGGTAATAGAGGCTTATTGAGAGCTACAAGAAAATGAGAATTAGTCGATACCATACTTATTTGAGATAGTAGACTCACCTATAACCTTGACCAGAAATGCTGCGATATCAAGGACATTGGTAGGAAAACGCGTAGCGTAGTGGTCCATTTTATACTTCTTGCCCGACTGATCTTGTACGACGTCGATGAGAATGTTAACAGCTGTGTCGGCATTATTTGGAGCAGGTCCGTACCTACGAATTTGTCACCCGATCGATGAGGAACGAAGTTATAATATACACTGAATAGAACTCACAAGACTGGTACACGCAATACGGCGACTTCCGCATCTACCACGTCCAATACGGCCACTTCGCCTTCGTACTTGGTCCTTCCATACAGATTAAGCGGGTTCGGTTTCGATGTCGGTGTATATGGCGGTGATGTTCCATCGAATACATAGTCTGTCGAGACGTATACAAGTTTGTACTTGAGCGAATTCGCAAGGCGCGCAAGGAGGGCAGGCACGTCCACATTTAGCTTTCGGTGGCAGTTCAATCAGTCGCACCAGCGAATTCAAAGATGAAAAGAAGTACCTTTTGAGCGCCTGCGGGATCCTTAAGGTGTATTAAAGGCATCAAAGCTTGTGCATGAGCGTCTGTATGCGCGCTATGTATAGCAAGCTTCTCACCTTCTCCGCGACGTCGGGCCGTCGTTCGGCTGCACAGTGGATGACCCCTTGCAGAAAACGACATAAGCACTTTCGTGGAGCAAGAAATAGTAATGCACAACATACAATCTGGTTTGAAGTCACCAAAGGTCTTTTCAACAGCTGCGTTGTCCAGCAGGTCGAGCTTCACGAGATCGCCTTTCGACCGCGAATGTGCGAGACCAAGGATTTCGTGACCGGAAGTTTTGAAAGCATCGTAGACAGCAGTCCCAAGTACACCAGATGCGCCTGTAACAATGATCTTCATGGCGGGAGAGAAGGGATGGTATGACGAGGTGCTGACATTTAGCGGTAAGTTGATAATCGGGCGTGTGAACCAACGACAAACAAGTTGAGGCAATTCCGCGAATTTCCATTTCTCGGTTTATAGCACTCGGAACTCGGAACGCTTCAAGTAGTCATTAGTACTCATTATCCCCGAGGTACTGCTTGTATAAAGAGGGCGAGGGAAAATAATCCTGTCAGAAGCGCCCACAATGGCTCCTTATCATCGTCTTCAACAGTACGCCGTAGCGATAAGTATTGCAAGCATTCTGTACAACGGTGCAGAGGGCGGTGTATCCATTGGCTTTGGTTCTGAAAATGGCTCTCGTTCTCTCGTATTCTTTGGCATCCAATCTGGCATTGAAGTAGCCTCGGCTATCATAGTCGTCTGGAGGTTTAGACACATCGCAAAGCCAGGCGAGGAAGCTGCTGCAACCATTAGTGGCGCAGACTTGCGGTATGTCATTTGCACTACTTTCGTGTATGAAGGTATACTCATGAGCAAACAGAGTTGAAAGGATAGGAACATGGAGCATAGGCGTACTCCTTGCTCTCCTAGCCCTCGCCACAGAGATTACTGCCATAGTCAATCTCGTATTACACCTTGAGCCCGATTCCTCCACAGCTTCTCTCATCATCTCTGCCAGCGCACTTGTTATAATGATTTTCATTTGGCTCCCGAAGCGGTACCTTGCTCGGACGCTCAACAGTAGCACCATGGCCGGCGAGGCAGCATGCTCGTTATCATGCATACAAATCACTATCGTCCTCTTTATCGGCAGTCTGGTGTTCCGACTATGGAAAGGCGGGTGGTGGATCGACAGCGCTACGTCTCTCATTCTGGGTCTTCTCTTTGCCCGTGAGTCGTACAAAATGATAACATGGGTGCGCAACCCCGAATTCGATGGAGGGTGTTGTTCGGACTGCCGCGTTCCCCGGACCGACCGAAACGCCGAGCTTGGTGAGCAATATCGCGACTTATGCGAATGCTGTCTCGAGAAAGAAGAGTGCAAGTTGGCCCAGCAATGTAAATGCGAGGCGCCTTCTGATACATCAGTGTGTATATGCCGACAAACATAAGTACATTGCCTGTTTTCTAATTATGGCTTCACAGTTGCCTTGCTGTAGGCCAATCAATCTAGAGGGGGGGAGGTGCTGCACGCACGAAATCATTCAAGGTCGGAAGCCTGCGAGTCCAACTAAGACAACCCAGGGCGGCTGCCAGGATAGCTGCTGCGCCGAGCCATCCCCCGACCCGAAAGCCGACAACTGCTCGTGTTGTGGGGAGAGCGAAGAGGCTGCGGAGACGCAGACGAATTCCGGTTGCCGAGAAGACTGTTGCAAGAACGAGGTCGCAGCTGGTGAATCTAGTGATAGCTGTTGCAAGATGAAAGAGGTATCTCGTGATACCTGTCAAGTCGGCTGTTGTGCATCCGGAAGCATATAGATTACAACGCCGACGAGAAACGAAGGGTTGACGTGCCCATGGGCGGTCAAGTCCTAGTTATTTCCCCTTCGCTACCCTCGTTCGTATAAGGGAAGCCGGTGTAGCCCAGGATTATATGTATCACGCTCGAGAACTCCGGCTTGATGGAACCCAAGTGATTGGACAAGAGGATAAGATCAGTTTTACAATTTTATACGAGAATGGAATAAGGATAAATTGCTTACAGCTCTGTTACTTGTTGTTCTAGTTCCGCAATTTTTCGTTTGTATGAATCTTCACTCGCCGCACGTTGAACTTCAGCAGTGCAAACTTGCATGACAAGCAGCGCGTTTTGGTTTACAAGATCTTTGCAACGTTTGCGCAAGAGAGCAAGCTCCATCTCAGCATCTGGAGCTTTGAGTTGATCCGGAGATCCCTGAGACTCGACTTTCTGCTCGGGAGCAACTGTTTCGGCCGGAATCTGGTATCTGAAGCTTGCTTCTTGCCTAGCTACTTCTCCATTATACATCTCAATCCTCTCCCTCATCTGTCGTAGTCCATCGGACGCCGCGCCCTTCGCTCTCAGAAGTTGATCGCGTTGCGCAAGGGCATGATCACGTTCTGCTTGAAGTGCAGTGGCCTGCTTCCGTAATTCTGTATGGATCAACGCTACATTATTCCTGAAGTTGATGTGCTCCCGCTCAAGATTGGCAAGTGCATCGAGTACTCGCTGCTTTTCTGCGCGCTCTCGCGATGTCGCTATAGCGCATTGCTCGTTTATAATATCAATCAACTTGATGGCCGTCGTCCGGATAGATATTGATTGAACCTCGCTTGTCGGTGACCGGGAAGGAGAGATAATAAGTGAAGAACTAGTGTCATTGGCACGGTCTGACGTAGACATGGAGAACTTTTTTCAATTGATTGAGCCTGGGTATGAAAAGTTGACACGAAATTCAGAGTGAAGTCGCGTAAAAGTTAGAGCAGGATGAATGTAGGAATGAAGCAGAATTTGATGGTCTAAGTCGCGAGTCATCAGTCAAGACGCGTCGACGCCGACGCGTAGTAGTAGCAAAACTCGAATAAATATAAACAAATAACCATCGGTACCGATGCGGCGGCACTGGCAAACTCTTCCTTCCTTCAGGAATCCGAGTCTATTTCCCTTCTCGTTAAGCTCGCGCTTCGAAATCATACACTGCAATAAGTTGTTTTGCTCATCTGAAGGAAACAACTGCCCGCAAATCGTAGAAGGGATGTGCAGTCCTTTGTCGGCTATCACTTGTCTACTTCGGCCTTCAATTTCAGCCCCTGAATGATGAATCTGTCTGCCATCTTTCACATCTGGTCCCGAGATTGTACTCTTTTCTTCCAGTCTATCATGACTGCCTAACTCATATTGACCAAAAATTGGCTATCAATACGTGGTTCAACACTTTTGGTTTCATCATTACCTGTGTAAATCCTCAGCTTCGGGATGCAGTCTGAATCGGAGGGTACTTCTGATGCTAATGTCGTAATGACAGACATACAGAAATCTTTAGAAGAGCTGATTTCGTGCTCCAACAAACTCATCTTGAATAAGGTTATTCAATTAGTTCATTTCGGGGTGAACTCTCTTGACTGTCATTGCATAGCGATTCGCGGCAAATGTCGTCAAACTCGTCCAGCAGAGCGCCCATGACAGTACTCCTGAAATTGTAGAAGTTATTGAGTGAGACTTCCTCTTACCTCTGTTTATCTACTTTACCGCTTATTCTTCCTTCTCCAGATCTATTCTAAAGGAAACGCTGCACCGGATAAGATTGCTTGAAGATCCTCAGAGGCAACAACTTTTATATCTATATTTGCATCAGGCCAAGCTTTCGGACGAATTTGACCGTCTATATCAATATGTTAAAAAGAATATTAAACTACCTACACAGGTCTGTCTTGGTAAATTGATTCCTGAACGCATGCTCACTCCTTTGCAGGACATACAAAATGCGATTTTAGAATCCGACCAAAGAACAGATGAGATAGAAACGGCGGATCTTATAGTCAGATTAACGGGAGATGAAGAAACATTCAAACAAGCCGAAGTTCTGCCCGACTCTGACCTGAAAAGTCTCGTCTTTAGAATGCGCAAGGTGAGCAAGAGTCTCAAAATGCTAAGAGGGAGAAAATAATTCAACTCCATGGTGTTTTTGTCTCTTTAGCACGCTCTTATGACCTTCAATAAGAATGGTATAGACAAAGTGCTGAGTAGCACTGATCGATTAGAGGTTATTATGAGGTCACGGCCGTCGTGCGTCAGTACTTTCGTCCTTTCACTGACTACATCAAACTCCGAGTCTCACAAGTCGAATCGTCTTTGCGTAACAGTCGAAAGTCTTCAGCATTCCCATTCTACCGACAGAATTCATAGATTTTGACGGTTTCAGAGACTTCAAGGGCTGCTATTCTACAGTTCGACAGTCCCGAATGAAGAATGGCCGCGTCGTTGCGGTGAAAGCAATTGATCCGCACTGGATGCAGGAGGGCGATATTATTTCGGTAAGGAGGCAGATATTCTTTCGTATACCCTTGAGCAAAAAATGTGACTGTTAGTACCAGCGTCGAGACCGAGAGATTTATATCTGGGCAGGCCTTCCTCGCAACGACAACATCCTCCCACTAGTAGGAGCGGTGAGTCTATCTGGTCTCGGTATGGCGCTAATATCACCTTGGGTTGAGTACGGCACTAGTGTGGACTATATCACTAAGTTTCCCGAAGCGCCAAGGCTTCCAATAGTGAGTTGAGCCCCTATATCCAATCATAGCCTAACACAATTTTGCAGTACAAGGGTGTGTTAGAAGGATTAGTATTTCTCCACAACCGTGATGCACCAGTGATACACGGTGATCTCCGAGGCGTGGGTCTTCAGTTTTCTCGTGCTAAATCTATATCAATAAACTTACAACTTGATACAGTCACATATCTTGATATCTGACCGAGGCATTCCAATGTTATCGGGATTTTCTCTTAGCTACATTCCTGGACATTCTCGGCTTATACTACCGGATTTTCTTGGCGTCATTTCGTATCGGTGGATGGCGAACGAGCTTCTTGAAAGTGATCGTGTCTTTGTGCCTACGAAAGAGTCAGACATGTGGGCTTTTGGAATGGTCGTAGTCGAAGTACGCCAATTATGAATCCCGAGCGCATCAGTAAACTCAGACTAATGTTTGGTAGCTTCTAACAGGTCTTCCACCCTTTTCCGAATTACGCGAAAGATACACAAGTCCTTGTTGCTATTCGTTACGACAGGGAACTCCCAATGAAACCAACTGCTGAAGCACAGAAGTTCGGTTTATCACCCAAACTATGGTCTATGGCGGAGACATGCTGGTCTGAGCTACCTTGCAATCGCTCGAGCGCTGAAGAGATGCTAGAAGCGTTCAAGCAAGCTGTCAAAGATGCCATGACCAAGGAGTTTAAGGACCTCCGGGCGCCTGTGATTACAGATGATATCGATCTGGAAAGTCTACCGTTGCGAAGTGTCGCGGAAGGCAATTTTGGAGAAGTCCGTCAATTTCGTTTGAAAGATGGCACGTATGTTGCAGTCAAAACACTTAAGCCTACTAAGCTGAAGGTGCAGAGAGTGGAACAATCGAAAGTCAGCATCAAGATTGTATCTCTTCCTTCTCATATACATTTGCTGATGTTACATGGTAGCGATTTAAACGCGAGGTTTCGATATGGGCACAGCTTGATCACTCCAACGTCCTTCCTCTACTAGGTCTCGCGGAACTGCCTGGCCTCTCCCTAAGTTTAGTTTCTCCTTGGATAGAGACAGGGAATGTCCATACATTTTTATCTACTAATCCAGACGCCCCTCGCCTGCCTCTTGTGCGTAGTATACACGATTTCGTGTAAGGTCGTTACTAATCCTACCCTACGCACAGATTGCGGGAATCATATCTGGTCTAGCTTACCTGCACGGTCACGAGCCGTCAGTCATTCATGGTGATCTTCGAGGGGTATGTAACCCTTATTCGATCAGAAATATTACTTACTTCGTCCCTTTTAAACGTGTTAGTACAATATTCTCGTGGATGATCTAGGCAGCCCCCTCTTGTGCGACTTTGGTCTGGCTATCATAGCTGAAGAACTGGGAGAGCTGCCCATATCATCAGTCTTACAAGGCTCCGGGAACTGCCGCTGGATGTCGCGAGAGATGCTCTTCGGAAATGATCCTCCATCCAAAGGATGCGACATCTGGGCTTTCGGAATGGTTGTCATAGAGGTGCGCCTAATATGTATCCTCGCAGTATGCAAAACAAAATGCAATGATGCTAATACTAAGGGCGAGCGCAGATTTTGACGAACAGTATTCCATATGATGAGCTCAAGAACGACGCACAAGTTGTGCTAGCTGTCTATGCCGGACAGGTCCCTCAAAAGCCTGCTCGATACAACACTCCGATCTCAGACGCTATCTGGGTAATCGCGGAGAGGTGCTGGGCGAGCAATCCCGGAGATCGACCGTCGGCATCGGAACTGCGGGAAGACCTGCAGAAAATAGTTTCGTGATCACTAATACCTTCACAATATCGGAATGGATATCACGCTATGTCAAATTTCTTGGTACATTAGTGATGTGGATTAGGCCGAAGTTTAGACGTGGTATATTGTACAGTAGTAATTACTTTGTGCTATGCAATCCACATGTACATATGTTGACCTGAAGTAGTG
Organism: Trichaptum fuscoviolaceum; assembly: GCA_910574455.1. Lineage (NCBI taxonomy): Eukaryota > Fungi > Basidiomycota > Agaricomycetes > Hymenochaetales > Trichaptaceae > Trichaptum > Trichaptum fuscoviolaceum. The sequence continues at coordinate 1,409,570 of CAJSYZ010000010.1, read as the reverse complement.
ACAATTCTCGGAAGAGCAAAGACAGAACTTCTCTATCGAGCTTATTTGATGTTGATGAACCTCGTTCCAAAGTCTTCTAGTACAATCATCAATGGAATCCGATACATGACTAAATGGTACAGTGAAATTACAATTCTATGAACACTACATATTATGTCACAAAACGCGTCATGTAACGTGTTAGTCACAGCTAAAACTTGAAGTTCAAGTTGCATACGAACTTGATACGCAACTCTGACATCCACTGGCATCTTTTCTGTGTTGATTAATATATGGCTCATACACCTCGGCCACCACGAACACCCCTTCGGAGAGTCTCTCAAGGATCTCTACGCGCTTTATCTCGATCAGGTACTTTTCCCGATGCTCCCGCAGGACTAGGCTTTCTCGAGCCAGTGATGGCAGACCTTGCGGATGAGACAGAGACGCTACACACGAATATTTCTAGACTTCACGCCTTGAGCGCCTCGTTGGAAAAGTTCAACGAATCCTTTGCGAGCTATCTATATGCCATGGAAATGAACGGTCTGACAACGGACTGGCCACAGGTGCGTAGAATCATAGGCCCAAAACTTTTTTCTTGAACTCGCAGTAATAGCGTCCGAGGGACATGTCCTTCGAGTTGGCGAGGAAGCGCACAGGTATCTATACTCTTCAAATGTCGATGCCATACTACTAACAATTAGGTTAAGATGAAGATTCTCGCGCCGCTCAAGCAGCTCTTCGGGCTGCTGCTGAAGCAGCCGCAGCAGCTGAAAAAACAACCACGACTGTCGACCTAGGAGTCAATGATACGACTGTTGCAGATGTATCAACTATGACGGGAGGTCAGAGTGGCGGCCAGCAAACTAAGATTGCCGGTGGGATTCTGAAGTCAGGGGGTACGACAGCTCAGCAGCCCAAAAGAAAACCAAAGATGTCCGCGAAAGAGAAACGGGAACGACTGGTGAGCAATGTACACTCCTATGCATGAATTTTATGTCTGATATTCTGGGTAGCTTGCAATTGACAAAGCAATCACATTTCTTCCTCTTGAATTCCGTGGGCAGGATCCTGTAAGCCAGAAATACTGTCCTTCGGTTCGCTCTTGCTGACACCTTTCACAGAATCTACGGAGAAATATAGAATATGTTATAGATACATTCTTAGACAATCCTAACGGTCTGGAGAGTGCGTTATCCAAAATTGCATTTTGACGTTTACAAGCTGATTTTCACTGCATTGTAGTTCTTCGCTTCGTAAAGCCACCTGACCTCAATCAGGCTCGGGTGAATAAATGTCTTATTGCTTTGGTAAACAAAAAGATCGTTACTCGGGACAACAGCACAGTGAGAGTTACTTTATCGTGGCAAGCTAACAAGGTCTGACTGGTTGAAAGGGTCGGGTCCTCTACATCTGGAACGGTGTACCAACGTAACCTCTTGAGCGATTTATGACTTAACATGTCACAAGCCTAAACGAAGTCGAACTTGGACGCGATATTTCTCGTAACTTATTTCCTTCAGATCTACATTTTCGTGTACTTGTATCCTTTACCTTGACATGATTCAGATTTCAACTGCCTTCATCAGCGGACCGGGGTACCTATCGCCGCTCGTGGTGAACCCATCGATTATCGTTCTCAACTCCGCAAGTTCGTCGTCCGTGAACACAACGTCGCGGGACGCCCAATTTTCCTCCAGACGAGGAATCGTCTTTGTTCCGGGAATTGGTATGATATCTGTACCTTGGGCAGCCACCCAAGCGAGTGCAAGTTGGGCAGGTGTTATGTTCTTCTTCGCCGCAATGGCAGTCAACTTTTCGACAATCTATGTGTTTCGGGCAGGATATGTTAGCAAATGCTTATCGATACCTGGCAAACATCGTCACCTTCAAATTATGCTCGAAATTCTCTTTGGAGAAACGGGGATGATGCCGACGCCTATCATTCGGTTCAAAATCATCGTGGGACTTGTATCTTCCCTGCACTGAGGTGAGTGAAATGTTAATGAATTGATGGTCGCCTGCGTACCGTTAAGAAGCCACGACCCAGAGGTGAATACGCAATGATTGGGATTCCCAACTCCCTGGCAGTTTGTAGGATGCCATCTGCAAAACAATGAGCAAAACGGTCTGTAAAGCTATCATCCTTTGCTTACTCTTTTCAATATCTGTTGTCCAGGGAGAATACTCGATCTGCAGAGCTGATATCTTCGCGATCTACAAAAAGTTGTTGGATTTTAGTCAGTTGCACAAAAGCCTATGCTTCACACCTTCGCGGCCTTCCTCAGTGTCTCAGCACTTGGTTCCGAAATGCCGATGTATTTGAACTTTCCCTCCTTCCGTAACTCCTCGAGTGTCCCGTAGGTCTCCTCGAGACTCCTACAAAGATTGTCAATGGGCCATAACAGCTGAGAGCACCGTGTTAAAGCTACTTGCACTTTCGGATCTACTCGATGCTGATAGTATAGGTCAGGTGTGGTTCCGAGCCTCTTGATTGAGTTTTCAATACACTGGCGGATGTACGCCGAATCGCCTGTGGAACAGGCCAGTTAGTTTTAATTTAGTTGCACATTCCCTGACCACTGCTTCGGCGCTCACCTCTAACATTACCAGTCATCTGCCTTGTTTCTGGGTCGAACTCATTGCCGAACTTCGTGGCAAGGAAGACCTTGGAACGATTGTCCCCTTCCTTGAGCACAGCACCTGCCAAAGATTCTTATATGTATGTTCTTTCTAGTAATCCTCTAAGCTGCACTGCTTACCGATGAGCTCTTCGCTTTCAGGCCGGAAAAAATCAAACATGTAACAGATTTGAGTGGAAGGGTGGTCGGCTTACTTGTGTCCACAGCCATACATATCAGCACTTAATTCAGGTGAGTGCGACTTTCAATGGTGATCAGGAATATATCTTACGTATCCCAGAAAGTCTGAAGACAAAAATGCCTTTAGATTACAATGATAAATTTGTATGCAGAATGCTATCTTGCCTGACCAATCTTTATCGCATGTCTCAATACTTTCTTGCTTTCTTCGTCATTCGCAGCACCATATGTATTGCTCAAGCCCATGCCCCCAAAACCTACGCGCGTGAAGCGTTAAGCCATCCATGCATTCTATTAGTATACTCACTTACCGGGAGAAGGTACAGTGACTCCGGCGACAGTCCGGGATTTGAGATCTATAACTGGCATTGCGGTGACTGATCGTACTTCCCCGATGCTATGATGGTTGGGAAAGAGAGAAGAGAGCTAAGAGCTATGCTGCCATTTTATATGTGTGGACAAGATGTTCGACGGGTTACTCAGCAAGGATCTATTCATATATCTACCTCGTGTCATACCTCCAGCCGCTGCGGCACTATGTAGCATGTGCACACTGTTCTTTATGCGTATATTCCACTGGCATGCGGGCATTGGAGGTTTATGTACTTACACCCTCATAGTTGCGCTCTTACAATTTAGAATTATGAGATGCTCTAAGCTGCTGACCTCCGACTACTTGCTCATTGCGAGTGAGGATTATGTGCATCAAAGTCATGGGTTGTCATGGGTGCATTCATGATTGACATACAGACATTGCTAAACATACGTTCTACGTCGTGAATTGCATGATAAAACTACATTGTGGAATGAAATGAAGTTGATAAATACCAGTACCATCAAGATGGCGCCAGAAAAGAGTATATCTATGTTAAATGCCCTGCAAATGAGAAATGCTGCCGGAGAAATAGAAGATAACGGGTAAGCACCAGTATAACCATTGATTGATCAATGCGATAGCGAAGGGTGAAAGGGGAGGAGGTAAATAAGGGGTTTATAGGAATGCAAGGGAAGTGGCTACGTCTACGCAGCAATGCTGATGAGGTGAGTTTTTGTGACAATGGACTGGGGCTTCGAGGATATCCATTTCGTTCCACTGGTTTTTCGAGACCGCGACGCCAGGCTAGACGTGGATCTAGAAGTCATACCAGAAAGCGCATACCAAAACCAGTTGCGCGCGCTACGGAGACGAAAAAGGACGTCCTTAGTTGTTCCTCGCGAAGGGGGAGGAGATAGTGATCGCGAACGCCTGCGCGATTGTGAACGGGAGCGAGTAAACGACCAGGTGCGAGGTTTCGATGAGGGAGTGGGTCGGGAAGGGGCTGTTTGTGTAGAGGTGACAGTGGGTTTTTCGTCGTCAATCCGTCGACGTTTTGATTGCGTGGTGGTTCCGGATGTGCTAGTCGTACTTGTGGGAAGGGACGAGAGGCTGGTGATGAGCGGGGAGCGGTCTTTCACATTTGTGTCTATATTCAGCGTTGTAGAGACGTGCGCGCCGCCCTCGACGGTGAACGCAGCCGAAAAAGTCGCTTGAGTACCTTTGCCAAACTCGAAACTAGGCTCGGCAGCCAAGGCTGTTTGTGGTGGTGTCTGCGAGGCACGGAATGGAACGAAACCGGCGCCGGAGGAAGAGAATGGTCGCCTCGAGACAAACTTGAGCAGCGAACGGGTTCGCGAGCGGCTCCGTTGGCCTGTTGTCCCAGAGTCCTGTCGCTGGGATGCTTCAGAGTTGGATGTCTCCCTGCATTGTACGGGCGAGGAAGAGGCGGTCTGATTCGCGAGATCGGTGGCATATGAACCCCGAAAGGAATACCTCGAGGAGCGACCCGATGCAGCCGCAGATTTGGCCCGAAGGTCGTCCTCACTAGACACAGCCCCAGTCTCTGCGTACTGTAAGTAAGGCGCATACTCGCGGAAATCGTCCGTTGTCGCGTTCGTGCCCACGTTCCAGTCAGCGAAAGAGGAAGTCGGGTCTGTGTCCGTTGTGATAGCCATAACTGTCTGCACAGGACGCGTGGAAGCCGACGAAAAGCTTGATGTGGGGCGCTGCCAATCCGCGGAACGTTGCACAGGCCAGGTGTTCGCTTCGACCGCTATAGCATGCAGGGCTCTCAGAGCCTCATCAGCTGAATCTGAGCGGGAGCGGACACTAGGCGGTGGGACGCTATATCGTCCAGATGCCACACGACTTGCAATACTTTCCCGAGCCGCATTTGCTTCCTGCTGTCTGACGCGAGATGAAGGACGAGAGTTGGAGTACAGCTCCAGGCCGAGACCAGACGCACCGGCTTGGCTCATTGCTTTACTTTCACGCGAACGCACGGAAGTCGGTCGCATTTCCCGATGCACCGACGCAGCTCGAGACCCAGGATAGGAGCCAGGAAAAGAAGGGATATCACCTATGTCGTCTATTTCCCCTTGGCCGTTTTCTATTGCTTCGGAAGCAGCTGTTGAGACCCCAGCCGCCCTCCGGAGTTCACCAACCCAGTCAATGGTACCCTCACTCCCATAGTTCACTCCTCTATTCGCAACGTCTTCACGGGGAACATATCCTAGCGAGTGTGAGTTGACTCTGCTCTAAAGTATAGTCAGTCGGCGGAAAAGCACGACAAACTTATTTGCTTACCGGAAGGTGTTCACCATAGCGCGATGACGAAGCTGAGGGACTAGGAGAGCGGCGATAGCCATATCCAAACTCATACTCAATGATGTCTGATCCGTTGTGGCTTGCGTCACTTGCGTCGTTCGAGTAGCGAAACCGAGCGTCGGTAGGCGAGGTCAGGTTTGTCGTGAGCGTACTTCTCTCGACCTCAACAATTTTCCTACCATCCTCGTCCACACCAGCAGAAGTGGGCGAGACCTGAGTGTTTCCTGAGGCGCTAACGACTATAGGATGCTCGCGGCTATCTTCTGTGGCACCTGATGGTGAGGCAACGCTCCCGACGGAATGAGAAAGCGATGAGCCGTCGAAACTGGTATGGAAAGACTCAGCCTCTGCCATCTGGCCTGAGGACAATCGAATGGTCCTTGGGGGGAAATCGCTGAAGTCACTAGGGCTGATCATCTGAACATCCGCAGGACTGGAGTAAAGCTCCCGATATTGCTCGCGGTCAAAGTCCATGCCCAGGTTAGCGGAGTGCACAGACCTCGATAGGCTATATGCGAAAGGGCTGCTTGAGAGCGACTCTTCCCGCGCACGTCTGCGGAAATCCCGAACGGAACGATCAGGGGACCGTGAGCGCGATCGCGGGTGAGTACCTACTGTCGTCGAGCCGTTGGAGTGCACGTGCATCGGAAGGAAAGAGGGGAGGTCGACGTTCAGCTTCAAGTCTGGCTTATTCTTCCTGAACCGACCCTTACGAGACAGACTGTCTCGAGAGCTCCGCTGAGGGTAGGGCTGACGCCCACGACTACGACCACGGTATCGATGCCTCCTCGTTGGTTGCGTGTAGATGTCGGGATACGGTGTCTTCGGCAAGAACTCATGCCCTATGGGAGACTCCGGACTGGCTGCGAGAGCGTAAACAATTCCCTCAGAATCTGCAAGGTCGACATCCGATACTCGCGGCTCCGGCGCAAATTGGTCCTGGAAAGCTGGAGTCCGCGAAGCAGAGTAAGAAGACCCTTCAGAAGACCCAGAAGACGAAGACGCAGAGGTCGAAGGGTGGGCAAATCTGATATCGGACATGGCCGAGTTTGTGTCGTTTTCCATAGAGTTCCTCACAGATACAGCAGATGGTGCAAACTGGTAGGAAGAGGTCCGTCGCGATATTTCGCCGTCGTCACGTACAGACGCTGACTCGACACTCCAGCGTGAAACAGGCAAGACAGATAGCTCTGGTGTACGTTCCTCGGCATAGTCATCATTGACGGTCACGTCCTCCTTCGATGGAGTCGGAGGTGGAATGTCCTGAGCTTCGACCATCATAGAAGGTGTAGGCTCTGCAAAGAAAGAACCACTCGAGCTACGCGCCCGCTTCCGTGCCGGAGAAGGCGCTATGGGCGTCAGGGGTGTCCTGGGCACCATGATTTCTTCGCGATGGTGGTTATCTTGATCATCACTCGAACCAGAACCAGAAGGAATATGCATTCCAACCTCCCACGGACACCGCGCCATACCACCCTCGAAGACGACATCAGGAGCATACATCCCCTGCCTCGATTTGCCAAAGGAAAGAGACCTGCTAACATTTTCATCGGTCTCATGAGACGAACGGGCAACCCGAGCGACACCCTGAGCGAGTCCATCGACACCAAAGGCCTCCCGCACCTCCCAATTGATATCAAGAGCCTTGACAAGCACTCTATTCAGGGCCTCAGAGATAGGGAGAACTTGGGGTAAGAAGTTTCCAGGCGATGTGAGGTAGGCTGAGAATGTAGGATCCGATGGCGAGGCACGTGCCCATGGGTTGCGGGCTGTGAGTAGATTGAGAAGAAGAATGGCTAGTGACCAGATGTCATTCGCAAGGGGGGAATAAGGCGGGCTCTGTGCATTGCCGTTCTGACACTCTATAACGATAAGCAATCAGTAATCTTTCATCTAAGCAGTGAACAGCTGATACTTGCCTGGGCTCATATGATAGACACTTCCTGTTCGCCATTCTTTGCTTCGGCGCTCGGTCGTAGCAAGACCGAAATCCGCAAGGCGGACAGTTGCACCCCCGTCCCAACAAAGAACGTTCTCGGGTTTCAAGTCTCTGTGATAGATACCGAGGGAGTGACAATGGGAGACCGCAGACGCCAATTGCGCAAAGACTTTCGCGACAAGCCCGGTGCGTCCGAGATAGACCTGGCGGTGCAGAATAAGAGTGAAAAGGTCACCACAGGGTGCAAAATCCATCACTAGGAAAGTGTACGGAGAAGGAATAGTGAGACTACCGTCGGAAGCCGGGAGAGTCGGCTCGATCACTCGATGGAGGCGAACGATGCCTGGGTGAGCGCCAGCGCCAGCCAGGCGATGAAGAGCGATCTCGCGCATATGAAGTCGGCGCTGCCGCTGAGCTTGCTTGGGATTGCTAGGGTTGGCGGTGCGAAGTAGACACTTAACAGCATAGAGACCTCCAGAGGGCGCAGCTGCTCGGTAGACAACACCGTAACCACCGTAACCTAGTACCGTCGTGAGCTGAAGTGCACCTGCATCGGTTCCATCGTCAATAAGCGTGCCGATAGGCGGGGGCGTCGGGGTCGTGGATTGGCCCGAGCCGCCATTCAAGTTGGTGTTGATCTCGAGGGAAGGCATCTAGATTGGTGGATGCTGGCTCCTAGAATATTATAGTTCCGCGACTGGCGCTGGAGGGAGCTCTCGCACTCGGACTGGCACTGAAGGCAGCTGAGGGATACGTACTTAGCTTCTGGAGACGCATCCTATAAATCCTTTGAAATGAGGCGGACGCATTTCTTCGATCCGAAATACAACGAGGTAGACGCATTGTGGAAGCAACGAGGCCAGGTTCGCACGCTTCTCGAGATTTCACTTCCGATACGCTGAGCATCGCCTCTCTCAAAAGGCTCCCCTAACACGCCGATCATTTACGATCATGCCGTCTTCGTGCATTATGAGTATGTGACGAGCATGCGCTAGAGATTTCTCTGTCTCAAACCATCCAATGTGCCTTCGGTGCACGTTCTTCAAGGAGGTGAAAAGGCCTGAAACTGCAAGAGCCTACCCGATAGTATCGCGATAAGTCAGCCTTCCGGAGCTCATAGCGCATGCGAGTTTGGGCTGCCATCAAGAGACCGCAGACCGGTGCTTCGATCCGAGTATACGAGAAACTTTTTCACAGTCCCAGAAAGCTTCTTGAACTAGCCTAAGTCTTTGGAATTCTTTCATATCCAGTCGAAGAACCAGGCATCGATTAGAGCCAATGAGTCTGGATGAACGAGATCCAGTCGAAGAAGGACTTCATTTGCGGACTACCATTTTGCTCTGAGGTGCGCGAAGTTGGAGTGCTGGGGCGTTTTCCCGGAGGTATGATGGCTAGTGCAAGGTGAAAGTAAGAGGGACGCCAGGCACTCACCAGGAATGGGGACAGGGATACTTTTGAATAGTGTACAAAAAAGGAAGGGCACGCGTTTTACGCGTTCCAAATTTGCGCCCATCAAACTCTCTTTCGATGCTTCTACTATCCTATCTGCTTCAGCTGTTCAATCCTAAGATATTTATTTATCAATAATCAGGCATCTGCTCTTTGAGGGGACTGTGTCAGAGAAACTGGTTTATCGTTGAACAGGCGTTACTCCCTGCCTAGTCGTTGCTCAGAACGAAGCCACCGACACTGCCGCCTTAGCAACTAGAAAGAGCTTTTGTGGGACGCTTTATATGGTAGACACAAAGGCCAACTTTGACGAACGAGGCTCAGTGGTTATTGATGCACTTAAACACGAAAGTTATGTGGCCACCACTGGTGCCATACTATATGGACCTTTGCACTTGCTTGATCTCTTTGATGAACACTAGAAATTCCCCCGACTTGTTCAGCATCCATCACCCTAATCATCGCCGCAAGATACCATTTTACAGAGATGAAGTTATCCAACTCCTCCGTACTACACCCAGCTACTAGCTCTGCTCTTGGACTAAACATTATTCCGCACTACGCCTCCAATCGCTATAATGACGTCGAAGCTCATCTTCACTCGCAGCACAAGTCATCGAATTTGCCACACCCAGTTCACGAAGGGGCTCCGAGAGTAGGGAGCGGTCTTATTGATGCATCCGCGGAAGATGATGCTTGCGCAGAAATCGTAAGTCCAGATTAGTCGTGAATGATTAATATCATGCGCAGTACCCTCATTTTAACACCTTGATGAAGAGCGAAGACATAGATCATATTATGAGCATCGCCTCCTCTGAATCTGAACTGGTTGAAAAATTGAATTATGGTAAAAAGAGACATCGCTGTAGATTATGTGGTCTGCGATATCTCACAAGAGCGAAAGCCAAGCAACATGTGAGCCACAACGCACTTGGTTGTGCAAGTACAAAGCTAACAAATAATTTACTCAGGTAGTAACGCATTGCAAGAATGCGATGTTCAAATGTCACACAGTCAAAGAACTCCCGCCTATGGAGGAGAATATTGTTGTCGAAGCATCGGATATCAACGAAAAGTTATCATCATCTCTCGAACCTTGTCACTGTTTTCCTTCCCCGTCTGTGCCTCCCTCTCTCAAATTGTGTGTAATAAGTCGAGGAGGTGGTTCGGATAAACGTGCATTATCCATTGGGGTATTGATTTCTCTTAATCTGATTCAAACAATGACTGATACGGAATCCACCCATTAGTCTGCTGTGGAAAGGGATCGCAATCTCCCTGAACAGCCGGAGGAGTACAGCGATCAAGAAAGTAAAAGCCTCTCAGAACAGGGCACGGAAACGAGGACAGTTCATACAGAGTCAGATACGAGTGGCAACATTTCTCCAAGTGACTTCGTAACACACGGAGGCTCTGCAGAAGAGAAGAAGGATACTCGTCTTCCCGACGCGATAGAAGCGGCTGTTGCTCACAGTTTCAGCAAAATAGGGTTCCACATCCCTAATGCTAGAGAACCTGACCTGGAGCCGGAGCTGCTAGTGTGCAAGCGCTGCGGGGGGATAGAAGAGACGAAAGAACTTCTCCAGAAGGTTCGCTCATGCATCCCGATCTTTATCTTCACGTGGGGCCGCATACTAACTTGTCCCCTCATTCTAGCACATTAATATTGGAAGCTTTTATCCCGACAGATCTCTGTCTAATGAGATGCACGCCGATGCGTTCTGTGATGTTTGCAATATTCATCTCTGCAAAGGACGCACCAAGGTATTAACTTTAATTTTGTCCTTCTTCAAGCTTCTGATGTGCCAATTCTACTATGAATATGACAATAGCATTTCATCCGGATTGCGAACCACAGGGATTGTTTGGAGTACACTACGGAGGAATTAGCGCTGCTGAAGTGTTACAAGTGCAGACTAAGCTTCTCGACAAGGGGGGAGTTTGTCATGGTACGTGCGTCATATTGGCACACACGCTCCTCGCGCTAACTCAGCTGGCACCGGGCAGCATATGTATGAGGTCTCTAATCACCTTGAGCGATTGAGTGGGGGTAAGGACTACCGAGCGATGTACGCGGAATGTCCCGGAAGTACATTGTCAAGAAAGGTATCGCACTTCATCTGTCAACCTGATTTAACCCCTGGCCCCAATGCTAATGCAATGTTTCATTAGGATATCATGATGGACGGCGATTACGACGAGCAGATGACCAATTGGCACTATGCCAGCGAAATGAGCGAGTACTGCGTGCACACGAAGGCACAGGGATCAGATTTCGGTCTTACATCTCGTGAATCCACTGCGAGACCAGAATCCATTCCACCTCGCGAGGCGACCCCCCTGCTGCAGCCCACGCCGCCTTATTCTCCGTGCCCGGAGCATCTGAGGCGCATTCATCGAATGAAGTCGGACGAGTCTCTCAGGTATAGCAGTCTACGAGACGTCGAGCGCATCGCCGAAGCATGGGGGGAGGAAGAAGAAGTGACTGCGGTAGAGAAACTGATTGAGCTGACGGAGGGGGAGAATAGGCGAAGGTCACTGTAGAATCAAAGTCGGCGAAAGTTCTGAGGAGCCGTATGTGTACCTTTCATTAATTCCTGTACCTTAGAATACCCTTCACATCCTTATACCGCAATATGTACAGTGCATGTAACAGGTTTCCAGCCCCTTATAGCTCCGTCAAATCCGTGATTCCGCTTCAGCAGCTTTCCTCTAGTCGACAATGCTTCTTCCGCATCATACAGGGCTTCAAGTTTGTCTCCATTCTTGAGCCGCACATGAATCCGGTGCATCAGTGCGTGAGCTTTTCTAGGGAATCGTCCTTATCAAATAGGTAATGTTGTAGTCCAAACCCACGACTCCGGCGTCTTGCAGAAATTAGATGAACCTTGACCACACCTTTGCGTCGTGTGAGGGATGTCTCAGGCTTGCCTCTCCGGCGCGCTCGGCTAGCACCCCACCATTCGATTGGTCTGCACATCAGCCGAACGACTAAAGAGTGATGCTTCGAGGATCTCAGTGCATCTGGAATAGAACAGGCAAGTCAAATTTGCTTCCGATGCAGTGTCTTGATAAATTGCGTTTGTACCGAACTTACACGGCGGGGGAGGAAGTACGGTAAGCCTAAAGAGGAAGGAAGGCGCCTTCAAGTTTTAGCGCCCGCGTTCCGACCGGATTGGGATGATCACGGACATTTCGATAGCAAATCGGATGGTCTCAGACCGTATGTCTTAGACGACGCAAAGCAAGCCATGGAGGGCATAATCAGCGACCGTTAGTGAGAACTCCAAAATGAACTATAATTTGGACGCGAGGAGTCATTCTACGTGGGCGAGTAGTAAGAGCAGACTTGCGTGATGAGAGTTAAATGTGAGAGTGGTCACCAAGGCCAGATAATGTCAGTTAAAAGAGGACAGAAGTCACCAGGAGGGTAAAGATACAAGGACTGATTAGTCGATGTCTCATAGGCGGGATTCGGCATGTACTGAGACTCATCCTGACAGTTCATAGCCGTTACGCACCACTGAAAGATAGGACCGATAGCGCATCATATATAGTGGTGGCGATCTACGGCCTCTTGAGAAGCATACAGGTAACGTAGCAGGAGTTCATCCATCCAACCGTAAGTTTTCCATTCATCTGTTCAGGTATGAGCCAACATCTCATTCTGCTTAGCAAGTTCCAAACAATGTCAGTAAGCTCTCGAGACAGCAGCGGCAGCCGTAGTCGCCGAAGACGACCTCGTATACCATCATGGGTTCTAAACCCGGACGACCCATTTAAATCTGACCCATTGTCGATAATCAAGCCGAAAGCTTCTCGAAGATTATCGACCTCAGACGATATAACCGGTTTCTTTGGAAATAGGCGATCGAGGGGAAGGTCGCTGAGCAATCTCAGACCTCAGACGGCCGTAGGAACTCCAAGCACATCCTCTCCTCTTCGCAACAGCAAAGACTTTTGCAGAGGTCAACTAGAGAGGATTCCAGCGTCGCCGTATGCATCCGCTACAAGCGCAAGCACAGAATCACGAGGAAGGCAAATGGAAAGGTCATCCTTCGCAACTAGCCCACCTGTGGTACAGGCCACGAAGGAGGAAAGGAGGCCGCGACGGCCCTTGACGATGGGGAGCGTTCTAGGGGACGGGAAACGGTCTGGACAGAAGAAATCCTTCGTTGGTCTAGAGAATCATCCTATCCCGTCAACACCATTCGACCCTTTCGGAGACGCACTCGATGCTCCATTCCCTGACATGAGAGGCCCGAGGAGGAAAGACAGTACAAAGATCACGACGAAGACAAAGCGGAAGCGCGTGACATCGTTTTTGGGACAGTTCTCGCCTTTCTCGAGGTCCAATTTGTTAAACGTCGACAATATAGGACGGTCGAACAGCTCACAAACTGCAAAAAAGCTTGATTCGAACGTATCTTCTGCCACAAAGGTCCATAGTCGGAATTCCAACAATACGCCCTCTCTCAATCTCTTCATCTCGAGGCCTTCAGCCATTCGAGATGCACAAATCACCACTCGTCCAGAGTCAGGGAGCATACGCGCTCAAGGTGATACTGGACACACCGATACAACGAAGAGGAGGCCAGGTGTAATTGGCAGAATACGCAACGCGGTCAAGAAGAGCACCTAAATATTTATGATGTTACGGACATTTGACAAATTAATCATAAGACTTAATCGTAGCATTGCGTCTGCGCCTGTGGTATGTCTTTTTTCCTTTGTAAACAAGGGTTTTTTCGCAGCGTATTAGGATGCAGAAACGAGAGATATCTTGCTGTGGTATAGTACGGAAGTGGTCTAGTAGAGGCTATTGTACAGGAACAATGCCGTGCCAGTGGTTGTATCGGCAAATGCCGAGATGTCAAACTTGTGAAGCCACTCTCACCTCACTTGAAAACAAGCTTTCGTTTCGCAAACTCATCCCTTCGACGTCGCTTGAAAGGTTCTTCACCTCGTCCCGCCACAACGAGCAGATTACTGCATCTGCAGTGACCGAAGACACTCAGACATATCGACCTAGAAAGAAGTACAGGCCTCGTCAACATACCACGTAGCGCCAGTGTCCGGCCGCATATTCGACGTCATGGATGTGGTGAGTGCTGTTTGTCTGGAACTTGATGATGTAGCCTAACAGACGCACGGAACTGCTAGGATGTACCTCCCGTTGAACCAAATGACGACCTGATAGGCTATTTCGCGCTACGGGCTGAGGACTTTGCATGGAATGCTGACACCGTTGAACAAATACGCGCTCGACGCGACGCGATGTCTGGCGAACTCTTCTTCGATATTTTGCTCAAACTTGGAGGTATCGAGCAACCGGCGTCGCTATATCCACCTGTGGATGTATCCTCGCTTCAACGCCTGCTCGATGCAATTGAATCTGTCACGTACGACACGATGAAGCGCGACTGTCTGATATACTACTTACTACGGTGGCAAATGGATGGCCGAGAGAGCACATTTGCAGAGGAGAAGGTCATATCTCCGCACTATGTTTCACTAGCGGATTCATACTGGTTCCTGGACCTAAACACGAACTTAGGGGTGAGTATACCGAAACATCTCCATCCTCAAAGCCTGACGCGTTGCAGGGTGCTATTGGACTTCTATCTGATGCTAGGATAGTGAAGGACTATACATCAAAAATAATCGAGACTCTGGCACTCTCTGCTGAGTCTGGACATCTGATTCGGAAGTTCGTTCGTACATGCAAGCCCGCGTTACGGGAGCAAAGCGATCTGGAGAGATACCTTATTGCCACTGCTGAGTTCAGTATGGTTGAGGCTTGGCAATACCAAAAGACATTTCCTGAAGACCAGACTGTGAGGAGGAAGTTAATACAAAGACTTCTTGTGTGGGCTTTCACTCGTGCGTACACCCAACTTTTGCTACTCATCACATTAAATTTACTCCTTTGAACTCCAGCAAAACCTCGACAACAAGCCTTGACGCAACTTCTCCCTCTTCCTTTCTCCAAATATGAAGAGACAGTCGTTCAAGAGTTTGCAAAAAACCCTCCGGATTCCTTACCTTCGCCATCTATTTCAATTGTGCGCGACATGGTTTGCGTCCGCCTGATCCTGAGCTGCAAGTATAGTGAGGCTGTCAAGTTTGACCGTCAATATCCTAGTTCTGGCGCGTCGGCGAGGGGTACATGGGGTGCAGAGCGACAGCGCATCATGGCAGAGGTAATTTCGGTCATGCCAGCGGCCGAAAGAGTCTTACTAGAGGAAGAGCTTGTTGATCTACCGGCGAGTTCCAGTAGGAGGTCTAACATGTCTTCCGCGGGAAGTGGAGGCTCGACAAATCTGAACACAAGTACGGCCAGTCTGGCGACAGATCTGAGCAGCTCGTGGGAAGACGTAGGTGGCCGGAGAGGTTCGCGACAGAGTTTGGGCGGGCGAGCTGTTCCAGCGAGAACACCAAGGCATTCAATGACAAATGGATTCGCTCCTTCGCCTCCACAGCCAAATTTGTTCATCCCCGGCTCGTCGACATCCACACCGCGTGCTCCTCAGCCACTTTCTGCTCATCCAACTTTGATTTCTCAAGGAGCATCAATGCCTTCGATGAGCACACCCTCTGGAACCTTCTCATCATCTGTCTTCAGCAGCTCCATAGCTGCACAATCATCTACTCCATCAAGGATCTCTACACAAAGGCCGCCTTCGGCTGCACTAGCGCCCACCGCTGTTCCCAAAATCACTGTGAACGGTACAAACGGTACCCCTAAAACGAATGCGTTCACCTCACGTAATGCATTCTTCAATCCTCCAGAGGCGGAAGAGCCACCTGAGCGGCCTCGTTTGAATGGCAAATCCAAGAAGGCGCCAGAACCCCTGAAGAAAACTCTACCTCAGCGCCCAGACATACGTCTACCGACTCCCCCTCAAGAGGAGGAGGGCTCAGAACAATTGCGGCGCTCGGAAAGCGTGAGAGATGACTCTCATTCCGTGAATGGCGATGACGGTGAGCAATCTGCTGCTAGCGAGCGGGAGGATTTAGGATTCTCGATATTCGGCAACCCAACTTCGTCGAACAGAGAGCCACGACCCAAGCCCTCGTCCCCACAGCGTATGCGAAAGACGCGTTCTTCGTCTGCCAAGATCAGCGTTCCTGGTGCGTTTTTCTCAGACGAAGAGAGCACACAGGATTTGCTCAGCCCCAAATCCGCGAAGCGCATAACGCCAGCGGCGGAAGAGTCCATCTCAGCCCGCACACGTCGCTCGAATACGAACACGAAAAACAGCCGAAAACGTACAATAAGCCCAGAAACGAGCGTTGACGACATCCGTCTGAGCATTCCCGGTACTTTGTACGAAGAGGACGAGTATTCGCAGAATGGCGATTTATCCCGAGAGCATGCGGGCGATGATGAGCGAGACGAAGAGGCGGACGAACTTGCTCCATTGCCGCCTTCTGCAGCTGGAGGGCGGAGGAAGACGACGTCTGCTACAGGGTCCAATAAGAGACGGACGTCTCGCGCTACGAGTCGCGCAAGTAGCGCTGAGCCGGAGGAGACAGGTCCAGTGCGGCGCTCCTCCAGACTGTCTTCAACAGGAAGCATGACTGCAATGGAAAAGGTGGAGAAGACGGAAAAGAAGAATACACGGCCGCGAAAAAGCACAAGGACAGCAGGTGCTGGGGCGACTGCCACTGGTAAAGGTGCTGCAAAGCGAAAGTAGAACGTTTAATGCATGTTTCTGTTGTTTCTTTGTTTGATCCTTGCTTTGCTCGCTAATTAATCAATGCCCTTAGTTTACTATCAAATTCGCTCAAATTTGTTGCACTTTTGTTATGTCTATTCTGTTCCTGCTCATGTTTGTGAGGATTCTTGTTTGTATCCACCAATAGAACATCAGTTGCATGCAATGTATTCACTGCTTGAACCTGAGTGTTTCGCTTCGTCGTATTCAGTCTGTGTGGAACCTGCTATGGCATGGACCAGTAATATCCATATCATCTTGTCAGAACAGCCTGAACAATTTTCTTTGATATGGTCAAGGAGTCAATGAGTTTCAAAATCTATTATACAGCGTACACGTTCGATAGAGGTAGGATGAAAGGCAATAAATCAAACAAATCAAAAGAATATAAATGCAAAGTATGTTCCAGTTATAAATCCGAAGGTACTATGAATGAAGGTGTACTAATGTGGCATGCATGCGACGTGCAGTAATGCAGAGATGCTAGACAAAATGCAAAGTGTGAAAGAGATATGATGGAGCCACAGTTATACAAACAAAAGAAAGAGAATGGCGGATGTTAAGTATAAACATACAAGACGATGATGGATTGACACAGGACAATTAGTCATGGGCAGAGACTGAGTGGCAGCAAATGCGTATCGATAGCGCAGTGCATTTTGCAAGGTGCGACGTTCCTTTTACTTCGACTTAGTCGGCGACGACTTCGGGGTGACGAAGGTGAAAGAGGCGTAGAGCTGCCTCCTCTCTGGTGTTGAGAGTATTACAGGTCCAGGAGAGCGGTTCCGTTCGTCGTCAGATTCCTTCCTTGCCTTTTTGGGGGAAGACGGTAAGGAAGAAACATCCTCCTCCTCGTCTATGTCACCGAACACGGAGAAGGCGGCCACGCGTTCCCCCTTAGATGACACGGCCGCGGATGTTGAGATGCTCGACGAGCTCGGGATGGTGGACAAAGAAGCCGAGCGCGAAAGCGAGGCTGTGGCTGAGGCGGAAGTGAAGTAGTCTCTCAACTTGTGTTCGAAGCCGGACTTCTACGAGGCGAATGGAAATATACGAATTAGCAAGCTGCCAAAAAGAAGAATAGTGAACTGACCTCCTTGACCACTCGATATTCAGTCAAGTTCTCGTCATCCACCTCGTGTTTGTCAGACGACTGAAGGTAGGCAGTAGACACGTCTGCCAGAGGCTTGACTGTCAGCTCGTAGCAACGTGAGTCGATTAAAGCTTGTTTGACAGCTTGCGGAAGGCCCTCGGTGGACTCCTGGGGTTCCTCTGGGACAGTACCGAGTACTAAGGTTGGCTGCCTTGAAAGTGCGCGCGAGGGCCTACGCGGAGCCGGCTGTGCAGAAGATGAGCCATTCTCCGTGCTCCCAAGCGGAATCCTTCCCTCGCTGGCCTTCCTATCTAGTGGACTCTTGGCCTTGGACTTCCCGCTAGCCGATGACGTCGATGCTCTTCGCTTCAACTCGCGGCTCTTCGATGGCTTGCTCGTCGTAGGAGCGAGTACCTTTGTAGCCAGCACGCTACCGAGTTCCGACATTTTGCGCTTCTTACTGAGATTGGGAGGGGGTGCTGCGAGACCAGTTACCGGGTGTAAATTTTCCTTCTCCAAAGTCGGGGAGAGAATGGTCTCTGTCGAGCGCACATGTTCTTGAAAAGCTTGACTGCTGGTGATAGAGTCCGTAGCTGAAGTGGCCGAGGGCTTAGGCGTTGTATCCTCGGTCGGCGAGTCTTGGAATACCGCAAATGCGCGAGTAGACATTATAAGTGTGGTTAGTCTGTCGATGACGTTGGGAATAGTATATGTGAATAGACTGCTGCAAGCTTGACGAAGCTGAGATATAGAAGAGTGTCAAGACTGTTACCAGCGACAGGCAATGTCGATGGCTTAAGGTGTTCGTCGTCCGTTGGATGGTGTGGGTGTAGGTTGAAAGTCATCGATGCGCTGAACCCGACGAACTTAACCGCACCAGTTTCAAACTCCGCTGCCACACGAGTCGCGTGCCTATACGAACAAATAATGGCGCGCCGCGCATCACGTGCGCTCTTGAAACAGCCTCGACGCGAGTGTCGCGTGTCGCCGAACCAACGTGGTAGAGACGGTAACTACGCCGATAACATTTACATCCACATCTCTTTGTTAAAACGTTGCGGTTTATTTTCTTTGTCTCTTAATATTACTTTCCGGATCTCGCTACCCACAGAGCTCGGAACAATCTTGAAAATACGTTGCAAATTATTGTTTTCTTCAACCAGGATGCTCTCCGAATAACTTAGTCAACATCATTCTACATTGCATTGAACGGATTACGCTCCAGATGCATGAAGCGGCGTTATGCCTTTTATGTCAATGCGACTTCGCAGCGCCTTCGACTCGCCAAGTTGCAATGGTGTTCAACGCGCGGTTACCAGCGAAAGCGGTTACAACGCTCAAAGCAGCACCGTACGCGAGGACCTGACCAATGCGAAGAGCCACCCAATAATATAGCAGCAATCCTTCGAAAGCGCCTAAGAGTGTGATAAAACCAAGGATTGGCGGAGAGAACAGGAGGGGCAATTTGTACGGGGTCTGAGATAGCTGTAACAAATAAATCACAAATAAGTCGCACTGAGATTTTGCGTACAACGAGACAGACTTACGAATCCAAGAAGGACAATCCAGGGAGCAAGGACGACACCTGAGAAGACTAGGCTTATAACCTTGGGCGGTGACTTTGGGTCTGGGCGGAAGGTGTGCTGAATCTCCGGAAGGGGATGGAAGGTTGCTTCGTCTGGGTGCTGGGGCGGCGGTGCCGATACAGGTAAGACAAGGTCGAACAGATCAGCCTTAAGTGGTGAGTGGTTGAAAGAGCCGACGATGAGGGATACACGAAGCGGTGAGGTAGTCGTTGGAGGGAGAGATGCCGGTGGACGAGCCATATTCTAAAAGGTCAGAAAGAATAGTATGGACACTCTAGCAACTCATGCAACGAAAAGGAGAAGGGACTCACGAGTTCGAACTTCGCCTTTCCACCGCTGGTCACTCGAACAGGCTGGATACCCTCCTCACCCGTCTCTGCGTCATAGAACCTCAAAAAAGTCTGATGCGGCTGAATGCCCTTATCATTCCCCTTCTCCGTGATAGCAAACGAGAGCTTGAGTATATCGTTCTGCCCTAGGGACAGAGGTGCTTTCGGAACGTCGCCAACTTTTAAACTGAGTGAGCAGTTTGGATATATTAGTTCGGGTGACAGCTACTAATCATGCGAAACACACCTCTCTGTCCGAGATTGTTCTCCATCAGATGTAATTGTAAACCGGGCGGACTGAACAGCCAGTTGAGCAGCACTTGCTAATGCGGCGAACAGCAAAGCGACCAGAAGTGAACGAGCCATGATGGGTGAAAAGACAGAAGTGCATCAGTGACCATATCGTAGACTCTAAAAATAGTACTGCTGTCGTGGCATGATGCTAAAATAACCTTACTCGAGTAGGTTAATGATTGTACTAAGCAATACCACAAGACAAACTTAGTACGTCTTCAGGCTTCTTCAAGTTTACTGTACGATGTTGCTTTGAAATCCTTTTTTACATCTAGATCTTGTATTAGTACATATATAAAGTAGGTTCGGGAAAACGAAACGAGCAAAATTGCACCATGTCCAACATTACTGTAACGCAACGTATGCAATGCTTCTGTGCTTCAACTTGAAGTAGTTACTGATGGAATAGTTCAGATTCTACTCAAGAGATATTATAATGCAACCAATATCGCAACTTAGGCTTCTGTACCGCATGTAATAAGTGATGAAAAGCAGAAAAGTGGCATTTTCCCAGTATTGAGAGAAAGAAGACTCCGAGAGAGGCTTGAATTCCCGACCTGGTTCTGTGGAGGGTGTTAAAGAACCATCAGGAATAAGAGTGGGTCGAACACCTGGCCTGGCTCTATGCAGTGTTCTGTAGAACGTGTTTTGTAGCAATCACGGGAAACACAAGAGGCTGTCTGAAATCAAGACAGGGGCCGTAAAGTGTTGTCACTTCTTCAAAGATTTGTCTTTCTTTCAGACAATTCTTACGTTTCTGGGCGGTGATTGGCTGAGGAAGGCTGTCTCAAGCGTTTTGTCTCAACACTCGACAGCCCTTGAAAGAAGGGACACCGCTTCATAGGCCCTGTCACACTTTGAGACAGCCTCCGATGTTTGCTGTAAATTATTCTTCTTTGCAAAAAGCATGACAGTCGGGAGAAAGAAAGGAAAGAAGCAGCCGTTACGTGAAAAACACTGCCGACGTGCCGAGAATCCAAATGAAGTAATTCGGCATCATGATGTCGGTCTGCGAATGTCACATCCGGCCGAAAATCGCTGCTTATTTATTGGGTGATTTCGTCACAAGCCGATGACGACGCACTCGGATTTTCTCGTCCCGCGCTCCGGCCTCCTTTGCTTGCAAAACTTCTCTTTTCCCGTTGACTTTCATCCGTTTTGCAAAGAAAAACAATTACAGTTACAATTACTTGCAGTAAAAAGACTAAAAACGACAGGAACAAGAGTGGGTCGAACACCCGACCTTAGGATACTAGGCTAGTAAGGAAATATTCCTAATATAACTGCAATCCCACGCTCTACCACTGAGCTATTGTTCCATATTATATTTTTTATCTACAACAAACTTATCTACATATTGACGGTGCTTCAGCAATCTAGCGTTCCTTTAAAGTCCGGATACATCGATGTTGGGCACAAAATATGGTGTAAGATTGCGTTTCGCGTACGGTTCCAACGCTTCAGTAACCATGACCATGACCGGTCTCAAGTTGAAGCCACCAATGTTCACGATGGGATTAATGGACTTGCCTTGTAGGTTCCACTGCGTACAGACTCTGAAATTTCCTTGAAGGCTAGCCGGGTTCTATGAGTAGTCAAGTTGGAACTCGAAGGTGCTCGCAGGGTCATCCTTGGCAACCCCACGCTCTACCGCTGAGCTATTATTCCTCCTCTGAGTCAGGGATCTCAATGTCTTTAGTATAATAAGATATATTCTCCTCTAATCGTGATGAAGCCTACTGTAGTATACTACCAGTGTTCACTGGCTACGCTTGTCTCGTCATCTCGCTATTCATTTCATCCTTGCACAGGTCTCTGTTTTGGCCTTCCCAGAGGTACCATTGCCCATAGGGCAAACATAGCCACCATGAGGGCGATAACGCTAATCAAAATATGATACTAATTAATATTGCCTCATACTACAAGGCAGATCTGAGGTAACTCACAATGGTTGCAAACTTTCAATCCCAAACCTCGATGCCAAAGCTCCAGTGATAAAGGGGAACAAAGCAGCCCCACTAAATCCAAAACCACCTATCCAACCAATGGATCCGGTGAGGAGCCATGGAGGAATGAGTCGCCCTGACTCGTTCATGAGAATCGGATACATAGGCCCGAAGAAGAAACCAACGAAGGAGACGGCGACGGCGTCTCCCACTAGTGAGGGTGTGAGCCAGACGACAAGTTCTAGTCTGAGGAGATTTATAGAGCATTATACGCGTAAAGTAGAATATGAGGAAAGTCGAATTTAGCGAAGGTACGAGAACTTTTACTAGTGAGAATACACACCCTATAGTTATCACACTGTATACGAAGATTGCCCGGTATTCTCCAATCTTAGTCATTCGGGTTAGCTTGGAGGTAGTATGACCGCACGGCCTCACGTAGTCACCACACACCTTCTGGTTTAGCCATAGCAAGCACACTCTTCCGAGTGTTAGACCTATAATACTAACCTCTTAATCAATGTGTAAATGCGACATAATCTCCTTCACTCACCACCAAAGAAGCCTGTTGAGATATATCCGGAGGATGGCCCACCTCCACGTTGACGAATGACATAGGTGATCGTCCATCCTCCGACGGTGACTTCCACGCCGACGTATATTAGTGAGAACAACGCAAGGAGGTGGACAACCTTCTGGCTCAGGATTTGGCGATACTTGCTCTGTGAACTTGTGCTTGTCTCGCCTACGGGCTGTCCTATGGCAATTAAGCATTCTTTTGTGAATAATGATAAGTAATTAATTGATGACAATTGGTATAATCTTTGAGTGTACCAACCATCCTGTGTCTTTCCACGAAACACGACCAGCAAGAATATCGTATTTAAAATAGCGATGCCGCACGAGCAGAGGAAGTGAAAAGACCATCGCGGTATTTGCGCGAATTGTGTTGCAGCGAGTGGTGAAATCATAGCTCCGAGCCCTGATAGAGCAAAGTCCTTGGCTGTTAGTAGAGATGGCGTTGTATAGGTAGGTCCTTGAAGACGAACCATACGCAGCGTGCAGGAGTCCCATTTTAGTCGCTGAGTTCTCCTTTAGACTTGCAACAAATCCGTTTGATTGCGAGTCCTGGCTAGAGTCAGATTGCGACGTAAAATACATATGCGCGATGTAGAGTGACGGACCTGCAAACTTATCCCAATTCCGTCAATGAAGAAGCCTACACACAGAGCAGCAAACGGAGGGCCAGGGGCTATAATAGCGTAGCCAATGACTTGACATAGCGATCCTAGTAAGAGATGAACTTCAAGACCACATCGTTCTCTAAATTCAACTTACCTAGTACAATGACCTAGAAAAAGAGGAAGTAAGGCATCAGAATATTCGTATCTTGTTACGTTCATCACCTTCCCGAACCCAAACTTATCCGTTAGGTAAACATTCGTGCATGCACCAAGCATTGTTCCCTATAGATTATGTCAAGCAAATGAGACGATGACAATCATTTAGGAACGAGTGTCCGCTAACGATAGTGGTAGTAACAAACATCATCGACACGACAGTATAATTTACCTATAAATTAGTTAATAACCCGTTTTACCAGATGCAACGTATATACACACGTTGTAGACTTCTTGCATGCGCGGAATGAGAGGACCTGGAGTCCCGCCATCCCATCCAGCTAAGAACAAGACAAAATAGAGTGAAAAGAGCTGGTATCGTGCTCTCCATTTCACTGTTGGACTTGATAGATCGACAGTCTGCGGGTTCCGTTCTGGGGAATCAGGTGGATCATATGTATTTCCATCCACGTCTATGTAGTTCTCCGTTTTCTCTATGTCAGTCAGGATATCTGGATTGCTGACTCGTCTTGTCTTCTCTGATGATCTCCTCGATAATGCAGGAACGTTGTCCTGCCGCGGAAGAGTTTCTGACGCCATTTGTACAACCGAACAATGCAGAACGACGACCGTAACTATATATTGGTTTAAGGTCGTCGACTTGTAGCGCTTATCTAGAGTCTGTGAAGGGGGAGAGAAAGTACAGATACTGAACTTGAAGTAGACGAGACTATATGAGGAGCGGGTAAACTTGTTGAAGCTACTTGCCCCAGATCATCTAGACTTGTTGCCGATTGAGTCCATGTGCATGC
This sequence comes from Trichaptum fuscoviolaceum, assembly GCA_910574455.1. Taxonomy (NCBI): domain Eukaryota; kingdom Fungi; phylum Basidiomycota; class Agaricomycetes; order Hymenochaetales; family Trichaptaceae; genus Trichaptum; species Trichaptum fuscoviolaceum. The sequence continues at coordinate 1,385,613 of CAJSYZ010000010.1, read as the reverse complement.
ACTATTAGTGATCGACACTCCCAGCCAATTCTTCTGTGAGATAGTGCCATAGTGGTGCTCGACAAGGCTTGCAGTCGGCCTACCGGCCCATGATTGGTACACGGTACAAACAAATGAAAATAAATCCTTTCATTAATTATTTTATATGGTGGCTGACGGTCAGAATTCTAATAGCATGTGTAATTCATCCAGCACACTCAAGTCGTCCCTCCCTCCCTCCACACACTCTCACTTTGAAGCAAAGAATCCGAACAGAAAATGGTCGTGCTTGCAGGAACCCGGCAATCCACAAAGGAGAAACCTCGGAGTAATAGCACTCGCGCGAAACTACACGTGCCACCTTCCCCACCTCGAGTCAACAGAATTAAACGCGGGAAACAAACAGCTCGAGAGTGGCAGGACTTTGCCGCAGAAGATCATTCAAAGGACGAAGGTGTGTTCGGGAAGGATAAGATAGCGGAAGAATTCTGACGTAAAAGAAATACAGAGAACAGCAATTCAGACGCTCTTGAATATCTGGATACCGAAATCGAGATCTTTTATAATCTAGAGGTCGAAGGAACAGATAGCCACCTCGAATTTTAATTTCGTATGTCAAAGCTAATATTATACCTAAGAAACACGAGAACATCGTCCGCTTACTTCTTCGTGCATGAACTTCAAAGCCTTCGTCCAAGTCCCCACATCCACACCAAAGGAAAACCACACTCAGTAACTGGAGCCATTCACCTGTTAATAAAGAGAGAAAGATACCCATGTACTTCATTAAACAGCTGTCACGAATACCAAGATTCCGATGCGAGGCCTACCTTGTCCTTGAGCTGGTTGATGAACTGCTGGTAGCTCGGCATGACGTCCGCGCGGTCCTGGATGAGGCAACTGAGAGCCCAGAGCCTGAGCGGCGGCTCGCCGTCCTCCTTAACGACGTATAGATGCGGCCAGTACGGCCCACGGCGCATCTCGCGAATCTTGGCAACGATGGCGTTTACACGCTGCGAAAAGGGGTTGTCAAGAAGGGGCAACGTGGTCTGAGAGTGAAAGGACACGTCAGTCCATAATCACACAAAGCAAAAGCACTAGTGTGATCATCCTACCTTTCCACCACGTAGTTGTTCATAAGACGGCAAATCGAACACATCCATGATGAGCTGCGGAACCGCATCTCGGCCGACCCAGAGGAAGAGCGTCTGACCATCTTCGATCAAGAAAAGACCGTGCCTCTCCAGGCGCTCCGAAGTCGGCGGGAGCGGCGGAGGCATTACAAGACCATTCTCACTCATGGTACCACACTACATGTGCGCAAAGCAAGGGTCAGTGATAGTTAAGAATGGTAATGAGTCAGAGAGAGGAAATGAATAGTTAGGAACAAAAGCATGATGTGCGCTAGAAGTCGAAGAAGCGAAATGAAGCATCGGGATTAACGGACGATGGAACTCACCTCGGGCGACATGTTGTGCAGCGAATAGAAATTTGGATAAATATAAGGGATGAGGAGCTGGGCAGGGAGGGACGTTAACAGCGATTGAGCGTAAGCCCGCAGATCCGGAGGGATCTGAGCGCTTTGCCGTATTCCAACCTATTCACATAGAGTCATATTAGAAACGCTGCTTTAAGATTGAGGCGCAGCTTACATTCTTGAGAAGACCCAATAGAAGCACAGGAAGTAGCTTAAGATTCTCGCAAATAGACAATTGCGCACTAGCACCCGCTCCAGCTGCAGTCATGCTACTCTTATACGTAGTCAAAATCTCGACCATCTTGTTGACAACAGCCTCCCGTGCGTCCTCCAGCTTGTGAGACAGAGAACGCTCAACGGCCTTGTTCGCAAGTAAGGTGGCTAGTGCCACCTGGTCAGCCGATGCGTAAACTTCGGACAAGTTGGTAGTCGTGGGCAACGCGAGGGTGACGACACGAATTCTACGTTCACCTACGTCATTCCTTTTAGAGAGCTAGTAGTAGTGAAACACTAAAGAGGGGCATACCTGTGCATGTACTGTGAAGGATAGCCGTCTGCAACACAACAAACGGTGATGTGATTGTGTCCTCAATCTGAACCTCAATGGCATACGACTGGTCTTGAGGGACCGCGGGCATGGCAAGAAGATCCGTGGAGCGGACGAAGAAATTGCCGTGGAATGAAGACATACGCAGACCTACCAAGCGAAAGCAAAATCGAGAAATCCATCAGTTTCACAATCAAGCAGATCAGTTTAAAAGGAAGAGGAGTGAAGACCCATTCATGAATGCAATATGGCGACTTACCCTTCGTTGCACGCACACGCATCACGGCTTCGACCATGATGGGCATGGCAATGACTTCACCAAATTCGTGCGCGAATTTAATTGCGTCTTCTGACTTGGCCGCATTGAACGCAGGATAGAAATATGTCTGGCCGGAAGTATAATGAGGCAAGCACGCTGCAAGGTGTTCGTGATCTAGTCTTTACAATGAAGAGGGTTTGGGATGCATACCTAATGTCGCGACGTCTTGGTACGAAGCGCTGAAGAGGAACATGTCCACGGAAACCTGCGCACGCGAGCATTCGATAGCAAATGTTTTATAGAATGCCGATGCGGGCTGCAAAAGGCCAGATTCCTACTCATGAGGGGTGAGCTATTACACTATTATATTACAAGATACTAAAAGAGTGCTGACCTTAGAAGTGCCCAAAATCTTCGGATCCTCTCTGTTTTTCAGCGAACCTGGGCCGAGGCTTGGCAAACTTGAAGAAAGGACAATAAGTTTTCCGCCTACAGAAGACTGATAACATTTGTTCAGTACGTCCCGTTCGCTCACGCATTGATAGGCTAAGCTTACAATGAGCTTGAAACCGGCCTGCATAGCAGGTCCAAGGGCACTTCCAACGGCATGAGATTCTTGGAACATGTCGCCTAACCGACCTAGAAGCGCTTCAATGGACGCGCGGGCTTCAGTAAGGTTGACAAGAAGGTCTGTGGGTTTGGGTAGGAAGACATCATCCAGGTCTGATACGACTAGCATATTTGGATCCGTAGCACCAGGCTGATCAATAACAGTTCAGCTCTGTCATCCGAATTGCACGAGGAAAAGCGTACCGGCATGGAGAAGAAATAGAGGGACGTATCGTATGCAATGATAGAGACTTTTGTTCTCTGGTCATCGTTCGGTATTCTGTCTAAAGACTCCAAGAGAGTACGACAGGCAGTAGCGACCATTCCTGTGAACTGTATTAGAAACTAGAACTTTCATACCAGAAGGTCTAACTCACCAGTGGAAACGGCGGCATGGCTAACATCGATAAGGAAACAATAAAATACAGGTTGAGGTGGCCGAACCATGTACTCCGTTGGCGCAACGAATTCAACGACAGCATGATTCAACTCAGCTCGCGACCAACGATCTCCAGGTTGGTTCCTCTCCTGATCCCAATCAAACATTTGCGGGACTTCGTTTGACATCCCACATAATGTACATCTCCACCGATTCCCACCGTCTATAAATTGTACGAACGGGTTGATGTACGTCCTGCATCGACGACAGCGCGCAATGACAGTGTCTGTGACGAGTGGCACGGGCTGATCTCCCTCCTTAATCGACCGGTACGGTGTAATGACAAGACCTAGCGGTATTTTTGACTTGTTCAGCAAGGCCGAAGTCGTGGGTATGGCGTTCATCGTGCAACGTGCATAAGATGGGTCTGCATTCGCCAAAGGTGATGGAGATATCGATGCATTGGGTGGCAGACGAATTTCAGGCGGTCCACGCTGTAGCTCGCGCGGGTCTGGTGGGCTTGTGAGCAGATTGGCAGTGTACAACGCAAATGGCTTCGGTCCGCCATTAATGCCCATTGTCGAAAACTGGTCCGTCACAGAACCCATTTGTTGCTGGAATGCTGCCTGACCTGGAGTAGTCATCGCAGGCGCTGCCGCAAATCCAGGAGCGTTGATATACTCGGGCTGGCCAGCGGGCGTTATGAATTGGGACGGTTGAGACTGCTGAGAGCTGAATTGGCTCTCAGCGGCGAGGCCAGGGGTGAAAAGCTGGCCACCAGCCGCTGGAGCTCCCACCGGAGGTGCTGCAGCATACTGCGGGTCAGACGCGTATGTATCCGCGCCACTGTAATAAGCTTGTGTTTGTCCTGCTGCATACTGCCGACGTTTGGTATGGTGTAAACTTGATTGAGTAGTCGCTGCTGGCATTGGCGAGCCTGTCGGGCTCAGCCCGGGCACCTCCCATTGTGTGCGGCCTGTCGCAGTTTCTGAACGTGTTGAAAAAGAGCACTTAGCTTATATACCGGCTAATAAGTTCTGGAAGCTCACCAATGAACAAATACCTCTGATTTGTGGGATCCCTGCGGAGGCAAATCAGCAAACTTAGTATTTCGGTACGCAGAACTTGCTCACCACTCAGCCGCCCAGCCTGGAGGTAGCTGTTGAGCTGGAGAGGCCATTTGAAAGTGTAGAGTATTTAGAAATGGAGAGAAGAAGAGAAAGTACGATATGAACGCGCTCCGAGTAGATGCCACGACAGTCCAATTTGTCACAGCTACGAGAAAGTAACATTTGGTCACGCATACTTTCTTGTCACTCAGGACAGGCGTTGCGTATGTCATACTTTTATTCACAAGAATAATGATGACACGTACCGTCAGATCAGAATTATATGTAAGTATAAGTGATTTGAATGTCACTGGCTTATAAGAATTCCAAAGTACAACGATACAATTCCAAAGTCAAACATGCTGTTTCTACTCCGCATGCCTTCGATAAGTATAACATTTATCTGTACTGTTCCGCCAGTGTCTGAAGCAAAAGGTTGGTAGTAGAGGGTGAGTATGTAGTTTTATCGTGCTGTACTCTGTTGGCCCGCAGCCCTCTCCTTTACTCTGTCAACGAGCGAAGCGTCCGCCGCATTCGCGGCAGGAACCTCCAGCTTATTCGAACCTTCCTTTCGGACCGTTCTCGTGTCCCCCTTGAATCCGATAAAATATATGCGCGACATTTCCTCACCAACTGCCTCTCCCTGTAGAGAATATATCAGATTATGAGAGTTATGGAGTAAAGGGAAAGTACTGACGAAGTGTAAAGAGAGTGAGTGGACGTTCGTGAATGACGCCGCTCGAAGTGGATACTCAGTCATTGTTGTCTCTCCCTCTAACAAGCTGATATCTAAGTTCGGTCGGAGTGATTCTGCATCAGAGAAATCGACGACATTAGGATGATTTGCGAATATTCGAAGGTGACGAGGCGTAAGCTCTCCCCGACCTATTCACAAACACTCGATGAGTACGTGTCCTATGTCGCATTGACATAAGCTCACCGAGTTTGAGGAGGATCGATCGCACACGAACGTTCTGACTGAATGGGACGTGTATAACAAGCTGGTCATCAACTCCAGAATCAGCGTATCGAGTGTCATCCTCTCGCTCGTTCCAAGGTTTGATCACTGCTCTCGCATCCTCCGGTACACTGAGATTCAGTCCGTGGACACTGTGTCATAGACGGACATTTCTCCTTTCATTATGATTCAGTATATCTTGACTCAGCGAGTGATTCTACTCACTTATCTCTATCAATAACACCGTAAAGATTCCCAGTGTCAGTACCTGCTATGTCTTCCTGCACTGAATTCCCGTCTTCTCCGTAGTGCCCCGACATTATATCTGAGAGATTACGAGTTCGGCTCAGAGTTCGCGCTTTGAATAGAATGTGGTTGAATTGATCTTGACTTATAGTCAGTGATGTTTATATAGAAAGAGAAGAGACGAAGACAAGTGCAAGCAAAGACCCAGGGACTTTGTTTGCCGCGTCGTCGGTCGACCCAACTTGGCGTCGGAGGACCCCGGACGTTCAAGTTCGGAGATTTTGGCTTCATACTTGTCTTTCTTCCCTGTTCCAAATATCTGGCAGGATGAGTAGCTGCTCATCGTTGTTGGCGCGTTCAAAAGCGCTGAAGGGGAGCTGCCCTCGATCTCTACGGCATCATTCACTAAACCGCGCATCTGTGCTTACCTCGTCTCGACAATCTTCGACTTTGCCTGCTAGTTCGTCGAAAAATCCTGACATCAACGATGGTTCCTCCGTTTTCCCTGACCTCATGAAGCCCGATGTCCTCTATGACGGTGCCCACTCAAAAATATACGAGGGCCCGCGAAGCGGTCGCTTCGCCAAAGTGATTGTTCGAAACGACCCTTCGTACATGGTTATCGACAAGGAGCTCAACGATTCGATTAAAAACGAAGGCAATGCGAAGGACGAGGACAAAGACCCGCGAATTCTCATAAAGAGAAAGCTACGAGACTTGAATCTTCATATTTACCCTCTGCTCAGCCGCCGTGTCACCCAACAGACAGGCAAGGGCAAACGACACAGACTGTACCAGCTGACAGTTGTGGGGAACGGTGACGGGCTCGTCGGATACGGCGAGGGGAAGCACGAAGAAATGAGTGTAGCAAAAGACAAAGCTATCACGGAGGCCGTACGCAACATGGATAGCGTCTCCCGTTTCGAGCAGCGCACAATTTGGACGAACATGGATATCAAACTTGGCGCGACTCGTATCCTGATGCGACCCCGCCCTGTCGGTTTCGGACTTCATTGCAACCCAAATATCCATCAAGTACTGAAGGCGGCGGGAATCAAGGATGTCAGTGCGAAGGTGTGGGGGAGTAGGAACCCGATAAATGTCATCAAGGCAACGTGCATGCTCATTCAGTCAGGCAACGCGCCTCTTGCGATGGGCGACGGTGTTAGTGGGAAGGGACGGAGGTTGGACGTTGGCAGCGGTATGCGTAGCAAGGAGTCAGTCGAGCGGGATAGAGGGAGGAAGTTATTGGACGGGCGGACATGGTAGTTTCTCTTGATTCACATTGTTTCTTTCCTTAATCATTCTCTTAATCGGAAAAGCTGCAACGCAATGAATTCAGGAAATATTATACAAAGTATAGTTTTACACTATTCGCTACATTGACATAACCAACCGAAGAAACTGAAAGGTAAGAAAAGAAGTCTACAAATCCAGGTAATCCCGCGCGGCCCAAGCATTGTCCTGTCCATACGCGCCTAAGCCTCCGCCCAATCCACCATTGACACCATACGTGTTATCGCCACCCTCGCCTGGCTCTACCTCCTTGAAGCTGAATTCGCGCTTGAACTTCTCTTGCAAGGATGACAGCTGCGCAATCAATGTGTTCGCTGCCTGTTCGAGAGCAGCTGCAGGAGTGACAGAGCCGTCAGTCTGTACTTTGAGGAGGAAGTAAGGCTGAAGGGGATGGGGAACTTTGTACCCAGCGAAGAGCACAGTGGGCATAGACAGAAGTTGACTAGGGACATTTTAGCTCCATTTCATTGTTGATGAAACCAGGGAGATTGACTTACGATCGTAGCATATTTGCTAATGTATGGTCTTGCTTTACAACCTTTATTGTTGCGGCGTTCGGGATTTTCGTGTCCTCTTCAATCTCAACACTTCACGGGTGATTGAGCCACGGAGAAGAGTTGCACCATCGAGAATGGCTTACGGTTTCTCACCGTCGTCCAAGACGAACAGCTCCCATCTGTTGATCGCATTCATAATACGCTGCAAGAGTTTTGTCAGTGTCGAGTCCTTTCGAGAGCAAAGGGGTTTGTGGAAAGTGCATCAGAACACGATTTGAGATCACGGAAATCATTGACAATAAATAATGGCATAATTGCCGGCATCATTTGACAGCGCGACAGCGCACATAGCAAGTAAATAATACTCACCCGACAAGTGTAAGGACGAGACTGTCTTGAGAGAATAAGTAGGAACAAGACGCGTAAAATTCAACTCGTAGAATTTTTGCATGTATTCGGAGTTTGCCGGATATTGAAACTCAGAATTTGACTATTCTGGATACAACCTTTGAAGTTGTCGAGAATAACCGACACCCCTCAAGACAACGATAAAGTGAGTGTAATAATGCCCAGCGCCCGTCCAGTTACCGCTTGAAACGTCGAGGAAGGCCATATCGTTCAGATGGACCGTTGGGGAATGTGTGGAATGTGTGGAAGAGGGTGGATGGACGGCGCGGTCTCTGGGTGGGACGTTTGGCGGAATGAAATGTGCTGATGAACGATTGCGCTTGTAGATGCCGACTCGGTTCACGAAGACTCGCAAGCACCGCGGACACGTCTCCGCCGGTCACGGTCGTGTTGGCAAGCACCGCAAGCATCCTGGTGGTCGCGGTCTCGCTGGTGGTCAACATCACCACCGGTACGTTGCTACTTCGGCTTCAGATTGGCTTTGAAACTAAGTTCTGCGGCTTCTTCTAGTACCAACTTTGATAAATACCATCCTGGTTACTTCGGTAAGGTTGGTATGCGCCGATTCCACTTGACGCGCAACAGCCAATGGTCACCGATCATTAACGTTGACAAATTATGGACGCTTGTCCCGGAGGAGGAGAAGAAGGGGTTGTCTTCGGATTCTGATGTCGTGCCAGTCATTGATACTCTGGCGGCAGGCTATGGAAAGGTGCTAGGGACGGGAACGTGAGTTTGCAGTAATGTTCATTCTAGTCGCATCGATTAACATTCTCTTTTAGTCTACCCATCCTACCCTTTATTGTCAAGGCGCGTTTCGTGTCGGCGCGTGCGGAGAAAAAAATTAAGGAGGCTGGCGGTGTTGTGAAGCTTGTTGCATGATCTCCTTTCTGACCCTCTCTGCATTTTTATCGCATTTACTTTCTCTCTGTATGATCCATGACTATAGGGTACATGCTCATGCTCTCACTCCACCAAATTTACAGTCCGATTAAATGGTGTGCGTGAGTGTTAGTGGTTAAGCATATCTTTCATCAGGAAGCAAATCATCTCCACTAACCACCCAGCTTTATAATGTGGCTAATCGGTGTTATTGCTCACTTACTATTTGGTCGCACGTACCCATCATGAGAGAATAAGAAGTTACGACATTCCTTACTCCGCCTCATCACCGAAACACTGTCAGAGTTATTAGACACGCCCGTAGAATCCGTACTCAACTGAATCATGCGAATGCGCAGTGATGGCGAACGCCTTTGCTCTTGCACTTGTCTACAGACTGTAGTGAAAAGATGTCCGCAGTTCTCTCTGTGCTTCAGAAAGTTTGGTTCATAACCGGTATGGTGGTCTGCCTTGTCTTACCTATCTATTCGAAGACTGACACTGTATAAAATGTAGGTACTTCAAGTGGCTTAGGACGCGAACTTGCTGTGGCTGCGCTGGCTCGCGGGGACAAAGTGGTTGCAACTGCGCGCTCTGCATCTCGCGTAGCAGACCTAGAGAAGAGACATCCAGACGCGTGCCGCGTTTTGCAGCTAGACGTTACGGACGCCTATCATGTGCTCAGGCAAAAGGCAGTAGATGCTGTAGGAACATGGGGACGAGTCGATGTGCTTGTAAATAATGCCGGAGCTGGAAAGTTCGGTTTTAGTGAGGAAGTCGGGTAAGATTTTCCTAACTCCTATCTGTTCTATCAAAGACTAAGTAGCCTACACAACATCTCGGATACGTGACCTTTCGCTCATGCATTACTGCAATACTGACTTCAGCGAGGACGGTTTCGTGACACAGTTTCGGACAAATTTCTTTGGCCCGATGAACGTTACACATGCATTTTTACCGCACATGCGGGCGAGGAGAGAAGGCACCATCGTCTTCATTGGAAGTAGATCAAGCTGGCGAGCGAATGTTCCTGTGTGTACTTCTAAGTTCTAATGGTGCTCGTTGACTAGACAATGTTTACGCAATACTTTCAGATGTTAGGTTTGTCTTCCGATACTTAGGCTTCTTCTCCCTAGGATTGATCATTCGGACTTCGGTGCTACAGGAACATATAACGCCTCAAAAGCGGCACTGACGGGTATGTACAGCATCCTTGGTCTTGTGCGTTCGGATTCTCTAACATTTGACCCATCGCTGCAATACGCACAGCTGCCGCCGATGCCCTTGGAGCTGAAGTTGCGCCTTTAGGTATCCGTGTCCTTAATGTTATACCGGGCGGGTTGCGAACTAAGAATTGGGATAATATGGAGCTCCTCAAAACGACGCCGAAGGCTTTGCTTCCTCCTAATGATGGGACTTCTCCATCTCTTCTTAACTCTGCCAGCGGTCTCGAAGACTACGATCCTATGCGTGCGCAACTTTTGGGATGGATGAAAGCGCAGAACGGAAAACAACCAGGCGATCCGGTAGCCTCGGCGCGTGCGATCGTCGATGTTGTACGCGGAGAAGTCGATATTTCTCAGGTAAAAACTACACATATTGGTTCAAATAAGACTAGCCTAAACCCATTGCCTCGCTTACAGGAAACGAGCGAAAGCCAGAGGACTTGGCCAGACCTTGACATGCTTGTACTAGGATCCGACGCAGAGGCAAATATTCGAGAGAAATGCGAGCGCGTCATACGCAATTTAGACGATTGGAAGGATGTTATGAGGAGCATAGACCTGAAGGATTGAAGTATAGAAAGTCTTGGACAAGGTCATCTATGAACGTTTCTAGGATGTATTTTATAGACTGAGGAGGGAGCGAATCAGTTTCGAGGTTTCCCCGTCACCGTTTGTCAAGGTAAGAAGGCTGTTTCAAGTGAGCCGTTGGTTGCCTTTGACGAAATTGAAAACGAGCACTAGAGCACAGGGCATCTCAACTACTAGTAGAAGTACACTGGTTTTGAAATACAACGCGGCAAAGAATCGGACATCATACTATATATGCCATGATGGCCGAGAAAACCTGTTGCCTGACTTAGACTCCTTCGTTCACATGCCTCCATTTGTCCACAACCCGGATCAACGACCTTTCTATTCTAAAATGATTGTCTACATTTGCTATCTCTCGGGACTCTATGTTCACGACCACCATGTCTACTGGACGGCAATCTGAGAAGCGAGTGTGGTTTGTCACAGGTCCGTGATAATTATGATACTGCCCCGCCCTTGCTATCTTTCTGACTTTATATTGCCATGTAGGAACTTCCAGTGGTCTGGGGCGATCCATTGTTGAAGTTGCACTAGCTGCAGGCGATAATGTGATTGCCACTTCTCGTGTTGTCAGCAAGATCCAAGATTTGGTGGAATCACATCCGACAACATGCCATATAATGGATCTGGACGTGACATCGGACTTCAAGACCATCAAAGCTAAAGCTCTTGAAGCAATAAACGTGTGGGGGCAAGTCGATTTCGTTGTGAATAATGCAGGCGTCGGGATGCTTGGTGTCTCAGAAGAAATAGGGTAGGAACTTTTGACTTTGTCTTTGGGACTTCCCCTGAGGTCTCGCATCTTAGCGCCAGCGGATACGAGATTCAAATGCATACGAATTTCTTGGGTCAAATGAACGTGACGCATGCATTCCTCCCGCATATGAGAAGTAGGCGGTCCGGAACAATTGTGTTCGTTAGCAGTCGCTCTGCTTGGAGAAGCGCGCTCCCGGTTAGTCCATACATTCGCAAGACAGGTCTGTTAACGATCAATCGCGACTGACCGCAAACTTTAGATGCTAGGTGAATAAGATGAGAATTTATTGCATTCCAGAATTTCTCATGCAAATATGTATTTCAAATCAGGTCCATATGCTGCTTCGAAAGCTGCGCTCAATGGTACTTATCTCCCTCATTTCGTTTATCTTCGTTTCTTTACTGAGTCTTTGCATGCAGCTGCCTCTGAAGCTTTAGCAGTAGAGGTCGCTCCTTTCAATATTCGGATATTAAGCGTCCTTCCAGGCTCCATCCGCACCCAAAATTACGCGAATACGGTTTGGATCCCATCTACGAGCCTTGACGGTGAAGTCCCAGAGTACAAGGTCATGACCGATAGTACAAAGGTGTTCGTGGAACAGAGTATCGGAAAGCAGCCCGGAGATCCCATTAAATCAGCGGAAACCATTGTAGGCGTTGTCCGCGGTGAACGTGTCAAAACTAAGAGCGCTACAAAGGACATTGGAGATTGGCCAGATCTGAATATGCTTGTTCTCGGTTCTGATGCTCTGACGAATATACGCGATAAGTGCGAAAGGATACTCCGGAATCTCGACGAGTGGGAGAGTGTGGCACGATCTATCGATATAAGAGAAGAGTAAATGTGGAATGCGCGACGTATTTTTAAAAGACATGTATGCTTTCATTTTCGTGATCAGGCTGTAGAACTCAGTGTACACAATGACAGAGATCATCTACCGATTTATACATCTTAGTACTTCGAACGTAGCAGTGCATACAAAGATGGGTTTTAATCTTGCCGTCGGACTCCCGCAGGAACGAAAGCCCAAATTCCAACCATCATGCCCATGACAGTTACGACACTTGAAATCATGGAAAATGAGTTTACAAGAGGTTGAAAATATTCTCGGGAAACGCACAGTGGCTGCAAGCTTTGTACTCCGAATCTCGACGCCAATGCACCAGTTATGAAAGGCACAATGGCTGAACCGGACTGACCGAAGCCAGTAACCCATCCAACTGAACCAGCGACAAGAGTATAGGGTACGAGGCGTCCAGTGATGCGCATAATAATTGGGTAGATAGGTCCAAGGAAGAGGCCGACCAGTGCAACAGCCACGGCGTTTTCGATGAGTGAGGGGACGAACCATATTGTAATCTCGAGGCTGATGAAGAATATGGATAAGCACGGGAATCACAAGAGAGATAAGATCCGCATACCCGATCGCACAGAATATATACAGCCATATACTTCGACTCTCTCCCAGCTTCGTTTCAGTGAACGTTAAGGGCATGTTTGAGATATGTTGGTTAGTTTCCTACCTTTTGAGTGACCCAAAGAAGTAGAATTCGGCCGACAGCAAGGCCTAAGTAATAAATATAAGATAAACACATGGATATCTAACTTGTGTCCCACTTACGGTGACTCACCTCCAAAAAATCCAGAGCTAAGATAACCAGCGGATGCGCCGCCACCTCTTTTATCGATTACAAAGGTGACGATCCACCCGCCGATGGTCACTTCCACGCCAACGTATGCGAGAATGAAGAACGCAAGGATGTGGACGACGCGTAAGCCAAGGATTTGGCGGTAGTGATTTCCATGAGAGGTACCCTCAACTTGCGGTGGCCGGCCGATTCTGGTCAATATGACTGTTCGACGCATATTAGCTCTTTTCATGACAGAGATAAGTGCATCTGCTTACGCTCCACCCGGTCGAAGCCGAACGTCGTTGATAATAGAGTCAAATTTATAACTGCAAGTCCCAGTGAGATGAAAAAGAAATAAGACCATTTGTCCATCTTAGAGAACTGCGTAGATATGAAGGGCGACGCAAATGCCCCAATTCCTGTGCCAAGCAAGTATCTTGAATGATGGCAGCAAATATTGCAGGTGTCCAGAAACACTGACCGTATGTGGCTTGGTAAACACCCATTTTCATTGCGCCGTTACTCAGGTTCACGATAAATGCCATTGCCTGAGACATCTGAAATCAAAAAAAGCTGAATTGTTGTTTGTTAAGTATGTGTGTGCTAACTTGTATACCTGGATGGAGATGGCAAATCCGAGAATTACATAAGACAGAACGAACACAGGAAACGGAGGTGCAGGGGCTTGAATTGCATAGCTGATAACCTGCATAGATGCACCTTGAATAAATGTAATCAGATGAGATCCATAGAAGCCTATGTGATGGAGGGTCTGTACCTAGAAGCATGAGCTTTACAAGAAATTAACAATGCATCATGAGGATAAGTATAACCCATCCCGACCTTTCCGAACCCAAGCTTGCCTGAAAGATAGATGTTCGAAATTGCCCCGATAATGAATCCCTGAGACATTCGAGGATTGAATATGAAGTAGAGTTATTAAAGGTGGTAGCGAGTAACATACAATGCAATTCAGGACAAAAGTAAGAGAGACCACTGCGAAGCCGACCTGCGAGTAAATACTTGTTAGCGCCAAGTCTGTGTACTATGTACACTTGATGTATGAAAGCTTACATGATAGTGCCTCTGTATAGTGGGCAGCAAGGGACCTTCGCAGAGAACCTAGCAATTAAGCACATCTACTCGTTACTCACTGATAGATCACAGACCCAGAGTGCCATCATTCCAGCCCTCGAGGAAGATGAAGAGCAACAGAGTACAAAAGCCCTTGAGCTCCGCTTTAATTTGAACCTTTCTCTCCTCAGGGGACACGGACGTCGATGTGTACGCGGCTTCTATCGTTTCTATTTCATCTCTAAGAGACAGATCGCTCTCAACAACACCATTATTGGTGGCAGCTGAGCGAGAACTTTCCAGTCCGGATTTGCTTGGTTTTTTGGACATATTCAGGTTAACAATGTCACCTAGTTCATGTTCTTCTTCAAGAGCGATTGTCATTGTCGCGGATAAGGGAGTGGTGAAGGTACGATACAGCGGGAAAGTTGTCTCATGAGCTTAATCAAGTGATATATATGAGAAGGTGAAAGAGAAAAGGTGCGGCGAATTGTCGGTACCGGCGGTTGTTGTACTTTACATATATTGTGTGACTTGATGCCAATGTGACAATTTCAAAATCCCATCGTCACACCGCACCGTGACGGCCCATAGTAGAATTTGCGGTGTAGGCTCTGCAGGGTTACGCCGCACGTCGCACCACTTGACTGGCCGCTGTGAATCGTCGTCCATAATATCAAACCTCCGGATTTAAATCCTTCTGGCTATATACACAACATCTGCCACGAACTGGAGTCAATTCGCTACATACTAGTATGCGTCTGGCACGGAATTGGATTTTGTTGGAAAAGCTTAAGGTATTCGCCGATTCCCGTTCAGGGGGGAAGCAGGAAGAATCCTGACCTTCTCGGAGGATGGAGAGATGGGTCGTGGATAGAGGCGATGAAGAAGAAAGAAACTTTTCTTAATAATCCATTTGAAATTATGAATTCTATAGATCGCCGAACGCTTCGTATGGTTGTCTTGCGGCTCGTGGATCTATTTGACGAACGTCGAGCTGCTACTAGGCGACTTGTGAGAGATCATGATGCTGCGAGAGAGAAACTGACTATGGAAGTGATGTTGGAGGAGCAAGGCTTGTTAGGTGTTGTTAAAGGTCAGATAGCAACGTCTTCGACATCAATCAGTCGATCTCGAGTCAAAAGGGACATGGCGATCTTCCCCGATTTCGCGGAGATCTGGGGTATCGAGGGGATAGAGTGTCAGGAGAGGTGCTGTCTGAAGCAATAAGATAACCACGGCTTCAGAGCTGGTAAAACAATGTATTGTGGTCTATGAGTGACTTAGAGTTGCCGGGAATCCACAAATCCACAATCCGAGAATGTCACTTCTCCTCCCGCCTTTGATTTCGGAAAAAAGCCTATTGGACGAAGGACATGTTCCTGAAGAACCCGATGCGGTGGCGTCCTCACTACTGAAAATGATTTGAGCTGTTTGAAGTGTCTATGCTCGTGGAAGTAGCTGTACGTTGCTACGTACCCAATGTCTCCGGAATATCATACCCGTCGATCCGAGGATTAATGTCGCGATTATCCCTTCCTTTGCGAACTTTTGGGGCATCGACGAGATCAAATGCAAGAACCGCTGTTGTGTGTAGCTTCAGCATGATAGATTGGCGCAGCCCCCGTTTGCGGCATCTACGAATGTAAGTACTATAATCCTCTTAGTTCCGTAAACATCTCGGAATATACACATCCGTCTTCATATTTCCCTGTCACCCGATTAGTGGCCCGAGAAATTCCCGCTACCCTTAAGGTAGCAGGGTATCCTATGGCGTATGCAACTGTGTCCAGCGCCTGCCAAATCTCATCCAGTCACGTGAAATTTCCTTTATGGGTAAGCGACTTATAAGTCAATTTCGCTCACATGACTAGTAGTATGACAAATAAGTTTTGTAATGTAACACTCAAGACGCAACTTCAGGTTCAATCCTGCTTGCCTGCCAACAGGCGAGGCGCTCCCCACGACGATCCACCCATTGCAGGTCAACCATGAGTTACTCTCTGGTTCCACCGCCATGAGCAACAACAGCCCCAGCGTCTCTGTGCCTACACCCCACGGCAGTGCAAAGCCGACTTTGTCTGTGAGGACATCCAGCACAGACGAGCGGACACCAAGCGCAACTGTATCAGTTGCAGTGAGCATTGTAGCCCCCGGAAACACAGGGCGAACTACTCAAGCACAGCTGGTCGTCCAAGGTTGAATCGTGGCACATGGGTACGTGGCCCGGGCTTTGAGTGGGCACGCCGCGTCCTCCCTGGCCGTATTGCAGATTGCTTAATTGGAAGTCGGCGCGAGGAACGAAGGCGCGTCGTTGGCGGCGGGACTGGGAATGATGGTGTCTTTGCGGATGTCAGTGCGAAACCGAGCCTCCTCAGGCACATAGTGGAAGGTGCGCCTATTTTACTGCATTAACATATTGCTTCTTTACTTTGTATTCTAACGGGACTGTTTCGGCTACTTTTGCTTTCCATACTCAATAGAAGACAGTGTCCGTGTTATACCGGAGGAGACACAGAAGGATGCACCACCATCGTATGCCACTGCTCAGGCGGATGCTGTCCCGCCGTACTCGGAGACGTCAGTCCATGCGCCTTCGTCCTTATCTCCGGGTATGATGTTTCCAGGCGAGCTCTCGATTGATGGTCTTGCAACGGGCACACTCTTCTCATTTGCTTCGAACATGCTCGTTTCTGTTTCCGGGCTTTCTGCTTACTTACCTCCTGCATACTACACATGCGGCGAAGCTCCGTGCTCGGGCTGGTCTTGGCTTGACACTGGTTCAATATGGGTTTGCGTTGAGGACGAGCAAGGATAACAAAGGCATAGGCACAAATGGTGAAGAGAGCATGTGGGGCGGCTGGGGAAATCCTGAAGACACTGTACCTCCACCGACACTGACGTTTGATACAGCTGCAGCTGCTGAAAGTTGGGCAGCTACTCACAATGGGACTGTTCCTGTAGCAGATGCTTCTGCGGCAGAAGAGTATGGTGTATATTACTTCTGTGCTGTATGTGTGCTTAAAAATATTTTTTTTTCTTCCTCTCTCTTGCTCTAACCGCATTCCCGGGTAGCGGGCTTTGCTGTGAGTTAGCTCACAGCCTTAACTGCTTGTATATGTAATAGAAGACGTTCACGACTTCGTTTGCAAGCGGGGGTGGATTGGAAGGTAAGTGATCAATCACTCTTCTAGTTTGAATATCTGGCATGATATTAGGAACATCATAAGAAGAAAATGAATGTAATTGTCTATGACATTCATTTGAAACACGTACGAAAAGAAAGAAAGATGATGTCCTCAATGGGAGTTTGTGGTCCCGTACTTGAGTAACGGAAAGTTCTCGGGAGCTTACATTGTTTCTCCGGGACCGAGAGATCGACGAGTGCAGGGTGCTGTATCT
This sequence comes from Trichaptum fuscoviolaceum, assembly GCA_910574455.1. Lineage (NCBI taxonomy): Eukaryota > Fungi > Basidiomycota > Agaricomycetes > Hymenochaetales > Trichaptaceae > Trichaptum > Trichaptum fuscoviolaceum. Next base: position 1,368,286 of record CAJSYZ010000010.1, on the reverse strand, counting down.
TCAATTGCTAAAACTCATTGGAGTTATGCGCTATTCAAAAAGACCTTTCTTTGTATCGTGAACATCGGTGAATAAGCAAGTGTCGTGGTTGACACTCAAGCATGGCCATACAATTGCAAATGGGAGAAAAACTGGATACTTCATTATCGATAGCCACCTCACATTCCCCGAAGTTGCGTCTGCTGATCCGTTAGAGGAACGTACTGCCTGCATGTAAGAAATACTGGAAGGCTTGTATTACAATCAAAGTATGACTTACCCTGACGTCGAGTAGTGCATTCTGGGTGACATCTCCAACTCGATCTTTGTCGACCTGGATGATTTGCTGATGACCTGTTCCGACGGGAATGAACATCCGACCAGGCGCATTTAATTGATCGATAAGCGCGGAGGGGATCTCGGGTGGTGCAGCGCCAACATGGATCGCATCGTACGGTGCGCTACTTGCTACGCCCTCGCGTCCGTCCCCGCACACAATTACGATTTGACCGGAATCGAGTGCGGGTCCGAGACCGTCCGCTCGGAGGTTCTGTTTGGACCAGGAGACAAGCTCCGGCATATGTTCGATCCCGACGACCTTGCCTGACGGTCCAATGAGATGGTGAAAGATAGCGAGCGCGTAACCCGACCCGGATCCGACATCAAGAACATGCGCGCCAGGCTGGAGAAAGTCAAGGAGGTTCTCAGCAGCATGGGCGTGCTACAGCAGATAGCTTTACAATGAGTCTGAGCATGTCACCGACATTAGGGATGCGATACCATATGTGGTGCGGAAATGGTCGCGTTGCATTGGATTTGTCTGTCGTGGATGTCATTAGTAATAATTCCAATGAAATGAGGGGAATAGTCATCCATACTGGGGAGAATCTCTATATGCATCCTCCTTGTTTAAAACATAATTCGCCCTGTCTACCTTCTTAAAGGCCTTTATCGGCATGCAAGTAGATTTGCACGCTGTGCTATACTGTATGATGCAAGTGTGCACTAACCGCAGATACCCGATCTTTCATGATGAGTTTGTGTTTGACTAGATTTTGTATGAGCTCATCATTCGTCTGGCCGGTGCACCGATACGCCATGTATATATGATCGAGCCTTGGGCAGATTGATAACCTCTGATGAACGAGCTCCAGACACACGTCACAGATACGGCTGTGATTATAATATGAGCATCAAACTGATACAATGACGACATGAGGCTCGGACTCAATTATATTCGCTCACCGCTGTTGAATATTTCGTCTTGTTCAGAGCCCTAAGACGTTCCCTGCGCCTCTGAAAGAGCATTAAAAGAACGGTCAGGTCACGAGTGGAAGAAAGAAGCACGCGCTTACTACCTCAGTACTAGCCTCGTTACCAGGCCAGGCTACGCCTTAAGGAGAGACTTGCGGAGCACTAGCGCCGGTCTGCCACAGCAGACATACCTAAAACGCTAGCCTGGCCTGGTCACGAGGCTACCTCAGTACTTTGCCAGTGGCGCCGAGTTAAGCCAAGGATTACCCTTTTAGGGTCATGCCTAGACTTTCAGTTGCTCGGGCTTCTATATTTAGCGAGCTGTGTGCTATAGCAAACGTGCGTGTCCAACAGTCTGCGGTCATCGTCACTTCCTTCTCCTCCACCACTGGCATCTGCAAGCCAATGGCTCCTATCGGTATCTTGCTGAAGACAGTATTTGAGGTATGTATCAATCGATATGAGCTCAGATATAGACATCTGATACGTGGTTCAGTCAATTCTCGAAGTCTTTCTCTTGTGTTTGGCCGGGTATGTTCTTGCGCGTAGGGGTATTTTGGACAAGAAAACACAGAAGGTATGTCAACCATCCTTTCAGCTACTCGCTAGACTGCTGACTTAAGAGCTATAGCAACTAAACCGGCTCAATGTATCGCTTTTTACACCGTCTCTACTGTTCTCCAAGGTGGCGTTCTTTTTATCACCAGGTGCGTTGCCCACCTTACCGCCTTCAAAGTCAGAGACAACTTCACTCGTGCGCAAGTACGAAGCAGAGAGGGGGGGGGGGAGAATTACGCATGCGTACCTCAGGCTGTTCGGTGTGGACACGTTGTGTACAAAGGCGCTCGCACATCTTGGCTTTAGCTTGGCCGGACTAAGTCGGACTTCAAAGTGGGGCTCGTTGTGCTAGTCTTGACCTGCGTTATTACGGTTTGGGGAGTGCAACATCGTACGGCTCGTGTTTTGCGTAGCAATACGAGCGTCAGCTAAAGCGAACATATCTCCTTAGCGCCCACTCTTCTCGTTTTCTCTTAAAGCGAACTTAAAGTCATGTAACTAATCGACGATCTCTTCTTTGCAGCTAAGTTACGCGAACTCTGGATCATACCACTCTTCTTCGTAATTGTATCCGCTGTGTCGATGACAGTCGCAGCCGTATTGGGATGGTTATTCCGGTTGAAGAGGTCGCAAAGGTGAGTTTCCGAGCTGATCTTCGACACTAACAAGCAAAGTCAACTTATATTCGTTACCTATCTTTAGGAGCTTTGCAATGGCCGCTTCAATGTTTATGAACTCTAATTCACTCCCTATTGCGCTTATGCAGAGCCTGGTGGTTACGGTTCCCGGCCTCAAGTGGGACGACGATGACAACAAAGAATCCATGCTCGGACGAGCTCTTACGTACTTAGTTCTTTACAGCACTCTTGGCATGGTGGTGAGTCCAATCATCATTCTCTTCTCTCGCATAACAAACATTATTTATCGAACCACAGCTTCGATGGAGTTACGGTGTACATTTGCTTTCTCAAGCCGACCCGGAAGGTCAGGACGTTGAACATGCCAGCGAGAATGAAGAGGCACATTCCCCAGAGCTTGAGGACGAGTCTAGTCCCCTTCTCTTTGAAGTAGGTGATGTCAGCGCTCATTCGACGGACGGTCGTATAGCACCTGTCCCTTTTGGAGACGACATTCACGATGAGCTTTTATCGGATCATACGGCTCGAGATGAAACGAATCTGCATCCCAGGCGAGGTCTTGTGAGCGAAGATCCTGTATTCTATTCCTTCCCTAATACGCCGACGCGTTCCGCCGTAAATCTGCCCCACGTCCCTTCTACATCGTCATTTGGTACTCGGTACTCTCCCGATGAAGATGAAGACTCTGATGAAGGTCTCTCACTCCCCAACTCAGCCCTTCGGAGCCGGCACTGGCATATTGGCACTACGCCCACCTCTAGTCGTCTTCAGACCACGTTACGCCGGACAAAGCACCGCGTAAAGAAGGCGCTGCGGACGATAAACACTTTTATGACAGTACCGTTATGGGCGGCAGCTGCGTCTATCGTTGTTGCGCTGATCCAGCCATTGCAACATACACTCGATGATCATTTGCAGTGGATTAAAGGGGCTCTATCCGCATCCGGAAACTGTTCGATCCCAATTACGCTGGTGGTCCTCGGTGCGTACTTCTACGCACCGCCTGAAGATGCAGCGAGCAGCAATGGAAAACCAGTAGAAGGTATCCTTCCAAGTACAATTACCAGCGGGAACGGTAACGTTCTGCGTGTGAATGGGAACTCTGCTTCACGGAGACGCGACCCGAGTCAGGCGACAAGTCGCGGCAGCTTCGTGGGCAGCGTACGTAGCATGTTCAAATTGTCTAGGTTAGATGGCAAATCGAGTACGGGATCGAAAAGCCAGAACAGCCCTCGACCAGGAGAGACGCGAACTGTCGCCATTGCGGTTATTTCGCGAATGTTCCTCACTCCGCTCCTTTTATTCCCGCTCATGTGGTGGGCTGCGAAGTACGATGTCCTTAGAGTCTTTGATGAGTGAGTGCATGATCCATTTCTATGGTGTACCGACAAAGATCTAATTGTGCTCGTGTAGTCCCATATTCGTAGTATCAAACGTCCTGCTAATCTCCTCTCCGCCAGCTTTGACACTTGCGCAGGTAATTTCATTCCACCTGTTATCTGTGATTGGTACTGATTTTTCTCCACTTGCTTCGCACAGATAACTCAAGCGGCTTCCGGGGACGCATTCGAACGACTAATCAGTCGGACAATATTTTGGGCGTATTGCGTTGTCACACCTCCATCCACAATTATTGTAATCCTTCTTGGTCTAATTCTTGCTAAACTATAGTATTTGTTCACATGCATGAATCTATCTGCTGATTATAAAGCTCGCCCTTCTTGACCTCTAATTAACCGCTGGATCCCATACATGAAATTGCTCTCCGCCGTAGTATTACTCTTGTTTTGTAGTTGCTGTTCCAATCGATAATGTACACACATTTAGATCATTTACAATGTATACGAAAGCCTTAGAATAATCACATATTAGCCCGTACTATTTTCTTTGGATACACCACGAAGGAGTTGTCGCTATATGCTATGGACAAAACTAAATATAAACTGTATGTTCCACGCCGATGAATACAATTTGTTTTCCGAGTTCCGCCTCTGAGATTCGACAACAGCTATTCCAGCATTTCGTTCTATGGACCTCCCGTAGAAAAGAAGGCGTCAGTTCGTGAGCCGAGAATCCTTGACGCCTTTCAACATGCAACACAGCTCTTCAGCCTCTGAGGACATCAATGCCCTTTTCGCCATGACGCATGCTCTGAGTCAAGATTGGCCTATTAGTGAGATGAAGGCAGCAGCCGGGTAATGGAAAAGACCTTCCACAGTCGTCCTTACAGTCTAGACTTCGCTAGGTGACTCAAGTCGCCACCATAAGTTTCCAGTACCTTGCACGTTGCTCGAGACAGTATCGAATGGTCAGCTACTAGGAGCAGGTCTCCATACCGGACGTGTGAGGCAGAATCCAAAGTAGATGTACATATAGCAGAGACAGGAGCATAGGGAACGCAGACCTGAGTTAGTAGATCTGGATATCGACACTGCAGATCAATAGTAGAAAAAGTGAAACGAGCGAGTTGAAATCATTTGAACCACGAGGAAATTCACAGAGATGGCGAGACATAATCGCATATTTGCTCTGTAGATATATCTGATAGTGACCTTGTCTGTTTTGTGACCAGTCTTCGTGTTGCCTATTCGCCAAATTATTTACTGGTTGCCGAACAAAAGGTCGCAGGGGTCTGTGTTAGAAGCAAGAGGCCAATGATAGCGAATGTGATATGAGCAACCCCTTCGCATCCACCACAAGGGCTCACACATTGGTGCGAACTCACCATCATTCAGAAACACAAATGTTCCTCCTCTTTTAATCTTCCAACCGAGCCCTGGAGACGGGAAATTGTGAGTCAGTGGCCATTCTAATTCTGTCCGTCGCCAACCGCAGGCAAGAGGATTTGCTCAGGAAATGCACACCAGATGCAGCAGATGTTGTGCTTGGTGAATTCGACAGGGTCCAATGCAGCGCAAAGTTCAAACGCGGATAGAAGTAGGTGTCTTGAGTCAAGTCGCGGCGATGGACCTAACAAGTGACAGCCCCAATGATGTTATAAAGTCCCGAGTATTTCAATGCACGAGGACATGAAATATAATTCCAAAGCTTACCGATACGGTGTTCCTCGGCGTCTAGTTCACGTTGTTGGTTATGATTAGCACGTCACGAGCGCGACGATAAGCGGATGAGTAACAGCGGTCATACATCTCTGTTTGGTGAAAGATCGACACGGAAGAATCATTGTGCATGACTATTGGAGTCCCGATCACGTAGTATAGGCAAGCTATTAACAGAGGTAGTTGTGCTTCTAGCTCCGATAGATGTCGTTGCCCCGCGGGATATTTTCGATGAACCAGGCATTAGCAATCACTGCAAGGTCACTTGCCAGCGTCGTAATAGATCCTGTGTCCGTCTACTACTGCAAACGTATTCCCAGGATGCGCAGCCAGCTGGCGCCAGTATATTTTCGGCGCACGTCGAGGAATCTTTAGATCTGTGTGTAGTTAGCCTGAGTGGGAAGTTCTGAGAGTTTCCGTACCTTTTTGTTGACTGATGCGCCCTCCTCAGCGTCTCATGCACTGGTTCCAGGCAGGGATCTCGAGAACCATGCCCTCGGATTGGAACCAATGACCAACTTGAATGATGTGCCTTCTGTTTCCATACGATACGTTGGAGTGAGCTGACAACGACGTTAAGCACTTTGCTGCGGTTGAGTCAAAGTATCAGATGGTCGGGTGAGGCGGGTATAAGCCTTTGGTTCACTTGTGTTGCGGGATGGTGGAGAAGGCAACGCAGCGTGTCCAAGAATAGAACATCCCGACGCGTGATACCAGTGATGATGTCAGCAAGAGCGGGCTAACCGAGACTCTGTGACTGTGACGGAAGTACTCAGTGAGATTATAACTATATTCATTTGGTGGTACTTCCAAAATATACTATCTTTCAAGTTGAATACCTTCCTTGAGACTCTCCACTACTATGGCTACTTGCTGGAGACACAACAGTTCCTGTAGAAGGAAAAGCATCAGGTAGTTACCAAGTCACAGCTCCCCGGCTCTCCTTCCTAAATAAGAGCAGAGTCGGCTCGGCCCAAGGGAGGATTCAGTTCCCATGGCCGTGGAAGAAGACTACAAATCGCGAGTGACAGTCTTCCTTCCTCCGACACACATTCCCCGCATTCCCCCTCACTGCGCGCCCTCGCACACGACTCATTCGACGACGTCGGCCACAGCGAGCATACCGATGGCGGCTATCGCTTCTTGGTGTAAGTACCTTGTTGACTGTCTTGGCGGCAGGGGGATGGCTCACATAATCTTCCTTCGGCTCAATATATCCCGCCTCAATGCTATTGCTGTTTGACCAACCCCTTCGCTCTCTTGTTCGCTACAAACATTATCGACGAACAACTTGTCTTATGAATTCATCATCATCATCAATGCCCTGGGGGTCTATGTACGATGTCTTTCTTTACACACCGCGCGACCATGATGATTCAGACAACAATCAATATTCCTCCTGGAACCGTACGCGACGCTTACATGCACCAACGTACCTTGCCCGCGTAGACACTTCAGCTTCGCGCACAGCGACTGCCTTACGCTCAGGATCAGGTAAGCCTTTCATCTTTACCCTGTCGTCGTGCCTTCCCTACCCATCGCTATCTGCTGCGGGACCAATCGTATCTTGAAACCGGCTGCTGAAATGCTAATAATATCCGGTGGCCCTTACTTACTGTCTCACAGGTCCAAATGCCGGAGCGAATGATGTTGTGATTAACATGGGCGACCTAGAAGTACCTGGCGCAGGAAACAATGACGGGAAGAAGGAGGCCAAGGAGACGTTGTTTGGGCCGAGCATCGGAGTGGCTGGCGGCGGTCCGGACTGGTGCGAGAAGGACAGCAAGGATAGTAAGAACATCGAGGAAGATGAGTTGACACCGGATATTGTCAAGGAGTGGATACGCAAGAGCAAAGATGTAAGTTTCTACATGCATGGCCTGGGGTGTATCACGATACTGCTGCCTTGATGTCCTAATTCACGCTTGAAACTAACCCGTTATCATCTCAGCCCACAGAACCAACTACTACTCTGCAAGCCCTTGTCAATCTCAAACGTCCCACTATCCGCCTGTCTCCCCTCGCTGCCTCTCCTGATTCCGATCCTGCTTCGTCTAACTCTCACCTGCACCCGCACAATCAGCAACACGGCCTGGAGTTTGAGTTTGACTGTGACGCTCCCCGGTGTTCTATCACTGTTTACGCTGTCGGTATACCAGCTCACTTGGTTGAGGACCATCCTGCACATGATCTTGACGGCCAGACCTCAAACAAAGATGCTAGCGAAGATCGGTTAATACTATTCGAAACCACAATCGAAGGAGGTTTCGGAAAGAAATTGCACCTCGCTGATGGCGCTGCCTTGGAGCTCGCAAAGCTTGAGCATGCCGCACAATTAGCAATTGCAGCGGAGGCAGCAGCATCTTCGAACTCTGCCGATGCGAACGCCCCAGAGGGCGAAAGTTCCAAGATATCAGAAGCGAAGGACCACCATTCACGCAAGCGTTTGACATTCTTCCGTAAGAAGGGCAACTCTTCGCACCATCATGGACCACAGCCACATTCCACTTCCCAAACCACTACCGCGCCAACGGTCGCAGCTGGGCCGGCCCTTGCACTTGTTGACGCAGAATCCCATCAGCTTCCCTCGGGTTCATTAACGACAGAGGCAGGTGCTGGTCATGGCGGAATTGGCCGAGATCCTAAGGACAAGAAGAAGGAAGAAGAGGATGGAGGAGTGAAACTCTCCATCCGCCTCGCCGCGTGTGATATGGATAACAAGCCTCTTCGCGTACGGAATGAGCAAGTAACATACCTGCACATCGTACGACATGGGTCGGTCCCTCCCCCTCCTGCCGCCGCTGCTACAACAGGCGCAGAGGTGGAAGGAGGTAGTGCCTCAAACCCATCTGAGGCTGACAAGACCGAGACAAGCTCCGTCACTGAGGTGGAGGATAAACGGCCATGGGTCGTCAAGGTTGTAAAGCGCGAAGCACGCATCGGTCCACACGCATTCCACCTCCACGAGATCTACGGACTCACCTCGCACAGCGCCGCCCCTGCCCATCCACTCGCCCCCACCGCACCGACACCGGCTCCCGACCACACTTACCCGCCCACCACCGACGCCAGCGCTGATGCTGCGGCTCCCACAATTTCACCAGCAGACGACGCGGACGCGACGGCGGAGTGTCTTCTGTGTCTGAGCAGCCCAAGAGAGGTCGTTCTCCTGCCCTGCCGGCATCTGGTGGCATGCCGCGAGTGTGCAGTGAACATGGTTGAGTTTGGTGCGGGGGGCACGCTTGTGCATAGCGAGCCTGACCCGCCACCTCCAGCCGTGACTGCGCCTGGTGGTGAGGCGACGCCGGCTAACGGAGGCAATGATACTCAGGTATCTGCTCCGGCGGGAGATGCAGCCGCTCCACCCACGCCAGCCACTCCTGCACCTCCAGCTCCTACGACAAGAAGGAAGAGGAAGCCGAAGGGTTGGTTCTGCCCTGTTTGCAGACAACGTAAGTCAAACCTAATCCTTCTGTTGCCTTGGGAGTCATTGCTGATTTCCCTTCTTTTACTCTCTGGCAGCATATACTTCCCTACTCCGCATAACAACAACGCCTCCGCCCTCCAAGCACTCCGAGACAGACATGGAGGCGAAGCGCGCGTCCGTCTCCTCCTCCATCGAGCCCGACCACCCGCTCGCCGACACCCCCACTGCCGCGTCAACCGCGAACATGACCGCGACAACGGGCGGGACGACATTCGCTAGTATTACGCGGCCTGGATTTTTGCGTGGCTTCTCGAGAGCCAGCGCAGGTGGTAACAGAGACCTCGAGGCAGGGACCGTTGCTCCCAGGCCGAATGCTGCCTGATACTCGTTTAGCAAGTCTAGAGAATGCGCAGAGAAAACGCGTGCAGTTATGGCATTCGTGAGCCATTTATCTTATTTCTTGTTGCCATTTTCCTTCTTCCCGTCCCCGTCCCCGTTTCCGTACTCTTATACCTCATCCCCTTACCCCTCCCCCCTCGCCGCTATATGCACGCAGTCTCTTGTATACGTTCAGATGTCTGCTCCCCATGTACCGCTCCTTTCGCTGTTTTTTGTTCGAGTTGTATGCCTTGCTGTGTGTTTTGCCGTGTCTTATCTGCAAGTCCTTGTAATATATTGTGAGCATACTGTACCATGTGTTGTTTATGAAATGGACATTGTTGTTGAGATTGGATAGGAGTCTTGGTACCAAGATTATATGTCGAAAATTTTCACCGTCGTCTTTTTAAGAAGTCCATCGTCTGTCTTTAAACTCTACTATACAAATCGTGTGTAGTTTGTGTGTACGCATTAAACCAAGATGCTACGATCGAAGAGAATATTTATTTAATACCCATACCAACGCTCAATCTTCAACTCTCCAGACTGCTCTTACTTTAGCTTTGGCGTTCCCGCAATCATAGGCGTCACACTTCCAATCATGTCCGGCGAACTTAGAGCATCGAGCCGCCACTCAGCGCGCAGACGCTGGTAAACGTGTCTGAAGGTAGACAGTGCGCCCTTCTCTTGGAACAGCACAAGTGTCGATGCGTGTGGCGTGTTGTTCTTCGTGCTCGTTCGTGATCCAGCCTTCAATGAAGTATTATGCGTGTACCCAAGCACCGGGCTGAACTCGACGCGGAAACGCACAGGTTTCATCGTAACCGAGTTGTTGACGTCTGAAGATAAGCCGATTAGTTCAAAAATTTTACCCTCGAGAGACTTGATCCCAACGTACCATGTATCTCATCCATGCGACATTTCAATACTCCCCAACTCTGAGCATCCTCAAGAATAACTTGGCATCCGAAGTGGTTAAGGAGACGGACTACCTCGTCGCGCGTTGCCAGACAGTTGTCAACGGAGTACAATACGTACTGCTGAGCCTTCCAATTGAACAGATTGGCGAACCAGCCCTTGACTTCGCCTACGACAGCAGGCGTTGACGATACTGAGTCACGTATTGCTCGGTGGTCAGGCCGTGCCAAGGAGTCCAACGAGGAAGCTTGTGCTGGCCCTGTATATGCAAGGTAGGAGGCCATGTTAGGAGTGCAATATTGGACGCAAAAGCTGCTATGCTCACCCTTGCCTGCCTTTTGCGTTACGTTTAAAGAAGAGTTGACATCTCTCTCGACGTCGATCTTCATATAGCTCCCATCCTCACCCGAAGCCACAGAAGACACTACGGAAACGTTGTGCCTTTGCTCCTCTTGATTTTCTTTGTCGTGTCCTCCGTTCCTTTCAGCAGATACCAAGTTCGTCGTTTTCTTGTTCGGTAGGGTATACCGAAAGTCATGCTGAGGGGAAGAGCTCTCCCCTTGCGCAGTAACCTTCGAACCGATTTTGAACTTCTTTGGGCTCGACCGTGCATCAACCGCGCTAGCGGATGCAATGTGTCCTGACGCGATCTCGGAAATCTTGCCATCCCGTGATAGTACCTCGCTGAAGCGTCCAGCGAGATCATCGATAGCACGCTGAACAGCAGGATTATTGACCGTAGGCTTGATCAACCACGACATATCACCGCCGGTCACTGGCTGACCAGCCGGTAGCGTGACGTCAAAGACGGGAGGCGCATCATGAGCAGGACGAGGAGAACCAGGAAAGAACTGTTCAGATGGTGCATATTCTGCGTCCGGACGCTGGCGAAAGACTGGTAGGCCATCCAACGTTTTAGTGCGTTGCCTGGGTGGCCTCGTGGATGAGCGGGAACCCGTAATTAGTGAAGCGTTCTCAGGAATCCTATGAACAGTCCATGGTGTGGCATTAGGAGAGGAGATAGGACGCTGATGTGAAGGACGAGGGGAACGCGGGCCTAAGGGCGAACTCGGTCTGGACCGAGTAGAAGATGTCGGATCGGGGGATGCAGCTGGGACAGGAGACTGACAAGTAGGGGGAGCTGGAGCAAGACGGCTTGCGCGAATCTCAGATGATATGACTGGGCTGGCCGTTGTCGTGTCCGTGAGAGGTAGACGCTTCTTCTTCAAAGGGGGCGCGTTATAGTGCCGTATACGTTGCTCCTCGTCTAAAATAAGAGCTTCAGTACCATATTCTTCCAATGTACGTTCACGATGTTTCGCCAGAAGGTAATATAGAGCCTTTGTTAGAGATCCATGACCCGGAGGACTTAGAAGTTCTGTTACCACTTCCTCATAAGATGCACCAGCACAGATAACAAGGAGAGAGCTAAGAAGATCCTGCTTGACGAAAGCTCTAGACCGAAGAGGTCGATCCAGCTCAGAGATGGAAGGTGCAGGGACATAAAGGATAGCAGGCGTCGTATGTCGGAGAAAAGGGTGGCTTAAAATATCTTGCATCGTTATTCGCTGGTCAACTTCAACTACCAGCATCCGACGTATCAAGTCAGCGGCTTCAGGGAATACATAATGAGGAATTTCAAATCTGCCGCTTTTGACTTTCTGTAGTAAGGTCTTGAGATTTTTATCGTCAAATGGCAGTCGACCAGTCATGAGAGCAAACAAGATGACTCCACAGCTCCAGATATCCGTAGCAGTACCAGAGTAACGTTCACCCCGGACCACTTCCGGGCTTGCATAGTGTGGGCTGCCACAGCTCGTTTCCAGATGACGTTCGGGGGGAGCAAAGGCAGCCATACCCCAATCAGCGATCTTGATGTGTGGGGGATTGAGTGAAGCGATCAGAATGTTCTCCGGCTTCAAGTCGCGATGAATGATAGAAAAAGCATGAGCATAAGACAAGCCGTAGATGATCTGCTTGAAGTAACAAAGGCCCTTCATGGGTTCCATACGGCCGTGGTTGACAAGATAATCAAAGAGTTCGCCTCCATCAACATAGTCGAGGACAAGAAAAAGCTCGTTCTCGCCTTCGAACACGTCAAAAATACGAACGATATTGGGATGATCCATGAGCTTCATCATGATGATTTCCTTATCGATACCATTGCGATGTTTTTCAGCCTTGTTGAGACGCGACCGCATGGATAGGCGCGAGGAAATAACAGCTTCAAGAGGAAGAATCTTGACAGCGGCCATTTGCCCAGTTTCAGAGTGGCGGGCAACACGGACACGGCCGCTCGCGCCTTTCCCGACACATTCGCCAAGTATCCACGGCCCTATTGTGTCTGGGTCAGAGTTGAACTCGAAAGCGCCCTTAGCTGCATTCGCTTTCTCCTTCTCCCACCGCGTCCCGAGCGGTGCCTTGTATTGTATTGGGCGAGCCCTCGGTGGAGCGACATTGGCGGTGTTCTTCTGAATGTGTAGTGGCATCATAGTGGCTGGGCGTACAAGATAATAGCAGAATATAGTTGATGTTTGATCCTAGATGTTTATGTGGAAAGAATAGAGGAAAGAGAAAGGGGACTCAACAGCACTGGGCTGAGGAGGTGGTTGTTGGATAAGTTGCGGAAGCTGAAGTGAGTCCAAGCTTTAAGGCACTCCGTGGCTGTGCAGCGACGCGTGAGGCTGGCACGAAGCACGTGGCGTCCGTCGGGTGACCCTGAATGGACCGAATGGGTGTCTATGGCTATCACGAACCATGAAATTCAGTGTCAACGCTTTTTGTTCCCAACCTCCACGTACACCCTCCCAACAACGAACGGATAGCATCCCAAAATGTCTCAGCAAGTTCAGATAGGCCAAAGTCCGTTGTAAGTGATGCTAATTCTTTATAGACGGAAGACGAGAGTCGAGGAACACTGATGAACAACAATGAACAGCTCGGCGGTCTTTCTCATGCACATCGCGCTTGAGATTCCACTCGCTATCCAAGGAATCTGGTCTCCCGCGAACTTGCCGTTCTTGGATCTAAATAATACGACACTTGTGATGCTCAAGGTATGTGTTGTCTTCTTTTCCTACCAAATGAAGCACGTTCGTTAATTAGATATGGCTCGCTCGCGTAGCTATACGCCGCGTTATCGTTAGGAACCTGCGTTGCCGCTTTGTTGTGCTATCCCCTTCCTGGTGCGCTCTTAAAGTTACATCCTTTTCGTCATATCCGAAGCATATTCATCTGAATCTTAATAGAATTCTTACCCGGCAAGCGCGGGCTTGCTATAGGCCTCACCGTTTACCACTGCGTGGTTTCAACCATTCTCTTCCAAGCCCCGCGTTTTATCCCGCACACGCTCGGAACTCTCTTGGAAGCGTGCGTCTCTTTATATACGTCATTCATTCAAACCCAAACTCACTCCCCACTTCTTCAAAACATCTACACAGTTACAAGGTTACGCCCGAAGTGCTTTGGGGTGGTGCACATGGCTTCCTCAGCCTCGGCTTTGTCTTCTGGTGGCAGGCGACTGTCTCCCAGGCAGCTGCAATGCGGAAAACGAACTGATTGACGCAGTGCACAATCAGCTACTTAATCACTTTTCCCAGCATGTTGTACGCAGATCTGTACCAACGTGTTAACTATTGTTTACGTCATCCCTCATTCTATGCTTGATTGAGCTCAACCTATCAGACACACTCATCAGATGGGCTTGTCTTGCGGATGTCCGACTGTCCGCAATTGAAGGTCTCAAACGTTGATACATACAAGCGAATCTTCGTCACTTGCGTCATCGGACCGGCGGTTCATACACATGTCATCTGCTTCTATCAACCACTCACTGATGAATTAAACATCTCCTTCATTTCCGCTTCATCAGCAAATTGTCAACCTGCCTGCCGGCGTTGTCCCACTGTTTCGACTATCTATCTCCGAAATAAGTGACGGTAATGTCCTGCATTGTTGCCAGTCTTCTGTCACCCCTTCTTCAATGAATAGTGATTTCTTTCCTTAGCTTAGCACTTTGAGTTTACTCATGTTTGAGAACGCTGTCACTATCTATGTATATGCCAAAATAATGCTCAATTGGACGAGATATGGCGAAGAACACCATGCCCATCAAATATCAAAACTTATTCCAACTTGTTCTCAAATATAACAACTAGACGAAACACTTATGTAGTTGTCTGTCTTCTTGAGTATATGAATCAGAAATAAATATCAGAGTGAGCCTCACGGCCTTCCTTCTCAGAAGACCTGGCACAGCCTCGTTATAGGGATGGCTTTAATAATCTCTCCGTTTATATTGACAAAAGGCTGTGATATATATCAGATTGAGATACATGTACATATAATGCTAACTTGACTTCTAAGAACACAAGGCTATGCTCAAACGATGCTCGCTTATGGAGGCTGTTGTCTAAGAAGTACGCTCACTGCTGCATGTGAGCTAGAAGCTTTCTCTCATAATTCAAAGTTTGCTATTGTATGCGAAGAATACCAGGAGGGCGGCCTGGGAACAACTGCCCGAGTCATCGTCTTTCATCCGATCAGTCAGGCGATTACAGCCCAGCGCCCATGAACCAGAGTATTCAATCCGCGGACTTCTCTCTTCCCACTACTAGTTAGCTTGCATATACTTTTGTCTGCCTCGTAAGGCAATGGCAGAGATTATGAGGAAAGGGGCTTATGGTAGAAGCTACATACATATACATATAGGCACTCACTGTGCATATAGGGTCCAAGATATGAGCCACAATGCTATACAATATAATTCTGGTACCTCAGGGGAGTAGCTATGTTGCTTCTCCGTACAAAAGTATTTCCGTAGTGTTCTCAAGAAGTTTGATATGAGGGCGGAAGTTTGATGCACAGCACGAAGCCTCATACGCAGTTCCGATACTTTGCCGCATTTAACCTAAGATTCCAGACAGTTGGCTGGGTATTTGAAGCCGGCCCATCCGTTTTATCCGGCAGACTTTTGCACGTAGGTCATGTGTAAACTCGCTGGTCCTAATTTATGAGCAGCTGGGGAAGCAGTCACACTACTTATCCCGGCAAATTCCGAGTCGGAGCCACAATGTTAAGATCTTGAATTAATAAATCACACATGTCCATAATCGCATAGACAGGTTATTCGGTTGCTACAAGTAGTCAGCTATCACAGAGATACCGTAGGAGCAGGCAGTGCAGCTTGCTACAGGATCCCTCGATGTAATCATATGTTTTTTCCCCTTAGAGTTCTGCCATAAGTCATCATGAGGAAAGATTTTACTTAGTCTTGTTCGTTGACTTTGTTGTACTTCTGTATATGAGAGCGAGAGTGATAAGAGTAATATAGTGCTGCGGATGACTTATCTATCCGAAACCAGTTGCGACTGAAGAGACATTATTAACATTTCACATTTCATTGATTCATAGTCAATATAACCATATCATGTGTTGCTTGGATGTTTACAATTCAAGCCCAAGGACTATCTCACTTAAAGACTGTATATAGATTAAGGATTCATCCCGCTCTCTATCTCAAGCTGCCAAGTAATTCGATGATTCGTATGTTTCGTCTGTTTACCACAGATTGATCGACGAGAATGTGCTCTATTTGGTAACTTACTTATTACCTAAGATAAACGATTTACCAAGTGTGATCGACACGTCTCGCTTATTCCTGGTTCTTTCGGGCCGAACCGACTGTGTACCTCAACAGCATGCCAATTCAATTCCGTGAACTTCAGGATGAGAGATTTAGCTGCTGTATGATAACAAAAGACGTAATGTAGGTGATCACAGGGATAGCGAGTGGAGTCAAATATTCAAAAAAAAAAGCTCATCGTTTTCCAGCTCGTCGCTCAGCCAGCAACTTCTGTATCCTCTTCTCCCTCTTCGCCCTCTTCTCCTCCTTCACCTTTTTCTTTTGCTGAGTCGTCGAGATACTGTCAACGCTCTCTCTTTCCTCTCGCTCGCGGACGATGTACTTATCAAAGACCCGCTCCATCTCCCTTTGGATGAGTTTCTGTGCTTCTGAGCCGGTCGAGTCCGCACGCGCTATGGCCACGTCGCTGGGATCCATCTCCCATTGGAAGTCGAAGCCCCAGCCGCCACGTTGCTTGCCAGACGCACCAATAATAGGACCGGATTGCGACGGCGCACCGGGAGCATATCCAGTTTCATCTAGGCCCGAGCGAGCAGGGATTTGGGGTGCAGGAGGCTCGTAGTTCCAGAACTGTGCGTCTGCAGAAATAGCACACCCACCCTCCCGCCACCACTTGACGAACCACGCTGCCGCACGCTCGATGTCACGCTCGCCGCCTCGCTTCAGCATACTTAGTCTCCGTGCTAAACTGTCGAGAAATATATACACATCGTCTGTCGGCTCCGATTCTGGCGGAAGGATGGAAAGGTACGCGGGTGCTGTAGCAATTAAAATTTGTTCAAGTAGAGCAAGCAATATGAGATGAAAAATAGCGTACCGTGAGGGTTGAGAAGATTGAGTCTGTATAACAAATACTGTGCGAGAGTGTCTTCGCTGTAAAGTCCATTCCTTATCCCGGCTGTGATGAATAAAGTGTTAGATAACAGTAAAGACAAGCTACTTGCAGTCCTACCAATTAGAGCCAGCTTAATCCCTCTCTCCGCACCGAGATCACCTTTCCCCAGGAACGGTAACATTACGCCAGGGGAGTCAAACGAATAGACCAATGGGTCTTGCGATAATTTCAGCCTTGTAGAGAGTGCTCTCGTAAGGCCAGGGTGTGCTGACGTCCGTAAGGCCTTCGCAGTAGCTGCGCAACAGAACATTTTTAGTCAGCGGAACACGGCGTAGCTATGACATACGATGACGGTGTGCCTACTGACGTCCAGGTATACCCATGTTCCGCAAGGCGTTGAGTAAGGTAGACTTGCCCACGTTGGGCATGCCGACGACAAGGACGTTCAGCTCATTGGAGATGTGCGCGTGGTCGCGCGCGATGTCTGCGAGAACGAATGAGAACAATGTCAGAAGATGTCCGAAGAAAAGGGCAATTGAGACAGCTTGCAGGTGCACATGGCGGACAACGTACTCACGATCATTTCATGCAGGTTTTTAACATCTCTTGGTCGGTTCCACGAGGCGAATATGACTCTTTGGTCCGGAAACCGGGTCTCCATGGCTCGTCGGAATGGCTTTGAAAATTAGTGAACGTCTTGTCAGCTCTCGATCAAAGAAGGGCGACAGCGAATCGCGACCAACCTCTATTCCCCACTCTGCGACCAAGTCGCGCTTGTTCATGACAACTATCCGCTCTGTCACCAGGGAGGAGTGGCCTTTGAGCGAAGGACCCGCAGTGCTGCCTGTAGGACTGGTGCCTGACGCCACGAAGGCTTCCGCGAGCCGTCGACGCTCATGTCTCCACTTCTGTAACACCCCTAAACAAATTAAAATGTATTTGAGCTTTGCCCCTTAAGTTAAAGGATTTGGGTGAATTAATGAAACCTGTCGGATACGACAGCGAGAAAGGGAGCGACCCAATAATCGCGTGTGCGAGGGGGGAAAGATGAAAGAGGGGCGAGGTTACAACGCCGCGGGAATAGATCTACTGCTTGCATCTGAAACATAGCCACTGTTTTGTTCCGAACAGAACACAGAGTTCGAAGTCAAGGAATCGTATGCGCATTCCTCATTCGTAAGATTATTTAGGAACATATGAAAGCCTCGACGCGGGCACATCTGACCCTTTTCGAGATCTCGAGGGCCTCCGAGCAGCTCAAATGTCCAGCTGACTGGTTGTGATCATCGCTGACTGTGAAAAAGGCATAGAGGGCGAGAGATGGAATCTCACGGGAACGCTTCCATCTCATGGATAGGAAGGCATCTGCGAGATGCGAAAAAAATATGGACGAGGAAAAATAAAGTGAATTGGCGATTTGCGAGGAGAGTTACCCACCTTCAAAGGTGCCATTGATGCTGGTGAGCGGGAGGCGCGCGTCACGCAGTTCGAGGACGACGTCGGTGCGGCTAAGGAGGGCGGGGAGCGTCCGGACGAACTGCCGCATGTGACCCGGGTACCACGAAGGCGGCGCCGGCAACGCGAGGGACGCCAGGCTCTGCGCCATCTAGGGTAAATTTGATTGTTACTTGTTCCCTTCTGTGCGGCACGACCGGTGTTGCTTATCAGGCGGTAAACTAGCAGCCGTCCAAGAGAGGAGGCTACGGAGACTACGGAAGGCCAGGCGTGAGTGGAGGCGGCAGTTCGAGGCTACTTGCGCTCCGCTTGCTGTCTGTCAGTGCCTAGCGCGAAGCTCGGTCAGACCAACGTCTTCTGAGAAGAGCACGACAATAGCGTCGTCGCAGGAAGGTGAGGATAGATCTGCTGAGATACGAAGCCCCTATCAGCTGATTGAAATGTATTATGTTGAAATAGTTCGCAATGGATTGTTGTTTATTGTACTTGATGGGCGTGACAAAACTTGGCTCCGTTTTTTTCAGGTAACAAGGGAACGCCGGTTCAACATGCGAAAAAATACACCAGCACAACCGGTTGCGACCGAAGCCAAGTTCAAGTTCTCTAGTCCTTCGACCTTTTCAGAGGTCGTCTGCTAGTGTCTTTCACCAGATAACCAGAAGAGAGCCAGTCAAGGGAGAGCGGCGACCTTACGCTCTTTGAGGATGTAAAGAGGCGAAAGAAGGAAGTAAAAAGAGAAAAGGGAACTAAGCCCTGTCACACCGCCAGTGTGCGTGTGACCGGAAACGTAAAAAAAGAACTGAATTGCTGTTTTCGACCAGTAGACCCAAACTCAAATTAAGGTTTGGCTCCGGAGAAGCGTCCGGCTGGGGCTTCGGTCAGTCCTAAGCGAGATCGTGAGAAGATCGAGTAGACTAATCTGGCCACCAACAAAGCATTGCCGGGCTCCGCCGAAGTTTACGCCCGAGTATATGCATTCCAGAGCATTCTCGTACACTGCGCACTGCGCTTCGCAGTCTCCTCCCAAAAATCTATGGTCACGGCGGGAGGCGAGTTTGGGCCCTTCTTTAGCTAAAGACTAGCTACGACAGGGATTGCACGTCACAGGAAATGTCCAGTAGCTTGTCAGATGGACAGTGAGAGCCATTCCGGATCAAGCATCAGCGCGCATCATCAGTAATAACAACCGCCGATTCAGCATCTCTGGTAAATTGAATGATGGAATGGTTGAAGCACATAAGCACCGCTGCACGTCATCTCAGTTGACAAAGGCACAAACTTCACAATGTCATTAAGGGTATCAACAACAGCGACAACAGTAGGTAGCTAAGAAAGAAGATAGCAAGACAGTTCTAAGCAATGAATGGAGATCGTTTCGTGGCGCAAGGAAAGGAAGAGCCCTAGAAGGTAGTATTGTACACACAGCAGTTGCGCATAGGTTGGATGAGAAAAGATATCGCCACATATAAATTGAGTTAATGCAACCACTGACTAGAAAATGAAATTATTGCAAAACCAACAGCCACAGATCCAATGAGTAGAGTGATAAGTAAATCAAGCGAAGCTTCGGCGTTTAGAATAGTTAAGAGGTTTAGTGATCTAAGACAGGGTTACAGCTGGATCAGTCAACTGTAGTAACAAGCAAACCACAATCTTACCTGGGTTGACCCATGTATCCTGCCCTTCTGAGATGGCATCGAAATTTTTCCCACTGCGTAGCCTTCTCTCGCGCATGACAGGGGCTGAGTCAAGGTTGATCAATTTGTCCGACGGCGGAGGGGATCCCTCAACCCAGCCTTTCCAGCCCTTACGCGTCGCGACGCGCTTCCTACGCGGTTTCTGCTCCTCGAACAGCGGGGGGGAGCCCATCGAGTGGTCGAACAGCGAGACGCCGTCGTCTGGTGTATGGGGCCTTTTGGATGATGTACGAGACGTGGTGGATGCGATCGAGGGCCCGGGGGTTGGGGGGTTGTAGAAGTCGGGGGGCGGTGACGGCGACACGGACCTCTCGGCCTGAACCACAGGTCCGCGAGTGCGCCAGAAAGATGAGGTGCTGTTGTTCACTATTGGCGTCGCGCGCGAAGGCGTAGACTGGCCGCTGGCAGATGCTACTGCACTGACCCCAAGGCTTTGTCTACGCGCCACATCTGGACCTCGTTCTGCGCGCTCCTGCTGCCTCTTGATGCGCTTCTGCTCCCGATCACGCGCCCTCCTCTCCTCCTTCCGCTTCTTCCGCTCCTCGACATCGCCTTCGATGGGTTTGTACGGGCTGACGCCGTTGAGCAAGCTGGTCAACACGTCGCGTGGCGGCCGCGGGTCGAAGTCGCCCGCAAGGACGGAGGTCGCGGTGCGGCGGCGCTTGCATGGACGCGAGAAAATCGAGGGAGACGCGATGGCAGTCGCCATGGATGAGTGGAAGGCAAGGGACAAGCTCGCAGAGGTGAGGGACAAGGGACAAGAAGGAGTCTGGTAGCAGAGGGTGGAGCATTCGATGGGTCTACAAATCCGGGTGGGTTGAACTAGTAAAGTGGATGGGAAAAACTGCGCCAAACAAACGAACGACTATACAACAACAGGACCCTCAGGCTGAAGCCCGATCTCTGATCGAGCTGTGATTGGGCGGAGGTATTTTAATTAATAGACTGAACCCTAGCCTTTTTGCATTTCAGGGGTTTGCATGAGCACGCCGGAAGAGGACGACTGAATTAGATCATCAGCCTGCGTGCGTTCCCAGGCAGACTGAAAGACGGTTCTGATTTGTAGTGTTTTATAATAGTCAATACAACCCGCACTCTCGGCACTCTTCGACCTGTCGAGAACACCACACTCAGATCTTTGTCCGATTCACTCTTATCTATGGCCCGTTCATAAGTATCTACGACTAAGATATACCACACTCACCACCACCATCGGACCCCCTGTCGTTTAGCGTTTGTCGGTTCCCTCGCACTTTGCATTTCGGTAATGGAAGCAGCCTGATCCACGTTCAGTTCCTGCCTTCTTCGGCGCCTCGAGCTTGAGGTCGGCCCACGCGGCGAGCCACCGCAATTCTTAAGCCTCCTGTTGCTGCCTGTCGCACAGTCTAATACGTCTTTCTTTGTACTCCCCCTCACACCATGGCAGCTCGGAGGACAATGAGCCCCCGCGCGTGCTTATACCTGCCTAGTGACGTGCATTCATCGACAAATGCAACCTGCCTCACGTCCTGCACGAAACGACACCAGCTCGCTACCGTGGGCAGAGGCTGTGACAAGCCTCCGTGTCCCCTACGTCCCAGCCCGAGTCGTGCGTGGGTGACTCAGTCCCCCAACGTACACACATATACTACCTACCAAGTAAGTACACAGCACCCCGTATTCCTCCCCTAGATTTCGCTCTACGCTTCTTGCCAGAACATCAGGCATAACGTAAAGGCAGCAGGCAGATCAAGAATACGGCCAGCAGGCACTTTTATATAGCGACTATAAACATTCCAGCGGCGCCAGAGAAGCAGAGTTCAATGGTTCGAATCATTCGAGCCAGAGACCGATCACGCACTTTGGGCTGTGGATATTCCGCTAAAGGCAAGGATATAAATGGATGCGGATATGGGCGTCCATTTCTCTCGGATTATTTGGATTTAGGCTGACTCAATCCAGAGGTTTGCAGCCTAATTTGGACATTGTATTTGGTGCTTGTTCCTTGGGGCGTAACCACCTTTCGTTTCATCTGACCGAACAGCCCTCCAGAAGGCTCATCTCGCTTTCGTTCTTCGGCGGTAAGTCGTCTACGATATTAACGGACTGAAAAACACTGTTTTTGTGGATATTCGTTGAGGCTCTGCGCAGCCTTGTCCTCGGGCACAGCGAGGAGGCTATGGCCTTCCCAGACCATCCCCATCCAGGCGCGGGCCCAGATAAAGAGCATATGACTGCACATGCACAGCTCTGTGGGGGAAGCCTGCACCAGAAGAGCCCACTATCAAGATAATAGGAGACGCCGTCTGGCAGGGCAGTGCGGCCGCCTAATTTCCGCGGGTGCGTCGATTGACTCGAAAGAAGGCCTGACGCTGCATGACGCCCATTATCCTCAGAAATTTTGTAGAACGGTCGGGCCTTCCTAGTCACGGTACGTGCGCGTGTTCTGACTCAGACGCTGCAGTATTAAAGTCCTACAGGAGCGCGCGCAGAACATATGTTCGAATTGATCGACCAGTAAGCCGGCGCGCAATTCGCACACCGAAGTTTAGTCGCAGAGACAAAGCCGCATACACAAACAAACAGCTGGCAGTCCGCCGGAAAAAGAGATCTCAGGACTCCGAGACCCAGGACCGCCATCCCCATTGATAATGGTGCCGTGTGCTTCTCATTTAAAAGCGCTTTACCGCTCTCAGCCCCTCATCATTCTTCGGTGTGCATTTGGATATTGGGCTTTCAAGGATGACTCAACCGGTATAATATTTCAGGCTCCATTAACGACGTTGTGCGGATACGGTATTGGCACTGCTTCTCCATAGGCAACGCCAAATATTTGGAGTCGTTGTCTCTTTCAGCAAAAATGCAGAGCCTAACTCCCTTGGCGACGGCGTACTCCAGAGCGCATGCACTCCTGGTCACCTAATTGTGGGCTCACTTCGGCTCACTTCGGCCCCTATACACTGCACTTGCCCGTTCAAACTCGTAATCAAACTAGTCCTCTTTCCCCCTACATTCATTCCTGCAAAATCACGTAACGGCAATATCGCGTTTCAGATGTCCGCAACGACGCAACACGGTATAACGGCTCAAGGATAAAATGTTTTCTCTGTCGTCTACGCTCAATGTTCTCGAAGAATATTATAAAACGACCTACGTGCCGCTTTCTATTCAGGTGGCGTACCTAAGGAGGCCTCCTAGTGACAACCCGTCAGACAACCATCAAGTCCATCAACAAAGAGCACACATGTCCCACATTCACCTCCGCTCGCTACTAGTAGACGACTCGTCTACATGCCCACTCGAGCTTCGGGCTCGTTAGCATATCAGTCTGACCGGACACCTCATCAGTCGCTTCTCAGACACCTGCCAGACAAGCGCGCGTAACTGTATCGCGCCGTCGGCCCTTTTCTCTTCACGAATTTTCTCTTGTTTCTCTTGTTCGCCATCGCCGATCAACGGCTATGCTTAGAGGCATGATAGGCGGGCACAAAGTCCGCTTTTAAACTGCGCGCTGACGTGGAATGGCCTGGTACCCCTCGATGGCCTAACAGGTCCTGCTAAGGCTTTACTCGCCACCGACGTTCGTCGCCTAGCACATACATCGGCCACTCGTACCTCCAGCCTAGGTATTCTATTCTACCTAGCTCTGAATCTGTCACGGCGCCCAACGCCAGAAGGGTCGCAATTGCGTACCACTCCAGACCAAGCGAGGCTTCCGGGTGTCGGCGAGGGGCTGTTACACTCATTTCAGTAGGCCTCTGTGCCGTGCAACTTACTGTATGAGTCTTACGCCTTGGTTTTGGCGTTTTGTCTAGCACCTGAAGTCGAAGACCGAGGGGGGCGGCCGCAGACGGCGCTCGTATGCTCTTTCTCGTATCGTTGCTCTTCCCACCCGTTGACGGGTCTGATCGGCCGGTAAAGTCGGCACTCCTTGTCTCTAGCCTATGAGGGCCTGTAGCCCTGCGTAACGCCTCCGGTCTTGTTTCTCTAGTCTTAATTTGTCTTCGCGTGACGAAGGAGCTCAAGCGGAATAAATCACGCTCATACTTCTGGTGCATGTGGAGCAGAGCAGGTGTTCGAACGCTTGTAGTAACTCACAGCACGCAACTCAACGTCATCGGCGCAATCAGATGCGAATCAGGTGCCAGCCACAGTTAGGTGGCCTTTGTCAGGCAGCACCCGAACGCACAATTTTGGGCGCCCACCTCTCCCCTCCCCCCTTCAAACAGGGCATCATGTGCGGTGACATCCGTCGACCATACCCCGTCTGACCTCGAATGCCAGCTCGACTCGACAAATATTCACTGTGACAGACATCCTACATGTGCTCTTATTGTCATATTTCAAATATGAATAAATCGATTTATTGCTTATATTGACGGTCGACAATAATCGCCATCGGTACGAATGGTGCATGATGGTAGCACCGAGGCCGCTAGCTACGCAAGCCCTTGAACAGCATTCCGGCGTGTCCTTGGAGCCTCTGATGGTGGTCAAGGTGCCTTAAATATGGGTCGGAGCTCGCTTAGAATACCTGTGCTAGCTGGCACCCCCATCTCCGATTATGAAGTATAATCCGACACCTCAACAGTACAGCAGTAACCGTTGTAAAAGGAACGAACATTCATCTATCTTCTTGCCACTTAGAATATCGGTCGTCAAAGTTGGCCACCTAGCTTTTTGTCTCGATCACGGACAGGAAATGGATAAAATATTGATGTTCGACATTATTCGTAAGGCGCCCCATCCTCGAGTAACTGGTCGCCCTCCCTTTCTGTGTGCTATCTCAACCTATATCACTGGATTTACCCTCGCCCCTAGGAGCTCCAGACTGCAGCTGTGGCAGATTGAGCTTCTGTGGAAGACCGTACACACACCGAACGTGAGTTATGCTATTATAATATGTATTTGTGACATGATTCGACGTAGTATCCGCATAGAGTCGCTGCACCCCGGGTATATGCTAGCAGAACTGAGGCGGTTAGTGATATATGTGTCACTTCCCTCTACTGACGACTCCTCGCCAGCATACATCTCATGTGGCTATAGGTAGCAGCCTGCTGGCCACCCTAGTAAATTCCAAATTTAAGACTTTGTAAAGTTGTTTTTAAGTGGCACAGATGCGTATATTCTTCGTGTCTCTCGCATCCAATATATGCTCACTCCTCTTTCGCTTTCTCCCACCTACAATCTGGGCACCATTCTATGTTGTATAACTGTCAGGAGTTCCCGGTCTAAACTATCCATCGCCCAAGCTCTTCTCCTCTATCCGGTCGGTCTTTGCATATTTGCTATTGAGTCTTCGGCCGCTAATGAGCTATGAGTGTAAGCTACCCCTAGACATAGCCTTGACATCCCATACAAAATTGAACATCTGTTCCGCCCGCGAATGGCACGTCCATAACATATTTTAAAACATAAACTTTATTTCTCAGCGTCATCCGGAAGTTGCCGATAACCTTCAGCTCTCCGCCGATGTCCTTGGGAGCCTATCACTTACTTACCGCCACCATCCTTAAGGAATCGCAACATAACTTCTTCACATTAAGTCGTGTTATTAGAGACTTGTGAATCGCTTGGTATGCCCCCACGGGATCTAGATATATGAGCTAGATTCGTGGCGTTCGTCTTCGCCCCCTCCCAAGCTGACGTTGTGCTCTCCCAGACTCCCACCCAACGGCAGATAGGCGACACATTGCCGGGAGGCGCAAAGGCCCCGGCGGGTCAGAAGGGCGCTGCGTAGTGGGGCAAGGACCACTCGAGTGAGAGTTCTCTGGGCCTTTTCTCAGGCGACGCATCCTAGGCGAAAACTGTCCGTTAAGCTTCTACCATGGGCCCAGCCCGGTCGGAGACCTGCGACTATGGCGACCAGAATATCTTTATAAAGGATCAAATGCGGAACTTGGTTCTCAATAACTGTACTTGATGGCTTCGGAGTCCACTGACAAACCCGAACAAGGTTCCAGGCTCTCCAGCTCTGGAACTATAGTAAGGCTTGTCCATTTTCATTCTTTTGCTTACAATCTCGAGATGACACTTTCCACTGAGCAGGTTTCTTTATCTCGAAAAGTCCGGCGCAGAAGCATTGCTATTCAGTGCTGACAGATTAACTTCATTTTGAATATTACAGCATATCTCCACCTAACACCTAACGAAGCTTCAGGCAATAACCGAGTCCCTCAACATAATCAAGGCTCCTCAGCCCAGTCGAGAAGTAACCTAGGCTTAAGGCTATCCTTCTGTAGCCATACATATGTAGCCACTACAAAGCAGTGCTCGGTGATGGTCGGCGAAGGTCTGCTGCGGCTTAACCATAGGTTACCAAGAACCCAACTACTTGCAGGCCACGTACACGCTCGGCGACCTCATCCCACAGCTCACTAAGTGTGCCATATTAGACCTACTATCTGTGGCGTAGTTTACGTTGGAGGCTTGGAGCCATTTTTCTGTGGCCATATACGTTTGCTCCAAGCCGGTTTACCTTGGTGCCAGGGCCGATGACAATGTCTTTGCTGGGGTTTAGCTCGTATGTATGCCCTTGGGAAAATGGTATTCCGATGGATCATGTGGGACTCCCTTCACATCAACAATTACTTTGAAATCTTTCGTGGTGTTAAAGAAATTGCCAATCCTGTTGATCAATTCTGCGTTCTGATATCTCTTACATACCAGCGCTTCCTCTAAAAAATGCATCAGATCAATCTCATGTATTCACTTTGTATGTAGAAAACGTACGGAATTGGAGATGTTCGAAAACCAATTGTTCGGTGACCGGCGTCTGAGAACCGGCTAAGCGCCATTGAGCAACTTGTTTGGGAGCTATCTTATGGAAGACATGTCGATTGATCGATAGTCACTCTCTGTTTATAACTTCGGCGAGATGATAACAGATGATCAAAGATGGTACTGATCATCGTACAACCATCTATACCTATGCAATACACTTCTATCAGTATTCGTGGATTCTTCTTTTATTACAATGCCGATGTGATTTAGTTCCACTCAGCCCCATTCACGCAACACAATTCACATCCCAGGAGCATGTGCACATCTCCGATCTGCTCAGCGCTGGGCATCCAGCTTCCTCTTCCCCTTCGTATCTTCGGCGTAGTTTTCGTAGAAATTCTTATCCTCGTCCTCGCCTTCGGCATCCTCGCCCTCGTTCTCACCGTCGGTCAAAATCGCATTCCCGTATATGCCGGCTCCGCCCCCGGCACCCTCATCATCATCGTCCGCCGTATCCGCCTCCATCTGGTCTACCTGGTCCTTCAAATCCCTAACACGGCTATGGCTCTTGTCGCGCTCCTTAATCGACAGACCCTCGCGCAGCGAGCTCCCGCTGTTCGTGCGCTGCTTGCCATGACCCCCAGTGCTCCCCGCACGCTTCGGTCCACTCGATGCAGAGCCTCTCCGACCGGGACCGTCCCAGAAGTGATAGGCCTGAGAGTGGACTCCGTACGAAGCCGGGACAACTTCAAGCAGATCCCCTCGTGCCACCTCGATGGCGGGAATCTCGGATGCAGGGAGGCCAATTAGGTAGGCGAGAAGACAACGAATCACGGAAGCATGCCCGATTATAAGCAAGTCCTCCTGTTCACGTTCTAACTCGACAAGAATAGGTTCAACGCGGACTGATAGAAAAAAACAGGGTTAGTCCAGAGTTTTCACGATCAACAACAGAAGGGGTTTGGAAGGGTCGAGTAATCCTAAATTCGTTCGACTGAGAATTGACTTCAGAGGGTGAAGGTGATTTACTTCACTATCCGGAGAAATGCCCCTACTGTGAAAGCGCACAAGGACAACACTACGAAACTCGACCATGGATATAATACTCACTACATAGATCATGGTAGCTCTCCGCCCTCGGAGCTCGGAATCCATACGGATCACGCATGAAACGTTCCCATTCATCCGGATGTAAAGCCTGCGCTTTGTCTGGGGAAAGCCCATCCCAAATCCCCGGATTTATCTCGCTCATCTGAGGCTTCTCGATAACTTTCACACTCGAAAATAGTTTTGGTGTCGCAGCGGCCTGTACCTGCGTTTGCACGCCACGCTTCTGTTGCGCTTGTACAGCCTGAAGAGGGGATGGCGACGTCGTCGACGCAACTGCTTCAGGAAGGTGTAGAGATGGTATCTGGCTTAAGGATTGTACGGAGGCAAGTGAGGACAGGTTCTGGGAAGAAGCTGCTTGATGTGATGGATTGAGTGCTCCCAAGAGAGGGGAAGACGCGCTCGAAACGGGGGCCGACGCGCCAAAAGAGCTTGACGATATGCTAGTGGGAATGGAACCCGTTGGTGAAAGGAAAGGCCAAGCCGTGTGGTGCGCACGACGACGAGCGGAGGTCCAAATCTGAGTATGACGATCAGCTTTATGATAGGCTCGAGGGGCCGGAGTATATGGGTGCCTCTGTTCGAAGCAATGATAGATGGGCCTACCACGAGCTTGCGATCCTTAGGATCCAATCCCCTTTCCTTGAGTGCCTTAGCGCGTCGCTCCAACACAAACTCCTTCAGACGAGCAGCGTATTCCCACCCAGCAGGAGACAGATCAGAATCAGCCCTATATGAGTGCTCGATTAACGATTGGCCCGACTTATTTGATGTTTCAGTTAGTATCGTGAAGGATACGGGAAGCCCATAGAAGGGCGACTTACGCGGGCAAAGTAGATCGTCCGGAATCGATTGTGAATATTCATTAAGAAGAAGATTATGCGAGACTATGGTGGTACGAGTTGTACTGTCAGTGAACAGGATGCGTTTACACGTCAATGTATACAAACCTGCAAGTATCCGTAGATGCGCTGTATTGTGGCATTATTAAAACAGCCAAGATGTTTCTGAATAGTTGGGCTACTCACATTCACTTCAATCTTGTCACCAACCTGAATCACAATGAAGGTTTACATGGTAAAAGAGGGACGACTGCCAGTGCATCGACTCACGTTGGTAATTCGGATCGATGGCCACTCCGTCTCTTCCACAGGTTCATAATACTTCTCATGGTCTCGGATACGCTGA
This sequence comes from Trichaptum fuscoviolaceum, assembly GCA_910574455.1. Classification (NCBI taxonomy): domain Eukaryota; kingdom Fungi; phylum Basidiomycota; class Agaricomycetes; order Hymenochaetales; family Trichaptaceae; genus Trichaptum; species Trichaptum fuscoviolaceum. Next base: position 1,339,444 of record CAJSYZ010000010.1, on the reverse strand, counting down.
AAGTAATCCTTTACGGCCTCTTCAGGGTCCCAGCCTTTATACTAATCGAAGGACGATGAGTGAAATTGTATAATTGTATAGTTGTAATAAGTTGATGGACGTACATCTGGAGAAGAGATCTTCACACTCCTTATATTCGCCTCGACAATCTCTACATTATCACAGACACTTTCTGGAAAGAATTATCGTCAGGAACACGATACCCCAAACCCCAAGCAGAACATGGATTACTCGCCTAGGAAGATGACATGGATGCCAGCTTTATCAAATTTCTCTGCTAATGCCTTCCGAGATGCACGAGTCCCATTATTCGCATCGTATATAACAACTTGTCCGCCCCCCTCGAAAAAGTTCCATATTAGCTGCTCACACCCTTCTGCAATTGATTGTCGTAGCCGCTGTGTTTCGGGGCTCTTCTCGCCTGAAACGACACCCCAATCGATCCGGTCAGTTTAGTTGTAACGTCAACACCATACGACAGACCTAGCGTGAAATAGTCTTTGGGAAGCTGCTGAGCACCGCCGATCGACTTTCGACGGTAATCCCCTAATGAAATGACCTGAGTCTTGACGCCGAGCCATCGTAGATAACGCTCGAGTGAACGAGAAACGTGTGTCTTGCCACGCGCGGGAAGTCCAACCGTCGCAACCAATATCTTTCCGGCATGGAAGAGTAATCCAGATGCAGTGGTGAATACTGGTGCAGCCATTTGTGTTGTTTATCCAAAGACTGACTTGAAGCCTCTGTGATTGAGGACAAGAGTCGACTGCGAAGATCCCGGAGCAACTGGAGATGGGAGTCAGAGTCAAAGCAGCGCTGAAATTGCAGCACTATTCGGAGAAACTAAAAGGCAGCTAGATTATCACGATAATGTGTTGTAGCATTCCGAGTATAAGAGGGCCTTGAAGCCCTGTCCGAGTCGCCTTCATCAGGTACTAGTAGTAGTTCGGCCCGCCGCCGGAACGTCAATGAGTCGGACCCGAACACAACTTGAAGCAACCTCGTTCCCAGGGGTCGCCTGACGGGCTCCCCCCACTGGCATTAGTAATAATCTCCTAACAAGCAGTTAGTGGCTGTGAGTTCCTCACAGCAGAGCCCGCTACCCAGGGAAGGGTGCAAAGGAACTGTTATCTAGTTGCGCCTTGTCAATGGAGTAACTGCAGGCAAAGGTGGGAGGGGTGACTCAGTTGACCATTGGTAGTATGCATTTGCTGGAGTGAAGAAGTGGGCCATTACACACCCGTCCGAGGTGCACCAGATTGGCAGAAAATGCAGTAATGGGCCTGTTGCGCCACCACTGGCATCACGGTCCTATCACTGACCACTCCGGTGCTCTTCTCCTGCCTTTCCGTTTACCATGCAGGTCCTCCCTTCCCTTCACACCATGACCTGATGATAGCAATACATACAACATGTAAATTATCAAGTAGAGCTATAGGGTGCACAACAATGCTGAAAAGTGAAGTAGAGGGGTGATGCTTGTCCATGTACAGCAAATTAGTCACACCATTACCACAAATTTTGCAACAGATTCTCGCCGCAGCGCTCGACAAGTGTCATCACCCTTCGTCCATCTTGTCCCCACCTACCTTCCCCGCTGTATCCTTGTCCGGGGCTAACAGATGCTAAATCTTGCTCAGGCTCTTGAACAACATGTCACACGCAATGGCCAACATCTGTGCAGCCTTCATCTCGTCACCTGCCAGCCTATAGACACGTGCGAGCCGGAAAACAGCAGGAGGATGGAGTAGCAATCATGAGGAACATCGCCATCGTGGACCTCGAGCATCTGCGAGGATCTGGAAGATGTAAGGAATGAATTCTGCATAGATGATGGGTCAGTTGCTGTGAGTTCCTGAAAGGGAGGCTTCTCACGATCGATGTCCTGCTGTAGAATGATTGTAGATGGGTCAAACAGAGCCTGTTTGAATGTTGCCAGTGTTTGACGCGATGATTAAACCGTAAACCCTGTATAAGTCAATGATCAGGACATGTTGTATTTTTCGATTTGAAGATTCCTCACCTTATCTAAGCAGAGATACTCTCAAAGATATATTGATCGAAGTTTGGATTGTTTGGGTTCTTGTAGATCACAGCAAGGATAGCGACGAGACGGTGTAACAGTCGTTCATGTTCTGAGGCTATCGCCGACCTCGCAGTCAGAATAACACGCATGACACCTAGGAGTGGCACAGATACGATTAAGGAGAATCTATTCTCAATTGTGAGCTTACATTTCATTAGATGGTTGTTTTCTGCAACTTTTTCGGGCGTCCACCCACCTCAATCTTTGCGAGTAATGTGTTAATGATCTCAGGTGCAAGCTCTCGAATGTCTTCCTGGTTGAAGCTGCTGAAATCGTCAGAGGATATTCGCCTCAAGCAATCGCGTTACGCACAGGAAAGATGAGCCGCGCTTGATGAACAATATCGCTCAATGGTTGTCGCTGCATACGTATAGCAGACACAGTTCGTTGAGCGCAGATGACGAACGAGAAGAGGGAGGACGGAAAGGAGCTGCTCCTTTGTGAGCTGCATAGTTGATTAGTGCTCGTCTTGTGTGATTGAAAGATAGTCACGCACCTGATTTCGGAAGTACATAAAGCGAATCGCATCAACCTGGAAAATTGGATGCACGGAGTTTTCATCGGCCTGTAGGTCCTCGTATAAGTGCTGAGAAGAACTGGATGACATCCACAAGAGCATTCATGCTTGTTACACCTTGCTATTGATCGCCAATGTTATACACCATTCCTTCTGAATGAACTGCTTCACTCACCTGAGCGGTTGCACCAACCGTTGCCACCGCCGTGAGCAGATACACACTTTCATCCTTCCTCTTCCAGATCTCTTCATCTCCCTTCTTCCTGTTGTACTCCTCCAGTCCGTTGTCGATCAAAGTCAAGACGACTTCGGACGCCTCAGCCTCGAAACCTGAGGCAACGAGCGCACGGAGGACATCGGCTGCGGCTTGACGCCGCGTGGTGCTCTCCGCAGTCAGTCCGCCGATGGACAAAGAGGAGGCCGCGAAAGTAAGGTCGACTCGGACATACTCCAGAGGATCGTCCTCGAATTGCTCCACTTCGGGCTCTGCGGGTCGAGACAGTTTCACTAAAGATGGGCGTGATGAAAGAAAAGGTTTGCACACCTTCTAATGTGACATTGGGGACAACTACGCCTTTGATCAAAACATTGATCGCAAAACATTGATCGTCTCCCTCTCCGCGTTCAAAGATCGAATGGAAGGTGGTGTCGTGCAATCACCACTCGAGTCAAATGGTGCAAATAGTGACGAAGCAGAGAGCCTGAATGGCTAGAACGCGATGGGCGAAGTTTTAAGCGGAGTTGGAGTGGTTGGAGAGCTGTAAATGGCTGATGAGTTTATCGTTGCGAAGTTCCTTGGGAGTGATGCGAAGTGAGCAAAGAGAAACAGGAGAAACGGTAGCACACACCATGTCAGGTTACCCGGTCGCTAGCATCCCAAGCAATGGCAAGTACTAGCGCATGGTAGCTGGTGATATCACTGACATATGGGGTTGTCCTTCGGACGACTTCTCGACGGACGAATAGAGATCTCCAATTGCGTCGTTTCTCGCAAAAGTACTTACTATCCTTTTTTTCTGGAATTCATCTTCGGTTACGTCGTAGCCAGGTGCGTAGGAGAATTCCGGCTCTCCAGGTGGCACAGCGTACCCGACAAATATCTGCGTCTCGAGACTGGTAAATGCAAGGTGTACCTCCATTAATGTTACTTGCTGAACGAAAGAATGTGTTGTCGGCGTCGGCCTGTTTACCAGGCACCTCAGTTTATAAGCTGCATCGTATTCTGTCATGACAGTGTATCCGATTCATTTCCTTATTTGGAAGGGTATCCGATTCAATGCCATATTTAGTAGAATCTTCTCATGTCATTTCAGGTGTAAATATATATGTACAGTGCAAAGTTTGGTACAGACAGGTAAATAAATTTGTGTCGTGAGAGGGAGAGTCAATAAAGCAAGAAATCAAAGATTTGATAGCAAAATTAGAGAGAAATAGGAAACAGAAGGAGAGATATTATTAGCATAATATTATGTTTGAGATGTAACGGATACTTAACTTATTATTGGATACATGGCTTGTATCGGATACCTGAATTGTAACAGACAGCTAATCTGCATCGGATGCTCAAAGTGATGGAGGGCAAAAAAGGTCAGACAACAACTCTTGGAAGAGGGAGGGGGCAAAACTTACAAATGTAAGAAGAGTTACACAAGACTTGTTCCTGCGCTCCCGCTCACTTGCTTCTGTTGTTGTAATCTGAAAAGAAAAGCTTCCTCGAAGGATGCCATAGTGAAAATTTGGGCTGGCAGGTTCTTGTGGGAGAAGCCACCCTTGAGCTCGCTGAAAAGGCCCTTGCTCTAGAGAGACTCGAGTTGTCTAGGGACCGACAAGTCAAGCCCACAACCGAAGGGGGGCATAGCCTCTGATGAGTCGCCTTGACAAGCCCACAAGGAAGGCCAAGCCGACCAAAGTCTCCAAATAGTGCCACCCATGTAAATAGTCATTGAAGTGCACAACTCACCTACTTCCGTTCCACACCCCGGATGTCGGCAACAGCCAATGGGCTTTGATATAGCAGGTGGCATCTGCTGCTTTCAAAGTGAAACGCGTCTGCAAGGCCTTGAGCAGTAAGTCGGGTGGCACGAATAAGGCCTCGTCCGACACAGGTGTTGCAAGAAGTTTGACGTATCCATGAGGCGCTTGAGCTCACACAAAGAATCAGTTTCCGTCGTACTCGAGAAAAAGACAGACAAACCTTTCCGCAGCAATGTAGAAGGCGAAGGGGAAGAGAAAGCGTAGTTAATTGCCTTCGGGAAGCCTTAAGTGTTACTGAAATCACTATATTTCGGGTAGGCTTCGGCAGGTCATATCATACCATAAATGGAAGAATGGAGCCCGCCCTCATGCAAAGCACATGACTGACGCGTGCTTGTTTGACAGTCACAAGACCGTGTTACTCCCACGGTCAACTGAAGTTGCTCCGAGTTCCGGTTGCACCTCGCGTGTGGCTAGAGAGCACCGGGAGCTCTACAGAGAAGAGCATCCTTTCTTCTTTTGACGACAACTCCCCCTTTGATAGAATTTTTCATAGATCCGCTCAATTTCACGATCGTACAAGGTCTTGCTCCCGGAGGCAACCTGAGGGACGCCACGGACTACTCAAAGACTTTATTCCGGATGCACGAGGTCAAGTTCCTCATGGCACAGCTTGTACGTCCTTCCTTCCTCTGATCGAATTTGTTCTTCCGGCTGACACGCCGTGAACGTCATACAGGATCACAACATCTTCCACCGCGACATCAAGCCCGAGAACATCTTTCTGGACGAACACGGGCGATTAGCCATTGGCAATTTTGGACTAGGGTACGTATTCCAACACATCATGGGCAACGGTTTTGAGGCTATGGGAACCGACGACTTCCGGTGTCATACATCAGGTGAGTGACGCACTCCTGGGTATATGGCACCAAAGATGCCTTGCGATGAACACTTCTTGTATAAGGGTGTTATCTACCATTGGAGTACTCGATTCTTGGAGGCGAAACTATCGCCGCGACGCGAGGAGTTGGAAGGCGGTGCTTGGGTCGTTCTCGCGCGAAGGGCGGGTCGGAGGCGCCAACGAGCGAGATGATGGCGGGCGGGGTATATATGAGGGCAATAGTGAAGGCGTGCGTGCAGGAGAATGCTCGCGTTTTCGATCTCGGAGAGGAGAACGAGAGTCACGGTCCCGAGGCGCCCATCTCCTGCCACTATCTCGAATTGAGGTGTACGAGTCTATGACCGGAGGATCTGGCTTGTAGTGATCGGCTGAAGTCGACATTCATGAATCTCTGGTGCCTCCTCTTCTGTTATGTCCACCACTGCTTCTTTCTCGTCTGCGCCGCGGGTGAGCCTCATCATCTCTTGCCCGTCGTCCAGCCTCGTCCAGCCTTTCGTACATTCCCGGAGTCCACCTATCTCCTTTATCAGAAGAGATGTAGTCTTTCACTGATAATGGTTGTTTTGTTCTTGAAGGGGAAAGGAACTCTGAATTTCGCATTGGCATTCAAAGGCGGAGAGTGCGTTGTAGGTGAGGCACCCCTTTGGAAGAGTGAGTTTTATTCATATCCTGATGGCCTTCGACACTCACTGATTGACCCTCCAGCATCTGTTCCGTGGCCGTGATCGGAACCATCAACAGGGGACGGCTTCTCGACGACACTCTTTCTCCCAAGTAGTTCAGCAAAGACTTCTACCCGGCCTACACGTTGATACTAAGGTTACTTTCCAAGGACCTCGACCGTTGCATCTCGATGAAAGATGCTAAGGATAGCATCTTCTTCAATGATGTGTAAGTGGCTTGTCCTTCGAAGTATGCTTGTTAATGAAATTTACTACAGGAACTGGACTCAGGTTGCAAACAAGGTGAAGCTCCGAAAATCAAGACTGAAGCCTACATCAGCAAGCGCGTTCTCGTCGACAATCCCTATCAGCTTCAGCGCTGGCGCCCCATCCTAGCTGATTCCGCCTTCGTGTCAGCAGTTCGATTCGACAACGAGAAGAAGTTGAAGATCGAACAGCCCCCAGCCCGCACCCGCCGACTCGGTAGACATGCGTATGGAACGCCTCGCCATTGTAAGTAGTAAATAAGTAGTCTCATGTAATAGTAAATACAGGTTTTGAATATAACGCTATCCCAGCCCAATTTTTTTTACATTTTGCACCACACTTTCCAAATATGGTAAAGTATCGGATACCCTTCCAAATAAGGATTGAATCGGATACACTGTCATGACAGAATACGATGCAGCATATGGTGTGTGGTGATCGTGTTTACAGCCCATTAGGCGCCGCTCAAGCGTGCTTCAAGTTCGTGTCTGAGGTACTAAGCAAGACTATCGAAGCGCGAAGCGGAGGGAAATCATGATCATCGCTGCCGCTGTCGTGAGTGAGGGAACGTCCTGGACTTTCTCTTCCGTGTCCGTAGAGTCATCCTTCTCCAGGTAATGAGTGTGGCATGGTATGAAATGAGTGTAGTCCACCCGTAAGAACTGACTCTATAGAGTCAGTAATAACGAGGGTCAAGAAATACGCGAGAAGAACCTGCTTTAAAAGGTACTTTCGGTACCGAAAGTAAAAGTCACATGACATTTAAAGTTTTGGCAGAGAAAGTGGACAGTTGCATACGCCATAGGATACCCTGCTACCTTAAGGGTAGCGGGAACAAGCAGTTAGTGGCTGCGATTTCCTCACAGCAGAGCCCGCTACCCGTCGATGGGCGTGAAGTTATTGTAAGAGATTTACATACAGAAGTCTATTACTATCTATACATTTGAATCCTTCGCCAACTTCGACTGCCCGAGAAGGTGGCATGTAAAGTAGATGTCACCCTTAGCAACCGACACAGGTCTATGACTGTCAGTCACGAGCAAGCCAAGATCACATTGCTACAGATGAGCTTGAAATTGGGAGGTAGATGGTCGCAGGAATATGGAAAATAAACAGAAGCGCCTGATTGGCAGAAAATACAGTAATCTTTTCGCAACTTTGTGCACTGAGGTTGAGACAGCATCAGTAGAGATGAAGGTGATGGAAGAAAAAGATTGCGCACCTCGTAAATGTGACATTGGGTACAACTACACCTTTGATCAATACATTGATTGTCTCCCTCTCCGCAAACGTCGCCTTGTAGATTTCTGATTGAATGGCCATGCTGAGGAAGCGTGGTCCCTGACTGACCAGTCCGTCACATGCTACTCCAGATCTCTGACCTCCACCGAGATATCCCCACAGAGCTGTGGCCGGTACGGTATTCGAAGACGAGAGGGCCTCCGGGTATCGATGCGTATAAAGCTTGGCAAGCTCGAAGAGCGAAGTTTTGATTTGGGTGAGGAAAGAGGGAGTCGAATCGTCGGGATCATTGCGCATGTTCTCGAGGTCCCAAGCAAGGAACTTGGTGAGCACTCCCTGCTCAGCGCCAAAGAAAGCGGAGTGCGAGTCTTCAAAGGTGGGCGGCACATCCTGGCACGTCAAGTCGTAGAAAATTGACAGAAGCACGACCTGAGCCTGCGCCATCGCTGCAGTTCCCGATCCATTCAGAAGACTGGTGGCGGTGTGTTTGAATATTTGGAGGAAGGTGCCCGAGAAGCGGCGAAGTTGATCGTCGTGTAGAGCGAGTCCGAGCGTATTTCAGAACGCCAAGGCGCAAAGATTGAGTGGGCAGTTTCGAGAACGGAGACATTTGTTGGATAATTTGCAGCGTCGGGCGAGAGTGAAGAGACGAGCTGATCGATGAGATCTGGCCACTGCTCGGGGAATTCGTACTTTGCGACAATGGACACGGCCTCCGCAACCTGCGCTTATAATGTCTTGTCCGCTGAACTCGAAAGCGCGATCATTGCAGGGACCAGCTGACCCTTCAGCTGCGTCTTCCCTGCGTAGGCCAAAGGCGAGTCCTCATCCTCCCATCGCCGTTTGATCGTGTTCTTGAGATAGACGCTGGCTGCGAGCCGCACCGAACGGTCTTGGGAGACATTGAGTATGAGCTGAAGGAGGAGAGCAAAGAAAGCGGAGAGCGAGTCTTCAAAGGCGGGCAACAGATCCTGGCAGGTCAAGTCGTAGAAGATTGACAAAAACACAAAATATTAGCAGTGTCATGAACATGTAGGAATCAAAAAGAAACTCACAAGGACGCGTCGCCATTAGGAGTGTCAATACGTGAGTCCGACTCTGAGGAAAGGAGAAGGAAGAGTGCACACGTTAAACGTTGGCGACGATGGCGAGGAGTAAACGCCTTGTCTCAGATTGCGTCATCATTAGTAATCAAATCCATCAGAACTTTCTAATAGAATGCCTTCTTTAACAGGCAGGTTTAACTTATAAGGCAATTTCACGTGACCTTTTGACTTTTGGCAGGCGCTGGACACGGTTGCATACCCTAAGAATACCCAGCTACCCAAGGGGTAGCGGGAACAAGCAGTTAGTGGCTGCGAGTTCCTCACAGCAGAGCCCGCTACCCGCGGATGGGTGTGAGGTTATTGTTAGAGAAAAAAAACATTTTTCTTCTTTACATCTGTACATACAATATTCTACTATGTTACAAGCAGACAAAATTCTATTATGTTAAAATTACACACCTGATTTCGGAAGGAGTACAAAAAGCAAATCACATCAACCTGGAGAATTGGATGCACGGAGTTCTAATCGGCCTGTAGGTCCTCGTGCACATGTTGCGAGAAGAACTGCACGACATGCACCATTCGTGCTTGTAAGACCTTGCTATAGGTCCTCAAAATTATTGACTGTTCCTCCAGAACGATTTGCATCACTTACCTGAGCAGTTGCACCAACAGTTGCCACTGCCGTGAGCAGGTACCCACTCTCATCCTTCCTCTTCCAACTGTCCTCGTCTCCTTCCTGTTGTAATCCTCCGGTCCGTTCCCTATTAGCGTCAAGACGACTTCCGTCGTCGTTGACTGCGGAGGGAACCACGTGGCGACAAACTGCGGCCGATGTCCTCCGTGCAGTCGTTCCCTCAGGTTTCGAGACTGACCGATGGACCAAGAAGACGCCGCGAAAGAAAGGTCGACTCAGACATACTCCAGAGGATCGTCCTCAAATTGTTCCGCTACGTGTTCTGCAGGTCAAGATAATATCAGTAAAAAGATGAGCGCGATGAAAGAAATAGTTTGCACACTTCGTAATGTGACATTGGGGACAACTACGCCATTGATCACAACCTTAATCGTCTCCCTTTCCGAAAATGTCGCCTTGTAGTTTCCTGATCGAATGACCGTGCTGAGGCAGTGTAGTCCCTGACTGACCAGCCCGTCACATGCTATCCCACATCTCTGACCTCCACCGAGATGTCCCCACAGAGCTGTGGCCGGTACGGTATTCGAAGACGGGAGGGCCTCCGGGTATCGATGCGTATAAAGCTTTGCGAGCTCGAAAAGCGAAGTTTTGATTTGGGTGAGGAAAGAGGGAGTTGAATCGTCGGGATCACCGTGCATGATCTCGAGGTCCCGAGCAAGGAACTTGGTGAGCACTCCCTGCTAAATCTTCAAAATGGGAGGCAGATCCTGGCACGTCATGTTGTAGAAGATTGACAGAAGCACAACCTGAGCCTGCGCCATTGCTTCAGTTCCCGACCCCTTCAGAAGATTGGTGGCGGTGTGTTTGAGGGAGGTACCCGAGAAGCGGATCAAAATGAAGTTGATCGTTGTGTAGAGCAAGTCTGAGCGTATTTCAGAACGCCAAGGTGCGAAGATCAAGTGGGAAGTTTCGAGAACAGAGACGTTAGTTGCATAATTTGCAACGTCGGGCGAGAGTGACAAGTCGAGCTGATCGATGAGATCTGGCCACTGCTCGGGGAAATCGTACTTGACAAGAATGGACACGGCCTCCGCAACCTGCGCTCGTAATGTCTTGTCCGCTGGACTCGAAAGCGTGATCATTGCAGGGACCAGCTGACCCTTCAGCTGCGTCTTCTCTGCGTCCGCCAAAGCCGAGTCCTCATCCTCCCATCGCCATTTGATCGTGTTCTTGAGATAGACACTGGCTACGAGCCACACCGAACGGTCTTGGAAGACATTGAGTATAAGCTGAAGGACGAGAGCAAAGAAAGCGGAGTGCGAGTCTTCAAAGGTGGGCGGCAGATCATGGCAGGTCAAGTCGTAGAAACAAAAACACAAAATATTAGCAATGTTAGGGACATGTAAAATAGATGAAAGAGAAATCAGTATAAAACCACGAGGACGCGTCGCCATTAGGAGTGTCAATATGTGAGTCCGACATAAGTACAAGAAAGACAAGGACAGCGGTGGTTGACGGACAAAGCGCGATGTCTCAGATTGTGTCATTATTAGTAATAATCAAATCCATCAGAACTTTCGAATGGAACGCCTTCTTTATTAGGCAGGTTTAACTTATAAGGCAATTTCACGTGACCATTTGACTTTTGGCAGAGAATCCGTACGGTTGCATACCCTAAGAATACCCAGCTACCCAAGGGGTAGCGGGAATTAAGTGTTTGTACAAACAAGACATAACTTAACGAAATTGGAAGGGGAGCCGTCAGGCGACCCCTGGAAGAACTAAGTCTCGCGCTTCCCGCCCTTCGGAATTGCCCGTGTTGCGGGCGGGGTGTTTTCGTGTGTTTGCCGCGCGTTGGGCGGTCTTGCTTACATGTACAGTTCTTCCAGGGGTCGCCTGACGGCTCCCCTTCCAATTTCGTTAAGTTATGTCTTGTTTGTACAAACACTTAATTAGGAGATTATTACTAATGCCAGTGGGGGGAGCCCGTCAGGCGACCCCTGGGAACGAGGTTGACATTTACTTGAGTTCAAGTCATAAGAATAAAGAAGGACTTCGACCATTCTCAGTTTCCTAGTGATAGTGAAGGAATGCTCTGCTAAAGTAACTCATATACGATTGAAACGGCAATGAAGACGGCAATGAGAAGGGTGCATAAAAGACTAGATTCTAGAGTCATGTTCGTACAGCACATATTTAGTATGACATTGACCTATCCACACAACAACTCTCCTCGCATTTCATTCCGATTATACCCCACGCACTTGCGAACTCCGGAAAGATGGCATTTTTCGTACTGGGGAGATCAGAGGTACGTCCATCTACTAATTGCACGGCTAGCTGCGCTCCTGACTCAGGCTGTAGTACTTGCTGCTGCTTGGCCTCCATTCTAATCTGGGCGAGGTATCTGTCAAGAACGGTGTGATGTCTCTTGCTGACTATCATCAACAATTTGGCAACGACTAGTGTGAGCGAATGACAGGTGATTAATGGAAATACGTCCATAGGATTGTTGATGAATACGACCTTCGCGGTCTTGACCTTGGCCAAAGACTCCGTTCGCCAGCACTTCAATATATTTAGACGATCGAACTTGGTGACATCTATTTCCCTTGGGTACCCAACCGCGTGCCAAACCATTACATAGAATATAGACTCCAAGTCGTGGCATAGGTGGTGTTGGTAGCCTGGCGAGTCCGAATCGAAAGTCTCGACAGACATGAAGGTGATTGTCCTTATACACTCCTTCCGGACATCAATAGTGAAAGCGTTCCTAGATATAATGTCTTTTGAAAGCGATGAATCCGTATGTGAACACATCGGCAGATGTGGTGGATGATTGTCAAGTTGAACGAACAAGACACGACGGCCAAATAGTAGTACCGAAAAGGAAAGTACTAGTCATCAACTTCAAGTTCAAGTTCAAGTTGCTTCACGCCCGAAAGTTTTGTTCCTTTTGCTAACTATACTTCACAAATATTAGATCCCAGTGAAAATGACAGCGTAAATATGGAGGAAAGGCTGAAAGCATTGTGCAAAGCAAAACGCGCAATCGGGGATCCTGTTACTTGGAAATAGGCAGTAATACAACAACTCTTCTGGCATTTTATTCCAATTATGCCCCAGCTGGAAAGTAGAGTACAATTAGAACCGTAATAGCGACACCCACTGGCAAGCAATACCACACAACAACATTCCTGGCAATCCTTTCCAATGACACCCCACTCTGCTGCGAAGGTCGGGAAGATGGCAATAGATGGGCTCGATATCTTGCGCGTTCGTTCTGAAACGACTGCTTGTTCTCCATGTTGTGACATGATGGCTCTAGCCTCTGATTTCATTCTGTCGTGTGATTTCTGCAGTGTAGATTGCAATATTCCGTTGAAAAGGTCTCGCAGCTCAAAGGCAATCAAGCGGAGAGGAAGATTGTTGATATGATTGAGGATATCCCATGCACTGGTAACAAACTGTATCTTTCGGGTCCTAACCGTGGCCCAGGGTCCTGTTCTCCACGCCTCCACGCTGCTGATCTTGTTTCTGACCATATGCTGACCCTTCTCTTGGTGGAGGTTCGTGCATATTTTGTATCGAATTCCAGTCCCATGCCAGACGACGACATAAAAAAGAGACTCCAAGTCGTGGCATAGGTCGAAGCTTGGTGAAGTCGAGTTGAGTAGCTCGATAGCCAGGCGGAAGAGTTCCCACTAGCAGCCTGAGACCGTGACAAGCCTCAAGCTGCTCCGAGTCGCCACCTGTAGTGACTAGCGGCGGGCGTTCGCAGTAGGTCTTCGGAAGAAAACATGATTAGGTCAAGTCGATTAAGAGGTCAAGTCGAATAAGATCAAAGCGTTCAGACCATCGAACTCAGACAACTAAGCTTCACTTCACACGGATACGAATATTTGCCAAATTATCCTCATATGACAAGTTGAAGTGTCAGCTACAAAGTTACAGCGAGACAGATCACAACGTACTGGGATATTACAAAACGGCGTAAAATAGAAGCTCCAGAAACCCGTATACTTCAGCTCGGAAAAATCAGCAACGCTCCTCACGTTCAAGTTGTTCCTATTGCAAACTATACTTCAGTAACTTCACTAATGATAGATTTCAGTGAAAATGACAGCGTAACAACGGAGGAGAGGCTGAATATTGTGCAAGCAAAACGCGCATTCGGTGGATCTGGTACAATCAGTATCTTGGTAGTAATGAACTAAACACAACAACTGTCCTGGCATTCTACTCCTATTATGCCCCAAGCCCTCGCAAACTCCGGGAAAATGGCATCTTTCGGGCCAGGTATAACAGGCGTAACCTGGGGTAGTGGCCACCATACTGGCTGCGGTCCTGTGTATTGCTGAATTTTGGCCTCGCCTCGAGCTTCATTTCCTCCAGGTAGAGGCCTCGTGAAAGTAACGCCATCTGTCTGGTGGAGAACAGATCAACCATTCGAAGGGTGATTATTTGAAGAAAAGGAGAGGTGATAGAATCGATTACTGGCATAGGCCGGTTGATAAATGCGACCTTCGCATTGGCAACATGGGTACAAGACCCTGTTCTCCAGTCCTTCAACATGTCCCTCTTTTTTTGATCGGTATTAGGACCATTGACGTCGGCTGGATATATGCCTTTCATGTGTCTGTACCCGAGTGTGTGCCAGATTATCACATAGAAAATGGTTTCCAATTCATGGCTTAGGAGATGCTTGTACCCCGATGAATGACGCAAGTCAAGAGTTTCGATGGCCATGAAGGCAATTGTTCCTGGAGACTCTTGTCGAATATCATCAGGGAAAGCAACTCTATATGTGGCCTCATCGGTGGGTGGAATCGGGTATCATTGTTGAGATTTCATGACAACTTGAAGTTATGATGAGCATAAGATCAAAGAAGCGATTTCCAGAGAGGCAATTTGTTACTTCAATTTCAGATGCTCGAACTTCAGTATGGTAACAATAAGACATTGGTTTGAATGCTATACAAGAAACAGATTTGCAATGCAGACAACAGTATAGATGCAAATGAACGTCTGGAACAGCTAGAACAAGCAAAGCAGGGAATTAAAAGGGATCTCTGGTGAATGTTGATCCAGAGGACGACTCGAACACAGTACTTAGGTTAGCTAAGCTACACAACAACTCTTTCCACAATTCATTCCAGTGATCCCCCATGCTTTCGCGAATTTGGGGAAAATGGCAACATTCGTATCACGGACAACAGGAGTTGGCAACTGCACCCCTGGCTGCAGGTTTAGTTGCGTCTTGGCTTGCAGTTCCAAACGAAACCGATCAAGATCTTCCGAAACGGATGCCTGATCTCTAGCCCTGATCACATCCACCAAATCGGCGGCAACTACAGCGAGCAGAGGGTGTATGATTGATCGAAGAATATCCAGAGGTCGGTTAACAAAAGCGACTTTCACAGTCATGACTGCGGACCAAGGCCCTATTCTCCAACCTCTAAGTACATCTCGCTGCCTTCGATCCTTGTTGAATCGATTGGTTTCGGTAGGGTATATGTTCATCTTATGCCTATACCCGACTCCGTGCCAAACCACGACATAGAAAATAGACTCCAAATCATGGCAAAGGTGATGCTTGTAACCTGGTGTCTTCATGTCGAGAGTCTCGATTGCCATGAAAGGTGTTGTTCCCGAACGATCTTCCGGACGAGGGTGGACAATATTAGGAACAGCAGCCTCACCCTGTGGATTATCTTGGGGAGGAGTAGACCCTACTGTTATCTCTGATTGGGGTTGAATGTCTTCTGGGAATGTAGCCAAGTCGAAGTCGATCAACGTAGCAATTTTATGGTCGTCTTTCTCGTAATATGCCATGTTGAAGATACTGATATCCCGGTGAAGAAGTTCCTTCTCCGAAAAGAGCTTGTGTACATCTGCCGAGAACAGCTGAAGAGACTCAAGCATCACGAATACAACTAGGAGGACTTACAAACAACGAACTGAGGGATGATCGCACTGAACTCATCGTCCTCTAGGTCTTCGATATTCTTATACTTGCGCATAAGAATGATGCGTAGCTCCCGCTCGTCGGATGGCTTGGAGGGAGGATTTGTGCATGCCGTCTTGAGGCTTGATGAAGGCGACTTCTCGGTTAGAACAGCTACCCCATAGATCTCTGGTGAATGCTCTGCATCGACATCCCGCGCCATAAGAATCGCTTTGTCTTCGCGTCTCCTGCCCTTCGTTTGCCATGAGAGCTTAAGCACAAGGTCAACTCCGCATCCCTCGGGACGCTTCACGTCATATACCGCCGTCGCTCGACCCATTAGACAGTACTCCGTGTGTATGCAGCCCCCCAGCTCCAAGACAGTGTCAGACTTGAGGTCAAAATTGTCGCCCCCATTGATTGCATCCAGTTTGACGGCCAGTGGTTTCATTTCTTCACGCTTGGTATCGAAAGGATCACAGAACTTGATATCTGTATTAAAACCAAGCTTTTCCGGCTCTCCCGTCTGCATGGAAAACAAGACTAGGAAGACAGCGAATGATTCGGGTTGTTCGAGGATGTCGATTTCTTCCGAGATGACGTACGTTGAACGTGAGTAGTACGTTAACCGCAGTTTAGTAGACTGTACGGTTGCACCGAAGGCGAATGTACGGTCTGAGCGTTCACTCATCACTTCTGCAATATAGTTTGCGAGTTGCACCTCTAATTGTCCTAAGTTTCCTGCCCCTGGGTGACCCCGCGCAGCTGAGTTCGAAGTTGGGTGTGTTGCTTGACTAGTAGAGGATGTGGCCGCGCTCGTTCGCCGAATAGCGGAATGACCCTCTGAAGTAAGATCCTCAAGCTGAACCGGTTCTGGAACCAGAGCTTCCTTCATAATTGCGTCAGGGGGACCCATTGACTGCCGTCCACTACCCATTTCCGGAGCATCGACGCCATGGAAAGGAACAGTTGGTTTTCGATGTTTCGAAGAAATTCGCTTCCCTTTCGATCCTCGACCACTTCTTCCGCGCGATAAGTTTCGTTCGGAGGGATGCGCGGGTGCAGTGCCCCCAACGCTCGAGACGAGCGACCATGTTGTGGCAGAAGAAGACCCTTGGCTTCTTCCAGACTTTAACACAGGTTGTACCGGTACACCTGAGGAGCTTGCCTCTGCATTTATCGAAACATTCTCCGTAGAGCCTGATGGTTGTCGTTTATTACCATCGACTACCGTCCCCGCTTCATGTTCATCCCGAGTGCGTTTCGTACCAGCAGAGATTTTAATTTCAGTGTCCTTCTTCTTCAGCTTCTTTTTAAACTCCAACACGCATAACATGTGGTGCCATTCCACGTTTGTCATCGTGAGCTGGGTATCACCATCATTCTCCGGTACAATCACGAGGTCTGGTTTCCGCTGCGCAAAGCGGCTTTTGACGTAGGTGTCTCCATCGAAAGCGAGAGCCTTAATCCGTCGCCCGTTTTGATGACGTTCAAGCACCATGTTACTCATCTTGGCGAATGGCTTGTACATTTCCGGCTCCTCCTTCTCAGCGAAGAAGGCGAACGATTTTTTCGCGCTCAGATAGTCAGGTGAACTGTGGACAGAAGCTTGCCTCACGATGGTCTTCAAAGCTTCTAACTCGTGCGGATGTACATCAAAAGCACACGTCAAGAAGTCCTCGAAAGAGATGTCACTATACCGATGTCGAGTGAGCTCGGTCTTAAAGTCTTCATCGACGCTCTGATGCGTGAATCTATTCGAGACTAAGCGAGGCTTCGTAGGGGTTGAATGATGGCTAGTTGCAGCAGAGGTAGCTGTAGCGGAGGTACTTTGAGCATTGACTGACGACCAATCCGAACTCATGATCTCCTAGCAGAAGCACCCGCGGTCAGTTAGTAGCTAGCGAGCGTCAAGTAACTTACTTTGTTTAAGAGACGGGCTCAATGATGGATAGAGATTGTGGTTGTGGATAACCCAGTCGCGTCCAAGTTGGGCAACAACGCGTCCAAGCTTTAGTTACATAAGCCCCACCATCTCCTTCAAGTTCGCTTCTGACTTCGTACCCTACCGACTCGTGCACACTTGAATCTACGGTTATATCATGAACAGAAAAGATGACCGTCGCGCAGTAGCTGCTAGACACAGAAGCTTTCACGGTGGGGTTGCGGGCCAGGCGATGAAGAAAGGGGTGCAGCCGGCGCCGGCTTGGAATGAGAGGAACATGCCGCAAGGTGCGCCCGGAAGCAAGATTTTGTTAAGCAATCTCCCGAATGATGTCGGCGAGGAGGAGGTTTTGGTGAGCTCTTGTTTCTTTCTTTGCGGGTAGAGTCAGAAAGTCCGATATAATTTCTGGAAAGATGGGACGTGACGGACGCGTGAAGCCATGCGTCTTCAACCTTCAAACAAATAGGTTATAGGACTGTCTCGACGCGATGAAAGAATGACATGAGTCCCAACTGACTGTCTATATCTTCTCCCTATCTTTCGGTCCACATCCATGGTATGATAATCATCTTATGCCGGGGTCGGGCCATTCAGGATTTAATGAAGAAAACAATTGGACCGGTTGATCTGCGGTCTTCTTTCATGGCGTACAGCTCCAAGGGGATACCGATGGGTGTAGCCGTCGTTGCTTTTGTGCGTAACGGGGACGCGGTCAAAGCACGGAAGAGCTATCATGGGAAGGTCATAGACGGTAGTGCGTGTCTTATACTTAAACAACTCAAATATCCGTGTTCACATAGTACATCTTATTAAACATACGACTTTGGATGGTACTCTCTCGCCGGCCCTCGATATCATATATCATAGAACGAGCAATCAGACTCGAGCTCATTTTAGACAAGGATGAACCCCCTCGCCCAGAAGTCTTCCAGACGGAGAAAAGATCTTTCGTGCCTTTAGACCAACGTATCGGCCCACAGATGGGCGTTTCAAATGGCCAACCAAAAGCTGCAGCGATTAAGCCTATACCTACGGGCCCTGCTAATCGACCCGGAACGAAGTGCGTATAGCTACTTATACCAACGTGGACGTGTCCAAACTAACTATTTTCCTCGACTGTCCCAGGAGACCGCCGCAACCCCTACCTCCGCAAAGAGCGCAGCCAGTTACGCGGACGCGGGTAAAGAAAGGACCAAAACGAGTGAAGAAGACCATCGCCGATCTTGACGCAGAGATGGAAGAGTACAACGCTCAACGACTACCCAGCTGAATTACGCGTCTCATCTCTCAATTGCATGTCGAGAATTACACTAATATTCACCTTCATCCGCCGTTTCTGCTGTCTTCTTCATATGCCAATGATTTACCCTGACCACCGTCCGCGCATGTTATCATCCTCTTCTGCTCGTCCAATCTCCCGATCACCAGTGTATTAATAGATTCTCTTTGCAATCTTTCCCGCTCTCCCGCTCATCATCAACTCCTCATCCACTCTTGGAGAACATCTCAACTGGCTGATGACTTACGTATGTAGTTGATCCTCTTTACTTTAATTAACGAAGATAAATAACGACTAACCATCAGTAATCGTGACAGTGCTATAACAAAACATCACCTGTGCTTCATTTTCCTCGTAAATCCCATACTAGAACCTACTCGGAAATGAAATGAGGTTTCAAGTATTCATTGGTGTGATCCACCCACCCGGTGTTTCTGCTCTGCCATTTATCCCTTCCAAGTCTATGCGATGCTATCTCTTTCTCTTTCTCTGTTCATATTTTTATTCATTCGTCGGTTTGAAAAGAGCGTAATGCACCTCCATAATCAATACAGAACCTTGTCCTGTATACATATATGTCTCCCATATCTGAAAAGTTACCGCGGCGAGGCTATAAAACACGGGTAGAGTTAAGGAAGACGAGAAAAGAATGAGATGGGATGTGGATGAGCGGGGGAAATGGAGTAGAGATTGCTTAATGTACATATTGGATTCGCTATGATATCTTGAATATATGAATAAATAACTGAAGTGGAAGAGTAGAAGTAACAAACACCGAAGATACCAGATGTCTCGTGGAAGCGATCACTGGCAGACTTTGGGAACCCTCCGCCGGAATAATAACTTTGCCTTTGGGTTGGGTATGAACGCGGCGCCCATGTTCACGTTCTTGGGCCGCACACCGTCTTCGGTCTTCACATCATAGTTTAGCAACAGATAGGCCATCATCCTCTTTATCTCATTCACCGCGAAGAACCGACCGGGGCTAAACATAAGAGAGCTCGAATTAGACGATCATATCGAGTCACAGATATGAGAACGAGAGTAGCGATGCTCACCAGGTATGCCTGCCGTGTCCAAACGCTAGGTAATCCGCACTCGTGGCGGCCATAAGGTGCGCCGTCCTAGACTTACTATCAAACGTTATTTCGTTGTCACCACCCTCGTTCTCCTTGATAAACCGGAATCCATCGAACTCCGACGCGTTTGTGTACTGCGCGTCGTTGAAATGCATCTTATCCGCATTGACGGAGACTATGCTTCCTGCTGGGAGGAAAGTTCCATCGGAAAGCGTGTAGTCGACCATGGCCTTGCGAATCAAAGACACTGATTTCCGTCCCAGCGTTATTCACCTGGAATTTTGTAGATAGTTGGTATGGTGACTTACAGCCGGCCAGCTGACTATACCGTTGAGACTCCTTCAGAAAGCTTTCGAGTTTGCGCATCTTCATTACCGAAGACTTCGACCAGCCCTCTTCTGCGATGATGCTCTCAATCTCTTTACGTATGGGTTCAATGTACTCCGGACGAGATGCTAGGTCAAACAAAGCCATTGTAAAGGTCTATGTGCCATTGAGCATGAGCTCGTATGGAACAGCTCAAGCTAATCCCTACTCACGCTGGTGATGGTAAGAGTGGCTGCAAGGCTCATCATCAGTATTCGTCTAGTCAGTTGCTCGACAGTGCGTTCCTCCTCAGGCGCATCTTCGAGGAGCCACTGAAGGAGATCGGACTAGCAGGACAAGCTTCAAGTGAGAAATGGCGCTATTTCAACTCCCGATAGTAGCGTGTGGATGATCTTACAGGTTTCTCGGGCCACTCTTTGCCAAATTCGTTAAATTGGCTGAGACGATACTCGATGGTTGGGCCAAGGAGCTTCATGGCCCGCTTCAGATGGCTTTGCGTGGACCGAATTAACACATTTGCTATCCTAATATCACACTCATTAGTGCTTATACCATGCAGAACCCATGATATGAATATATGCACGTACGGTTTGAGGAAATCAGGTAAGAAGTTGATGATTTGACCTTTTATTACAACGGCTTCCGGCCAATGTTCAGCAATGTACAAGTATTCAGGGTTCCTGCCTGGGTACTGTTCGTCAGTAACCAGTAATAAGAGGAGCAGAGGGATATCAGTGAGCTACATACAATGAGGAAGACCGACAAAGGCACGGGCACTCGCTCTCGTTACGATTTCGGACACTGGCTTAAAAATTGGATATGCAGTCCAGTCTAAAATCACATTTAAGGTGAAATTTATATTCATTGAGGGCATGAATAACGCTTACCATCCGTTGAAGCAGGAAAGTGTTCCGTAAAGCCAAGCTCAATTTCCTCTTGCATCCCATTGAATAAACGATTGAGATTTCGCGTTAGTTGGTGCAGTATGACGGGGACGTGATAGGGTGTTGTGATTATAGAGGAGCCGACTGTCCAGCGAGACAACAACACCTATGATATGGTAATGGGTAAATCTCCGCGTAACAAATGAGCTCAATGGAAATGTATCACATTGTCGAGTGCTCCGTTAAAAGAAAGCTTGTCCTCAGGAGCATTCTGGATCTCCGTAATGAGCTCGGGTTTATTTACCACTATGTTCCAGAAACCGATGTCGGGAACTTTGAATGTATCTCCTTTATACTAAATGGAACATTTTAATCCTGTCAAAACCCGGTAAGAGACTAAGATTTGGTATGTTACAACCTTCTGAACGCCTTCTCTAAGGAGTTGTTGACCTTTCGCCAGAAATTTGGCTGTTCCGAAATAAAACGCGAGCCACACGGTAGGTCCCATAGCCGGGACATTAACCTTCGTAGGAATTACATTTGTATTAGTACCGGTCTATGCAATAGGGTTGAAAATGACGTACATCATGTTTACGAGCTTCAACATACCGAGACGAAGTATACAACAATGCAATCGTCACTCCCGCAATGTAGGTGAGATTATGTCCTTCAGAGGGGTTGCTGAATACACCAATCATGATGTGCTAGTGATGTCTGGCAACCAGCTCACAGGGGGGTTTTTATACACCCAAGAGATCGCGCAGCAGTGATACCCGTTATGACTCGACCATCATGCTGCAAGACTCGGAACCAATCCCGGTTTTAATCTTTCGACCTATCAAAAGAGCACTGAGTGAATGGGCCGTTTTGCTTCGAATCTCCTGGATGATCCGATATACTTGTCTTCCTATGACAATTGAGAAGGATGTGCACACGACGGCTATGAACTCAATAACAGTATGACGAGTCGGACAAAGTGGAAGCGGACAGTCGAGTTGCCGATGCACTGAACTTGAAGACGACGTAAGCTTCGGCAGTCACATCGGGGATTGCCGATCCACAATCCCTGAATTTATTTGTTGCTGTCGGACTCCAACTAGAGGCTCTTTGGATGGTCTCGGAGTCTCACTATACTAAAATCTATGTTGGTCATGACCATATCACAGACGTCTTTTCTAACAAAACGTGTTCATTGACGTTAAGATGTTACACGAAGTATAAAATTGATCAAAACCTTAAGTAACAACACCATAGATATTCCGGTGTGTTCTTTCCTAAGTCGAAGATGCAGGGGACGGGCGCCTCTTCCTGAACAACACTTTTGCCTTCGGGTTAGGTGCAATGGCCGAGGCAACGATGAGGTCTTTCGGGCGCACACCTTCCTCTTCTGTCCGAATATCGTAGTGCATCACCACGTACGCCATCATCGCTTTCAGCTCATTCGCCGCGAAGAACCGACCAGGGCTATATCATCATAGAACAAAAAGTAAGCTAGTGGTCTAGATATCAAATATCTTGTGTAAACAGTGTTAACGCACCAAGCATGCTTTCCATGCCCAAACGGCACATACTCCACGCTTGTCGTGACCATCTGGTGCTTCACCGAGCTCTCGCTCGCAGCGGCCTTCTCATCGTCTTCCTTGCAGAACCGGAACCCGTCGAATTCGTCTGCATGCGCGTAGTTTGAGTCGTTGAAGTGCACTGCGTCGGCATTGACAGAGACAAACGAGCCCTTCGGAAGGAATGTCCCGTCAGACATCCTGTAGTCGGTGAGCGCCTTGCGCGTCATCGAAACTTTGGAAAAAATAGTATTCTTAGTTCAAGATGTCTGGCAGAGACTACGTATTAAACCACCGGAATAGATACGCACTCATTCCAATCCCCGTGTAACGCTGAGACTCCTTCATGAAACTGTCCAATTTCCGCATTTTTGTCATTGATGGCTTCGTCCACCCCTCCTCCGCAATAATGCGCTCGACCTCTTCTCGTATCGGCTGGATGTATTGCGGTTGTGCAGCCAAGTGGTATAGGGCGTGTGTGAAAGACTGAAAAAGGAACGTCGTCAGATTTGTAAATTAGATAGATATTCATCATGAAGGAGAAGCACTTACGGTGGACGAGGTATGGATAGCTGCGAAGTTTATCGTCAGGATTCTCCGTGTAAGTTGGGCAACCGTGCGCTCCTCTTCGGGCGCATCGTCGATAAGCCATTGTAGCATATCATTCTTGGCCAGGACACATGGTCAATTTGACTCATTTCCCCAACAGTTCACCAAGCAGAGAAAGTAACTCACGGGCTTATCCAACCATTTCTTGCCATATTCTTCAAATGCCTTCAAGCGAGGTTCGATAATCGGCTGGAGGTGTCTAATGCCCCGCTTTATTGCGCGGTCTGTTGTCGTCATCAAGTTTCCTATGATTCTGATTCATCGATTTTAAAAAGTTGAAAAAGAAAATATTTGAGTGAAGTCAATGATCCCTCGTGTGAGCGCAGCAAAGGGACGGGAGCGCACGGTTTCAAGAAGTTCGGGAACATGTTAATGATTTGCCCTTTCGTCACTACGTCGATTGTGAATGTAACATTCAGGTCTAGATAGTCTGGGTCTCTGCCTAGACGGGGAGAAGGACGGTTAGCAAGGGCAGGTCGGAGTCGATGATGGCCTCAACATACAAAGAGGCAGTCCAACGAAGATTCGATTACTGGTTCGGCCGACGATCTTCATGACTGTGTCGTAAGCAGGCAAGGCGGTCCAGTCTATTCGCAGACGTGTCGGAGAGCGGAAATGCAAAATTCGACAGTCAATGAATTATGTAGATCAACTAAACTGTGTCAGATGACTCACCATCCGTGGCTGGGATTATCTCCTCGAAGGCAACTGTAATCTCGTCTGTCACATCCTTAAACAATCCCGCAAGACTTCGCGTAAGCTGTGAGCGCACGATGGGAATATGGTACGGGACTGCCGAGACGTTCGAGCCTAAAGTCCAGGGTACCGCAAGTGTCTACCAAACGGTAAATGCAACCAGCGTGTTAGAGAAGCAAACGGGAGTTGCAGCCTATCAACTCCACCAGTAGGCGGCAGCAGAGGACATCAAGAATGGTAAGGCTACGCACGTCGTCCACTGCAGCTTCAAACGACAAAACATGATCCGGCGCCTTTTGTATCTCCTCGATGAGCTCCGACGTGTTCACGATGACCATCCATTTGTCTAGCGTAGGGATTTTGAATGTCTTCATGTTGTACTGTGCAGCAGAAGAAAGGAAGACCAGTGGCGATCAGTCTCTTACGACATGCTGTCATCACGATACTTAGTATTCACCTTTCGTACACCCTCCCGGATCAGAGTGCGCGCATCCTTGAGGTATTGTATTGCACCTCTATATGATGATAGAAAACCTGTAGGTCCGAGTGCGGGCACCTTAACCTGCCAATATACGTCAGTGGGACAGATCGCAAAGTCC
The DNA here is from genome assembly GCA_910574455.1 of Trichaptum fuscoviolaceum. Classification (NCBI taxonomy): domain Eukaryota; kingdom Fungi; phylum Basidiomycota; class Agaricomycetes; order Hymenochaetales; family Trichaptaceae; genus Trichaptum; species Trichaptum fuscoviolaceum. The sequence continues at coordinate 1,315,185 of CAJSYZ010000010.1, read as the reverse complement.
GCGAAAATGTAGAAGTGCTTACATCGAGTTTCCTAGCTTGGAGATACTGGAAGAAAGTGAAGACGGCGACTAGAGAAAGTCCGATGGTGTAGCCATTCAAGGCACTTGCGCCGGCGAAACCAGCATCACTTGCTGTTGAAGCAGCTGCTGTTCCATTGGCGAGCGACATGTTAGAGAAGACGAGCGACCTCGTAGTGAAGAAGACGAAGAGACGAGGGTAAGTGGCACCTTTGTTGGGAGCTTGATTATCTATTTGCTGTGCCACGGGTGCTGACAGTCAACACTACTAATGGAAGGCCTCAAGACAACGCTTCGCTATCACAGCGCGCATGAGGGTGGCGACCTATTTTCAGCCGTCAAAGTTGACGACTCTCAGGCTGGAAGGGGAGTTCCTTCCTGAGGCTATTGGTTGCCAGTGGTTGGATTATGTTTCTGACCACCATCATTCCCACACAAGCCCCCACGACGCCGAGATCGCCACTTTGGAATGCAAGACCTTCAGGTACAAGGACACGCTCAGACAAGTTATAGTTGAGTTTCTTTCAAGTTTTGTCCAACGCGCCTAACTGCAAGCGAGATTCAAGAAATTCCCAGCTGTATACTAGTAGAGATCTGCGGCACGAAGGCCGGTGCCAAGAGCAACGCGTAGATCAAGACCAGAAGAAAGTTCATTCGCAGTTATTTGTTCGTCTCTTAATTGTAAACATTCAGAGCGAGTTGTTGTTAAATACGAAAGATCCAGCTAAGATTGAGTTGAAGGTGGGGCAAGCTTGAATTTGAAAGACGGACGTAGTATTTGTCGCCGAGCCGGATATTGCCGAGCAACACCTTCAAATGTACGAACTGATTCATCTATTTGAGTACTACACCGTGAGTGTACTAGGTATACTATATTCCTTAAATGAGATTTACCAGGAGAAGTACATATACGGCTTCTCAACAGGATCATAATGAGTGATCAATTTTGAAGATGAGTTTGGGTTCCCTGTTTATGACATTCAATAGTTCATCCTGCGAGCTCATTGTCGTTACGAGTAGCCAAGATATCACTCATAGGAAACACAATACTATGTAGCAGCACTGGCAGTAGGTTTGTGATTGTGCATTTTTATTGCATGGTGATTACAAGCATGAGATACAAACCCGTCAAACATATCATATTGCTAATAACCCATACGGCACATGTATTTATTATAGGACAGGTGTCGATAAAGAAAGAAAAAGTAGATAAATAGAGATAGTAAAATATACTACAGTGAAAGGAGATAGTGATACATGAAAATGATGAACTCCATTTACTTCGGATTTGCGCTTGAGAACTGTTAAGGGCACTGTCAGCGAATGAAAGGCATAAGATGAACATGATATCGCATACCTTCGTTACCGATTTAGTTCCCTCCGAAATGGCGTGCTTGGAAAGTTCACCAGGTAGGATAAGTCGTACAGATGTCTGGATCTCACGAGACGAGATGGTAGATTTCTTGGAGTAAGAAGCGAGCTCTGCAGGACGAGTCAGAAATGAGAAAATAAAGACAAAAGAGGGTATACGCACTGGAAGCCTCAGTCGCAATACGCTCAAAGATGTCGTTGACGAAGGAGTTAAGAATAGCCATCGCCTTGTTGGAGATACCCGTATCCGGGTGGACCTGCTTGAGGACTAAGAGAAACAAAGTCAGATCAATAGTGATCAAAGGACGAAACTAGAGATGAACGCACCCTTGTAGATATAAGACGAGTACGTCTCCTTGCGCACCTTGCGCTTCTTCTTCTTCTCGCCGTCAGCGGGTGCGGTCTTCTTCGCAGTCTTCTTCGCCGCCTTGTCAGCAGTCGTCTTCGCAGGGGCCTTGGATGCGGTGGACGCAGGGGCCTTGCCAGCAGTCGAAGCGGGTTTGGGTGCCATTGCTGAGGGTGGGTGAGTTGGGTTTGAAGGTGTGGAGGTGGTGCGAGTGATAGAGGCGACGGAAGGACGGGCGAAGTGTGGACTGTACGCAACGACGATGCCGATAGGTACTTATATCTAAGCAGGCTTTGCTGTTGTTTGGTCAAGACGCGTGACTCCAGCGCGTCGCGCGCCTCCAAGTCGGGTTTGTTGTGCTCAAACCACAAACCTTATTTACTCTGCACAGCCACGCACGTCAGACGCGTTTTCGGTACATAAACCAAGGACGCTGCTCGCTGCCTTCGTCCTCTACACTTTACATCCTACACCCTCGCTCGACGTCGCTCAGCACACCCAAACACCCAACTACCCTTCCTCACCCCACCAACAACACCACCTAAACAACAATGTCTGGCAAGGGCAAAGCTGGCAAGTCCTCCGGTGGCAAGGCAGGCGACTCGAGCAAGGCGCAGTCGCGCTCTGCGAAGGCGGGTCTTCAGTTCCCCGTCGGTCGTATCCACCGTCTCCTCAAGCGTGGCAACTACGCGCAGCGTGTCGGTGCTGGTGCACCAGGTGAGTCTGACTTTAATCTCTTACGAGCTGGGTACGGGGTTTCTGACTCAGGTGGATTTCAGTTTACCTCGCGGCTGTCCTCGAGTACTTGGCTGCTGAAATCCTTGAGCTTGCGGGTAACGCTGCGCGCGATAACAAGAAGCAGCGTATCGTGCCTCGTCATCTTCAACTCGCCATCCGTAACGATGAAGAGTGCGTCTTTTCTGAACCTTCTGCAAGAGCTGTAATCGATTTACTTATCAACGCTACTTCAGATTAAACAAACTCCTTGGCCATGTTGTCATCTCACAGGGAGGTGTTGTTCCCTTCATCAACCCAGAGGTTCGTCTCCTTCAACTTATTTTATGTGCTCCGATACTAAACATCGCGGTCTCTTAGCTCCTGCCCAGCAAATCAGCAAAAGGCAAGAAGGAGTCGCAGGAAGTTTAGATTTTTCCCTGCTTCTTTGTTTCTTTTATCGGGCCTGTATCATTATATGCATCCTGTATTTGTGCTTATATTTCGCCTATCTATTATATTTCTGTAATCACATCATCTTTTGGATTGAGCGTAAAGACGCATTCATGAGAACAGTCAGGTTTAGTACACATTCACAAATCATGTCTACTGTCTATTTCTACAATTTGCATTTTTGCGAGTTTCTGGTTTCTGTTACGCCTTCTGTGGCTTTCCTCTACCGCTTGTGGCTAACCCGAATCCCCACCCAATCTGGTGTGCCACCTTGATCTTCACGCCCAGCTGCTCAGCGAACGTCCACACCACCGCCGGGTCTTTCTGGAACTGCCGTCCTACAAGAATTACATCCGCCTGCCCTTTCTCCAGCACCTCCTGCGCCAGATGCCCGTCTGTGATGCCGCCTACGGACCCGACGATGAGCTTGTCCCCGACCGCCTCCTTGACGGCTTGAGCGAAGTGTGCCTGGTACGCGGGCGAGGGCGCGGCGTCACCGACCTTGATGCGCTGCAGTGCGTGGTTTCCACCGGAGGAGACGTCGAGGAAGTCGATACCGTGCTCAGCGAGGATAGGTGCAAGTTTGACTGTGTCGGAGATTGTCCAGGAGGGCTCATTAGGCAGCGATTCCTCAAGCCACTCTGTCGCCGAGATACTGAAAGGAATTTGATGCTGAGAAACAACTTCTTCCAGAATCTTATGTAGATCGATATCGAGCTTACCGGAGGAACAGAGGCACAGTCGGAGGGAGCACCGCCCTCACAGCATCCACAACCTCCAACGTGAAGCGAATCCTATTCTCAAAGCTTCCTCCATACTCATCCGTACGCTTATTCGACACCGGGCTCAAAAACTCCCCAAGCAGAAACCCATGCGCATTGTGGATCTCAATCACATCCACGCCCGCCTGGAGCGCGCGTTTCGTCGCAGCCACAAACGCCTTCACCACCGCCTGGATGCCCTTCCTCGACAGCTCCTTCGGCTTCGGATACGAGTCCGCGAAGTGCACGGCCGACGGCGCCCACACGTCCTCGGGCCAGCCGCCGTACGCCTCCGTCGCGGTCACGCCGAGCGAGAGCCACGGCGCGATGGTGGATGCCTTGCGCCCGGCGTGCGCGAGCTGGATGCCGACCTTCTGGCCCTGCGTGTGCGCGAAGTCGACGAGCTGCTTGAGCGGCGGGATCTGTTCGTCTGACCAGAGCCCTGTGTCTTCGGGTGTGATGCGCCCCTGCGGGACGACAGCGGTGGCCTCGATGATGGAAAGACCAGGTCCGCGCGTGAATATACCTCCGACTGTGAAATAAATTGTGTCGATTAGTCCTACCGTAAAGTAAGAAAGACGAAGAGCTGGATACATACGATGAGCCGAGTGCCACGGCGTCAAAGATCCATTGTTAGCGGAGTATTGGCATAGTGGAGACAACTAAGTAGTAGTATACCGCATACAGTCCAACTCAAATCAGCATTCAGCCACCTGACTTTTAGGCATTCTCTCAAACTCACGAAAATTCGATTCTGGAACTCTACACCCCGAATTTTGATGGGCTGGAAGAGCTTCGGGATAGGCTTGCCGTCCGGCTGGGGGTCGAGCGCCGTTCCAGCAGGCGGTATCTGCGCCGGCGTAAAGTAGGGTACGTTAGGCGCTGGTACGTTCGCAAGTATCTTCGACATGATCGTGGTAGCGCTGGAACTGATTGGGAACTGGAGAGCGTGTGGGCAGGCCGATAACAGAGCTTTTATAGAGACTCGCACGTCGCGCTAAGGGGCGACAAAGGTCGTAAACCATCGTTGGAATCTCAGCGAAGACCCGGTTTACTCAGCGAGTAGTCACTACTCGCTGAGTAAACCGGGTCTTCTGAGTACTATATGATTCCGATTTGTAATAGAATCTATTTGTATTAGAATATATCCCCGACACGAAGCGTAGTAGCTGAGGGAGGGATGTGTCGTCGTGAACTTTAATCGAGTTTTACAGAAAGTAAGCAAATTCTCACGCTCCAGCCAATCGCAAGTTGGCCACTGTAGTAGCAAGCACCCTGGCTTTTCTTGGGACCCTTGTGCTCTGGACTTGTGTTCCTTGGGACTCGTGCATGGACCTGGACTTGGGCATGTCTGGGCTTGGACTTGGGAATTCAAGTACATCAGAGTCAGTGGTCCCCACTGCAAAAGAGCATCTGATCTTAAGCTTAACTCAGAGGAGAGTAATACTGTTATACAATGTCAATTTTTATTAATAAACCACAAAAGGCCAAAGGAGTGTGTGGAGAACTGTGTCGAGATCCCGGGCTCCTTTTCCTATTTTTCGCACTTTCCGGCCAAGGATCCCGACATGAGCAGGCAATCCCGCGGGGAGAATCCCGCCATTGGATTCCCGACGCGAAACCTCTTTCCCGACTTGCACGATCCCCCGCAAGATCCCCCGCTCACGTGATCTATCGCGCACCACCGTCCCGACAACCATGCACACATACACACACTCATTTACGACGACCCGCCAAGGCACACATACATTCACTTACCAACATACGCTCATTAATCTGCTAGTACCTCAAGGTGACGACCTGCAACCGCCTGGCATACTTAGTCTGGCTAGTCGCGGCCACGGACCGGACGCTGACGTCCACAGACATGCCGCAGCCATCTGGAGAGACGGGATGGACATGCCTAGCAGTGCGGTCGTAGCATGTATCTTTTGTAGTAGATAGGTGCGCATTGCGCAAGGACACTTAGCGTAGATTAACTTATGACAGCATTTATCGTTAAAAAATCGAGTTTTAAGGTTTCCTGTGTGAGAAGTAAGTTTTGTGACAATTACGCAACTTTTTGTACATACGTAACTTTTTGACGCAACTTTTTTGACGCAACTTTACACCTTGAATTAAAGGTTTAGCTTTCAACTACAAACTATTTTAGCTACCTGTAGTACAGATTCGTCTCTCGTAAGTATACATAGCTATGATATAGTTGAAACCCATTTATATCTAATTTAATTTGAGAAAATACAAGAAATTTCCCATTATTTCAAAATTTGTGTACTTTTTTTCAATGTTTTCATTATCTCTCTCATTTCCAGCCCAATTTAGCCATCCTTTCCGCACATCAGAGGTGCCACCAACACTGCATATAATGACCGGAAAATGCAATATGATGAGATCAAAGAAAATAGGTAAATAATTGTGAGTTTACGTGTCTTATCATTAATATACTAGAGAATTGAATTAGAGAAATAATCATGTATTAAAATTATGATAGATGAATATGAAGTAGGAGTGTAGATACTTCAAAAAAGAAGAACTGTATGTTAATGAGGCTTTCTAGACAATCAGGCAGATTTATTAAAAATTACTTACTTGTTCCTTTATGGAATTTTGTCGGGATCCCCCAGGATCCCAACATGTCTAAGGCAATCCCAAACAGAATCCCATATACTGAAACCCAAGATTGCAACCTTGGCTGGATCCCGGAAGGATCTCCCGCTCTATGATCCCGGAAGAACATCTGCTTTGCCATGCATTCTCCTGCTAAGAGTTCCGCCCTGCTACGACCTCCTTGCCACTGCCTGTCCTCGACCATGTCTCCTCATCAGTCCCCCGCCTTGTCCCTGTGTCTCGAACCATCCCTAGCCTGCCTTGTCATTCCTTGACTCTAGGATGATTCCCCCGCGTGCTCCCCGCTCCTGTCATGCTCTGTCCCCAGCCACAGCAAACCCCGTACATCACCATAGTCCCAAAGTCACTCACCATAGCTACAGCCATAGCCATAGCCATAGTTATCCTGAGACCTCGTAGGTCCTTGACTATGCCCGGATACAAGATCCCAGCCTTGCATCCACAGTCATGAAGTGCAGTAAGGAGAAAGTTCCACAGTGTCCCAAGCCAACCTCTCTGTCTGGCCTTGAGTAAGCCAAACAACAGCGGTCAAGGATTGCTGTCCTGCAATCCTGCCTGGTCACAAACCCTGCCCTGTGCTCATCCTGCTGTGGTGCCCTAGCTAACCCTTTTGACATCACGTGCCTCCTGACCTGCCCTCATTTGTCCCTAGCCTGCCCCGCCAGAAATCCCGCCACACCGCAGACACTGTTCAAGCAACCCCTCTGACAATCCTGCAACCCACACTTGTTCCCAGTTGGAGTCCTGCCAGACTCTCCCGCTTGTTCCATAGTTGAAATCCCAACAGATTCCCCCACACAGTTGCGGTTGGAATCCCACTAGATTCCCCTGCTTGTTTCCTGTTGTGAATTCTTGTGTAATCCCCCGCAGGATTCCCACACTCGATCCCATTGCAATTCCCATCACAACCCCCACCAAGTCCCAGCCTTGATTCCCACCAAGATCCCGTTAACCCTGGATTACTTCCCATTGCAAATCTTGCTGGTTTCCCGTCATCCACGGGAAACACCTTAGTGTCCCCCATCCTCAATGCTGACCACGTCCCAAGATAGCCCCAGGTGATTGGCCAGGCCATGCGTGTGCCAGCCAACTAGTCCCACTAGTAGTGTCATGTCCCGGCCCAGAGGCTCAAGTCCCGCCACCTTGTGTGCAGGATTGACCTCATTGTCTGCAAGGACTCAAACACTGTCCTTAGTCACCCTGTCCCGTGTACGCCTTGCTATTAGGCTTTGTTACGGCATCCAAGCATGACAATCCCCTGCAACCCTGATCCTCTCCAGAAGTCACCCGCAACTCTTCCCGAGACAATGTATGCATTACATCCACCCCCACGCTTGTTACCCTGCTGCCTATGCACCAGCCATATACCTTGCGCACAATTACATTCCTTTAGTTTCCCTTGCTTTCACTTGACCATGCTTCACACTTGCTATCTTAGAGCTTGCCCTTGCTGTCCCCCGCAGATGAATTCCGGTTTCCGGATTCATGTTATTGTATGTGTCGCCTTTGCATGCAAGATTGTCTAAGTAGTTAGTTGTGCAGTATGCGTGTCTGTCCCTGTAGATTCTGCCCTATAGATAAATATCTGTCACCACCATAAGGAGCACTCACTTTTGTCCTCTTGTCAAGTGTTTCCTTAGGTGTATTTCCTGTCCTGTTTATAGTGTAGTTTTGCAATGCTGACTTGTCAAGTGCTTCCTTAGGGAACCTCCTCCTTGATACAGAAGTGTAGCCTTGAGATCCTGGTTACCCTGAGCTCTCTGCTCCCATCCTGAGCACACCTGCTCCCTGGCTCTCTTGTCTTAGTCTTGTCCCGGATCCCACTCTGAGATCCTGCCTAGAGTTCCCATCTAGAATCCCACTCTGAGATTCCTGTGTGAATCCCCCGCTCTGAGATTCCCACACTAATCCCCTGCTTTGCAATTCTTGTGTAGATCCCCCACTGTTACGACCGTCGGGAATCGTACCGGGAAACAGTTTCGGGGAACTGGATTTGCGACCGGGAACAAGCGTGGGAATTCAGGCGGGGGAATGTGCGGGACTCTATCCAAGCGCGTCGCAGGATTCTCAAGGCCAGCTAGGACTCTTCACTGCTTTGAACGTCAAGTAAGCGGATCCCTAAGGAAGCACTCCACAAGTAAGTATTGCGCAACTAACTACACAGGAGAAAAGAGAGAGATCGCACCTAAGGAAGCACTCCACAAGAGGTCAAAAGTGGGGTGCTCCTTACAATGCCTACAGCTATTTATCTACTTTGTAAAGACTGTATAGTTAATCTACGCTAAGTGTCCTTGCACAATGCGCACCTATCTACTACAAAAGATACATGCTACGACCGCACTGCTAGGCATGTCCATCCCGTCTCTCCAGATGGCTGCGGCATGTCCGTGGACGTCAGCGTTCGGTCCGTAGCCGTGACTAGCCAGACTAGGTATGCCAGACGGTTGCAGGTTGTCACCTTGAGGTATAGCGGATTAATGAGCGTAGGTTGGTAAGTGAATGTACGTGTGTCGTGGCGGGTCGTCGTAAATGAGTGTGTGTATGCGTGCATGGTTGCCGGGACGGTGGTGCGGGATAGGTCACGTGAGCATGGGATCGTGCGATTCGGGAATGAGGTTTCGCACCGGGAATCCAATGGCGGGATTCTCCCCGCGGGATTGTCTGCTCATGTCGGGATCCTTGGCGGGAAAGTGCGAAAAGTAGGAAAAGGAGCCCGGGATCTTGACACCCACTCAAAATTCCCACTCCTGAAACCCTGCCTGTGTGATCCCCCACTTCGCAAATCCCGCGCTGCTTCCCCCGCCTCAACTCTGCCTCGGGATATTTCTCTCCCGTGACTCAGCCTTGACTCTGACTCTGTCCTGTCCTGTCCCTAACTCAAGCCTCCTTGTATCTTGCCCCCTTAGCCCCACTCCCTGCGTGACTCCATTGGCGTTGTATCATCCCTAACGGTTCCCCATGCCTTCCCCATCTTCGCACACTCTTGTAGGCCTTGCCCCGGAAGCCGCTTACACACCCCAGCCCCCCAGATTCCCCCATAGTCATAACACATTTCTGTGATAAGTTTACTGAAGCCGTGAACATAATAGCATCTTCCCAGGAAATCATATATGCTTCCTGATTCCCTGCTTGACTCATTCCCCATGGTTGTACCACCAGCAGGATTCCAACATTATCCAGGTCTAAATCCCTATTTCAATTTAATAAATAACTGATAAGATACATTAATTTACATTCTAACAAGTTTTTAATTTCTTTTGTATTATTGTCATACATTTTCCGGTCACTGTATGCAGCATTGGTGGCGCCTCTGAGGTGTGAAAAAGATAGCTAAATGGGGCCAGAAATTAGGGACAGGATGGGAATGTAAAAAAAAAGTACACAAATTTTGAAATAATGGGAAATTTCTTGTATTTTCTCAAATTAAATTAGATATAAATGGGTTTCAACTATATCATAGCTATGTATACTTACGAGAGACGAATCTGTACTACAGGTAGCTAAAATAGTTTGTAGTTGAAAGCTAAACCTTTAATTCAAGGTGTAAAGTTGCGTCAAAAAAGTTGCGTCAAAAAGTTACGTATGTACAAAAAGTTGCGTAATTGTCACAAAACTTACTTCTCACACAGGAAACCTTAAAACTCGATTTTTTAACGATAAATGCTGTCATATTAACTATACAGTCTTTACAAAGTAGATAAATAGCTGTAGGCATCGTAAGGAGCACCCCACTTTTTGTCGAGATCCCGGGCTCCTTTTCTCATTTCCCGCACTTTCCCGCCAAGGATCCCGACATGAGCAGACAATCCCGCGGGGAGAATCCCGCCATTGGATTCCCGGCGCGAAACCTCATTCCCGAATCGCACGATCCCATGCTCACGTAACTTATCCCGCACCACCGTCCCGGCAACCATGCACGCATACACACACTCATTTACGACGACCCGCCACGGCACACGTACATTCACTTATTAACATACGCTCATTAATCCGCTAGTACCTCAAGGTGACGACCTGCAACAGTCTGGCATACCTAGTCTGGCTAGTCGCGGCCCCGGACCGGACGCTGACGTCCACGGACAGGCCATAGCCATCTGGAGAGACGGGATAGACATGCCTAGCAGTGCGGTCGTAGCATGTATCGTTTGTAGTAGATAGGTGCGCATTGCGCAAGGACACTTAGCGTAGATTAACTATACAGTCTTTACAAAGTAGATAAATAGCTGTAGGCATCGTAAGGAGCACCCCACTTTTGACCTCTTGTGGAGTGCTTCCTTAGGTGCGATCTCTCTCTTTTCTCCTGTGTAGTTAGTTGCGCAATACTTACTTGTGGAGTGCTTCCTTAGGGATCCGCTTACCTGACGTTCAAAGCAGTGAAGAGTCCTAGCTGGCCTTGAGAATCCCGCGACGCGCCTGGATAGAATCCCGCGCGTTTCCCGCCTGAATTCCCACGCTCGTTCCCAGTCGCGAATCCAGATTCCCGAACGCAGGTTTTTGTCGCGAATTCCAGTTTCCCGAAACTGTTTCCCGCTACAATTCCCGACGGTCGTAACATTAGGTCAAAAGTCCTGGCTCACCGCCGCTCGGACTCGACACCCTCACGCTCTTTACTTCTACCCCCGCACCCGTACCGCCGACCAGCAATGTCGTCCCACCAGGAATGGGGAGGACTCGCAGATACCTTCGCTTTCCCGTCCCCGAGCTCCTCGATGGACGATGGAGGAAGACAAACTCCAGCCCATCCTTGATCGCCTCGACACCCTCGAAAAACGCTACTCCAAGCTAGTCAACGAACACAATCAGGTTCAGAACACAGTCGCCCAGCTCAAGCACGCCAACCGGGTGTTAGAAGCCCAAATCGCAAGCCAGCCCGCCTCCCCGTCTGGGGGTGGAGCAGGGCTCAAGATGAAGCTTCCCGACACCTTCAAAGGCGAACGAGCCAAGCTGGAAAACTGGATTCACCAGATTAAGCTCTACCTGTTCGGACAACATCCGGGGCTGGACGAAACCCGCAAGGTCGCATTCGCCCTGATGCTACTGCGGGGACCGGCGCAAGACTGGGCACGACCCATTCTAGATCGACTCCAGGACATCCCGACACCGCCAGAAGCCGCCAGCCTGGAGGCCCTGTTCACCGCCCTTCGCGCCTCTTACGGAGAGATCGATGCAGACAAAGCCGCAGCCGACAAGCTGATGCGCCTACGCCAGACAGGAACGGTCGCCGAGTTTGCGTCGCAATTCCGTGCCCTCCAAGCCCTCACCGGGTGGCCCAAGGACGCGACGACGGATGTCATCTACCTCGACATGTTCCGGAAGGGACTCAAAGACCAGGTTCGCCAGCACATCGCCAGCACAGAGGCGAAGGATATGAAATTCGATGCCTACTGTCGAGATCCCGGGCTCCTTTTCTCATTTCCCGCACTTTCCCGCCAAGGATCCCGACATGAGCAGACAAACCCGCGGGGAGAATCCCGCCATTGGATTCCCCGTGCGAAACCTCATTCCCGAATCGCACGATCCCATGCTCACGTGACTTATCCCGCACCAACGTCCCGGCAACCATGCACGCATACGCACACTCATTTACGACGACCCGCCACGGCACACGTACATTCACTTATCAACATACGCTCATTAATCCGTTAGTACCTCAAGGTGACGACCTGCAACAGTCTGGCATACCTAGTCTGGCTAGTCGCGGCCCCGGACCGGACGCTGACGTCCACGGACAGGCCGTAGCCATCTGGAGAGACGGGATAGACATGCCTAGCAGTGCGGTCGTAGCATGTATCGTTTGTAGTAGATAGGTGCGCATTGCGCAAGGACACTTAGCGTAGATTAACTATACAGTCTTTACGAAGTAGATAAATAGCTGTAGGCATCGTAAGGAGCACCCCACTTTTGACCTCTTGTGGAGTGCTTCCTTAGGTGCGATCTCTCTCTTTCTCCTGTGTAGTTAGTTGCGCAATACTTACTTGTGGAGTGCTTCCTTAGGGATCCGCTTACTTGACGTTCAAAGCAGTGAAGAGTCCTAGCTGGCCTTGAGAATCCCGCGACGCGCCTGGATAGAATCCCGCGCGTTTCCCGCCTGAATTCCCACGCTCGTTCCCAGTCGCGAATCCAGATTCCCGAACGCGGGTTCTCGTCGCGAATTCCAGTTTCCCGAAACTGTTTCCCGCTACAATTCCCGACGGTCGTAACACCTACGTCAATTGGGTTTCCGAGACGGACGAGAAGCTAAGGCTCGCACACGCCTATGGACCAGTATCGAAGCCAGCGGCTACGCCCCGAAGCAATCCCGGCACCACTAGTTCAGCTCCGCGTACGATCCCGACTGCGGGCGCAAGCTCGACGAAGGATCCCAACGCAATGGAGATTGACAGGGTGCGCCGGGAGCGCAGGAGTAAGGGACTATGCTACTACTGCGGAGAGAAAGACCATTTGGTGAGCGATTGCCCAACGCGACCGCCATCCCGAAACCTAAAGGCTACGAAATCCACGTCCCCGTCGAGCCCATCGCCCCCCGCGCCTCCAGTCGTTCGAAGAAACGCTCAAACGTATGGCGGAACAGTACGTCCAGAATGTGCAGCAGTCCGTGCTACAGAACGCATTCGCCGCCCATGACGCCCGCCGCCAAGAACGTTCACAATCCCGAAGCCCCGCCCCCAGCGGATTTTCAGTAGGGTCGTATTGCTCAGTCGCGCCCTATACAACCCAACCGCCCTTGTGGCCGAAGAACTCTCTTAATAATGGTCCCTTGTATTTAACCATCTCTACAATAGACCGTCGTCTTCGACGACATTTGAAGTTCCCGGTACAGGTTAGCGACGGAAAGACGGATGCCTTAGCCACAGTAATGTTAGACAGCGGTGCGTCGGGAACTTTCATAAATTCCCGCTACGTTTCGCGACACGGACTCCAGACCCGCGACTTGGTAATCCCGATACTTTTGCGCAACGCGGACAATTCCCCGAACGCGATTGGACGCATCACCAAGGAAGTAGTCCTCAACGTCGAGATGAAGGGACACTTAGAACAGTTGACCATGGCCATCGCGGATATTGGCGACGACGATATTATCATGGGGATCGACTGGTTGCGGCACCATAACCCAACCATTGACTGGACCAACGATGTGGTCGATCTCAACCGCTGCCCGCCTCAGTGTGATAACCAGCAACGCCTGGTCCCGCTTCCCCGCCTCGCCATAGCAGAAGAAGTCGAGACCCCCTGGGGGCCCGACAGGACCCAGGCCGAATGGGAAGCTGTCCCACCGGGATTTCGGTACTCAGAAAAATATTGGGACCTGTACCACGACGCCGAATCCTACTTCGTCACGACGGACGACCATTTTGCGTACAAAATTGCCGCCTCGTACACTCACTCCCAGGCCATCGCTGAGAAGTCAGCGGTGAAGGAAGGCGAGAAAACCTTCGAAGAACTAGTTCCCCCCGAATTCCGTGAGTTTGCCGACGTTTTTTCGAAAGTTGAATCCGAAAGGCTTCCACTGCGCAAGCCGTATGACCACGCCATAGATTTAGAACCCGGGAAGGTTCCCCCGTACAGCAAAATCTATCCCTTGGCCCCGACCGAACGCGACGCCCTTCGCGAATTCATTGACGAAAACCTGCGCAAAGGGTACATACGACCTTCGAAATCCCCTGCAGCGGCTCCCGTCTTCTTTATCAAGAAAAAGGACGGAACCTTGCGCATGGTAGTCGATTACCGACGATTGAACGATATCACGGTCAAGAATCGATACCCGCTTCCCCTCACGATGGAACTCGTAGACGCACTGCAAAAGGCGAAGGTTTTCACGACGTTAGATTTGCGATGGGGCTACCACAACGTGCGACTGAAGCAAGGCGACGAGTGGAAGGCCGCATTTCGGACTCAGGCAGGACATTTCGAACCAACGGTGATGACATTCGGGCTCACGAATGCCCCGGCGACCTTCCAGCACATGATGAACGATATCTTCAAGGACCTCATTGGAGTATACGTGATCATCTATCTTGACGACTTGCTAATCTTTTCCGAAGATGAATCGCAGCACGATGAACACGTACGGGAAGTCCTTAAGCGGCTGCGCGAAAACGACTTGTTCTGTAAACCCGAAAAGTGCAAATTCAAACAGACTTCCATCGAGTATCTCGGGATGATTATTTCGCAGGGAAAGGTGGCGATGGATCCCGCCAAAGTACAGGCAGTCCTCGACTGGCCTACCCCGAAAAAGGTGAAAGACATTCAAGCCTTCCTCGGGTTCGCGAATTTCTATCGACGCTTTATTCGGGATTTCTCGCACATCGTCAAACCGCTCACGACGCTGCTGAAGAAGGATGTTCGCTGGCTCTGGACGGAAAACCAGCAGTTCGCCTTTGACTATCTCAAGCGCACGTTCACGACCGCCCCCGTCCTGATGATGCCAGACATGTCGCGACAATTCATCGTGGAATGCGACGCCTCTGATTTCGCGACCGGCGCGGTCTTGTCCCAGGAAGGCGACGACGGGCGGATACATCCGGTCGCCTTTTTCTCGAAATCCCTCAACGATGCGGAACGCAACTACGAGATTTATGACAAGGAGCTACTCGCGATTATTAGAGCCCTTGACGAGTGGCGACATTATCTCGAAGGTGCGAGTCATAAACTCGATATCGTGTCTGACCACAAGAATCTGCTATATTTCTCTGAATCCCGAACACTGACGCGACGCCAAGCCCGGTGGAGTCTGTTCCTCACCCGCTTCGACTTTACGATTCGCCATCGCCCAGGGCAACTCGGGGGCAAACCCGACGCCATGTCACGACGCGTCGATCTTCAACCAGAAGGCGAAGACAACACGGGACGGACCCTCTTGACCCCCGAAATGTTTCGGCTGAAGGCAATTTGTCGGGGAATGACGCAGGTACACGGGGATCAGGCCCTCCTACGACGCATTCGTAAGTCAGATCAGTATGAAGACGAGCTGGTGGATGCGATCGAGTTGGTCAAGTCCAAGGCGCCCCGAGTCCTGACCAAGGAACTTGAGGACTGGAGCACCGAAGAAGGCCTCATCCTGTACCAGGGTAAGGTTTACGTCCCGAAAGATGAGACCATTCGCCGGGACGTGGTGAAGACCTACCACGACAGTCTCCCCGCCGGACATCCTGGACGTTGGAAAACGTTTGAGATGGTAAGCCGCAACTACTGGTGGCCCGGGATGTCTAACTTCGTAGAACGATACGTTTCGGGATGCGATACCTGCGCACGCACGAAGAACCGATCCCAACGCCCGGTAGGACTCCTGCAGCCGAACGAAATCCCGCAGGGCCCCTGGCAGGCGATTTCGTGCGACTTCATCACCCAGCTCCCCCGATCCGAGGATTACAACGCAATTTTCGTGGTGGTCGACCGTCTCACCAAGCAAGCGCATTTTATCCCGACCACGTCTGACATCGATGCACCGGAAACTGCAGAACTATTCCTGCAACACGTCTGGAAGCTGCACGGAACCCCCCGCCAGATCATATCCGACCGAGGACCACAGTTTGTCGCACAGTTCATGAAAGCCCTCTTTTCCCGACTCGGTATCAAGGGTACCACGTCGACGGCGTATCACCCGCAGACGGATGGGCAAACCGAAAGGGTAAACCAAGAACTGGAACAATATTTACGGGCTTTCATAGATACACGACAAGAAAACTGGGCCGGATTACTCCCAATGGCAGAGTTCGCGCACAACACAAAAGCGCACGCGGCAACACGACAATCCCCGTTCGCGCTTGTCTACGGCTACAATCCCGAATTCACGATTGCCCCGAGCGACGGCCTGTCCACAGTCCCCGCCGCGGACGCACGACTACAGGAGCTTCAGCAGGCACAGGAAGAGGCAAGAGCGGCTTTGGAGGTTGCGGCAGAGCGCATGAAGCAGCACTATGATCAGGCCAGGAACGAGGCCCCGCAGTACGCAGTCGGGGATAAAGTATGGCTCGAGGCGACGAACGTTTGGCGACCAGGAGCGCGCAAATTATTACCGAAACGACTAGGGCCGTATAAAGTGAAGGCAAAGCTAAGTGACCTCACCTACGAACTCGAACTCCCCGCGTCGCTGAAGATTCATCCCGTATTTCACGTATCGCTGCTCTCGCCATACCACGAAGACGACATTCCCGGTCGAACGCAACCCCCGCCGCCCCCAGTCGAAGTAGAAGGAGATCTGGAGTACGAGGTGGAAGAGGTACTGGATGCTAGACGGTGTCGGGATCCCCCAGGACCCCAACATGTCTAAAGCAATCCCGAACAGAACCCGGTATACTGAAACCCGAAATCGCGACCTTGGCTAAGATCCCGAAAGGATCCCCCGCTCTCTGATCCCAGAAGAACCTCTGCTTCGCCATGCATTCTCCTGCTAAGAGTTCCGCCCCGCTATGACCTCCTCGCCCCTGCTTGTCCTCGCCCACGTCTCCTCGTCAGTCCCCCGCCTCGTCCCCGTGTCTTGATCCATCCCTAGCCCGCCTCGTCGTTCCCCCGACTCTAGGATGATCCCCCGCTCGCTCCCCGCTCCCGTCATGCTCTGTTCCCCGCTCCAGTGAACCCCGTACCTCGCCATAGTCCCGAAGTCACTCACCATAGCCACAGCCATAGCCATAGCCTGCCACAGCCATAGCCATAGCCATAGCTATCCCAGACCTCGTAGGTTCTCGACTATGCCCGGATACCAGATCCCGGCCTCGCGTCCACAGTCATGAAGTGCAGTTAGGAGATTGATCCACTGCGTCCAAAGCCGACCTCTGTCTGGCCTTGAGTAAGCCAACACGACAGCGGTCAAGGATTGCTGTCCCGCAATCCTGCCCGGTCACGAACCCTGCCCTGCGCTCGTCCTGCCACGGTGCCCTAGCTAACCCCTTCGACATCCTGTGCCTCTCGACCTGCCCTTGTTCATCCACAGCCTGCCCCGCCAGGAATCCCGCCTCGCCGCGAACGCTGTCAAGCGTCCCCTCTGACAATCCCGCAACCCACGCTCGTTCACGGTTGGAGTCCTGTCAAGACTCCCCCACTCGTCCCGGTTGGAGTCCCGCCAAACTCCCCCCGCTCGTTTCCCGACTAGAGTCCCGCCAGACTCCCCCGTTCATTCCCGGTAGAAACCCCGCTCGCTTCCCGGTTGGAATCCCGCTCCTTTCCCCCGCACGATCCCAGTCGAAAACCCGCTCGTTTCCCGCCTCGCGTCCCGTCTCGAATCCCTGCGCAAATCCCCCGCAGGATTCCCGCCTTCAATCCCGCCGCGATTCCCATCGCAACCCCAGCTAAGTTCCCGCTCTGATTCCCGAAAGATTCCCGCTACGATTCCCGGCCGAAACCCGAACTCGATTCCCAGTCGAAACCCGAACTCGATTCCCGGTTGAAACCCGAACCAGATTCCCTGCATGAGCCCGTCGCGAATCGCGCGAGTGTCGAGATCCCAGGCTCCTTTTCTCATTTCCCGCACTTTCCCGCCAAGGATCCCGACATGAGCAGACAATCCCGCGGGGAGAATCCCGCCATTAGATTCCCCGCGCGAAACCTCATTCCCGAATCGCACGATCCCATGCTCACGTGACTTATCCCGCACCACCGTCCCGGCAACCATGCACGCGTACACACACTCATTTACGACGACCCGCCACGGCACACGTACATTCACTTATCAACATACGCTCATTAATCCGCTAGTACCTCAAGGTGACGACCTGCAACAGCCTGGCATACCTAGTCTGGCTAGTCGCGGCCCCGGACCGGACGCTGACGTCCACGGACAGGCCGTAGCCATCTGGAGAGACGGGATGGACATGCCTAGCATTGCGGTCGTAGCATATATCGTTTGTAGTAGATAGGTGCGCATTGCGCAAGGACACTTAGCGTAGATTAACTATACAGTCTTTACGAAGTAGATAAATAGCTGTAGGCATCGTAAGGAGCACCCCACTTTTGACCTCTTGTGGAGTGCTTCCTTAGGTGCGATCTCTCTCTTTTCTCCTGTGTAGTTAGTTGCGCAATACTTACTTGTGGAGTGCTTCCTTAGGGATCCGCTTACTTGACGTTCAAAGCAGTGAAGAGTCCTAGCTGGCCTTGAGAATCCCGCGACGCGCCTGGATAGAATCCCGCGTGTTTCCCGCCCGAATTCCCGCGCTCGTTCCCAGTTGCGAATCCAGATTCCCGAACGCGGGTTCTTGTCGCGAATTCCAGTTTCCCGAAACTGTTTCCCGCTACAATTCCCGACGGTCGTAACAGCGAGTTTCCCGTTGTCCAAGGGAAACCCCTTAGCCTCCCCGCTCCTCGATGCTAACCTCGTCTTGAGATAGCCCCAGGTGATTGGTCTGGCCACGCACGTGCCAGCCAACTAGTCTCGTTAGTAGCGTCCTGTCCCGGCCCGTAGACCACATTCCCGCCACCCCGTGTGCGGGAGTGATCTCATTGTCCGCAAGGACTCGAACCCCGTCCTTAGTCGCCCTGCCCCGCGCGCGCCTTGCGATTAGGCTTTGTTACGACATCGAAGCACCGGCTTCTTCGAAGTTGGTCCCTGTCGATCTCCCGCGACCCTGATCCACGCCAGAAGTTGCCTGCAACTTATCCCGAGACGATGTATGCATTACATCCGCCCCCCACGCTCGTTACCCCGCTGCCTGTGCGCCAGCTTGATACCTCGCGCACAATTACATTCCTTTAGTTCTCTTTGTTTCACTTGACCATGCTTCACGCTCGTTCCCTTAAGATCTTGCCCAGATGTTCCCGCACCAAATCCCGAATCCCGGATTCACGTCACTGTATGCGCGGCCTTCGCCTGCAAGATTGTGTAACTAGTTAGTTGCGCGTTTGTGCATGCCCGTTCCCTGTAGATTCTGCCCAGTAGATAAATACCTGTCGCCACCGTAAGGAGCACTCACTTTTGTCCTCTTGTCAAGTGCTTCCTTAGGTGTGTTTCTGTCTTGTCTCTAGTGTAGTTTTACAATGCTGACTTGTCGAGTGCTTCCTTAGGGAACCTCCTCCTGATACAGAAGTGTTGCCTTGAGATCCCGGTTATCCTGAGCTCTCTGCTCCCGTCCTGAGCACGCCTGCTCTCTGGCTCTCTTGTCTCTGTCTTGTCCCGGATCCCGCTCTGCGAATCCCGCTCTGAGTCCTGCCCAGAATCCCGCTCTGAGATTCCCGCCCGAATCCCGCTCTGCGATTCCCGCCAAAGTCCCGAACGATTCCCGCTCTGCGATCTCCGCACGAATCCAGATTCCCGCACGAATCCAGATTCCCGCGTGAATCCAGATTCCCGCCAGAATCCCGCTTTGCATTTCCCCGCGTCTCGACTCTGTCTCCCCGCGCCTCGACTCTG
This sequence comes from Trichaptum fuscoviolaceum, assembly GCA_910574455.1. Lineage (NCBI taxonomy): Eukaryota > Fungi > Basidiomycota > Agaricomycetes > Hymenochaetales > Trichaptaceae > Trichaptum > Trichaptum fuscoviolaceum. The sequence goes on along the minus strand of CAJSYZ010000010.1, from coordinate 1,295,555 downwards.
CCTTCCCAGCCTCGACTCTGACTCCGTCCCGTCCTCACCTTGAGCCCCCTTGCGTCTCGCCCCCGTAGCCCCGCTCCCCGCGCGACTCCGTTGGCGTTGTAGCGTCCGTAACGGTTCCCCTTCGCCTTCTCCGCTGCCGCGCGCTCTCCCAGGCCTCGCCCCGGAAGCCGCTAACGCGCCCCGGCCCCCAGGTTCCCCCCAGGTCGTAACAGACGGTTTAGACGGAGGTTTGAATATTTGGTACGATGGAAGGGATATTCGAGCGCGGAAGATACATGGATTCCCGCAAAGGATATGGGTAATGCAAAGGCTAAAATTCGCAGTTTCTATCGAAAACACCCGGACGCCCCTCAGGAAGTCAACGCTATCGAGCTCTGTGACCTGAGCAAGATTCAAGCTTGGCGCCCCGGAGTTGCGCCTTTGGAGGGGGGTAATGTCGAGATCCCGGGCTCCTTTTCTCATTTCCCGCACTTTCCCGCCAAGGATCCCGACATGAGCAGACAATCCCGCGGGGAGAATCCCGCCATTGGATTCCCGGCGCGAAACCTCATTCCCGAATCGCACGATCCCATGCTCACGTAACTTATCCCGCACCACCGTCCCGGCAACCATGCACGCATACACACACTCATTTACGACAACCCGCCACGGCACACGTACATTCACTTATTAACATACGCTCATTAATCCGCTAGTACCTCAAGGTGACGACCTGCAACAGTCTGGCATACCTAGTCTGGCTAGTCGCGGCCCCGGACCGGACGCTGACGTCCACGGACAGGCCGTAGCCATCTGGAGAGACGGGATAGACATGCCTAGCAGTGCGGTCGTAGCATGTATCGTTTGTAGTAGATAGGTGCGCATTGCGCAAGGACACTTAGCGTAGATTAACTATACAGTCTTTACAAAGTAGATAAATAGCTGTAGGCATCGTAAGGAGCACCCCACTTTTGACCTCTTGTGGAGTGCTTCCTTAGGTGCGATCTCTCTCTTTTCTCCTGTGTAGTTAGTTGCGCAATACTTACTTGTGGAGTGCTTCCTTAGGGATCCGCTTACCTGACGTTCAAAGCAGTGAAGAGTCCTAGCTGGCCTTGAGAATCCCGCGACGCGCCTGGATAGAATCCCGCGCATTTCCCCCGCCTGAATTCCCACGCTCATTTCCGGTTGCGAATCCAGTTCCCCGAAAGCTGGTTCACGTCGCGAAATCCAGTTCCCCGAAACTGTTTCCTGCTACAATTCCCGACGGTCGTAACAGAGCCAGCCTTTCTGTGCTGCAGCGACACAGCTTTGTCACACAGTTTATCTGTCTACTTTGATGTCAGAAAGGCTGTCTTAATGGGCTGTCACACACTGTGTCAGCCAAACTGTCTCATTGTAAGTCAGACACATGTGACAGCATAACTGTCTTCTTTGACTGACTCGCATTCAGACACCTGTGTTAGTCACTTCAGCTGACTTTGTTAGAAACAACAAGGCTACCTTTACTGCCTGTCTTTCTTACAGATAGTCTGTCCAGACAGCCCAGCTGTTTTACTTTCAGACAGCAGTAGCCTGCTTATTGTCCTGCTCAGTACTCCACTCGATAGCCCACTCTTAACAATTGAAACAGCTGGGCTGTCTGGACAGACTATCTGTAAGAAAGACAGGCAGTAAAGGTAGCCTTGTTGTTTCTAACAAAGTCAGCTGAAGTGACTAACACAGGTGTCCAAATGCGAGTCAGTCAAAGAAGACAGTTATGCTGTCACATGTGTCTGACTTACAATGAGACAGTTTGGCTGACACAGTGTGTGACAGCCCATTAAGACAGCCTTTCTGACATCAAAGTAGACAGATAAACTGTGTGACAAAGCTGTGTCGCTGCAGCACAGAAAGGCTGGCTCAAGTGGCTGTTCAGACTAGTGTTGCTAAAGTTCGGTTCAGGATAGGCCTGAACCGGGTTCAAACTCCGAACTGAACCGGGTTCAGGTTCAGGTTCAGAGAAATCTCAGATTTTGAACTTGAGTTCAGTTCGGGGTTCAGGCCTCCGGAGAAATGCTGAACCTGGTTTGAACTGGGTTCGAACCCTGAACTTCAGGTAACTTTCCCACCCTTTCAAGATCAAAAACCTTATAGTTTGACAACTATAAAGTACTTAAAATGTTAATTAAAAGTGAAACTTATCAACATTAAGCAGAATCTATGTGTAAAATGTACTAATTGTACTAAGGTTCATTGCTGAACTGAGTCTGAACCCAGTTTGAACCTGGTTCAGATGTGATTATATTACAGAATTTCCATATATGGTATGTACTAAGGCTTTCTAAAAATAGATACTTGAACCGGGTTCAAACCGGGTTCAGACAGAATTTGGGCTGGCTGAACTGAACTGAACTGAACTTCGAGTTCAGTTCAGGGTTCAGGCTGAGGCCAGAAAATCTGAACAGTTCAGTTCGGGGTTCGGACCAAAAGGGGTCTGAACTGAACTGAACTGAACTTTAGCAACACTAGTTCAGACAGCTGTTTCCCTTAAACAAAGCCAGACTGACTTTATTTCTCACGGGTTACCTTTTTAACTATTAAACACCTAATCTGGCTTGAATACCTGTCACGCGCAATAACAGTGTTCTAAAGAAGGGACACAGCTTCACACACCCTGTCTTCACTTCAGACAGCTACCTATGTTTGCCGTGGGTCACTTTATTTCTTTTTCTTTTTCTTTTATTTTCTTTTACAATCACACTGAGTCGGATCCCCAACATGTCTGCTCCAAAAGCGGACTATTCTTGACGCCGATTCTCTTCCTTTTTGCGTAGATTACTTGCCTGTATGTTTGCAGGCCGCTAGGACAAGCGCCCTGCAAGCAATTCCCTTTTATTTATTTCTTCCACCACTTGGACTCGAACATCTGCTCTATCAATGCGGGACCCCGACTAGAGCGGGACCCTGAACCCCAACTTACGTGAGCAGTACAGGTCGGACCTAGTCAGATCAGGGTCCAGTGGCTTGGTACTGTATAGTTTTAACCTTTGTTCATCAAAACTGCGGATCCCCCTGTGAAGCACTCCACTTTTGGCCTCTTGTAAAGTGCTTCTCAGATGATGTGTTTATCTTTAGCTCTGATGTGTAGAATAGCTTAATTGACTTGTAAAGTGCTTCTCAGAGTGAGAACCACCGCTCATAGTGTCCAATTAGTCGTCTGTGTCCAATTTAGGGTCTCGAGACCAAAGGAACCACTCTAGGTCATAACAGTAGGCTCCAGTTCCTACCATACCTTTTCTGGGTGGGCTTGAAAAAAAAAGTTGAAAATGGTGTACTGTAATCATTAAATGAAAATGCTGTAAATGCTTGCATCAAAGCATAACAAGCATATAATGGAACCTCAATGCACATTTCCTGTAAAGAATAATCTTGACATGAAGTGTAGCGTAGTAGAGGGATGTGTTGCCTCTGATTGTCACTTTGATGATAAGCAACACTGCATCTCTAATCACTTCCGTCCAATTACATGCCGTCAATCTTCGGATCAATCCTAGTAGTTCTGCAGTCTGCCGCTCATCTCACTTGCTTTTTATTATTTCTTTTATTGCGTATTTTATTTAATATTGAAATTAAGAATTTCTTTCACCTTTCTACGGTATTTGCTATGGGTACTTTCCCGTTTCCTTCCCTTTTCCTTCAGTCTTAAGCCCCTAAGTACTTGTAGATAGCTGTGTCAAGCCCGAAAAAATTAGTTTATTCTCAAAAAATAAAATCACAATAATCCCTAAACATTATAAACTATAAACCTTCCCATACTTTCAACAGTCTCTCGTGTCGGGGACAACCTGACAGCGCTATATAATATGTAACTTTTGATATTGTGCATATTTTTACTTCCGGCTTTCTTCAGAAGATTAACATACTTTCTATCAGTACACTGAATTTTTTTTTCAAGCTTCAAGAATGAAAGTTGAGTGCGAAAAATTCCTGTTTTCAACTGGGGTCCCGTTTGCAAAGGGTGTCCCATGATAGTACGATGCATCATATGAGCTGAGGTGCCTGCCATCCTGTATTTGTGCTTATATTTCGCCTATCTATTATATTTCTGTAATCACCTCATCTTTCGGATTAAGTGTAAGGACGCATTTATGAAAGCATTCAGGTTTAGTACACAATCACAAGTTATATCTACTGTCTATTTCTACAATATGCATTTTTGTGAGTTTCTGTTACGCCTTGGACTTCTGTGGCTTTCCTCTCCCGCTTGTGGCTAACCCGAATCCCCACCCAATCTGGTGTGCCACCTTGATCTTCACGCCCAGCTGCTCAGCGAACGTCCACACCACCGCCGGGTCTTTCTGGAACTGCCGCCCAACAAGAACCACGTCCGCCTGTCCTTTCTCCAGCACCTCCTGCGCCAGATGCCCGTCTGTGATCCCGCCTACGGACCCGACGATAAGTTTGTCCCCAACCGCCTCCTTGACGGCTTGCGCAAAGTGCGCCTGGTACGCGGGCGAGGGCGCAGCGTCACCGACCTTGATGCGTTGAAGTGCGTGATTCCCACCGGAGGAGACGTCGAGGAAGTCGATGCCGTGCTCAGCGAGGATAGGTGCGAGTTTGACCGTGTCGGAGATTGTCCAGGAGGGCTCATTAGGCAGCGATTCCTCAAGCCAGTCTGTCGCTGAGATACTGAAAGGAATTTGATGCTGAGTAACGACTTCCACTATCTTATGCAGAAGGTAATAAAGCTCACCGGAGGAACAGAGGCACAGTCGGCGGGAGTACGGCCCTCACGGCATCCACAACCTCCAGCGTGAAGCGAATCCGGTTCTCAAAGCTTCCTCCATAGTCATCCGTACGCTTATTCGACGCCGGGCTCAAGAACTCTCCTAGCAAATACCCGTGAGCGTTATGGATCTCAATTACATCCACACCCGCCTGGAGCGCGCGTTTCGTCGCGGCCACAAACGCCTTCACCACCGCCTTGATGCCCTCCTTCGACAGCTCCTTCGGCTTCGGGTATGAGTCCGCGAAGGGCACGGCCGACGGCGCCCACACGTCTTCCGGCCAGCCCCCGTACTCCTCCGTCGCGGTTGCGCTGAACGAGAGCCACGGCGCGATGGTGGACGCCTTGCGCCCCGCGTGCGCGAGCTGGATGCCGACCTTCTGGCCTTGGGAGTGCGCGAAGTCGACGAGCTGCTTGAGAGGCGGGATCTGCTCGTCGGACCACAGTCCTGCGTCTTCCGGTGTGATGCGTCCTTGCGGGACGACAGCGGTGGCTTCGATGATGGTAAGACCAGGTCCGCGCGTGAATATACCTCCGACTGCGTATGAAATTTGAATAAATCAATTCAATTGAAGATAGCTAAGATGAGGAGCTGGATACGCACGATGAGCCGAGTGCCACGGTGTCATAGACCCATTGTTAGAGGAGTACTGGCATAGTGGAGACAGCTAAGTAGTATGCCGCATACAGTCCAACTCAAATCAGCATTGCCACTTGACTTCTATGCATCCTCTCTAACTCACGAAAATACGATTCTGGAACTCAACACCCCGAATCTTAATGGGCTGGAACAGCTTCGGGATAGGCTTGCCGTCTGGCTGGGGGTCGAGGGCCGTTCCCGCAGGTGGGAGCTGCGCCGGCGTAAAGTAGGGCACGTTAGGCGCTGGGACGTTCACAAGTATCTTCGACATCGTTGTAGCGCTGGTACTAATAGGCTTTGAAGCTGCTCGTCCTTGAGACAGTGACGATAAGCGACGATGAGTGGGAACTGGTGAGCGTGTGGGTAGCCCGATAACAGTGCTTTTATAGAGACTCGCACGTCGCGCTAAAAGGCGACAAAGGTCGTAAACCGATGGTGCCATCGTTGGAATCTCAGCGAAGACTCGCTTTACTCAGCGAGTACTTGATTGATTCCGATAATCGAACTTGCTCGAATGCCTCTATTTTCACGAAACCATTTTGATTGTGTATCAAGGTACTTCCATCGCAGCCATTGCTTACTTTCAATAACTCGAGCAGACAGACAGTAGGCAGCTTCATGGCACCACAAATTTATGAAAGAGAGAAGCCGTGGCGAAGTTGGGACATACATGCAAGCACAACTCATTCCCTGCCATCTGTCTCGAATGGAGTTCGGATATCCCGTATGGTCCTTGTGAGCGACCTGCTTGGTGAGGTGCTGAGTAAAACCAAGGCCTGTGATGACGTGGAAGACGTGGTAGCGATGGCTGAACTTGGATCCAAAAGCAACGCACATGACTCTTACTTATGTATACCACGGAAGCTGGCGCCCCGACTCACGAAACAGCAAGCATAACAAACTCAACTAGATTCATATAAGACTTCTGTCACGTTAACTATGATTGCTTGAATAATGAGAATGTGAAGGACGAAGGAGAAAATATGAGAAAATTGTAATGGTAAAATGTTGATGATGCTGCATAAGAGTACGATGCGTTGCTCCGCCGACAGTTTCGAGTTTCATTTTCAGCTGCAATTTTTGTACGCTGTATTGTTGAACCCGCTCAACCGGTAAGGCCAAGAAAGAGAGTCATGAGCTAAAAGAGACCAGACGACGACGTTTAAGGAGGAGGATTAGTGAGGAGGGAGGGGAGAAGATGGAGGTTGCGAGTCAATGGAAGTGTTTGTGATGGTGATGAAAGGGAGGCAAAAGCCATTATTGAGCGAGGGAGTCGGAGGGGGAAAGAAGAACATGGGTAGGGCGATGAAGAGAAGTGCAGGGTTTGAGGAGCTAAAGGAGAACGGAACGTGGTAAGCGAGGAAGACGGGTATTTGCAGTGGAGGGATAGGGGAAGGAAGGGCATGATGAACGAAGGGGTACAATTGTTGATCAATATGAGAAACTTGGGGAAAAGAATGAAAGAACTAAATGCGCACAAGTGCACGGTGCTAGAATTTAATAAAAAAAGATATAGAAAAAAGACGAATCTGAAAGTCCTTGCATGACAAGTGAGTCCGCATATGCTCCAGAAAAAAGGCAGTGGAATAGTGCTGTGAGAAAGGCTAAGAGGCCTATCCACATCATCCTGTAGATCATGTCGACAAGCACACAAGAGACATAATACTTGATCAAGGCGTTGGCCTCAAATTCGTATACGCCGGTGGTAGCTCGACCGTCTCCGGCTCCTCGCCCTCACCATCTTCCATCGCCGGTGGCGCGCCAGCATCTTCGTGTTGTATAATATTCACCGGACGCATCACAGGAGGCATCGCGCTCTTCCGCATCACCCCGCTCATGCTTGTCCCCGCCACACTCGTCGACGGCGTGCTCGGTCTATCCATGCCTGTCCCTGTCCCGGTGTTCGTGTTCGTGCCAGAAGACCCAGAGATCGTCGACATCCTCCGATCACGGTCCGAGAAACTTGGTCGTCCTGCCGTGCTCCCCGGGTGTAAGTTGGCATTGTTCGCACCCACACCGACGCCGTATCCATACGACGAGCCTGGGTACGAGCTTCCGCCTCCGCCGCCGGCGCCGCCCCACTCGCTCGACATGAATGAACCGCCTGCCTCACTGACCTCTGGCGGCGGTACTATATACGGCTCGGGCGCAGTGAGGCCCTGAACCTCTCCCGGAGGCGCGCCCTCGCCATCCGTAAACAGATCCGGTCGCTCTTTCATCTGGCGCCGATGGAAATTCCGTCGTCTCCTAAAGAAAAGCAGCAAGAGCACGAGAGCAACGAGCGCGACTACTCCGCCAACAACACCGCCTGCAATCGCACCCGCGTTCGCCTTGCCCCCAGACGACCCGCCTGTCCCGGCACCCGACGTGCTTGTCGCGTACGACCCACCTGCGGGCGAGCCGGCCGTCGAGGAGGGTGCTTCGTCGTTCAGACACGAGCTGTTGGGGAACAAGCCGTTTGAGACGATGTACGTTTCACTCCCTCCCGCACCAATGCCCCTGTTATCTCCAGCACCCAGCATCAGTGTTGTCCCGCTCCGAATGTTCGCTGTCCAGTTAAAGCCGACGCCTTCATTCGCGACAGTGGTGAGCGCACCGACGGTAATGTTGAAGGACTCTCCGCCAGGGATGACGCCATAAAAAGTTGGCGTACCCTGCACGTTCGCAGGGTCCCACCATAGTCGAGAGGAATTGCATTGCACGATCTGATTCACTGGATCGACGTTGAAGAAAAAATCGGGCTGAACGTTCGTGGTTGCGTCAAAACATGACGAGTCGGAAGAGGATTGAACTGTTGCGGCTGCACTCGTCCCACCACTACCAAAACTATTCGCGTCGCTCACCTAGCAATACATCTCTCGTCAACCACGTTCGGCAGATATATCATTAAAATAAAATAAAACGCACGACGACGACAAACTGCGAGTTCGTTGGGTATTTTAGCTGAAACGACAGCGATGTACCATCGAACGCCTGCTCAACGATTCTTCGCGCCTCGATGTTGTTGGGCAGCGGTGTCCCACCAAAGGGAATGACGAGCGCACGATATGGCGGAGATCCGCCGCTGCCAGTGATGGCTATCGAAAGGTTCGCACATTGCTGAGGACTTGTCTGAAAATTAAACGAATACGCCTTCGCCCCCTTCAACCATCCCGCCGCACCTACGCCCAACCCCAACACCTCGCGAAACAGCGGTGAGACGCCGTTCCCATTTCTCCTCCTTCTCGATGTCAGCATTGAGCTCGAGTCGTATGTCAATTGAACCCCTTTCCCTTAGCGTGAATTTGCTCGTGGTTTTATATTCTCTTCTGAAGCTTCAGACCGTGGATGTCGTCCGATGAGTAGCTTGGATGAAAGGAAGAAGAGAGACGGGAAGAAAAGGAGCGTAAGCGAGGAGCGAAGTGACGCCGCAGAGCAGATGGTGTTGGACGTGCTGTGAACCTTCGGGAAGGGTTGTTTCGTGGAGCAGTGACCTACCGCGCGTCTCACTATGCTCCTATCAATACCACCGAAACTCCCTATCTCCCTCGTCGTCGTCGTTTAGGTCGTCGGGGACGTCGCTCGGAAGGTTATAGGAGTCGAGAAAGAGAACAACCAAGACAAGAGCGTGTGGGGGGAATAAGATTATTTCGCAGCAGCGGCGGGTACTCACCGCCGGTCACGGTCTTATCTCACCTGTCCGATGTTGCGATGTACTGCAACAGAAAGTGATCTGCCCTCTTTTTTTGATACTCCGATGTCCATCTGCCTAAAAAGGTAGTAGGACCCGGAACACTTATGTCTAGTAGTAGTAGTACTGTATATGGTATATATAGTAATTGCGTGCAACATTATTGCTACTTCAAATTGTTGTCTACTAAATCATCTCGTGCGAACGCTCATGTCTACTATCTTCTGGCATCCCATAGCTCAACATGCCTCAGAGCCATTGGAGATCTTTATTCGTCCGATGAGAAGCCATCCGAAGGACAACCCCATATCTCAGTGATATTACCAGCTACCGAGTCAAGTGCTAGTACTTGCCATGGCTCGGGATGCCAGTGATCGGGTAACCTGACATGGTATGTGCTATTCTTTTCTCTTTTCTCCTTTGGTCACGTCTCATCACTTCCAAGGAACTTCGCCACGACAAGCTCGTCAGCTATTACAGCTCTCCAACCACTCTGACTTCCGCTAATACTTCGCCCATCGCTTTGCAGTGATTCAGGCTCTCTGCTTCGTCACTATCTGCACCATTTGGCTCGAGTGGTGTTTGCTCGACACTACCTCGATTCGACCTTTGAACCTCAATAGAGAGTACTCTTGTTCTCGCTGTACGTGCTACCCGACCAGTGGCTGGACTAGCCCAGTTCTTGAACTCAAGCACCCTAACCCCCAAAACGTCCGCCAAGTTCTTGTGTTACTCGTCGACTGATTCGCCTCCTTCGACTACCCAGCGCACAGGGTGATGCTTCTGATGCACCCCGGACAACCATCCATCGATTTGACACTCATCGATTCTCGCCTTTGCCTCCGCCGCTCTAGCATATCCTCAGTCGCAATTCTTGATGGCGCTACTCGCGGAGCAAATAAGTTGGCATTGTTAGCTCCACATTGCCGGTATAGCAGAGGCTTTTCATTACTTCGTAGGCAGCACTTTTTTTCGACGCTCGATCGCTGACTGAACTTCAGAGTTAGTGTATGCCTTGGGTCCATTAGCTTGGACAGCATGTCCCCTTCCGAAAACGTAAGCATATTCTTCTCCTTCCATTCATGAATACCATGCTCACCTTCAGACGCAGTGTAGGAAGTTGCCATCCAGATATCCATCATCCTGGGTCCAATCCTGAGTCCAATCCCATAAGTGGCAGTCCGCTTCTGAAAACGTGAGCATTTCCTCTCTTATCTGCTTACTATCTTTCTCACCCTTAATGTAGGAAGCCTGCCATTTTCTTCTTTTGACCGTCGATAACAATCCTGGTGCAAGTACCGACGCACCCGAGGTTGTGTCCACCGAGCAGCCTCGTTAATCATCTGCTATCGCTTACGCCACGACAGTTCCTCGGCTTTCTGATATTCGCCTGTCAGTGACCTACGGTATATGTGATCTGTCGGGATAGCGCCAAACATCCCCTTGTTGCCAGTTACCTTCCACAAGGAACCTGGCGAGCGTCGTGTCAAGTCCCGTGTTGCACGACATTTGCTACTTGCTGCTCGTATTCGTGCGTGCACATTTCTCTTGTTTCATGTCGACATCCTAACTTTTGGTAACAGTGATCAAAAGCGATCAGCAGCCAAATCCCAAGAAAGCAAAGCTTGAAAGAAGTCATTAAGAGTAGAGCCATCCCGTCCTGAGGTCGTAAAGAGTCTTGAGTCTAGCAACAGAATCTATGCGGCGACCTAGTCAATCGACCATCTCAGCCACTCCCGGTCGATTGTCGTTGAACTGACGTTGTGGTTCCTTGTCAACAGTATGACCGTGCACAGTCCTACTGGGGAATCAGCCTAGGCCAGGTATTTCCTCATCAGCTGCAGATCTAGGCTAGATCTAATGCTGCAAGGTTTCACTAGACGGACTGCGCCTAGGCCAGGCTCAGTCTCGTCGGAGCCAAGGTTGCCCACTGCACTACGCGCGCACGTTCTCGCGCTCACGATTCCAGCTCTCCGAGCAAAGACTCCTCCCAAGACTGCAATGACGCCTATCACTCCTGGACATTCTGCTCTTTGTCACTCTTGCCTAGCTCTGTAGGACACTCTACTCGCTCTGCTTCTGCGGTCTTTCCTCACCTATGGACCTTGGGATAACTCTGGAAAGCAGCCTGGATTGATTCCTGCTCTGCGTCGACCCGTCTTTTCTGTTTATATATACCCGGACTCGTCTCGTTTTAATCTCCTGCTGGACGATGTTCGATACTCAAGTGAACTGCAGTACCAACACAATTACCGAGGAACGACTGGCATCACTGCTTCGACCTATTAGACGATATATGTACACTATTGGTTGTAAGAAAATCTTCGCTGCCGGGCTTAGCACTGACCTTGCCAACCTTTCGGAATTCCTGGTTGTTTACAAGGCCAATCGACATCAAGACCGCCTTCCATTTGACACTGATTCGCCTCTTTGTCGCGTTCTTTGGATGGGTCTACTGGCAATTTCTCTTGCCTCCTTAATCTCGTCTCCATAAATAATTTCCTGCTGGGTGATGCCCGGAGTCTCGCACGCCGCCACACACAGTTACCGAAGATTGGCTGATTATCACTGTTTTGACCTATTAGAAGATATACACTATGGTTGTAACAGCATCTTCGCTGCTGGGCTTAGCACTGGACCACGCCAAACAATCGGAATTCCTGGTGGTCACCAAGACCGTTCGATATCAGGACCATCTTCCATCTGACACTGATTCGCCTCTTTGTCACGCTCTTTAGATAGGTCTACTGGCTATACTCTCTCTCAGTCTCCTCTTATATACCCTGGTCTCGCTCGATTCTCAAGGAGTCTCACAAGTTTCCCCTCGGAATTACTGGACACCGACTGGCAATCACTGTTTCGGCCTACTAGGAGGTACTACACTTCGCCGGGGACGGCCACTCTTGTAGGGAGAGTTGGTTATTGTTTTCTGCTGTTGTGGATCAGCCTTCGCTTTCGGGCTAAGCACTTGACCACATCAACTATCCGGAATTCTTGGTAGCACGCAAGTCCGTTCGACATTTCTGGGACAGTATTTTTCTGTGAATCTTTCTTATCTATATTCCTCTCCTGTACTTGGTACTGCACACACTCCTTTGATCTATTTTCCTACTTTTCTCTCTCTCCTCTCTCTTTCGTACTTGTACATAATACCATACACACTCCTTTGGGCTTTGATTTTCGCTATAGAAGTCTCATTTCTTCCAAGGAACTCCGCAACAACAAGCTTGTCAGCTATAATAGCTCTCCAACCACTCCAACTTTCAAGTTTGCCTATACGTCGCCCGTCGCATTCCAGTGATTCAGGCTCCAACCCCCAAAAACATCCACCAAGTTCTTGCACTGCTTGTCGAGTGATATGCCTCCTTCGCCGCTCCTGCACAAACCGGGTGCTGCTTCCGATGCACTGTAAAGCAAGCCCCGGATATGCGCAACCGCTGTGGGAGCCCATTTTGCAATCTTAGTTTTTCTTAGTTACTATATGTTACTAAACTGAGTAGTACTAGTACATAGACTAAAAAAGTACCTGGGGTCATGGCATGTGCCGACCGGCATTTGACATCGGAGTATCAAAAAGGAGGGCAGATCACTTTCTGTTGCAGTAGCGATGTGAGCCGTTCGCTTGCCTTTTTTGGTTATACCTCATTACCACTTCCGGTTTATTCGGAAACCCTTTCTTTTCCAACCACCACCATCAAGTGTTGAGCTTGTCTATCTCTATCTCTATCTCTGTTCTGGTCCTACAAATCGACTACAAGTCTTTCTCGTGCTCAGCTTAGTGCAATATTCTTGGCCTTCTCCGTCACTACTACTCTAACGGATCTGTATAAAGACGTGCTGGCATCAGATCAGTACTTCACAGCCAACAAGATCATCACCATTTAGTCTAAATTTATGGCAGGAAAGTCTTGTAGTACACGGTGATCATCTTCTCCCGCCAGTGTTCTGAATCTGGATCACCGTTCCCTTGATCGGGCGGGCAGCTTAAGGCTTCAGCGATTCTTTCCGCAAGGCTGTGAACATGATCATAAATACCCATCAAGAAGTTACAGCTGTTTTCCGCAGCAGCCTCTGACGCCGACATCTATCCATTTACCCCGCGCTGAATGGTACTCCCCAATAGCCATCGTCCCACACCAGAAGTTTTTTTTCATGGATTTGAGGGGATCTTACTTTGACCCTAGTACTCACCATTCCGAGGCCCATGGTCTCTGTGGGCTTATACATCACCGCTAGAAGCCAAGAAGAAGCCTCCATGTCCCAATGAGAGCAGATCACCAATGCTGCGGAAGCGTCCGTGGCCGCCTCTTCAAATCCTCGATTACAATTGAAAATTTTGACGCTTGGGCATTAGACCGATTTTCGTGGTGTATTTACGCTCGTCATCATGGTTGGCGACGGTCCGAGGACAACTGCGTGCGGTGCATGTGAGTTCTAATGTCGATATTTCATTTCATTTGACGAGAATACTGGCGTCGTACTCGGGTGCATTGGAATTTTTTTTCCTGTCTTGATATTTTACCAAGCAAATATTTCATCAAGCAGTCGGTCAGCCAAGAGCGCCGCACACAAGAGCGGGTACAGCTAGAATAGTTAAAACTTCAGAGACTCGAAACATCGTCTCAATGATTCAAATACATATCCAGCGAAAAGTGTAGACACTGTGTCGGTTTTTGAGTTACTAAACAGAGCTTCAGCCTTATAATAGCACACACAGTCAGAAGCCCAGTCATCAAATGCAAAAGCGAAGGCATATGCACAAACCCTATATTTATGGAATACAAATCATAATTAAATACAACACTGATTCTTTGTCACAAACGAAAGAGGGGGAGAGGGACGGAAGGGGGGGAGACTAGAGGAGAGTTACATCATTCACATGAACGCGAGATCATTACGATAGAAGGGGGAAAAGAGGGAAACGAGTCATGAAGTGCACGTACATAAATCCAAATTGCGCGCGCATCTATCCACCTAAGTACGCAGAATAACATATCTTAAATCCAATCATGAGCTCGATCCCGTTCAAACCCCCTCGAGATTGTTCTCGCACCCGCGTTGCGCCCGCACCCTAATACCAAACAACATTACGGCGACGATGGACACCACCCGTAGCTGCGATGCAGGCTTCCTCCGCTACGATCCTTAGCACCAACTGCAGCTGAACCACCAGACCTAATACGCCCTAACCTCCTTCGGCATCCTCCCCCTAACCCCATTCGATACGTTTAGGCCCACGTAATCATACAACACCCGCCGATCAGGCAAGCGGTCGTACATCCCACGGATGCGCACCGGCATACGGTCCACCGGCACCCGCGCAAGCGCTGCAGACGCGGCGGCCTGCGCGCGGAGGAGTCGCGCCTGGACGCGCAGAGCCTGTAAGGTCTGGAGCGCACGCTCGACGGAGGTCAGCCTGGGGAAGGGGGGCCGAGGGGTGTATGTTGTGGAGCGCTTAGCTGGAGCGTTGGTCGTAGGAGAGTTGGAAGGAGAAGAGATAGAGGGAGGGGAAGAGAGAACTCCGGTGGTATCGAGGATTGTACTCGAGGACCTCACGAGCCCGTATCCTGGTGAGGAGCGCTTCCAGCTTGGTGGGTAAGAAGCTGAAGAGGCCGGAGTAGCTGTATCCCGGGTCCGCATCTCCGAACGAGAGCTGACCGGCATAGTTGATGTACGTGTGCTTATTCCAAGTTCGCTGGAGCTGCTGGACATCCTGTGCTCGTCCGCTCTAGAGTCTGACTTGGGGGCGACAGAGATGAAGTGATGCAGGTCAGGGAGACTCGAGTACAACGGCATCGCTTGTGCGCGAGAAGGTGTCGGCTCGACGATCACCTCCAGATTCGTCAAATCCAAGAACCTTACGCCTACTTTGCCCTCTTCTGTCCCCTTCGCCTTCTTCGCATCTGCATGCACGCCCAATCCCATCTTCGTCTCAATCGTGTTCGAGCCTTTCTCACCTTCCCTCTTCTTCCAGCGCCTCACGTTTCCCTTCACACACTGCACGAACCACATCGTATGCATCCCAAACGCCAGCGCCAGTATCGCTGCAGGCATCAGACTCCCTCCAAGCAGCTCGACTCGGTTGCTTTCTTTGAAGTACGCTGCGAGGATGAACAAGTGCAACACAATGCGTGTGCTGAAAAATGAGACTCCGAAGAGGAGGTCGGAGCGAAGTGTAGGATGTAGGGTGCCTAGGGCAAGGATAAATGTCGGGAGCTGTTTGTTCGGGAAGTGTCAGGCAAGGAATATACACATAATTGGCGGAACGATGCATAAGTCTTGAACGAACCTCCATGATTGAGCAAAATGCAAAGATATGCGCCCAGGAGCGCCGGAGCGCGAGTTCGTTAACCAATATGTACAACGAATGATGCACCCAGCCGCTTAGCAAATTAACATGCTTCCGATAGTGCAATGCTCCGATGATAAGATCGCTGAAACCCAATTCAGACATTAAAAGGATCGACCGTCAATTAATCAAATAGAACCTTCACATAAGGAAGAAATATGGCTTGTTAGGAACTCACGATACGAGATAAGCTTGGAAGATCGTGTTTGCCCACTGTGCTAGCGGAGACATGCTCGTATGGCGAATAGCATGCACGGACAGCCCTCCGGTGATATAATCGAAAAGGAAAGGCAAGCTGAACAGTGTCATACAGAGACTGCTGATTGTCGTGAGGATCCATGCTTTCTGCTTGGGCGCAGAGTAGAATGATGCGATCGTATAGTAGGCGATAACGAAGACGGCGAGAGAGGGAAAGAAGATGTGTGGCTGGGACGGTTGGGGGAAACGGAGGAGGTGTTGGATCATAATTGGCATTGAGATGAGGGGTATGAAAGTCATGATAAATCGTTAAGAGATAGGCGAGTAGATAGGCTGGCTTGGGGAAGAGTTGCGTGATAGCACTAGATGCAACCTAGAGTTGAAATGAAGGATATATATCAGAGGTCCATTGAATAGCAGAATCAGTCTGCTTGAAGGGTATATAGAATGCGCCGTCCTTCACGGTCAGAGAGAAAGAGATTGCAGAGTAGTCAATCCGCAGAAGAGGACTATTTATCGTGTATAGCAAAGTAAAGAGCTTTGTGGAGGGAGGGCGAGGAGCAGAAGGGGGGCTAACGTAAAGGATAAAAGCCAAGAAAACCCCGCCGATGGCGGCTGCACGGCGCTTTTGAAGGTAGCCAGCCATCCAAAGACAAGCGCGATAAGGGGCAAGCATAGTCTGCCACAATTGTAAAACTAGCAAAGAATTGCCGGACGCGGAGCGACTCCGAAGTGGCAGGCAGGCGCAGAATAGACACGTTCGTGGTGGCCCACATTCCGTTCGAATGAATGGACTAATGCGCGAAACGCGCATCGTCGGTAATGTACACGAGCCAGCAGGATATTCGGAGCATTCTTGTCCCTCATCCTCTCTTTAAGTACACGTCAGTTCCTGTAGGGTGGTAGTGGAATGTAAACACTGGATGACAAGGCTAGTTAGAGATCATGTTGCCAACCGCGGCCTCAAGCACATATACGTGGTGTCCAGGCGATCGGAGTCAGAATCTTGTCTATCTGAGATATAGGGATTTCAATCATCTAGAAAATTCCTTTCACTTTGTTTTGAGCATAGAAATCATCGCGGGAGGAGTATTTGATAGTCGGCATCATGGCTCGTCGAACGTGCGTCGCGCCCATTTATCGCCAGTCCAGTGAATATCGCTCTCGCCAATCGGATCTTAGGTGGTCAGCTTCAGCTTACCCATATGTCACGGCTAACACTGTAATCGACATGCCATCCCGCAATTTGTGAGATCCCGTTTGCAATGCTCAGCTGGAGGACCGTCCCGAGGACCTGATCGTCTCCACCTCGTCTTGACCTAAGGAAATCAGCTACTGTTCGGCCATTCTATTGAGTCCAGGGAGTAAGTACATACATACATAAACTTTGAATGCACGTTTGATTTGATCAATAATCGCCTCCCTTCAATTCCTTGGTTTGGAAGCTGGGGCTGAAGGAAGTTACGATCCAGAATAAATCGCGTGTTTCACTCCAAAGCTATGGTTCAAGTCTGTCACGAGAAGGTAGTCCAGATATACAGTATGTCGTGATAGTCAGATTGGCGGGAATGATGAGGTATAATCTGTGAGATGGTTATCGTTGATGGAACGTTTGTCACTATCAAACATGAGGTTAAGTCGACTCGCAAGATTTCCCGTTTATATAGCGTGCAACCGACAGTCAACTGCTAGTTTAGCGTATAAAACCAGGAAATTCGAGACTGGGAGAGTATTTTCGAATGAAGGGTTTCGGTGTCAAGCACGTTCGAAAGTCAAGTCAAGTCAAGCAACATTCGAGTGAAGTGCCAAAGAAGGCGTGAGAAAACTCAGGCTATGATGATGATGATGCAGTGATGACTCATCTCCAAGAGATCTATATTTCAATCCGCCTTACACTCTACTAGTAGTAGCTTGGAAAGGACAATGATCTAGCGAGGCGGAGTTGCTAATTATTGTATCCCACGTCGAGAAGAAGTCTATATTATTTGGTGTGGACATATCATGACATAACACACAAAGGACTAGTGACTTTACTCCGCTAAACCCTCATTAGATTCGCTCACGAACAAACTATCTTCGTCGTCTGACGTTGTACATGTCCAGTTGTACTTCGGAGGAGATCGGGGGTAATTGTCGTCTGCATAGGTGTATTCGGGATCCATTTCTACTTCCTCTTGCCCAGATTGATGATGAATCGTCCAACCGGGGAATACGGCGCGGACACGCTCCGTTTTGTCTTCGGCACCCTTCACGATGGTCAGCTCTGAGAGTCCTTGCCAGCCCGATTGTCTTCGGAGGACATCGACCATCTCTTTTGTACAGGCGATACTTTCGATACCCAGCGGATCGGGATGCCAGTTACTGGAATCCTCGGCTTTATAAGAGGCGAAGCGAAGCCTAGCGTCCAGAGTATCCATTTCTCTTCTAAAAGTAGCTGTGAAGATGGTAGCTTCGTGGAAGCCCAACGACAGCTTCATATGCTCAATCTTGGCATAATCTGTATGAGGTCGAAGAAGTGCGCGAACGTTACCCCCTGCTTGTCCGATTGCACTTCCTAGATATCCTCCTGTGAAACTGACATCCATATTGGTGACGTTTGGGAAGTCCAGAATGTCGAGGACGCATTGGCCGTGATTCATCCCTTTAGTAGAGTAGAAGGACAGGGTGATGTTCGCGAGAAACGGGAGGACGATGGTATCCATTGTCGGCGCTTCATTTGTGTACAGATATTCCATGCTGAATCGTAGTGTCAGCGACGTTAGTCCAGCCCAATGAGGATACATAGTTAGCAATGGCTCGGCACTCCAGTACTCTTCACATGAAGATTGGGACTCTATTTTGCAAGACACCAGAGAAGCGCCCACAGTATGGTACGGTATTAGATTTCTCGTATTAAGATGGCGAAGTTTCGGTGTGACCCATGATTTGTAAAAATGATTTCTCGCCTCTGGTGCGTCGGCAAGAAAGCTACCAGGCCGGTCTGGCAGGTACTCAAAGTTAGGTTCCGGGTCAGTATCACTTGGTTCCGGGTCACTCTCGTAGAACAACGGATCGGGGTAGAGCAGAGTGAGCTTATGGAGCTGTGGCAGATGTAGATCATGACAATGTTTTGGAAGGTTACGAGTTGCGGGAAGATAGCTGCTAAGCGAACGACCGGTTTCGAAGTAGAACTCTTCCCATCTCAATGCATGTGGTACAACATCCGCGAGGAACTCAACATAGCTGTCAGTCCCATCTTCAATGAGAAGCAGCACCACACGTAACGTAGATAATCCGCTGCGCTGCAGACAGAGATGGAGCATCTCAGGCGACTGTTTGTTTGAAACGGTTCCCCACAATGAGGAGGTGTTGACTACGACCGCACGGAAGCAGCGATTGACCTGAGCAAGCTTGACATTTGCCGCAGTCTCGAGAATGTCCTTGATGGGCTGAGAAAGTACGACGTGCTCTGCGACGGCGGCGATGAGTTCAAGTGGCAGACGGTCGAGCGCCATTTTTTCTCTGGTAAAAGTTGCAGTGTAAGTTCGAGAGAGGAGAGAGATGAAGATGGAGGTCAGTAGCAAGGACTCCAAGGAGGGGCGGAGCTGCGAAGCCGGATAAATACTACTGCGGCCAGATATTCCCACGCCGAGAGTTCATGACTCCCTCAAGAATCAAGTTGAACTATAAAAACATACCAACGCATCTCCGACATACTCGCTTTCATTGAGTCATCGTCCAGAAACCCTGGGATTTCAAGGTAAAGAAAGTTTCAAATAGCTACAGTCATCATGACAGATGGCTCTATTCGGAGTCGTCGTATTTGGCTCAAATAAAATCAAACTACTAACCTAGTTCTTCATATTACAACTTGAAGGCAATCGCCTTCCTCCACAAACCTCTGAGGATTCCGAGAGTCTTTGAATATAGCAAAAATAGGAATATGTGAGTGAAGAAGATACTGTCATTCAAAGTGATTATGATTTATAAACGATGTATCTCATTCAAGAAGAAAAGGCCCGCTACGCAATTTGTACACAGTAGTAGATGATGGTCATGATGGCTCATACTACATAGCAGTACGCAAGTTGTCAATGACCTCGAGACCTCAATCCAGTGACGATACTAAGCCGCGAAGAACGATGACTTAGCGAGGCCAAACTGCTAACTATTATTATACATATATACTCACATCATTCACAACCATGCTAGGTCACAAGAGACTAAGACGCCTCGGCGTAGGAATACATAGTGTTGTTGTACACAAATGATATGAGTAAGTTTGTCCACTTTAGTACCCCAAACCTTCATCAGTCCCTTCTACAATAAAAATCTGACTTCGTCGTTGTTTAAGGATCCTGATCATGAGTACTGACGTCTCTTCGCAGACTAAGAGTACCCAACGCCCACTAAGATTTGTTTTCGGGATCCATTTCTCCTTCTTCATGTCGAGCTTAATGGTAAATCGTCCAATGGGGGAATACGGAGCGGACACGCTCCGCTTTGTCTTCGTTACCCTTCACGATGGTCAACTCTGAGAGTTCTTGCCAGCCCGACTGCCTCCGGAGGATGTCAACTATCTCCTTTGTGCAGGCGATGCTTTGGATGCCCTGCGGGTCGGGAGAAAGCGTCTGAGGTTCATCATCGTCATCTTTGATAGCGGCAGAACGCTGCCTAATGTCCAGAGTATCGAAGTTTTTTCTGAAGATAGCCGTAAAGATAGTAGCTTCGTAGTATCCAAGAGTCACCTTCATCTGCTCGAGCTTGGCATGATCCATTTGAGGTCGCAAAAGTGCGCGAATGTGGGCTACCGCGTGCTGGATTCCACTGTAATCGAGTGCAGCAAATCTAGCGTCGATATTGACGACGTTTGGGAAATCCAAAATGTCCAGGATACATGGGCGGTAAGACATCCCCGCATCGGAGCGGAAGGATAAGGTGATGTTTTCGAGCAGCGGGAGGACGATGGTGCCCATTCTTGGCGGCTCATGTGTGTACACGAACTCCTCGCCAAATCGCAGTGATAGCGACTTTAGTCCAACCCAATAAGGATACATAGTTAGCAGGGGTTCCACTCTCCACTCTGGATAACAAGATGCTTGGGTCTCGATTTCACATGTCACCAGCTTAGCGCCTTCAGTGTGGTACGGGATTAAATTTCTGGTGCGAAGATGGCGAAGACTCGGCGTGATCCATGAATGGTAAAAATGATTCTTCGGTTGCCATGATCGGCTGACGTATCCAATGATTTCGCCCTCATACATATAGTCATTCCAGTCAGAGTCGTAGAACAAGGGATCGGGATAGAGTAGCGTGAGCCTATGGAGCTGTGGTAGATATAGATCATGGCAAAAGTATGAAAGGTTGTGTATTATGAGCAGATAGTCGCTAAGCGATCGTCCGGTTTCGAAGTAGAACTCTTTCCACCTGGATGCATGGGGTACAACAACCGTGAGGAACTCAACATAGCTGTCAGTCCCATAATCTTCAATGAGGAGTAACACCACACGCAATGCAGACTGTTTGCTGCGCTGCATACACAGACGGAGTGCCTGAGGCGATTGCTTGTTGGAAACGGCCCCCCAAAGTGATGGAGTGTTGACTATAATCGAGTAGAAGTAGCGATTGACCAGAGCAAGATTGACATTTGCCGCAATCTCGTAGCTTTCCCTGATTGGCTGAGGAAGCACGACATGCTCTGCGATGGCGGCTATGATTTCAGGAGGTAGACAATTGATTGCCATTTTGTCACTGGTGAAGATTACGGTGTATGCAGACGAAGATGGAGGTCAAGAGCAAGAAGGGACTGATAGGGGCGGAGCCATAGGTAAGTAGTACCCAGGCTGCGATCAGAGTTTCCCACGGTAATTATACTACATATCTGGCAGACTATCTGATGAAGGCATTGTGTAAAGAAGATATAGCTAGTAACAC
Source organism: Trichaptum fuscoviolaceum (assembly GCA_910574455.1). Taxonomy (NCBI): domain Eukaryota; kingdom Fungi; phylum Basidiomycota; class Agaricomycetes; order Hymenochaetales; family Trichaptaceae; genus Trichaptum; species Trichaptum fuscoviolaceum. The sequence continues at coordinate 1,274,041 of CAJSYZ010000010.1, read as the reverse complement.
TTTGAGATTATCGAAACATAGCAGTCAGGGATTCTCATATTTTTTTCTCGTAAAGATAGGATGTTAGTAATTATGCATCAGTGTCCATATATCACAACCAAGAGTTGGTATAAAGGTACAGTAGTAGCGACGACGAAGAGCAAGAGAATCAACCATAAGGACAGGATGAAGGAGCAAGAAAAGTCTGAGATGAGTGTACAGTCTATCAGTGGTCACCGACGAAGCTGCTCCTTCACGAATTGCACGACAGCCCTAACATTGATCGATATCACCTGGCTGTCTTCTTCTGAAGGAGGTGATATCGGGGGGAGGGCCGATCCTTCGTATTTTCTGAGGTCGAACATCAGTAAACCAGCATACCTTATGAAGAAAGCCGAAAGAAAGACGTACTTAGTATTCCGCCACGCAACATACTCCACGCCCAAAGCACGTGCAACAAACTCATTCTCATTGCTAAACCGCTTGTCCGGGAAGAACTCCACAGCAGTCGGCGACGGGCTGACCTTGCGCATGAGGGGAAGCAGCGTCAGCGCGTCGCCCCACACGCCCAGCATCACCGAGCTGCGCAACGCCGCACGGACATGGGTCGGCCACGAGCTCACGCTCTCCTCGCCCTCCAGCATCAAATGCGAGTCGTTCTCGACGCGCGGCGCGCCGTTCACGCCGTCGCCGAGCTCGACGACCTCAAGCGCCCAGCCGCGCCCCTGCTCGGCCACGAGCTTCTGCAGCTCCGCGACGAGCGCCGTGTGGTCCGACGCACGGAGCCGCGGGCCGGATGCGCGGTGCTGCGTCGAGACGTACGTGACCACGCGCGCCTTTGGGTCGTCGGTGAGTCCGAAGACGTCGAGCAGTGTCCGCCGGATCTGGGAGAACCAGTTTGTCGGCGCAGGGAACGCGAAGGCGGGCGCGATTGCGAGAGAGCGATCTGTGGGCTGCAGGCTCACGGTGTGCATCTGCACATCCCTTTGCCGCTTCTCCTTCTGATGCCGCTCCTCGCTGTCTTGTTCAGAAGTTCGGACGGTAGGGACATGAACGCGAACCTCCTTGTCCATATCCCATGCCCTCGCGCCGTACACGGCGCTCACTCTATCAGCGAGGACCACACGGTCGAAGAATAAGGGTCGTGCAGCACGTTCCAAGTCGTCCCAGTCCTCTGCGTAGATGTGGCCCATAAAGGGACGTGCAGCGCGCGCCAGTTTTAAGTCATAGCCAGTTGAGTTAAGCTGTATCTTCTTCGTATTTGCAAAGATTGTACGATCCGGAGGAGGGAGTGAATGCAAGGCGGCACCGAGGGCAGAGTAGGCACGCTGGAGGGTAAGGAAGGTATGATTGTCTAAGCCTATAGAGATACTCAGTTCGCTTCAATGGATAATAATATGGCAATATAATGAAAGAAAAAAAGAAAGACGAGGAAGATAGATGAAAAGGTGTGAATGCGGTTCACGATTTCATAAAGATTACCAATAGTTGAGCAATACTCGACATCCCATATGACAATGTAGACAACAGGTTCTTTCGTCAAGTAATGTTACCCCACCTAGCGTGAGAAGGCACCCGACGCGTTCAACGCAGATCTAGAGCCTCTCAAGTCACAGAGAGAAGCGAAATGTTAGGAATGCATTCCCCTGTGACGAGGCTCGTGAGGACCTGAAGAAGGTCGGATGCCTTCGCCTGCCCTTAGAGGAGAGCAAACTTTGGAAAAGTCCAACTGGAGTAGAAAACTAAAAGTAAATTCAAGCCCATAGAAAGAGGGTTACAACTTTCTGGATTGTCTGTGAGACTTCCTAAAGTCTTGGTCCCTCAAGGCAGCAATACGGAACAAACAATTGAACGAAATAAATCAGCAAAGTAAGGCCCATAATCAGGAGCTTGAAGGCTCGATAACTTCGCTGCATTACCCTTAGTCAGGGGACTATTTCCCTGCAACAGGTTTCGTTTCGATGTGAGGGGAAGGGGGCGAGCGAAGAGAAGATATGAGGTCGAGGGCATATATATGTGTGGGAACAGTGGCGTGGAATAGAGATGGAACCCGAGGAGCAAAGATAGCAGACGGAAGGAAGGTGACTTACCTGCAGCTTGATCGAAGCAAATGATAGAAACACCGGGCATCCTGTCCCATCAATCAATCGATAACCCATACCAAGCCTAGATTCCATCTGAAGCGCTTACCTGTGCGCATTATACCCGATAGTCTCGAGCGTCTGGTACCTCGTCAAGAACATCAGATCTTGCTTGACAGCCGGGTAGGGTGAAGGCAGGCCATTCGAAATCATCTCCTCTACTTTGGGGAAGCCGTGTGAGACTTGGTCAGAAACGAGGAAGAGAGTGCCGTTCACGAAGAGAACGTTGTCGAGGATGGTGTAACCTGAAGGATAAGAGCGCATAGTCAACACGATGCCCAACAATATTTGAAAAAGTTCAATAATAAAGGAACATAAGGTAAGAGTGATGAATACGTCCAAGCCTCCACTGCAATCTCCAACGCGATTCATGGTGGTGCCGGGCAGGTCCTGCTACGATTCCTTTGCAGCACTGCATAGACGGATTTCAACACCAATAGCACTCTTGGTGGTCTCCGTGTCAGAAATATCCTGTCGCTCACGACGTCGGATACACGAGATGCATAACAGCCATTCACACGATGTCTAAACAATTCCGACATGGACAAGAATACAGACTGTACTGCATGTACTCACCTGGGACGTGGCCTATAAGCTCTGTCATCGGAAGATCACCATACTTCCAAGTCTTTTGCTGCTGGTCCATCGTCAAACCATGCGGACCAAGATCGAACGTCTGACGAGCGTCTTCATTCCAGTCACCCACAATCAAATCTTCCAGCTCGTCCGCAAACTGGTCAACGCGCCTTCCATCGCCACGAAAAACATGTTGGAGGCCCTTGAGAGACGAGGCAGAGTAGCCTGCGATGGTCATGTTGGCGACAGAGGAGGCGGAATGGGCGAAGCGCCGAGCCACGCCATCGAAGTTGTAGGCAACGACGAAGATGGTGAGCGCGAAGAGGAGGAGCGTGACCTCCCGACGGGTCAGCATTGCTGCAGTCGTCGTCGTCGTCGTCGTCGTCGTTGTAGATTACCTTGTTGTCGCCGCCACTGTGAAAAGGAAAAGAGAACGACGAGCGGAGCGAAAACGGCGGGATGGTACACAAGAGTGATCGCCGCTCCCGAAAAGAAGCCCAACCTCAGTTTGTGCGGCCGGGATCCCGGTTCAGTGTGCCTAGATAATATCCTTATTGGATCCAGGCACGCCGAGGAAGAAGAGAGAAGCCGGACAGATGACGCCGTCTTGAGTGAGGGGCCGGCCTGGACCCGATTTGACAAATCCGTTTCGGCTTCTTTGCTCCTAAACAGGAAATACGGCCTTGATGCCGCATGTTGGACGGACAACAAGAAGCGACGTTCCCTCAGACTGTCCTTAACTTCTAATCGCTCTGTCCCCGAACGCCCGCGCCCGTCCACTCCTTTCGCTTTAATAACCTTCAGCATCATCGTACGTGGCACGCTCCTTATCTCTCACCACCACCATCAACGTCGAGCAGAACGAAAGACGCTGACGAACAAGCAGTCTTTCTCTTTTCAGGTCCCCTTTTTTTCATTACTACTCGGTTGCGGCGTCCGAGGCGCTCAGCATTCAACGACTTGACCCCTCTTGCATCTTGCTTTGCTCACCTACCTTTCGCCAATCCCAGCATGTCGTCCTCGTCCTCGTCGTCGATGGAAGAGACGGACAAATTTATTGGAGAGAAGATGAGCGTTATCATGGAGGAGATAGGTCCTCGAGAGGACAAGGAGCCAGTCCTGCCTTCACCAGTTCAGACCAACGCCAACAAACGGCCGAAGTTGTCGACAGCGATGATAATTCCCGTATGGATAGTGCTTAGTTCGACGGTCATCATCTACAACAACTACCTGTACAACACCCTCAACTTCAAGTTTCCCGTGTTCCTTGTAACATGGCATCTTTTCTTCGCCGTGAGTTTCTTTCCTATCAAGTCGGGTTTCTGTTTCCATGGTTTTGGGCAAGAGCTCTGAGCCACGACGGACATTTGCCACCGTGTCGTGCAGTCCTCCCTATCTTGCACAGATTGGCAAGGGATTTTGCTCAAGCAAGCGAAATTTCTGGTGATGTTCCTATTCCTTCCGCTTTGGTCGTTTGTATTGTGGCGAACCTCTTTCGAAAGGGAGATACAGCGCAGGCGAAGATCGAACTGTGGAGTGTTTGGGCCTTGAGCGGAAGTTGTGGCACTCCCTAAAATTTGTCCGCATGGTCGGGCTTATCTTCGCCAATCCTTCTGTCGAGTCTAAACATAACTTTACTACATCGACATCATAATCTTCCACTCAAACTTAATATGCATGTACTAATTTATTTCAATATCTTGAAATTCCTATAGGCCATCGGTACGCGCACACTGCAGCGCACAACGCACCTAATGGATGCCGCGAAGGACGTGCACATCTCACGGGATACGTTCCTCAAGTCCATTGTACCCATTGGCCTGTTATTTTCGGGCTCGCTCATCTTGAGCAACAAGGCGTACCTGTATCTCTCCGTGCACTACATCCAGATGCTCAAGGCCTTCAACCCCGTCGCAATTCTGCTCATCTGCTGGGCATTCCGCATTCAGGAGATCAACAAGAAGCTTGCACTAATTGTCGTGATGATCTCAACGGGTGTTGCGTTGACGAGTAAGGGTGAACTGAGGTTCGACTTGACAGGGTTCCTTATCCAAGCTGCTGCTGTTGCTGTGCGTATTTACGCTCTCTCCTCCTCCTTCGAATTTGTCGCTGACTCGATCGCACCAATTTATCTAGTTTGAAGCATCACGTCTCGTGATGATCCAAGTCCTCTTGCACGGACTCAAGATGGATCCATTGGTTTCACTGCACTACTACGCACCCGTCTGTGCATTGATCAACCTCGCCGTCCTACCGTTCACGGAGGGCCTCGAGCCATTCTATGAGATCATGCGCGTCGGTCCGCTCATTCTCATCAGCAACGCGCTCGTCGCCTTCCTCCTTAACATCGCGGCTGTCTTCCTCGTTGGCGTCGGTTCTGGTCTAGTGTTGACACTAGCGGGTGTGTTCAAGGTACGTCTGCCGTAACCATTATCTGCTGTGAAACTGTCACAGATGATATACGAGTTTAACTGATTGTACTATCCGTCATTCACTTGAAATAGGATATCCTCCTGATCACGAGCTCTGTCCTCATCTTCGGCGTCCAAGTCACGCCTATGCAGGTTGTCGGCTACTCCATAGCACTCACCGGCCTCGTGCTGTACAAAACAGCTAAATAAGCCACTCTTTCCTCTCCAGTATTTGCTTTCCACGTCGGTTTTTTCTTCTTCTCTCAGGACAATTGTCGAGTATTCGTTAATCGTAACTTGTAATCCTGTTCTCTCCTTCCCTCTCCCTCATCTCTCCAACCCCAACTAAAGATTGCGAAGTACGCAGCACGTTTACTTAGCACGTATATTAGTGGCTCCGATAAATGCACTTGCCTCCATTGCATCAAACCGTAGGCTCTGAAATTTTCTTGTTTCTTGGACTCCCCTAATGTTGCTTGATGTCGATATTGGTCGCGTAACTTCCCCTCTCCTCCCAACAATAACCACATGGTGAAATACGCTGTAATCATCTCTTTCACATCCATGCATCCGAACGCTCAGACATGGCAGAAGTAAATACAAGGCTTTCGTTGATATCTCGTCAATCGTGGACTGTCTTCCCTCTGCCGTCTTTCTCCTTCCTTACCCCCCTCCCCGCCCCTCCTGAAACATCTTGGAATATATACTTCACTCTTCCTATACGTACTTGCCATCGTATTATGTAGATAAATAGATTAGGCTGAGTCCTACGTCTTGCGCTAGTCCCGTTCATGTCTGTATTTCTGCATCCCTCCTCCTTTCTTGCGTTTTCTGAATGAATGAATGAATGGCGTTTATTTTCTTGGTTATAAACTTAATTGAAACTTCAGTACGGGATGAAAAGACAGGCAAAGACATAACAGTATGGATGAAGGCCTGAATATACATGTATATCAAACTACGACTATAACATGAAGTACAAGACGGTTCAGCTTGATACAAGATGGTGCATACAAAAGTATTATAGCAATCCATGGTTCAAGACAGCTTAAATATAGCGTTCACAAAAGCACGTAAATGACGAGCAAACTAGAAACCAGACCATAAACCGGACTCAGATTGTACCTTCCCTTCGGCAATGGCTATGCTATTGAGAAGCTTCTTCCAACGAGACTGCGTCGTCAGCGAAGGCTATCGTCCTTTGTTCTGGGGATGAGTTTAGACCATCAATTCGCCGAACCGGAGAATTATCTACAGATTCTCCACCACCGGATGAACCCATTGGTACTTCATTGAGACCGTCCGTCTCCGCAACCTCTTCCACAACTGCGGGGGCTGCAGACGGTGGCATGATAGATGCCAATTTGTGGTGTTTTGAGGAGGAGGTTCGATTCGAGAAGACTGGATTGGGTGCCGTCCAAATCCTGAAGGACCCATCACGATATCCTGTTGCAAACATATGGGCAATTGTATGACTGTGCTGAGATGCCGCATTATTCCAAGCTATACATGTCACGTTTTCATCCGAGCCCTGCGAGTTTATTGAATGCCAGAGGACATCGGATTTACGATTCCATATGTGAATGTCGCCCGCTTGGTGTTAAAATATCAGGATAAGGAGGGTTGGTAAGGAATAGCATAGGCCTGGCCCACCTTTGCCAGCACGTATGACATATAGTTCTTTACCATGATGTCCGCCGAAGTAGCTAGGCCCTGCAGATTCGGACATAGTCTTCGGTATGCTAGTGTACGTACGCACTAGCGAAAGCCAGGCTGAGGTTTTACCGTCACCAGGCAGATGCTCTAGCTTCCAAAGCTGAGGAGGGGCGTTGTTCTTATAGCTCACAAGAACAGTGTGGCCATCTTTTGCTGGTGCTATACTGTAGACTTCGTCAAGAATAGGAACTTGGCTTAAAATAAGCTGAATGTCAGTTTGATCCCTAGGTCATGCGCTTTATGAGGGATTGTACCTTTCAACTTCCTTCTTTTCGAGATTATACACTGTGGTTGAACTTAGTCGTTGTTACTTTGAAGGAGCTTATGTACACTTGCCAACAATTTGCCTTTCCTCTCTGGACATACTGGGTTTCAATCCATCAGGAGATGCGGCCAAAGTGGCGATGCACAACAGGTACTGCCAGTGCGGGTCTTGCATTATTGCAACATCATGAAGAACCATCCGCTCAAATTCAAATGTGTCGATAACCATGCCATTGATATCCTTCCAAACTGTTTAGCAATGGGAATCACTCTTTGATTCAAACCTACTCACCAGTTTTATAACATGACTGCCTTCAACTGACATAAATGCTATAGGAATGAACAGGAGTTAAATAACCCTGGCCTAAAGGCATAAGACAGCATACCTTCTCCTTGAGGGTACCATACCACAGAATGTACAGCGCATTTTCTAGGGATTGTTCTCAAGCGCAAACCCCCCTTGACGTGCCATGAGCTACAGGTGTGCAGTAGCTTCGGTAATGACTCACAATTGTCCAGATGTTCACCCCACGGTCCATCCTCGTTATAAGCAAATCGCCTTTAGGTGACCTGGATATTGTTTTAGTACAGTTAGAGCTTGTTCTTGATTGTTTATTGCTACTAGTAGGTGCGTACCACGCAATTTGGCATGCGTGACCCATAAAGTGGCCTAGTACACAGTGGGGATGCGACATATCCTTAATCGCAATTAATTAGTATCCAATCTTCTATTTTTCCTCAACACGCACATTGACATTGAAGATCAAGCACGTCTTATCACTACTGCATGTTGCGAGATATTCACCATTTGGACTGAATTGTAGATGGTGGATCGAAGCCGTATGCTTTGCCTCAGGCTTTGCGGACTTTGCTTGTTTTAACGCATTGGCAAGCTTCAGGATCCGATCTTGTTCTTCTTCGGCCTTCCTTCGCATATAACCACGCACTACAGTCTGTAGACGCTGCACTCTGCGCGAATCCATGGTCCCATCGTCCGGTGACAAAGGTTTGCTTGCGGATGTAGCAGATATTGTCGAAGGATGAGGTGCAATTTGTTTGCTGTGATCTAAAGTGAGACCAATGACAAGATCCCTCGATGTATCGACTTGAGTCTGGCGACGGCGGATAAGAGGCAGCGCGGATAGTTTGATGCGAATCCGTCTAAAAAAACCCATAAGCCAATTCCCACCCTTACCAAAGCCCCAATGACGACCTCGCTGCTTCCCCCAAAAGTTGTCCTGCTCGTCAAAAAGCCATCTAACAAACGTTGGCCAGGAAAAAACAGTGACAACGACAAAAAGGCTCAGGATTGCGGAGGCCGTCGTTAGTACAGACGTGATCAAATTCTAAGATATATATCAGAGGGGCGGAACATGTAATGTAAACAGTGATACGTACTTGGTCCGATGCGTACGCGAAGAGACAAAGGCCAACTGAAAATGATACAGCAGAGACGAAGAGGAGCACCAATGGTATAGTTCTAATCCATAATAGCACCCTCCAGGCGGAATAGTTCCTAGTCGAGCGGCTGGCAGTATGTGAGCACGGAGGTATGTAAATGCATAATATTGCTTACTATGAACTCGGGGTCCATAACATCATTAGGAGGCTATTGACAGTCGATGCAATGCTAAGAACAAGTGACAGAAACCAGAAGGAATTAACAGCATCTGATAATGGCTTCCCAGTCTGATCGAATGAGTACTGCAAAGTTGTAGCCGTAACGGCGGAAAAGAAGGTTGCTGCTGTTGCAAGGTTAAAGTGGTTTTGTACTGCTTGATTTTGCGCAGAGTGAATCGATGGGATACCTAGCCGTAGTATGAGCTAAGCAATGCGTATAGAGGCAACATATATGAAGGGCACACCGATATCAAGAAACATCGACAAAGACGAAGTGATGTTATCTAGGTGAACCGCCATCTCAGACGTAAGGTTGTGCAGATATCGTTGCACAGCTGGGTTCTGAAATCGACCTGGAAGAAATTTTAAACCAATATCTCATAAAGACAACCGACCATTCATACCTTCATACGTTCTTAAACAAGACGCCCAGTACTTCAAGTCTGCTTCAAAGGCAACAATCGCAGAATTTACTGTTTTATCAGAGAACTCTGGGAATTCATTCAATCGATCTAAAACAGACATTATGTCCTTCGCAAATATTTCCATTTGGTCCGGAAGGTCTTCAACAACTAGATTTTTCACGGGGATCATTCGGCCAGGGCGTAATAATGCTTTGTGTTTCAAACGCAAACGTGTCACCGCACTGGGGGATAACTCCTGTGTTGGAACCCTTTGATCTAGGAATGCCTCGATATTTTTCCTGTGGATTTTACTCGGAAAGAGATATGCGGCATTCTCATGGAAGAGGAAAAGAACATAGGGCAACCGGTCACGTAGCTGCAAGGCAGAAGTGAGCACTCCTGATGACGAACCTAGTTGCCGAACCGCATTCGCGAAGTTGCGCAACTCCCGGTCTAAGCTGTTAATGCGTCTTGGGACATTTGAGTCAGCTAATCTCATTAGCAACGCGAATGGGCGAGCACCAACTTTTCGAACTTAAGAAAAGTCTCGGCCCCAGCCCTTTGCAAGTGGTCATCCGGAGCTTCCGCCGTAGCTAAGGGCGAGAGAGGTTAGTGCGTAGCTAAGTTTAGAGGAAGACCCGTCAAACTCACGCTCCTCGAATTCATTCTCATTCCCTAAATCTGGTAGATTATATTCGCAGCATTACTACCTCCAGCGTCCATTGATGCGACAGAATTCTTACGCACCAGGTGAGGATAGACTGATTTCCGATTCCGAGCGCAACGCCGCCCATACTTCGAAGAAGTCTTGTAAAGTCTGCTTTCTTGTTCCCGCTCGCGCGTTGGCACGAGAAGAGGCTAGATACGGCGAATAAAGCTAACAAGAGCTGCAATGTACACTGGCATAGACCTCACCTAAAGTCTTCAACATGTAACAATTTGAAAGGCTGGTCCTCGGGCCCTTGTCAAATGCAGGTTATTAACGCAAGAATTTACTGGTAAGTCCCAATAACTGGCGACAATAGTGACTCGAATATGGATGGTCATCGTGTTGTCTCGTTATATAAACCTGCGCAGATTCGAGCCTCAAGGCGTTTGACGCTCGTACTCGGCCTTGCATAGGGTGCATGTAACTTTGTGACCTTGGAGCAGAGGTCTTCCTTGCCAGTGGAAGCGACAGTGTCTTCTATACAACAGGAAAGCGGTATTCCCCAAGTTGCTGTAATACAGACTTCGGATAAGCACCCGAGCTTAGAATGCCGTCGGACTTCACACAGGGCTTGAACATGCAGGCAACCATCAAGACGTTAATGAGCTCCTTTGCTAGAAGCATGAGCATGCCAGTGGACCGGGAAGTATGCTCTGAGGCACACGACGCCATTGGCATGGAATGCTGCACAATTAGCCAAATTGAATCAGCGGGCAACATCAGCTCCCACGGAACTCGTAAACTTGAGCGCCTCGCACAAGATGTACTGCGAAACGAGCGTGATTTTGGAAGGACAACGATTCGAGAGCAGAAGTGTGAAAGCAGCGAACTAAACCAGATTGGCGTGCTGTTCAAACAATAAATGAAACCCTCATTTGGAGCCTTGCAATGTGGGCAATGCGAGCTGTCTTTGATGATTCACAGAAGCGCAAAAGTAGATCGAGGTGCGAAAGTTTTCATGGATCTGGGCCTGGTAAAGCTTTGTGAGCGTCGCCTATCCGGTTGGTCCTTGATCGAAACGACTGGACTCTAGACCACAGCGTAGCTTCCTATGCCACTCAGGCATGTTGATGAACACAAATAGTCTGACATCGAAGGACTTTCACTGGCCGCAGTGATAGGTCGTCTAAGGCAATGTCACCCGACGCATTTGTTATGAGCTCAACATACGTACTCGAATCCAGATCTTGATTGCACCGCGTTCAGCATTGAAGGTATTCGACATTCAACAATTATCGTGAGTGCGTTTCGTCCTTTGACATGGGAGAGGTAAAAGTCAAGGTGAAAGGGCTGTACATCCTTAAAACCCCGAAATACGTTGCATCGGCCCGAGTTCAGGAGCAATGTTGGCAACATTTATCCGTCCTATCAGGTCAACACCTATGTACAAGAGAGCGAGTCAGAAATAATACCCAGAAGAGATATCATCATACCCATATGATGCCAAAGGCTAAGGAAGTGTTCTGGGGTCTAACTTGAGGTCTTCAACGTAAAATTGTTCTTTGTGCCCTGTCCCGAATCGCGGATTCCGAGCCCGCACTCGTACCTCGCTCGAGCTGTCCTTGGCCTTCTACCACTTCCTCCCCGCCGTCTCTGTTATCTTTCTCGACATCCAAGGGTGTTTAAAAGAGGGATGATGGACGCTAGCATGAGTTCGGATGGCTCGGAACTATTTGGACTGAGTTTGGGTTTAGGCGCCTTCGAAGAGCTCGTAGCAGCCGGGTTTGGCCACGACGATATACAAGGCAGCTTCGGCCCCGTCTCCGGCGGCGACAACACCACTCACACTTCTTCGACGTCCATCAGCACAAACGGCGCGAATGCGATAAACGGCGGTGGCCAGGCTCATCACACATCTTCAGGAAGCATATCACCCCGACATAACTCCAGCAGCGGCAGCCGCACACCTTTGGATAACGCGCTGAGTAGGGTCTCATCGCATACGGATCTGCAGCATCTTCAGCAGGAGCACCGGCATATTCTGGAACGGCAGCACTCGCAGAAGGGGGCCTCCGAGTCACAGAACGAGCATCAGTATAGGGTCAACGGATACAGTCACGGACAGGAATTGGAGCAGTTGAGTGCGGTGGGCAATATGTTCGGACAGGATGGGCAAAAGAGAAGTGCTCACGGCCATGAGGACCAACAACATCCGACAGCACAACGCCAATACCAGCACCAGCAGCAACAACAGAGCTCAGCGCAGCAAGCTCGGGCGGATCAAATAAACTTGGAGGCTCTCCAGCAGCTTCAGCTTCTTGCGATGCAGCCGATGCAGAATCTTCCATTGCTCTCCACAGATAACAACCCCAGCTCACAACAGCAATCTCAGCAGCAGCAGTCTTCGTTGCAGCTGGGAAATTTATCGCTCCCCAACCTGGCAAATTTTGGGAATATGTCAAATATGTCGTCGATGCAGTCCTCGGGAACCGCAAGTCCGAGCACGGCCTTGCTTGAGCAGCAAATCCGCCTCAACCAACTCCAACAGCTTCAACAGCTTCAAGCGCAAATTTTCCAGCAACAGGTGCGTCAACTCACTGTAATTATATTTCCATCCTGCTTTCCGTTTTCGCAAATGTGCTTACTTGATAATCCTTGACCTTGTTCTGTGATATATTCTTCTAGATTGAACTCATCAGTGGACAGAGTACCATCGCCAGCGGCTCGGATGTCCAAGCTCAGCAACAAGGACAGATGTTCAGAGAATTCCAAGGATTGCCTACGCCGGGTACATAATATATTCATACTGTCTCCGACATAACTAATAGGTTCGATTCTCTCATAGCGAGTTCGACGGAGCTCCGCGCCCAACCTAGCTCGAATTTTGTTTCGCCCATGATCTTGCAAAATTTCATGGCCCACCCATCGAATGCTAGTGTACGTTTATCACATTCTTAATTTTAAGTCCAACTTAGATTGAACATGTTTGTCCGTAATTGCATTCTTATACAGCCGCTTCAGCAATTCAACTCGCCCAACCCACTCCCTCAAGGGTCGAGCTCGGCACCGGCGCACCTCGCGTTTCATACGACTTTACCTTCGCCAACAGATGTCGGTGGATACGACTTTTCGCCTATCACAAGTCCGTGGCTTGAGCCGTATCAGCAGCCAGACCCTTCCGTGCAGACCCAGCAACAACTCCAGCAACAACTTCAGCCTTCACAGCAGCTCAATCAAGGTGGCTTATCGACCCCACAAGTCCGTGCAACGCGGTCCAGTACGAAACGCGGTGCATCAAGTAGTGGGGAAGATACGGGTGCAGAAGGGCATGGACACGGGCAACAAGTTCGAAAACGCGCGCTGCCGTCCGTACGGTCAACCGCGACACCAGGGAGTGGTGGAAGTGGGGTAGGTCAGAGAGGAAGGCATGCGCGCGGCTCTGCGAGCTTGACGTCGACGCCTGCAATGCGTGCGCGGTCTAGGAAAAACAGCGGCGCGGCGATGGAGGACACGCCGTCACCCGTGGACTTGTCAATGCCCCCGCCCGCTCCGCCGGGCGAGGGGACTTCGAACGTCGGTGAACTAGGACAGCATGAACAAGCACACCAGATGAGCCCGACAAACCCCACAACGATTGCACCTGTTACCCCTGCAGCGATTATGGGTCTCGGGAGGCTTGGGTTGTCGAGCGGATTGACGCCGCTAGATGGGGCCGAGGGGAGCACAAGCGTAAATCAAAGTGCAAGTTCCGGAGCCGCGCAGGGGAAGCGGAAATCTCCACCAAAAACCCAGTCAACGTCTGGCGCTTCGACGTCGAAGACGACGACTACAACCAAAAAGGCTTCTCCATCCTCACTTGTTGGGCAAAGTCCATCCCTCAAGCCGCTCCTCCCTGGCGGGCTTCCGCCATCCTCAGCCATGCACCTCGCCACCGCGTCCAATTACACACATCACCTCTCCGGCTCCGCCTCCTCGCTCAACCTCACTCCTTCCGCACCCCTCCCTCAGCCAACGCTGCAAGTGCGGAAGACCTCACACAAAGCCGCCGAGCAGAAACGGCGGGACTCACTCAAAAATTCTTTTGACGACCTCCGATTTCTCCTGCCACCACTCCCGCTTCCCAACGACGAGAACTACGACGGCGAGCCTCCGCTGCCCGGTGCGCTTCCCCCACGAGGCCCGCCGAGGGGCGAGGTGCAGGGTCCGAACCGCGCAGTGAGCAAGTTGCAGCTCCTAAGGTGCGGGAATGATTTCATCAGGAGATTGAAGGCGCGGGTGTCAAGGAGGGACGAGTATATTGAGCAGCTGAAGACGGAGGTGAGGGCGCTAAGGGAGCAACTGGATGAAAAGGAAAGCCCGGACATGGATGGTCTGGAGGATACGGTACAGGCTTTCCAGAGGGTGGACTTGGACAAAGATCTGGATGCAGAGGAAGCGAACGCACCGAAGTTGGGCGGCATACCCCTTGAAGGAGACGAAGACGACGATGGCGCGGATTGAGATGCTACTGCCTGCGGGTCATTGCAGTTCAAAAAAAATGGGACTTTCTTGGATTTCCTTACCCTTTCAGTTATTTTATTGACGGGGCGTACATGAATATAGAAGAAAATATGTTGTTGTAATGATAAATCGTTTCTGGCAGCTAGGGACTTAGCCAGTGAACATATCTGAAAATGTAAACAGGTGTATACCCCTTCATAGATATGTAGTCTTTCATCCTGAACAAACACAAACAGAGAATATAATAAAATCAATTTGAGCGAATACTGTACAACAATTTTGATCTATTGATATCCATTCGTAACTTCTGATAGCAAAAATACACCTGAGTCAAAGAACATCGTGGTAACACAAGAAAAGGTAAAGCATAATGTATGACTTATACATCCTGGCTACCTCCCTCCTTTTTGCCGAGCCTACATCACAACAACGGTTATTAAACCGAATCGTTTTTTGAAGTAATATAAAGCCTCACTTTGACTTGTTCGGCAAGAGTTCCGGATTAATGAAGGGCACGACACCACCCTGGCTGATGACGACGTGGCCGAGAAGCTTGTTCAACCTGAAAACATGAATTGCTTACTATAGGACTGTGGGTAGGAACGATAGGCTGGTTTGACTCACTCCTCGTCATTCCGAATTGCTAGTTGCAGGTGACGCGGGACGATACGCTGCTTCTTGTTATCCCGAGCTGCATTTCCGGCCAGCTCCAGGATCTCAGCGGCCAGGTACTCCAATACCGCTGCAAGGTAGACTGATAAAAAACATATTGAGCATTGTGGATTATATACAAGAGTTAGGGGTGGTGATAAGACGTACCGGGAGCGCCTGCGCCCACACGCTGGGCATAGTTGCCTCGCTTGAGTAAACGGTGGATACGACCGACAGGGAACTGGAGTCCGGCCTTCGCAGAGCGACTCTGCGACTTGCCTTCCGCGCTCGCCTTTCCACCAGACTTTCCGGCTTTTCCTGGACAGAGAGAATGCTCGTTTCATATGATGCACATTGCTTTGGTGAGGCGCCTTGAACACAAACCTTTTCCGCTCTAAGTGATAATCAATGGTCAGACTCGTTGGTGTTAACCGTAGCATTGGCAGTAAGTACGTACCATGATTGAAGTGAGTTTGTTTGTTTGAGGGTGTACTTGAGTAATTGGGTCGAGGAGGATGGAAGTAGAAAGGAAAGAGAGATGCTGACCACTGAGACGCCCTTCGAAGCCAATACACGCTTTAAATAGGCCTCACGTGCATGTGATGTCACGCGTAGTGACTAGTGGTAAGTACTTAATACCACCACCACACCACAGACCATTATGCACAGCGCGAATGAATCTGTGGTTCGAAAGGCCACAGATCACAAGATTTCAATTGTACTTCACATGAAAGGTAGCTCGACGGTAGGTTGAGATGAAAATCCTCATTTGGTAAATGTGTCAGTACTTAGACAGATTGCTAGGAAACTCGACACTACTACATATGCACACAAGCCTGAGCTTGCCATTAAACCCGACACCTTACGATAATGTCAAGAACGCCGACGATATTCTAAACTTCAATGGAAAGTGAAGAATAAGAAGGATGTCACTCGTATGGAAGGCGCACTGGAGCAAGCGAGCGCTCGACATCAGTTAGTGAATGAAAATGCGTCGGATTAAGAGCACTCAGTTGTATTGGACGCGCCAGAACGACTACCAGCCTACCAGGATTCTTGCATCGGGAAAAAACAACAAGGTACGATCTCGATACTACGGAATTAGACTTGAGTGGCTGACAGATTAATATTAAGCGTACGCACCACACCGTCCAGAATGAAACAACAGGCTGGATGCAGTTGTTTGTTCGCCACAAATTCAGAGGGTATAAAGAGGCGGAAGGCTGGGCGACGACGCTCCATCCCCTCTTGACCTCTCTCCTCTACCATCCTCGACTTTCACCCACCGACCCCAGTAGCCAGCATGTCGGTACTCGTCCTCCAACACCTTTCCACCAAGGCACCCTCCGACAGGTAGTCCAGCCACCGAGTCTCACCACCACGCTCAACATCGGTGCGCTCGTACTTTCCTCGGGAGCCCGTCCACAGCATCCCCCTGGGTACTTCTTCAGCCTCCGGGCACGTCGCGCCAGTACGCCGTCATGGTGGCAGCAATGCCGCCCTCTGCACCGTGGAACGCGTAACGGAAGACGGCCGTCGGTCCCTCGCATTAGGCGGGGCAGCATACCCGAGCGGCGGCCACCCCGTACTCCCGAACCGCGTCTGCATGCCCGGCTTCGTGGAAATGCAGAGTGCTGAACCTCCTGGGGGAAGCGGTCTCTGCGGCGGGGAAACATGCGTGTAGAATTAGACGTAGATAGGTCCTATTGGACGGTCGCTGGGACGGAGAGTTCGGCGGCCACCTCGGATGCCCAGGACGCGTTTGCATGCCCGAACCTGCGGTAGAGTACGGGCTGGCTGTCCTTCATCGGGTGGCGGTCTTTGCGACGAGGAAACATGCGATGAGGATTCTGGATGCGGTGGAGCGAGTCAAATCCTCGCTACCGGGAGTTTTTTGCGATCAGTAGGACCCACACGGGTCTAAACTTGGGTGCTGGTTATCCCCCCAAGGCTGACGCATTTTTATCCACATCCCGCCTTCGATGGGCAAGAATCGGTTTTTTTTTTCTTTTTTTTTTGCGGGAGAAACAAACCAAACCCAACCCCGCATATTTCCTGCGTGATCTAGACTCCAAAGTGAACTGAGTATTCAGGTAATCAGAAGCACCTTACCTTAAGTAACAAATTACAACGCAGCGCTCAATGATTGCAAACTCATCCCTGCTTTTGGACAAGAAAAAAGTCAGTCTAATGCACATTTGCTGTAGTAAAGAGAATGTTAACACGTTATACCAATCGATGAACATATCATATTCTTTTAGATTGAGAGGTACGCGATTCGAGGTCGTGTTAATGACGCGAAGCAACCTGAGCAATTCGTTGCAAGAATTCTGTCTTCAAGCTGAAAATTATGTCGCTTTCGTATGGGTTTCCTTGTAAGTCGATCTACACGCCTTTAAACGGCATAGAAAACGATGGCACCGACTGTACGACTTCTGAAGCTTCCCTGACTAACTCACTGATTATGAGTCAACGTCCTAGACAGATGCGCTTCAATGAGTGTTTCACTCCTCGATGTTGAGTTCTTCATCCAATGGAACCTTACTGTTAAGGACAGTAGTCACTTTGCATCTTGTAGTGTATCAGTCAAGTTGACGTTAGGGAAGGAAGCCAGTGAGCGAGTTGCCAGTGAACAGGATGACTCTTCCGAGGAGCGGGGAAACATCGGTAAAAAGACAGAGCCGCAATTCGCACGGGCTACACCATAAATGGTAATTAACTTGAAGTCTACGTAATACTAATACGAGCCTAAGTACGTAAACTGCCACTGGCAGAGTGCTGTTTTCGGACTCAAGCTCGGAGTAACTTCGGGACTACTAATCGACTTCCCACGAGTACAGAGAGTAAAGACTCGGAGTGTCAGTGATTGCGAAAGAGTTGGTGTCGTAGGAGTAATACAGCTTAACAGACATTAGGCATGTTCAATGAGAATGATATTACCAGCACTACTAGGAGTGCATCGAGCTGGCATTCGCAAGAACACAACTTGAAGAGACTTGAAGGTTACGTAAGTTAACTGTGAAGAACACACTCAGGCTGGATCCTCTTCGCTCTTTCTTGACATGCGATGCTCAACTTCAACTTACTGGTCGACCTACTAATACCCCACTAAACACGCATTTCATTGGCTACTTAGCTGTAACACATATTAGAAGCTCTTTGTGAAATAGTCACCTTGCATTTACTGGAGTCTTTATGTGAGTAGAACGGTCAGCTTTTCTTCAACCATTGCGATTAACGGGGTGTAGAATTATTAGACCTAATGCTGAACCTAGCCTCTTGTCGTTGTCAAAATCGCTCCATTCGATTCGGTCTGGGTGTTGTTGCTAGTCGAAGAGCAGCAAATCTATTCAACTGCAGGTACAACTCATCTGCATCATCATCGTCTTCCCATTCCCCGTCAACGTCCCAAGTGGAGAAAATTGTGGCAGAGGAAAAGCAGAAGGAAGACAACGACGAACTCCCCTTCCTCCCACGGCCGCTTGGCGTATTGGATCATCCGACCACGCAGCAGAAGTCATGGCGAGAAAGCACGCTAGAGCTTATGGATCAGGATGTTCGGCTAGAAAGACGGAGACACATGTACGGGTTCTTTTCTTCTCTTTGAAAATAGCGATGACTCATTCTATCACTATAGTATTAAGGAAGCATCGCGAGGCTACTACACGGATCTCAACGCAACGCGGAAGCACGGCGGAAAGACGTGGATTGCACCCCGTACATTGATTCGCGAAGACGTAAGTTACTAGATTATGAGGGCTGATAGGACTCTCAAAGCTTTCCTCAGCACGCATTATACTTCCCCGATGTCGCGGGCGTTCCTCTTGACCGCAAGGAAGCCATTCACACGACAGATATCTGTAAGGGTAAAGTCTCGGTAATTGCAATGCTTTCGACGGTTATTTCAGAGGTATTTCTACCTATATCATTCTATCATCTGACTTTAATGGCATTGGTGTAGGAACATGTTGATAGCTTCGTTCGCTCTACGAATGAAGAGTACCTTAAAGATCCTCGGTACCAGTTTATCCAGATAAACCTTCAAGAAAACATCATGAAAGCATTTCTCGTTTCCCTCTACGTCTCATCCCTGCGGAGGCGCGTTCCGAAGGAGCTCCAGTCCACGTATCTGCTGTCGCGGCAGAACATGGAATACGTGCGGGAACCGCTGGGAATGAATAACAAACACATTGGGTTTGTCTATCTAGTAGATCCGAGTCTGCGGATACGATGGGCCGGAGGCGGGCTTGGACTTCCGGAGGAACGCGATTCATTACAGATGTGTGTAAAGGTGCTACTGGACCGTATGAAGAAGGGTAACAGTAGTAGTAGAAAATCATAGGCATGTGAGTTGTCAGAGAATTTCTCTCGCCAGACGGGTCATGCATAATTTGTTATCAGAAAGTATTTATCCGTGCACGGATCATCAAGCGACCCTCGAACCTTTTACTAAAGTTCAATTCTCAGTCTAGAACGACCTCCCTTATCCACCACTTCGTCAAGTTTGACTAACAACCTTACTGGTGTGTACGTGCAACATGTCGTATCTGCGATTCATCCGATTCGGTGCTCGGTCCGGCACCGCAGATTAACTTTTAAGTCCGAGCTCCGGGCCAGAACCTACTCCATCCCTTTCTCTCCCCTCTGGCTTTCGCTCCTGTGCTTGTTCTTTCACGATGTCGACAATGGCTCCTACGCTAGTCGACGCTGTTCTCGATAAAACTTATTATGACGCTAAGATTGAAGAGCCTCCTGCTGCCTATACTGTTCCCTCAGCTCTATACATTGACGAGTCATTGCCCACAACTCCCCGGGAAGAATATGAACTACCGACACTCCCTACTACCCGCGCCGCATCTCTAGCACCCAGTACTGAGCCTATCGCCGCCCCTTCGCTCAAGGAGCGAAGAAAGGCTCGAAGGAGGGAGTATACTTGTTTTGGTGTATTATTATGGTCTATCTGGCTTGAAGGCTGGAATGACGGTTCAAATGGACCTTTGCTACCAAAAATGCAGGAGCACTACCATGTGAGCTGAAGTGCTCAATCTACTCTCATTTTTTTTCTCTGGCATCGTTGATCATAAGCATAGGTTGGGTTCGCTCTTGTTTCCCTCATATTCGTCATGAACTGCGTTGTTAGTATCCTTTGGTTTCTCTCCGTATATTTTGCAGTGTTGAAGATAATCAACTCCTTCTTCCATCCTTATTCTGTAGGGTTTCGTCTCTGGTGCAGTCGCAAACATACATATGTCAAACAAACTTGGGTTTGGCACGGTATTTGCATACCTTTTACTAACGTCAGGCCCCTGAATTCACCTATGCGATGGCAGACAATCACCATAGGTGCCTGTGTACAAGCAGTTGCATACGCCATTCAGGCCTCGGCTCCTCCTTACCCCCTCTTTACAATGAGTTACATCCTCTCAGGGTTCGGACTTGCACTTCAGGTACGCGATTCTCTTCTCTTTGTTGATTTTTAACTCATATGTTTGCTGAATCTTTACAGAATGCTCTAGCGACTGTGTTTGTGATGCATCTTAACAACAACACATCCGCAAAAATAAGCGTCCTGAACGCAGCATATGGGATAGGCGCGCTCGTTAGTCCCCTTTCAGCCACAAAATTCGCAGCGAAGACGACGCACTGGTCTTTTCATTACCTCGGCTCTCTGGGCGCCGCACTTCTTAACATCTCCCTTCTGATCTTTGTCTTCCGTTTCCGCCCCTTGGATGGTCAGTTCAGTATCCTTTTGATAAATGGACGTCATTGTAGTTACTGACTCATGATCTACCTGCCTTCCAGAAATCCTCAGGGAAGCCGGACAAGTAGTCAGAGAACGTGATGGCACCCCAACCAATCATTACAAACAGATCTTGAGCTTGAGAGTCGTGCATCTGATCTCTATCTTCGTCGTGGTATACGTCGGGGTGGAGGTCACTCTCGGAGGTGAGACCAACCCTTCACGCCTGCGAACTAGTACTTAATTTTACACATTCATGCTCACAGGATGGATTGTCACCTTTGTCATCGACGAAAGAGGGGGCGGACCGTCGTCTGGATATATTACGTCTGGATTCTTCGCTGGACTCACGTTAGGTCGCCTTGTTCTTCTCTGGCTCAATCAACTGGTAACTGTTGAGAACTTTCCTCTGAGGTCATCGTGAGCTAATACGTAATCAAGGTCGGAGAACGTCGTATAATGTGGATATATATCTTCATTGCGATTGCGTATGTCACTCTATCCCTTTTCTGATTAGTCAACCTAGTGCTTATTTTCTACCAGACTCGAAATTACGATCTGGGTCGTTCCATCTCTGGTTGGAAATGCGATCGCTGTGTCCTTCATCGGCCTTGTCTTCGGACCAATATATCCTATAGTCATGAACCGGACTGCCAAGCTTGTGCCACACTGGCTTCTCCCCGGTGCAGTGGGCTGGATAGCTGGTCTAGGACAGACTGGCTCTGCGCTTCTCCCGTTCATCACGGGGGCAATGGCCTCGAAGTTTGGTGTCAAGAGCTTACAGCCTTTGTTAGTCTTTCTTGTTTCTATGGATTGCAAAGTACTGATTTTCATGTAGGATCGTAAGTGTCATGAGCGTCATGGTCGGTCTCTGGGCTGTGATACCTCCGGATATTCGCCGTGCAGACTGACGAGTCCGTAATTCGATACGATGCTCGTCAGATCTCGAGCTTAGATTTCCATTGGGTTTGTGAAGAAATTATTCTTTTAGACTGCAACGACGCTGTACGTTTCACGGGTTCATGTCAAAATGATTTAATACAACATAACGGTACTAGGAAGTGACAACCGATTGCTAAACTAATATCGTCAAAACTTGGAACGAATAAACGGGAAAGGGTGTGAACAATAAAAGATAGACATAAAAACAGAAGACACCTGGACTGAAGCCCTCATCACTGAATCCACCCCGCTGAAGCTATTCACTGAAGCGGATACCATCCCCTCCCGAGCCGTCTCACCGCCTGGTTTGTAGCTTTTTCATATTGCACGAACAGCTGAGAGCCGACAATCGGCTCTCCTGGCACCTCAACAACTCCGCTCATGTATCTGCCGGCATGATACTTGCGCTTCGCAAGATCTTCGATATCAGAAAGCGAGTACATCCTCTTATTATCTTCCGGGAGGAACTCGTGCGGAAGAGAGTTGACTTCCTTATCTTCAAGTCCATACGCCTTCTTTGCTGATAATATGGAAGGAATGAGCAAGGTTATTCTAATCAGGATTTGAATAGGATGCTCACCATCGTATTTTATGATGCACTGTGTCCAGAAATGGGTTTATAATCAACTGGGTGATGATTTTCTATGCCAAATTGTGTACTCACCACAGTGCCAGCAGGCCAAAAAAACTCGACATCCTTTTTCCAACAGTGGATACTCTTCTTCCAAGCCTTCGCAGCATCAATTGTCTTTCCCCCTTTCCTCTTGGCTATGCGGTTCTTCCTCGGGTTCTTGTCCTCTTCAGCTTTCTCCGTGCTATGCAGCTTCTTTGGTGCCGCCTTAGGCCTAGTTTTTGCGGGGCCGTCCTTCAGCTCGCGGTCAAGAACGAGATCCTCGTTCTGTAGCCTCGGCAGGCCGTTTGCATTTGGAAGTGGTTCCTTAACTACGTCTACATTATCGAGGGTGGTATTAGGAAGGTTGTCGAGATCGTTGAATTCTTTCTTGCCCAGAGGAAGTTTGCAACGACATTTACCACTACTTCTCTGTTCTTCATCGCGGCGCAGCCTCTTTCTCGCCTGCGCTCTGGCTCCAATCTCGGCAAGGCCGACTTCAAGTTCGCTCTCGAGCTGTCTTAGTGATCTTTTGGACATGGGAGCTGCGAAATGGATGAGGAGGATGGTAAAGGATGTAGACAATTTTGGTTGGCTTTTATTGTGACATTTGTGGTTTTTCTTTCGCTAATAACCACACACAGTAACCACACAATATACGTGCATCGCAGACCAGGATAATGAATCTGATCCGACGATTTATTTCTTACGATTTTATCGTTGTAAGTAATACAAACACTCAACTACGTGCAGATTCTAATACAAATAATTTAACGTGTACCGAAACATGAGAATTCAACACCAAAGGAGTCCCATATATCTAATCATCGTCATCGTCGTCGTTGCGAGCTTTTCTTCTCGATGCTGGAACTAAAATGAGCGCGCATTCTACGCATCAAGACGAGTAGAACAACTAGCCTTTCCGAGTAGCGCGCTTACGAGCGGCAGCCTTCTTTCCTTCTGCACGCTTCTCCAGAGCATGGTCTTCCTCACCCTGCTTCTTATGTTCTTCCAAGATCTGTTGGTGTGTTTAGCAATCGTAGCTGTCATATTCAGAAGAGTTTATACATACATTCTCGAACTCTTTGATGTCAGAGTCAGGCTTGCTGGTCGATTTATTTGCCCTTGCCTGGCGAAATTTAGTTCATACCGAAAAATACTTACGGAATGACATACCTTGGATAGCATCTCTGAGAAGCGAGTAAATACAACTGGTTCGTGTAGTTTATCTTGATAGAATGGCAAGCCTTCGATCAGCTTTTTCAGAGATCGCTCGGATTTGAAGGGAAGCAGAGAAAGGCAGAAAGCGATGTCACGCCATTGTCGAGGGTCATCTGAAAGTCGGAATCTCTGGCAAAGCTTATCCACTATGCTCTCAGCTTGTTTCTCCTGGAGTTTGCCAAGGGTTAGTTCGTTAAAGGGGTAACAAATTGAGGCAATACGAGCCTTTTCGATAAAGGAGAATATGTATTTCATGGTGCTCTGGAAGGTCTCTTCATCAACAGCATGTTCGCCGACAGACAAATGGCTGATGACTAACATGAATAAACGTTAGTGATGCTTGACTACATTCAATAAGGCAGCCTTACCATCAGGCAAATTATTGTATATCGCATTGTCTTTCGTCGATAGCTCCGTAAAGAATAGCTTAGCGAGATCTGCAATACGCTGCTCTGGGTCTTCGAGGCACTTAGCCATCTCTCCTAGCTGACCCTTGACTTTAATCATGCCGTTGAGGATTAAGTGTGTCAAGACCATGAGCGTGTTCTTCTTGACAACAAGATTGCGGTCTGACAGGCCTTTATACAACTCATTGCTATTCTCATCGATGATATTGCTGAAGCAGACTGCAACATCGCCAAGGGCGATAACAATGTTACTCCGGATATTAGGATCTTTCGATGTTTCCAAGACCTTGAACAGTAACCGATGATGTTGGTCGCAAAATTGGGAACTGACACATAAGAACTTGCTGAAAGCCAGTGTGGCTGCCGTTCTTAGTATAGGGTTCTATAATTGAATGAGATAACAAGAACACTGATATAGAATTGAATATCATACCTTGTACTTGTGAGGGCTGCCGCAAATGTGAACAATCATAGGTCCGAAGACTGCGAGCAATGACTCTGATCCATATAGGAGCTCAGACTCACGCACTGCAGCTATTCTTTCTCCGATTTCGTCCTCAGCATTGCCAGCTACTTGCTCAAGCTCCTCTCCTTCCTTCGCATTGCGAGCACTCTCTCCTTTCGCAGCTTTCTCCGCTAGCATAAGCTTAG
This sequence comes from Trichaptum fuscoviolaceum, assembly GCA_910574455.1. NCBI lineage: Eukaryota > Fungi > Basidiomycota > Agaricomycetes > Hymenochaetales > Trichaptaceae > Trichaptum > Trichaptum fuscoviolaceum. The sequence continues at coordinate 1,249,559 of CAJSYZ010000010.1, read as the reverse complement.
GTCAAAGTCCTTAATGTCCACCAGTTCACACCAACATACCTTTCTCCTTCTCGTCCTTCTGGCGTTTCCATTCTCGTTCGACAAGTTCAAGGTAAACAATCTGCTTGATCGCCACGTGGCCGACGATAAAAAGAAGCTGACTGAGTTCGAAAGCTTCACCTATATCACTAGAGGACGTAAATCGTTGTGTCGACTGTGGCCTTGGAGTTGCCTCAATGTCTGGTGTTGCGTTAGGCCCGTCCTCGTCCATATCGTTAGGACTCTTCGATCGTTCTTCTTGACTAACACTACCACTTCGTGTGCCCCCAAACACACGGCGCGCAAGATTCTTGATTATGTCGTTACACAAGGTGTCTGGGTGTTCGCCAAGTGCGTATATTGTATTTATCGCCTGCTCCGCCATTCCAAACCACTCTTTCGACCTAGAGGGTTGAAGGATGGCGTCCTGTAGTTTGCGAAAAATAGCGTTGTCCATTTCCAGGCGCAAAGTTTTATCCAATAAAGATCCTATCAACAACTCAATGAGTCTTAGCATGACATCAGACCATTATAGGTCACTTACCCTTGACCTTTTTCACACTACCGTTAAGACGTTGTAAAGCCACACAGGTATAACGAGCAAGAAGTAGATCCGACTTATATAGAATAATGTTAACAGATATTCCACAGAAGCCGCATAATGTTACATACCCGGCCTAGTGGGCCCAATCCGACCTTGAGCAGGGTGTCTACACGATCAGTGACAACAGAGCGCTTCGCTAAGGCTAACATTCCAAGGATGATGATGGCTCCCCGTCGTTGCTCCTTAGGAAGCTGTTTGTCCGAACCTACACCAAGTACATCAGCGTGATGATTCGACAGACTTTTAACCCAGACACGTACTGTATACTTGCCAAAGCTTCGCTATGACGTCTCCGTGGATCTGGTCATCGTCCATCATAGTTCGCATCATTTCTTCAAGCGAAGTCAACTCCGCCAACGTTGAATCGTATGTCAATCTATCAATAAATAGATAAAGATTATTGAGACATCGCGATGATTGCAGGAATCGACGAACTCAATCATGTTCTTTGCTATACGGTTGACCTGTTGCTTTGGCTCCATATCTGGCAAAGGATCGAAGTAAAGTGTGCGGTAACACTCAAGAAGACGGGACCGAATGCCCTTCAGCTCCTTTCCGTCCTCTGAAGTGGAGCTATTGTCTTTCGACCAAATTAGATGCAACATCCTTTTAATGCCAATCTGGTTCTCCTATAAGTATATTCTAACTGTGACAAAATTTGATTTTGCTTACCTCTGCTCCCTCAAATTGGTACTCATGAGCAACTCGGAAGAACTCGATTGCCTCCAAAACTTCCGCCTTGTTCTTTGATCCAAGTAACTGGCCAATGATTTCCATCGCACCTTCGATCTGCCTTATGAAGCTGAGAGACTCGGCATAGTACCTCTTTCTTAGCTTCAAATGGAGAATCTGGTTGCTCTGCAGCGCAGCAAGCGCCACCTGTTCATCCGTCAATGTCGAGATATCCAACTGACTTTTTCTTGGCTTCTTCTTTTTCTTCTTATCCTTCTTAGCAGACTTGAAGGCGGACTTATGGATAGTTCGCGGTGTCCTTGTTTCTATCGGTGCCCTGGGTGTCTTGAATGGAGTCTTCGGTGTTCGAAGAGGTGTTGGTGCTACGCTGCGAGATGTTGTAGGACGAGCTGGAGTATCACCGGGAGGCACATTTTCGTCGTCTTCCTCGCCCTCATAGAAGCCTTCATCCGCTTGGACCTCGCCTCCTTCTTCAAAGCCTTCGTCGCCTGCTAGTCCTTCCGACGCAATGCCATTCTCGTCGGCCATCTCTGCATCTTGCGAGGCGTCGCTCCGTGGTTCTCCACCTTCGATTTGCATTTCATCATCGTCGTCAGAAGTTGCGTACAAGGGAACGTTTTCTTTCCGAGATGACCTTTAAGAAAGTTAGCTCACAACTACGTACAGACGATAGAGAGTCATACTTCATGCGTTTACGAGCAGCTTTCATGGGTGAACTTGTAATTCTCTCATTGGCATCGCTATGGGGAGCTTCATCTGCATCTGAGGTCTCCGGTTGCTCCTCTTCTTCGCCCTCGCTTTCGTCCTCCTCCTCTTCGTCGTCTTCTTCAGGGCCACCTGCGCCAGGATCAAGCTGCCTATCCATTTCCTCCAATTCCTTGCAGATAGCATTGTATCTTTCTTCCCACTCTCCCAACTTCAAGAGACCACCATGCATCAGACCATATGGATGCGTCAAGATGAGCTTCGTCAACAATGCGACTGCATGCCGACGAACACTGCTGCCCTTGTCCTCCAGTGCACCAACGGTCAGTTCTGCGATTGCCAGCCGTTGCTTTGGGAACTTCACTGGAAGTTCACAGAGCTTGGATAACGTTGTGATGACCTTCGCACGAACGTATGATGATACGTCAAGGTAGCGCTCGGTCAGAAGATCAAATAGATTGTTGAGCTTCTTCTCACGAGACTCCTGCTCCCCTTCGTCCGACATAGCAATCTCACGGATGAGGCATCCGATAATCTCAACAAGAGCCATCCGCATCGGGTACGACTACGCCGGCTGTCAGTGGACGAAGAAAGACACAGAAATAGCATATTCACCTCACTGTCCAAGTGCGCAAGTAGCAAACTAATCTGCTTGAGGACCAATCTTGGCGAGAGTTCGGCAAGTCGCACCAAGAAACGAGAGAAGGCCCGGGGACCTTTCGTATCTTGACCATTGAAGTTCTTCCCGGCAATCTCTCGAAGAATCTCTTCCGCAAGCTGGCTGTGGTCAAACTCCTTTGCGAGCACCGTCAGAGCTTCGGCCATGGGCTCAGACAAGTGCTCGTAATATTGAAGAGATTGCATTATTGATATCTGAGCTCCGAAACCATGTCCATGATGCTTCACTGCAAGACAGATAACCTTGTAGACGCCAAGCTTGATATCGTTTGACTTCATGTAGGTTTCAGACTCGCTGATGTGGTACGCCGGACGCGTAAGACAACTTTTATGCCTTGAGATACATATCCTTCATAGAGAATTTATGTACTTACTTGATAAAAGCATCTCTATCCGGTGTAGTTGTCCAGATACGATGACTCTTCAACCTTAAGATCTTGCTAATCAAAGCAAGCGTGGCAGGGATTTGGTCGACCCATGACCAATGTGAGTCCTTCTTCGATCCAGTTCTCGCGTTCGCTGCCTTCCCTCCCCTCCCTTTGCGTGCTCGGGGAACAGGTGCGGCGGGCGCGTCGTCGTCGGTTCGCGACTTGACCTTCTCTGCTGCGCTGACAAACCATTGAAGCAGGAAGGCATACATCTCGAGTGGTGCTCGATGTGAGCTGTACAACTCCGAATCACCGCTATCCAGATCCCTCTGTGCTGCTTCATACTCTGCAAGAAAACCTGATGTCACAGAGTCCAAGAGCTTGTTCATGATCGAACCCGACAGAGCATCCGCGTATCTGTGCTACTGTCAGCGAGGTCGCTTTCACAACCTTTGAGTACTCACTTTAGCAAGCTGCGATAAACATCGAAGACCGACGGATTCATAATACTTTCCGAGGATTCAGCAACTCGCTCAACAGCATCTGAGAAGAGGAGACCCGTCATTGACTTTCAACACAATTATTGCATCCTAAAACATACCTTCCAGAAGTGCTGTGACCTCGCCACTATCCATGGACCGGATATCATGTTCATTGTTGATACTATAGTTCGCTAAGTCTTGTAGAGCCTGGCACTCCTCCTGCAGACGAAAGTCATCCGCCATGTTGACGGGAAGATGAAGTTGGTGTGGGCGTTGATGAATGAAGAGCCCGAACCTAAACACGGCGCGCCTGGTCACGCGTTTGTCACGCGTCTCTTACTAACGCCTCGCTACGCGTTTCTTACAAGGACGAGGATATGAGGTTCTTCCAGACTTCCATTCTTTCTGATCCTACTAGCTAGTAGTCCGTGAACAAGAATCATAATCATTAATACTTTATTCTCCGGAAGGATTCAGGGGAAAGACAATGGAATCTTGCTACGCTTCTACTTAAGGCTAAGCACCCAAACCCCAGTCGAACAAATGAATGATTGCAAATTCGAGGACCACACAGACAGCACAAATTCGATACAGTCCAAGACCTCATAACAAGAAGAGGATGTTAACATATGCGAGCAATTCAGAAACTTCCTCCAGTGCCATGTACGAGCGGTACGATCTGCTTCGGCAAATGAGGGTTCGCGCTGACAGCGGGGAACGAATCACGCGAGCCCGACAAAGACGTGGTTGTCGGCGTAGCGGTGAAAGGACCCAGACCGAAGGTGGGTGGTGCAGGTCCAACAGGGAATGGCTGTGCCTCGGTGTTGAAGATAACTGCTCAGAAAGATTAGTATATGTAAGCAAAGGTAGTTGAAAGATGTGAACGAACAGTTGTCAATACTGATGTGCTCTGGGTCATCGAACGTCAGGAACCTACATATGAGGTAGTATCTTCAGCTAGGGCCCATGTAATACTGAAAGTGACGACAGGAGACGTACAAATACTTCATCACCTCTGCAAAGAAGAAGCTTTCCGTATCATCGATAAAACCTGAGTTAGCTTCAGATACATTGTTGATCCCCGCAAACGCCTTGTTGACTAGCAAGAACTTGTTCATGCTCTGGGCCGCAGCTAGCGCGCGCTGTTGGTACTTCTCATCGCCTGTCACGCGCCACGCATAGAAGTTGCTCTCGAGCACTTCTGGGCGAAGGATATAGTCCGAACCCCCGTTAAAGATGTAGAAGCCGTGCTTTTCGTAAAATGCAAGATCCGAGGGCGCAGGGTCAGGTCCACCGGTGAAGTTTCCATCGGAGGAAATCCAAGCGAACGTCTCAGGTCCAATACCAGTTCTGCGAGGAAAGTAAGACATTAGGACAAAGAAATGAACTATGTTACGTACAAAGTACTTTGGTATGTATTCCAGCAAGCTTCGACGAGTTCGAGTGCAATGTCGACGATCGTATCGTTCTTCAAGAGCTTACCACCCAGGAGCCAGTTTCCGCCGTGGAAACAAGCCAAATGGGAGCCAATATGGCGAATTAGACGGTCGTCGTCAAAATCAGCAAGGTAGACATGATCGCCGACTGTCGATTTCTATACAAGCAGACTGTCAGAAGCTCTTTGAAGGAGGAATTCCGACTGAGTGATCCTACCCTCAGCAAGAACTTGATCGATGAATCAACGGCTTCGCGCCATGTATCGAGGAAAATGGGATCGGTGGTCTCTGGGAGGCGGGCGTATTTGAGAAGGTACTCAAAGTAACTATCAGATCCACCGCCCCACGTCTACAGAGGTCAACCAAGGTTAACAGCTACAACAGGCTTCGTTGAGGAGGAAGAGTTAACTCACAACATAACCACAGTCAAACTGGCCCGTGGAAGGGTCGATACACTGGGCAGCAAGTCCTGGAAGCGGATCTGCCAAGCTTATGATTTGCCGCACGGATTTTTCAGTGAGATTGCGGTAAGTGTCATTCCCAGTGAGCTTTCTAAGATCGACGTAAGATAAACCATAATTCAAAATTTAGGGAAATCACTAACGAAAGGGTAAACCACTCTAGCGTAAGCTGATGGCGATGATGTTGATTACATTAGTGTTCTCTCCATTTTTACTTAGATGCTTACAGTGCCTGCTTCAGCAATATTTGACTAACAGAAAAGCGAGAATGAGAATGTTGTTTAGGTTCAGCCAGATTACAGATTTCTTACACTTTGGATCACGGGTTGGTTTGTCGTAAAGTTCATCTCACCGAAGGGAATCGCATTGTCCTAGAAACAAATGCATTAGTACCGGCCACAGATCGACAGTATCGAAGAGGAAATTAGCGAAAAACTTACCCCAACCCAGGCAAAGGCCATTTTATCAGCAACTTCTTTTGCTTTTTCCACGAGAATTTGATGTTGGCGCCCACTGAGTTCGAACGCGCTGAGAAGGCCGCCGACATATCGGATGGTAGTCTCAAAAAGACTTCAAGAACGGGTCGGGTTAGTCACGTTCTAAAGTATCAGGATGGAAGCGTTATAACACACCTAACAGTTTCATCGACTTGCGACATATTAAAGTCGATCGTGCGACTGAAGTTCACGGCTTCGTTAAAAAAGTCCTGACGGAAGTATTATTAGATCATAGAAGAGCGGAAATGAATTGGAAGTTGAGTGTAACTCACATCTAATCCCATAATGAACATAGTGCTCATTCCATCTATAATAGATGCACCCCATCCGTTGCGTCCATCATTGAACGTCATAGATACCGGTTGAAGATCGTCGTGACCAAACGCAAACTCCCTGGAGAAAATGAAAGAGATAAGGTGGGTGGCATGGAAGAGACCATCCAGTTTGTTCAATGGACATACCTGTATGTTGAGATGTTGAGTATGCCTCTGAGAACATCGACTTGATGAGGTTAGCATTAGCCTTTGAGGATGCTGGTAACTTCAGGCCTGGTTTTTGGACCTGTGCTGTTGTGGTGGTACCCGTAAATGCGACGGCGAAGAGGATACTTCGCTTAATGTACATCTTCCGAGAGTATGTGAGAGAAGGAGAGGCTGGAAGTGGGGGAAGATATATATGTTAAATAAAGAGGGGAAGGAAGGCGTACTGAGGAGCACGATGGAGAGGAGGCCGTGGGGGATGGCCTTAGGTAGAGTAGGCACGCTGGTTGACTTCATAATATTTATACGCCTTGCAGGTTTTCCTTCGTCAAAGGGGGACAGCAAGCCAGTAGTCGGCACCTAACCGACCAGCCCATGCCAGGAAAGGTCTGCCAATCCTCTCTCGCGCTAATTTGGATGTCACGTTAATGATGCCTAATTATGTTCGGAAGCGTATGCTTCTCTCGGGGCGTGCTATCCGTATGCATCACACCGCGTAGTTCAAGGAGGGTTGATTTTCACTGCAAGATTATTGTATTCGATGTCTCGTGATGCACTCTACCGCATGCTGGAGGAGCTATTCAGAAGCAAAGAAGACTGGCGGAAGAGAGCGAAAAGACTAGTTTAGGACGGCTGAGGCAGCTGTGAGCACGAGGTCGAGGCGTTGCGGGCTTCGCGATGTTCCAGATGTTCCAAGGATGATCATGACGATCCAATTGCAAGCAATAATATCGCGTCTATTCCCAGCACTGATTGTATCTTTATCACTGCCGCGGTAGCCTGAAGAGATGATGGTCGTAGGAAACAAGGACGCGTCCTGAGGCACGCTTGTCAGTCTGCATGTGACTTCCGTTCACCGCTGCTTTTCACACCCATCCCATGTTTATCTCCTACCACATCCTTCTCCTTGTTCTGATCGTCTCATTCAGAAGGCAGATCATTGCAGTGTGGTGCAATGATGAGAGCACATTCTTCATTAGGCTGCTCAATTGTTCTCTCTCTTCCTATCTTTGACGTGTCAAGACCGGGGAAATTTCCAGAAGTCAGGCTATTTTGCTTCAGAAGGCGTAGGCGAAATTTGAAGAGCTATGTACACACCAAACATGTCGTGCTGGAGCAGCTTCCTCATCTGCAGCCGCTCTTTCGATTGTCGTTGATTTCCGATGGAATAACCAGGAGTTATGAAAGCTACTCGATAGTCGACCTTCGTCTGGGGAGTGGTGTTTATAGCGCAAAAAGCTTTTCATCTGTATACTGGTGAAATGTGCGTCTATTTTAGTACACTCGCGTGTAACTGTGTTGTTGGCTCGATACTTCCAGGGAAAGACCAACAGACTATTTGCGCCTAGACTTTATACGTGTCTAAATGTCTAGAACGTGCTGGTAATGAATTCTTATCGGACATCGTAATTGCTAGTCATGGTCATCAACAATAGGCGACTCACCGAATAATTATTCTCATACACTTTGCGAACTTGAAGCACAGCTACCCCTGAACCGGTCGTAGATTGCAAGACCAGATTAGAACATCCAAATGTATCATTGGCGCTGCTATGAGGCCATCAAATCGATTTCTTCTGGCATTCTATCCTTTCTCCTTAGGTCTGGGCGTCATCTTATCCTTTCTCACCCAACCGACAGCGCAGCGTTCCTCTTCATCACCGCAACTCAAACAACTCAGGGTATACATTTCAGTGTCCTCCTAGCCCACAAAGGAGAAGCTATCTCGATACTTACAGAAGTGCTTAGTAGTCATCCAGCGGGAGTAAGGCTCTAAGCCCATCATTATATTGTACATATACGGAGATGGTTAGTGAGTTCCTTCAGCCAACGTTCTCGCGCATTGTACTCAATAGCAAGATTCAACAGCAGACAGAAGCGACAGCATACAAACTCATCCGTCCAAAGGGCGGCGACTGTCTTATAAAACAGGTCAAGAAAACTCAATCAATTCGAATGCCCAAGAACGGCGCATATATGAGCGTCCTTTACTCAGTTATGGACACGTATTTTGTCGATGCCGAATGGGTTCCCATCGTTCAGTTTTTGAACAACACTGATGCTGCCATCACACTTCCAGCCACTCTCAAGTCACAATTTGTGGTGGAACAGAATGTTCGACATGTCGAACTTCAGGAGCTGATCGACGGTCTGTGTATCAGATCCGGCGACGTGCCATTCAAGACGTTCTGTGTCCAGGAGACTAGCTCACCCGAGACCAAGAAATTCATAACCAACGTCAAACCGAACAACTATGTCGCCATTTATCAAAAGCGATGGAGGTTCAAGCACAAACTTTGGTTCATCACTTCATCGGAACTGAACGGTGAAGAGAAAATTGTTGGTAGACGACCCAACAACGTCAGCATCCTCACAGGAAATGAAGGCCCAGATTACCCGATAATCGAGAGGAACATAACGTTGTACGTTGACAGTTGTGAGTACACCGTGGTCGATATAAACAACTCTGCTTTCATCGAAGCGGCTCGTGAGGTGGACATTACGCCTGTGGAAGGGGATGTTTCGAAGGGGATGATGAGAAAGCACATTACAAACATTCCGAGTCATCACCAGGAAGTAATCGTCCAGCTTCTTATTTAGAACTTAATCAAGGCATGTTCCTAATTTTGCGCTTCTGCTATGTTCTAACTTCATAACTTCAGCTCAAGGCAAGCAATATGTGCGGACTTAACGGTTCTTCAACATTCGCATACGTTCCCTCCAGTCGAAGATTTCTTTTCCCGGTTTGACTGTTCCAGTACTCAGACCCCTTCTCAGACAATAATTTTGCTTTTTGCAGTATGGTTTACGTCGTTGTCCAATATACATATGAGCTGATGTATATGTATAGGATGTACCAGTTGTAAATGGCATTTGATCGCACCTAGGTACTTTCTAGACAGTGCCTGGACAATGTATGCGATGACCACAGTGAAATCAAGCTTCGTCGACCTCCCACCCAGAATGGTGTTTATTAAAAGCATTTTCGTCTGTATGATGGCGAGGTTGCACTTTATTCTGACACACTTTAAAAAAAATGGTGCTATAGCTTCAACATTCCGACCAACACACCGGCAGGCTCCATGCGTTCGCATCACAGACTTCAAACGTGCCTAAGACACGGCTTCAAATAGACGCGCTCCTATAACTTTCTTGAAGTGAGGTCAGGTGGCCAGGCCGGGTCTATGATAGCAAGATTAAATTAACACGTCTAAGCTACCTGTGTCACTATTAACAGAATACAAGTTGAGGTCGTCCATCAAACTTCAAGCCGGCGCCCCTTTATCAGTTGGCGCTCTCAGCCTTCCTTCTTCTTAACCCCATCATCTTATCGATAGTGCAGAACTCCCTCCTGCTTTACGCTCAAACGATCTGAGGTATGCGATGCAATGTCCTTCCAGGGGATAAGGTTCACATTCTCGTTTGTTTGTAGAGAAACACGACAACCAACATTCGCGACTAGTTGTTGTACTGTTGTAAGATTTAAGCGCCGTACTAATAACTATTGGGTCGACGAAGATGGTGAGCTCAAATCCTTTCACGTTCTTTTCGGAAAGTACTGTACTCAATGCAGCAGCAGTATCCAGAACCATCAATGCACAGACTCGTCCGTCCCAAAGGAGGTGATTGTCTTGTGAAACAGGTCAAGGCAGTTTGTTCCGTCCAAACGCAACAATACAAGGGATATATGATCATCCTGCACTCTGTCGTCGACACTTATCTTGTCGATGTCGAATGGGTTCCTGTTGTTCAACTCCTGAACAACACCGCCTCTGCCATCACACTACCGGCCACACTCAAGTCGCAATTCGTGGTGGTGCAAAATCGCCAAACTCTTGGACTTCGCGACTCGGTGGATGGCCTATGCATCAAATCCGACGGCAAACCATTTAAAACATTCCGCGCCCAGGAAACCAGTTCCCCGGAGACCAAGGAATTGAGTTTTAACGTTGAGCCGAACAATTATATCGTTATCTATCAAAGGCGTTGGAGGTTCAAGCACAAGCTTTGGTTCATATCTACGCTAGAAGATGGCGAAGAGAGAATTGTTGGTAAACGACCTAGCCGCGCCGATGATTATGAAAGCCCATTTCCGATAATCGAGAGGAATGTAGAAAGTTACATTGACAGTTGTGCATACACCACGATTGATCGCAGCAGTCCCGGTTTCAACGATGCGGTCGAAGAAGTGGACATTACACCTGTGAAGGAGGAATTCACGAAGGGTACAATGCGAATGGGTATCACGTTCATACCGATTCTGCACCAAGAAGCAATCGCTAGGCTTCTTGTTTAGAAAAGGAATCAAGGTATGCGTTAACCCTCAGGTGTCTAGTAGTACGCTTCAACCTGATAACTTACAGCGTGAGGCGAGCTATATGTACGGACTCACCGGATTGAATAAAACGGTAGCATACTATGTTTGCTCTAGCCGAAGATTTCGTTTCCCGCTTCTGAAAGTCAAACAATAAAGAAGCTTAACTGCCCCAGTATTCATGCTCCTTTCCTCACAGATTTCCCGTCTTGTAGTATGGCTCACGCCATTGACATATAGTAGTATACACTTGAAGGAGCGGACGTGAACTGCACATACTACATGTAGAATGTACCAGTTTTACTACTTGTAAATGATAAACGTCTCCACCTACTTCGCAGCCATTGTCCATCGAATTGATAAGAGAGTTGGACGCAGGTCTTTTGTACACCTTGAGGGGGAAACCACTGCCACGGAAACCTGGAGAGACGATGGTATGAAGCAAGGACTTGCCAGTGGACGCACAGTTGTGTCACCGTGACGGCACCACCGTGAATGTCAGCAAGTCACGCTGTGACTTCATTTTCACCCACCACGACCGGCCCCGGGCCGAGGTACCGACCCCGAGGATCTTGCCACTGCCAGTGGCAGTGGCAGCAGTGAGTGAAGTCCAGGGAGTGCGATTCCAAATTCAGGACTCTGCTGCATTGAACACACTCATTATTCTCTTCGTCCCTCTGCCGTGTCGCGACGGAAGGGCAGGTTTCCTTTGAAGGGCAACACTAGGATCGGGAAGTCTTATTCAAAACAAGGTCAACTATGTGCTTCAACCGCTTTTTCGTCTCTTACAATTCTCTGCCTTTCGAAGACTCTCTGGTTGGACCTAATTAACTGGACTTTGGAATTCAGTTCGTAATTCTTTCTGAACAGCCTGACATACACTCGTATAATGTCTAGAGTTATACGGAGGATCAAAACTGGTATGTGCCATCTTCTTCAAGTTTTATTATCATCAACAAATAACTTATACTAGTAGCACGTTAAGTCTCCTCTTGGAAGCTTGAGGTAAGTTGCTCGAGGATTTTTACCTGCTCTCATGGCATGTCGAATGCCAGTAACACTCGAGTGATTGACCTTGCTATGGTGCCTGTCGGTAGCGAACAAGAGCTACTTACGCTACGGCTATTGTCTCCTTAACGCAGTGTGTGCAGTGGTTTCGAATCGCCCCGAGTAAGGCTAGTACATGTTACCGACTCCCCCAGACTTGCACCTAAATTTTCAGAACCTGGTATACATATTCGTCACTAATGCAGTGCAACAGGATCCGCAATGATTGTCATCGATAAACAAAAGATGTTCTCCTGTACTCTTCGCGAAGTAAGGCCGTATGCCTAGGCTGGATTTATCATGAGGCAGGACCGAATTAGCACGTTTAATGATGCCAGTGCTACCGAGTACCACCGATTTCTACTACTAGACGTAATGAAGCTGTCAGTCAAACTTCCAGCCCCTTTATAATTCAGCGTTCTGTCCTTGGTTGTTGCAGAGAGATCTTCTCCTTTCTCTCATCTCATCGATAGTGCTAAATCCTCTCCTGTTTTACGCTCGAACGTTTAAAGGTATGCATTGATGTCCTTCTAGACTTCTAGACAATGAAGATTTACATGTTTACATACTCATAGAAAGCCACGATAGCCCCAGGATAGCCAATAACCACGGATACTGGTAGTAAAGCTTGCTGCTATGTCTACAAAGACGGTGAGTTACTTTATCCGACATTTGTTTCGCAAAGTACTTAATAGCGAGCATCAGCAGAAAGCAGAGGCACCGATGCCCAGACTCCTCCGTCCGAAAGGCGGTGACTGTCTTGTAAAACAGGAAAAGACAGCTCATTCCCTTCGAATACTACGCGGCGGCCCACATATGAGCATCCTCTACACTGTCGTGGACACGTATCTCGTCGATGTTGAATGGGTTCCTGTTGCTAAATTCTCGAACGATACTGAATCCGATGTCACACTAGTACCGGTCACACTCACATCACGATTCGTGGTGGTGCAGAATAGTCCACCTGTTGGACTCCATGAGATAGTGAATGGACTACGCATCAGCTCCGACGGCATACCATTCAAGACATTCTGCGCTCAGGAAACCATTTCACCGGATGCCAAGAAGCTCAAATTTACTATTGAACCGGGCGACTATATCGCTATCTACCAAAATCGTTGGAGGTTCAAGCACAGGCTCTGGTTCACCACCACGTCAGAAGTGGATGGCGAAGAGAAAATTGTTGGTAAACTTCCCACTAGCGCCAGGGAAGGGAATGAAGGCCCGGATTTCCCAATAGTGGAGAGGATAATAGATTCTTACGTCGACAGCTGCGCGTACACCACGATTGACAGCAGCAGTGCCGGCTTCAACGACGAGGTCAAAGAATTGGAAATTACACCTGTGGAAGAGGAATTCACGAAGGATATGATGCGAAGGCAGATCACGAGCATACCCAGTGTCCACCAAGAAGCAATCATCAAATTTCTTGTTTAGAGAGGGGAGCAAGGTGAGGACTTCCACTCAACTTGAAGCATCCGAAATGTTTTAAGTTGATAACTTCTTTGTAGACTGCACGTTTCTTAGCAAAGACTTCTCTGTTCATATCCAATGCTCGGAAAAAGATGCATGAAAAAAAACTAAACTAGACAAAAAATGCCTAGAGCGTATGAAAGAGCGTGATGCGGGTCTAATAGGCCCTGATGTAAAAACAATAGTCTAAATAAATAAAATCCATGAACGACAGTGGTAGGCCGAGCAAAGAGGGACCGAAGAGAAGGGTGAGTAGAAGAAGAGAAAGCGTATACTTGAAGTCCGTTACTCTACTACTACTTCCAAGAAAACAATGTAGATGGTTGACGAAACGAGTGTGCGAGTGACATGATGCCGATGTATGCAATACACAGATGATAGAGAACGACAAGAGATAGAGAATAAGCACGAAAGCCGCGATGAATAAAGTAAATAAACATGCACAATTGCAGTAATGAGTATTGGAGCCATAAGGGAGGTAAGGGGAGGTGGTATATAAAACATAGAGTGAGAAGCGCGAGGAGACTGGGCCACTCAAGTCATAAGGTGAACTTGGATAGTAATGTTTGCGGGCACTACTCCGACTTGAACCTCGCCCCGCCACCACCGCCACGCATGATGGCTTTCATGAAGTCGAAAAAGCGATTGCCGTACTCGACAGGAGGAACAGGACTGATCTTATGCTATACAACATGGTCAGCTGCAATTAAGATATACAACAAACGGCTTAATGTGCTTACTCGATCGGCCGATAATCCTTTCCATAGATGCTCCAATCGTTTCACCACTGTGTACGGAGTGAGAATGTCGATGACGCCAAGGTAGTAGATAGTGTCCAGCGGCCGATTCTGTTCATCCGTCGCCTGTAATCCACCCTCGTCTTGATAGAATATGAACTGTTGGCGGTCCCCTATATCTTCCTCTGGAAGGTTCAGGGCATGCTGGGAATCTAACCGTTCTGGTGCCGAGACCCGCACGGCCTTTCGCATGGCAATAGCCTCTGGAGAACTGCCCTTTAACGCTGTTGGTTTTCGTTTGATTGGCTGTGGCATGTTCGGCTATGCATAGAAGGGCAAAGTTAGTGATGACTCGCTGTTTAGAACTGAAATATACTAACAGAGAACACCTTCAGTGTGTTACTTCGAACATTATCTCTATTTCCACGTTGCATATTATGTATGCCAACCAGTAGGCTATAGTCCATGACCTTCAGGTGCTTCAACAGCTCCGAATCACGTCTTAGTTGTTCAGTCAAAAGTGCACGTTTTTCCGGGCCGAGCTCAAGCGACTTCCCTCGATTGATCCAATTCAAGTCTTTTAGCGTTGCCCTCGGATTCTGCTTCGCCTTTTCTTCCGGGTATTCACGACCAACTGTCGATCCTTTCAGATCATACGTTTCATGGACATCCTTATGAGGAGGGAAAAGATTGTTCATGATTACGAAGTGTATTTTCCGACCCCTCGGCAACTTCACACGGTGCAGACCATAGAACCTCGAGAGAAGTGTGTGAGGGTTGTCCTTGACGTGAAAGTAGTAGTCCTTCAGAATCGATCTTAGAAATTTGTGCTCGGTGTGGTGGATAGTTTTAATGATGAAGCGGTAGTCACGAGAGAAGTAGAAGAAGGATCCAGATTTGCCAGGGGAGCCTAATTCGGAGAGAATGTACTTTGCGGTAAGCGAGAGCAGATAGTCAGCTGGGTCGAGGCCAAAGTAGTCTTCCCGGAGTTCGCGGAAAACCCAGGGCGCATAATCCTTAAACTTAAAGTCGTAACGAGCGGAGGGCGTTAATTCATTGCCGACTCTGAATCAAAGTTATACGTGTGTACGGGGGAAGAGAATGCATAATTGTACATACATGTCAAAGGAATATTTATGTCGAGCGGAAAAGTCTTCATCAGTGAGAGGCCGCTTTATTTTCGCTGAGCACCTTGAAACCTGATGACAAGTGTAAGAACTGAAAAATCACAAAGCAAAGCTTCACTTACACCAATGCGGATCCCAGTCAGCATGTTGTACATTAGCACATAGTTGACATGATCTTCTCCAATCAAGTTCCCTACTGCTACTTGCTTATCGTCTTTGCTGGTCTCTTTCTTCAAAGCGACAATCTCCGCCTCCCGCTCCTCCTGCTGTCGGCGTTTCGCCTGACGCTCGCGTCGAATTTGATCTGCCTGAATCAAGATATCCGGATCGAGCTCAGCAAAACCCAAGCTCGATCCACTTGCAATCTGCCCGTGCCCATGCGCAGCAGCGTACGCATCAACATCGTCATACGCTCTCCCATGCGGACCCTGTCCGGGGGGTAGTGTACTTTGGTGATGTGCATGAGCATTAGCAAGGTGTTTGGTTGGTCTTGAAGAAGGATGTGCTGAGCCGGTTGTGTTGCGGCGTGCTGGTCGATGTGATGAGGTACGCGGCGGCTGAAGATATCCTGAACCGTCCATGCTCAAGTGAGAGCCTTTCGTAGATGGCGCAGAAGACGGTGCAGGAAACGGAGTAAGACCACCTGTAGAGATCGACGCAGGGATTCCACTTTTCTCTGACGTCGCTGGTGTCGTGCTTTGGTCATCGGCATGAAGACGATGAGAGGCAGAACTGGATGAACCGGTGACAGTGTGTGTCGACACACGAGTCTCAGTAGAAGCACGCTTTCGAACAGTGTCATTCACCGATGAGTGGATAGATGGGCCCGAGCCTAACATCTGTATTGACGACCCAAATGACCGCTTTCTTTGGGGATCAAAGGGCAATCGCGTAGTCGGAGGCTGGCCCACGGGGACGGGCTCAGAGCGCGAGAAACCCAGTTTCGGCGACGATGACCGAGGTATTTGTACGGTGGGTTCCTCGTCTCCATCGCGCTCGACACTAGGTGGAGGCGATGGAGGCGGAGGCCCCGCGGCATGAGGGGGCTCGTCAGAAACCATGTTAATACTACCTCCGTGTAGGGATGCCGCTGCTGGTTCACTCGAATGGAGCTCAACCACCTCACCGCTCACCCTCACGATGCGAATGTCCTGGCCATTCTGCGCTACTAGCTGTAGCGGCTTCAATCCCTTCGTCACCGTAGTACCTTCGACCTCCTTGTCCTTCTTTCCCCCACCAACTGTATGTCCTGAAGTGGATGACGCCACTGAGTTCATCGAAAGCTGCGATTGCGAGCGCGACTGTATAGATTGGGCGGTGTGAAAGGAGGCTGCGGAAGCAGAAACGAGTGAAGTGCGCCTTGAATCCAGGTCGGCAGATGGAGAGGGACTAGCGTTGCGGTAAAGCGGTGCGGTCAGTTGTGGTCCTGCTACGGCCCCCGCCATTGTCTAAGACAGGTTTTTCTTAGGTAGAGATAGCTCGATACCCTCGACAATATCTTGTTCCAGGATTCGTCCAGTATCGCCAATGTGTTCTCGATGCCAAATTTGATCGTTGTCTGGATAACAAAGCTTCGGTAGCCGACGTCGTGGCCCCTTGTTACTTCAATCGGAGGCTGTTATGATTTACACAGCGGGTCCAATACACTCCGTTGATAATGGTTCCTTGGGGGCAAGATAATGCTCGCCAATGCTCAGATCTTGAGAGATGTTGGCTGAGCGTGACGTCGAGCGCTTGAGCGGTGGTGGAGGTAGAAGACAACTGTGGCACGCGTTTAGTCCTAGCTTGTCAAGAAAAGTTGCCGGCCCCTGACGACATGTGTTTTGGTCATTCACCAACCGCATCCGCCTTTTCTTTCTATACTACCTCTTGCTCCCGCACTATTATACTAGCTTGGGACCATAACATACAGTAGTGATGAATGGAAGAGACGTACTACAAATGTGTCTTGGACTGCTGACCTGGCGAAAACTTCCAAATCGAACTGGATCCCATTCATACAGCTATTTACTCAACTTATCAGGCACACCGCAAACACCACTTTCTCTTCTCACAGGTGGCTTCATTCAATATCGGCAAAAGGATACGAGAACGAGTTGCACACAGAAAAGGCAGAGCTCTATAACTGGAACAAAATATCTCTTGATAACCTACCTGGGATCCCGTTACAGTGGGGCAGAAATCAAATCAGTCGGATTGTTCCCTTGCTGGACTTTCTAAACTTCGACTTTCTTCAGCTGCTGCTCCGGATATCTTGTCCCGCTTGTCTCAAAGCTATCTATCACCGCCCTCAACTCCGCGAGTTCCTCTTCAGTGAACTTGACATCTCGAGACGCCCAGTTCTCTTCCAGTCGTGGAATAGTCTTCGTTCCCGGTATCGGGATGATATCTGGCCCTTGCGCAGCAACCCACGCGAGCGCGAGCTGCGCTGGAGTGATATTCTTCTTTGTTGCTATCGAAGTCAATTTCTCCACGATCTTCGAAGACGCACGCGCAATGAAAGACGTCAGTCAAAGACAGGCCCCGGAGAGTAAGTCGGGCTTACCCTCAGGTTCTTCTCGAAGTTCTCTTTAGAGAAACGTGGGTGCTGCCGCCGCCTGTCTCCTGGCTCGAAGTCGTCATACGATTTGTATCGGCCCTAGTTGTAGCATAATGAGACTCAGATACCATTGTCTCTATAAATGAATAATCACCGTCAGGAAGCCTCGACCCAAAGGAGAGTAGGCAACGATTGGAATATCCAGCTCTCTAGCGGCCTGAAGGACGCCATCTAAAACATGACATGTCAGTAAGTCTCGGCCATGTTTTCGTATGATTGACTCACTTCGCTCAATGTCTATAGTCCACGGGGAATATTCGACTTGCAACGCTGATATTTTCGCAACCTACCAATCAACCCATCTTAGAGCGATTTTCTGACAGTATCTCCTACACCGATGACTCACCTTTGCGGCTTTCCTGAGTGTTTCAGCGCTCGGCTCGGAGATGCCGATGTACTTAAACTTCCCCTCCTTCCGTAACTCTTCCAGAGTTCCATAAGTTTCTTCAATGCTCCTAAAGTACGGTTTAAGTGACTTGTACCTTCAACCGCCAGAATCGAACTCACACATTCGGATCTACCCTGTGCTGGTAGTACAAATCAGGAGTCGTTCCAAGCCTCTTGATGGACCTTTCGATGGACTCTCGGATGTAGGTCGCGTCGCCTGAAAGCTCGTTTCAGCCTCTTACTCATTACCGTGACCAAAGGCATATACTTACCTCTGACGTCCCCGCTTCCTGTTCGAGTCTCTGGATCATATACATTGCCGAACTTTGTCGCCAGGAAGACCTTGGAGCGGTTATCTCCCTCCTTCAGGACGGCCCCTAGTTCGTGAAAGGTTAAGGCTTGTTTTTTGTAGGCTCTGCATTTACTCACCAATCAATTCTTCGCTGTTAGGGGATTGAAATCATTAACTGCAAACAATCTATACATCGGGCTCTGTACTCACTTATGGCCAATCCCGTAAACGTCAGCGCTAAACCGTCGACTTCAGTTATCAATCTATCATGGTGGCAAGTCTTCTTACGTATCCCAGAAAGTCTGCATATACAAAGCTCGTGAGTCCTAGCGTAAATCAACGATGGGGTGTACCAACCTGCCCAATCTTAATAGCATGCCTCAAAAGCTCCTTACTCTCTTCATCGTTTGCAACCCCATAGCTATTGCTCAATCCCATCGCACCAAACCCTGCCGATCATAATTCAGGGGCTGAGACAAATATGGTACCAAACACCAAGTTTTGCTCACCTGGAGAGGGCACAGAGACACCCGCAACTTGACGGATTTGCAGGTCGATTGACATGGTTGACTTTGTCAGTTACAATTGTCACCTACGAGCGTTAGAGAAGTGAGGAAGAAGAAGACGGACGATACGTACCTTATCTCCTACCCTCCCACCTTTTATGCACATGGTACCGATGTAATGTGCTATTTATGCTGAAATATTGCAGAGTATTGCGCGACACAACTGCTTTCGGAGGTTCGGACACACAGCCTGAGGGTACTTCGGCATGATCTGCCGGCACTACTAGTGGCATATCACTCGGCACTCTTGAAGGTTAAACTGCACAGGAACAGACGCCAAAGACTATGCGAAGACTTGGTGTGTATTTAAAGGTACATTCAATAAAGTAGATATTGCTCCACTTACCCTCACTCATGCGAAGACGCTGTGTTGTGAGAATAAATGGACGTTGTAGCATCCATTTGAATCCCAAGAACTTGAACTCGCTTCTCTTGCCATTCGGATGGTATTGAACGCCCCGGTCTCTTCTAGCCCCAAGATTGCTTCCGCCTAACAGCTCGGAAGTCGGTAGAAATGATCGAACTATTGATGAATGGGGATAGCATCAGTATCATTATGGATGAGAGTATCAACAAAACGGTGGAATGTCGGTGGTGAGGATTGGTACCAAGAGCGGAAAGGCAATTTTTGACATAAGCTCAATCAGAGTTTTTTGAGTAAAGTATGGAGAACAAAAATGAAGATACAGTGTATTCAGTTTACAGTTGTGTTGAACTTGTGGTGCCAAACTGGGGCACAACACCGATCAAACCCAAAATGGATAACCCGGATTTAGGAAGGCATAAATAAGTACATATATATCGTAGAACGCGATGGCACGCACTGCCGCGCGAAGATTGGACAGTTCCACTCTTTCTATCTTACACCCATCATGGCCACCCTCACTCGCCTTAGGCCTCAGAAGGTGACCGAAATTGAGGGAGTATTGAACTCGCAAGTCCCAGCTCCCTTTCCTACGGAGATTCTTCAAGAAGAACGAGCAAAGCAAGGTCATGGCGAGCATGAAGAAACCGAGTCTGATCCGTTCGCAGATCAGCCGAGTTCCGCTGCATGCAGTCAAAGCGAGGTGAATGTGTCAGTGGATCTGGAGGAATCGAGTACTCGAGGCTCAGAGGAGTTACTTGCGGTGCGTCGAAAGTCAACAGCATTCCCTCAAACCTAGCTGAACTGGTTTTTAGGACGAGGTACTGCCTTCACTAGCATATGTCCAGCAATCTTGCTTAATGGCTTTGAACAACGTGCTATCCGGAATCAGTGAATCGCCCACCCTCTGGCACCCTATTGTTCCTCCTCGACGACACTCGATGCCTTCGCGACCGGAGGCAGAAAACACGTCCGTCGGCGGGGAATCATTCTCCTCTGCACTTCAAGTACTCGTCTCAAACCTACGGCATCGAGATAGCCAGGAGATGTCTGAAGCATCGTCGAGCTCTGCTGACGACTTAGTTTTGATCAATGAACTTCGCCGAAGAGTCGGTTCACTCGCGAGCGAGCTTTCTTACTCGGATGTCCATCTGGCCCAGGCCCTCGTCTCTCTATTAGCGCATGTGAACCGTTTGTCAGTCATTGATCCAAGGCTATCTCTAGCTCGTCCGTTATCACTAAGCCCCTTTTCGACCGCTATGAACCGCACCAGCGTAGACATTTACGACGAACTATCCCGCCAAGTTATGGACTTGCAAAGTCTTCGAATGGACGAGGAACCTACGAGTCCAGAAACCTCCACTTCTCTACAACGCAGAGTTGAGGCAAGATTGCTGTGGACTAAGATTGATCAGGAACTAGAAACAGTATCAGATCTCTGTCGCCAGCGGAGCGAACCTGCGCCGCGCCCTTACAGTCCTGGCCCAGATTACCTACCCCCAGACTACGATTATGAAGATGACGTTGGATCTCTCCTTCCACCCGAATACGAGCCGGAGAGCTACACTCATGTAGAGAAGGAGAAGGTCCCAGTATCCGATAACGAGAAGATGAAGATGGACTTAGAAGCTGTCACGATGGCGATTGACCGGCTTTACATGGTCGCTCCTCAGCTGCACAATCAGAGGGTTGAGTTGCGTAAAGGGAAGTTGGAAGAGCTAGAGAGGGCGAAGATGGCTGGTCCATCGACGAAAGCTGCGAAGGGAAAAGAAAAAGATGTTCAAGAACTCGACAAAATTCTCGACCTGATCGGGAAGGCTTCCAGCCGGAGAATGGTAGACCAGTCTGTCGTTCTTGAGGGCGATATGAAGACGCGCATCGAAAGGGCAAAACAACGGGACAGTGCCAGGGTGAGTTTGTTATAGACCCTTCTACTCCCAGTTTCTCATACTTTTTAAGCGCGAGGAATTCGTCGAGCATTTACTTAACCACTCGCATTCTCGACGTATCAATTCGCAGGATGCAACCTTCCAGACCTATAGACAAAAGAACCCAGAAGCATTGCTGACGTTACCTGAGTTCATTCGCGAGCAAATACCGGAAGAATATCAAGAAGATATCGAGCGCGATCCGCATGCGATGCTCACACTGCCTGAAGCCATCAAAGAATTGCCTCCCCCTCCCAAGCTAGTCACGGCTGCATCACCTAAGCGCACTGACAGCCCGAAGTTGCATAAGAGACAAAAGTCGTTTACGAAGAGGAGCAGAAGCATCTCAGCACCTCCACTTGCATGGCTCATTCCTTCGCTCGGTCGGTCGTCATCGCCCTTGCGGACGTCACAGTCAATAGAAGCGACAACACCAACGAACCAAACGAGGCGTTAGTTTAGGTTCACTTTTAAATGACATTTGAGCTAAAGCATCTTTTTAGGCCTGACTGTGCGTTACGTAGCGGAGCATCATGAAAATCTTCACCACGTTCTTGTATTTCTAGGTGTGGATGAAGGAATGGTTCCTGGAGTTGACCTCAAAGCGGAGGTTGCACCTGGCATCGCAGACCCCGCGTTCGGAGATCGCTTACTCCTCAAATGCGGATCGAACATTTCGTCTCCTCTGAGCCTTCCAGTACCAGTGAAATCAGGCCGAGCAGATATAAGGGTGCAGGGTGGCCATTATGAGGTGAAGCTTCCCGTACCTCAACGACATGACGCTAAAAGGGACAATGAGTCTGTCGGTTCAAATATACTTGGTGAGGATGGAATGGGACAACTTGATGACGGGCAGAGGACCACTTTACTTGATGCAACGCAAATGACGAATATGGCACCAACGTCCTTCATCTGCTCGTCCTGTTCACTTGCTTTAGTGCAATCGCAGAACGAGCGATCTCCGACCAAGCTCAGCTTCCATGACTTGCCTTCCGAATATTGGTCGGAATTACTTGACGCGTGGATGTGTCACCATGATCAAAAACTTCATGATCAAGTCTTGCAACATAGTAGAGGCTTGTGGCCCAAGCCAGGCCAGGCTTTGGTCGGAGGCAGCTACTTTCTATTTGACGAAAGCGCGGTTGTTCGGACGAATGTCCGTGTTGTTGACTCGATGGTAAGTTGCTCGCATTAACATATCTTTCGGTGTACGGGCGTACAAGAAGGTCGTCATTGATCATAACACCAATGGACGTTGTTCAGCTCGAGTTGATCTGATGCTTACTTCTTGCGGAACCCATGTCGGTTCTTCTGGAAGGCAGTACCAGATCGGTCGAGCAGGATAATGTCAAGCATTGCTTTCGACTGATACAACGCGTCCAATAATCATTTCTTTAGAATGCCCTCTGGTAAACAACTTTCTTGTCACAAGGACTATTGCTTGGGAGCTACACTTGAGGGCACATCATTCCACTTTATTATCCGTACTCATGAGAGGCAATACTAAACGAAATATTATATTTAGGACGAGGACTGGCAGCGGGTCCAGTGCATCTGCGGTGCAGTTGTCGGACGTTCTCAATCTCATTCCTCGGATGGTGGATGCGCGTCGGCCGCCTACCGCTTGGCAAAGTATGCTCTTCGACCCGTTAGCCCTACTGCCGAGTGTGTTAATTCCTTGCTGTACCTTTGCTCGATCATGCTTAATTACTTCATCACCAGACCATGTCGCGTGCCTTTCTCGGCCTTCATTCTTGAAGATATGATGGAGCTTGTGAGGGCTCACGCGACATATCGCTTTGTTGTGCTAGATGAGGAAGAGGAACGCCCTCGACTCCTGGTGAGTAACCCTTCATTTTCATGATAAGCTTTGCTTGAACTTCACCCTAAAAGATCTGGCTGTTCAAACCGCATATGCGCCTATCATACGCAACTACTGCCCAATTCGCGCTCCCTCGGACTGGCTCCGTGCATGCTGCAAAGATCCTGTTCAAAATCGTTGGTCCCGAAACGGCGGCCTCTGACTTGCAGAGCATCCTGAACAAACTTCCCGGATTTCCCCAGGCGGAGCGCCTCCTGTATCCGATGGCTATCTGTCATCGCCTTGCGGCTCTCCTTAAGGAGAGCAATACATCATATCCGATCGGGATGCGGGTGATGACCGGACTCCTTGTCGGGTGGCTCAGAAGGACATGAATCACTAGATCTCACTTTTCAAATTCTTTAGCCCATTTGTACAATCTGCAGATTCTTGTATCAATAACTTGTTCGTACATCACTGTCGTCGCCTTTTCCCGAGCTTATGTAGAATCTCTCCATAACTAAGTAACTCTCTTTAATCCCTTTGTTGCATCTCTTCTTGCCAACTTGCACCGCATAAGCGGCAATCACGCCTTAATTACACACTCCTGTAATTAAGCAGTTTACTGGGCTTATTTGTACTGTAATGCTGAATGATAACTTAGTGGTACAATGCGAAAGCTACAAGAGGCGCAGAGAATAGAAAATTCCATGAAAGTGACTTTTAAAACTAAATTACTTTTAAACGTTCGGAGGAGAGCGGGGCGCGTTCAAGCTGGAATGCAAATTGGGAGAACTTGCCATTGCTACTGAGGTCAACGAAGCCAACCGAGGCATCAAACGTTGTGAGCTTGGCGACGTCGAGCCTGATTTCGGTGAGCCCGGTAAAGAATGATTTGACCGCGTCGGGGACTGTGGCTGTGAGAACGAGGAATCTGTACCGGTCCCTGCGGATGCTTCTTTGAGAAGAAATTCAACCCATCGCTGCGAGAAAGACTAATACGTATTCAGCCAATAACCCCCACCGTGAATATAGTACCAAGAAGTGTCTGATTGTATCTCACCTCTGTTTCATCGCTAGTGTCCAGTTCGGCCCCTTTCCCCTTCGGGGAGTTCGCTGGAGAGGACCGACCCCAAAGCGATGACGAGGACGAGGATGACGCGGGAACGGTACGCTGGAGGCCGGCCTTTTCTCGCTCAGCATCATTCCACGACAGTATCGTAGCGAGGAGGCTAAGCATCTCAAACCGCTTTGTGTCTCCGCGTGGTGTTGTGACGAATTGTAAGAGAATATTTGTGACTAACCGACGGTCAACGTTGTTATCCGTTTGATGTCGGCGGAGACGGCGAAGGGCTTCCATAAGATGCTCATTCATAATTATCGCTGCACCCGAAAAACTTGTCAACGTCGCTGGTGTCAAATTTGGAAAGTAGCTTACTTTCGTGTCGTAACTTGCCAATTAACAAGTCCTTCTCTTTGACATCCTTTTCCAATTCTGCGGTTCGGCTGGTGTTTGCAGAGTTTTCCTCAAGTTGCATCTATAATATAGTGTGCAAACCATCAATCCAGGAATGACATTAGAGTACCAAGATGTTCTTACTTCCGCAGTATGTGCACGATGTTTGTATTCAGCAAGAGACTGAGTTACTTGTGTTAACTGAGCATCTAGATCGCGTACTGCTTGACGAAGTTCGTGGTCCTTTGCTATTGCAGCGACGTAGAGTTTAGTTATATATTCATGGTCAAAGGATGGCAACTGACCTAGTTGGAAGTCCTGAAGGACGGACTGGAGGTTCGACGTCTTCTCCCGCTCTAGCTCTAGCTCTTCGTGTTCAGATACTCTAGCTTCACGCTCTATCTCCAGGTCACGTCTCAAGTTCTCTAGGGAAGTTCTCGCTTCGTCCAAAGCAACGCGGTCTTCCATCGCCTCCCGTTCCCATTCGTCCCGATCCATGCGACATTGCTCAAGTTCAAGCTGCACTTCTCTTAGTTCACGTTCTCGAATAGCTGCTTCATGGGAGCTCTCTTCGAAGGCTCTATTTCGCATAGTTTCTAATTCCTTCGAAGCTCGCTCGGCTTCCGCATTCGAAGTCATTATCTCTGTTTGCAGTGTTTGAATTGTCGAGTTCAGATCTTCGTTCTGAGCGGTGATTTGCTGAATGATCTGTTCTCTTCGATCTAGTTCTTCCTAACAAAACAGACGTTCATTTATCATAGATATTCTGAAGTTAGGACATAAACATACGGCATCTTGTTTCAGCTTGTTTCCTAAAGTTGTCCGCATGGAATTCAGCCTCGTAACCAAGTTCTGATACTGGGTCTGCAACGCATCCTTTTCCTCCTTCACTCGGCCGAGTTCCTGTTGGAGTATACTTGCTCTGTCTGAGGCAGTGAAGTCTCCCGAACTTCTTGGTGAACTACTTCTTGGTGAACCACTTCTGCCATTGACACCATTGACCGCTGGCTTGAAATTAGGCCGCCCATTCTGGTCACCATCAAGCGATATTCGTAGTGCTGCTAATGCCCGATGTGCATCCTCTGTTGCTTGCCTCGGAGATGATGAGGAGGCCTCTGGGTCCGACATGTTTGAGTGACACGTACGCGTTCCAGCGCCGCTGATCTTGCGTTGCGGACGCGCCGAATACGATCCGAACTTGAATCAGGCTATTTAGTCTCACGATTGCTATAACTTGAAGGCGTCGATCATTTAACCGCCAGAAATCTTCTTTTGGGCTCTCTTTGCGTCCTGCTTCAATGGCAACCAGAAGAGGGCGAAACAAGCTACTGGGATAAGAGATTGTAACAAAGGTGAAAGTATCTCAGAGAACGGTGATACACAGCGGCAATCAAAGATTATTACAATGTTCTCCTTACCCTGCTAACTCCTCTGGGGAATCATTGCGTTCCCGACGCGATATGGAGATACGCCATCTGTCGTGAAGTGTTACTGATTATATCTTGATCTGACATCCTTCTTAATGTAGCTTCTTGTGAACGAGAGTCGGTTCTGTAACCGTTTGATCGCCTACTTTCTGCTCCTCTATGTACGTCGGTAATATGTAAATTACACAAACAGCAGTCGCGAGCTGCTTTCTAGCTCCAGCGTATTATATGTATAAATATTTCATCGAAGCGTGAGTGGGCAGCTACTTATTGAGCAATACATGTTTCGCATCGACATAATATCTATAATCAACTAGAATATTGCCAATGACTATAGTTGTCGCTTCAGTAAAAAGATTTTCTACTATATTTGTTGTGCAATAAGGTGATGTAAACATGTTATAGGGGCGTAGCATAGTATGACACGAGAAAATACACTGAAGGTACACAGATGTTAGCATACAACTCGAGAAATGATAATAAGTTAATGCAGCGCTCATAACATTCGTAAAGATTTGACAACATTGTCATAATCCTGTACCTCGCGCCGATTTCTGCCAATCTCGAGCAGCCATTGTCTCGAGGGCACGCGTTCTCTCGTAGATAGGTCCGGGACTCCGATATTAGCAACTTCGATGTCTCCTGTCACGCCAACACTCCCTAGTTTGCCCACGACCATAAGACTAAGCTTCGATGGCGCCGGCGCATCAACATGCATAGATACAGCTCTCCGCGCTGAAGACGAACTGTCTTTTACGGGGCGTGAACGCAAGCGATTCGTCTGTCGAGACGGAACAGTAGGTTTGCTACCATCTCGAAAATCGAAGTCGATGATGTGTGCGGCCGAGTTTAGTTTCCCTCGCCCCTTCTTCTTCTCCTTCTCCTGTGGTAACTGGAAGTAGCTCTCGTCCGACTTGGATATCAACTCGTGGCTCATAGTGGAGTGGCCCATGTCGCTTTCCTCGTATATAGGCTCTGCTTTCTGAACTGTTACCCCTTTGAGGTGATGATCCTCAACGGATCCAAAGACCATATATGGTGGCGGGCTGTCCCCAAGAACGCGCATTAGCTTCGCCATCTTGTTCCGGTGTCTTTTGCGGATTTCTGTGGCTGGAGGAACAGGCGGAACCGAAATCTGAGACGAGAGACTCGTTGTCGAATACGAATTCTTGACGAATTTATACGGAGAGGCATGCGCGCGCGTGGGGCGAGGTGGGACAGGAGGCTTGACTACTGCGGGCTTTACGGGGAGGGGGTTGCGAGTGGCGGGTATGTCTGTAGTCGAGCTCGATCTGGAGCTCGACGGCTCTTGGCTGAAGACAATCTCGCTCGCGGTGAGGTTTGAAGTGAAAGTCGAGATCGATAAGTGGTAAGGGGATACATCTTCGGGAACATCTGAGGGCCAAGGATTCGATAAATGGGAGTCCTCGAAACGCGGGAAATCAAGTTTTTCAGCCACTGCGGGCTTCAAGGGAGGTGTGGGCAGTCGCCTTGGCGTGCATCTATGCGATGAGGTCGTCGCCGATTCGGATGACGCGCGAGACAGTGACTCTACGGCTGGGCGGGGGAGAGGTGGAAGTGGTCGTGGTCGGGACATGGTATCACCCCGAGTGTCTCTAGCACCGTGACTCTGACTGCGTACTAGACCGCCTGTGCGGCTGGGTCCTGGTTTGTCTTGCGGTGGAGGAATAAAGACGCGTTGATGTTCGGAGTGTTGACCAGTTAGCGCAGCCATGCTCTGGCTTTTACGGTGTTGTCTCCTCCGTAGGTTTAGTGGCGGGACGCAAGCCGACGCCAAAGACGCTATAGTAATAAAAGTCAACAAACGTTAGATAAAAGCATATCAAAGTATTACAACAAACTAACCTGCGCACTCAGCCATGTTTGACCCCTCTAAGTACTCCGCTGAGAGGCAGGTTCCCTCACTAAGGTTTTCCGACGCATCCTCACCATCTCTATCTGAACACAAGACGCTGGAAGGATGCGTATCTCGAGTGTCCGCGCCGGTCATCTGTAAGAAAGTCGAGGGGGGCGTCGTGCCAAAAACGCTGCTGATCTTCTTATTCGTCTTTAACAAGCGCCCACGCTGTTCAGAACCCAGTCCGCGGTCGTTGAGTGCCGCATATTGTACTTCTTCGTTATGAGTGGCGTTTCTGCGCGACGCATATACCATAATCAAATGTGTGATACAACACGAGTCTGGTTGAAAGTTGCGCCTTCCCAGATGTTATGGAAGTGGAAGGGATGTGATGGGCGGTTGCAGCTCAAGAAGACGGACGGGGTATAAGAGCGGAAGACCGGCGGCAGCCTTGATTTATGTGTTTGCAGTGCCGCCTCGCGTCATGTTGGATATCGAAAGTTTGAATTCGTTTAAACATGAAAGGGTCATCGATCAGTGGAAGCGCAGATCCGATCGGGTAGTATCGCGTCGTTACCCCTACAGCGCAACCGAGGCCAATATTAGCTCTTTCCGGCCCTTATCCCGTGCTGTACGCTGCCGTGGTGCCAGGACACGAGCTCACCTGCCTTAGTTGCATGTCATAATGGAGTTTGTAGACCCACAGTGACAGTTATTGAGATCCGAGAAATGGCCCACGTCCAATCGCACCAGCAGGCTTCGTGGATGTGGTGTTCATCATTACATGTTTCGGAAAAGTGTCCCAACAGTCGTAGCATCCCAATTATCCATCGTTGCGAGGCTAGCTTTCGCCGAGTTGCGCACGGGAAAACTGTGGGTCGGCCGCATGTTCTCCGCCAAGGACAACAAAGTCGATAATCGAGGCACGAGAACAGGTTGCTCGAGGGGCCGTGAGTCACCGCATAAGCAGCGCGTCAAGTTTCATCAGAGGCAAACCTGTTTTGCACATGTCAAGGCGACAACCGACATGCCACAGGTCTAAGCGGTGCAACCCCCATCAGGGGGGAATTGCCTTTTATGGGATACTAGGGCAGGGATGTATTTGTTTGACATGGAGTAAACAAACAAAAGCCATCGTTCCTGGGCTATACAATGGGCCGGCGTGCAAGACTGTTGAAATTAGAGGAAATCTTCCGGAGAGGATATTATCCAGGGATAGGCGCGCAGCAGGGATATGTTGACGTTGAGAACATATGCTAGAGATGCAGATTTTTGGCATCAACGGAGCCCTAGAGCAAGAGAGGAAACAAGCACCTTCCGGCGGAGTAAACATCAATGAAGCCCTGCTATCGAATTAGTAGAATATCGCATGAACTTCAGGCTGACCTGTTAGTCTGTTCACAGGCTCGTGTGATGAGTCTTGGGAAGCGGGTATTGAGATTTGACATAATCGATCCGGCCATCAATGTCTGAGAAGAATCTACCGTAGAGCAGCCGTCGAAACTCGAAAGTGCAGCATGAGATCCACGAAGCGACTCGAGGCAATCACCGCTTTGCTGATTAGATTCGACTAAAGTTCCCAGTGTGCAGGTGGCAAAAGATGTTGATTTACGGTAACAAGCCGTTCTATGTATGTGTTTGAGATGCGAAAGGCTTGTTTAAAAATACGCAGTGAGTTTGAGCGCGCAGCAGAAGCCCTCCGAGTCGAGGCCGGAACACAGAATAAGAAGGCTGATCGCACTTTGAGAGGCTTGTAAACTTGTCTCCTTTGTACTTTCGATATCTGACGCTATTAGGGCGTTCCAGCTGAAGGGCGGGGCGGTCAAAGGTCGTACAAGTCTTGAAGATGGAAGAAAAACTCACTGGCAACCGTGACACAGATGTTGACAGAAAATACCGTAATGTCACAATACAGTCACTATCATGATAGCCGCCTATCTCTTTTACAATTTCCTCTTTAGGATACTTAGACTTTGTTTGACGACACCAAGAGCTGTTGTTCCAGTCAAGCACACGGCCGCCGCTGTCATGGCCTCCTCAACTTCATTCTACGAGGTCCAGCTGACCGTCCTTGCTGTATTCTGCGTCTGCGCAGTCATCTTTGAGCGGAAGTTTTCAAAGAAAGAGGAGGCCGCTGGGAGCAATAGCCATGCAAGATCGCCCTCGGTTGTCGCCAGTTCAGCAGAAGCTGGTGTACCGGCGGGGAAGCATGGTTCGACAGCTGCAGCTCTGGAACGACAATATCTGATCGTTTATGGTATCGTTATGTGTGAGTACTCAATACTTCAGGCTCGGATACGAACGCCGTGTTTTGAGTATAATTTGACTGCTGCGCAGGCGCCGATTGGTTACAAGGACCATACGTGTACCCACTCTACCATGAACAATATGCCTTCCCCGAAAGAATAGTGGCAACTCTCTTCGTAACGGGATTCTTGTCTGCTGGTATATCAGCGCCTCTGGTAGGTGCCTGGGCAGATCAACAGTGAGTCGAATGTTTGATGGAAATTGAGATCATTGATTATATTTATTTCCCTTTAGTGGTCGAAAGCGCGTCTGCCAGGCGTTCTGCGTGTTCTACACTCTAGCCTGCGCTTGCACACTCTTCAATTCTTTACCCATTCTATTCGCCGGACGCGTATTGGGTGGAATTTCTACATCCATCCTATTTTCCGCCTTCGATTCGTGGCTCATCTCGTCCTCGAGTACGCTCGGAGTCTCCCAGACTGAATTGTCTTCGATCTTTGGTCGCGCGACCCTCGTTAATGGATTCGTTGCCTTCTCCGCCGGTGTTGCAAGCGATAAGTTCGTTGGATATTTTGGTACTTTCACGGCTCCGTTTGTCGCCAGCGCAGCTCTCCTTGTTCTGGCTTGGTTCGTCATCAAGTCCCTCTGGATCGAGAACTACGGTGGGGGTGGAGGGTCGTCGGCAGCATTCTCAGATCCGTTCCAGTTGAAGCGCCTTGGTCATGCATGGTCTATTGTCAGAAGTGGTGAGCAGTTCTGTCATGTTGCATGTTGAAGTAAAACGCTGATGCACATTGAAGACCCTGCACTGCTCACAATCGGACTTACTCAGACATGCTTCGAGGGCTCCATGTACCTTTTCGTCTTTGCATGGGTGCCCTCGTTGCAGGAAGTCGCAGAGCCCGGAGAAAGCCTCCCTCTGGGTTACATATTTTCCGCCTTCATGGTATCCATGATGCTTGGCTCCGTGTTCTACTCTGTACTCGCGAAGCATGATATTTCGTCTGGCCCGTCTCAGAACCGTAAAGATGCGAAGGACAATAGCCTCACGCTGCACGCGAAGCTCAGTTCTCTCGTCTGCACGCTAAGCGCTTTCGCGCTAGCCATCAGTGTTTCATCGCGCGAGCCTCATCACCGGTTTTGGGCGTTTTGCCTCTTCGAAGCATGTGTAGGCATGTACTACCCGGTGCAAGGCATGCTTCGTGGTGTCTTAATCTCCAATGATCATCGTGCAACAGTGCGTCTTTTAATATACATTCAGGCGAAGCTTAATTGAAACTAACGTTAATAACGCAATCAGCTCTCGTCGCTCTTCCGTGTTCCTCTCAACATCTTTGTTGTCTTCTCTCTTTTGAACGGCGTCTCATCCGCTCGCTTATACGTATTCGCTGGATGCGCTCTCGCGCTGGCCATTTCCGCCATTCTGACAGGATTTGTTATTGTCCCCCGCACCGAGGAAACAACTACATCTCACAGACCATAGCTACTCCCTATGTCGCTCCCGACCAGCAGAAGTACTTACTCAAGCATAACCACGCTCATAAATTTTCCCGGAAAAAGTAGGATATCTTGTGTAATTTACACTATTTTAGATACCATCTCGCTCGCTTTCTTGCTTTCGTTACTTGCTGTATATAATCTCCTTTCACATCTTCCAGGTCCTCTGAAAACTACCCCTTTGTGTGAGCATCCACCATTACAATAATTCAATTAATCAGAATTTTGTCAATCGAACAACGGGTTGTTTGCAATATTGCTAACATATGATTGCTTGTTCTTGACGAGAACTCAACTCGGAACTGTCGCCCACAGTGCACACCAAGTCCAAGTCACCCAGTCAGACCGGCGCTTATATTCGGCCATATCCGAGGTCATGGAAAAAATTACGCCCGTCCGCCTCTTTCTTCCTTACGTCCATCATAACTGTAATCTCTCACTCACTCCTTTACTGGACTCGCTGCTGATCTCTATAATTCATTCGCAATGGACGTGGACATGAAGAACAAAGATGAGGTAGACGACAAAGCGCTTGTCGGCCGTATAGAGACAAATGGTAATGGCAGGGACCGCGAGAAAGACAGCGTGAGCATTCGCGACCGGGACCGCGACAGGGAGCGCGAGAGGGATAGAGATAAAGACAGTAAGCGCGACAGAGAGAGGAGCAGGAGTAGGGACCGTAGGGACCGCGAAAAGCGCGAGACAGGTGTGTAGCACCATTTTGTTTGAACGCGTACTTCAACTTTTCGGCACCTCAAGTCACTGCAAGTCAGCACTGGCGAACGACACTTGACTCGGCAATCATGCTGCCTTCAACTGTTTGCAGCAAGATGCTACAAATTTCTGCTATCATCCATAGATGACAGTTCATCAACAATCTATAGAATCTTAGTGATGTCATCATTAGCGCTGGAATTAACTTGTTTATTACAGGTCGTAGCCGTCGGAGCGACCACTGGGAGCCAGAAGTGAGAATTTTGTTAACATATTGTGTATGATAACTGATGCACTTTTGTTGCAGCGTCGGGGGAAGCGCCGTTCGCGTTCGCGCTCCGGGTCGCGCCATCGGCGCAGGTCCGTCTCTCCGAGGCGCCGACGTCGCTCTCACTCGCGTGACTCACGTTCGAGGTCTCCTCGTTCGCGGTCGCGCAGCCGTGACCGTAAATACGACCAGTTCTCGCGTTCGCTAGGCGGGCCGATCAACGCCGATCCGGACGAGGCTCTTGAGTTCTCGAAGCAGAGCAAACGAGAGAACCGGGTCTATGTTGGCAATCTCAGTTACGACGTCAAGTACCGTGACCTGATGGAATTTATGAGGGGAGGTGGGTGGAGGAATCCCGATCCGATTAGTTGCTTTTGGTTTTCTTCGAAGAGTTTGTTGGCGTTTGACGTTGTGGGTGGTGATGGAGTGGCAGTAGTAGGCATTGGCTGTGGTTAGCGGGCAGGGAGGAGGAGCGACGCACCAGTTGCACGTTTTATCCGTTCTGCGTTTATCACCGTCGCCGTTGCCCGAATCCCGTAGCGCGTTTCTTACGGATGGCGAAGCTAAACAAGTCGACAAGGCTTGTTGGTGGTCTTGAGATTTGGCTTGGAGAAGGATCGCGCAAGGGGCTCATGTTTGGATTTTTCTTCGACCCTTCGCTAGCTCTCGATTTAGTGGCTGGATGGTTGTTATTGAGTTGTGAGGACGGTATCTAATGAGGGTTTTTCTTGGGGTTATTAGCTGGAGAAGTCCTATTTGCCGAAGTCTTGGTTACACCGACGGGAGTTTCGAAGGGATGCGGGTAAGCAGTTTCGCCTTTATTGCAAGTTTGTAAAACCTCACTGTCATGTTTTTAGTATTGTCGAGTTCGGTTCCCAAGAAGACGCTCAACGTGCTATTAGAGAACTCTCAGAGGTTCCTCTTCTTGGTCGACCTGTTTTCATCCGAGAGGTTTGTACTCTCCATATGTTCTCATTCTTCGTCGAATTTTGAGCGACTTTTTTTAGGACCGCGAAACCGAAGCGCGCTTTGGCGCAACCCCAGTTCCTGGTAAGATTGGTATGGCTATGGCAGGACAAGGCTTCAATGCTCAGCCTCCCCCGCGTCCCTCCTCACACAACTATGGAGGTAGTGGTGGTGGAGGAGCGAACCCAGGTAACCAGCTATATGTCGGCAACGTGAGCGCACTTTCTCTTCCTCTATATATAGTTCATGCTCATATCATTCGTTCTAGCTACCGTATCAAGCGGGTTGGCAAGACCTTAAAGATCTCTTCCGTGCTGCTGGAAATATCATCCGCGCCGACATTAACATTGGCGCCGATGGTCGTGCCAAAGGATCTGGCACGGTCATATTTGAGACTACCAAAGATGCTCAGCAAGCAATCAGTGAGTGCACTACAGGGTGAAGGCAAGAGCGTTATTGATTTAAATGAATTAGGTATGTACAACGGTTTTGAGTGGTATGGCCGAACTCTAGAAGTTCGCGAGGTTCGTGTTCTCCGCTAAGAATCAATAAACGTGATCTGACTGTTGTTGGTGACCGGCCATTAGGACAGGTACGCCGGTCTGTCGGGCCCGGGGTCTTACCGTGGTGGCCTGCGTGGCGGTCGCGGAGGACTTCGTGGTGGCGGTCTTCGAGGCGGAGGCGGCTTTCGCGGAGGGTACCGTGGTGGCTTAAGCGGCGGAGGCGATGGT
The DNA here is from genome assembly GCA_910574455.1 of Trichaptum fuscoviolaceum. Taxonomy (NCBI): domain Eukaryota; kingdom Fungi; phylum Basidiomycota; class Agaricomycetes; order Hymenochaetales; family Trichaptaceae; genus Trichaptum; species Trichaptum fuscoviolaceum. The sequence continues at coordinate 1,215,338 of CAJSYZ010000010.1, read as the reverse complement.
GGTAGGTCGTTCGACAACAACCTTTATGCAGACTACTCCGGGCCAGACTCGGGTGCTGGAGCAGGTTCTGGAGGAGGAAGCGCTAGCGCAGGCTACGGTTCCAGCGGCGGGTTCGGGAGCAGTGGTGGGTTTGGCGGGGGCAGCGGAAGTGCTGGATTCGATGCAGAGCCCAGTCAACAGATCATGGTCCGTAATCTCCCGTGGTCGACAGCGAACGAGGACCTTGTGGAGCTCTTTGAGACCACGGGTACTGTCGAGCTTGCGGAGATTCTCTTTGATGGAGCTCGCTCGAAGGGTGCGGGCGTGGTGCAGTTTGCGAATGTTCAAGAGGCAGAGACTGCTATCGGTACGCAATGTCCCTTTCTCTTGTCGGTTTGCATGCTCATTCTTGTATAGCGAAATTCCAACAATACATGTATGGAGGTCGTCCTCTCGGTGAGTATCACGTCTTACAACAGCGTGCACACCAAGCGTGCTAACGGATTTTGCTCTTAGACGTTCGCTTCAACGACCGGTGGCATACATATACTCCCACCGCTGCGAGGGGTGGAACTGTCGCACCTATGCAAGCCGACGCTATCTGAGCTTGCATCTTCACCAAAAATATTATCTTAATGACTTCTTGCTGAAAATATCACCTCTCCTTTTCTCTCGATATACTTGATGTGCTATCTTTTTCTTCTTCTCATTCTTAAGTACATACAGATCTGAAAGAGAGCCTAACGTTAAAAGTTCCTTCTGAAGTTCTCTTCACTTTTTTCTTTTTTTTTTGTGGTGAAACGATGTATGATAATACTTAGGCTGATGCCAACTGACTTCCGATGTCGAATTTTGAAGATAACTATTATTCAAAGCTTGCGAGAATCCAGTCAGTCCTACACCGTGGTACGTATTGGCATTTTCCTTCGTTGTATAGTTACATATGATTGCTAGGAACTACTCGTCTAGTGTCAACAGTCAGTGCTCTGGCCACCAGTGAGATCATTACCATATGCTTCAGTACGGCTCCGTCACTGGAATAAAATTTCTTCCAGAAACCGGCGAAGACTTGAATTTGGTGAACCTATTTGAAGTACTACGGGCCGTCGGATCCATATGCCACTGCAATCGATTGTGGTTCGAAAGAATAAGAAGCTGAGGACTCGCTACCGTTCATTCTCCAGCAATAATGTAAGCAGGGCAGCGCTTTGTCGTTCCCAGTGTTATCTCGCGATTTCCATTAAACAGGTAGCCTGGTGTGGCTGACATGTAAGTGGCAAAGACCGGCGATTAGCCCCCCTCCTCCGACTAGGACGTCAGCACCACACCGTCTACAATGAAACAACAGGCTGAATCCAGTTGTTTGGTCGCCACAAATTCAGAGGGTATAAAGAGGCGGAAGGCTGGGCGACGACGCTCCATCCCCTCTTGACCTCTCTCCTCTACCATCCTCGACTTTCACCCACCGACCCCAGCAGCCAGCATGTCGGTACTCGTCCTCCAACACCTTTCCAACAAGGCTCCCTCCGATAGGTAGTCCAGCCACCGAGTCTCACCACCACGCTCGACATCGGTGTGCTCGTACTTTCCTCGGGAGCCCGTCCACGGCATTCCCCCTGGGTACTACTTCAGCCTCCGGGCGCGTCGCGCCTGTACGCCGTCATGGTGGCAGCAATGCCGCCCTCTGCACCGTGGAACGCGTGATGGAAGACGGCCGTCGGTCCCTCGCATTAGGCGGGGCAGCATACCCGAGCGGCGGCCACCCCGTATTCCCGAACCGCGTCTGCATGTCCGGCTTCGTGGAAATGCAGAGTGCTGAACCTCCTGGGGGAAGCGGTCTCTGCGGCGGGGAAACATGCGTGTAGAATTAGAAAGTAGATAGGTCCTATTGGACGGTCGCTGGGACGAAGAGTTCGGCGACCACCTCGGATGCCCAGGACGCGTTTGCATGCCCGGCCCTGCGGTAGTGTATTGGCTGACTGTCCCTCTTCGGGCGGCGGTCTTTGCGACGGGGAAACATGCGATGAGGATTCTGGATGCGGTGGAGCGAGTCAAATCCTCGCTACCGGGAGTTTTTTGCGATCAGTAAGATCCATACGGGTCTAAACTTGGGTGCTGGTTATCCCCCCGAGGCTGGCGCATTTTTATCCACATCCCGCCTTCGATGGGCAAGAATCGTTTTTTTTTTCTTTTTTTTTCTTTTTTTTTGCGGGAGAAACAAACCAAACCAAACCCCGCATATACTCTGTGTGATTTCGAAGTGTGAACCGTCTAGTACTGGTACGAAAGCGTCAGCTTGAACAGCTTGCAAGAAGGCACCACTAACAGCAACGGAAGGAGTCGGTCCCGTGTCTGTTCTTGAGGTCGATAATCCTCTTCTTAAGCGGTTTTGTGTGAGGCGCCGGCAGCCGTATTGCTGTGTCGTCGTATGCTAATCCTTGAAGACGGACGTCACTTGTCTGACCTTATTCTTTACCGCAGTCGTTTCGACGAGTAAGCCCGGGAATCATTTCGCCGTGTCCCAGGTGATAGAATCGTACTTTCTCTTGCTTCTAGGGAAAGCTAATCGGATCCTCCAATTGCTGAGACTTCCAAGTGCGTTTTCAAATCCATCTCCGAATTCGATAAGTCATGGTGGAAAACCCCATCAAAACCCTTTCACGTCCGCTTCCGTTCGTTACATGATCAAAGAGCTTGACGCAGGCTATGGATTAAGGCGTAGGATTTTCATGCCTAGAGTCAAAATAGATTAACACAGTCTATGACCGCGATGACCATCAGCTGAAAGATTAAGAGAAGGGCCGAGATTGGGACAGTTGGACTTCGAAGCTCTGGAGCCGTCTGTGCTGAGACTTGATGTACCAGTCAAAGAGTAGGGATCATACTAGTCATAGAACTAAACGCAGGGCAAATTCACAAGTGCTATCACTCACTTCATGAATATGTTTCTTGCATTTGTGCCAGTGTCCGGTTGCACAATCGTCGACATACCGAAGCAGCATCCATTGTCGATTGTATATAAGTAGCGTTTTGAAACGGGACCGAAATCCTAGGTCCTCGAGTTCAATGTAAAGTAGAGAGATTTTATTTTGGCATCTGGCTGGATGAGTTCAAGTCTGTAAGTTTGAGAGCGTCCAATCTACAGTTGGGAAGTTGGGAAGATTAGTACAGACATGGAGGTTACGGCGATACTGTGTTCAAGATCCAGACTCCGATTCTATTTCTGATCGACACCGGCACTGGCAGGGTAGCATCGCTTTTATAGCCACGTAGCCTCAGCAAAGTATATATCACTCTGACGTTGTTATGCGCTAGTTCTCTACTGCAATCCTTTACCTTCTTGTCTCTGATAATGGGGCGCCAAAAAACCGTTCTGAGACTTTGCGGTTGGCTTAGTTTTGCTGCTTATGCCTTAGCAGAGCCTGCCGTGAAAGTCAGTCTTCGTACGTCTTGGCCAGAGGTACCTCTGCTTCTAGAAGCAATGTAAGTTAGTTGAACACTCACAAGTTGCAACCTAATGATCATTTTATGAAGAGAGTCTATTGCTTCGGAAGACGCAGATGCATTCTTTCCCATCCTCGATGCCCTGGTCAGCTCGGAGTCCGCACCGCCGTTGGCCAAGCTCTCTCCGGAAGCCATCCATGAGTTTACTTTTCGAACAGCTGTTTCGCTGGGATACCTGGAGCAACCTGGTGCTCTTGAGTCAGCACAGCTTCAAGTTGCACTTCATGCAGCAGCGCCAAAGATTCAAGCTTATTACCAATTCTTCGAGGATCAGTATCCTACCTATGAGAGTGAGTCGGAATGTGGGTCTTGGGTGGATTGGTATGGGGAACGTATCTGCGATCTGGATACTCTTGCTCGACTAGTTAGCCATGAGTCGATCGATGCAGGCGAAAATGATGTCCCAGCAACTTCGTGCGTCTTTATGAATACTCATTGACTGAACAGCAACTAACACCATTCATAGCACTTTCACTCGTCCGAAGCTCTTGTCATTTGATCACATCTATCCTTCGCCGGCTCACACAATAGATACACCCCCTAGAACAGCGATCCTATACGCCTCACCATACTCTGCAAACTTCCGAGACCTGCATACGTATTTATACAAAATTGCAAACAGTCCGATACCTCGTTTAGAATATGTTCTTCGCCCTATTCCAGCTAGAACGGAGAATCGGAAAAGTAATCTTTCTGGATATGGCGTGGCTCTAGACCTAAAGAAAACAGACTATCTTGCTGTCGATGACAGGCGGTCTTCTTCGAGAAGTAAGGTGTCCAATCTTCTGCATAGAAGAATGCGACTCTGAGAATGCCTTTTAATTTCAGCGACCTCAAGAGACAAAGAATCGTCTGAAGCCGTGCAGCTAGTTGAAGAAGATGTGATATTTTCTGCCATTAATGCATACCCCGAGAATACCACTGCAGATATGACTATTGCGCTAACTGAAAAGGAACTATTGGGTACATTTATTCCAACACAGCTTAGCGTCTTTTAACTGAATGTGCTAGCGATTGCAGACATCGACCTACAAGCCACTCAACTAATAATAAACTCAACTAATCCCCTCGAAATCTTGGCACAGCTGTCCCAAAATTTTCCGAAGTATACGACAACTATGGCTCGCCGCGTGGCCCTAAACAATAGCATCGTGGAAGAAGTAGAAGAGAACCAGCTCAAAGCTCAGGGTGGTATAAACATGATGTGGCTTAATGGACAGGTGGTTCAAGAATCGGATTTGGATCCTTTGAGGTACGCACTGTTGCTCAAATGACGTTTTTGTAGCTAAGACAAGCCTCTGTGAAATCTAGCTTGCTTAGACTTCTACGCAAGGAGCGGGGGGTCGTCGGTTCTCTGACATCCCTTGGTCTTTCCCCGAGTCAGGCCGTAGACCTACTCACACACAGAACAATTGCAGTCACGCAGCGCGATACAGCGGGTGTATTGGATGGGATATTTGATGCCAGTGATCGGCCCGAAGGCGGTGAAGTTATAAGGTGGTGGAATGATATCACGAAGGACTCTAGGTAAGCTGTCTGATACTCCATGTGACGACCTTTCTAATGTTTTGGATAGATATGAGCGCTGGAATCCATCCATAACTGGAGTACGTACTTGTTATACGCTAACCATTGAGTATTATTGCTGACGCTTGATCCGTAGCTTCTTGCACCTGTCTATCCTGGTCAATTCCACAATGTTAAGCAAAACCTGTTCAACGTCGTGACTGTCGTGGACCTTTCTCAGTCAAGTACTCTGAACTTCATCGCCGGCGCTGTCAACAATATCATTCGTAGAGGCTTTCCATTCCGATTCGGAATAGTCCCCATAGTGGAGACTGAAGACGGTTTGTGTTCTCGAGTCTCTCATAGCCGGTCAATATTTATAGTGTTTTCACATAGGACTTAAGATGGCGCACTTGTTTTACTACCTTATTGACAAGTATGGACGTGCAAAAACAATGCAGTTTATGTCACAGGTGCGCACGCCTGACAGATTTGTGTACTCAAACCTCATTCAAAGGTTCCGTAGATTGCTCAACTTCAGACCCCAATCCAGCTTATGTCACCTTATGTGGACTGGAGCTTGGCCAAGCTTACATTCGAAGACCTTCAAAATGCCCAGGTCGACTTGGAAGGACATGAATCTCTCGTCACTTTTGATTCCGTAATCAATGGTGAAATTGAAGGCATGTCTGAGAAGATTGGCAAAGCCCGTGAATATGCCAAACGTCTGGATGCATCTTTGGAATCATGCATCACAGGGCACGCGTTCTTCAACGGAAAGCATTTTGATATGGATGATGATTTCTTGAAGTTTTTACAAGTTGAGCACGGCACACAGTTGCAGTATCTCCAGGAGAAGGTGTGAAGATATGTCGTCTTAGGCCTCTGAGATAACATCTGATGTAAAATGGGTAGATCTATCTGGCCGAACTTGGCGACGATATATTGCCTACCGTTGACACTTACTTCTATGATCTACCAGGAGCAAATCTTCGTCGCAACAGATACATATTCCCGGGTGCTCAGACGGGCAGCCTGCGCATATTCAATCTACCTGAGTTGTTCGCAAAGATTGGATACCAGTTCAGCTCTGCCGCTTACCTATATCCAGGTAAGCTATTCTTTCTATGCGGCGATCTATGAGAGAGATGCTAATGATGTTTATAGAGTCGGACAGCGTACCAATTTCTGTCTATGTGGTTGCAGATCTTGACAGCACGGAGGGCATCAAACTTATGAGGGAAGCCGTCGCGTCGCTGGTAGGTTTTGCCCGTGTTGGTATAATGTGATTACTGATTGACGAATTGTAGAAATCTGATTCTACTTCACGGCTGACCTTCATCCACAACCCGTCAACGTCTGATTCAACACAACCGCATCATCGAAGAATCTCCCCTATTGTATCGCATCTTGTAGCGCACGATCTTCTCCATAAAGTGCCTCTCAAGGAATTCGACCTGTTATTGGACCCTGAACAGGACCAACCTCTCAGCGCGCCAGCGGGTCAGACAATTTTATCCGAAAACTCGATGGTGTACCAGCTTTTACAAGACGTAGGATTGGCAATGGATGGATTGAGTGACTCGGAAGCCTACGCGCGCTATTGTCACAGAAGCCGTCTCATTTCTCGGGAATTGGCTGTGGCTCCTGGAGACCAGGTGTTACTTGTGAATGGAAGGGTTTGTCGTCCATCTCATCTATTCCTACATTATTTTACATTGATGCTTGTAATTGAACAGCTTGTAGGACCGATCAAGCCTGGCACTTTCGAAGCATCAGATTTTGAGGCGCTCGAGGACTATGAAATCCGTAAACGCGTCGGGCCTGTGACAGACGCATTGGCAAACCTCACAATCACGCCGAACAAATTCGACAAGTATGAAATATACAATTAATATGTGTATACAGAACAGCTCATCATCCATATTCTCCTACAGGGCTTCATATGCAAATCTCGTAGCACTAGCCTCGTCTGTCATCTCGTCCGTCCAGATCCCGGATCCTAGTGAGCAAGGAATGTTCAACTCTGCCTCCCGCGTACGAACGAGGAACTACAGGATGCTTTCTGGAAACTACACGTATGTGTTAGCACCTCTTCGGTTGGACACAGATTTATATTACTCATTCGCAGGTCATTTGAATTAGGCGATCCTGAGTCTGCAACTTTCCAATTCGGCGTGCTGCTTGATCCCTTGAGTGAAACTGCTCAGAAGTGGTCCGCATTATTACAGGTATGGTTTGATGGCATGGTCACTATCCAGAATCGACTAATTATTCATCTAGTGGCTGGCTACGATACCTTCTGTTCATGCGGAAGTGCATCTTAACCCAGCAAGACACACCGAGGTAATCTCAACGAATTTCCTCGTCCGTTACCAATCTGACAAGGAAATTATAGCTTCCGCTCAAGCGCTTCTACCGATACAATCTTTTGCCGAGGTTAAGCTTTGATGAGAATGGGTCTGCGCATTTCTTTGCATCGGATGAACGCTATGCTTATACAACTTGAACGTTCAGGGAGGAGATCGGCGCAGTCACTGCGTTTGACAACTTGCCCATAGATCCGTTGTATACCCTAGCAATGGACGTCCCTCATGCATGGCTTGTTCGTCCTCGCGAGTCTCTTTACGACCTTGACAACATTCAACTCTCGGCACTCAGTGAAGAAGAACGCGAGCACGGTGTCGAAGCGATATTTGACCTGGACTATATCGTCATCGAAGGCCACGCTCGCGAGATCTTCACGAACCAGCCGCCGCGCGGCCTGCAGCTACAGCTGACCGCCGGCGACGGTACGCCCGTGGACGACACGCAGGTCGTGCTGAACCTCGGCTACCTGCAGTTCAAGGCGAAGCCGGGCGTGTACGGGCTGGAGATCCGCGAAGGGCGCGGGCGCGATATCTACGAGATGGAGAGCGTCGGGAACGAAGGCTGGGCCAGCCCGAGTGTGGCGGAGACGGGAAATGAGATCACGCTGACGAGCCTCGAGGGCTTGACGCTCTTCCCCCGCGTGAAGAGAAGACCGGGAATGGAGAAGGCAGACGTCCTGGCGGAATTTGTCGTCGCAGAGGAGGAGAGCAAGGGGCTGTTTGGAGACTTGGCTTCTCGGTAGGCTTGACGATGATTGCACTCTGGAGACGCTCCAAGCTGACCTTCAGATAGGGTTTCGTCTCTGTTCAAACCGAAGGAAGCGGGAACGAAAGAATTACAGAAGCCTCGGCAGGCTGATATCAATATTTTCACGGTTGCATCGGGCCATCTATATGAGGTATGATACACTGTTATGGAAGAGGATCGTTGACTTCTAACTTCTTTATAGCGTTTTGCTTCGATCATGATGTTGAGCGTCCTGAAGCATACCGACAGCACTGTAAAGTTCTGGTTCATAGAGAACTTCCTCTCGCCTTCCTTCCTGGTCAGTCCATGAACTCGGCTCACCAAATAGTAAAATGTAATATGATTCTAACCCCTCCCGTGCAGGAATTCCTGCCACACTTCGCGGAAGCGTACCACTTCGACTATGAGCTCGTGACGTACAAGTGGCCGTCTTGGCTGCGCGCGCAGAAGGAGAAGCAGCGCATCATCTGGGCGTACAAGATCCTCTTCCTCGACGTGCTCTTCCCGATGGACCTGAAGAAGGTTATTTTCGTCGACGCAGACCAGATCGTGCGCACAGATTTGAAGGAGCTCGTCGACCTTGACCTGCATGGCGCGCCGTACGGGTACACGCCGATGGGAGATGACAACACCGATATGGAGGGATTCCGGTTCTGGAAAACGGGCTATTGGAAGGACTTCTTGAAAGGCAGGCCGTATCATATCAGGTATGTCTGGTCGGAGGCTGGCTGTGTAAGTCTTGACTGATTGTCCGCACCGATGCATCTAGCGCGTTATACGTTGTAGACTTGGCTCGCTTCCGTCAGGTAAGTCTTGCGGCATATACCAGAATAAAAGACTAATGAGTATACGCTTGTTCAGATCGCCGCAGGGGTGAGTTATGTAGTCATCTTCCCTAACGTCCTCGGCCTGACACCATTCTGCGATCTTCACCTAGGACATCCTGCGAGGTCACTATCAAACACTTTCGCAAGACCCCAACTCCCTGGCGAATCTCGACCAGGACCTGCCGAACAACCTCCAGCGGGAAGTCCCGATCGTAAGTCCAACACTCATGGCTCTATACGCCCTACCTGGCTCACATGCGCATACTCTGGTATACAGTTCTCATTGCCCGAAGACTGGCTATGGGTGTGTCTTCTCTCTCCTCTCTAGCTCCGCTTCCTTGTGCTCACAAAGGACTAAAAACACCTCCTCTTTTTGACTCGTCGTCCGTCCAACTACATAGTGCGAAACATGGTGTATGTGCACAGCTCTCGTATATGTATTGCGGGTGCTTTGGACTGTGGGCGGCTGACAGTTTGTCTGATGTTTTACAGGTAGCAAGGACCGCCTAAACCGCGCGAAGACTATTGATCTGTGCCAGAATCCACTCACGGTGAGCCTTCCCTTCAGCCCTTACATCCTCCTTGCATCACGTTCTCTGCCGAGCTTCCGCGGCTCTTGCTCTTGCTCACATACTCTTTCCGAACTTCTCAACCAAAAAAAAAAATCACATTCTCATTCTCGTTCTCATTCTCTAATAATTATCCACCCGCACCCACAATGCGTTCGCTGATAACATACGCCCTTGCGTGACAGAAAGAGCCCAAGCTCGCGCGCGCGCGCCAGATCCCAGAGTGGGAGGCGTACGACGGGGAGATCGCGAGGTTTGCGCGGCGCCTGGCGGACGCGGGCAAGATCAGCTCGCACGCGGTCGCGGCGGAGGTCAACGTCCTCGCTGGAGGTGGTGGAACCGAGTCCGACCAAAAACTTGAACCTGGTGCCAGCGAGAGTCACGGTGATTTGGAACCAAAGGATGCGCAAGGAGACACGCAGGAGACACCGGGAGACGTGCATCGGAAGGACGAGCTTTGAGAGGGATTGAGAGTGTGGTGCTGTAGATTTGCCTTCATTTATGTGTATATACATAGAAAATGCACTTGCGTGCATGCATGGATTTGAGGAAGGGTTTGATGCCGGGTCTGCATACGGTATGTTATTTGGTGCATTTAACGTGTACCGGGAGCTTAGGGGGACTTGAGGCTTCTTTCATACCGAAGTCCCACATGTTAGCCCCATTTGTACGAGCATGCATGCCCGGTGAGTGGTGGTGAGCGGTGAACCTGTGAATACGAGTAAGCTGGGCCGTGCACCGTGCACGGAAGAAGGACTTCAGTTAAAATTACCGCTTCGTCGTTCCCGTACCCGCTTTTCCAAGGACCGCGATGCGATGGTGCACGCACGTCTGAGTCAAAGTGATCAAGTAGTACATAACCCTAGTGGTAGACCGGGATTCAAGCTTGAAAATGGCCAGGCTACACGTTTTGGCGGTTGTAGTCCAGTATAGTAGGACGCTGCCAGTTGATCATATGGATCCGACAAAGTAGGGAAAAAAAAACTCTGGTTGTCGTTGATCGAACGCAGTTCAGGCGTGGGGCTCCAAGCCCACGCTAGCAAAATCGAACCGCCTTGCAAGGACAGAGAGAGCTGAGAGAGAGCCTCTATTATCCGAATTGCCACTGGCGGGAACTTGGCAACCGTGATCGCCGGCCTTGACTCATCATACATTTGCCTTCGAAGATGAGCCCATTTACTTCAAGTTTGTATGCCCAGCTGAGTGCCGGTGGGCGAAAATCGCGCGGACGTGATCGCCGAAGGGGAGCCTAAAACGACACGGGCCCGCCGGGGGATTTACTTACGTGCCGGCCTTTTTGTTTTTGTTTTACCTTTTAGTGGGATCATTCATGCGTTATGAATGAAATGGATGGTGGGGTTTGTGGCCAATCCTGCTCGTGTGCTGCGATTGCGATGGTTTAATGCCATTGGCTGTGATGATCCAAGTCAGGCTCGACTTGGGACGTTTGAGTGTAAGATGTATGCAATTTTTTTCTCGGCGATGGAGATATGCGCCAGTGTAAGTAAGATGTGGGCATGAACACGGGAGAGAAGACATTCGGAGTTCGCAGCAATGCCTGAGTTAGTTCATGTGCTGGAATGGCAGCGGCAGGCAGCCGCCTGGACCGCCACACTGATTTCGACGACGAAGAGAAGACAGCTGAGAGTGCATGGAAGATGAGCATGCGCTGATCAATGACCAACGCCATCGGAAGTAAATATTCTTGCGTATTGTTGGCCAGGGTATTAGTAGAGCGAGACCCGGAATCCGAGTGGTAAGAAAAGAGATAAGAGACTCGGACTCGGAGAAACTTGGATCGGCACGGGAATCTTTTTCAAGTTCTAGTTGCCGAATGGCTGTCAATGCCGAGTACATGAACCGCGGTAACTTGAACTTGATGATGATCTCATGCAGTGCCGAATATCTGTCATGATTTGTGATCTATCGCCGTGATTGGATAGTTAACAGAACCTACTTTACCGACCGCTGGTAATGTCGTCGACGAAGTTAGCGGTCTTAGAACTCAGTTGACCCCCTGTACGTCCTAGACTGAGTCGGACGCTCTATTCTAGATCATTCTGAAACGGTCGGCCGGCACGCACCCTACTGCGATCTGGCAGTCTCGTATTCCGTGTGGCATCGGGCGCCCGATTGTGTGGATGGATGGTCACTGGTCAGCCTGTTGACTGTTGGCCGTGTGTGGCACGCGTTCAAAGAAAACGAAAGGAAGGGATTCTGCTTATGAGCCTGAGTGCGGTGATGGGAGTGATAGGCAGCAAGTCAGCGGACTCGGGTAAATGTCGGTCTACAGCCTGGATGGACTAAGCAAGTGGCGGCGAAAATAAATATATCGCTCGTCGTCGAATAGGATAGGTCGATGTGTATGAGTTTGGATGGGCCGCATGGGTGAGCGTTTGCCTGAGCCGGGGATCCTTCGAAAACTCGGAATTAACATGTAGGAATGCGTGACGTCAGCGACAGTTGCCCCCGGTAGGAGTCGAGTGAGAGCACCGGCAATTTACTTGCACGTCCGGGTGAACTGATTTGATCTCATCTGAAGACTGAATCTGAGGTGTATGAGCATCGGAGAAAGTAGGATCAGCAACTCGATCGCTGATTGTTGAGCTCCTTTCGCTCTTTCTCTCTCCTGGTCTGCGCTTACTCTCGAGCCTCCTGCATGATCATCCCGAACGGACCACTTGTACATTGTACTTCCCATCGGCAGGTAGGCCAGAATGAAAACCCAAATTATGATACAGGAACCGCGTTTTCGACCCTCAGGAGCAAATCGGTCATGACCCTCCCACAATGTGAAAAACCTACATGTACTACTGGAATTGAATGCATGCATGCATGTATGCGTCGTACGATTCTCTTTATATGACCCAATCACTCTCTGGTTTGAAATTTGAGATCTAATGAGATGTGTTTTGTCTCGTCTTTAGTATATGCAGACCAGCCCGGAGCAGATTTAAAGGTACATAGTGAGGCTTGTGTGGCCCAAGATTCGATACAAAGGCTCGGGTATTGACGAAATAGGTGCATATACATGTACTTTGGCTATACACATACATGTTCATGGAGTATGATCGAAAAGAGAGACTTAAGATTGTCCCTCCTCAGGCCCGGGCTATCATTGCGGTCTGAGGGCGTGAGAATCCTCACCACTGGCTTCCGATTGGTCAGGACACCCGGTCGTGTGCACAGACTTGAAGTTCCGGATCTCTCGGACCTTTGTCTACATGCACCATCCATCAACTTCCCGTCCCCTGTCCCCTGTCCCCTGTGTCTTCCCCACAGTTTTCAGATCGGCTCACAGCCGCCATAGTGTCTTTTAATGCATTGTATGTGAATATGTCTACCAACGATTTCATCATCCCGCGTCACCCCGAGCTGTACAGCATGTCTTCATCTTCGCGCATCTTGATGAATTCTGCGCTGATCAACAGTCTCTACTCGAATACCGTGTCGCATTGACGACAATAAATACAGATGAATTGCAAGAATTTCTTGTGTTTCTTTTCAAGTAAAAAGTAATTAGCGAGTCAGTTAGAGACCTGATCCTATCATTGGTTGTGCTATGGAACCCTAATCGAAATAGACGAATTAACTAAGAGGTTTAAAGGGTCCGGTAGATATGGTAGCATATATACACTTGTATAATAGCTCTTGCAGGTTGCAGTGTTCTTCTCTGAAGCAACTAGTGTAGTTATTTTGGACTTTCCTTGGAACTTGAATGGAGGCGGGCGGCAAAGGACAAGTGAAGGACTCCAGCGGCATTGTTATCTCTAGGCATACGATGGTCGTGTGTATGAGACTACGCATCAGTTAGTAAATAAATAATGAAGAAAGGAAAGGGAAGAAGAGGAAAAGAAAGAAAAGAAATGCATGTGTTTCTACGGATCCGAGTGTGCTGGTTGGCTGCGCTTACGGCTGTTATATACATACTTACCATTTTTCCGCAGACACGCATAATCAAAACTGCAACAGTGACGTACTACCCGAGGACGAGAATAAGATAAACATACGTATATGAGAACACGCACCTCCATCGTGTTTAGAACAAAGGAAGCATTCGAAGTTTCTCCTTCCCTCCTTCCTCGTTGCGGTCGGCGGCCACCGCTCAGCTGAGAATCACAACAATGGTCCCACGGTACCCGATGTGCGATGCGAAAGCGTTGACATAGGCTCGTCACAGTAGGGTGTGGATGTGGGTGCCAAGCAGTCTCCTACCCAGACCCTCCCACGGTTCGGAAGAGGCCGAAGCCTCAGGGTCCAGGTAAAGTTGAGGGGGACCCTTTCCTCCCGTCAGGGAGGGTCTGACTTACAACATTTAGCCGAGGCCCCGAACGTCGTCAGGGTTTACCTCCCGCTCACTGTTTTCGTGGGAACATTATTTTTGTACATGTGTCATGGTTTAAAAATTTATTCATTGACATCACAAATTTGTTCATATCAGCTACACAGGTTATAGAATTCCAGATAACATATCTGAGTAGAACAAGTAAATTCAAATGTGCATCACCTACCAAAGTTCTCTGTGCCCAAGTCGAAGTTCCCGCAGTCCGCCGTTCCCACGGTAGGTGGTGGTCGGCAATGGACCCTGACGATGTTCGGGGCCTCGGCTAAATGTTGTAAGTCAGACCCTCCCTGACGGGAGGAAAGGGTCCCCCTCAACTTTACCTGGACCCTGAGGCTTCGGCCTCTTCCGAACCGTGGGAGGGTCTGGGTAGGAGACTGGGTGCCAAGCTGCATACACGAACGCGAACATGCATTGCAATAAAGAAGGAGATGATTGACGATATGAAGGGTGGTTCGCGCTTCTCGCTTCTCGCTTACTTATTTGAAGGTCGACTCTTGGCCCTCAACAACTATGCATCGTCCGCGCCAGATCTGTGAGGTAGGTGAGGAGCCCGACGGCCCATTGTTACGGTTAGGGTCTTGGGGCTTGGGTCTTGGATTCTGTGCGATGCGAGCCTGAGGTTGATCGACAGTCTACGGTCGACCTCCGTGTGGGGTGATTGGCAATAGTAGGAGACTTATTTGAAGATCGGCTTCGAATTAAGAGCGTGATAAGACGTGCCACGACACGACCAAGAGACGAACGTGCAGTGGACGCACGCGAAGATTCGGAGGCGCGTATGTACGCTTGAGCGAATTGGATGTTTGGGTTCTTGGACGCTTGGCGCGGCGGCTTGGCCTTTTTGTCGAAGCGCGCAGGGAGAGATCTTTCGGATCTGTTGAGCGGGCGGAGACGATCGCTGAGCTGGACACGCGGAAATGCGGAGGAAAGAGGAACGACGTTCGGTGGGTTGAAATTGCTGATAGATAGATAGATATGTATGTATGTATGTATGTATGTATGCACACACTCTCGTCAACGTATAGCGTGCTGAAAGGCTTAGATGGGCCTGGTATCATGATGCGCTGATGAGATGGACAGCGCGAATCAATGATACTTCCGACTGATTTCGGTGAGAGTGTGAGTGAGATACTTTGATTTTGATTTTGATGGAATATGTTTGATGTTTTTGTGTACTGGATCGTTTTGGGTGCGAGAATTGCCTCCGAGGTCTCTGTGTACATCTGTCAGTGCCTATATGCGTACCGAACATGCGTTAACGAGGAATGCTGATCCCGGTTACAGCGAAGGTTTTGATGCTCTCCATTGGATGAATTTCCGGTCGTCTGATAGTGATAGGACGGAGAGAGCGGATTGGATGGGATAAAACAGACGGAGGGACAGAAAGACAGACAGAGGGCGCTGGACGTGGAACGTGGAACGTTTCGCATCGAGCACCTTGGCGACGCGGTCCTTTCAAGTCGCGCTCCTTCACAACGAAGATTCCCCACATACGGCGTACAGCATACAAGCAGGCTGGCGGTGGCGGTGGAGGGTCAACCGGCGGCGGCCTTTCCGTTAGCCTTTCAAGTCTGAAACCAATCAGAACCGGCCGAATTTCGAAATTGAGGATCAGACGCGATCCCATCGGTTTTTTGAAAAAAAGAAGCCCAGCTGTGTGTGTTATATGTTTGATATGTTGGCTAGGCCAAGAGACGTGAAGAAGAATGGGGGATAGTTCATTTCACTGTTCATTGTGCAACTCGGTGGAGCCAGAAGGTGCGTTCTCTGTTTCGTTGCCAGGCATGGCTGTACCGTGTTTCCCGCTAATGCATAGACGATCAGAGCCTTTGTCGTGCGATAGGACGTGGCTTGGGCTTGGGAGTGGCTAGCTTGGGCTTGGGGCGAACACCGGGTGACTACGAGACACCGGGCGTTGACGACTCGGGTGGGTGTGCGAAGAAAGAGAGAGGCGCGCTAGGATCAAGCCGTGCGTTGCGACTTGGCCAGACGTTGGACGCTTGGCACGGGCGATGCTGTGCGCCACCGACGATGAGAGGTGATGTGCTCGCCGCCAGAGATGGTGCCGACGGGCACATCGGATAATACGCTTTTTTCGGGATTATCTCTAATCGATGATAAGGCAGGCCCGAGGACGACCGCGCGCCCGGGGCTTAGCAGAGAGCACCCTCGTCAGGAGCAACACGGTATATTTAGAATATAAAATAAAAACAGAACAGAACCGGAATTCTGATCTGATTTTGCAAATTTGCGTCTGTGCTGTGAGATCAAACAGCGTGGAGAGCGGGTTTTGAGAACTGGCCTGTTCAGAAGGGAGATAGAACGCTGCTCGTCCCGAGTGTTGCCGCCAGTGCTTGAGGACTTTACGCCAATCGCCGGCTTATGCGGATATCGGCACCCATCGGTCTTCCCTCCCTGCGTCAACATCCCTTAGCTAATCTGTCCTCTTCTTCTATTTGCCCTTGTTTGCTTCACGTGGCTGCTCCGGCTTTTTGGTCCACGGCTGGTTGGATCAGGCCCGAATAAATACAGCGCGTCTCGTCGCCGTCACCCCTTCTCTCTCTCCACTCCCAACTCTTTCTTTCTGTCCCTCCCATCTCTTCCCGCTGTTTGCTGCTCCTCCCGCCCTCGTCCTCGTCGACGCCCTCCGCAGCGAGCTCAAGCTCAGCTAGACACCCCTCCTCTCCCACCCGCACTTCCCTCTCTTATCGCCGCCCGTCTGGTGCTGCCACCCGCGAAAACAAATGTCCGAACCTGTCGCCGAGAAAGAGGCGGGCCCCGCGCAGGAGCCCGCCACCAACGGTGCCGACACCGCTGCGCCCCCGGAGAAGAGGAAGCGCGAGTACAAGGATTTTGGGCATGAAGAGGAGAAAGCTACTCGTATGTGTTCAACCATTTTTTTTTCCATCATCCAATCCCAGCCCCGTTTCACCCGCTTATCCCAATTTGATTTATGCCATCTGATGTCGGGTGTACTGACATCATTTCCTCGCATTCAGATGCCAATGTCGACATGTCCACGGTACGTTCGCTTTCTGTGAAAAACTTTCCCAGGGCCATTCCGCTTAATCGCATTCACACCTAAATTTAGATCGAGCTTAAGGCGGAGGACTTGTATGACAAGGAAAAAGTCGACCTCGAGACCATCGTCATCGACGATGTCTTCAAGCTGCTTCAGTGCACTGACAACGGTCTCACCAACGAGGAAGCCAAGCGTCGTTTCGATATTTTCGGTCCTAACAAGCTTGAGCAAGAGGATCAGAACCCCTTCCTTCAGGTTTGTGCTTTTGTGTTCTAATGTAAATATCAAACGTCGTTGACCTATGTTTTCTCTATGTAGTTCTTGAGTTTCATGTGGAACCCTTTGTCCTGGGTCATGGAGGGTGCTGCTCTCGTCGCTATTGCCCTCTCTAACGGTGAGGGTATGCCTCCGGATTGGCAAGATTTCGTTGGTATTGTCCTCTTGCTGTTCATCAACTCGGCTATCGGCTTCTACGAGGAACGCGGTGCTGGCAATGCCGTCAAGGCACTCATGGACTCGCTCGCGCCCAAGGCCAAGGTCAAGCGTGAAGGCAAATGGTTCGAGATCGAATCTTCCGAACTTGTTCCTGGTGACATGGTGTCCTTCAAGATTGGTGACGTCGTTCCCGCGGATTGCCGTCTCACGGAAGCTATCAACGTGTCCATCGACCAGGCGGCGCTTACCGGCGAGTCTCTTCCGCAGAGCAAGAAACTTGGTGATCAATGCTTTTCGTGAGTATTTTTAGTTTTCTCTGCCTTGTCATAGATGACTTAAGTGGCTAATCGTGACTATGATTTCAGTGGCTCGACCTGCAAGCAGGGTGAGGCTGAGGGTGTTGTTATCTCCACTGGTGCCAACACTTTCTTCGGTCGTGCCGCATCGCTCGTTGGTCAGGATGATGACACGACTGGTCACTTGCAGAAAATTCTTGCCCAGATTGGTTCCTTCTGCCTAGTCTCCATTGGTATCTTCGTCATTGCGGAAATCGTCGTTCTCTACCCCGCTTTCCACTATTCTTACCGCCGCGGTCTCAACGATATCCTTGTACTCTTGATCGGTGGTATTCCGATTGCCATGCCCACTGTCTTGTCCGTTACACTGGCCGTTGGTGCCCAGCAGCTTGCGAAGCACAAGGCCATCGTCACCCGTATCACTGCTATTGAAGAATTGGCTGGTGTCACCATCCTTTGCTCTGACAAGACCGGTACCCTCACAACCAACAAACTTACAATTGACAAGAACACCGTCAGGACTTACGGCCCCTTCTCCGCCGATGATGTCATCCGGCTTGCTGCTTACGCTTCTCGCACTGAGAACCAGGATGCTATCGATGCCTGCGTCGTTGGCTCGCTTCCGGACCCCAAACATGCTCGCGATGGAATCAAGCTCCTTGACTTCAAGCCATTCAACCCAGTTGACAAGCGTACCGAAATCACTTACCGTGAGGAGTCGACTGGCAAACTCAAGCGTGTCACCAAGGGTATGACTGGCATCATCATCGAATTGTGCACCCGAAACAAGACCGACGATATCGAGAACCGCCTTGAGGCTGATGTTGAGGAGTTTGCCTCCCGTGGTCTCCGTGCACTTGCTGTCGCCTACGAAGAGCTTGACCACGACGATCATGAGGGTGAGGGTAACGGCTTCGAGCTTATCGGTCTCTTGGCTATCTTCGACCCGCCTCGTGACGACACTAAACAGACCATTGACGATGCTATTGCTCTTGGTGTGAAGGTCAAGATGGTCACCGGAGATCAGCTCGCCATCGCAAAGGAAACTGGTCGCCGTCTCGGCCTTGGCGATCACATGTACCCCGCCAAGGTGCTTAAGGAAGGCCCTGCTCCCGGAAGCAAGTACAGAACCCTCGATGAGGTTATTTTGGACGCTGACGGCTTCGCTGGTGTGTTCCCCGAGCACAAGTACGAAATCGTCAAGCGTCTCCAGGGTCTTGGTCACTTGTGCGCTATGACTGGTGATGGTGCCAACGATGCTCCGGCTCTGTCTCGTGCTAACGTCGGTATTGCCGTCGAGGGTGCGACTGATGCAGCTCGTGGTGCGGCCGATATCGTCCTGACGGAACCTGGTCTCTCTACTATTGTCCACGCTATCCGCGGGTCCCGTATCATCTTCCAGCGTATGCGCAACTATGCTATCTACGCTTGTGCTGTCACCATCCGTATTGTCGTGTGCTTCGCCATCCTTGCTTTCGCGTACAACTTCGATTTCCCGCCGTTCATGGTCCTGATCATCGCATTGTTGAACGACGGTACCATCATGACGCTCTCAGTCGACCGTGTGCTTCCGAGTAACACGCCGGATAGTTGGGATCTTGCGGAGATTTTCAGCTACGCTGTTGCGTATGGTTTGTACTTGACCCTCTCTACGTAAGTCTTGCATCGTTCGAAAGAAAAGCTGTGATGCTAATCAATATCTTTTACATGTGATTTAGCGTCATCCTCATTGTCATCATCATCGAGACCACGTTCTTCCAAGACAAGTTCGGCGTCGAGCTTTCGACTCCTACTGGCCAGCGCGTGGATCGCAACGACCCGCAATTGCACATGATTGCGTACCTCCAAGTGGCAATCATCTCGCAGGCCCTCATCTTCGTCACGCGTTCGCACGGATTCTTCTTCATGGAACGCCCCTCGGTTGCGCTCATGGGTGCATTCGTCATTGCGCAGGTGGTATCTTCCATCATCGCTGCGTTCGCTGACTGGGGTTTCACGGACATCCACTCCATTTCTGGTGGTTGGATCGGAATCGTTTGGATCTGGAACATTATCTGGTTCATCCCGCTCGACTGGATTAAGTTTGCCATGAAGGCGACCATCATCAAGTCGCTCCGTGCACGCCATGAGCGTCAACTTCGCAAGGAGGCTGAGCAGTCCGGTGGTGTACCCTTGACCAGGACCCAGTCACGGGCTGCGTCTATCCATGAGAGCTTGTACTCGAACCGTGTCAGCTTCATCAGGCGCGCAGCGAGGAAAGTTGGCTTTGGCGGTAGGATCCACGTCAAGCCTGATGAGCTCCGTCGGTTCAGCTCCATCCAGGCTGTGCAGACTGGACAGGTCCTTGCTCGCCATCCTTCCCGCACTGCGGCTTAAATCCTCTTCGACATCACTTCCCTCCCATCTGAGGCTTACTCACTAAAGGGGATGTTAGTATGGTCTTGGTTTACTCGCGTTGGTGCTGTGACACTATAAAAAGAAAGAAAGTGTTTTACGGAGAATTGACTTGACTCTTGTGTTGTGTTCATTACGATTGATCGCTTAATATTTTGCATATATAGATGACTCCTCTTTTTTTCCCCATACGTATAAAAGTCCGCTTCTTTGTTCATGTTCATGTTGATGTTCGCTTCGATATTTTTTCCGACTCCTTTACGTTGTTGATGAGAACTCGTCGACTCGACTCGATCGACCGAACGGCCTTCGCGGATGCTAGTCTCGCTATACCTCTCTCTACCTCCTTTACCTCTACCTAGCTACCACATCACAGGTACCCTACCACAGACGTCATTTCACGACAGTTTCAAGTCCTGTTCCTTCGTATAACTACATATATAAATTCATTTTGAAATCCTTCATGCACTTGCTACTGACTGAATGCTTTGACAATATGGAACTGAGACATGATTTGAAGTGTCAATGTAGTTCTGCATCTGTGTTTGGTGAGTCGATGAGATGCTAGTGGTTGATGTCCACGCCGCTATGTAGTGTCTTTAGTTTCTGTATGATATGATATGTCAAGCTTTCAGGCTTGTTGGCGATACTCTACACGTTTCTAAGCATTCCACTGTTATATCTCTACACTGGCAGTGCAAACGACAAGTGCCCGTTATGCTTCATCGGCCCAAAACCGACTAAGAACCAGTCTTATGGATCTGGTCAATGATCACGCTGCTAGGAATCTGGAATCTGAGTAGACATCATGGGTCGCAGTAGCTGTAGTCCTGAAAGTAAGCGTATTCACCGACTACAAGTGCATAGCTTTGAAAGTGCTCATCATTCGCGTCACCTCGATGCACAAGGCTGTTGGTCGCTTGACTGCAGTGTAGAAACAATCGAATGATGTCCGAACGAGCACGAGCTTGAAGGCCGAGAGAATTGATGCAATACAGATCGGTGCCAGTGGGTGCATGATGCACCGAGTCAAGCAATAAGTCGTCTTTCGTTTTTCTCCCGATCCTTCGGGCGCCTGCGTCTGTACAATAAAACTTGTATCTCGTCCATAGTAGAGTTTGTAATTTAGTCCTTTTTGCACTGGCTGGCAGTCCAGGGGTATATTGGTAGCCACGGTCCATTCTGATGATTTCCGGAGACTTGATGACCAGTCAGCCTTGGGGAAGACTAGCAGCGAGAGGGTGACTATCGGTGATTAGCCCCCCTCCTCCGACTAGGACGTCAGCCCCACACCGTCCACAATGAAACAACAGGCTGGATCCAGTTGTTTGTTCGCCACAAATTCAAAGGCTATAAAGGAGCGAAAGGCTGGGCGACGACCCTCCATCCCCTCTTGACCTCTCTCCTCTACCATCCTCGACTTTCCCCCAGCGACCCCAGCAGCCAGCATGTCGGTACTCGCCCTCCAACACCTTTCCACCAAGGCTCCCTCCGACAGGTAGTCCAGCCACCGAGTCTTCCCACCACGCTCGACATCGGTGTGCTCGTGCTTTCCTCGGGAGCCCGTCCACAGCATCCCCCCTGGGTACTACTTCAGCCTCCGGGCACGTCGCGCCTGTACGCCGTCATGGTGGCAGCAATGCCGCCCTCTGCACCGTGGAACGCGTGATGGAAGACGGCCGTCGGTCCCTCGCATTAGGCGGGGCAGCATACCCGAGCGGCGGCCACCCCGTATTCCCGAACCGCGTCTGCATGTCCGGCTTCGTGGAAATGCAGAGTGCTGAACCTCCTGGGGGAAGCGGTCTCTGCGGCGGGGAAACATGCGCGTAGAATTAGACTTAGATAGGTCCTATTGGACGGTCGCTGGGACGAAGAGTTCGGCGACCACCTCGGATGCCCAGGACGCGTTTGCATGCCCGGCCCTGCGGTAGTGTACTGGCTGACTGTCCTTTATTGGGTGGCGGTCTTTGCGACGAGGAAACATGTGATGAGGATTCTGGATGCGGTGGAGCGAGTCAAATCCTCGCTACCGGGAGTTTTTTGCGACCAGCAAGACCCATATGGGTCTTAACTTGGGTGCTGGTTGTCCCCCCAAGGCTGGCGCATTTTTATCCACATCCCGCCTTCGATGGCAAGAATCGTTTTTTTTTTCTTTTTTTTTCTTTTTTTTGCGGGAGAAACAAACCAAACCCAACCCCGCATATACCCTGTGTGAAAGTCAATGGACCGATCTTGAAGGTCGAGGTGAATAAGCTAGCGCACCATCACAGGGTTTGAAGAACCCAAACATCAATCTGACAATCGAGACGTTCTTACCATTCTATTTATTCTTGCGCAACTTTCGAATGCACACGCTCTCTTCACAAGGCCTTAGTTTTGCTCGTATGCTAGCCACTGGCTTCAAGTATGCTTTGATGCAACAAAGTAATCTCGAGTTGGTGATACAGACCAGTGAAGAGGTAGTAAGAGGCAACAGTCGTTACATGTAACTGTGCTATAGACGACACTGGCACAGCCTGAGGGACCATCAGGCGGAGAAAACGCCCGCGACGCGTCTTGGCGGTTAAAAATAGATTATAAGCGCGTTTCACTGGCATTCAGCGCGTCCCTCTACTTCCTTCTTACAACCTCGGACATCGCGACGTCTTTATCACTTTATTACGCGCGACACATACGATGCCTGCATATCGTCGCAAAATGCGCTGTGCATTCGCAGAGGCTGCAGCACCCCAGGTCAAGAAGCCTCGCAAGCCCCGTAGTGAGCTCACCGAGGAAGAGAAGCTCGAGGCCGATACGAAGCGTATGGTGAACAAGGGATTGAAGGAGGCAAAGAAAGAATGGGAGGCGACGTTGAAGCCGTGGGTCCCGGAAGAGAACTTTTCTTGGCCGAAAGACACCGTCGTACGTACGGCCCTCCGTTGCGACTCTTAAGATTAGAACTGTAACACTGATACAAAACTCCAGGGTATGTATAAGAGCGATGGTATGTATCTTCCTCTCTTGTTGCCGAACAGGAAAGTAATAGGTCATTTCTCAGCTAAATCCACATTCAACCTCAACGAACAGGAGGTCCTCTCTCTTCCCTTCGAGCAAGTATCGGGACCTTCGAAAACGTTCTACGCCTACCGGGATGTCAAGGAGCTTGCCGTCCGCAAGTTCTTCGCGGATGCCTGCAAGCTCGAGATCGACCTTCCCGGGCAGGTTGTCAGCAAAGACGGCATGGTGCGCACGTTCACCAAGATGCACTGCGATCCCACTGGCAAGAGGCGCAAGCGTCAGGACTGGATGGACAATCCGCGATTCAGCGACCGTTCCATTGAAGCGATGATGCGAAGGAAAGAAGAAGACGAACAGCGATTGAAAGGGGCTTCGTCAACGTGATACTGTTTCGTATCCACCATTCGTAACTTTAATACACCGCCCCTCGCCCATTATACCTATGTAATATATATGCTATGTTTTGAACAGACTGGAACTTGTCTTAGAATCCAAGTCAACTCCAACCATCTAGCTTGCATCCGTGGTCATGTGCATATAGTCCGTGTATTTTGTTTTACTGCATAGTCAAGTAGGCATAAAGCTATAAGTACAAAAGATTGAGAACTCCTCGTCAAACTGTCAAACGAACTTTGAGACATTATTTTCCCCCAATTATCATGGGGAGTTTCCTTTGGTCACCCATGATTTCTATCCCGAACGAAGAATCAAAAAAGAAAAAGAAAGTAGATCGAACACAATAAGTAAAACATGAAGGTGCGCCAGAAATGTACAATCTAGTAGTAGAGCAGGAATGGCGGGCTGTATGCGTGAATATCAAGAAAATGGTGTACAAGAAGGATGGGAGGATAAAAGCATGAGGATCATCGACATGGAACCGGACTCAAAACATAACTGCAAGACGACCCATACAAGAAGAGAAACCCGAGAAGTCGCATAGAATGCGTATGCCTTATGCATATATGCACATACATAAGTTGGTTCAAAGATTGCTCTTTTCTTCGGGTGCCGGGTCGCTGTTGACGAGCTCAAGCATATGCTCAACAACCTCCTGTGGCGTCGTGACATGCCAACTCGCAAGGGTCTTTTTGCTGCTCGAGCCCACCGCGGTCGAATAGACGCCCTCCGGTCTCACCGAGAGCTCAACGGGGGGCGTCGACTGCCCACCCTCGTTCATCAAGCTAACAGCCAGCGGAGCCTCCATGACCGCTTTCACGCCGGTTGTCGTGAATGGCGCAAGTGCACGGAACATGTCCTCATCAGTCTATATTGAGAATTGAAACTCCATCAACAATGATGTCGCAAGAGTTATATTTTTGAAGTACAGCTGACCTTATCATCGCCAGCGCAGAACACGAACTCGGCTTCAGGATAATGGTACAGGATGCGCTTGACAATTTCGCCCTTATTCACGGCCAGTGGTCGCACCTCCAAGTTCTTCTTGCCAACGAGTACCTCGATCGGGCGCTTGTGTGCAAGGTTGTTCTCCAAAAGGTCCTGGCACTGGCGGCATTGGAATTGTCTACACGAGGACGCATGATTTCCGAGGGGGATTGAAGGGAAGAGCGAGGATGAAAATAAGAAAAGATCAGCAAACGGCGGAACTTCGCGGGTATAGATAACGCATAAAGTGAACAAACTCACCCCCACTCCGGGTCAGTTGCTCGGTAGTGCCACGTAATCGAGCTCTTCTTGATTTCGATATGGCTTCCAGTCGTGCGCTGTAGAGATGATTGATGTCCAAATGCAAGGTCAGCTTACTGACGAGTCACTCGTGAAAGGAGAAGGAAATGAAATGGCCGAGGGATTCGGAGGCACGGAAGCGGAAGCAAAAGCGGGAGAAGAACAGAATCAACGTGCAAGTCGTATGTGTCCGGGATCCGAGAGGACACGGGGGGTAGAAAACACGGAGCTCAGCGGAGAAGGCATCTCATCATAAGTACCAAGCAGCCGGCGGCCCGGAAGCAAAGAGAGGGGAAGAGACAAAGAGCGAAAAAATCCCATCCAAATTGTGACCTTGGACACACACGCACCTCAGTATAGTACCGGAAGATCTCCTCGACTTCGCTCATCCAGCTCATGTCGAGTTTCTCGGTGAGGTTTGACCAGGTCGTCTGGCCGGGTTCACGGAAGAAGCCACCGTGCTCAGCAGACATTCCAAGTTTGTCAAAGTGTCCAAGGTGCTGCTCAAGGAATGCGCTATCGCGCCCAGAGATAATGAAGACAACGTTCCGCGGGTCAGCCGTTAGCCGGTGTAGAGCCTCGAGGGTATCTTCTGAGGGCACGGCTGCGCTAGGCGTCTTGACGATAGGTGTCAGCGTACCCTAATTTTGAAATAAAGATGTCAATATATGTTTGCAGCGTTATTGAGTATATGAGAGCGCGAAACATACATCGTAATCGAACAAGAACAGGCGTTGCTTCGCTTTCTTGTACGCCTGGATGAGCTTATCCTTCTCCAAGAAAGGCGTGCTGTGTGCTGTATGTTCGGTGCCGATTTGCGCAAGGAGCATACGGACGAGCATAGCTGCCCACGTGTGACTCGTGTGCGTAGTCACCGACTTGTATAACTTTGCGTGAAGTGCAAGTTTCTCGGGCTCTGGCATAAGTAAGCCTCGGTGGATCGCCGCTGCTACGCCCTGTAGTACAAGAACGGAAGATCAATCGTCAGCCACTTCAATTATAACTAATGCAGATGGAACTGAGATTTGAATTGAGACGTACCCCAAGATCCCATGGGTTAACTTGCAGTGCCTCCTCCATTGTCGAGGAAATGCCCATGAATTCAGAAAGGACGATAGGACTCTTGTTTGTTAGCTGCTGAGCGATGACGAATTCCATACTTGTGGTATTCATGCCGTCCCGAAGAGGTGTGATGACGGCAAGATCAGCCACAGACAAGAGAGCATAGAATTCGTCCTTTTTAATTGTTTGGTGGCTGTCGATAGTAGTTTAAGTTGTCGATGTACCTCAAAGGAAGTGAGAAGATGGCACGTACTAATGATGCACAGGTACGAAATCGAGTGCACCGAACTCGCCATTTATATGCGCTACAAGCTCAGAAACCTGGTGCTCGAGCTTAGGCGAGTCCGTCAACGCAGGTGTTGTGACCTGGATTAATACGACATTGCCGACCCATTCCGGGTAGTCTTGGAGGAGCCTTTCGAATGCACGGAGCTATAGAAATGCATATATGAAGATAATAAGTAAGATTACGAATGTCTATGCGTACCTTTTGGACGACACCCTTGACAACGTCGAGCTTGTCGCGCGCAACAATGATCTTCTTGCCTTCATACAATGAACGGAGGGCTTGTAGTTTGGGCTGAATGCCAGGTCGGAGTCTGAGTCAATTCAGCATTAGCACAGTCCTTATGAATGGCGGCCACAAGACATGCACTCACACGTCTTTTGCAATTCTCTCAGCATCAACACCGACTGGGGTATAAGATACTGTTGTAACATGGCCCTGGTTGTCAATCCCCTTTGCAGCAGTCTCGTATCCACAGACACGGATGCACGACGACGAGAAGTGTCGAGCATATGCGTACGTCTGAAAGCACACCAGGTTCGCACCCAGCATGCCATCCAGCACTTCGCGTCGGCGGGGGAGACAGCGGAAGACCTCAGAGCTGGGGAAAGGAGTGTGCACGAAGAGCCCAGTGACTGCGTCGGGTATGAGATGGCGGAGGATTTGGGGAACGAGCAGGAGATGGTAGTCGTGCACCCAGATGAGGTCCCCAGGCTTGTACACCCGCGCGACGGCCTCTGCATACAGCTGGCACGCGTCCACGTATGCCCGCCAGTGCGCCTCGTCTGAGCCCGCGTTCTCTGACGCGACGTCCTGCCAGAGCAGGTAGTGGAACAGCGGCCACAGCGTCTGCTTGCAGTACCCTTCATAGTGGCCGTGTGCGACCTTGTCCGGCAGCCAGACGGGCACATACGACGTGCGGTGCGACTCGTGGTCCTCCGACTGGAATGTCGCAATGGCCGCCTCCAGGTCGCTTCTGTCTTCTTCGGACAGCGAGGCGACGGGGACCTTGACTTTGGTGGTGGGTGACGAGGACTCGGCAAGGGAGGAGATGGATGCGGAAAGGTTGGGCGTTGAGGCCGACTCAATGTCGCCCGTCCAGCCGACGACGACCTGCTCATGGTGCTCCGCCAGCGACAGAATGCCGCTCACCATCGCCGAGTGGCCCCAGCGCGAGCTCAGGATCCACTTGTCACTTCCATCCTTCCTCTCCTCAGACGGTTTCTGCTGTTCGCCACCGTCGACGTCGGTCGCTCTTATCGGTGGTGTCAGAGGCGGGCTCAGGACACCCTGCTTCTGGCCGGCGGCGAGCTGGGCGGTGATGGGGAGATAGTGGATAACGTGGAGGACACGGCCGGACAACGGGATGTCCTTCTTTCTGTATTCCTCCTCGAGCTGGCGGACCTGTTCGTTGACGTCGTCGAGCGACAGTCCGAGGTCGGCACGCTGGCGGGCGTTCGGCGGGTCTGCGAAACTGTCCATGGCGGCGGATAGGAATGGGGTATGAGTGACAGAAAGGTGGGTGTATAGGGTACGTTATATAGTATCTGATTTCTTGTGGAATAGTGTAGAAAAGGATGGGTAAGAGCAGATATAGCAATTAGTGGTCAGAGCGACTGCCAGGAATCGATATAGACCTTTCTCTCTTTGTAGTGATATTGTTATCAGAGCCGAGGAAAAGCAAGTTGCACGTTCGCTTAGACTCCGACTATGAGCCGTATATAAGAAAGATACAAGTTCTTTTTCAACAAATACAAAAATTGTAATGCATGTCATAGCTGAAGTCATCGGAGTAATTGCCCTCTTTGAGCACGGAGCTCCGCCACAACGATCATAGTCCCTTCCAGGCCTTCGTCCGGCCGTACCATGTCTTCCAATCACGCACATCCTGGTTTGTCCGCCAGCGTCCAATATCCCGCCGTCATCGCCTCAGCCCACGTTCGACACCGTGGACGCCCCCGACAGGTCTCTGCTCGCCGTCGTCGTCGATGAGCAGCATTCGCCCATTCAGGGAGTCCATACGTCATCTCCGACTGGAAGAGCGATAGCGGCTCCCATATACTCCCACCCCGCCCTTCCAGCCGCCTAGGACTTCCCGAGGATGGGCATGCCCAGTGGCCGTTTCCCATGGCCATATAATCACGCGTAAGGAGTTCCTTGAAACTGTAGTGCTTGCGTTTCCATGCCGTCGGCCTGAACGGGCTTAAGGGCCAGGAAAGTATTGCCTCCTTGCCTGATAAGGTGTGTTCGAAGTCTTCGAAAGAGATCGACACCGATAGTCAATCTCAATTTCCTAAGCTTCGGTCCGCAGTGCGGGATCTCTGGACGATATGAACGGGTGTAATAAGTCGGCTTGGGTATGTTCTTTGTGCTCGCCTAGGTGCCCAATGGTGATATTACGTCCATGATGTTACCAGAAAAGCCACAGAAGCAATGCACAATTAATGCGCAAATGGCGCCTTGGCCAGCCTGAATTGACCTGGCCTGGTTTCTGACAAAACTTCAGTTCTCCACATACTATCAGATTCGGAATGACCGGCACTCACCAATACAAAACTTGTCCGGATCCAAAGATCAACGGCATCAAAACAAGCAAGGAAGGTAACTTCTATCTTGTAGGGGAACTCAATAAGTGTGCTGACACCTCATTTCAGACATTCTAGCACTGATCGTCGGCGTTAGAAGGTCGTGATGAAATGAAAAACATGTGGTGAAAGCACTTGCTCTGTGCCCTGCATCGACCGTATGGTTGTGCCACCTCCCAAGCTGGAGAGAATGAACCAGTTCTTTTTCTTCTAGTCCATCTTGATATTACTCACAGCAATTCCGTTCATTGCTCGAAACAGCCTAGAGTGGAACGAGAGTGCATCAGACTCCACTTCATGCATATTTCTGGACGATCTTGCCAGAGACAGAGATGTCAGGAGTCTAAGCAGCTTATCAGGACAGACGATATGGCCGAGGCACCGAAGATCTGCATCGTGACAGGAAGACTGGGGACCTGGGGTGCAGAGGGACGGGATCAATTGGCGTTGCGTCACAGTTGCATCGAGGCGAACCTTGTTCAGTTCGTCGTGCGTGCCAGCAGGCTTCGCGAAGCTCAAGCTGCAGTTCACGGAGGTGCTGGTACCCGAACTTCCGTCGATTGATAGAGTACATACGCAGAATGCCGCGTATGGTGGCTCCAAGGAAGATTATGTGCAGATTCAAGAATGAAAGATGTATCTTCATAGCAAGGTGTGCTGGTGTTGTGCTGAGAGAAGGGGCCCTTGACTCAATCTTGAGAGTCCGAGTCAGTGGCAGCATGCCTCCGAAATGAAGATTTTGAAAAAGTTCCGCTCTGAATAAATGGGACTAGAAGAATCAAGACTCCGAGTTAGATACGACATTATTGTGAGAGTCTTTGTCAAGTTCGTGTTGCGTCGTTAAAGGAAGAGGAAAGCATCATGTTGACTCGCGTGCCGTGCTGCGGGGAGCCTGAGAGGGCGCGTCGAACTACGGAGTCACCCGTGCCAATCCAGTGGACGTGGGCCAGTGTTGGGTGCTGCGCGCTTTGAACTCAACGAACTTACAACATCAACGTTCGTAAACTCGACATCTCTATCCTACGCCGCTAACAACATAGCGACTGATGAGCGACTTGTAACTCGGACTATCTCTCTCGCACTGCCACTCGTCTAGCTAAACCGCAGACAACTTTCAACCTCGAAAACAGACACGGATCGATTGAACACTGCTGCTAGAGGTGCCTCCTTTCCTACAAGCTGTTCAACTTTGTCTTCAAGATCGGACCACTCACTATCACACAGGGTATATGCGGGGTTGGGTTTGGTTTGTTTCTCCCGCAAAAAAAAAGAAAAAAAAAGAAAAAAAAAAACGATTCTTGCCCATCGAAGGCGGGATGTGGATAAAAATGCGCCAGCCTTGGGGGGATAACCAGCACCCAAGTTTGGACCCGTATGGGTCCTACTGGTCGCAAAAAACTCCCGGTAGCGAGGATTTGACTCGCTCCACCGCATCCAGAATCCTCATCGCATGTTTCCCCGTCGCAAAGACCGCCGCCCAATAAAGGACAGTCAGCCAGTACACTACCGCAGGGCCGGGCATGCAAACGCGTCCTGGGCATCCGAGGTGGTCGCCGAACTCATCGTCCCAGCGACCGTCCAGTAGGACCTATCTACTTTCTAGTTCTACGCGCATGTTTCCCCGCCGCAGAGACCGCTTCCCCCAGGAGGTTCAGCACTCTGCATTTCCACGAAGCCGGACATGCAGACGCGGTTCGGGAGTACGGGGTGGCCGCCGCTCGGGTATGCTGCCCCGCCTAATGCGAGGGACCGACGGCCGTCTTCCGTCACGCGTTCCACGGTGCAGAGGGCGGCATTGCTGCCACCATGACGGCGTACAGGCGCGACGTGCCCGGAGGCTGAAGTAGTACCCAGGGGGAATGCTGTGGACGGGCTCCCGAGGAAAGTACGAGCACACCGATGTCGAGCGTGGTGGGAAGACTCGGTGGCTGGACTACCTGTCGGAGGGAGCCTTGGTGGAAAGGTGTTGGAGGGCGAGTACCGACATGCTGGGTGCTGGGGTCGGTGTGTGAGAGTCGACGATGGTAGAGGAGAGAGGTCAAGAGGGGATGGAGGGTCGTCGCCCAGCTTTCCGCTTCTTTATACCCATTGAATTTGTTGCGAACAAACAACTGGATTCAGGCTGTTGTTTCATTGTGGACGGTGTGGGGCTGACGTCCTGGTCGGAGGAGGGGGGCTAATCGCCGATAGTCACCCTCTTGCTACTATCCTCCGGGGAGGCTGACTGGTCACTGGCGTTCCGGGCCCGGGAATCATCAGAATAGACCGCGACTTGGACAGCCAGTGCTCAAGGGCAATTGAAGGCACCATGCTCAACGAGATACAAGTGCCATTGTTCAGGTCTTTGGAAAGCTAGGAAGCAAAGCAAAGCGTACGACGACCTACCACATCATTTAACGCGTTAATGCATCATTCATTCTCCAGATTACATTACAATTTCTCAACTTCAATCCAAGACCAGGCTTGTTCTATCCTCATCTGGCTATTTCTGTACTATAATGCAGATGTCGCGCAGTTCGTCGGGAGGTTGTAAGTAGGAAGTAGAAGCGCTGAATGAAGCGCGCTTATAATTTTCTAGGAATGTATCTAAGTCCACAAACTCTGACATTACTACCGTGCACGATGCGGCTGTTCAAGATCTTCAAACATGAACATATTACTGCAATTACAAAGGGGCAGAAACGTTATCCGCTGGATACTGCTTGGGCTCCCTTCCTCTTTCCACCAGTTCTGTTATATTACTTGGCAAGCATTCTCCCTTGTCCGTCCAATTTGTACGCGCCCGCCTCCTAGTTTTCTGCTCGAGCTTCCTGAACACGCGTACCGTCCCCAGGCTGCTAATGACTTGCCCAGGATATTGGATCTTGATTCTGCACGCGCCTGCATTGAACTTGCGGATGGCAAGGTTTCGGACATCTCGATACGAAAAGAACGTTTTCCGAGACCCTGTTATGGACTCGTGGGGGAGAGTAAGCATTTCTTGTTCTGTGAGACCAAAAGCATATTTGGCTGGATAACAAACGCGGTTTTCATCAGTTTATGAGCTCGTTAGTGTGGACAGCAATGGAACTCACCGTCGCTCTTATACATTGCCTAAGGCCGTGTGGTAAAGAAGCGTCAGCAAGACTCGATGAGGCAGATGAGGAGCACGCACGATGGTATCTTCAGGCCAGAAGAAGTCGTACCTCCCAACCCATGGTACTAATGTTTTCTCCCATTCCTTCTTTGCTTCTCTAATGGCACGCTTGGCTGCAGCATCCGCCAGCTCTTTATCAGTGAGCAGACTGCGAGGCTTGCGGGGCTTCCTAGTCTTGGGGGACGGCTCTGCACAGGTACAGCCTGAGGCGCAGCACATTCCGGGTCTACGACGATAGGCCGGCATGGTGTGTGTTGTGCTTGTAGAGGGAGTGAGGACGCTACGGAGGCTATAAGTAGATAGGTTATCAGTAGAGAGAAGGGTAAATAAGGTATAGCCCATTTATATGTAGCAAGATCAGCTTTGGTGTGGGGGGTGTCTTTTTGGCGCTTAGGTCTCACAACCTCAAGAAAAGCAAAGCGACGACTCTTTTGATGACACTCTCTTTCAAGTCTCTTCGATACACGCTCGACAAGCAAAGGCCCAGTGGATGCAGATGCTCTTTATCAATCCAAGATGGTGTTCTCAATTTTAACCTTATGCCTATATCACCGGTGTATCTAAGATCGAATAAGCCGATGGTGTATGAATATATGGCAGATTAGAAGTTATAGCTGCCTTGCGTCTTGAGATGATGATGCCGCAATATCCACCTGAAGGTGGTACGTTAGTGGTAGGAAGTTGACTCGCCTTGGGACTCGGCGTTGACCAAGATCTATTTTTAGGACGCGACGCGCCGCCGAAGACGCGTTGCGGGCGTTTTTTTAGGCTGGCGCTACCGTGTCGAACAGAATAGTTCATTTTCTACCTCCTACATATAACTCGAATCTCGAATTTGCTACATTTATCTTAATCTTCATCATTCGGTTGAAAGTCATTTGGTGATTTACTGAAAGGGGCGAATCGACCCATTTCTTGAGCCTCGAAAAGAAACTCAACCTCATGCCAGTGGGTGTGCAAACGTCCTTGTCAATCTCGCCGAAGGATGATGCATGCATCCCTGCAAGCTTTACACAATTGATCATGACAGAAGAAACTCATGAGAGTTGCATTATGCAATTCAAGCTTCAAGATCCTCGATGCATATCGGTAGCGTTGCAACATAACAAGGAACAATATCGTTGCGATATAACATTACATGGTGAGTGACTGTTTAGCTTCTTTATACAACTCCTTCATAGTGACAACAAACTACTCCAAGTTCACAGGGGCAGATTTGTTTTCCTCTGGACTCTTCTTGGCTTTCATCCGATTTAGCATCACTTCTATTTGCCATGGCTGACATTCGCCCATGTCCGACCAATTTGCAGAAGTCAGCCTATTGTTATAGAGGATCCACTTCATGAATACGCGTGCTTTCTTGCTTTCGCTGACGATTTGTCCAGGGTAGCTGAGCTCAGATTGATATGCGCCTGAAATAAACTTGTCGCAGGCAAGGTTGTGGACATCTTGATACGAGAATACCATCATCCGCGGTGCTCGGGGTACATATAGGGATTCGTAGGGAAGAGTGAGTAATTCTTTCTCTGTGAGACCGAAAGCAGCTTTTGCTGAAGGGAATTGTTAAATCGGAATACATTAGTAGGAGACAACAACAGCAACCATCGAGGCTTACCATCACTCTTATACAGACCCTAGAAATATTTGTACAGGTATCGTCAATGGACCAGTCTAAGAACGCATAAGGAGTGCACGTACGACAGTTTCTTCCGGCCACGAAAACCCGCCTCGCGGAACCCAAGGGATTAATTCTGACTCCCATTCCTTCATTGCCTCCCTCCGTTCCTCCTCAGCGATACGCTTGACTTCAGCCTCCAGCTTCTCTTCCTCAGTGAGTTTGCCGCGTGGCTTGCGGGGCTTTCTGACCGTGAGAGGTGATGGCTCCGCACAGGTGTTGGATGCCTTGCGACGATGAACAGGCATGGTATGAATTGCAAGTGTGGAAATAGTAAGGGCGTCACGAAGAATACTCTGGTCAAGATAGGTGGGGTGTTAGAAGAGTGG
Organism: Trichaptum fuscoviolaceum; assembly: GCA_910574455.1. NCBI lineage: Eukaryota > Fungi > Basidiomycota > Agaricomycetes > Hymenochaetales > Trichaptaceae > Trichaptum > Trichaptum fuscoviolaceum. Next base: position 1,181,591 of record CAJSYZ010000010.1, on the reverse strand, counting down.
GTGAATAGGATGCACGACAGAGCCCATTTATAGTCCGGAAGATGCGTACAACCACTTCAAGGACGCTTTGTGGACCGTAGCCACAGTGCTAAGGCCGGGGCAGGTGGTAGTACAAAAGCGAAGGCAATGCGTTTGTCTCATATGCACTTTGATGATAATTCAGCACAGATGCAACATAGGCCTAGGAACAATTAGAAGCTCTGTGGTCGCAGGTGCTCTTCTGCTATGTGTACTGTCAACCTAAAGATGGTGAGGCCTCGTTTTTCCCTCATACCTTACCGAATTATCAAATATTGAGTAAGCTGATAGGGTATGAATACGAGGTAGACTCTCCATGACCAGAACGGCTGCGATTCTGTTCTGGAAAGATTACATCTTAGGAACCGTAAGAAGGCGAGGCGCAATTGAATTGTCTCTTTTCTTCAAACACCCCACGGTACTTGGGTTTCATATCATATTGTGGATGAGGTCCATGACATGTGTTTAGTAAAGCGGATTCAGCGATGTTTTGACTTCAGGTGGGAAATATTTTGATGCGATACATACGCTGCCTTCTTACTTTCAACTTCCCAGTACTACTTGCCAATGAAGAGAACGTCCGAGAAGCCTCCGTTGGCGAACTCCGAGAGACGATGCGAGCAGCCCATGAGGTTGAAACAACTCTGAATCAAGACCTAGACCGTCAGAAGTATGTCAATAGAATCTTTTATACCAACGCTATTCGTCTCTTGAAGGGGATGTTGCAGGGCCAGAAACAAGGTCACGCCAATATTAATTGTGAAACTCGAGTCCCTCGGAGGACTTGTGTCCAAAAATAGAATTTAGCCTGGGCTTACATAACTTTGGCTCTCAAGAGCAGCGTGGACAATCATCGGCGGGAGAGCGCATACCTCCGCTCCGCACTCACTCATAGACAATGCTGCGGACCTTCACCCCACTCCCAAACGACCCCGAATACAAGGATCATGGCTAACTCGCGAGTCTACACAATCGCTGTGCTACCTGGTGATGGTATTGGACTGGAGGTCACGCCGCCTGCACTACGCTGTTTGAAAGCCGCAGCAACACGATTCGGATTTACATTGAACTTCAAACACTTTGAATGGGCATCATGCTCATACTATCTCGAGCATGGGCAGATGATGCCAGATGACTGGAAGGCACAGCTTCAGACATGTGACGCGATATTCTTTGGCGCGGTCGGAGACCCAGCGCGTGTGCCGGATCACATCAGCCTCTGGGGCTCGTTGCTGAAGTTCCGCCGGGAATTCGATCAGTTCATAAACTTGCGCCCGTGCCGTCTTATGCCAGGCGTACCTAGTCCACTCGCCGGACGTGCGCCGGGATCGATTGACTTCTTGACGGTTCGCGAAAATACGGAGGGCGAGTACTCATCAATCGGCGGCCGTATCTTCGAAGGCACCGAACGCGAGACAGTGATACAGAACACCGTCTTCACTCGTGTCGGTGTTGATCGTGTTCTCCGTTACGCCTTTGAGCTTGCGCGCTCCAGGCCCGCGAAGAAACTCACGAGTGCGACGAAGAGCAATGGAATCTCGATTACGATGCCGTATTGGGATGAGCGCGTCGCCGAGATGGCGAAGGAGTACCCAGACGTCAAGGTCGAGAAATACCATATTGATATTTTGTGCGCCCACTTCGTACAACGTCCGCACACGTTCGATGTCGTTGTCGGCTCAAACCTTTTCGGCGACATCCTGTCAGACCTCGGCCCCGCGTGCACAGGTACGATTGGGATTGCGCCGTCTGCAAACCTCAACCCGGTTTCTAAACGCGATGACCATACTCAGGAATGGATGCCGTCGCTTTTCGAGCCTGTGCATGGCAGTGCCCCGGACATTGCGGGCAAGGGCATCGCGAACCCCGTGGGCATGATCTGGGCAGGCCAGATGATGTTGGAGCACCTCGGCGAGAAAGAGGCGGCAGCTTTGATATTGGCTTCAATTGAAAAAGTTCTTGGGGAGTCGAAAGATAGGCTGAAACAAGGTGGTGCCGACATACTTACGCCTGACATGGGGGGCAAGGGCACCACGGTGAGCCTAGGTGCTGCAATTGAAGAAGCAGTTCTCAATGATCATTGAGAGGCCGGTGACTAGAATATCGGAGGGACAACCTGTACATGACTTAATGCGCGGCAGTAACAAATACAGAGTACTTGTTTTTGTTTTTGTGCTTCGTTCGTTCTCGTCGATCTTAGCACAGCACGATGCTGCGGACCGCTCTGTCATCAACTACCGGTGTCATACTATAACAGCGTACCCTCATCTACTACAGGGAAGAATTAATTTAATAAAGCCGTGCACTCTTCTCAGGCGGATACCTCAATGAAGCCTCATCCGAGTACAAAGGAATTAAACAACTCAATTATGTGTCAAGCAGTGCTTCGTTCCGTTTGAAGGAAGGTTCCCCTTCAAGTTGCCGTGATCTGGTCACAATGTAACTCCGAGTCATAGCTCCGAGATCATCTGTTCTATCATATAAATCCCACACTAAATGCACATGCAGACCTCGAATGTACATATACATAGCTGCCAATGGTATCTATAAGCCATTCCTATCGATGTTTTTCATACAACAAATTCACCGACACATCGGCCCTCACTGTCAGCACCGCCACACTGGCACGTCGATCAGGCACGTCCGGAATCGCCCCTTCTCATGATCGCCGTGTCGAATCAGTAAATTAGTCACGGTACTGATAGTTGCATGTATTACATGCAGTGAAATGAACTTTTTGGCAAGAAGCGATATCCGCTAATACCCAGCTACCCTAGTAAGCAAATGCTATGCTCTTGATTGCTGGGTGAGAATAATCTCATGAGATGTCCTAGATAGTCCGTGCACGTCGGTTATCGCGAACATGAGAAATGCGGCTTGACTAGAAGTAGTGAGTGCGGTAGATGTGCGGCTGTGCATTAAGGTACCACCGATACCACAACTTGTTTAGTGACAGCACAAGGCAGTAAGTAAATTACAGCATTTAAGGTGTTTACCTACACAAGAAGTGCTGTGTCATACAAAACCTGTAGCTCTGCCGGTGGGCTTTCAGTGGAGAGATTACATAGAAGCTCTAGGATTATACATTGATAGGCACAGTTTGCAGACACCAAAATAGATGTTGTCAACAAATCTCTCTTGACAATTAGCTAATGCTACATTCTCTATCTGTTAAACTGCAGTTTGTGAACTATATCATGGATGTGAGTTGGGATCTTGGTTGAATAGAGAATTGCAAGTCGAGGAGTGGCCTATTTAATCATGCTTTGATGAACTTGAACCATTCCGATACTCTCGCATGTCCGATGAGCCACCGAAGTCTCCTAAGCTCACTTGAGCACCGGGAGCAATTGCATGCGTTTCGTTAGGGTACCTAATAAGATATGAACCTCTTGAGTAAAGAATGAGATGGATTTTTGATCACCTCGAAAGAAACTCGAGTAGTTGTTGATCAACTACAAGAGGTGGAAACGCCGACATGAGCTGCAATGTCTGGCTTGACCTAAGCTCCGAGTAAACGTCCGGGCAACAAGTGGGATAAACAGATGGGGGTGCATACATTTCTGCGCTGTTCGTGGCAATACTAGCACTGTCCCAAAACGATCCCATGGGCAGAGGTGGTGCGCATGGAAAGCTCTGTACAACACAGTCGCACGCTGCAGCGGGCGCGTCGGACGGAGACGAGAGATTGGGCGAGTTCAATTTTGGGGTTGCAGCCGTGCCTGCCAGTTTTCTGACTGACCATGGCACATGCGGCGGGCATTCCGTTCGGCCTTCATAGTGGCAGCGTTGGCAGAGGTTGGGAATGCTCAGGTGAGGGGCACACTACAGTAGACAAGATCAGTCGGCGATGAACGATTCGGAGGTGTGAGCATGCAGGGTAACCTGCCTTGCGCTTTACGGCCGAACAACCTCCGCATGGTCTACGTCGACGAGACCTTCCTCTGCCAGAAGCCATCACAGCTTCTCGAGAGCCTCGAGAAGGCAAAGAGGTTGGGAAGTAGTTGGATGAAGGAGGAGAGGATTGAGACGTCACCGACTCCTCGCCAACCGCTACCAAACCATCTTTGCATAACTTGAAAACACGATACTGCGTATCTTCTACCTGGGGAAGGACGTATTCCATGTTGATAGGATTGGTACACCTCAATGTGAGCTTCTTTTATAGAAAGAGGCGGACGCCAGCGTCAACTAACGGGTTACCATATTCAAGAATTTCCAAAGGGTGTAATCTGAGTTACAAAGAAGAAAAAAGGTTAGTCAATGCCATCGGCGCCTGAAACAATCAAGAATATAAAAGAGATACTGCCAGGTATGCGCTGTGCAGTGATAGTTCTAGTGACATAACACCAACTTGAATTGATAACATACTTGACGCTGTTGCCGGAGAAATGAAAGTGCGCAGCATTAGTAACGAGTGCAACCAACTCCATTGCTGCCATGGTACGCACAGGATGATTTGCATGCCCGCAGCGCCAGGTTCAACTGATCATTCGCCCGACTCTCCAGTTGATAACTACATATGTCGTTCTTGTTGAGATTCGGTCAACAAACAAACTCGGCTCCTTAGTTCGGCATCAGCTTATATGACGAGCCTCAGAGTCCTTCTTGCCGCGGAGTCAGGGAGGCTTTAGACATAGTTAGAAGGAGCAAATATAGCTATTGAAAAAGGACGTTACCTGCTGTTCCAATGCGTATCAAGATAAGTTTGAATAAGCAGGATAATTTAGGAGATCAAACTTTCGACTCCGCCTTGCCCCGAAGTTATCCCGCCTATAGATAGGAAGCAGCTCCTTCAAGCCTCCAGCCTTTCGGTCGCAACAAGGGCGAATATGACATCGGTTTGGTTCATTACCGGGTAAGAAACATGCAAGTAAGCATTTGTGATATGTGCTGACTACGATTTGGTAGAACATCCCGAGGGATAGGCCTTCAATTTGTTCGCCAGCTGGCAGAGGATCCTACGAACGTAGTTGTAGCGGCTTGTCGTAATCCAGGCTCGGCCATTGACCTGAACAAGGTCAAAGAGAACGCGAAGGCACAGGTTCACATCGTGACTTTGGACGTGACGGATGAGGCATCGATAAAGAGTGCATCAAGAGAGGTGGCCGAGATCGTCGGGGATACAGGACTGGATTACATCCTCAACAATGCCGGTGTGGTAAGAGTCAACTTCTCGCAGAATTTCAAGGTGCTGACACAGAACAGAACCCGAGCAATGATGATGGATTCAATCTCAAAGTCGCCGATTTGATGTTTTCTATCCAAAGCAACGTTGTTGGGCCGGCGCTTGTTTGTCAGAATTTCCTTCCGCTCCTAGAGAAAGGAAAGAGAAAAGTGATAATGAACATGACATCCGGATTAGCGAGCGTCGGATTAGATTTAGGGCCAAAATGCACCTCTTACTCAATCTCTAAGGCTGCCCTGAACATGCTGGTCAGTGGCCCATTTCATTTGCTACAATAAATCATAATATTAAGTCGGTAAATAGACATATAAACAGTCCAAGGCCAGAGAGGACACAATTGCTTTCGTTGTTGATCCCGGCTGGGTGAAAACAGGTCAGTCAGCATAGTAACTGACAGAAACAGCACCTGTACTCACCTTCGTACTTGTGTAGACATGGGCGGAGAAGGGGCCTTCTTAGAGCCAGAAGAGAGCGTGACTCCTTTTATCGCTTTCTTGAAGGGCGCAACAAAGGAGCACTCTGGTGGTTTCTTTGACTATAAGGGCCAGCGAAAACCTTGGTGATTTTGACTCTGTGGTAGTGCTCGCGACAGTAGAGATAGAACATTGCAGGCACCATATAGAAGTAATTGGTCAATTCGCTGTTTGAAAGGATAACCCAGCCTTAGGCTTCAGGATGGAAGTTAGGAAGCCGTTGTGCTGCTCCGAGTGATTTCTTTTGTCAACCTGAAGACGAACGACCACGTGGTAAGTTACTCCTCACCGTGGTTTAAGTATCGTGCGAATATCGTCACGGTGCGCGACGCGTCGCGCCGTCTTCTTCAACCTGAAGTTGACTTGCTACAGCATCTTTCAGCGACCTCAACCCTACTTTCATGGCGACGGCGAGAACGAAGCGCCCTCTCGCACCGAGAACAAATATCTCCAACGATAAAGATGTGGCAGAACTTGCTAACCAGTTTGCTTCCGGGCTACGGATCGCGGAAGCTGCTAAACCACGAAACGGACCAGCGAGCAAGACGAAGGTGCCACGAGCTGCTCAAAAACCGACCGAGGATCCAAAATCTACCGCCATGAAGAACGTGAATACTGTGCTTCAGAGCCTGTCGTCGGCAATTCAGTCGGACTGGAAAGCCACAACAGCACGGAGTGGATCGTCATTCACCTCTGCGGGGCTATCCAAGCTAGCCACTACAGCACGAACTTCGCTAGGTGCGCTGAGAAAACTGACACAGGGAGCTTTGGATGTTGAGAGAGCTGCGCTGAGTACCGTCGGAAAGCTGGTGACTCTTGAAATGGTAAGTGGTGCGTTGAAACATCCCGCTTTGTTTACTTACCTTCTGCTTTTAGATCGAGAATGCTCTTGACATACTGATAGATATTCAACCTAATCTATCCTCGTATTATGATAATAGGGGACCTTTATCATCATCAAAATCATCAAAACTGCAGCTTTCTTTCCTCCTCCTACCATTGCCGACAGATTTTCCGATCGAGGCCAATCTCCAGACGTTAATATCGACCTACCTTTTACATGCGCAGTCTATCGCTGCACGCCTCGCGTCTTCAAAAAATGGCATGTCACAAATCCTTATTAAGAAGCTTGACGAACCTGGTTGTTTTGCTTCCTGGATATCATTCTATACGGATCTCCCAGACAAGACCGTTGGCTCGCTCATCAAGCGATATTATGTCCTTCTGACCTCAGCTTTGACTGCACCACCTGCGCTTCCGTCCGAGCTACTTAGCATTCGATTCCATGCTCTGCGGGCATTACTCTTAACCTCTGAGCCTCTTAGTAATTCGTTCTGGGAACAATGTCTGAAGTTCGCATCCTCATATGCCAAATCGGCGGAGCCTCCAGAATCAGATTTGGAGAAGTCCAGGGCAATGTTGCCCTGCTTCGACAGCGTACTCAAGGCTGTCGAAGCACGACATGATGCCTTTTCAATGATGTCGGGGAAAGGATGGATTATGTTCTGCGAATATTGGGTGTCTCTTGCGAAGCGGGTTAGTGAATCTTCTACGAATGCAGTTGCCTACTTGTATAATGACCTTTCCCTTAGACTGGGGACTTGGACTCAATGAACAAGGCAGTAACACATATACGAAATGCAGCTTCAGCATCATGCGACTCAAAGCAAGGTTCGAGAAAAGATCGGCCATCAGTAGACAGTCAATCGGAATCGAACTCGTTTTTCTCAAGCCGCGCTTCTGCTTCTTTCGCGCAGACATGCACCTTGCTTGAAAGCATGTGCGAAAAGGAGGGTCAGTAGCCCTTCTCGTGTCGCAGAAACGTACTCATACTTACCTTCTTATGTCATTGAATAGAGAGCAAGGACCTAACTGATTCAATTAGCTCAAGCTTGTCTTGCCTTCAAGATCTGCGTGTGATGTACACTGCAAATACGGTGGCATGCCTTGATAGTAAACTTCGGCGCGGAATTGAAAAGCTACGCAGGACATGCTTAAAAATGCTACAAGCGGAACCGCGAGCCGCTCACCATCAAGTATCAGTTGTTGTAGAGGGCATCATAGACTTTTTGGAAATTGCAATGCAGGTAAGTGGTTATCGACGATGCGAATGACATGGCCACTGATCTCTATTAGTTTGACAAGATTCAAGCTAATCTCCCTGAATATGCTATTTCTGCATTGGACTCGCTCTTCGGCCTTGCGACCTCCGTTGTAAATCCGCAGAACCTTGATATGTGCGACAAGGCTTTCAGTTATTTGGCTCAAGGCTCTCGTATCATCGACTTATTCGAGAAGCACGCGGTGTCGAGTGAAACGGAGTTTGAACTGTCTCGTGCAAACTATACTAGATGTCTCTCGGGGGCATTCTTCAACATCGCTGCTACATTATACAAGGCAGAAAAGTTTGGATCTGCAATCCGATTTCTGTTGCAAGCATGCCCTATGGCTGTGAAGGCCATGAATCTTCGTAACGCGACATTTACGGATAAACCAACTGCGAAGGGCAAGGACAAAGAGACAGAGATCGACAAGGATGTGGATGCATGGAAGGTCCACGAAGAACAGCTTCATAGACGGTGGGAGCTTTTAGCAGTTTGCTACACAAAAACGGGCGACCGAAAGGTATGTGCTTATTTACTCTATACGCCACGTCAGACTGACGGACTTCGTATCTAAGCTTGCCCATGATGCCTTTGTTCGCGGTGTTTCGTGCTATCCATTCGCGGCAGCATCGTCACCAACAATAGAAGGGAGCATGAGTGATGACTACATAAATGCCGAGTCCCATAAACAGGTCTGCGCCATGATCGACAGGCTGACCTACATCGGCGCTGCTGAGATTTTTCTGGAAAAACGGGTCTCGCTCCTTCAACCACTACAGGAAGCGAATGTGTCGGACTTGATCATTAGCGCAGTGCTTATGCGCCAGATACGTAGTCTCGATGAGAGTAGATGGAAGCCACCCGTTCAAAGAGTTATCGAGCTCCTGTTAGAAGACCTCCTGTCAGTGCTTTCGAAGAAGCATCCGGTACGACGTTCCAGAGCACTTCTAATGCAACTCGAGCACTTCTATTATGATGAGGGTTCTTCTATGTTGAGAGTCGCCAGTAATGTCGCAGATGTGCAAAACCTACTCAAGGATACGGTATGTCGCCGCCATATTGTTTCAAGCCTATTCTTTAACCTAATTCTTTATGAATTATAGGCTGATCTTCAGGATGACCGCCAATTTGCATCTTTATGCCCTTATTACCTCTCCCTTGCTAAGATATGGGAAATATTCCATGCACATCGATCCGGGGAGTCATTGCTAAAGTTAAAGCAGAAGACTGCAGAGTTTTTGGAAGAAATTGAGTTACTGTCGCAAAAGACATCCGATGTTCCTCCAAGCTCGCAACCAATATCACACAACTCCAAGACCAAGAAGGCAGCTATTCCTGTGAGAAAGGGACGCCCACCTGCCACAGCTCGGAAAGCCGTGGCTGCGAAGGTGATGCGGAAAAATCCAGTGACCCCAAAACCTAGAAGAAGTGCGTTTTGTTTGTTTCCGCCAGTCATCTTACTTAGAACTTCGATAGGCTTGAATGCGCAGCCTCTGCAGCTCAAGATGTGTTCTGTCGCTGTCACGCAAGTTCCACAGGAGTATACAACTCTAATTAGGCTTTTAGGTGAGAATTCATTAAATAATGATCGTTTCCTTCTAAATTAACTTCAATCCGACAGTCATGTTGTCAGAGCTGTTAAACATTATGGGCCTAACGCTTCCCAGAATGCAAGTGATGTATGCGGGGAGATTGATAGCAGAGAAGGCGGGTGATTTTTCTAGTGACAGTGAGTTTATCTTGTCTTTTACCGCTACATGATCTAAGTATATTTCAAAGCCTATGCATATATGTGCACTTCTCTTGCATATAACCTCTTACGTATCGGAAAATACGCTCAATCAAAGGCTCTACTGAGCAATATCAGGGACTCCTGTCTCCCTGTGACCTCCAGAATTCTATTGCGTTTACGGCAAGCTGAGGTATTGGCTTTCACTGATGGATACGCTGAAAGGTGGGTCTTCCATTTACTTAACTGCAAATTCTTCTTAAGAAAAATGAACAGTGTTGCTTATTATGTAGAAGCAAATAAAATCAGTCAAGCTTTGGCTGAAGATGAGAAAGGTCTAAGTACTTTTGCAAGGGTTCGAGAAAGGGTTGCCGCACTGGAAAGAGCTGCTCTCGCAGCTGGTGTTTTCGCGACCATTCAAGATATGAAGGTATGCTGCGGATTTAATATTCACATACTTATTTCTGATCTCTTCACCAGGGCGACTTAGCTACTTCTCTCAGCTCAAATCTACAAAGACTTCGACTGTTGAACAAAGCGACAGAGTTGCTTGCTAAACTAAGCTCACCCAAGAAGCCAGAGGGGCCTTCTGAGGACGGAGATCCATTCGTTATGTCAGACCTGAAAGAGTCGTTGCCGATTATCGACGATGGAGTTAATGCTCTTCCCAATGACCCCGAACGTAAAGCCCCCCAGAGAGAAAGTAGGACAATCCTAGGCGGACAGGAGTGGAGAGTCGCAACTCTGCTGTTGGAGACAATGCATGTCTTATGTCGTCTATACTTCATTCGCGGCTCTGCGCGAGAGGCAGAGTACTTCGCAAATCAAGCCGAGGAACTCTCCAAGGCTCTTCACTCACCTGTTCATATAGTACAGGCGCTCCTCAGGAAGTCGGAGATCTATCTTTACCTCGGGCAAGTTGAAAGCTCTGAAGAAACGCTTGATGCGGCTTTCCGTCATCTTGAAGATCCGGGAGTGCTTGCGCACGTGGATGCTAGATGGATGAAGGGGAACCAGCTGCAAAGGCGAACAAAATTCTCAGAGGCAGCGGTTGAATATAAAGAAGCATGGGAAGTCATCGCAAGCGGAGATACAGCGTTCAAAGGTTTCGATAACATATCTGAGGAGTAAGTTTCTCACATTGAGGTATAACAATGACCTGACGTGTTCTTCTGTAGCGGAAGGCGATCTTCACAAAGCCCAACACAAGGGGCAGAACAATCCCAATGCTCTTTCTTACCGCTACTCCAAGCAGCTGTTTTAAGAGAAAGAGGTATGTTATCTATCATGACCATTGGCCAATAGTGTTAACTCCATACTTAGTTTGGCTCAAGCGTGACGAACTGGATGACGAGTATTCCGAGCTACTCCAGCAACTTATGTCACTTCCACAACTGCCTGATATACTGGTGAGTTGTACGGATGTGCTAAATTATGTTTCATTGAATTCCTTGCAGGCAAATGTGGACTATCTGTTGGGCAGGCTGGCTGTACACGATATACACGACCGCCTCCGGTCAGACATGTCACTTAACTCACTAGCGGAGTCAAGTAAGAGATTTCCTTTCCTTGTGTGTTCTTCTAAACTCAAGTTCGCTCAAGTCATCGCATTGCCCATGGGCATGACTCGGGAGAAGTCGGTCTTGTACTCTCCTTCCCAAGATGTTCAAGAGGCACTTGATCAAGCTGATGATCTGTTATCTGAGGGTTTAAAGAAACATGCGACACGAAATGACGTCTTGCAACTCAGAAACATGGCTGTCTCTGGTGCTTTAGTCAGCATCTATCAAGCGTCTCTAGGGAAATCGAGTACGCATGGACCATCTTTAGCTGCTCAGCTTTTGGGTAAGGCATTTTGATTCTCTGTTTTCAACGGACGAATCTGAGACGACATTTAGACATGGCTGCCTCCATAACTATTCGCCGAGAGCTGCTCGAAGCGATATCTTTCAAATCCATCTCTCTAGATCGTCAAGATGATGAAAAATGGCCAACAGAACCGTCAGTAGAGGTGCCCGTGAAAGCCAACAGTCGGTCTAAACCTTCGGTTCGAGGTCTCTTTGCTCAGCTATCCGATGATAGTGATGATGAGAGCTCGCTTGAGGATTCAACAATGCACAAATACTGGGAGTTCATTTCCAAAAAGCATAAAAAATCTTCATACGTTACTGGAGTCAACTCGACGTCTGACATTAACGGCTTGCCGAACAATTGGATGGTCATCAGTATCACGCTTACCGAGGACAAAAATGCTCTACTAATATCAAGGCAACTTCCGAACCATGAGCCGATTGTCTTCTGCATTCCACTTCGGGGACGTAGAGATGATGATGAAGAACACTTTACGTACGACGACGCTATAGCTGAGTTAAGGGATATCATACGGTCGAGTGACGAAGGAACGAAACGGGCACTTGATATTCAGACGAACGACAAAGAGGGAAAGGCTGCTTGGTGGATGGAGAGGAAACAGCTCGATGAACGTCTGAAGGAACTGGTAGGCAACATTGAGTTCTGTTGGCTAGGCGCTTTCAAGGTATGACTTCCAATCTGAAGTTTCTTGCCGATTAGATTGCTGACCGTCTCGCAGACTATCTTGAGTCAACCTATGCGTATGCCGCCAGATGCTCTCACAAGCTTCCGAAAACGTCTGGAGAAGGTCTTCGAGAGTATGTTGACTTCGTATGAGAAGAAGAGCCAAAAAGGAAACCTTAAACTCGACAACGGCCTACTGGAACTTCTCGCTACGTTGCCTCCGAGCTGCCGAGATGAAGAGCTTGAAGACATCATTTACTTCGTTCTGGATCTCTACCATTTCCATGGTCTTCCGGTCGCGTTAGCGGAAGTAGATGTTGATGTTGTCGCTGTCCATCTCCGGACGGCTCTAGAGGAGCATCACGCACGTATGCGGGGACGTGTCGTACCTGAGCCCGATGCCCATACATTCTTGGTCCTAGATAAAAGCGTTCAACCCTTCCCTTGGGAGTCGACGCCAACTCTGAGGGGTAGAAGCGTAAGTCGTGTCCCGAGCATTGCGTTCATCTCAGATCGGCTAGCACTTGCCCGATGCCAACGCAGACTCCCTCTCGAACTTGAAGAAGCTCAGACAACTAAGGTAGACCGGATTGACGTTGATCCATCGAAAGGTTATTTTGTTCTCAATCCCGGAGGAGATCTCGGGCGCACTGAAGAGCGATTCAAAGGCTGGGTCAACGACATGAAGCGTGTCGGATGGGACGGGATTATTGGCACTCCTCCGAGCGAGCAACAGATCTTAACCGCTTTATCAAGGAAAGATTTGGTTGTGTAAGTATTTCTGAACAAAGTTATGAGCTTGTGCTAAATCTAATGTGTCTCCCTTACGTTAGGTACTTCGGACATGGGGGCGCAGAACAATATGTTCGATCACATAAAATTCGGCATCTTTCACGCTGCGCTGCGACCATGCTTTGGGGATGCTCTTCGGGCGAGTTGCGGGACATGGGTGACTTCGATCGCGTTGGCACACCGAACAATTACATGATCGCTGGTTGTCCAACGCTGGTGGCGAACCTTTGGGACGTCACTGACCGTGACATCGACAAGTTTGCCCTTGCGGTGTTTGACAAAATGAACATACATCCAAAGGAGGTGGAGAAGTGGCATAAGGGCAAGAAGAGGGCCGACGAAGGGAAGGTCTCTATTGCAGCGGCTGTTGCTCAGAGTCGAGATGCATGCAAGCTAAAATATCTGACCGGAGCGGCAGTGGTCGTGTATGGCATTCCGTTCTATCTATGAACTCACTGGACAATCGATCAACGCATCTTTCAATCTAAACATTATTTACGTACACTGTGCATCTTTTAACTTATTATGCATGCCATAACCTCTGTTCAATAGCATTCTCAACGTTTCCCGCTGCATTCTGGCTATGACTTACGGTGATCTAACCATGACCGATCCACTGGCACTGGACAGTACTTTTAAGGAACTCATACTGAGCATAATAAGTAAAGTAGTCTGCCACTCAGGCTCGAGTTTACATTGTCCCTGTGGTAGTGTATGGTTGTCAGTGTCGTCAGTAAATACAAATATGTTCTGACTGTCAACTGAGATTTGTGCCAGTCGATCTAGACTGGAGCTTGCGAGTCTACAGTCGATCCCCCTTTACGTAGTCAGTGTCAAGTGAGATCCGCCTTCCCCTTCGGTGCATTTACTTCCGGTCACCTTCTCAACGCTCCCTCTTCCGCCTTCTCCCATTCGACAATATGCTTTACCCTCGTAGATTTTCAAATGACATGATATGTCTCCCGCAGAAAGGCCCGGGGAAATACATGGACGGAGAAAGCAACAGTCCAATCATGCACGAGGCGATTCGGAGTGAATTAGATAAGCGGGCGCTAAACAGCCTAGCGCGAAGGTCCAAGCATGCCCATCCTCGAGGCACTTTCGTCGTCGTTTGTTGGAGCTGAGCAGTGACTTCCTGGACATTGACCATCTCATGGACCAGGCGAGCTGCTTGCAATCATCTTTTGGATCCCAACGAAAACAACAAAGACAAGCCTAACGATATTCAACGCACAAATTCTAGGATGCCTAGTAAACGTAAGTTCCATACACCTCTTATAACTTGTGTTATCTGACGGTTTGGTTTCGGCCCTGTTAGTCCACCCACCCTCTTCAAACGCTAACGCGCAGACGGGAGCGTATCCTAACGATATTACGAATGCTACGACAATGAACGGTGGACCAGGTTCCATCACTCCTACCCGAAAAGAGCGACCTGTCATTGATACAAAGAGAAAGCAGACGTTACTCAGCTTATTGGAAGCCTTGACAGAGTTGCAGAAGGACTCGGCAAGCAATCTCTCCTCGCCTAGTGCGTGATGGATTGGTCGTATTAAAGGACGGGTGCTAACAATCCTGCAGACACTCCACCAGACCTGAAGAAGGAGAAGGAGCTGGAGGAGCGTGAGTTTGGTTCCTTTCACATCTGAGTCTTTTATTAACTTATCTCCGCTAGCTACGGAAGCTGCTGATGAACAACTACAAAAGGCTGGCGCCGAGACTTTCCATAAGTTCCAAAGGTTTGTCATTTCCCAATACAGCTGTCATTGATCGTTAGCTGAAGTAATCTGTTAAGACGCATCAGTAACATGGATCGAGAGTTGCGCAACTTTGCTAATGCAGCTCGACAGCTAGGATCATCAGTGGGAATTCTCTCATCTGCCTTTCATTTGCGTGAACGGTTGGCCTATGTACTTTTCCTCTTCCGTGAGAATGCTGCCGATCTCTTTCCGCGCAAGATCCAGAGGCAGAGTGTCGAGGCCTTCCTAGACCAAAGGACACGGACGCAGGAGTCTTCGGCGGGGAAGCGTAGGCGCCTAAAACGCAAAGCATTACCACACTCTGTTCGACCTGTCATCTTGGAAAAACCGGACGTTGAAGACTTTCCTGAGCAACTCGAAACATTCGCCAAGGATGTCACAACCTTCTTGGATCGATTGAATGAATTCCCGGAATTCGCAGATGAAGCAGTGAACTCCGCAATCATCGCCTTTGAAACGGACTTGAAGTACTGGGCGTCTTGCTTAAAGACATACGAAGGTATCAATGCTGAATTTCCTTCCAAGATATCTGTCTGATGTGCATCCAGGTCAATTCAAATACCCAGCTGTGCAACGATACCTGCACGATCTCACGTCTGAGATGGCGGATCACCTAGACACGATCACTTCGTCGTTGTCGATGTTCCTCGAAATTGGTACGTTAGTCAAAGGCGGGAAACACTACTACTTTCAATTTACATTCCCTACTAGGTATTCCAACGATTCGTTTCGCGCAAAAACACGCTGCGAACAATCTTCTCAACCTTACCACAGTGGCAACCTTTTTCTCTGCTGTCACTGCGACCACTCTCCAGTTCTCATTCGATGAGGTTGGCAACCCTCTGTCAGATGCTGTCAATTCGTTCTGGTTTCTGTCACTTGTCTTCAGCATTGCATCCGCGGTAAATAGTCTTTTGGGATTAACTTGGAAGCAGGCTATGTAGTAAGTGAGGTTTCTCAGCTATCATAACATATACTCAAGGATTTCCAGCCGTTCACCGGGACATCGTGTCCCCTGGTGGGTGCTGATGTGGATAAAGAGGACACCTTTGATCTTTCTCGTCATCTCTGTTGCCGCATTCTCAGTTGGGCTCTGTCTCTTTGCATATTCTTCGAAACAGGTAAGCCTTTGCTGATCCCTACATAATGCACTTATCTAATGTGTCCCTAAAGAGCCCTGTCACGGCTGCACTTACGACGGTGTTCACGACCTTTAGTTCTTTCGGCCTCCTCGCAGTCTCTGCCTGGTTTACATTTGAACGTTGGACATTCAATAGACATCGAGGTAAGAAGTGGCTCATGGACGTGTTGAAGGAGGTCCGTGCCGAACTGCACAGACTGCCTTTCATTCGTTGGACACATGACGTACCTGTGAGGCAGGTAAAGCGTGCATCAACGATGACAAACAAGCAGATTATGCGTGTTGGGACGGGCATCTATGTTGCGAGTAGGAGAATGAGTAATGCACTGTCGCCCCGCTCGAGGACACAGGATACAAACGTACATACGAATGGCAATGGAGAGTATGCTCAACCAGGAGGCACGTCTGCAGAACCTATATCTTCTCCTGTATCGCCAGGCATTGCATCCCCATCGGCGGACCGTATAAATGGTCAAAACGATCGTGATACACTATCCCCTCTTCCTTCATCGACATCTGCTGCCTCCTTGACCGAAGCACCTTCGATCGCCGCAACGTCAGAATCACAGAATACGTTGTCTGGAAAAGCGCGTCTACAGGGTATAGTTCGGAACCTGATACGAACAAGGGCCCTCATCGGACCGAACTCTCCGATTGCATCTGGCCCTGGGCTACAGTCGCGACAACGGACAATTTCATCCACTGTTATAGGCTCAGAAATCGGAACAAGGGAAGAACAGCTTGCTTCTACTACTCGTGTCTCACGAGTTGCAAGTCTCATCCCTACGCTGAAATGCTTACAACCGACGATGCTATTAACACCGCACACGGCTTTGGTACGACATCTGCAATTCAGCCCAAATGGTGAATATCTCGCGACTTGCAGTTGGGATCGGACGTGCTTGATCTTTAGAGTCAAGGTTTGTTCTATGAGGAAATACACGATCAGATACTAATTGACATTTAGGACTTTTCGCAACCCCACCGTGTGCTTGCCCACCCGCAGGGCTTTGTGAGCCAGGTTGCGTGGTACGTTCCTAGCGCTTAGAGGCGGGGTCCCTATGTACTGATTATTTACTCAGGTCCCCTACAGGTGATCTGCTTCTGACGAAGATGGTTCGTGGTATGAAGATATGGACAACAGATGTAAGTTGCTCCTAAATTTAAATTGTTTTCAGCAGCTCATGGCACGATAAGAGTGGTGTGTGTCGAAAGACAATCGACCGTCAATGTTCTGTGCAATCAGTGGCGTGGTTCCCGCAAGGAGAAGGTCTGTCGACACGCGTTTCGCGGTCGCCGCGGATGGTCTAACTTGTATTATATTATTTCAGCGTTCTTGTCAGTTGAAGGCAGCAATGTTACTAAACTGGTGAGCTGTCTTGCATCAGAAAGACGCTGAAATGCTGAACGAATTTAAAGGATATCAATGGCAAAGTCATCGACACATATGAATTTGATCGCATGGTTCTTCACGATGTTGCAATAACGCAAGACCAGCAGCGCATGCTATGCGTCGCAACTTTAACAGCGTCTCCCGATGGACTGAAGCCCAGTATGTCCAGAGAGGAAAAGCAGATCATTGGTAAGTCAGTGTTACCAACTGCGTTAAAGATAGCTGCTAACCCAAAACTTAGTGTACAATCTGGAGAAGAAGGAGATCGAAAAGTGCGGTTCCTTTACAGTGGGTTTAAATTGGAACTAACATTCGATACATAGCCAAGTACCTGTACTTCACGAAGTCCGTGATATAACGTTAGCAAAGGATGGCAACGTGGCTCTTGTAAGCTACGAGAACAAGGCCCCGCCTCAACTCTGGAAGTTAGAACTTCTAAAGGATCGGATTAATGAGACTGGTGATACGACAGCACGGCTTTCACTGGTGCATACGTACATGCCGAAGACTATGGTCGAGTTTGCCGGGCCAAGTTACTTCGGTGGGCATAACGATCAATTAGTCATTTGTGCTGGCAAAGGTGAGTATAGCTCAAACTATTCTTCACTGACCTTCCTGACATGATGTTTATGTAAATCAATAAGCGGGCGACATACACATCTGGGATCGTGGGTCGGCTTTCCTCTTACATTCAATAAAGGCACAAGATCTAGACGGAGACATGACGTGTATTGCTTGGAATCATGCAGCATCCCACCACGCCCCTGCGTCTCCCCATATGTTCGCGACGGGAAGCCATGACGGGGCGATCAGAATATGGACAGCACCTGCGACAGTCCCATCTCGAAATTCTTTCATCGACCTCCGTCAGTCAGGAGCTACAACGCCTCGGACATCCACGCCACCACCCACCGGTCCTCAGTTCGTGTTAGAGATTATTGATCGCACAGATAGCCCCGATGACGTACCACCGCACACACCCGGCTTTACTCCAAGTCACAGTCGAAGTAGCTCTCAAGATCGACGAAGTGGTGGCCGAACCCCATCTCCAGATCGACGACCAACTACAATAAGTTTCGCCAACGTCGCATCTAATGCCTTGGCGGTAGCAAAATCCCACTCATGAAGAAAAAAATCGTAATGCGAAAGGAAGGCATGAATCTAATGACCTGATCTATATGTTGCAGTGTATTATATTAGCTGTTTCTTTGGACTCCTTGGATGCAATTATGAGGTTAATGCCGCAGTTATGTTGTCTTATTGCTTTTGTAACGGAATTAATTAGTCGTAGATGGACTGGCGCCACTACTATCATGATAGATTGAATAAAAGCTCTTTTATGGTCCTTGGTTGTTCATGTCAACTGATCATAGCTTATCCTCTTCTTCAGCAGCAAAATGTCGTGGATTGCGTTGAATGGGGCACGAGTATATCCTAATACAAAACTAAATACTTCATTCCGATTTACGTATGAGTGGGTGTTGTTTTTGCTCGCCGGCTCTTTCGCCATTGAGAGATCTCCCTTAGCACTGCAGCGAATAAAGGTACTGCTACAGGTGCTAACAGAGGAGTGTATACGGCCAGATTATGTTCAGGTGGGAAATAAAGTAGTGCAAGCATTCCAGGGTTGAAGAATGCCCGGGATGCTAGATTGAGAGCTTGACTCGAGTATTGCAAGGCAAGTTTCGGAGATTGGCTTGCAATGGCGAACAACTATAAGATAGCGGTAAAGAGAAAGAATGTCATGAACAACTATAATTCTTCGAATTTAGTTGGATCTCTTTACCTTATCTAGGGCTTCCAACGATTCATACACGTCATCTGTGACATCCTTGTCCACTGGCATACCTTCAATCTGGTTGACGAGGTTAACGATGCTATTCAATGTATCTTTGCTTCCTTGCGCGTTCTCCAGCGTCCTCCTTCTCAAGAGCGCGTCCAGCTGCCAATCTGAGATGACATCTTTTGAAGTCAGTCCATCAGGAAGGGCGGGAACGCCTAGTAGTGCAAGAAGCTCCATCTGGAATGTTTTAAACGGCAGTCGGAGATCGTCCAGAGTTAGGTCGAAGTGTGTGTTTTCCTCTGGTGAGGTAGGAGGATTGTAGATATATATGCTTCCCCACTGAGGGACTGCGAACGCAGTGGATTTCATAGGTATGCCTGCCGTAATGTATTAGAGGTGAAAATCAGTTTGGAGTTTAACGAATACCTGAGCCTTCTAGCATACGTAAAGGACGTCTTGAAGCCGAGGGTACAAATATTACAAAATGTAGCACAGGATCGTTTGAAACGCCGGATGCTGCGTAAGTATGAGTACCGACAGATCAATCTATAAGCAGATTGAATCTCACAAAGCGTCCATTCAGCTGAGTTTACGAACACGGAGAGCTGTTCTTGAGTGAGACCGAACGCTCCATTCTCAAGGCCAACAGGCTCAAAAGCCAGTGGTGCAAAAAACTGAACCTGGCTTTCGATAGTAAAGTTGTGTAAGACAGACAGACGATCTAATGCCGGCTGAATGTAATCTATGAGATAGTGTCTTACTTCGAATCAGCAGATCGAGCAGCTAGATTGAATGCGTACTTGATATTGCAGGCCGGATGTCCCAACTCTGTGGACATTCACCTGCGGATGCGTCCTCGTTCAAGAGGCTGAAGGATAGTCTATAGCGAGGAGCAAACTGAGCAGCCTGATGAGTACGAGAAAGGCCATCATTGCCTATGAGGAGATCAAACACTGTTTTTGTAAGGGTGTTGGTGATTTCTGATGCTGAAAATCATATGAAATAAGTGGGAACTGCGTCTAGGGAACTTTACCACGTACTTGAAGGAATTGTTCCTTTCGCGATGTCTAATCTTCTACCTTCAACATGACTTTCTGCTTGTTTATAGTCAAGGTACACGTCATAACTACTCGAGGATCGAGATGCTGTCACATACTCAGGCATACATGTCATCAAATGTGTAAGAAAGTTGTGCTCACTATCGTGAAAAACTGAAACTGAATATTGGTCATCCAAATGATGCCGAAGAAGAAGGGTCTTTAGTCGTTTGTCCAAGCCGACAGCATGTAAGGATAAGGTGCTATCAAGCACAACATGTAAAGGGAAGTGTATCTGTTTTGATACTTCCTATCAGTACTCAAAATATCATAGCTACTTTGATTAACAAACCTTCTGCTCCTCAAGGGCCTTTACACGCGACTCTGGTAAAGGCAACCGTGTGATGCTTGTAGTTATCCACCACAAGGGGATACCGAGCAAAAAAACCACCCAGTAAGACAAAAGTATTCGTCTACGGGTGCTATCGCTCTGAAAGGTTACTGGTTTTAATAGGGGACTTTCTGTCAGTATATCTGATTTAGTGACCGAAGTGGACATAGGTTCAAGTTGAAGGTGAAGAATCAGCGTGGGAAAAGTGGTATAAACATGGGCAGTTTAGGTCGGAGTTTCAACCTGAAAAGTGGCTCAAGGTTTCCGACGCAACGAGACTCGTCCGAGTCCATTAACCTCCTTGCACGTTGTCCGATCTGTCTCAGAGGTAGCCTAACTGCTTAACCACTCTAGCTTCATTTCTTTGCGTATCTATCGCTGGTTAAAGGCACTTGCCTGTACTCCAATGGTCAATCTGTAATACAAGTTGCACGACAAAGAAACAACGTGACTCCTTGGCCCAACTTGCCAATTTTCCTGGGTCACTACAGATTTCATAGCTACTGCAGCTTTGATTATCATCCTAATTGAATCCTTCGCTTAATTTCAATACTAGAATAATTGCATCTCAGTACTCTGACAACTGGCTTCGCTATCATCCTCTATAAAGCATAGGCGTACTTGTTGAAACACGACTACCTGAATACTCACCACAGACTTTGGTTCAAGGATATCCTCCAACAGACATGTCTTTTCATCCTCATGCAAGTCAATTGAATATTATTTAGGTGAAGGATTGTCAATTGATCTTTTCTGCTATCTAGAGAAATGATGGAATGTTCACGCATGCCGCGATCGGCAGGCCTCATTTGGTTATAAATCGGGACCATCGCGCTTACCCCAACTCCCCTAATAACAATCCAGAAACCAACTCTGCCCATTCTTCATCGCTTCCTGCTAGTACCCGAATGGACCGCTATCCTTACTATGACTCACAGGATTATCCTCCGATATCACGTGATACCGGAGGAGAACAGTGGCCCGCGAACGGAGAACCTTCGGTTTGGTATGACAGACGATATACGTCTTCCCCTCCACCTCCCCAGTCAACACCATCTCATTATCAGACATCTAACTATACCTATATCCCGCCACCTTCATTACCTCAACCTGCTCCATCTTCAGCTTATCACAATCAATCACCTACAATTGTGTATAGAGATGATAGACGTGTATGGGAATCGCCACCGGATGACAGGACTTTTGAACCTTCTGCTGGATGGAGACATTCTCGAGAGCCATCTGCCTCTCGCATGTAAGTACCTCTTATACATATATATGTTCTAGTCATCGAATTCTAATCATCACTGCATTGATTAGTAGCAATATTTCCAGCCCTGCCCCCCATAATCTTGCTAGTGACGAAAGAAGATGGAGAACTGGACCAGAAAATTTGCATATTCGTGACTATGCTGATCAGTATCCGCCAAACTATCATTCTTACGACTACCCCCCATTATATTACGATTCACGGGTTTCATATACAGCGCCAGGTCCGCAGTATTACGATGAGCCACTTCCGCAGTCCCGTCCATCAGCTAACTACAGACCTCCTCCTCCCCGAACAAATCGACCCAGTGCTTTGGGTAATTATAAAAGACATCGTCAACCTTCTCAGGGACAATATCGCCAGTCAGACAATTCGTTTGAACATCGACGAGCTTCTTCACCCCCCAGCCATATCCTAGAACATAACCGAAGTATCTCCGCATACTCACAACCTGCTGCACGTCCTGATAGAATAACGAACCCATTGCAAGCAACTGCGGCGGACGGATCAGACTCAGAATCGACCGGTGAGGAGAGCGAAGGAAAATCCTCTCGTGCCAGTAGCCCAGCTCGCTCTTTTCGACATAACGAAGTTAATGCGCCGTCCATAAAGCCCCCCAGTTTAAGGCGTTTCTCTCCGGGTAAGATGATTTATGTGAATATTCTTCAGTCTTGTTGACTTTTTTTACGCAGTACGCCATGATTCTTCTTCGCATCATGCTGTACCGAGGAATATACGTGATTCGTCTACACCTAGTACACTCCTGATGAACTCTCCGCCTGCTCCGCCGCCTGAGACTTCGGCTGGTCGCCAAAGCGTCATGAGTGTACATAATCTGATAGCTCCGACACCTGGTTAGTTCTTCGTGCACTTTTGAAACTGAATTAATTTTTTTTCTCTCCCTTAGCCAAAGTACCCACGCCTCTATCCGTCGTTCAGAAAAGCCTGGCAGCCCCTTCAACGTCCAAAGTCGATCTACAGCCTAATTTACCAGTGTTAAACGCGCAATCGGCAGCACCTCAAGTACCTCCAGTTCCTTCCGGAGTTAGTCATGCTACGACGGATGACGAGGGCTCACAACACATTATTGACGCGAATGAATTGAAAAAGGGAATTGCCCCTGTTCCCGCTTTGTCTGCGGTTCCAATACGACAAGCTTCAACCAGCCCCGATATAGTATCGGAACCAGGCCATGACTTATTGCTAAATCGACCGGTATCAGATTTCAATGCAGAGAATGGCCTTGCTTCTTTGGATGAAGCTCCTTTAAAACAATATAAGGAGCCTCAGGAACCTATGCCTGAAGGAAAACCTGCTGAAGAGGTCACGCCTTCTGTGGCCGCGACCGTAGTCCCCACAGTGGTAAAGCGACAGCCCAGTTGGATAGATCGTCCTAAACCGGATGAAAAGATGATTTTTGATACTTTGCGCAAGGCTATCATGGCAAGACGAAACTTTTCAACACAGACAAGAGAGCAGCGTGTAAACCCCGTCCTCATGGCGAATCTTGCGATTGCTGATCCTGTCCCATCAAAGAAGAGATTTTCGCCTGGCATAGTCGTGAAAGAAGTCATGGGAAAACTCTTCGCGCCAGGTGTGGAGGAGCAGCAAGCGAATGTTCGTGCAGCGCTTGCGACGAGCTTTGCGGCACAGAACGAGCTTTTAGCAGAAAAGACGCAGAAGTTACGCGATGAGTACCTAACTCTACACAAACGATGGCTGAAGCATTGTTTGAAGTTGGATGCGATGTTTAAGGCAAGTGATATGCATGAAATTGCGTCGGTCTCCAGCCGAACCACGCGTCGCTCCGCGGCGACTCTTGGAGATGCAGTGCGTTCTGATCTAGAGATGGAGCAGATTATCGCGACTTTGGGAAACGAGGACCTTACTGATCCTAATCACCTCGCTGTAAGGAACGTCGCGACTGTTCCGGACATGATTTCTGTCGAGAAAGGCCGGCTGGAATGTCTGTTTGACGATACGAATGGCTTAGTCGATGATCCTGCATCCTTTTACGATCCGCGCAGCGGTTTCCACGATTGGACACCTGAAGAAGAAGCTATTTTCTACGACAAGTATGCAGAATACCCGAAGCAGTTTGGGATTATCGCTTCCGCTCTTCCTAACAAGACCGCGGCGCAATGCGTTTTGTACTATTACATACACAAAAAGAAGCTGGTTGACTTCCGTCAAGCGGCAAACTCTGGCTTGAATAAGAGGAAGGGGACGCGGAAGGGTAGAAAGCGCAAAGGAAATGCACTTTTAGCAGACATCGAACAGACGGATAGCCAACGGCCAGCTGGTCGTGGCAGGAGGAGAGGCGGTGGACGCGGACGAGGAGGTGGAATACAACCCGTTGAAATCGAGTCCGATCGACCCAAACGTCGCCGAACAGCTGCCATTGCCGCCGGCCCAAAGATTGTTATGGCCAAGGAAATGGAAATGGAGGATAGTGCATCTGTGGTAAGTAGGACTATCGGATCTTGCATCTATATCACCTGAACAATAACCATAGACTATTGAACAGGATACAGACCAACCGCGAGATGCTTCGACTGCTCCCAAGAAGCCTGGTCGTAAGGGACGCAAGAGTAAGAACGCAACTGATAGCCCTGCGGAGGCTAGTCCTGCCCCAGGAGAGCCTAAGTTCATCGATGCAAATGAAACACTTGGTCGGCGCAGAGTGACGACAGCTTCGAGCCATTGGTCTGAAGCAGACATAGGTGATTATTCTTTTTAATCATAGCACTAACTGCTAACCTTGAATCCAGATGATTTCCTTCAGCTACTTACTCGTCACGGGAAGGATTTTAAGAGAATTTCAGCATCATTGCCGAGCAAGGTTCGTATAAAACCTTTGAACAAGATCTGTCATTTCTGACGACTCATAACTTCAGACTGTGGCACAAGTTAGCAACTATTATAAGAATCACAAAAAGGAGTTAGGTCTTGAAAAGATTGCTCAGGCCGCCCAGACCCGATCGTCGTCCGCAGACACCGAATCAAGGGATGCAGGAAACTCTCACCAATTTGTGGAAGTAACTCGTGCGGAAGCCTCGCAATCCCAAACGCCAACAGAGGAATCCCAAGTGGATTTAGCTTCAAAGGATAAGGTATGTGTTCTCTTATTTGTTGTCGAAAGCCATCTCATCTAGTAGATTTCCCAGGCGCCTGCTCCGGAGCGTACTTGGTCGGGTGAGGAGTACACCTTTCCTTCCCATCCACAAGCAATGAGAATGCTTCAGCCTGCGCACAATCAACAGTCCTATATTCTTCAGCCCGGGGTATTCCATGCGCCAAACGCAGGTAATCGGGGAATGATTCTGCATGCACACTCTCCTATTCCATTCGCTGTGCCAATGGTGATGGCAGCCGGGCGTCCAGCCCCAATTGGGTCACCCGTGCCGCACTTACCATCAATTCGTCCTTCTTCGCGACAGGCTGAAACAGATCCCCAAGCAGTCCAAGGTCAACAAGCAGATGCGAGATATTCGTCATTTCGAACTCATCTTCCCCCTGGTAGTGTGTTCATCAACGACAAGAGAATGCCTATCCCCATCCAACCGGCTCCTGGGCACGGATTGGCGCTTCGGCCAGATGGCTATTCCTATTTTCCTATGCATCCCGGTGCAGCAGCAATTCATTATGGCCCTATACCTAGCCCAGACCAAACAGCTCATACGCGCGTAACCTCGGCAAATATGCAGCAGCAGCGCATGCTTCCCGTTGATACTTCCAGACCTTTGCAGTCTTCTACCTCCGGGCGTGATCCGAACAACGCAGATGTCCCTCATCCTCCATCTGGGCCCTGCCACGTGAAGCAACATACAAAATGACAAACATATTGATACGCTCAATGCGAGCTAAATATTCATTATACTAATTCCATAGTATTGCTTGTCATGCGTGTATAACGTCTCCTGTCAAATCATTCACATGAAAGCAATAGTCAATTAACTTCTTGGTGGAAGATCCAACGGTATGATTTTTATCCTTATTTAGTGTAAGATATACAGTTCACATTTACCTATCTTATTTTATACATCTTTTGAAAATACCAAGACAAATGAAGCGCAGGCACGACAGAATCCCATAATACATGATTTGAAATAGGAAGCAAATATACTTTAAAACCAATCGTCATTCTGTTGTGCTGCATAAGAATTGACGAAATGACCAAATCCTGCGAGGTACATTTCCTTTTCAATGTCTTCCGGACCACTGGAATCCATTTCGTCCTCGTCGAACCCGTGGTATTCGTCGTTATCACTTCCGAGCCATCTCTCAGCCTCGTCCTGATCCCCGCCGCAGAATGCGAGAGCGTAGTCGCGGCGAATCTTAGTTTCTCTGCGGACCTCTATCAGATCCTTCAATTTTGGAAGGATCTTCTGCCACCCTGTGAGTAGTTGACGTTGGGACAATATATATATGAGCTATAATAATCGCCCAGATAAATTTACTCTCACTCGTAGATGTTAAAGGCCTGTAATCCTTCACGAGTGCATCCCAATTACACTTTTCTTCCCAGTTGTCACTCTCATAGTCTAAGTCTACGCCACTGTAGTTGAGATCCTTCAACCTTTGCATTATCCTTTTAAATCCGTGAGCCCTAACTTCAAGAACCACAAAATGTGATCAATACTCACTCGTCTCGAACAGTCATTTCCTCTCTCTTGCACCACGACTTGACCGCCTTGACATGCTAACAAAAGTCCGTAAGATTGCGCCGAGATAAAAGATACTACACAGACTCACTTCCTGAACGGCTTTAACGTATTCCTTCCTTGCTTTGATGAACTGTTCCCTTTTCTGGGACCCTGAGGGATACGACAAGTACTCATCCACAACTGCGCGAAAGGCGTCCGAATCATAACAGCGGTATTCGGCAATGTCCTCATCCTCATCTAAGTCAGGTTTCGTGTCTGGAAACCCGTCCTTAACTACGTAGCCCTTCATTCAGTCGAAGGTCAACGGATTGATACCAGAACATACCTATTTTACTTTTTGGGAAGAGTTCTTTCAAAGGCAAATTAATATACTGCCTCACTTCATCGTAATGATCGTCAATTAACTTGTCAATAGCATGAGATCTATGACAAATTTGTCGTCAGTAAATAGATTATGAATTGAGAACAATAGCATGAGCTTACTTGTCATAATAGCAGTCTTCGCAGAGGCGAAGCTTCTGCTCCAAAACTCTATAGTCCCCCTTTCCTTCGCAGAGCTGGTATCGAGGAAAGAGGCGGTAAGACAGGTGAAGGACACATTTATATTGAAGGAATTGAAGTAAATGGGTTTCACTCACGAAGCAGGTTTCGCCAAAAAGAATCTTAGCGAACAACGGCTCATTCAGATCATCTGGGCCATCCGGTATACCCATGTGTCGTCGCGCCGCACGCCAGATGGAACTGGAAGAGCTCGACATGAGCGTGGCTCTTAAAGCACTAGAAGTCCGTGCCAAGTTGAGTAGATCCGCGGTGCTCAACCCTGAAGCAAGTACAACAAGAACATCGAAAGGTATGCTTTCGAGCTTGCTTGGGGTAGCATGACTGGGTTTTGGGTCCTCCACAGGCTGTCGACTGTCATCGGATTCTGTAACAAGGCAATAAGAAAAATGTCCCGCATTAGAAAAGTACTGGTACCCTAACCTTTAGTGCCTTCCAGAGTGTCCTTGGAAACGTTTTCGGCCTGCTCTTTCCGCTGCCTTTTGACTGACGCCTCGTCGTCTTCCGGTACGGGTCGCTTAGACTTGATAGCAATTCGTAAGCTCGTAGAACACCAACTCCTAATAACCACAAATATAATCACCATTATAACACTCTTAGTTCCTGGATGAAGGGAGGAGCGGTGGTCCAGCAGTGTTATAGGGGGAGGGGGCAACGACTCGATGGTGGGCCTGTCTGGGGTTCGATAGACCACAGCGTCCTGATATATCATTTACTATAAGATATTTGTGATTATTTGCATGTAAGCAACAGATGGAGGATGACTCTGCCGGTATGTTCTCGGAGTCTATGGACTGTCTGAGAACAAACTCGCAACAGATAGAGGGGTTCAAGGACTTATCCGAGACACGGAAGAGCACGAGATACAGAGATGCGGCGCTTTCAAATACTAGTAGAGAGATAAGATAGTCCGACGGAGATAAGATAAGCCAGAGCGTTCATGGACTGCAGTGCAAAGCGATTTAATAGGTTTATCACATAGAGCAATAGTAAGTGTTCCACTCTCTGACAGAATATTGTGTTGAAGAACAGTTTGGCAATGGGTCCCCGTGTACTTAGTACTTAGCACTGGCCCAGGGTCAGGCCGCATTTGGGTACTACGAGGAATTGAAACGCTAAATTCCATGAAAGCAGCCGCTGATTATCAGAGTGTTGTGCCCAGACCTAGTCACAGCCCGCACCATGAGTAGAAAGTGGTAGCTTCAGTCGACG
The DNA here is from genome assembly GCA_910574455.1 of Trichaptum fuscoviolaceum. Classification (NCBI taxonomy): domain Eukaryota; kingdom Fungi; phylum Basidiomycota; class Agaricomycetes; order Hymenochaetales; family Trichaptaceae; genus Trichaptum; species Trichaptum fuscoviolaceum. The sequence goes on along the minus strand of CAJSYZ010000010.1, from coordinate 1,153,539 downwards.
TGCCAGTGATGTCCTCCAAATTTGCCCGAGATTTGGGGTTCCCACGCACTAAAAATAGAAGAAAATAAAATAGAAAACCATTCATACAACTTGAAGCGCCCCAAAGTCCCAGAGTAGTGTATCACATACTCAATAACCTATCTTCAATCCTGGCGAGAACATGAGCTGCAAGTCCATGGCTTGAAAGCCAGACGCAGACTCTTAATCACAGGGATTTCGAGCACTCATGCCTGTACCACTCATCGACAGCGTCGGCAAGCTATGTAGTATATGATTTATAAAGACTCACCTTATAGGCGTTGGCAACACATTGCTTCCTTGCTTTGACAAACCCGGAGTCCGATGGGTAAAATCGGGCTTTGTCCCAGACTTTTGACCTTGAGCATTGCTCAACTTGAGTGCGGATGTATAAGCAGACGGGTATGCGTAAACTGAGACCTATGGCATCTCGGGATATATATCAAAGCTCGCAGATAGTGTTGAACATACAAATACATGGACCTTGACGGGCATAAAAGCAAGACAATTGAAGGAAATACGGTCTAGTGCTTAACGCCGACCCTCAACCATGATTATATGGTATCCGAATGTGGTCTTGACCAATGGCGAAAGGACAGGCTTGTTCACTGTCGAAGGCTGTAGAGCAAACGCTGCTTCTTGAAATGGGCCCTGTCAGATACATAGTTCAATCTATTCTGAAGGCAGGTCAAGATGAATGCGACTCACGACCATGGACCCTCTAATCATCCATCCCAGGCTTCCTCCAGCTAATGCGACGCAACGCATAAGTAGAAAGTGGCTAATCGATGACACATAACTCGTTGTTACCTTTGGCTTTGTCTTCGGAGTACTCTTGAGCAACTTTATCAAACGACTGTCCAGACTGTAACACGGGCGGCGCGTCGTATTGTGAATTGTGAACGATCGCCTGTCTCAAAAGTACAGATATCTGACCTGGATTTTTTCGAGAGCCTCCATTGCTTTCGAGTGTTTCTCACATAGAATATGGCGCACATTGACTGCAGTAGCAGGCTTTAGGCTCCCAGCTGCCTAATGAATTAATGAAATGCAATAAACGATATCGATGAACTCAGCATCTGTTGTAATCGATACATGTTGACCAACGATATTCTACCTTTGATTCCTTCTCGTCTCCACCGCCTCCTTTCTTCGCTCCCGAGGACTTCTTGTCTCCCCCTTTCTTTGCCATTTTTGAAAGCCAGAAATCGAGTTTGCGAAGACAAGAAAGGAGTTCGATAAACTGTCAAGTCAAGTCAAGTCAAGTCAACGTGAAGAAGCGGTTCCGCCGGTCGACGAGTCGGCGGATATTGTTACATAATTCAAAAGTCAGAACGAATCCCACTTCTCGAGTTTGTTGAGCACAACCTCGACCATCATGTCGGACAAAATCACAAGAATCGCAATTGTAGATTCTAACAGGTGTAAACCAAAGCGATGTGCGCAAGAATGCAAAAAAGTTCGTTGTAGCTCTACTTTCAGGATTCAATGCGCTCGACAACTGATGACATATTTTGTATGCAGTCTTGTCCGGTGGTAAAAATGGGTAAGAATTCTTGACGTCCTTCCGTATAATCTTGCTCTCAACGTTCATGTAGGGAAGTTGTGCATTGAGGTGAAGCCGAGCGACAAAATTGCGTTCATTTCAGAATTCCTGTGTATAGGATGCGGTATATGTGTTAAGAAGTGCGCTTCATTCACTATATGCATGTAACACATTAACGCGTACATTCCTAGATGCCCCTTCGAAGCGATCGCCATCATCAACTTACCAACGGACTTAGAATCTCAAGTTACGCATCGTTACACAGCAAATGCCTTCAAACTTCATCGTCTACCAACGCCGCGTCCTGGTCAGGTGTTAGGGCTTGTGGGTACGAACGGTATCGGGAAGAGCACCGCTCTTAAGATCTTAGCTGGAAAGCTGAAGCCAAACCTTGGCCGATACGATGTGAGCGAGAGTCTGTGTATTGATGTTGGTCGATCCTAATCTATTCTCTAGGATCCGCCGGACTGGCAGGAGATCTTAAAATATTTCCGTGGTTCCGAGCTCCAAAACTACTTCACCAAAGTGCTCGAAGACAACCTAAAGGCACTCATCAAGCCGCAATATGTCGACCACATCCCTCGGGCGATCAAGGGTAGCCTTACTGTCTCACAGATGCTGGATTCCAAGCTAGAATTAGACAACAAGCAGAAAATGTGCGATGAGCTAGAACTGAACGAAGTGCTGGAGCGGCAGGTGGGACAATTGTCTGGAGGAGAGTTACAGCGGTTCGCTATTGCAATGTCGTGTATTCAGAAGGCCGATGTGTGAGTAGCCTTACGTTTCTGTCTATAATCTTTCCTGATCGGCTTGCAGATATATGTTCGACGAGCCGTCAAGTTACCTCGATGTCAAGCAGCGCTTAAGGGCCGCAGAAGTCATCCGATCGTTATTGCGTCCTGACTGCTATGTTATCGCTGTCGAGCACGATTTATCGGTACTCGACTACCTTTCGGACTTTGTGTGCTGTTTATACGGTAAACCATCGATGTACGGTGTAGTGACTATGCCCTACTCTGTCCGTGAAGGTGGGTGGTCGTGATTGAAAATGGCTTTGCAGTCTCTCACTCTTCCTTAGGTATCAATATCTTCCTTGATGGCTTCATCCCGACCGAGAACTTGCGATTCCGTGAAGACTCTCTATCGTTCAAGATGGTCGAGAACGCCGAGGAGCTCATACTCGACAAAACACGGCAATACACGTATCCAGCAATGACAAAGACACTTGGGTCGTTCAAGCTGACCGTTGAAGCGGGCTCATTCACGGACTCTGAAATCATCGTCATGTTGGGCGAGAATGGGATGGGAAAGACAACATTCGTGAAGCTGCTCGCGGGTGATACGCCGGACGTCGAGACCGATAAGCAGGCCTTCGCTGTCTCTCTCAAGCCTCAGACAATCTCCCCCAAGTTCCCTGGCACTGTCCGCATGCTGCTCCTGAAGCAGATCAAGCAGGCCTTCATGCACCCGCAGTTCCAAACGGATGTCCTGAAGCCAATGAGTCTGGAAAATATCATGGACCAGGAGGTGAAGACCCTTTCGGGAGGAGAGCTCCAACGAGTTGCCATCTGCCTTGCTCTCGGCAAGCCTAATGTGTCTGTGTTCCTCATCGACGAACCAAGCTCGTAAGAAGCGCCTCCTTCGTTCATTTGCACTTTCAAATGTACTCATCTTTCTTGCTTAGCTTCCTGGACTCCGAACAGCGTATCATCGCAAGCAAGGTCATGAAACGCTTCATTTTACACGCGAAGAAAACTGCATTTATCATCGAGCACGACTTCATCATGGCGACATACCTCGCTGACCGAGTCATCGTGTTCGAAGGCAAGCCTGCTCTTTCTGCGACAGCGACACCCCCACAGTCGTTGTTGACGGGGATGAACAAATTCCTTGCTTCGCTCGAGATCACCTTCCGCAGAGACCCGACCAACTTCCGCCCGAGAGTGAATAAGATGCATAGTGTGAAGGACAGGGAGCAGAAGTGTAAGTTGGGCCAATTTCCGTGACTAAGGACTGCTCTAACGTCCGTCCCTTCATCAGCGGCCGGAAATTACTTCTTCCTCGAGGAGTGATAAGTCACGCGCTTCGAATGCTGTCCCGTTGTTTACTGAGCAGCACGAGTTACTTTAGGGGTATGCTCGGTTGCGCGCAGAGTGGGTGGAAGACTATTTAACGCAAGTTTAGCGCAGTGAAAGATACGTGACGCCGGTTTTGTTGTACGACTGATGATGAAAAGGAAGACAATCGAGTCATAGTAGTGTAATAGACCTGTGATGAATAGAGGAACATATGTTTCTGAAGATGAATGTGGGGACAAACAATTATAAGATGTCATTCTGAATGAAAATACAGCATTGCTATCAGTACATGAAATCATTGGATGAATACCGGAAGAGCGAAGAGGTTAAAGGGAATCAGAACATGCTTGAGAATCGTGGATCGTGTGTTAGCTCGATACACTCGTCCACGATGCTCATGTCTAATTGTCTGGCTAAGTTTTCGCAGTCCTTTGAGCACTTGCGCTAATGAGCTCACCTAAGTCGGATCCCATGTTCACACAAGCCTGCATTTTAATGACATTCGCATCTTCTACTGTCCCAATTACCTCAACGAAGGTATCTTGCAGTTGGTCTGCCTAACGTCCCCCAGATCACCCGTTAATGCATAACCTTTAGACTATAAAATGTCTATTGCATACCACAGGCATTTTGATCTCAACTTGACCCTGATCACTTGCGCGCACTATAGCGGACATGCCCTTTACCTATAGAAGCACAAATTATCCGACGTAAGCTCAAAGTCGTGAAGAGGGACGAATAAAGTGATCAACATACGCGTTCCACTTTACAGACTAAGCGAACTGTTTGCCCGACGAAATTCCCCATACGGGCTGAATTAACTCGTGGTGATACGTCCATTATAGACAAAGGAGTAGGCCCGTTGAGAAGCCTTTGGAAAGGTTCAAATTTTAGCGAGAGAGGTAGTGGAGATGGTGGTTAGAGGACAAGACGCGACTCAGCTTGATGGCTGAGGACTGTGCCCGCGACTCGCTGCCGCAGCCTGAGTGCGACGCGTCGTGCTAAATTTAGCACTGACCGGTAAAGACTGTACATATTTCTCCGTGCCAGGTCACTCCTCTACTTCTTACCCACAACAACTTATCTCATGCCTGCGCAGATTGCTCCCCCATCTCACACCAGCGGACCGTGCTCGACTACGATGTCCGCAGGAACGCATAACTTTATATATTGCGATGCCTTAGCTCGTCACTGCGAAGATCATGTGGATCTTTTGGAATTCTTGAGCAACTTCGATGCTCAAGCGAGCCTGAGCTTCTCCGTGGACTGATGCGCTCAAAGCTTGTCATTAGGTCGCCTAAAACTGCCCGTTTCATCTGTTTCTGCGACTCGGCATTATATATGTTCGATCGGTTCGCTTGCAAGTTTTCAGAGACCAGCTCTTGACGACTGATCAGCTATGCCTCCTTTACGAGTCTTTGGGATCTTGCCTTTGGTGATCTTGTCTGTTCGTGCTGCAGGTACTTCAGCTTTCAGCTCTGGCTCTACAATATCAGCAACGCATTCTCAATCACCAAGTTTTACACCAACGACTATCGCTTCGGCACCAGCGTCTACAGTGACCTCTGCAGTGACGCCTGGGCAAAGTGCATCGTTTCCGCCTATTGGATCCATTCCGGAATGCTTCACAGACGAATGTTTGGAGCAACTTTGGGACCTTGTAACAGTTTCCTAATACTGTCACACCCGTTGAGCTGACGTTTATTCTACACATAAGGTTGGACCAGTTGAATCGCCCTCTATCACGACAACAGTGGTACCGGAAACGCCGATCATACTTCCTTCGCCACCTCCTGCACTCTATCCCAGCTGGTTCGCGCCCCAGCCGACAGCGATATTTCCTAATCTGAAATTCCCGAAAGGATTCAAATTTGGCGTTGCAACGGCTGCGTACCAAGTAGAAGGAGCAGCCAAGAGTGAAGGCAAAGGACCTACGGGCTGGGATTGGGGACCAAGACATCCAGGTAGATACCCAATAGTCCAGCGACGAATTAGTAGCGCTCATATACGGTTCTTTCCTACAAGGCGTCGTAGCAGACGGAACGAATGGTAAACCTTACAACACAATTTTATCCGCATTCTAAGTTATAATGTATGATCCACGATTTGTTCAGGTGATATCACCGACCTGCAGTACTTCTTATACAAAGAAGACACGGCCCGCGTCGCCGCGCTGGGTGTGACTGATCATTCCTTCTCGTAAGTGGAGCTCGTCTTTTCTTCTCTTCGCGGCGGTTCCGATGGCGAAAAACGTTTTAACGGTTATGCTTGTCTTCTTGCCTTCGCGAAGCATCTCCTGGGCCCGAATCTTTCCATTCGGGACGAAGGGCTCTCCGCTTAATCAGGCAGGCTTGGATCATTATTCTGACAGTAAGTCCTTCACCCGTCCTGTGAGCTGATTAAATTAATACGATTTATCAAGTGATTGACTATTCGAATTCGCTTGGCGTTAACCCGGTTGTAACTTTGTGTGAGCTTCCTTCCCTTTCTCTGTCTGTGATTAGCGAAAACACTTATCATTTCACTCGTAGTCCATTGGGACGTTCCCCTCGCACTATCAGCTTATTACGGAGGTTTCACCTCGCCAAAAATAGTTGACGACTTTATCAAGTCAGTACCAGACATTCAGTCCCTTTTCGATCACTTACAATGATCGTATGTTAGCTACGCTACGACAGTCTTCAAAGCTTTCAACGGTAGGGTCAAGACATGGTATACGTTCAACGAGCCACACGTTTATTGTGGCCAATTACAACTCTACCCTTTCAGTGCGTCGCACCTTCAACTTTCGTACCACATGCATTGCTGAAGCTCATCTCCTTTGATTAACAGACTCTACACTGGCACCTGGTGTTAACTCCAGCTCTGCTTTCTTCCAATGTGCTTACAACTTAAGTATGTCCTCTCCCTTCGTTCTACATTAGGTTTTGACAATGTATGACTACTGCGTTAACAGTAAAGGCTCATGCCGGTGCTGTCAAAGCTTTCCGCTCCATGAATATCTCCGGAGAAATCGCATATAAGAATGACGGATATGTGTACGTTTTGTATGACAAACGTTATAGTGCATTCTTCTTACCGAGTAATAGATGTCAACCTTGGCGAGCGAACTCGACCGAGGACGCTGAGGCAACTGAACGGTGCACTCAGTTCGGGATTGGCATGTTCTCGGAACCGGTCTACGGTTCCGGCGATTGGTCGGAGCTCGTGAAACAAACCGTACCAGAGTCATTCTTGCCTCGCCTCACGAAGGAAGAGCAGGAAGACATCAAAGGTTTGGCAGTTCCGTAATCGAGTGTAATCACTGGTTGACTAATGATGTTTGAATATCTGTAGGCTCTGCGGACTTTTATGCCATTGACGCATATACGAAGTAAGTCTACCTCGTAAATCGAAGACTAAGATGAATATGACTGAAGCCATTGAAGCCTGTGGGCAGCTGCGCCTCCAGAGGGTCTCGCAAATTGCTTGGCAAATATGGAGGATGTTAACTGGCCAGCATGCTCGATCACGCAAGAATTTGATTCCAATGCTGGCTGGCCGGCCGGGATCGCAGCTGATCCAGGATCAGATTGGCTTATGGCGAGGCCTGATGGACTCCGATGGGCGTTGAAGGCTATCCAGCAGCGGTGGCCCACGAAGAAGATTGTGAGATATGTTCTGCCATATCTACCTTAAATACTGGCTTGCTGACTTATTTTGTGCGAAATCATAGTACATCTCTGAATATGGCTTTACTCAGCCCGAGGAGGGACTGAGGACAGATTTATTCCGCGTATTAGATGACTCCGACAGGACAAGTGCGTGGGCAATCGTTTTTTCATGACCCGATGTGTGACACATCATCCACAGACTATTTTATGACCTATCTCGGCGAGGCACTCTTGTCAATCCACGAAGATGGTATTCCTCTTGCGGGTGCCTTCTCATGGGGTAAGATCTACCGAACTACGTGTTAATCTTCTTCTGATCAGCGATCTACTTGGAATGCACGATATAGCGATGGTCGACAATGCTGAATGGGCCGCTGGTCTGACAACGAGGTCAGTGACCTTTAGCACTGCTGCACAGGCTGCCATCTGCCCGGATCATCTGACGGCTTCCATATACACAGGTTTGGCATCCAGTATGTAAACTACACAACCCAGGAGAGGTCGTACAAGCGGTCGGCGATTGCCCTGTGTGAGTCTTATCGCTAGATATGAAAGATTGTGACCAAGATACTCATTTGGAGTCAATCTGTGCATGACAGCTCAATTCTTCAAAGCACATCTCCAGTGAACTCCGAGAAAGATAATGATCTCCGAGGTGTATATGGATAGTGATTATCATAAGGTGGTTTTGAGTAGGATTGAATAAAATATCTTGAAATATACATATAGGGGCTAGGGCCTTCTAGAATCGGTGTGACTTGCTTAGGGTTTGGATTACATAGCATTTGAACGAGGCTGTGGCACGCAAATGCACAAATAGGGAAGGGAGTCCTTGTTGCATCTTGCCCTACGACGTCCATCATCTACCCGCCTTTACGACTCTTCCCTTTGTAACCTTTGTAAGTGCCTTCATCGTCAACAATCTTGTCGAAGACGATGTTAACGTACCCGCGATTTGTGTCTGATCACCTTTATGTGCTCTCTGATGTCCCCGATCATGCGCTATCTCATGCTTTGTCTCAACGCATATGAACTGCACATCATCATGCACATGACACCACAGTCACCTCTTCAGCCTCCTTTCTTTCATCCTCTTAGCTTCAAATGTCTCTCAAGCGCATCACCAAGGTATGTGCCTTCTGCTTGTCGAAGACGTCGTTGCGATCGTACGAGTCGGACGGCGCCACACGTTATTGGTAATTAAAGACAGACGCTCATGCATAGATATTTTAGGAATTGCTCGACCTTGGTCGTGACCCTCCCTCATCATGCAGCGCAGGTCCAGTAAACAGCGATAAAGATTCTAAGCAAGATCTCTACAATTGGCAAGCGACGATCATGGGTCCTGCCGACTCACCATACGCTGGTGGTGTCTTCTTCCTCAGCATTGTCTTCCCCACCGATTATCCTTTCAAGCCACCCAAAGTTCAGTTCACAACGAAGATATACCACCCCAACATCAATGCAAATGGGTCGATTTGTTTGGATATCTTGAGGGATCAATGGTCACCCGCGCTCACTATCTCGAAAGGTACGCATATGCCATCGAAGTAGCGTCTCGAGCCCTCGTGACTTGACTGCACATGGCACGTTTATCTGCGGTGTGCGAAGCATGTCAGAGGAATAGCACTCCCTTGTTAATGCTCAGAATGTGTCGTGGGCAATGGGCAGAGGAGACTGCGAGATCTTTGATGTTGATCTTTGATGTGATTGTATGCACTAACACTATTTTGTTTAGTGCTCCTCTCGATTTGTTCTATGCTCACGGACCCGAACCCGGATGATCCTTTGGTCCCTGACATTGCTCATGTCTACAAGACTGATAGGCAGCGGTATGAGGCGACGGCTAGAGAGTGGACAAGGAAGTGAGTACTCCGCTATAACGTCTATCTTGCTGTTGTGATTACTGACCTATCGATAGGTACGCAATGTAATAGGATCGCTGATTAGCTTTTTTGTTCGTGTATTGCTATAGTCTGGCAAATGTACTTTCACTCGTCGCCTGCGTTCATTGCATCTTTCCTTTGTCTTGTTGCAATAAATCAAGTCGTATTATGTCAGAACGGAGTGTTTTGAGTTTATCAAGAAACGTCGTAGATGGTTGTTTGTGTTGCATTAACACTCAAAACATCTTCAATTCTTCCCCCTTTATAGATCCTAGTGCTACCTTTCCGTGGCTGGAAAAGCTGATTCTACCCACTGAACATGGTGTTCGCATACATATATTCATAAATCATCATCTACGTATGACTGATACATTTCATCATGACGAAGGGTATGTAGAATATTCGACATGGTCTTATATTTCTGTTAAAAATCTACTCTACCGACATACATATAAAGTCTGCCTCAGCCGTGCCTGCCTCGCGAAAAACAAGGTGAGAATGAGCTGATCCGCTTCTTCATATGAGGCCGCCGAAATCTCGGCGGCTTGAGTACAAAATATATGTACATTATTCAGTAAGTTTGCGAGTCTCAAGAACTCTAATATATTCTTTCCCTCCCTCCAAACTCGCCCATTGCTGTGAGTTGCCATTGGACGAGCAACGTTGTAAAAATGGCGAAGAAAGCCGTTGGCTCGAAGAACTCTCACAATAGGACTGCATCAAGCTCGTCGAGGGCGACTGGTCCTGGGGCAGGAGGTGCAAAAGCTAATAGTACATCGTCAGCAGCATCAGCAGCGCCAGCGACTCCCGCACCTCGGGCAACAGCGGCGGTGCCGTCGTTCAGCAGCAGACCGCAGTTGTACATCTCGCTGATCTTCCTTCTCTGGCCTCTGGTCCAATCGCTCTGGACACCTGAGGCGCCGAAAAGGCCGTTTTCACTCCTCCGGGACCCCACGACGAACTTGCCTCTCACTGACGAGCTCATCGAGCCGAAGATCTTGCTTGTCACCGCCCACCCGGATGACGAAGTCCTGGTCGCGCCGACGGTGCTGAGCTTGCTCGATGAGGAGCATAGCAAGACTGCGACGCTCTATGCCTTAACGCTGAGTACGGGGGATTTCAATGGTGGCAAGGAACTAGGCGAGAAGAGGACGGAGGAATGGAAGGAGAGTTGGGATGTGTTGGGTTTGAGTGAGGACCGGAGATTTATTCTGGACGTTCCGTAAGTCAGCTCGAACGACCATGTATAGGTTCTATATCTAAAGTTCATCCACAGGAAACTGAAAGATAGTAACACAACTTGGGATGCGGGCGTCATATCCGACCAGATCTCATCTTTCGTGCTCAAATACGAAATTGACACCGTAAGCCATCTGCTTGTGCTCGAACATACAGCCCAGTGATTTTGACACCCTACCGCACAGATTCTAACATTCGACGAAGAAGGCATCACTGGACACCCGAACCACATCTCGCTGCCCGCGGGTGTCAAATCGCTCCTTGCCTCCCCGTCTTTCGCTGCAGAACTCTCCAAAGCCCCCAACCGCATCACTCCGCGCCTCTTCACGCTCAAAACGCATTCGCTTTTGCGGCACTATGGTCCGCTGACGCCCATCATCGAGCACCTTGTGCTCGGGGCGCGCTCGCTCACGCTTGATTCTGAGAAGGTGAAGCAGCCTGGGTTTGTGCTACCGACGGTTTTCTTGAGCGACGTGAAGCGGTATGGGACAACGTGGAAGGCATTGTTAGCTCACCGGTCTCAGGTGGGACCGAAAGAGTTCCTGTTGGCGGCGTGGGCGAGGTACTTGTGGATCAATGAGTGGGTGCCGGCGTAAAGACGGTCCTGCTGTCGGACGTCTCCTTCTATGCATTTTTGTCTTCCGGAGGTGGAAACGGCATTCATATGTTTCGTTATGGACTCTAAGCACGGGCTTCGAGGTCGGGTTGTTTCTGGCCAAAGTTTGCGAGTATGAAAAGTTAACATATACTTACTTCAGGTTATTGATTTACAGTAGTTTCCCGTTGTCACACTGTTCGCATGCAAGCACAATCTTAGTCGTCGTATTCCTCGGACGGTTATACTACGGTTGCAATGCGTGCCCTTGTCTTTGGGTTTCAAGTACACCAATTTGAGAAGAGCGAGCCGTGTTGCTTCGTACAACAAAGGCTTCGTAACAACACACAAGGTATCGAAAAAAGAAGTCCAAAGCGTACGCATCTGATACATAGAAGAGTTCGCAGAATCGAAGGATTACTGAACACTTCTGTTTAACTGTGGATGACTGTGGTTCTTATAGGCTACTCAATGCTTTACTCCTTTGGATGAGACGCAGTGGTGCAAGTGAAATTCTGCAGGCGTGTAGTCGTGTATCCTTAGTCTCTTCGCTTCACTATACATGATGAATGAAAGCCATTTTGGCATGCTTTGAGACTTCACGCAGCATTTTTTCGCTTCAACTCGAGTACAATGATTCATTCGTTCTTACTACGAGGGGAGACGAAGAAAACGGCTCCTGACATGAAAAAAAAATTGAGTCTCAACGATTCATACTAAAAGTAATGAATAGACGTCATATATTGCTTGTAACCTCTCCCAATATGCTTCACGTCCGGATGCAAAAGCAGAAGGTGAGTAAGCGCTTCACGATCTTCTTAAAATGAAAATGCCAAGAGGATTGCCCGCAGGTCTTCTTGGAAGTCCGAATACTGTCGTTGTGATACAATCATCCGATCTGGATCCCGAGCCCATCCATCCCGTCTATCATGACTACCAGAACTGGCGAGCACTACTGCAGCAGACGAAAGGCATTTTCATCGAGCTAAGGAGTTAAGCACGGAAGCATGGGGAAGCCTAGGCGCTGAGAATTTGCAATACATATTTCCTAGAGCGTTGGATAGTTGAAGCAGTTAAGCACATAGACATTGGAAGGCTGCCATGGATGTCCTGAGATTTGAGTTGCGCTTGGCAGGAGTCTGGGCCGCGGTGATGGCGGTGGAATGCCATTGGATATGCTTCTTCTCGGGAGTCGTGAGCTGAGTGGTATCCATCGGAGGTGCCAAGCAAAGAAGGGGGACAGAAAGGAAATCGTTTGTTTAGCCTATCCGACAGTTTCCTGACGATGGTGCAAGTGCACCCGGGCTCACCGAGTCACGGCTTTGGCGAGAGAGGGAGAGACTCCCAGCTTAACCAAACGAGATGCACGAGGATCCATTAGCTGAGCGCTTCATTCAGGGACAAAAGACCTTCTGGACGAGAAGACGAGGAATTGCAAATGTGACCCAGATTCCCTGCGAGGTGTACGGGATGGCACAGGTAAGCAGATTAGCATGATAGCATGATTAACCAGTGTTGCGCTGCGACTAGTCACTCACTTGTGGCGTAGTCCAGAAATCTGAAGGATCCTACTTTAAATTAAATGTGAATGATAATCATCTTGGCTTTATGGGGTATCGGGGTAGAGCTAAACGTGTTCGTACTTGCCAGTATAGTAACGTAGCTAAGAAAAGGGATATTTAGGCGACTTTTGATTAAGGCATATGCATCGAAGGCTTTTATGACTTACTATATGTAGCTTATGCTGGACGATAATATGGCATGTCGACTTTCTTGGCTTCTTTATACATCATGTTGAACTTTTATGTTCCTCCTATCATCACAAAAACGGTTTAGGACGGCGGGCTTCATCTTGTCTGGAGGTCGGGAAGATTACCCACGTATTCGCATTCTTCCTCGCAAAAGTACCTGATTGTGCTCACAATCGACCAGGTGTCCACAGATATCGTTTAGTGCCCATAGGGTGACTAAAAGCATCGTCGGCCGATCTGATTAGACGGACTAGTCAAAATACAGACGAGAAGAGAATTGCTGTTGTTCTATACGTACCGAAAGCGATCTAGGACTTAGCCTGACGGGATTGATTACGAGCGTGTGCCGCGGCAGACTGTTGTACCTATTAGCATCTGTGAATACAGTGCCTCGGTGTGAGTAACGAGAACGCAAGGACTCACATTGATCTTGTTCTTTAGTATTTAACACACACATGTACACGAATCGCTATGAACCCAATCAGCTCAATCTGCGTGCGAATTGCTTGAGAGAACTTACACGTATGAGCGGAACTCCTGGAAGAGCGTCAACTCTAAGTTCATCTGCTATTCCGGTTCCGTAGTCTGGCCACTACCTGCGAAGATATATTAGTAGATCCGCAGTCAGTTATGAAATAAAATGGGTAAATATAGATTGGACGAGAAGCATCGAACTGAGGTCTAATAGGACCACGATGCATTTGCAGCGATGCACCGTATGGAGGGCATGTGAGCACAGTATCGCTTGCATTGGTCAATAAGAAGCACTTTTGGTAGAATCGCCGCAGTCAATTTCTGTCAGTTTATTAGTAGTAGTTGAAACTGTACGGTCTCATCTTTACCGTAACTTACAAGGTACTTTCGATAAAATCTTGAGCGGGCCAAATCAAGACGTGCAAACCTCCGAACTGTTGATCACATCATCAGTCTAAATTACAATCGTGCAAGGCCAACTACACATTCTAAAGTTAGACTTTGTTACTACTGGTATCATGACAATGAAACGCTTCACCGTGGATCATTTAGTTTTCTTGACATCTAAGATAACTATATGGCATAGGCATGGGTCCGAGTATATGGATGAGGATTCGTAAGTTGGGAAGAGCCGTGGATGAGCAAAGACAGCAGCCGAGCTCTGGAATGGCGCTATGGATTAGCCGTGGAGCAACGCACATGTGGTACAACAGAGGAAGTCGTACCTTCTCATAAACGAAAGTCTGTAAACATGAGTTTTGATGCGCTCGTTGATATCAATGACGGCTTGCAGAGAGGCCTATTGCTCCACCAAATGATGCCAGAGCGGAAGTAATAAAGTAGCAAGCTTCATTTCGGGCAGGCGTTTGCTATAGCTCCTATCCCCAGCTGGACATCTGAACTCACTTTGTCCCAATAAACTCGATCTGCGATGTCAGGATCAAATGATGAGCATTTTGGAAATTCTTGGCGATTGCGAAACACAAAACACATTGCGCGATTGTTGGCTAGCTCCTCGGGCGTTCCGGGGTTCTTCTGTTCACACCACTGACGGCAGCTGTTCTGTTCTTCGAAGCAGTCGTCGTGCAGCCTCTGGCGCGCCTGGTGACCGTGGCTCGTGCGAGGAAGCAGACGAAGGAATATCATGAGGCGATCCAGAGTAAAGGAGAATGAAGGGTCAGTACAAAATTCCTGTTTCTGTGCTGGACAGTCTCGACACGTGAGAAACGTCCTATTTTACGTATTTTTTCTCCGAGCTATATGTCCGGCCGGAAGCTGCGGCGGCGTACCAAGCTACAACTGAGGTAATGTCATCATTGTTGCGGCACCGACGAAAAGACTCCGACAAGCCGCAAATAAATCAAGGTGAAGACATCAAAGCTGATTGAAAATAAATAATGTTCTTGAAAAGCCCCGGATGGAACTCTCGGCGCTCTTAGCTCGAGCTATGTCCACACCGTGTCGTGGCAGGGAAATGTCCGGATACGTCCGAGTCGATCGCAGACGGTGACAGGCCAGATATCCCGATTAGGCATTGGAGTGCCAAGAGCCCACTTAATCCCACGTGGCGGCAGCCGAGCCGAGAGGCGCCGAGAAGCATTCAGGGTTGCCACCCCAAGTTTGGCGGCGAGTGCCTGACGGCGATGACGCATTCGGACTTTGAAATCTACCGCGTTTGGCAATTTCGGTGACCTCAGCAGGCAAGGAGTTTTGATATATTCGTTCACTGGCCACGGGCACACGGCCTCTGCGCAGTGCAACTCATCCTCTTCTCACCTCTCCTCCTTCCGCCGGCACTTCCTCCTCATCGCCGTGCGCACATCGTCCGTGACGATGCCCAAGGATGCCTCCGCAACGTCAGCCGCGACGCCCATGAGCTACGACTCTTTCAAGCCCAAATTCCCGCTAGACCCCTTCACGGACGCCGGCGTGCCCACTCCACGAGAGCCGTGGTCTGTCGACACCGACAACCTCCCGTCCCTCCCCCTTCTCCAGGCAGAACGCAAAGTTATCCTTATCATTGGCCGTGAGTCTCTTTCATCTTGTTTCTATCTATGTCGTGGGGAAGTACGGAAGGGTATGTGGGTACAGAAGTAGGAGCAAATAGCGGAGGTCCTATAGTCTATCTTTTCCTGAATGGGCTCGGCGGCCAAGACTGTACCTTCGATCCCAACACCTACCGTATCGTTCGAATGCTCTCCGCCCCCGACAATCTTGACAGTCCCTCATCGTCAGCAGCCTATGGAGCTTGGCCCGCTACTTCTGTGCCACGAAAGTAGCCATCGTCCAGCGCTGTCAATGGTGATCGACGGCCAAGGCTATTACGGTTAGACGTGTTGGATGGACGTTGCGTGGAAGAGTACTTGTCGGGAACGTGCTAGATGTGGCACAGAAGTATGTCGAAGACGCGCGAGTCGGTGTTCTTCACGAATGAAGCATAGCTTAATGCAATTTCGTAACCGCGTGTTACAGGCCCGACAGCTGTCCGTGTGTCGCTCGGACCAATTTTCACTTTGACACCGACTCTTGATTGCAAACTCCCTGACGACTCATCTCGTTTTTCGTCATATCCCCGTTACCGCCGTCGGGACTAAATATCCTATTTCCCCACCCTTTTGCTGAAAATTACTATTTCTCTTAACATGTATGCTGACACTTTTTCCTACGTTTGTAGAGCCATCGACGAATGCATTAGAACCCTTCCTCCACTCCCTACACCTGGCATCCTCCTTACTTATAATTGCAAGCCATCGACCATGCCCACTACCAGATACATTCCAACCCGCCATTCGCGTCCTCCGATTACGCACACCTATAGCTGTGGAAGAAGCGGGCGCCTCACGACTCGTCGATGTGTTAGAATGGGCTGAACAGACAGCGCGTCTTTGGAGGAAGAACGGCGGCCTGCGTTATCAAGAGCTCATGGAAGAGCTTGAATCATTCGGGTCAATGAGGAACAAACAAGTCGCAGGTCGATTACGGTACAGCGTTGTCGACGCCCCGATCCCAGGAAGCTCGCCCGTTACACCCCTTTCTTCACAAAATAGCCTCCAATTGGTATCAAACAAGATGTCTCAGTCTTCCGGCAACATCAATGGACTCAAACGATCAAGCATGTTCTCAACGCCATCTACCGACCCAGAACAAAGACCGTTCGACGCGATTATCCACTTCATGCCGAACAAGATTCCCGATAAAATGTTGTTAAAGACAGCCATATTAGTTACGACGCTTACGAGGCCATACGTGGTGACGGCGGCTCCGCGTACGCCCGCAACACGCTTCTGGTCGGAGAACGCTAAGATGTCTACTTCCCCAGACAGCAAATCCCTCGGTGGGAATAGTAACAATGGTAATGGGAATACAGGGAAAAGATGGAGTTTTCTTCGAGGATCTCGGTCAGCGGCGAACTCGACACTGACTGTCAATGATCCTACGAAAATCGAGAAACGAGATCGGTTAGGATCGAACACGAGTGTGTTATCCCGTACTGCCTCAACGTTCTCGAACACATCTACAACCCGGACACTCGCCAATTACATGCTCCGCGCACGAAAGTCACGAATAATTCACATATTACCTTCTTCCCCTTCCCGAACCTCTAATGCACCTGCGTACTCGCAGCAGGCCCAGGCACAAGCGGAGGCTAGGTTAATACGGAGCATTGAAGCTTTCTTATTGTCGTTCTCATTCCCGATTCCAACGTCCACGCTGAGTCCGATGGACCCGGACTTCCAGCGCGCGAGACCGTACCTGATCCCTGCTGGTGCTCTCAGCGATGTTTTATCTCTGAGCCCTAGCCCGAGCTCACCCGTTGAGGGTAAGGAGGCGGAGACAACGATGTTCCAGGGCGAGTGGACATTGGCTGAGTTAGTCCTTTCTGGTGCCCTGGATTTGCCGTATGGGCCTGAGGTGCAGGCTGCAAATGCTCTGGCAAATGGCGGGAATCTGAATATGGGCGAAAAGGGAGGTTTGGGCGAGAAGGGGATGAGCGACACGGCGAAGGGAAAGATGAAGGACCTTGGATTTAGTATGGCGTATGATTGGATGGCGCATCGGGCGTGGATTGCGGGCGTGCATGAGGTTGTGGTGAAGCCCGGTGGGGAGGCTAACCTTAGTCCTCCAACGCGCGCGCAAGTCAGGCAACGGCCTGCGCTACCTGCGCCCTCTTCCGCACCTGCGGTTGTGACTGTGCATACAGCGAGAAATCCGAGCCCGACTAAGGTACAGCGCCCTCCGTTGACGACTTCTCAGCAGCAGCAACCATCTGTAAAAGGTCAGGCGCAGACGTCTCCAGTAAAGACTCGACCAACTGTCTCTACATCACAAACGACACCGTCGAAGTCGTCATCGTCTCCGACGAAGTCTGTAACGTCCCCAGCATCATCTCCAACCCGGACGCGAGCTATCGGTGCTCAGGCGGCTGCGTTGAGCCCAGACAAGCGCCTGCCTACCCCGCCCGAAGAGCTATCACAAGCGAGAAAAGCGGCCGCTTCGACTTCGACTACGCCGGCGTCTAACGCCAATGTTAATCGTGGAAGCACATCGGCAGTGGCAACGGCGTACTTGAGTCCGAATTACGTAGCGAGCAAAGCTCGTGCGGGTAACGACCCCGGCGGTAGCAAGCCGCGTCCTTCGAATTCGGCGGCGCCTGTGACAGTGTCGCCGTACCCGAGTCGAATACCTGCACACTCGCATGGGCAGAAGCACGCATCGAGCCCGCTTGCTGTGTCGACGAGCACGAACGCGCGCCAGGCTGACGGGCAGGTGAGGAGGAGGGAGACGATGAAGGAGAAGGAGCAGAGAGATCGCGATAGGGAGGCGACGTTTGGCCTACCGACTCCTCCAGATTCTGATGAGGCGTCTGCAGAGAATATCCCTATCATTGCCAGTACTTCCTCTGCTCATAAATCGACTACTTCACGAATCGCTAGTTCAAGCTCGACGAATGTCAGCACCGTAGCTGTCGTTGGTGATCAGCGCCGATCACGCTCGGCTCACGGACATGAACAACTTTCTTCGACTTCGCGGCCACGAGCGCATACGGATTCACGGCCGCGTATCGAAACTGTACCTTCACAGACGTCCCAGTCTTCGACGATCCCCCCTACGCCCCCAGCTAAGCCGGCTCCTCTGAGACGCGACTCACGTCAGCAGGATGCTCTTGCCCGACCATCGACGTCGTCTGGTGGTAACTCGCAAACACTAGCTGCGCCTGTGCAGAAACGGACTGTCTCGCGTGCCACAGATGATGCACATAAGAAAATCCTTCGACGGCATTCAAAGCATTTGGGTCAGCTGGGACATAATCGCACCGCGAGCAACAGCTCTCCGGCGCTTGTCGGTTCATCGCTCGAAAGCGACTTTAGCTCGAGTCCGGAGCTGCACAGGAAGCGCTCGAAGTGGAAGTTCTGGAAGTAGCCGAAGAAGTGATCGCTGTTTGTGAATATGATAAGATGTGATGATGAAGTTCGACCGTATGTAATGATATTTCCTATCCTTTATCCTCTTCAACTTTTCATGAGAACTCTTTGTTTTGTTGCTATTTCACCCCTACCTCTTTGCTTTCTCATGTTTGCTGCATAAAGACGCTCCGCTTGCCTTCATGATCATCATTCTCGTAATAGCTTCTTCATTGCCATTTCTGCAAGCTACCAAACTTCGCATTAATCTTACGTACTTTCGCTTCATCAAGGACTTGATTCCTTCGCCGCAACACTCTCCTTTAGATTCTCTTTCATTCCATCCTCCGCTTTTCTTCGTCCGATTACTGCTATACTTCCCTTTGCAACCCAACAATACCTCGGACAGACGTTTAGCAACCGCTTAGCTCTTTCATTATCAATCTGGTATCGTAGCCCTCTAATGATGATCATTGACCTCAAATTCTTTTCTATATATTCATGAACTCTACACTCATATCTTCCTCGTTCGAATGGACCGCTGTTGTTGTTTTGTTTGGTCGAATATTCGCTTTCTCGAGTTCTGGGCTCTAATATTTTCTTCTGTCCTTCAATGCTCTCGTGCTGTGACGAGATGGCACGGGATCAACTAAAGGGTTCTCCATACCTGATTAAGAGACAATCATATACGAGTATAGTGGAAGTCGGTAGCATTGTACATAAAGAACTCCAAATTATTATGGAAGGAGTGGCATCGAATACTACTGAAGTGACATTGCAGCTTTATGCATTTATCTATATCTCTGCATCGCTATGCGTTCTCAACATTACTGAATACTTAAGAATCGAGCAGACGATCTAACAACCAGCAGTTCAGCGGAAGTTCATCATAGCAGTTTAACGATACAATAAATTTCATTCATACAAAGCAACAGAGTACACAATAGTTGAAGGATCCACAACATTTCGATTATAACAAAAACAGAAACAAGGAAGCAATGAATCGATCGACGCGAGATGGCATGAAGACATGCTTGATTTACAGGAAAACATTCATTAGAAGAGCACAAGTGGAATAGGACTACAGAATAAAAGGTACTTAGCGTGCAGCAACAACGAGAACGAGGGATGAAGGGTAGTATGTTTGTGATAATGGCGAAGTCCTATACACTGGAGCCACAGGTTACGCAGCGATGGTGGCTAGAAATCATCAAAACAGTTGCAACCTCCACCGGAATGACGAATTTAAAACCTCCAGGCATGATGACTTCGGCTGATCGTTGTTGCTGTTGCTCTGAAGATACAGTATAATGTTGGCTACAGTTGACCACATGTCTAAACTGAAGATGTACACACCCTGATGATACCCTAAAGCTGCAGATGGTCCTGCATAGGATTGACCATAGTTGTGAGGAGTAGAGCTGCTCGCGACAGAAAGGTTCGGTGCGGGTTGGCCATGATGTTGGACGACGTTCGGAGTTGGGTACCACTGTGCAGGTATGTTGTCGACGTCTGAGTGGGTCTGCGGATGGAAAGACACACCCGGCCCTGAGCTGTATCCATGTTGTGGGTGAGTGTAGTTGATCATGTTCTCTTGGTATGTGTTGACAACTTGTGCATGCGTAGCAGTCGTAGTCTCCCCCGCGAAGTCAACTCCGGCTATTATATCTTGGCTGTTAGAGAGACTTCAAACGTGAGCACTTCAAAACTGAGACGGCGCACTACGTTCAAGCAGACTGACCTTTCAGTGGTGGACGGAAGTTCTGTAGGTAGCACATAAGCTGTAGCTCGACCAGCCTCCGTATGACTGGGTTCAAGTCGAAAGCTAGAAAGAAAGTCGCCCATTTGTGACATTGGATGGGCACAGTTGGAGTAGTATCACTGGCAGCTCAGGCTGTCGCAGAGGAAGAAGAAGGAAACCTGGGGAGTTTTAGTGACGACCTTTGTGATTACTGGCATGGTTAAGTACTGCTGAGGACGGATTACATGTAAAAGTCAAATGAGTGCGTTCGGATGTACCGACAGCCTCAGACCGCTAGGATTGGCTTCCCACTTAAAGTTTTGCCTTAATCCAACACGGTCACATCGACTCTCAGGCTACCGCTATCTGAATTCAACTAGTGATCGTTTCAGTAACCCAAGGGAGCGCTCAGCCTGAGGTTACTCGGCTACCTTCTGCCAGTGGCCAAAGGCCGCCCTTCTGCTAAGTTTGAAACATCATGTGCATTGCTACCCGGTTTTTTGATCAAAAAAGGCAGCCGAGCAATTCACCTCATTTCTGACGTTCGAGTTCCCTTACTCCCCTGGGAGTATGGGCACTGAAATGGGGTGAATGCGTTTGAAATATGTGTGGGCAGACTTGCTCGGCTGCCTTTTTTGATCAAATACACAAGTACGATGTTTTAAACTCCGCAGCGATAAACGCACCACTCGACGAAGGTTATAAGGCACGACGCGGATTTTCGCCCAAATGGTAGTATCGCAGAGTGAGCCAACTTCCTGGGCGATCCGATTGTGCGGAACCCATTTCTCTAGACACACCTGCTAGACGCAGAATTGAGAAGGACTAATAGTTGAAGGATCCACAACATTTTGATTATAACAAAAACAAGAAAGCAATGAATCGATCGACTTGAGATGGCATGAAGACATGCTTGGTTTACAGAAAAACATTCATCAGAGGAGCACAAGTGGAATAGGACTACAGAATAAAAGGTACTTAGCGTGCAGCGACAACGAGAACGAGGGATGAAGGGAATATATTTGTGATTATGGCGAAGCCCTATACACTGGAGCCACAGGTTCCGCAGCGATGGTGGCTAGACATCATCAAAACAGTTGCAACCTCCACCGGGATGACGAATTTAAAACCTCCAGGCATGATGACTTCAGCTGATCGTTGTTGCTGTTGCTCTGAAGATATAGTAATATGTTAGCTACAGTAAGCCATACGTCGAAACTGAAGAGGCACTCACCCAAAGGTCCTGAAGCAACGGAAGGTCCTGCATAGGCATGAGCATAGCTATCATGTGTATAGCTGTTTGCAACAGATAGGTTAGGAGCGGGTTGGCCATGATGCTGGAGGGCGTTCGGAGGCGGGTGCCACTGCGTGAGCACGTCATTGAGGTTTGAGAGGGTGGTCGAAAGGAAAGGCACATCCGGCCCTGAGCTGGATCCATGTTGTGGGTGAGTGTAGTTTACCATGTTCTCTTCGTAGGTGTTGGCGACTTGTGCAAGTGTGTAGTTTACCATGTTCTCTTCGTAGGTGTTGGCGACTTGTGCAAGTGCATGTGTAGTAGTCGAAGTCTCGTCCGTGAAGCCAACTCCGTCTATTATGTCTCTGCTGCGAGAAAGACTTGAAATGTTAGCTCCGTCGCACTTCAGCATACTAGTAGGTTCATCCAGACTTACTCTTGAATGGTAGATGGATGTACGCCATGCTGTGTATGTGTTATATCTCGACCATCCTCGACAGTATGGCTGGGTTCGAGTCGGAATTTAGAAAGATACCCGTCCATTGGAGATGTGGTATCAACTGCCGTAGAGGTAGAGGAAGGGAAGTGGGGAGCTTGATTGGTGAGACGACCGCTGCTGCATCGTTATATACTGCTGCCAGTGGGCACAGAAAGACGGGACAACTTTTGAAAAACGCGGTCTTCAGCGCGTCTCAAATCTCAAAGTGCCTTTTTCGGTCTGCCAGTGCTGGAAAGCTGTGTTTGGAATGGTGGTCTGACCTTTTATGGACGTTTCGGTGGTGACTTTCCCGGGGCTGTGGATGATGTTTGTAACTTTCCCGGAAGCGAGTGCATGGACGAAGTCGCGACTCGAGACTGGCAAGGTTACATATCAGCCGGCACGAATACATGCCGCGGCTTCAAGTTCGACCGATTATAGTAGTAGCCGCGGCTCAATCACCGGAGAGCCCCGTGACGGGATCTAAACTGGATACTAATAGTACACTGGCAATGCACGTCACGGTGCCGTCACGGTGCCGTCACGGTGCCCACTGGCAGGCTGAGGAGCCGAATGATGAGGCCCGAACGGGATGCGGCAGCTTGCTTTCGCAGAGCATTGTCGAGTCTCGAGTCGACAACGGCCTGCTCGTTGTCGCAGCGCCGAGCCATTCACCGCAACTCGTCCATAGTATCGCTTAACCTCTACGCTGGATTAGCTGCGACTGCGTGCGCTACCATTGTAACAAGGCCACAGCTTTGTGGATGGGCCTAATTATAATTCAGTGAACAGTCTCCAACTCAGTGACGCTGTTCTAGTCTCACCGGGACACCCGCCTCCATCGTCCATTTCTCTTTGAACCGACCGCAGTCATGACCTCGAAACTCTCTTCTGGTCTTGCACATAGTCGCTCCTCTGCTAATCTGAAAGACGACTCAGGCCGTCAGGTGCGCTTCAACCATCTTTATGATCTCCGTATTCTTCTAACAACCCCTATCTATAGCTAGGCGCAAACTCCTTTGTCAAGAAGTTAGGTCTTAAGTTCTTCACGAAATCCAAATTTCAGCAAGCTTCGAAGTCCAGCTCAAGACGAGGGAGCTTGGCGGACGGAATCAACAACCCTTACTCGCAAACCGGCCCGGGGTCTCGAGCAACTCGCTCAATGGACATTCTACGCAAAACGCAGCCATTCGAATCGATGCTTGCTGTGAATACTGCTGGCTACTTGGATGTAGATGTTGACGCGGACGCTTTGAGACATAGTATGGATGATACAGGAAGGACTCGCAGTTCCTCGTCGAGAGTGTGGAAGGTACCCCTTCACAACGATGTCGGTGGCAAAGGGAGCGTAGCGCATGGCCTAGCAGTCGCTACCTTCGTCGCGAGTGCAGAAGTTGGCGGCGTGCAAGTCGCCTCAGCACGGCGGGCATCGTGTCCGAATGATCATTCAATTACTACGACACATGTAACACAGCCCGAACGACAAGGAGCGCCACACACGCGATCTGATCATCCCACTAATCATAGCACGGCTAGTGTCTTGCCGAAAAGCTCAGATATCAATGTCGTGCGGAGTAATGTTGGTGTAACATCGACTGCTGGGAGATTACAATCCAGACCAGGGCAAGGTGTGGGGTATTCAAGTATAGTGGTGAGTATATTTATCTTGCAATGTTTTGCATCAAGATTTTTAACAAAGTTTGCTTCTATCATTTTGATACTCGCGATATAATGTTTGTTCACTTCGCATCAACACAGGCCGACCGCCCGGAAGCAAATGCTGTTAATAACCAATCGGAATCACATAAGCGGCCTAGCACAGGATTACCGCCCATCTTATTGGCCGTGGGTTCCCAGCAGCACGTACCAGTTCACTCTTCCTCGTCCTCTCCACCTTTCTCTTCGACATCGACTGCAAGGTCAAACCCTTCCACAGGGCCACCCTCAGGGCGCGCAGCAGACTCGCATCTAAGTCTTTTGACCGCTGCCGGACTTGAGAACTCAAGCATGGAAACGTTACGCGGACCTGTGTCATTGGCTTCTTCTCCATCTATATCTACAGCAACAAAAGATGCGGTTACGCAATCAACGATGTCGTCCCCCGCTCGAGCGCCTGCACCCCGACTCAATGCTCTACCTTCTCTCCCGCCTCTCACCACGACTTTCTCGCAATTGAAACGAGTCACCGAGTCGCCTTCGACGGCGTCATCCTCGTACTCAAGCTTCCCTCCTCCAGATCTGACACCTACGTCGTCGAGCGCTATGCAGCACGCGGAGAGGCAGAAGGCTGCTGCTCTAGCTTTCTCGGGCGGCGTGCGGTTGTCCCCGTCTGTTATCGTACGTGCGCCACCGTTCCCTATACTCCCACTACCACCGACAAGCCCGACGGCTGAGACACCACGTGCCGGACGGGCGTCCCGTTCTTTTCGGTCTGCGTCGATGAGCGATGGTATTCCAAGTAGCTCTTCAAGCTTTGGAGGTGAAAGCAATGCGGTTGGGCCAAGTACTGAGGGAAGGAGGGAAGGGAGACGTACGGCTGCTCGTCTAAACTCGATGCCACTTTTACCTATGGAGGGCACATCACACGAGGATGATGCAGAGGATGATGCTGATCACATGCTAGAAGATGATATGATTGCTGAAGAGGAAGATGAGGATGCAGAGGGTGACCCAAGGATGTCAAGCGAAAGTGCTGGAATGGGTAGTGCCAGTGACGATGAAGACGGCTCGATGGAGGACGATACTCCCGGGTCAGGGAGCTCTAAGAATCCGCTCAAAAGTCCGCCTGTTCTCTCTTTCATACCCAAACCCAAGCGCGACATGTCATTGTCTGCGTTGCTCGGACGCGACGCCAAAGGGAAGGACAAAGAGCTTCTCCCGTCCAGGCCCGGGCCGGGTCTCGCAACACCAAAGGCTAGTCAAGTAACAAAGAGAGGTGAGAAGAACGGCGAGAAGGAGAGAGATTACTTCAACTTCTTGGTTTCTTCTCCATCGATGGCCAGCTCTAGCTCCGGCGGCTCCGAGTCTATCGGCACGTCGAAGGATAAAGGGAAAGATCGCGAGGGAGAGCGGGACCGTGCGTTTGAAAGGGAGGTGGATTCAGCGTTGAAAACACCTACTGCAGCGGACTTTCGCTCGGACGCAGCGACACTGCGCTGGCCTGCAGCTGCAGACTATTCGAGCACGACAATGTGGCGTGAAGTGCGAACATCGGAGGTTGGAGGCGGCGAAAGCTTAACAACGAACGGAAGGGGAAGGCGGCCCAGCTTCTATCACCAAGTATCAAAGAGCATGGTCGACCTTATCCACATATCCAAACCATCTGAAGACGCGACTGACACAAAGTTGGCTTCCGGTGCTTCGAATTTGAATTCGATGGGTTCGGCCGACCTGGCCAGCAGCGATGACCGGAATTCTCGCGAGCGTGCGACTCCTAAGTACAGCACTACAGAGTCGAAAGGCGAGCAATTGCATACGCATGGGAATATCTTTAAGCATGGGAACCTTATAGGCGATCATACTAAGGAGACTTTGAGGACCGTCCCAGGCAGCGGAACCCAAGAACGCGACGGAGCTGCTATTAGTGCCACTGCTTCGTCTCGAATTGATCCTAGTGCGAACGCTACCTCGGCCGTGCAGGATGCAAAGCAGAATGGTACTTCTCAGGCATCAGATCATCTGTCTCCTCTCCCTCCTTCTACCACGACGACGACGGCAGCGTACAACAGATCTACGACGACAACTGCGGCGAGCGGATCACCTACGTTACGTCGACAAACTTCAATGCCGACATTCACCTCGTCTGGTCCACCTCCGCCATATCCTTCCTTCCTCCTTTCTTCGGATAATGGTCCTAATGCACATCAGCATCCACAATTGCGACGATTTGGTGTGCCAATACCACGCGATGAAGAGGGACGTGAGGAGTTGCCACCATATTCGAACGACATCAAGCTCTCCGCAATATTGCCCCGGAAGCTGGAGTTCGCCGCGCCTGGTAAGCCTGCGCGCGACCGCAAGTGGCGGCGGGTACACGTCGTGCTCGAGGGCACGGCTTTCCGTGTCTACAACGTCCCGCACACAGTGGCTGGCGTCAGCGCTGTGACTGGTTGGTGGGAGAGCAAGGTCGGCGTTGGCGACGTTGCGCATGGAAATGGTATCACTGCGTCTAACGACACGCGCGGCGTGGTCGTTGGGAATATCGGGGCTCGCGAACCGAAGAAGAGGAGTAAGTGGGAAGAGGAGTTGGAGTTGCGTGCTCAGGAGGATGCGGAGGCTCAGGCGCAAGCGCAGCAAGGTCGTGCGAGTGTAACGATCGAGCGCGCTTCGATGGACTCACAGAGCAGCGGGTCTCACCTGCCGCAGCAGTCAAAGTCGAAGCGGCAACTGACGAGCTTACTACATCCGAATCGCTCGAGAATTTCATTAAATCCCTCGGCGCGATCTCAACCAGCTTCACCAGCCGCATCTCCCTTATCGACGCCAAGGTCGTCTCTGCAAGTAGTCCGCCCATCGGCAGATCTTTCCTCTTCTGCCGAGGCGGCTTTATCGGCATCCTCAACCTCGATCTCCAACATGAACTCGAGTTCGTCAATATACGGAAACATTTCTGCAGCTTCATCTACCCTCATCTCCTCATCGTCAAGCTCAGCTATGTCCTCTTCTACGCAAATCGCTTCTTCATCTTCCCAGAGCTCTCACTCCCATTCTCGGTCGCACTTCCGACTGCACCACCGGCGAAACGACTCATCTCCGATGAATGGCTCATCAAAAGACACACCTAACGCCAACTCACGCGAAAAGGATAAGGATGTACCGTCAATACCAGACCCGAATCCGAAAGACCTCATTCGTGAATACTCTCTACAGCACGCGGAGAGTGGCCTTGCGAGTGATTATTTCAAGAGAAAAAACGTGCTTCGGGTGCGTATGGAGGGCGAGCAGTTCCTCCTACAAGCTCGAGATGTTCCTGAGGTGGTCGAATGGATTGAGGTTCGTATTACATTTAATTTAGGATAAAGGCAAAATCTAGTGGCAGACGGCTAACTCTAATCTCAATTCAAAAGGGACTCCAAGCAGCATCAAACATTGCGCTCGATTTGGACGAACGTCCCATGCCAAAAGGTCCAATCTACCCTCGGTACGACTTGACTTGCGTCATGCACTATTGGTGCCTGAAACTGATGTTTTCTTCTCCCATAGTCGACGACGACGGCGGCGCGTGCAGCGCGTCGAAGCCACTAACAACCATTCCGCTGCTCAAGAATCTACTTCGTAGTGTGGGCCTGTATTTTGCATGTTTCATTTTCTGTCGCCCGTATAACAAACGTATTACTAGAGTCCGCAACAAGCTATAATCACCTCGCATACTGTTTGTCCAACAATCCCAACACATCTACTGTATCATGGATTTCTTGCTTATCTCTGCTTTTCTTCCACTTTGCATTCTCATTAGGACCTCCTTTGCATCCCTGGATAATTGTCTGTCAGTTTTACTGTAGTTTATGTATCTCTATCATGGTACAAAATAAACGTGGGCCATGTGTTGAATTCTCGTTATTTTTGGAAGCAGGCTTGTACATGAGTTAATAAAAGAAATGAAGAGATCTAAAATGATAAGAGGGAACAATCACTACAATGAGTAATTTTGGGATAAATATTTTGAGACCGATTTGCGTGCTGATTAGGACGGGACAAGCACGCGAGAAGCGAAGAAAACGGAAGAAAAAGAAGTAGGATATGTATGCACTAGAGGGATTAGTATACAGTCCGTTTTGCTCTCTCAACAAAGCTAAGGGGGAAGGAAATTGTTTGTTATGGAATGTTCATGACGATGCACAGACAGACGACGACCGCTGGCACGGCCACGCGGCCCATATGAACACGCACAACGGCCACCGACATCACGTGGCAGAAGAACTAGGAATATAGCAGAGAGAGGAAGGGAACGACAACCAGAATAATATATCACTTCAAGCACGACCACCAGAAACCACGCCATCATCCCCACATCACAGAAAGCACGAACGACCCAAACACCCACCGCCCCCATGCAAAACTTGGAAGAAAGAAAGCCAGCACCAGAATTCCCCGCCTCTCGCTCGAAAACCTCCGACCGCCTCGGCTCCGCAACACCCCCGCGCCGCGCCCCTCGTCGATCGCGAACCGAGTCCGCTCAAATAACAGCGGGTCACCATCGTCGGACTGCAAGACACCCGAAAGTGGAGAGAAAGTACAGAGGCGTGAGTTGAAGGTGGGCAGCAGGAGACGACAGCAACTCGGCTGTTCTTCGATTATTTGTCGCCCTTCTTCTTTTGCTTGCGCGGAGGAGTGACTGGCCGACCGCCCATATTCATCGCACCATACGGGTATTT
This sequence comes from Trichaptum fuscoviolaceum, assembly GCA_910574455.1. Classification (NCBI taxonomy): domain Eukaryota; kingdom Fungi; phylum Basidiomycota; class Agaricomycetes; order Hymenochaetales; family Trichaptaceae; genus Trichaptum; species Trichaptum fuscoviolaceum. The sequence continues at coordinate 1,125,070 of CAJSYZ010000010.1, read as the reverse complement.
CGCTTTCTTCTCTGCTGGTTTCAATATCTACAAAGAGCAATTCAGTGACGAAGGAGAGATAAAGACGATTCGACCTCCTGACCTGGAAGGAACATAAAAGTGTCTCATCCACAGACATCATGGCCCCAGCATTGTCGAATTCTCCGCAGTAATTGGGTGCGGAGAACAGCGTCACCAACTGACGCTTTGCGAAAAACTCATAACCATCCTCTACAACCTATTTACATAAGGAAATAAGTTAGTCTATCCTCCAGTGAAACAGCACTATGACGTACCTGATGCGCACGACAAATTAAGTCCATATCGTGCTTCTGCAAAAATCGTGATACAACGTCCGGTCCGAATGTGAAGGACACGCCTCGGTCATTCTCTGACCACCCCGTGATATCCTTGTCTGGGTCAGACCATAAAAGATCACAGAGCAGTCCTATCGCGAAGGATTGCCTTCAGTCAAAATCACGAGGTGAAAAGCAGCAAAGCTAACCGGTGTCAGGCACATCTGTCGGTCTCATAACACGTCGAATCTGCTCCATTGACTGTAAGTCTGGACTTAATCCTCCGTGCATTGTGAAAATCTTCTCGTCAATAATCGCGGCGATAGGGAGGCAATTGAAGCAATCTGTAAATGTCTTCCATAATTTGATGTTGTATCTACGCTTGCCTGTTCACAAAATGAATATTATTAGTGCAATGAATCTAATCAACACAAAGCCAACGTACACTCATCATAGAAGCCGTAGATCCTGTTGATACTCGCACATTCATGGTTGCCACGGAGGATGAAGAAGTTTTCGGGATATTTAATCTTGTAAGCGAGGAGCAAACAAATAGTCTCCAAAGATTGCTTTCCACGATCCACGTAGTCGCCGAGGAAAAGATAGTTTGCTTCTGGCGGGAATCCTCCGTACTCAAACAGTCGCAATAGGTCATAATATTGTCCGTGAATATCGCCTGAAAATAAGATTCATTGGGGTATACGTCAGCAAATCATCATACTTCTCCTCGCAATAAACAATGAGAGCGCTTAACATACCGCATATCTTTATTGGTGCTTCAAGCTCGAGTAGTATTGGTTGACTGATGAAAATTTCGCGTGCTTTTGTACAGAGGTATTTGATTTCGTATTCTTGTAGTTGTACTGGCTTGCCGGGTCGGTTTCCTCTAACTGTTAAGTGTAATGTGAGCACCGCATGTTCATCGACCAAATGGTGAGAATAAGCCAATCAGTATGATCAATCGACGAGATAGGTGAACCCATATCAGCGACGCGGGAAGTGTAACTCGTGCGAGACAAAAGATGAGTCAGAACAAGACATTATCTGCATTCCGGTCAAACACCGAGCGCTTTGAGGACGATACTGCAGCACGCGAACGAATGATGAAAGGGATGGTCTGATGCAGCGCATGACACCGGGCCTGGAGTGTAGACCGATGCAGCAATCGTACGACCAAACGACGCCACCGAGCAGTCGTTCAGAATCAGTTCGTCGACATTGTCAAAAAATTGCGATTTAATGCCTTGGAAAATTCGAACACGAATATCCCAGTGGCCCAAAGTGCGAATAGGAAGCAAGGAACGTAAGAAGGAACAGGAGCTCACCCTCCAACAGCCTGTCAATGACCGAGTCAAGATCGATCTCCGTCGTCGAGTCCGCCATGTCTAATTATCCTAACAGCGCTCCACGTCGTCGTCAAAGTTCGTAATTCGAGAGGATTTTTACTCGTCAGAGGGTCGAGCGATGCAGCAGATGGTGGTATATGGGGGAGAGAGGATGTTGTTGGCGTCGGCAGCCCCGCAGGGTTTTCGGATAACGCGGATGTCTGTGCGGTCCGACCTGTGCAGCAATAGATGACAGTGTTAGCAACGGTGAGCACAAGCAAAATATGCACAAGACAAGAGACGCACTGCGGGCTCGACGCTGTCGAGGGTGATGAGATCGATGCGTGGAGGCTGTGGAGAACAGTGAGCAAGCTGGGTGTTTGATTTCAAAAGGGGGCACGCCGGTTTTTCGCGGGAGGATAGCGTGCGAACTCAGCGTCCGCTTTCAGCACGCTGGCACAAGGCTCGCGACATCCTGCTTATGTTTCTACATCTCATGGGCCACACACTTCACTCGCCCCCGAAGCCACTAATTCCTACCACTGATGTCCACTGGATTATTCTCTGCGACACTGAATAGTATCTGAAAACCTCTTTAGCTTAACCAGAACACATATGGCTATTGAATTTGCTAAGTGCCCGATTGAATACTCTGTTGTAATCTCGGCATGACCTACATAGCACCAATTGATGGATATAATCTAAGGCGATTCTCATGTCCGAAGTCCTTCACTCAGGGGACTGTGTCCTCATTGCTCGCCAAGTATGTGTCTAATACACTTCCAAACCTTCTTCGTACGTACAGCGAGACCGGTCTGGCCCCATCTTGGGGATACCTATTTCCTCAAAGACAAACTTCTTGAGATCCTTGAGATCCCCGACCAGTACCCCATGGATCTACTTAACGGCAACAAAAAGAATCGCTTCATTGCTAATTCGATGCAAACCTTTGCCCCATGGCAATTATAATTCCCCGCAACTTCATCATGCGTTGGTAACAAGCCACTTCGAATGTGCTTCATCGCTGAGGGAAAGCTATTCTAGCTGTTCATCGGTAAGCTTACCAAGGAAGCTGGTGCCTCAATTGCGCGTTGTAGACTCGGCAGAACGGGCATGAGATCTCGGACTTCGGACCTAACTGTTAACAAACTCAAAACATAGGACTAGTCGTACGCCATTCAATTTTATATTGTCATTACATCAACTGACAAGTACTAGATTTTGTTCATTCGGCTTAGTCGACAGCGGTTGCACCGTTGTAGTAGTTGAGTGTCTCATCTGCGCATCCGGCCGGGGTCATGTACGCGTATCTATAAAGTGTATGTTAATATTCGATATTTTATTCTGATGGTATGAATGATACTCACGCGCCGAGATTAACGTATACACCTGGTACACCGTCTCCACAGGCAAGGAAGGCACCGATGTTTTGGCGAGGGATATCTGCTGCAGTCCAAGTCAGACCGTCACCTTGGAACGCCCATGTACCGTCCACGTTCGGAGTTGTTGCGAAGTATGTGGGGAGGTAAGTCGCCGTTGACGCTGTGGTTGTGTTGACTATACGAGCACAGGTTTAACGATCTGTCATCTGATGGCTTAATCAAGACACAACATACCGTTGAGGTAAAGTACACTGCCATCGGCCAGCTGCTGTTCAACCTGGCCGTCATTCAGCTGGAACTGTGCAGCAGTTAAGTAGCTCCCAAACACAGCAGGGCTTGCGGTTCCCGACACCGACGATTGGAGGTACGTATGGAAGTTCGGAGCTTCCTGAAAGAGGATTGAGACGTTATCATCCGCGTTACATGTCTTTCAAGTATGAGATGCTACTTACTACCGCGCGAACCCAAAGGTTATTCGGGAGGAGAGTTGCACCGGTCGGACCGCTGGTGGCAGTCCCAGTAGGGATAGAGGATGTGCTCCCGCCGCTGACGCTCGTCGCAGACGTGGTCGTGGAAACTGTGGAGACTGTGGATGCTGTTGTTGAGGTCGAGGTTGCCGTTGTAGTCGCAGTCCCTTGAAGACACTTCAATCCTTATGTGAGTCTCTTGTTATTGGCGGAGTGCACAGTGTACAGACCTGGCTGTAATAAGCGTTGAGTTCAGAGCAGAACCATCCAGTCGGGCAGAGCGTCGCGCCAGTCCAGCCTATTCCACCGCACTAATCGCTTGCTCCATTAGCCTTTAGACTCATTTCCGAGCTAAAAATTCGTACCTGACCCCATTGCGAGGCCGTCGACTGGGCAGACGCCCCCACTATTAGGGCGGCGGCAACGACGAGCTTGGAGATCATCCTACGATAGAGCAACAAGCCTAGTGAGATGTGTCGCACCGCAAACCAGCTCACCCGTGCTTTATATCGAACGGAGATTTATTCCTTATGAGCGTCATAGTCAAGACGGATAAGTTTCGGCCCCGCAGAAGTTATGCGAAGAAATCACGCGGACGGGTCCGGTTCTCTGTCGGTGTGGAGAAATCGTCGGGTCTCTTCGACTTACGTGGTTTCGTGCCAATGTTTAGACCAACCACATCTATTCAAATCATCATATATGGTATTGTGCATTTGAGGCCACCTCCTGGATTTATCCGGGATAACGTCCGTTTGTGCTGGCACTACGACAATGATATGTACGAGAGTACCTGATTTCAACTTGCGGATGGACTAAGGATATTTCAGCTTCTCCCCTTCGTCTTTCTCTGTACTCGAAAGATAAATGATCCACGCATGACACTACGGGTGTGCCAGTGATAGTTGTCTAAAAATAGCACTTCAAGGTAAGCGTCTTGTCTTCTTCTGAAAGTGCTGAAATTTGCACAAGCTCAGATTCTGAACCTTTTAAACTATGATTCGCACTCATACAATACCTACAATACCATCATAGAAAGCTTATCCCGAGACAGCTCTCGCTACAGTATCCTCTGAAATGAATTATACATACTTGTCCATGTGTACCCCTGTGATTCTAAGTTTCTAATTGATAGATTTATGTATCCTTGCGTGTCATAACGCAGGGTGATACATTCAAAGGACTTGACTCTCACTACTCTGTTAGACTATCGTGAGTTCTGAGCTTAGAACATAATTTATATGTATCTTCGAATTCAGCGTGAGAATTACGAAGTTGATAGGCCAGTTCAATGAAGTTCAACTCACCCGCGACATAATGCACTCCTACCAGATCGTCTTGATAGTTTCATGCTTCTCAGCGGTGTTGAGTCATTATGCCTCCTACACCTACCTACCGTCGTATTTCACCAGCTCCAGTCAAAATCCGCTGAATATTTTAGTCCTCACAGCACACCCTGATGACGAGTGCATGTTCTTCGCACCGACGATTCTTGCGTTAACAGGCTCATCTGCTCGAGACGTGCCTGATGCATCGTCAAGCGTGCTAACGGATGGCGGGCAAGAACAACACCGCAAGGTCTTCTCGCTTTGTTTGTCTTCGGGAAACGCGGATGGATTGGGGGAAATAAGGAAACGCGAGTTGGCAGGAAGTCTGGATGTGCTGGGTATTCCGAAAGGAAGAAGATGGGTACTCGATGAGCCGTGTGTACTTCTGTCTTGCCATGTCCTGTGAGCTTGGTCTTAATCGCGCCTTGCTATCCAGTTTCAAAGACAACATCACTGCTATATGGGATGCAGATCTTATTGCTGAGTATGTGAAACCTTACATAGAGGAGCACAAAATCGATATCGTACGTTTCGACAACTCACATGAAAACATGACATGAATTGACTTGACCATGTTATGATATTATAATCATACACAAATAATATGCCATATTGTCGCCACTGTGTAGGTTCTTACATTTGACGAGCGAGGCATATCATCCCATCCAAACCATGTATCCTTAGCACATGGTGCCAGAGCGCTCGTATCTGAATCAGCCCGAAGCATGCCTCCCCGACTGCGAGCCTTCAGTCTTGTGACAGTTCCTCTGCTCCCCACGAAGTACTCGAGCCAACTTGCAGCGCTCTTCAAAAGTATCGAGCTTACAGTTTGTGAACTGCTCAGAAACAAGGGGGAACCAGGAGCACTCGTCGTCATCGCAAGCTTGTGCCCTTCAAGGAAAGAAAGCACCTTCATTTCGAATCACGAGAGGTACCTGACAGCAGTGGCAGCCATGAAAAAGCACCGCAGCCAGCTCGTTTGGTTCCGGTGGTTATATGTCGCATTCTCGCGGTACATGTGGGTAAACGAATGGGTGGAGATTTTACCAGATAGATGATGAGGGTAGTATTATATCTTGTAATTCTTCGAGAATAATTTATTCGGCTGGATGGCTTCGTCACTTCGCAAGCGCGATGTTTGTCTCGAGACCGCTCGTTAGGCTCTTTGACCAACTTCGAAAACGTTGTGTGAACTCGCTTTCTTTCTTCACGGGTAGAGGTGAAGAGGATGGACGGGATAACCTTCTTGGCCGGAAAATTGAACCCATGAAGGAAAGGATCGGGCTGACGAACTGGCTTGCAATGCCCCTATTAAATCGACAGGAGGTAAATCAACAAGCAGTGAGATAGGAGACATTTACGCACCAAACCGCGCCTTGAATCAGAGGGCTTATAACCTGGTCTCGCGTAGTCATCCACGCGACCTTGCGCCAGTCAATTGCCACCACCTCTGCACCGCCATTCTCCTCGACATCAATGTCTATTTCCTCAGTGCTGTGTTTCTCGTCGGCCCCAGGCGCCGCGATGCGGCGAGTCTTGACATAAGGAGCAATGCTTTTCAAGTAGCTGTACTCAAACCGCAGGTCCGGTATGACTGGGATGTGTAAATGTGCCGAATTTGGTCCTCCTTGCGGGCGGACAACAGCATTTCCGCGCGAGGTATGGTCTTTTCGGCCTAAGTCTGGGAAGTGGGATGGATCGAGAGAGGTCATTTTTTCTCCCGGACGCCGTTGGCGATGGTTGGCGAGGACAATTGGGCCTGCGTTGTGAACACTGCCGAATAGCTTCGAGTATGAGCGCAGGTGACGTAAGCGATATTCTTGACTAAAAAGGAATTGCATCTCAATTGTCTCTTTTTTGTTCGTTTCGTTCGCTCCATCCGCCTCGCAACGGAATGCTTGTCTTGACCCTTTTGCCACAAGATAGGTTTTTGCCCAACGTACGACAAATGGAACCAGCATATTCTCGGCGACCCATGCTTGCTTTCATTCTCACTATACTGGGATTGGGATGAGCTCCGAGTTACCCGATAGTGGCTCTCGTCTGCAGTGTCACCTTGAGGTGTAACAGTCTATTGGGACTCTCTGCGGCACCTAGCTCTACGTTGACTCTGATATTTCAATAAATGCGCAGAAGCGACTCCTAGGCCTATTTCACCATGATCGGTGACTCGCACAAGCGAGGGAACCAATGCTTTTGTGCGGCGCGCAAGATCAGCTTTGAGCTCTATTGTCCGCCAAATTGATCCATAGTGATCCGTGCCTATTGATATTCGCGTCACAGACAATTATTCTGCGACCATGCTCAGCGTCTTCTCGCCTGCGGCCCTTGCTTCCGTGTCACGACTCATCTCTAACGCGTCCTGTACAAAAAGACTGATGGCATACGCGTGAGTTCGCTAAAGCGATACGATCCCCTCCTCTTTTCTTCCTCTCCCCTCTCCATCTCTTTTCCTTTACTTACTCTCTCCTTTGCCTGGTGCTACAGACAGCAGACGCAATGGAGCAGAAGTTCATTCCTCTGTCGACGCCGACATCGTCGCTTGTGCATCGACGCTCGATGCCCGACGTGCCTGAGGACATCGAAGTCCATGAGGCACTCCTCCACTTGAATGACCCCAACTGGGACTTGCACAGTGTCGAGACAGTCTCTCTGAGCGATGCGTCGTTTGAGCTTGAGCACAAGCATCGGTATCCCGACAGCATTAATATCGGCCCGTCCATAGGGACAGCGCCCTCTGATTTTGATACCGAGTCGCGGGCTGACTCGCGCATGGCGGAGTCGGAAGCACGCCTGCATATACGATCCTCTGATGCCTTCGAATATGAAGAGTACGTGGCGCTTGTTCTCCGTAGCTGCTCTATTTCTGACTTGCAATCTAGTGAATCTCCTTACGCCGAAGTACGAGCCGCGGTGTCGAACACCGATGACCCTAATATGCCCGTGAACACATTCAGGATGTGGTTCATTGGGATTGTTTTCACGATTCTTGTTTCTGGTATTAACCAATTGTTCAGTATGAGATGTGAGTATACCTGCATTTCATCTGCATTACAGTACTAAAATTGCACCTCAGATCCTTCTGTTTTCATTTCTGGTCTTGTTGTCCAGCTTGTTTCTCTTCCGATCGGCAAATTCTTCGAATATCTCCTCCCCACGACACGCTTCACCACTTTCGGACTCTCTTGGTCTCTTAATCCGGGCCCCTTCAACATTAAAGAACACACTATGATCACCGTCATGGCTAACGTCGTCTCTGGTGGCGTGTATGCGACAGACGTCATCGCGACACAAGAAGTTTATTTCGCCCAACATTGGGGCTTTGGCTATCAAATCCTTCTGTGTCTGAGCTCTCAGCTCCTTGGTTTCTCCTTCGCTGGCGTTGTTCGCCAATTCCTTGTCTGGCCATCGAGCATGCTCTGGCCTGGCGCGCTCGTAAATTCCGCCCTTTTCAACACTCTTCACCGAAATTACGGCAAGCGCGAGACGAAGCATATTTCTCGCGAGAAGTTCTTCGTCTTCGCCATGCTTGCCAGCTTCCTTTGGTTCTGGTTCCCTGGCTACATCTTCACCGCGCTCAGCATTTTCAACTGGGTTTGCTGGATCGCCCCGAACAATGTCGTTGTAAACCAGCTCTTCGGCTATCAAACGGGCCTTGGAATGGGTTTCCTGACCTTTGACTGGAGCATGATCTCCTTCATCGATAGTCCCCTCGTCACACCGTGGTGGGCTCAAGTCAACACATTTGCCTCGCTTGTGTTTTGGTTCTGGATCGTCACCCCCATCCTTTATTACAAGAACGTCTTTTTCTCAAAGTTCTTGCCCATGTCCGCTTCAATTTCATTTGACAACACCGGCCTTCCGTACGACCCGACGCTAATCATCCAGGACGGCGAATTCAACGTTGACGCTTACCAACAGTACTCCCCGATGTTCATTCCTATCACATTCGCGATGGCGTATGGCCTCTCCTTCGCGAGTATGACAGCAGTATTGGTCCATACTTACCTATGGTACCGCCACGATATCGCTCGTCAATTCCGCCTGAGCTTGAAGCAGCAGCGTGATGTTCATTCGCGTCTCATGTCCGTATACTCTGAGGTGCCACATTACTGGTACCTAATCCTCGGACTCATTGCGTTCGTCCTGGCCATCGTCACTATCGAGGTCTTCGACACAAAACTACCCGTCTGGGGTTTGGTCGTCGCTCTCCTCGTTGCAGGCGTCTTTGTCATCCCAACGAGCGTCATTATCGCGATTACGAATCAACAGGTGACGATCCAAGTGCTTGCGGAATTGATCGTTGGATACATGCTTCCCGGCCGCCCAGTGGCGATGATGATCTTCAAGACGTTCTCCTTCATCTCTGTCAACCAGGCGACGTCATTCCTTGGGGACCTCAAGCTCGGCCACTACATGAAGATTCCGCCACGCACGATGTTCTCCGGACAAATCATCGCGACGATTGTCTCATGCTTCGTGTCTGTTGCTGTACAGATGTGGATGTTCGCGAATATCCCTGACCTTTGCTCCCAAGACCAGCCAGCTCACTTCATCTGCCCGAGCGCCTCCGTGTTCGCAACTGCAGCTTTGGCTTGGGGTGCGATAGGTCCCCAGCGCATGTTCTCTGTTGGTACCTTGTGAGTTCACATGACTTTCTTTTTGTTCCGCCAATCCTAATGGTAATTTCCAGATATTCGCCTCTGTTGTGGTTTTTCCTCGTCGGAGCACTCCTCCCAATTCCATTCTACTTCCTCGCAAGGAGGTATCCCTTATCCTTCTGGCGCTTCATCAATATCCCCGTGTTCTTCTCTGGTGTCAGCTCAATCCCACCTGCAACGGGTATCAACTACTCTTCTTGGTTCGCTGTCGGTGCCATCTTCCAATACTACGTTCGCCGGTTTCACTTCAGGGTATGTCTGACTTTTTTTTCTGATATACGCATGACTGACTGATTATTTATTCAATAGTGGTGGATGCGGTTCAATTATATCCTCTCAGCCGCTCTGGATTCAGGAGTAGCTATTGGGTTGATTGTAATATTTTTCTCCCTCCAACTACCGAAAGGCGGCATCAACCTCAATTGGTGGGGCAACACCGTGTGGCAGAACACGGCAGACGCATTGGGTGCACCTTTTTACACACTAGCGCCAGGTGAAACATTTGGGCCAGCGACCTGGTCATAAAACCTCCGCATTTTACATATGATTTTCCTTGTACTCCTTTCTCATGGTGACTTTTCACTTCGGACGTGATGCCGTGCTGGATGTGGCTCGTATATATTTTTGATTGACATACATCCAATCGTATCTTATTCTTATATTCGCCACTCTTTACGATTTTCTCATTCCTATCCATGTTTCATTTCGACCCATTTCTCTCACAGACAGATTTCCCGCATTTCGTTGTTATTGGCATTTATTTTGTACCCGTCGTTGTATGAATAGACTCTTGTTTCTATGAGATTTCCGAGCAGGTCAGTTAAGTTGATTCGTAAGACACTACAATTACAATTTAGAGAACATATCGGACACAATATTCTACATCATGCTTTGTTACAAAGGCAGGATATTCGGGATCGGACCAAGAGGGATGATACGATTTGGGTTTACCTATAGAACATCAGCGCATCCAACTAAGGAAATCTGGGCATTACACACCTTCGTGATCGAGAAATAGCCTGTTTTTATATGCTCGAAGTTCGTAGTATCTTTGAACGCTGGGTTCTTCCAATATAAGTTCCTTACCCACTTGTGAATAGTCGGATAACCTGTGCGGATATCCTTCAAGTTACACTTGAAATTACCGAAGTAGGCAGGGTCAAAGCGAATGATTGTGACATAAAGACGAACATCCGCTTCGGAGAGCTGATCACCGATGAGATACTCTCTGCCCGAGCCTGAGAGTATGGTCTCGATCTTATCGAGAGATTGGAAAAGTAGAGTGACGGCGCTTTCGTAGGCGGATTGCGATGTTGCAAACCCAGTTCTATACACGCCATCTGAATTAGGAGTGTACAGTTCGGTAAATGGATAGTTGAATTGCGATCCACGGGAAAGACCTACTATTTATTCCGTCATATACCCATTCATTCAACGCGTCAATTTCGGGGCGTAGTACCTTCGGGTAGAGGTCGATAGCGGCCTTTTCAGCGGGGAGGAACTCATTGAATGCACTATTGAATATGCGGATAATTTGAGATGATTCATTGTTAACGATGGTGTGAAGCTTCTTATCCCACAAAACAGGAACAGTGAATCTGAATTACGAGATACATAGGAGTTGTCAGTAGCTAAGTCATATGTAGACAAATTATCTTTAGGGCATACCGGCCGTCATAATTAGGATCAACTTTTAGGTAGAGATCCTTGATATGCTCCGAGTTATACAAAGGGTCCACATCCCCACCCGGGAAGGGGTCGACGTTTGCGAACGGCCAGCCGTGTTCATCCATGCGAGGCGAGACAGCAGTGAGTGCTGAAATCAGGGAAGAATAGTGTAAGTAAGGTTATGATACCAAACCAGATTGGTTTCACATATAATATCCTCCAAGCCTTTCAGCTTTCGCACAATGAGAGTCCTTGATGCCCATGCTGTTAAACATTCACTCAAAACTATTAAGCGCCCATGTATAATTGTCAACTCACGACATCCGTATGAAACATATAGGTGGTAGCGGCCTGTAGATTATTTTGATTTTGTATCCTTGACACTAATATAATCTTCTCAAGACTCACCTTTTTCTGGTTCGAATTTGCCCCCTTTCTCGATGCTATTTAGAAATGTCGATGGCTTGCGCTTGAAGCTGCCATCAGCCTCGGTCGGCAATTTGTTTACGTCGGATTGTGCTGTTGTATCGCGAGACATTGCATCCAGCTATAGAGATAGTTCTAGTAGTCCACACAATCAATGACGGTGTTTATATGCTTTTCTAGCAGCAAGTTGCTGGTAAAGTTATTGGTAAAACATCCAAGCCGAGTCGGGACCATGATAAAGCAATCTTATAAGCGTGTCGCCATAGTCAACGTTGATGATGCCATGCAAGTATACTTGGCTGTACGACTACTAATTTTTCAACCAGCTACACTTGAGGAGGCCGTAGAGCGGGACTGTTTGCTTGAAAACTAGTTGCCGATGATGAAGTATATTTCCATATCTGAAAAGAATGGGGTGGAGAGAGATATTATCGACCGTTTAGCTCACGACAGGATTCCATGCTTAATCGGATTGAGCTGCTGTGTCTTGGAGCATAGTTATGGAGAGCTGATCATCTGAGAAGCCTGAGGGAGGGGATTTATTTTGAACATGGTGAGTAGTTGTTCGTCGGTAAAGAACGAAGTGTCGTGTATAAACTTTATTATAAGAGTTAGTAAACCGTGTGAATGTATAGCCACAATCGAGCCGATGACCTCATGCATATAAAGAGGTCTGGAAAACACACGATGCCCGAATGATCGCCTTCACTCGCACCAGTCAGTCTCATCTCAATAGGACCATAAGCATCCGTGCCCGCTCGGTCATCTCATTTCACACAACTGCAGGCCTTCGCGAAACTATAAGACCCCCTATTCTACGCGCTGGTCAGAACTCGTTATCCAAAGTGTTTCTCCTCAAACCCACCTCGAGCCCCCGTGCACACACCGCCGACATGTCGCAAGACCACACCCACCTTTCGGACATCGGAAAGATGAAGACAGAGGCGGATGGTAGCTTCAAACGCAAGCCTTCGACGTTCCGAAATCAAATTGAGAAAGGTGGCAAGTTTGAGCCAGAGAAAGGTCTGCATATGTTTAAGTCCACGAGAATCCAAGGCTGAGATATGACGGTAGATCGCTATCATCTTTATGTCTCATATGCATGCCGTGAGTGCTTATAGGTGTACTGTAGTCTACAAGCTGTTAAACCGTATCTATAGCTTGGGCCCACAGGACATTGATTACACGCAGACTGAAAGGCCTCGAAGAGTATATCCGTGAGTACTGTCTTTGTAATCTCATTCCACTCGCCTTCATGATAAGAAATTTAGCCTACTCTGTCGTTTCACCGAGAATGGGAAGCAATGGTTGGCCCTTCGCGAGTGTCGACCCTTTCCCGGCCGCAGGCGTCGATCCGGTCAATCAAGCTCAACACATCAAAGATCTCTACCTCAAGGTAGAACCAAATTATGACGGCCGGTAAGGCCTTCATAAAATCGCTCGGCTTCCTTCACTAACTCTTCGTGGTATTCCCACCAATGAAGATTCACCGTGCCTGTATTATGGGACAAAAAACATCAGACGATCGTAAATAACGAGTCGTCCGAGATCATCCGTATCTTCAACACCGCATTTAACGATCTCCTCCCACCTGAGAAGGCTGCGGTCGATATCTACCCAGAGTCACTCCGCGCCGAGATTGATACTCTCAACGATTGGGTTTACGATGGTTTGAACAGTGAGTACGCCCTCTGTTTAACTGCCCACTGCTTAGATGCCCTACTTAATTAGATGGCGTCTACAAATCGGGCTTCGCCACCACCCAGCCGGCATATGAGGCGGCGGTCAAGCTCGTATTCGAGTCTCTTGACAAAGTCGAGGCCATCCTAGACGGAAAAGACTACGTCATTGGCAACCAGCTCACCGAAGCAGACATCCGGCTTTATGTCACCATCGTGCGCTTCGATCCCGTTTACTACAGCCACTTCAAGTGCAATCTGCGCAACATCCGGCACGGGTACCCGAACATTCACAAGTGGCTCCGGAAGTTATACTGGAACAACCCTGCGTTCAACTCGACGACAAACTTCGATCATATCAAGACCCATTACTATTGGTCGCAGACAAATGTGAGTGTGCCTCACTCTTAATTATCAAGGTGGTACATCGTGTACTGAACGGAGAATATCTAGGTCAATCCAACTCGCATCGTTCCCATTGGCCCTCAACAAAACATCTTGCCCTTGGACTGAGGGAACGAACATATAAGCTGTAAGAATAGCTAATCGGAGCATAAGTAGTGTATGGCCCTCTGTAAAAAAATTGCAAAGCTGAACCAGTATCATGTACAATTGCAAGGAATGATTTGGAGATTTTGTTTGTGTAATCGTCGAGTGACTGAAAGCATGAGTGGATGTACAGTGCTGGGAACCGAAAATTGATGAGAATATAGAATAGAAGCGATGTTCCGAAAGCAGTGTTAGGTTCCACCCATGCCGACAACGCCAACAGTGTCCCTGATTTTCGCTATCTCGGAGGGCGTCAAGTAGCCTTTAACTCCAACTAAGAAGGACTCGAATGCAGATTCCGCATCCTCGGGTGTGCTAAACTCAATTCTAAAGCCGAAAATTAGTATTCTAAAGCAAATAGAATATATATTGCAGACATACTTAAGAAAGCCGAATAAACGATCCCAAAACTCCGGAGATGAAATCTTCTCCTGATAAGCATTCTTAGTTGGTGCGTCATGCATTGTAGCATCCGTGGTGTCCAACGAAAGCGTGATCTGGGATGGGTTCTCTTGCATCGTAAGAGAAGGCAAAGAAGGTGAAGGCGAGAGCACAACAGACGGTATGCGGCTGTGACTGGGCGTCCGGGATACACTCCGACTTCTTGAATCCGGATCTAGCTGCATTGAAGAATCTACCTCCTTGTCCTTCCCTTTCGCCGGCGTCACCGGCGGCGCCTCCCAATTCCACTCGAACCCTGGGCGCAGCATGAGGTTGATCGTGTCTCCCGCCTTGACTGGGTACTCCCGCAGAAGCTTCCCGTCCGCAAGTGCCTTTCCACGCAGGAGAAGCCGCTGCGCATCTGCAGGCGGCGCGCCTGGCTGCGAGGCGAGCGCAATCTTGATCGCAGAGATCGGGTCTGCTGTTGACACGGGCAATGTGAACGTTTTTGCTGGCTTTGACACTTTGAACGTAACAGAAATGGTATCTATTGATAGAATGAATTCTATGAGTAATTGGATACGTTATCAGAGGGCGTGGGGCACTTCACCTGTCGTGGCTTCTGCTTCAGACTTGGGTGGGGGTGGTGGAGGTAAATCAACCTACACAAAGGCAACAGTTGGATTCAGATTCTCCGTACAATCCAGCTTTTTCACTCACCGGAATGACGGGTATCTTTTTGAGAGAACTAGATGGAGGTTGCTGGTATTCGTCCGGGAATTGGACAGGTAACGACCCAATCACATTCAAATGATTTTTCACAAACGCCAGCTCTGCATTTTCAGCCATTTTGTAGATTCGGATTCCCTAATGAGCTGCTGATCTAAAGTCCTAGTATGAGAGTTTTTGAAAGAGATGGTAGATGTTAAGCACAAAGATGAAGTCGTGTCCCAGTGCCAGTGGAATTCAAGACGCGGTGCGACCAGCACAGCCATAACTTAATACAGTTATGGACCCTGGCTACTAGTGCATGCGTCACCGGTCCCACGGTCCTCCTAATCGCACGAGAGCCACGTGCTATTTCTCACGACCTGTTACTACTCTTCAACGTCGAATGCCAACGCCGTCCGAAACGCTCGCCAGTTCTCTTCTTTATTGACCATGGCCGTACGTATCTATTGTACTATCATTTTAACTGTGTCTAAATAGGCTCTTGAAGTCTGGTTTCAGTTACACAGGAGGTTTGTTACTTTTAATTGTAAGGGCCAGTGTCGAACTAACATTTGTGGCATCTGCAGGTCCATCTCGTTGCTTCGCCTACTGGCAAGAGTTCTCAAAAGTAAGCGTTAACAGTCGAGCGACGTAGGGGATGGCTTACTTATTCGTACTGCAAAGTGCTATGCAAATACCGATGATCCTGCTGCTTGCAAGGCGCCTTCGGAGGATTATCTAGAATGCCTGCATCACACTCAAGAGGTACGCGGTCCTTTGGCAGAACTGTGAGCCAATGCGCTAACATAAACTTGCGATAGATCGCTCGCGCAAAAGCTGTGAAGGCTCAATTCATAAAGAAGGCTGAGCACGAAGCGAAGGAGGGGCGGAAAGCAGGCGATATACTTGCGGATGGTGTTATAGTCAGTTTAGGACTAATAAACCAAGATGAGGGAAAGAAATAGTTGGCGTGGCGACCCTGCAAAGTTGTGGTGTGTTGAAAAGTTCCTTATATGTTACGCAGGAGCTAATTTTGACAACAGCCTTAGAACTCCTTATCAAACATTTTAATGAGCTTGGTAAACTTGCTTCACGCTATTCTGAAATACAACTTCTCTGGGATTGATCTTCAGTGGTCGAGTTTGAGATGAGTCTCTTTTTAAGCGATTGCTGATGGATAGCTACTCTTGGATTTGTTTCCTCTTTACTTTTACTAAGAAGTGATCCACCATGAAGCACCTACAGACTGGACAATAAAAACTTCAGCGAACTTCCAAGCGCGTTTGTGTCGCATACTCAATCACTGGATGGAAGAAGATAGCTCGTTTCAGCAGACGTGCCACGCTTATGGGATGTAATTTAATGCGGCCTCGTGCAAATAAATGTTAAAACACGGACATCAGAATTCGGGTGTACCGATTCGCGAGCTATGTTTAGGCCCGTCTACCCTTCGTAACGTTGGAGCGCGCAGTACAGTATTATTGCAACTATGATGAAGCTGACACTCATATAAGTAAAAAGAAGGCAAAGTAGATTGGCCGCATCATACTTTCTTGCCACCATGGTCAGTATCCGCGATACCATTATCCTATTGATAGATCATTGACCTTATGGTTTTAGTCCGTATATGATAGTCCTGACTATCGTGTAACACGAGCCATCCCTGATCTGTTCGTTGACCAGAATATCCGGTCGCTTTACACTTCGTACTCAAACCGCAATCAATTTGAGTCTGCACTTGCGGTAATAGACACGTATCTGGTCGGGGTGGAATGGCTGCCCGTCGCGAATTGGTGCAATGAAACGGGCACAAGGATTGTGTACAAGAAGTCACTCGAGACTGGACCCACACACACTTTCAATAGCGGCGTAGCTAAGATCATTAGCTTCCCCGCTATCATCTGCAACCTGAATGTGAACTTTGGAAGTCTTCGAAAGTCGTTTGGGTCGGAAGAGACGATTTCTCCCAGCACGACGAGTGTCGGCATAACAGTTGAGCCGGGATCGCGGACAGTCTTCTATCAACGACGCTGGACGTTCAGGCACGAAGTGTCGTGTCTATGTAACAGTAATGGAAATCTTTTCGCTGTTGGAGCGAGAGGATGGAATGACACTACTTTGCGCGCGCAAAAATGCACCGTCGTAACTCAAATCAGAAGCAGCGACTTCCTCGTTCGTCCTGGCGGATTCGAGTATGTAACGGAGGATGTTGCGACAAACTCAAATCCCACACCTATCAAGTCTCAGCGCGTCTGCAACCTTGACGAGCTTTCTTCAAAAGTTCGAAACCATTTGGTTGAATGGGGGCTGATCTTTCCGGCATGGTGCGTTACGCAGACCTCTTTTCATTGACGGCAACCTACTGATTTCGTGGTATTATGTAGTCCCGAAGAACCTCAAATACATCTTTCACGTGTTCCAGAGTCCAAGGATGTAGACGAGAAACTCCTATTGGATGGATCCCTCTTCTGAAGTTCGGAAAACCGTGCTAGGACAAAGCTTCGCCGTATAAGTTTATTAATGCTACTAGTACTTCTCCAAACACAGGACCGCTTCAGAACTCTCGAGTTGAAAGCTGTACTTCGCAGAGACTGTTGTGGAATACAGTACACGAAACCTTGACCGAGCAGTCGGAGACAAATGACAGACAATGATAACGTAGTTTTCTCAAACGAACTCTTATCCGGAAAACCTTCGCAAATTTGCGTGTTCCAGAAAGTCAGGCGATCCAAAATCTTCAGTTTCTAAGGTTCACGCAAGTGATCGTCGTGTTGACACTGATGAAGAAATCCTATTCGCTCCTCAAACGCTTCGCACCTTTCGAATCACAGGGACTTCAGGCAAGGGCAAGAGTAAGGTATGCAATCGACGTTTGGGTGGTCGTGAGCTTTTATGCTATCGTACACAAGATTAGGGAATGCAGATGTTAAGATGCTTGACAGTTGGAAACTTGATATGCTGTAGTACATACTGTATTGCCAAAACTGAATACAGCATGGTAATCCTGAATATTCGATATCCGCTTCTTCTTTCTTAATTTATCTACCTTTGGATGGTAGGCATTGCATTTCTAACTTTCGTGATTAGTATGGACGTCCATGTACGAGCTCACGAGCTCACCATTCTTAGTCAGGGTGATTCTACAAGGGTGATTCTACAAGGGTTACAACAATCACTGCGAAGCAATATAATGAGAAAGTGAATTGATCCGTGTATCAATGCGCACGATACTCACTTCTGCAATAAAATAATCATTCCCAGTTAACTTTCTTCTTAGACAGCTTACGCAATATGACATATGTACCTTTGTGGACTGAACATTGGCATGTCTACTACCGCCAGATTTTTGAACTCATCCAACAAGCCATCGCGTTCCATTTGATCGATGATATCCTTCGCGACATTCCCATCGAAAACATCGCACTGAGAACAGATAAATGTCGTTAGGTTGGGGTCATTGGATGAAGTGTGTACATCAGTGATTGCGTTTTGTGCCCTTATTTTGAGATACTCAAGGTTTGGGAAGGTATCGAAGACCATTTTATTAAGCTGTTCGAAAGCGGTTGAGCTACGGTCGACGTGAATAGAGAGTTTCTCCACAGACTCAAATGCGTCCTCCTGATCGAAGCACGAAACCAGATCACGCAATTCTGTCCATTCATCCAAGGTAGCTGTGAGATTTATGTCTGCCACATTCGGGACGTCCAACATTTGTACGAGTCCGGGAGCAGATTCGTGCGTCTCTTCGTTGAACACCAATGACAACTTTTGAAGGTTCGGCAGGGAGGTGCGTTCATCTGGCCATGTATCCGCATCTATGTGTTGAAAGCTCAGCTTGAGCTCTTGGACTCGCTTCATGCTTTGTAGAAATTCCGACAGGAATTCCATGTCCGTCCAACGAAGTGCACCAAAGGAAAGATCGCACGAAGCCAACGTATTCCCAACGCATGAGCGAGGTATGAAATTGTCCACTTCGAGTTTCGAGAGTTGTGGCATGCTCCACGAGGAGTAGAAATGTAGGTCGTCGTTGTTCAGTTGCTCTTCATCTGAAGATCCATCCTCGTTCGTCCACTTAATTTGCATGGAACGAAGGTTCGGCAGCTCTAGAGATCCGCACTGCTCTCGTATGGATTTGAATATCAGTGATGTGGAGGACAGAGGAACATTCAGGGTGACTACGGAGAATGATTCCCAACGTTGCGAATGCGGAAGCACTTGTGCACAGAATCTCGCAATTTCGGCAGGCATTTCTTTTCCTCCTTTTATGTCTTGTTTCGTGATTTCGAAATGTATCTCGAGACCAGCGCCTTTACTTCGTTCCAAACACGCATCGATAACTTTTGGGGGACGAAAGGATTGGACTTTATTCCAGAAACGTGGGATTGCATATAAGAGAGTGCGCCATCTCTTGCACACCAGAGGGAACAGCTCCTGCATTTCTATCGCAATCACCCGATCATCATCATCAAACACACATTCAAATATGTGCATGAGAATTTCATCAGGAAGATATTGGACAGCCAATTTCCTTTCTTCAGCCAATTTCTCGCTAATATGTTGCATGCCATTCTGCATAATCGACATAAACTCGAGCATTCCCTTGTGAGCAGCTTGAAGAGAATGATGCGCGGCCTCCAGTCTACGAGTATCGGAGTCGTTCAAAGGCACGCCAAAGGCTCTCATGAACGGGCTGAAGAATTACACCGTTAGATGAGGCGTTATGCATAAGGTGCGAGCAGTGAACATGCCTATCGAGTGCCCAGGTTTCGGGGCTATCGTTCAACCGTTGCCCTGCTGAATCCATGTTGTTCTGCAGAAAAAACTGGAGGATATCAAGAGCAGGGTTCAGTGTACTCGTGTGAACAGATCCGGAGGAAGCCATTATTGCTCGATCGTCGAAGTGAATGGAGGATAGTCAAAATTTTCGAACGCCCAGATAGTACTCTGAGTAGTGTGCCAAATAACAACAAATAAGCAATGAATTATCCGTACTATACCGTGACCGTGCTACACTAGCAGGCATAAAATAAACACTAAATTTCAGTGATTGATACGTATAGCACTTGAATGGTGGCTGATCTTTCCCGTATAGTGCGTTCGCAGACCCTCTTTCGTTGGCGGCAACCAGTTGATTTCATGTAGTCCTGAAAAGCCTTAAATTCATCTTTCATACATATATCTCAGAGTCCAAGATTCAGGCCTTATAAGCGAGAAATTATGAACCGGTACCTCATCGAATAAAGATTGCTTTACAATTATTGCTCGGGGGAGTAACGAACCTTAAGGATGAATATTGCATTCCTTAATTTGCATTATTAGTATGGATATCCAGGTACGAGCTCATGAACTCACCAATTCTTTATCGGGGAGACCGCACAAAGGGAATAAGAACCGCTGGGAAACAATGTATTGAGAAAGTGAGCTAATTTCGTGGTTACATGAGGACCGTGACGATACTCACCACCGTGACTACGTTATAATATTCGTTTCCAATCGACCTTTTCCTTAGGTAGCTTATTCACTAAGAAATACCTTTGTGAGTTGAAAGTTGGGCAACATATTACCTCCAGCTTTTCGAACTCCTCCAGTCGTCCATCATGTTCCACTTGATCTATAATAGCCTTCGCGATATTCCCATTGAATGCATCGCACTGGATGAAGCGTAGTGACTTCAGGCTGGGGCAATTGAAGGATGAATGCAAATCACTGATTGCGTCGTGTGCACCTATTTCGAGATGCTCCAGGTTTGGGAAGATATCAAAGACCATGTTGATATGCTGATCGAATACGGTAGAGCTACGCTCGACGCGAATAGAGAATCTCTTCACAGAATCATAGGCCTCTTCCTCTTCGAAACACGAAAGCAATTCATGCAATTCGCTCCAGTGTTCCAAGGTAGCTGTGATATCTATGTCTGTCACATTCGGTATATCCAACGAGGGTACGAGTTCGGAAGCAAACTCTGGTGACTGTTCTTTGAACACCAGGGACAACTTTTGAAGGCTCGGCAGGGAGGCTGTTACATCGAAGTCCGGCCAAGGAATTCCATCTATGTATCGAAAGCTCAGTTTGAGCTCTTGAACTCGAATCAAACTTCGTAAAAAATCCAACAATAATAGCACGTTCGTTCGGCGAAGTGAGGCGAAGTAAAGCTCGCATGAAGTTAGCGTATGTCCAATACATAAGCGAGGTATGAAGTTGTCCACTACGAGTTTCGAGAGCTGTGGCATGCCCCACGAGGAATAGAAATGCAAGTCTTCGTTATTCAGTAACTCAAGTTCGTCTGAGGTTACATCCATGCTCGTCCATGTGATTTGCATGGAATGAAGATTTGGAAGCTGTAGAGATCCGCTATGCACTCGTATGGAGTTGAAGAGCGTCAATGCGGTAGACCTGGAAGCATCAGCGACCAGGGAAAATGATTCCCAGCGCTGCGAGTGTGGAAGCAATTGTGCACAAAATCTCGCGGCCTCGGTGAACATATCTTTTCCAGTTTCTGAGTCTAGTTTGGTGGTTTCCATATACAAGTCGAGACCAGTGCCTTTACTTCGGCCCAGACACGCGTCAACATATCTTGGGGATTGAAAGGAATAGATTTTATTCCAGAAACGTGGGATAGCATAGACGAGAGTGCGCCATCTCCTGCACACCAGAGGGAAGGTCTCCTGCAGTTGAATCGCAGTGAACCGATCTTCATCATCAAACACAAATTCAAAAATGTGCATGAGAATTTCATCCGGAAGATGTTGAACGGTAAGTTTCATCTTTTCTTGAGCCAATTGCTGACCTATCTGTTGTATGCCAGTCTGAATGATAGACATAGCCTCGAGTATCCCCGTATTAACGGCCAGTAGATATTCGTACCCGATCTCCAGCCTCCGCGTGCCAGAGAGGTTTGAAGGTCCTCCGAATTCTCTCATGAATGGGCTAGAGATCTGTATTGTTAGTTGAGGTGAATTAGGTTGTGAGCAGTGAACCTGCCTATCAATTGTCCAAACAATTTCTGGGTTATCGTTGATCCATTGCCCTGCTGAGTTCTGCAGAAAAAACTGGAGGATATCAAGAGCAGGCTTCAATGTATCAGTGTGAACAGATCTGGAGGATGTCATTATTGCCCGTTCAACGAAGTGAATGGTGGTTAGTTGTCAGTTGATCAACGAATGCGTCCATTCGATAGTACACCAAACAACAACAAATATGCAATACATAACGTCGTACAGAAATAAATTTACACTAAATTTCAGTTTTCATACGTACAACACAGCAGATACACAGCATTAGGATATCATCGAGAATACATCATGATATAAGTTTCAAAGATTAAGCCTTATTCCGAAGAAGCTCTTTCATGTCCTCCGGCGTTCTATGCTCCAGCTCGAAACGATTGCATCCAACCTGCTCCAACCATCGATTGCGTTCATCAAATCTGTGGCAGAACACGCTACCTCCCGCACCCATACATTTCCCGCTCGCGCAGTAGTTCCGTTTCGCCGAAGTCTGGGCAAACGGCATCAATGTTGTTGGGTCTGGAATGCATCCTGATTGGTTGCGAGCCTTAGCATGTAGAAGAGGAAGAGTATCGACGGAACTCGCGAATTTAAAGACAGAAATGAGTTGTGCACGGGAAAGATGAGGGGCAAGGAATGAGAGGATGTGATGTTGGAGTTCAAGTGGTAGGGTGGAAAATGGGAAACGAGGCCCATTGGGAAGATCGCTGTGGTAATTCGTCATGGGGAGAGGAGGCAAAGGTGTAATATTAGTCCAAGACTCGATCGGGTCGGGATACTGATGAGCTATCGAGTGTAGTAGCAGGGCTCGTGCGTAAGGAAGAAGCGCGATCGCTTCCTCACTAGTTTTTCTCTTCAGCGATTTATTTCTTTCCATGATCGCCCGTGTCTCCTCTCGTACTACAGCCAAGTATTGGACAAAGTTTAAGTCACCTTCTTCGCCGTCCTCCCGATCATCGACCAAATCAAAGTGAGTCGTTGACCTGCCATCTCCAGGTAGCATCGAAATGTCGCATAAATTGTAATTTCCGATATGAAGTGCGCGTATGATCTCCCGTGTACAGCGTCTCCCAAATGGATTCATGTTGCAAACCAGCTTCTCCAGGGCCCTACACCGCGGAGAAGTAAGATAAGACACAAGGGTAGGCTGCGAGGCAGCTGTGAGGCCGATGGAGGAGATGTGGAGTTCGCGAAGACAAGGAGAGTCAAGCACCGAAAGGAAAATAGAGAGGAATGCGTCAGACAGCTGGCGATTCGATTCGATGTAAAGTGCCTGCAGCCGAGACGAATTGACCGCCAAGGCGAATCTGAAGACGACATTGGGATCACCCTAAGCAGATAATACGACGGTGTCAGTATTTAATCTTGATGTATGAAGAATCACAGGGCAAAAGGCGAAGCGGGGTAGGTCGAAAGACGCAGGCCTCAAATAGCCTCGGTCAAGCGTGAGGTATGATGAGTCGAAATTTCTCGCCTGGCCAACTTAGCGTACCCATCAGCCAAAAATAAGCTGAAGACTAATTTACCTGGAATGCATTCTAGACAGATAATAAGCAAACGTGCAATCAGGCCAATCTATCGGGATAGCTTACATTCTGCAGCTTCAGTTCACGCAGATGTTGATTGTCCGTCAGGTATTCCGAAATAACCTCCAATCCTCTATCGCCGATTCCATTGGAGTTGACGCTAATCTCACCCAGCTTGTGCCGACGGCCCTGCTCTGAACACAGGAAACGAAACAGCTCCTCACACCCAAGGTCGCCGAGGCTGTTCTGGCCTAAAAAGAGCTTCTGTAGTGCCCTACGACTTTTGATTGTCTTGATGATATTTTGTGCGCCTGCACAAGAAAGAGAGCACAATATCAGTACGAACATCGTCTTATAGTGTGAAGAGAGCAAGTGAAGCGGGGGAAGGCGAAAAGACCTCTTTTTTGAACGCTCGACTAAGTATCGAGGTCAGCAAAATTTGATCTTCCTCCATGAGGTGAGCATAAAGTTCTCACTTACGAAGAGCTCAAAGAAGGAAAAGAAGAAAGCGATGAACTACAGACGCACCTTCGATTCCATGGCAGGCCTCGCCAGTCATATCGATACCAGTGCCCCCACTGAGGAGGACTTTCGGCGCGTGTGGAAAGTACACGTTCCTAAGATTACGATCCTTATTGGAGGAGGCTGCCATGGTCATTGTCACTGTACGACTAACAGTCGTTCGTCAAGAGAACTGTGGCGGAAGGAGAGTTGTCACGTCTAATGCCGCCGCTCGGATAGCTTTTAATTCCACCAACAATAATAGAAACTCAGAGGTTGACCAAATTAGACAGCAGCCTCCGAGCCTACGGCACCCAGCACTGAATCTTTCAATTTCTTTTTCACTTTAGCTACTTGGTGATGAATGAGCGTTGAAATGACACGTGAAGTTCACGGAAGAATAAAAGCAAGAGATGAGTGGGCTCAAGTGTTGTGATTTACTTTTGTGCTCGATCGTGAAGCTGACTAATAGAGATAAGATAAAAACCACAATGACTGGGAGTAACAAGAAAGCATAGCCTGTACGTAGTATATAGATTGCAGTGGTATATGGTTACATTTGCTTGGTTTATGCTAAGGTATTGAACAGAAGACAAAAAAAGTATATATAGAATTGCCACATCATTAACCCTGTGCCATGAGAAGCTCATACCATGCAGTGTACTCCTCAGCGCTCATCTTCTCATCAGCAATCTCTTGAGTCACTTGCGAGAATGGCATAGGTTGTCCCCCAACTGAAGCATCATGAGTCATTGTACTTCGAATTAACATGAGTAAATATATGCAGAGCTTACCGAGAACCATAGGATCATCCGCTGGCTGCTGTTGCGCCGACACGTCAGTGTCCATAGGCTCGCCACCACCATTGACTTCTCCGTCAGAACGCCCAAGTCCGGAGTCAGGGAAAGGCGAAGGACTGTCAACCGCACTCATGAGAGCACTAGGTGACCGAGAGAAAGCCGGTGTCCCTGCGTTGGACCGTTGCGCCTTCGCAAAGCGTTCGTCGTCCTCCTCGCGCGATCTAGATCTTTTCCCAGACGGATTTAGCGAGTCGAGATAAGGACCGTTACTCTTTGCACCATCATCGAAGTCATTGCCTAAAGACTCTGTTACTGGAGTTTGGAGAACAGATTGTGACCGGGAATTGGCCTCCAAATTAGCGTAGTATTGCTCATAAACTACTGCTTGTCAGTGGCTGGGTCGGTAGTCAAAGTGTTTTACTCACAGTCTGCATTATGATCAATCGTTGGCTTTACATCCTGAGGCGACGTGGGCACTGGTTGATTGGCCTTGGAAGGTTTCTTGACTTTACTCAACCCATCACCAAGGCTTGAAAGAATCGCGTCGTTACCGCTACCATTCGCCTGGGTTGCAGCTGCGACACCCAAGGCTGTAAGGTCGTTCGAAATGGTGCTCTTCAAATGCCACGAAGGGAGTACATTCTGTTGTCTCTTGGCCTCGGCCTCCGCTTCTCGCTCTTGTCTCCGAGTCGCCTCATCCTTATCCACCGACAAAACAATCCCGATGCTCTCTTCCTGCCGTTTGCCGTCAGACCCAGCCACTTTCAGGCCGTTTCCATTTTGACCCTGCTTTTGTTTATCTGCATCGCTGACGTGGTTCTTCACCCAAATCGCAATATCAAACGCAGGTAGTGTCATTGACTCCGATTTCCGTAAACCTTCACGTATGAACTGCGTCTGCTTGTTGAATCGCTCCATCCTGTCCTTACTTCCTCTGACAGACTCGGCGTCCTCGTTAAGTACAAGTTCGTGAGGCGCACCCGGTGAGGTCGTACATTGATCACAGACGAAGGTGCCAAGCGCAAAGCTCATAACTCGATCCGCCTCCAGGGGTGAATAGGTGGCCTTGCAATTAGGGCAAATGTAGCCTTTATTGACGAGCTCCTACAGAAGCGTCAGCAGCAAGTAAGACATAGATGTAGGTTTGCGTACGTTTTTTATCGTAGAGTTGATGAGACGGTGCATCTCGGCCACACGCCATTTCACAACATTGCAAAAATGCTGATAATCCACATAGTAGTACTGCTTCCCTATGGATCGCTGTGCGCCGTCTTTCAACTCATTTTGTCGGTGTCTGTCAGGCTTGTCAGAGAGAGGTCGAGTTGAGAAGATAGCTCACCATAACTTACACTTGCACAAGACGGTCATTCGTAAGCACAGCCATGAGCTTGTTGAGTTCTTTGGCTTGCAGACCTATTCGACCTGCAAGATCGTCGTCCTTCAAGCTACTCACCCCGTAGCGTTTAGTGACGCCGATTCAAGCAGCCTATGCATACTCACACAGGGTGCCGCACTAGCTGATCCAGAATAACCACAAACTTGGGCTCGTAGAAAGCGCGAGCGACATGCTGAACGAGTAACCGAAGCGTTTCTTGGTCTTTACTGGTCGCCATCCTCTTGGTGAGGCACCCGCGAGCACCGAGGCTCTTGTCCTTGTAGTTGAATGACGCTTTTCCGTACCAGAAAGTTTGTCTACAAGGTTCTTCGGAGATGTAAAGGTGGTGGTAGAAGATGAAGTGACTTGGGATACGGAAGTGGGTTACAGATCTTCAAGAAGGTTAGACCCTAAATCTCCAAAAGAGGATGCAGTTACTTAAGTACCATTCATCAGGGAAACTTCCTTTTGCTTACGGCGACTGACGCGTCCTGACGCGTCCTGATTTGGCTGGCACCTGTCTGAAGGGTCGCTACTTCGTCTGAAAATACACTGATTGCCTTATCTCACTGAAATAAGGAGTGTTTCAGGATGCAAGCCGTCTCTCAGTGCATCAGAATGCAAGTCAGGATTTCAGTGCTCAAGTGTAATACATCAGAGATTGCTAACGGCGGCTGGCGCGTCCTGGAGCTTCCTTAAATGGGTTGAAGCGTTGTCATGCCTGCCTGAAGTGTTGCCTGGCTGCCTGATGGCCTTAAAACGGCGTTTCAGGACAAAATCAGTGCGTAAGGAGGGAAGCTGTACATCAGGTGGCAAGTCAGACTCAAGTGAGATTTACTACTACTACCACTACTGTACTCAAGTGAACTTGAACCTCTGTTTTGAGATTTCAAGCTACCTTCATCTTCATGACATCTTGAAAGCGACAGCAAACACCATTGACAACCTCAGTCTACAATGATCATTCAACGAGAAGCAATTCAATAATAGATACAATCACGATGCTCCTGGCAACTTTTGAAGACAAGAGCATGCACTCAACAATTTACTCAACAAGATAACACCGTTAGCACTATTCAAACGGGCCTCAGCCTACTCAATATCGAGCATTGGGAAGTGATGGATTATTGTATCCGGTAAGGCCAAGGCATCTTGATTCAAGACGGAAGCAACAGCAAACGTGCTGTGCGCGTCGATTGCCGCATCTAATAGAGCAGATGCAAGTGAGAAGATGGTCAGCCTGAGTGACAACTTGAAAAGGATAACTTACAATGGACTTGAGCAGCCGACAGCTCAACTTCGGCCCAATTGCTCATCGTGACCAAGACATCTTTTTCGATGTTTGTCTGCAGGAGCCTGCCCGCCATCTCCTCCAGCTTTATAAACGGTTGCGGAAACTTGAACCAGAGACGGGGGTTCAGAAGCAGCTGGAGCCAAGTTGGCGTTCTTGGCCAGAAATCGGGGTAAACGAAGCGCGCCCAATCTGTCAAATCGACACAGGAGGATACGGGAATGTCAAATTTATTCCTGATGCGAGTCGCATCACCTGCCAATTAGTTCAGTTATGCCGCATAATGAGAGAAGAAATGGGATTGTCGTACCAGCGATTCCTGCTGACACTTTCCATACAGTTTCATCACCTAATAATTGTTCCAATCTTGGGGGAAGAGCATTAAGTAGATGAGTCCGGAGGAGGAACACATGTTGCTGAACCGCGAGTTGGATGAGGTCCACGCGATATAGCTCTGGTGAGTTACTCGCGCCCATTCAATGTCGAGGGCAACGAAGCGTCGTTCCGGGGCATCCGGCAAGGAAGCATAGATGACGTCTACGGCATTCTCCATCGTCGCGGTGGTCAGACATACTTCAGGAACAAGAGGTCCGAGTGTATAACTGCGAAGTTGAAGAAGAGGCGTTGGCGGAACCCCCAGGTAGTCGAGGAGATGTTGCATCTGTTTGTGAAGCTGGCAAAAAGTCAGTGCAGTGATTTTGAGAGGAAATGGAAAGTAAGCACGATTTTTTGCATCCTAGATATCCTCCTTTGTGTCCAAGGAAGTCTTCGCGCGATGCGTACTCGAAGCACAGCATGGTCAA
Organism: Trichaptum fuscoviolaceum; assembly: GCA_910574455.1. NCBI lineage: Eukaryota > Fungi > Basidiomycota > Agaricomycetes > Hymenochaetales > Trichaptaceae > Trichaptum > Trichaptum fuscoviolaceum. The sequence goes on along the minus strand of CAJSYZ010000010.1, from coordinate 1,096,918 downwards.
TCAATAGGAGCATGTGGAGCCCCAACAGAATGTGATAAAAGTTCATGGCGAAGGGTTGAATGGGTGGGTGGGTGGCGGGGAGGGGCGACACCCACTCCGAGTTCACATTTATACAAAGCTCTTGCACGCATTTTTCTGATGCCTTATTCTTCTGGGAAAAGAAGAGAGGAATCTATCAGTGCATTATACTATGGCTCGGATAAACCTCAAGCTGAACTGACAGGAGATAAGAAGGATTTCTTCTAGATGACTCGATTATGAGGCTTCTTTTCATTTTATGCACAAACAAACAAGAAAGTGAGTCAGGTTAACTCCGAAGAAGTCAGGAAGACATAGCCCACTGCACAAGAAGCTGTTCCATCAGCTCTAGAAGGCAAAGCCACGAGTAAGCCGTCATACAATCAGTCATCCCTGGATACAACTCGAAACCGGAACCATGCCAATGTGGGAAATGGGATCAATGCATCCCAATCCGCTATGGAAGAAGTAGTTTAAATGAAGGAGCGTTTCTTGTCCTTAGAGCTGGGGGGATTGCGCTGTCGGCCGATAATCGACTTATTCTGCATATTGAAACCGAGCGATCTCCGTTTCGGCGGCAATGGTGGTGGCACAGAGGTGTTTGTCGAGGAATAGGACATGACTACTTGAACAATATCTAAGATGAAGTAATACTTTTTCCCGTTTGATGAATTCGCAATTTGCGTCGTGAGCTGCTTTGCCAACGTCAGGTAGACTGTTTGACGCACCTCTCATCAATGAGCTCGAGCTCAAGGTTGCGGTACTCGAGGCATCGGACGCAAATACCGACACCGGAATTTCCGAAATCGATCCAGAGGATGGGGTGGGGTGGGGAGGCTGATCCCATCGAGCTCGCCTTCGCGTTTGGTGATCTCGGGCTTCTTGACGTCCGCGTACAGGAAGAAGTCGCAGAAGAGTGCTTGAGCCTGCCTAGGGCTTGCGCTTTTGAACTCGATCCAAACATCCATACCACCGGGGTGCGAGAGCGCGGGGTCGAAACGCTCAAGATGGTTCGTCGCTGCGACGGGACGAGGAAGCGGCCAACAGCAGCGGCGACACCATCAAGTGCATTAAGAAGGCCAGAAAGAGAGAGCGTGTTCACGTCGGATAGAGTGTCATATTTCTTGCTTTTCTTCTTCTTGCCAATTTCTTCATTGTCGTCATCATCGTCATCTTATCCTTGTTGTCGGACAACAAAGATCTCTTCTTCTTACCACCAGGAACACAGGTTGAGGACCCGTCGCGCGAAGTTGAGCGAGTGAATGCAGTGTCAAGGTCCTCGAGAAGGACAATACACGGGGCAGGCACACGGCCCATAAGCGACGACAACGTCACATCGTTCATCCAAAAAGCGGAACGTGAGATGGCGAGAATGTCGAGCATGAGCGCGCCAGCAAGGGCATGGATCAACGATGATCTGCCCAAGCCAGGGACACGATAGAGGAAATTGTCGCGACGAGAGTGGTTACCACGGTCAGCGCACCACTGATTCAGAAAGAGAGGTTAAACTTTCAGTCGATGTGTGGCACTTCATGTACATACCTTCTCTGATTGCAAGAAGTCCCTTGTGTCGGCAAGGAGCATCTCTTAAATCCCCACCATGAGCCATGGAATCAGCGAAATAGATATGAATTTGATGGTCGTCTGGTGAGGCAAACTGGAAGCCTTTGAGCTCCTCATCTCCGAATGACTTGTCTCTAAAAGAAGACTTGCCCGGCAAGATGGTGCGCGCTGTCGTCTCGAACTCGTAAGCGTGCTGGCATTCTAAGCGCTTCAACAACCATAGCATCAGCCAGTCATGTAGTTGTGTTCATCGGGTCATGAGCTATTGTTGCAATAGCGGATAACTACTAGGGCTACTTACCAGTCCCCACAACAATGAAAGTGTCTCCGGAAGTCTCTGGTTTCCAACCTGACCATGGCTGTCAGTGGTGGTAGCGGACGACGGAGGGCCTGTGATGCCAGTGTCAGACCCCACGTGGGAAGTCATCATGTCGATGCTGGGTACTACTAGTAGCAGGAGTGCGATGGCAATGGTGGTGGTGCTGTCTGGCGGTGTTCCAGAATTGCACCATCTTGCGTGCGCTGTAAACGGTGTGAGCTAGGATTCTGTATCAAATGGTATGTAAATAACGTGAAGTAAAAGGATTGAGAAGGAGAATAAACTCACCAGCCTTGAACTCCTGTGCCATGCTCGTGCAGACCTCTGTCTCCCATTCCGCCCAGATCTGTTACGACATAATTTAGTACAAAGTGCAGGAGAGCAGCGCATGGAAGATGTCATATGTGAAGGAGACAGCGCCAAGGTTGAAGAAAATGACAAGCCTCAAGGTAGTGCAAGAGGATGAGATGAGAGAGTTTGTGCGCATGGTGGGGGAGTTGAGGAAGGGGCTCAGTCTGGGAAAAGGCGAGCGGCGATGTCCACGTCGGGCTCTTGCTGACTCGGAGTCGGGAAAACAATACTACTACCAAGTTGCGTGTCTGTCTTTGAATCAAGGTTGGTCGCAAAGCCCATTTGATCCAGCTCCTCCGTCGTCTGCCAGAAGGCAATAGCATAAGTCAAGCCGTCCAGTTCCCTCTGACCTAGAACGTCCCGAGAATAACAACCGGTCATTCCATTAAAATTATTATACCTAATAGTTGTCGAGCAGAGCAGTTGTAGTAGTAGCCGGACCGACCTTCGCCCCTCAGGCTTAGTTTACTAGTACTAGTAGTTTCCGACTTCAAGCTGACCTCCGAGTCGGAAGAACTTCCAAGTCTGAGCCTGAGACCGAGTCGTGGGACTTCAAGTTCAGCTCAAAAGTTCAAGTTGCCGAACAGTGACCCGTAACGATGTTCGGTCTTCAGGTTGGTAGACCCGGATTCGAGCCAGTCGTGAATTTATCAAGCAGTAATTAGAGCATCACTGGTGCCAGTGAGTCCAAGTCCGACTCGGAATAGTTAGTAAACAATTCATATCGTTTTTTTATTTACATACAGTCATACAACAACTTGAATACCGATGCACAGAAAACACAAGTATAAGGTCGACGAACACAGAACAGGAGACAAACATACAAAGACACAACTTGAATACTAGTGGTATGCACTGGTATGAGGTAATACTACGAAAAGAAAACAGTTAGAAATAGTATGAGTACAAGCCTGAGTCCTCACTGGCAGGCTACTTCGTCTGACTCCGAGTCTGCGGTTTAAGTGAATTAAAAGGTTCCAATGCTGCTCGTTCCCGCTCAACCTTGTGGTGCTCCTCATTAAACCACGCTTTCCATGTACTCGAGCCCTTGTTAGCCCTAGTTACCTTAATCTGTGGATGATATTCCGCAAGTTCCACATCACTGCATCATCCTTTTGTGATTCGAATCCGAAATGAATATCACCGTAACCGGAGGTGCGCATCTCCGACAATTGTTGCCAAATACAGTGGCTGAGTGGCGTGAGCCTGAGAAGTCTGGCTTCAAGTTCAGATTCAAGTTCCGCATTTAGTAGCCTGACTACCCCATGCCCTGCCAGTGGCATCGACGTATTGTGTCTTTGTCTACTATACTCTGTAGTACTGTACTCTAGTAGTACTCAAGGTTGTTCTTTTCAACAGCTTGAAGCCCTCTCACCTTAAAGTCAAAGTCCCTCCCACCTAAATTTTAGTTCAGAGGCTGCCACTGGCGGTACTCAGGCTGGCGGTGAGTCAACCAGTCTCCTAGTTCAACTTCATCCGCTGACTGAGATCTTCAAACTTCAAGTTGTAGCCTGAGTAGTACTATCTACTACTACTAGTATACTGGCAACTTGATCTCTAAATTTGAACCGAAGTTCAAGATACTACTATTCGGTTCCGACGACTCGGAGTCGGACTCGGAGTTGGTAGGCTCACAGCTACTATACTATTGCACCAGTTTTAAACTCCATTTTGAAGCTGTTGGAGAAAGCGAAACAACCTCCTATCAGGCTTCAAGTCACAGTTTTGTTCAAAATATCCAAAATGTCCAGTGAGCCTGAGTTTGAGTCGAACCCCCTTGTTGGTTCTGACAATAGCTAAATTGTAGATAAAAGGAAACATGAGACAGTTGAGGAACGCACATCTGCCCCGCGGGCGAGATCAAATCATGGAGGTCGAGGCAACTGGGGGCACCAATCGCGCCCCCCGTCGCAAATTCCAGACTGGGTTAGAGCGTACGCACATACATCTTCGAACAACCCTTCAGCTGGGAGTCATGGCTCTCTTCAAGAACGCATTTTCTCCGGCCCTGCAAGTCCGAGTCCTAATAGCCGACCTCAGGCTCTTGAAGATCGCATTTCTGCCGGCCCTCCAAAACGGAGTAGTGGTAGCCAACGTCCGAGTCTTCAAGATCGCATTTCAACTCGGAGTCCTAGTAGCCACCATCACAATGAACCTGAAGGTACTCCTGCCAGTGACAGCAAAAGGCGTAAAGTTGAGAAGGATGACGAAACGCTGAGTCATTGGGCACCGTTCCCGGTATCTGTTCCACCACCATCAAGGCCACCATCATCACTGGCCGATAATGTGAGTGGCGTCACGGGACCTGGCAGTTTTGTCCAAACACCTGTCACTGGCGGAGATTGCGGAGATACTATAGGTGAACTGCTTAAAAATATGGCACAAAGTGCTTCGCACACTGGCATAGAAGGCAACGAGTCGGTTCGCTCGACTTCAGGCCATCCAGGCCTTTCATCGGATGATAGGATTGCGAGTTTGGAGGGTCAGGTTGATACGATGAAAAAAACTCTTAGCAAGATATCTTCTTATGTCGATCTCTTGACTAGTAATGTTGCTGGGGTAAGTAATAGGATCATGTTTCGAAAAAGAACGTCTAATAACCTACGCTTGTTAGTCACGGGCAGCAGGCGACGCTGTTAGAGTAAGGAAGACCTTGGATAGTCTAAGGTTCTTCTTCATGGAATCCTCCGCAATTGTCCTTGGGTTCAAAGATTCGGACATACAGAAATGCCTTGACAGCCGGAGCACTGAAGATCCCTTCGGTTCCTACTACTTCGAGGTGAACGAGGGCGCGTTTCAGAAAATCATGAATAAATACTACCGACTTCATTCTCGCAACGGCTCGGAAGGTCTTAGAGAACTGCTATCTCAATATGGACATTATAGAGAAGAGAAGGCAGAAGGGTTTTTCGCAGTATTGAACTCATACGATAGGGATGCCGAAAATCTTAAGGCTTTCCAATTCTTCATACCGCTCTTCCAGGCCTACTACGACGTAATCTACGAACTCATCGCAATCATTGACACCGATCTCCAAAGAATGTCAGTCGACATCTCTAAGATTCTCGTGGCTCAATCTCAGCCTCCCAATCGTCGTCGTCCCGATCTTCGGCCCCTGACATTGAGGCCATTCTATCAACCGATATCGGAAGCAGGGAGTTTGCAATCGAAATACAATACGCCTGCGGTTAGACAGCTTCATTTTCAGCCCCAGCAAACTGAGGTCAATCAAACGCTACTACAGTTTGACAACACGCAGAAATCTTGGGAAATGGCGATTAATCTGTGCAATATTCACGACACATTCTTCCAGAGGAGGGATGCATTTGCTGTTACCTCCAACGACTATGCAATTATTTTCGAGGCAAGAGATATTCTGGAGCTTTTGGAAAACGCCGAAGCAGCAATTTTGGCAGATAATTCTGCTGACAAGATTCAATATTGCTTCCAGGAATTGGATTATCTTCAGAGGAGATTGATAGGAGCGCTTAGGATTGTCAAGAGATGGTTGCAAATTGCCTCCACAAAGGGTCTTTTCGATGTCGTCATGCAGAATGGGAAAGGCGTGGTCATAAAAGGGCTCTTAAACAAGATCATACATCAAGGGCAGGAGTCGACTGATGCTGTCCTTGATTCTATTGATATGTTAGCAGCCTATAACAGGGACGAATTGGAGGCCTATCAAACGAACTTGAAGGGCAAGGGGAAGGAAAGACAGGACACGGCAGCATCGACGTCAGCAGGGTCCTTAGATAGCCAGACGACTCGAACAACTTTCTTGCAGGAGGCGGACATGCACAGATACCAAATGTATCTGATGGAGGCGGTGTGCTCGTCATTCGATAGACAAACCCCGAAGGGCATCGCGATGAAAATTGATATTAAAGAAGTTCTAGGGTATTGCAATTATTTAGAATTGGCGATAAAGTCAAAGGATGACTCCAAGCCTTCAAGTCCTCAAGGTCGCCTCAACTACTAGCCGAATTAGCCCTCTCGTAGGTGGTGGGTTGACAATGGACACAGTATGCTTGCATCTCCAGTTTCTCCCTTTGTTGCTTTGAGATTTGTTGATAATTATATTACCTCGAACAATGAATACCATGATGTCGTCGCCGCTGGCTCTGGCAATGTAAACTGTACAACAAGTCTCAATACACTTTGTAGTACTATGTGGCAACTTGAATGTGCTAACGGAAGAGTTTAACTTAGTAATTATTGTCTAGCTTCGTACAGTGTTTGGTGCATGTGCATGTCAGCAAATCGGTTAACATAGAATCTATCATAAAAATCCAGGGTCTCCTCAGGTGTCAATGACTTTGGAGGACATTCATCACCCTTCGGAACCCCCAGGAGGTGGGCCAAACGGAGGATGTCCCCTACATCTATCACAGATTGCTTCGGAGCCTTGCAGTCGCGGTGATAGCGACATCTGCCACTGGCATTCACTCCAGTACAGCATCCGACACAGGTGGTAGAGCTCTCTAACTCATACTCCGGTTCGACTATCCACATTCTTGTTTTCAGGTCGGGTGAATCTCCAACACGCTTGAAAAATTGGACGAGAGCGCAGTCCTGACGTTCCCCTTTAGCGGTGAAGGAAAAAAGAAGCATAACCCGGGCAACTCTCATTCCTGCAAACCCCTTTATGCAGTAGCTAACTCGAACAAGGACTGCATCACGTCTTGCTTTTCCGCGCCAAGAGGGATTGGACCTGATCGCCTCCCTCATTGCTTGTTCTATAGGGATCGATTCGCCATGGTAGGCAAAGAAAGCAGTGGCTGAATGGAATATTGAAAAGTCATTGCTTGTGTCCAATTCAACTGCTGGTTGGGCTCTGCCAGAGGAGCCCCTTGAGTTGGAGATGTGATTCTTGTACTTGTTGAATAAGTATTTTTTTATGAGCTGTCGAGCTGTCGGAGCTCTGGATGACCTTTTATCGCCGCAAGCGTGTTGAGCTGTTTAGGATACACCTTACTGGACTCTGCAAGGATGACAACAAAGAAGTCAGATGTGCAACACCAAAGCATGGGTTACCAAGTAATACCCACGTTGCTTGGAAGCCATTAAGATCAAGCTCAAAGGGTCATTTCTGCCACCCAAGCGGATCTGGCGTTCAGCATGTAGTATGCCATGAACCGCAAGATGATGTGGCCCATACACTACGTTTTCGGGATCTTCCAGGTCTGCAATTTCGTTGAGTTCATTATTGCCCACAATGTCATCGAAGAAGTCCTCTGTATCATCAGCTGCGCCAGCTACGGGTGTATCATGATGGTGCATCTGCTCCTTCCGAATTCGGGTCCTCTCAGCGTCATCTGTCTCCGACTCTGACATATTCCTGCGCAGAACATCTTGCAAAGCTCTCCATGAAGCCTCAGCCAGAGGACTTTCCAGCATTCCCGCCTCTTGAAGTCTGCCCTCGATGCAATAAGTTTACTGAGACGTTGGTTTGCTGTGATCATCTGACCCAAAGGATCATTTCTGTTTGAGCGTCGCCACGTTTCCTTGACCGCGTAAATGTGTTTATTCTCTGTGATTGATGAGCACAGCCCGCTTGGTGCAGCGAAGAGAGGGATCATTGTAGGATAGTGAATCATGGCATGCTGTCGTGGAAGTGAGAAGTTATCCCGGATGCCCTTAGCTATGAATATTTTGCGATATTGATGATAGTGATCCAGAGAGGCTTTAATCTGATCAAGAGTTGAGGCTGTAATCGTGTACCGACGCACAAGGTAACAGAAGTCCAGAAATGCACTCAATGCGTGAACTATATCATCATGTACAATGCCCACAATAGCCGGAAGATACACCTAGTAAGCGGATTGCATCAGATATCAGCAAACCACCACCTCAAACAAGATCATGATGAAAATACCACATACTTTCATAAGTGCCTTTGAATCATTACCTGTCCATTGCTTGAAGCCTCGACCTTCGGGAAATCTGCGAAGTCCGGGAAAAGGAGCAGCAACTCTGATTCTACGTGAAAGTTAGCAATGGTATTCACACGACTTGTAAGGGAATAGTACCTTTTATCCACAATATCCAGCTCTGTTGTGGTCATGCTCTGGCAAATCCACTCGACAAGATGATCCTTGAACACGCCTTTGATGATTTGGTGCAGTAAGTCTGGAGAAATGAGATCGCATATATCTGCACGCGGAAAATCATTGGTGAAGGGCTACGGGACATAGTTCAAGTTGCGGTAAGTGCATCTAATGGACAACTTGAAGTTGGAACACATACGACGATATCTTGGTGGAACCCATACTCCTTACGAATTGTGGCTCTACTTATGCTATTGTCATCCACCTGTTCTATCAATCGTTCGTGCAGCTCTTTTGTTCGAGGATTTGTAACAAATTCCGGATTATCTAGGTTCTTGTGAGGTGCTGTACATCTATATAGTAGCCGCATTAAGCCATTTCCTCGAACTCAAGTCGGATGTGATTTTTGGAAAGGACAATACTTACTTGCAGCACCATCCAGTGCATATTGCGCATAGACTCACCTGTTCCGGATAATCGGCTATATACGAGCCGAGTCCGAGAACCGACCTACGCAAGTGACCATCAGGGCACCGGAAAATGGTTTGTTCGTTGTTTATGGACATTGCGCTCTTCAGTGGTCTCAAGATTCTCGATATAGATGAATGAAAGACTTGATGTCGAAAGCGGCGGAATTCATCCGACTTTTCGTACTGCCGTTCAGCTGCAAAGCATCAGAACACAAATGGATAGCTCAGTTTTTGACACACACTCTTTGGTATTGCTAGAAATGCTACGAGCTGGACTGTATTCAACTTTTGGGACCGCCGGGCCTTGTTAGATACATTTCCTATTGAGAGATATAACGGATAATATTCGTTGTTGCCAGTTCCAACGGAAACTGTTGTCTTGTCACTCCCTAAAATTACCGGAACGAACATGGACCCATGAACTGCTTTATCTTCGGCGTAGATTTTGTTCTAAGTCAAGGATAATCAGTACACTTCCTCCAACTTCGAATGCTGCATGATTCATGACTTACAGCCTGTTCCCAAGCAAAATTTCCGGACATGTAGTTTCTGAAGACTCGTTCTTTGTTGTCATCAGAGTCCTCTTTCGGCTGATACTCACGAAACGGGACATAGTCGAATTCGCCTTCCAACGCCGGATTGTCCACCAAATTCCGGATCACTTCCAAAGGATCCCGATACCATACATCATATTCTTTCCTCTTCCATGACTCGGTGTTCTCGTTTGTTGCCTTTTGGCTATGATCGTCCGTGTAGAAGTTACTAAAGGATTTCCAAGACACATCACCGACTTTCGTAGCATCAATGGCGTTATACATTTTTTGCGCATCTCCATCGAGTAGCGTACTAGTTGAACCCAGATCCAAGTCATCGTCAGGCAATGTCGCATCCAATTCGGAACATCCGCAAGATTTTACATTCTCCGCCTCCTGAATCAGCTGATAAGCCTTCATGATTCCCAGAAGCTTTGTTATGTTCCCAGCAGACATTTGCTCTTCCCGATAGAGAAAATCTGCGAGCTCAAAATCTGCTCGGCACGAATATGGAAACCAGTCATTTGACGCAGATTCGTTTCGCGGAGCGGGTGAGTCTTCGTATTCTAAGAAGTTCCCTTCTGCATCACATGGAGTGGCTGCACAATGTTTGGTGTCAAAATGCTACAGTAAACCGGGAACAATTGATTTGGCGCGCACCATTCAAGTATCTGTGATACACCTTCAAGTTATCCTCGCTCTCCTTATAATCTCCAATGTCGGAATCCAAGTCTTCAGAACGGCCACTGTCACTTCCGGTGACAGAATGGGACAGAGAATCAGGTCTGTCCAAATCTTGAAGCAGCTCGTCTCGGCCTATACTGAGCATCGAGATATCCTGTGTAAGCATGGAAATATCGTAATCGTAGGAGTCAGAGCCGCTCTCAAGATGACCCTCTGATGGAAGTTCGGACGACCTCAGGAGAGCTTCAAGTTGAGGACTTGGAGCTCGTATGGGTCGAATAGGTGACGATTCATATTCATGACCACAGGCAGAAGAATTTGCCAAGAATGACGTCGGATGAGCTGAATATTCATGTCTTGCTCTTCCAGATTGACTCTTGAACATCCTACTACAGCCAGGCAAGGTGCATCGAATAGTTGGTGGAAAATGAAAGGGATCGTGCTTTTTCCGTGTCGCTGGCATCAACTTGAATGTAACCTCAGTAGTAGTACACGTCGACAATTGGGACTCACAGCTGAGCCTCACTGGCACTGGCAGGCTGCTAGCACTGGCAGTGAGTCGGACTCGGAGTGCCAGTGAACTTGAACCTGAGTTAAAATTAGTCATAGAGTAGTCACGGTAGTAGTGGGCGTAAATTTTCAACTTGTCTAAGATAGACGCCCCCGCCTCCCTGATCTTGAACTTGCACCTTCGACACATCTTATCATCATACAAGTCTCAAAACACTGCACAAAATGTCAACTCAAAGACAGACAAGGGCTAAGAACAGGGAAAAGCACCCCGGAGCAGTTGTTGACCAACTCAGAACAAGACGAACACAGGAGGAGATATTGCGGGAGAAGGAAGAAAAAGAGAAAAGGAAAGTACGGCAGGCAGAAAGGCGGGATGAGGCATTGAAGGAGAAGGAAGAGAAGGAAAAGCAGAAGGAAGAGCGGACAGCTTTCCGCAGAGCTGCGGCCCAGCAAGTCGCGGTTGCGAAAGAGAGGAAAAAACTCGCTGCGGAGCAAAAACGGGCAGCAAAAGAACAAGAGGCAGCTGACAAGGTTCGCAAGAAGGTGACTGCAGCAGAGAACCAAGAAGCAGCGATGCTAGAGACCGTAGAGCTTGAAAACAACTTGTCGAAGGCTCTTGAGACACGCACCCAGATGGGCTCAACAGTGCCCAAACTCACTGGCAAACGTGGACGTAGAAAGCCAAAAGGCGAATCTAGTTGTAAGTCTTCAACTTTAGATCAGTGATGACACAGATTTGAACTGGCATAAACAGACTCGAAGAACGATGTTAAAGACATATCGGATTGTGAAGATGGACACAACGAAGACTTGGATATTCGTGAGTAACATTACCTATACATTTTCAGACGATCTCAAAGCTTGGAGGTTGAACCCTGTGACTCACGTTAATGCGAAGCAGCGAGTATGGATGAGCCAAACGGGAAGCCTGCAAAAAAAGCTAGGAAAGAAGACTCCAAAGGTGAACTTCCATTTCGCACACGTGTGCAGACCGCAAAGATGTCCAGGTCTGCCGCCACTCCCAGCGACGCATTCTTTCACGCTCCTGCAGGACCGAACGAGAGTCTTTCTGGTGAAGAAACGGACATAATAGACTCGCCCGCTACGTCAAGGCGGAACGACAAGACAAAACGCCCTGTCAGGGCGCTTCGCAACACAGATGATTCCACTTTCATCGGTGAAGAGGGTGGAGGTCTTGAGGTGCCAGTGGCAGGGATAGACTCAGAAAGGATCAATTTGTGAGTTTGAAGTTTGAATCTTGCATTGCGTCTGAATCAGTATCTTGTACTGTCAAGTCAATGTAATGGTGAGTGCGATTAAACATCATCCCGACTACTACTAGTAGTAGTACTAGATTACTAATGAGCCTGCCACTCAGGCTGCCAGTGTCACTGCGGTCACGGTGCCAGCGGTTCAAGTTGACCGTGACGCTCCCGGGCCAAGACCCGACTTGGAAGTCCTTCACCTGCAATATTGACGCTCTTGTCCTTGTTACCACTGTATTATGAGCCTTGCTGACGCAAAGCTACACCAGACACACCATCTCATTGCCAGATGATGAAAACTTAAGTCCCTGGGAGGATGAAGGAGAAACAATCACCCTTACAAGCTATCATGGTGTAAAAAATAGCACAATCAGTGTGCAACAGAAGGCACATCTTGTCGATTCGGAATCAAATGTTGTGAGTTGACGGAGCATTAGAATGGCAAATGCAGTCTGAATAACTTGTTTATAGGGCGGAAGCAATCCGAAGAGGCTAACAAGGCCGGCTCAAGCTTGTGTGAGTACGACTTATTTCTGTTCGATTCACGTCAGTTACTCCATGACCGTTTGTTCATATCCCTTCGTTATTATTTATCTGCCAACTGCCGTGTCATGAACAGGATGGAGGTAGCAGCAACCTCAACTCGAAGAAAAGGAAGTTATTGCATGACACTCTTTCCGGGTCGCAGGTTTCAACGGTAAGCGATGTCATATCATTTTTCATTTTTCATTCTACTAAGCAATCCCTTCCCGTACTCGAGGATAAGAACAACGAGATAAAACCAGGTGGACAGGTGAGTGCCAGACAGCGAAGCACAGTGATCTTCATTCTATATCCTTCATTGCTGAATTGGTATTTGCATAGGATGCAAACAAGAGGACTGCTAACTCGCAGCTTAGCGCACCGGTAAGTCTATCTTATTTCAACTTCTCTCGTTCCCCCCTTTATTTATGGTCGTAAGGTGCGATCACTAGCTTTGGAACCCCGTGTACAGGTATGTGTGAGCGTCGATGCACCGTAGGCTCACGTCCGGTGCTCTCCTGTAGCAACTATTCGTTTCCTTCTTCACTTCGAGTCGATCGCTAATGTGTGCATATGAATAGGACATCACAGTCACAAAGAACGGAAAGAGGAAGTCGCCACCAGACACCGACTCTCAGGTTAATGTGGTAATTCTTCTACCTTCACGTGCAATGAATTCCTTCATTTCATGTTTACTTAATTTGAACCATCTCAATAGGCTAATAAGACTGTCAAGATCAATAAGTCATTGTTGATTGACATGGACACACAGGCCGGTGCCACAGTAAGTGTCAATTCTATGGTAATTGGCATTTCAAGTTCGTATCTGATCAGGCGGAAAGGACTTGAGTAAGAAGAGGAACCCCTCTGATATTCCTTATCGGCCTGAGGCCGACACGACGGTAAGTGCTTCTTTTCGATCTGCTCACTTGCCATGGATAACAGCTTTCTGACGTGTTGCAGCCGGAGATTGGATCCGCTACCTTTAATCGCAAGAGGCAGTTGCTGGTGGCTGATAATGAAGTAAGTGAGAGTCGATTGATACACTCTAAACGTGAGCATTCACCTTCTTTTCTTAATAGTCTGGTGGTCGAAAGATGTCGTTAGCACCTCGAGCACCGTCGCTTGCAATGACGAGAGCGTCCCGCACCCCCGGACCCGAAGTGATAGTGACTGGGGCTTATCAAGGTCATCGCAAAGTCTCTCGGACTACTAGCTCAGTTTGTCGAATCAAATTCATTTCTATGACATATTTTGCTGATGTACGTATATGCAGACATCAGTGGGACTTGAGGACAAGGATCGAAATGAAGGAAGGGAAGGATCTCGCGTGCCAGGCAGGAAAAGGGCGACGAACCAGTGTCTCCCTCCCGGTACTCAGGCAGGATGGACTCATATTCTATTACCTTCACTATTTCGCGCAGTTGGAAAGTCCGTCACACCATGGCAAACCCCGGACAATAAGCTCATCAGCTCATTGTGGGGGAAAGTGTTTGATTCTGTGGAACTCATTTACGAAACTCAGTTCGCCGATATCTGTTCTCTAGTTGAGTCATTTTTACTTATTCTCAAATCACTTTACCAAATTGAGATGCAATCCTCGTATTTCAGGCGGCCCAGAGATGCTCTGATAGCTGGCGCAAGAAGCTGTTTGAGAAAGCTGAGCAATCAGTTGCTAGTTTTATCAGCGGCGAACAATCAAAGTCAATGCAAAATGAAGCAATTGTGAAGATGTTGCAGACGCTAGTTGACAAGAAGAAAGCCGAACCGTTTCTATGGGAAAGCTGGTATAGTATGGAGAGGGTAAGTAAAAGAGTATTTATTGTTGCATTTTGTGTCCATGCATTGACCCTAAATGTACAGAAGCAAGGACTGTTCTGCTCTGACCTTGTGGTCTCAGTGTTGTCCGTACACATTGTCTTGGCCATGGGTCGGCATAAAATACTGGACAGAAACACCATAGGAAAGCCTATCGGTGCCCTCGCCCTTGCGGCAACAGCGGTATCTACTTTTTTCAGCACTTATATTGTCCTTATTCGCTGATCTTCCCATGGATAGGTCAAGGTTGCCATTGATAAACAGGTGGCTCGGTTGCAAAATATCAAAGAAGAACTTGGCGGCGCTGAGTGGTATTTCACTAGCGCTCTGTGGCAGCCTCATACGGACGACTATGTTAACTTGTTGTTGAATCCCTCTTTCTTCACTGAATCAAACTGGGAAAAGGTTCGATCCCGCCTCCTAGCTTACGATGCCAGTACAGATATCGAATACGAGAAAGAACACCGAACTTGTTGGATCGGGTATCACTGGCAGGGACTTTTCCTTGTATTTTGACGTTGTAGATGCAGATTCGACCTGCGAGAAAGCGTATGACGAAGGCGCTGATAATTGGGAAGACGGAACCGACGGAACCGACGATAAGGGCGAAGAGCGTGAGGGGGCTGAGTATAGAGGCGAGGTGGAAGGTGATGCAGAGGACGAGCATGCTAATGCTGAGGGTGACGACAACCTGAGCGAGAGCGGGGACGAGGGTGTTGACAAGATTGAGGGCGAGGGCGAGGGCGAGGGCGAGGGCGAGGACGAGGACGAGGATTTAGGTGGAGATGGTGATCATGAGGAGGACGACGCTTCAAAATGGGATTCGGCTACGGACTGCGTAGACTTCTAAGGGCAAATCGATCACTGGTGAGCCTCTTCTTTTCGTTTCTGTCCGTGCGCTCAATATTATATTACCATCGACTTGCAGAGCAGCCTTCGTTTTCTACTGGTACGCCAAAGAACATGCAGAATTGAAGGCACGGCAGCGAAATGTGGCCTGCCACTGCCCGTCACGGCAGAGGTTCGGGATAATGTCGTGGCGGATCCCATGATAGCGACTGCTATGCTTAGTCTTGTGTAAATGACTGATGTACTTGAACGCTGAGGCACTGATAGCTACATAATGTTGTCTTATATATTTCTGATGCAATGAAATACTTGGATCGTTCTTATGCACTTAGACTCTTGAGCACTGCAATTCGTCTTACAACACTTGTCTACTGCTGTAATTAAAGGATGATACACTGGAGCACTGGGGTGCTGAATGCCTGAAACACTTAGAGCACTGATTCAGCCATCTTTCCTTATTTAAGCCAGCCCACACTTATTTCAGCCAACTTGTCCTGAATAATGGGAGGACATGCATGAATAAGTAAAGCTTGCCTTATTTAAGACTTCAGTCTCTCAGGACGTTTAAGTAACACTTAAGTCACTTTCAGCAGAAAGTAGTTTCCCTGATGTTATCTAGTCATTTTAACATCACTTTAGTGTTGCATCCAAACCACTACCATGACACGGCCCACGGTACTTTGACATCGCGCGCGGATTGGTAACCGAAACACTCCTTTCTTCCTGACCTCCATCATCTGGTGCTTTCGGAATTGTCTCAGATGAGGACGCATTCCTGGATTATATGCGACCACAAACAGCTATTAGTTTCTCTAAGTTGAAGCTGCGGCGACTTAGAGCTAGTACGCTACTTGTATTGGGAGTGGAACACAGTCTGGGGCGCTCCCTTGGTTATCTCCAACACCACAAGACGTAACGGCCTCGTGCGCGCTCGCACGACTAAGCTACCCTTGTTAAAAAGGTTTCAAAGCCTTTGCAAACAGTCTGCCACCGCCATTGTCGGCGTCCAGCTTGCATGTCTTTCCCCCTTCGTCGACCCAGAGATTTTATTCCGTTGTTTACTCTGAAAGAAGAACAAAACTCGCCGATAGACACGCCGTCTGAAGCATCTACTCGAATCCTAGTTTCTTCGCCGGGTTTCCAAACTCAATCGACGGCTGTTCTGGTTTCCCCTCGACCTTCTCTGGCATCCTGGCCTTCATACGCTTCAACATATACTTCCGCCTCCACAGTCAGCTCGTCAATTTCTTCAGTTTCTGACAATTCGAGGCGAGTTTACAAGTCGCGACTCACCCCAGACGATTTTCTCCTCCACGCCTTCGGTCCATCCCGGGGAAAATTACGGGAGCATCAGTCTACCCTCCCTCCGAGCTCTTCAAACAATCTGAACGGCCAGGATGTTCTCAAGAAATCCCCTCTTTCCTCCCAACTTAGTTCGAAGAATCGCAAACAACATTCATTTCAAGACAAGCGATATTCGCTCCCGGCCCCACCCCCCTCTGGAACATTCATAACCATTAAGCCCCATAAATCCAAAAGTAGCGAGCGTCACCCAGTACCCCCACCGCTCCTTAGCCCTGCGCTATCCGTGTCCGAAATGGATCCGTTCTCCGGGGACCTCATTCTACCACGGGAGGAACGCTCGTGGTCCGACGCGGGGAGGAAAAGGCGGGAGCCTCTGATGTCAGAAGAGCAGTGGCGAGAGAAGGCAAAGAAGCGGGTGGAGGGTCGAAAGCAGCGGCGCATGGCGGCACAACAAGGCAATCGTGAGCAGAAGTCACCAATCCCCATTGACATAGACTGGCGGCCGATGGAGGGATCCATGGGGTTGCCTGATCCTACACCGCCCTTTGCGAGCGAAGCTCCTTTGCGTGCGGGACGAAAGAGGGCGTCGTCCCACAAGAACATCTATACACCGCGAAATGTTAAACATGTCAATCCCGAGGAGCCATTTCATGACGCCGATGAGCTTCACGCATTGAAGGCTGGTATCAATGCGTCAAAGTCGATGGATAATCTGGATCATCTGGTAGCACGATGTGCGGCGATTGATTTATCCGACCCACAAGAACCGTAAATCTGATTCCTTTATAAGCCGATACATGTATCTTACTGAAACATATGTGCCTCAGAACTTAGTTTATCGCCATTCTCGCAAACGCCACAGATTTTCTCAATCTATCCCTCATCATTCTGGATACAGCGTCCCTATATTTTGTTCAACCCTCACAGGACAGTCGCTCACTCTCAATAAGAGGCTGAGTGATCTTGTTACCTTTTCATCAGACTCAATATTTTGACCATATTATTATCGCTTTGGGGACCTTGACGTATTCTTACGCTCTGTACATTGGCTCAACAACGTGCATAACACTCTGTTTGTAGGATTACTTGAAGTTATTCACAATTAATATTGGCGGGATTCATCTTTCTGACCTGGTGTTATAACGAGGGACTATTCGTAAGACATTATTAGAAAGCGAGTATCAATTGTATTTTCCGAAGTAATACATTACAGTCTTCACCCGGTCCTTGAGCCACCCCCACTCTTTGAGACACTCAGCCTAAAAAATGACACACGACACATTACCTAGCAACTTTTATAACTAAAAGATAAACTAATATGTGTATTGTACACACTGAGAAAAAATGAGAAGTTTCTGTGCAAAATTGACAGAGATATGGTGGAAACAAGTGTGAAATTTTGTGAAATTTTGAGGCTTTTGAATATTTCATTTTATTGTCTGAGCTTTGTAGGGATGAGCTACAATCAAACTGTTATGTTTTTATATTCTATGTGAAGATATGCTATTCAGCAAGATCTATATGCAAAAATAATGAAAGAAAATGGTGCATTTTCCATTTATTTGTGAGCCTCTTTGTGAATGACTCTAAGTGAAGTAGAGATCTGTGGTGTCTCACAGAGCTTTATTTGCAGAGCCTAACAGTATTTCTCTTATTATTTGTCAAATTACAGCCTCCTGGCAGTAGACACATTCAGCATTTATAAGATTACTATAGTATTTATGTATTATCATACTTTATGTACTCCAAATCTTACCCTTGAGCCTGCGTGATGCACCGTACAAGCTCAGCTGTGGTGCCGACATGCGGGATTTTTCCAACAATGCAACCTTCGAGCTTTGCACTGCGGAAGTACAAAGCAGTCAGTATATGATATGAGTGGAGAAAAGAGAACTGACCTGTCATCGTCAACGCAGAACTCCATAAGCATGCAACCGTTGAGCTTCACGTTCTTCCCGAGCGGCCAACTACGCTGCGTTTCACGCTCGTGCGTTCTCCGTCACGCGTCGACTCGCCCACCAAGCTATCAGCTGGGATGTTGCACCTCTGGCCACCAATGCCGGGTCGTATGATTGAGGGGGGATATCTTTAAGAGCCTAGAAGCTCATTAATTCCTGGCACAGATATTCAGAGGGAAATTGACAACTCAACATCTGGTTCAGTTCCATATAATTCCACGGGTCATTAGCACGCGCGGCGTAGCCATCCGCCAGGCGATATAAGACGAGACCGATACGAAGGTCGGGATCCTCTTCAGGTTCCTCGTCGGAATCATGGGTAGGTGGAGATGGCTGAGATGCTTTCGGAGTACTATGTGAATGAGAGGAATGAGCAGGTGAAGCAGGTGCAACTTGAACACGGCGATGTTTGCTTCTTTGTGGGTAAGCGGAATGGAGAGTCGAGTGTCGAAGGGCAAGTGAATTTGCAGGAGCGGGTTATGGGGTTTAAAACTGCACCTGCGTTCAATCATTGATACAAGGATAGGGTATTATGACGCACCAGATCAATATTTTTCCCTTTTCGTTCTCTGGGTCTGCACCTTGCATAACCATGGCATGAATTCTTCCCGGACAGAATCGAACTGTGCCTTCTTCTCTTGCAACACCTACAACACCTACAACACCGCCGGTTTGCACACATACAGATGCCTTCTGGTCATCCTCACCCGCAGATACCGGTCGAGAAGACCCATCCGCAGGCTTATGTCCTCCTCATCCCTATCCCTGACATAAAGCGTATCAATATGGAACAGTGTTCCGCTCTTCTCCTCGTAACCCACAGGTAAAGCATCTGGAAGCGGCCCCCAAGCATCTGCATCATCAGCACCTCCGTTCACCTTCGCAGGCACAGCCCTCTCTAAGAAAAGCGCAGTCACAAGCGCGCCATCGACACTCGATTCAACTCGGAATTTGTTCAGCACGGTCTGAAGCCCTGGGGATCGTGGAAGAAGCAAGCAAAAACCTCAGACCTGCCCTCCTGAGACCGTGAGAACGTGATGTCTCAAAGAGTGGGGAAGCCAGAATTCACCTGAAAACTTTGTTGGTGAATATATCACTGGCATTTTGTTCGTTTCTCTTAAAATTTTGGACATGAGCTCTTCTGCTATTTTTTAAGCCCAATCCGCTTTTATTTGAAGAAAAACGGTCGAGAAACGGTCAAAATTCGAGCTGTAAATTCGGCGTCTCAAGGACCGGGTGAAGACTGTATGTTGAGGGGTAAGTAAATATGTACATGTTACGGCAGCCGGAACGAAAGCACTTCCTCCCATTCGTATATCGTGCCACAATGCATCACATTCAAAGACCTGCTTGACCGTTGTTGAAGCACACAAAGTTACACACGAAACAGAACTCAGATATACGTTTTGATTATATGACACAAAGCAACCAATCCAGAGGAAATACATGCAAGGGTTACAGGTGCGAACCTCTAGGCGTGAAGTGTCCTACCGTTTTTCTCCAGGAGTAAACAGTCGGACACATACACAACCTAGGAGCCCGCAGATAGGAATGTGTACAGAAGAATGCAGACCCCCAAAAAAACTCCGCAATAGTAGTGATGTCGGATGTGCCTAATAAAGAAATAAATCGTCAAAGACGTCAGAGACAAGGATCGCAAATAGATCATTTACGTGGTCGCCTACCATTGTATAGAGCATAGGGAATTGAGTCTGGACGGTCAAAACATAAGTGATAAGTGAGCACCATGAAACATATGGATATGTAAGAAAAACTCCACACCTTGCTCGTCTATACGAAGAGTTCGATATAGACAACTCAGACATGCAATGTGAAAAGAAAATAAACGACCATAGGAAAGACGTACCACGAGCCGCTAAACACGGCTCTCAAAAGACAAATAGGAGACTTCAGAACTCCTCGTCCGAGAGACAATCATCTTCGGAATCACTAATAACTAGGATAGTGTCATCGCGCTTCGTTTCAGGCCACGCAAAGCTGAACCGCGTTTCCTTTTGAAGACGTTGTAGGGCAGCGTCCGATTCCGCGTTTTCGATGTCGAATTTTCTACACGAGATAATCGACAAGAATCAGAATGAGAAATCGACATTAAAGCAACTTCGCTTCGCGAAGGCACACCTATTCTTCTCGCGAATGACCTTCATGATCTGATCCCTTTCAGCCTTCGAGGATGCAGCAACGTACTTAGACATGAGTTGCTTCGAGTCCGCGATGTGCCGTTCTAATCTTCTTTGTTTCTCTTCGACAACAGCCTTCCGCTCCATACGGACGTGGAACGGATTACGAGCAAAACCTTGTGGCCCTAATATGTTGTTCAAAAAATCTGTTGCAAGCTCGTCAAGATGCGACGATGATACAATTGGTAGCGTCTGCGAAGATAACGATTTGCTGGATGAGGCGGTGGCGACAGAGATTGAAGATGACGTAGAGCTTGCGATTGAAATGGAAGACTCTGAAGAGGTAGAGAAGCGTGCTACGAGTGATGTATTGATTGCAGGATCCAATTTATTGGGTGTGCTGGAAGTCTCCGATGAAACAGGACGCTTTCGCTTACTTGCAAGCACTCGTTGTCGGAGCTGCGCAAGCTTGTCCAATGAATTCATACCAGATGCGGAGGGTTCCACACTGATTGCTGATGTGCTCTGGCCTTTGGCCTCGTTGACATCCGCAGATTGATTTTTGGATTCCTGGGCTGAACTGACCATCACTCTCTTCGCGTCGTTAAATGACAAGGTACTGTAAGTTGCCTCTGGCGTTATGATAGATTCTGATGGTCTATCCATGTCGACGTCCATATCCGAAAGAGTGGCAAGAATTGGAACACCCTTCTTTGCTGAGACTGGCTTTGGATCAGCCTTTGACGGGTCGACGTTTCTATGTAAAGAGGTGGGATAACCAACATCACATGCGGGTGCCTCCAACGCATCCGAACACTCATCTTCACAGATCTCGCCTTCTTCCATGTCGTCACGTACCACTCGAGGCGACGGTTTCGAAGGTTGCAATGCAATTTGAGGCTTCGAAGAGGTTTCGACTTGGTGTGAGGATGTCTCGTCCGATTGTTTGAGGGGTGTGTACCAATAAAGGCGCATACCGCTTCTACCGTCGGTGTTCTTGAGCCTTGGACTATTGTAAGCTTTATGTGCCAGCTCTTCTGATTCGAATTCAAGCAACGCCTTTGAACTTCTGGGGTTGGCAAGAACGGCCAAAGGTCGGGATAGACCTATTTCTCTGCACCAGGAGTAAAAAAAGTCTGGTATGCGGAATTTGCGAGGTATTGAATCCATGACCAAACTTCGTTCGATTACAGGTGGAGGGTGAATGTGGAATCCAGTGAGATCGAACGTGCACATGTGCGATTTTGTGTCCTTTGTGACTGAACCAATGATTCTACCATTTTTGAAAAACAAAAACGGAGACCACTGAGGCTTTGCTTCTCGTGACGATTGCACGGGTTGACTGTGCGATTCTTGTTTGGAAACATCCTTTGAGTTGTAAGATGGAGAGACTAAAGGGGAGGGACGTTTGGGGAGGGGTTGTTTCGAATCATTCTCCGCATTCGCATGGTCTTGTCTAGATGATGACAACATACGGCTGTTTCCAGGTTCCCATACATGGGAGGAAGGATACGAAGGCTGGGAGGGCGGCGATGACATAGGGATAGGAGGTGGTGTAGTGAGGGGAGGAGGAGGAGGACCATAGCCATAATCAATTGACATCTGCGAAGTCGCATCGTCTCGGAATTGAGCACTCCATCCAAGGATGTTTTCCACTAGTGGTACAATGTTCACATGCTGTTGTTCTGCCTGTTCCCGTAGATGTCTGTTGAATTTCTTACGCTGCTTCTTTGTAAGTCGGTCTATCTGCCCACTCGCAGCTAAATCTGGCCATGATTCAACAGTATTGACGTTAGGTAGACCCGATGATCCCTGTTCTGAGCTAGAGACATCATTGGAAGTAATACGTTTTCGTTTCAAAGAGTTACTGTCACCATCGCCGCTAACAGAGCGGCTAGTACGACATATTTCTGAGTCTTGTAACCCGTGTGAGTCAAAGACAAAGCAATAAAAGGCGCAGCTAACCTTCACTAGTCATTTGTTGCCACATCGCAGACGAAGGCTGTCCCACTTCAATCCGCCTGAGTAGGCGCACACCTGGGTCGGCAGGAGCTTTGGGATATAATCCCATAACGCCCATCCCATTTTGTAAGCTTGCCACGCCGGCTGGCATCGTCGCTGACGCCCTACTGAAATGAGGTTTAGCTGGTGCTCCACTGTCGGCTAACTGAGTTGAGTTCATAATTTCGTCGTCGTCGTCTGGGATGACAATTGGTGTGTTTATTGAACGTCCTAAGACTGCATGCATTATGAGGTGGGATGTGTTGCTGCGGGGCGGAGATGAAGGGAGGTGTGAAAGTGAGTTGATGAAGGTGTGCTCAAGTTCAAGTTGGCAGGCTGTGTCGGATAGTCAATTCAAGTTATCCCACGCTCGGCAAACTCAGGCTAATTTGTCGCGGAGAAGGAACTTTAATCAAAACATAGCACTTGAAGTTCTGAACAAGACATTGCAAGTTTATGTATTGTGTATTTCGTAGATCCGACTACGCAAAGAAAAGGCAAGTCAAATGGCGGCGCAGCATTTAATTACTTAGCTACATGATAGCATAGGGCTGGTAGTCTAGCAGTACATTTTGTACAGTTACAATAAATATATACATTGATCGAGGATTTCAGTGAAGCATCATGAGTCCGTTGGCTTATCGCATAGTCCGCGGAATAGAGCCAAATAAACAGGAAGATCAACGAACGTTCAATGACTGTTCTTCAAGCAGAAACCCCTTTCGAAGCAAGAGAGGAGTTAGATCCCTTTTCTTCCTCCTCCCGGATTTCGTTTATCGCCGCATGTGCAGCGGCTTGGTGTTCAATCTGTTCCAAAGCCTCTTCACCATCAAATAGAGCGGCCGTCTCTTCCAGCGTACGATTCTTCGTCTCGATAACGAACAAGAAGCAATAAACTAGTTCGAAGGCGATCCAGCAACAGTATACAATCTAAAAGGGGGAAAATGTGTGAAATTAGTAAATCGAACTGTGACTGATGGGACAGCATTACGTAGTATTTCCAGTTAATCTTTCCGAGTGCCACCGGATTAACATATTGGTTAAAGATTAGCGACAACGACACAGCGAAGTTGAAGATGTTGAAGCCCTTCGCCCGAATCGAGTAAGGAAGAATCTCCACCGTATATGATACGATCAGTGGTGTGAATGCGATGCTAATGATCATCAGTTGCCATTTCCCAACAAAATGAATCAAACTCACTCATAAGCAGCATAGTACAGGAAGATGAAAGCGATGACGGCATGAGCAGCGCCTTGCGATCCATGCTCAGCAAATAGGGCGGAGCAAACTGTTTGTAGCGTGAAGAAAACAAGCATTCCAGAACACGATACTAAGAAGAGAACTCTGCGTCCGATTTTGTCGACGAGGAACGATGCTGTGATGGCGACAAACAAGTTCCATATCTGGAGAATGCCGTTGATGAGAAGCTGGACAGTCGGATCTGTAATTCCAATGGCATCGAACACCTTGTTCAGGTAGAAAGAGACAAGACCATTTCCTGACCATTGCGAAAAGAAGGCAAGGGCTACAATGATACGAAGACGCTTGAGATTGCCAGTCTTCTGGTAGAATGATTTCCAGCCGACGTTAGCCGCGACGGTGCGATCAAGGTCAATAGCTGCCTTAATCTCTTCGAACTCATATTGCACGAGCGGGTCTTGTCTAGAAGATGCGTTCAGGTTTGTGTAAGTTAGGTTTAAGTAGGATTCTCACGTATTTCCATCAGCGTGATAGTATGCGAGAGTATTCAGGGCTTGCTGCTCGCGCCCCTTGCTTATAAGCCACCTGGGTGACTCAGGGGCAAACAGTACTAAAACGACTTGTACAACGGAAGGAAGACCCTGTAGGACTGAGGGAAGGCGCCACGCCCATGAGGTAGGTATTTTGAAGCTTCCGAAAGTAGTCCATGCAGCGCTATGGAGTTCCGCTGAGTCAGATCGGAATGCCTTGGCATGTATCGTAAATACCACTTACACAATAGAGCCCGAGTACCATAGAGAGTTATACATAGACGTCAGAGGCGCACGGTAAGGTGGATAAGCGATCTCAGAGACGAGCATGGGTGCAGAGTTTGCGGCAAACGTAAGACCAAAACCAATAAGAAACCTAGGAAGCAATATCATTAGTTGTGTATGGCAATAATTTAAGTACTAATACTTACCGTGCTCCGATGAACATCTTCACTGAATTTGAAGCCGTTTGTATTGCAACACCAGCACACATTATGAGAGCTCCCAGGAAAACAGTTAGACGGCGTCCAATGCCATCAGACAGATACGGAGCGAACGGGTAACCGCCCAGAGAACCGATATTCTGAGAACGCGTAAGGTTGTAGTTTCTGAAATAGTGAGTGAATAGTTGCCGCACCTGAATAGCGTTCAGCAGACCCAACATACTCCCAGTAGGGTGGTTGAAGTCATTCTCCCACTGAGTTAATGACTGTAGACCATTCATCATACTTCCATCGTAACCATTCGTTGAAGATGTAACTAGACTAAGAACGACAGCGTTAGCTATGCTTAAAATTATGCGGTCATAAATAACTTACAATAACACAATCCATGCGTTGAGAGCGATCAACCTTTTAGAAGGAGAACAATCATTCAGCACCAGTCAAAGATCAGTGGAAGCCCTTACCTTCGGTTGTTATACCAGGTGCGCTGAGGGTCTATCAAGTGCCTCCATGCGATGACATTGTTGTCGACAGCGACGGCGCCAGCTCCCATTGCGTGAGAAGTGAGGCTGTTTGGTGGGGAATGTTTTCAACTTCTCCAGTGAAACGCCGGAGAGTTCTTGATCGCACCATGGTTCTTATACGTAGCTCGGTGGGAGGATTTTAATCAGTTTCTCCAAAGTTTCTCCTCAAGTACCGGGATTAGTGTGAGGTTCGGTGTGGGAGAGGACACCCGAGGTACGTCCTTTCGGCGGGCAAGTTCAGTGGCGTCTTAATGCTCCATGTTGTATGCATGTATCGATAGAAAATGCATCGAGAAAAACTCGGAGAGCTGGTCAGGCAGAGAAAGATTGAAGAACCATAGAATTGCCACATACTACTGTACCACCATGCATGCATGGTGGTAAGGCCTATCTGTCGATAGGATGATTGTGTCCGAAGATTCTGCCGAACCAAAAATACATCAGATAAGAAGCCAGAGGTAGGAAAGACCCTATATTGCTCCAGGAGTGAGAACATCGAGGGACAACCTCAGATCATGTCAGAGACGGCGCGAAACACCGCTTGCATCCCTTTGTATAGAGGTGGTGAACCCGGTCACCGAGATTAAGCAAAAGAAGTGCTTCTCAGTCTGGACACGCCGAGCGCCTGCTTCCTTTGTTGAGCTGGCTTGGCAGCTGCAGTTCACCCAAAAGTACAGATAATGTGTATCCGACGATGGTATAGGTATTGGTCGAACTGAACATCAAAGTTTCCGAGTCGAATTGGATGTTATTACAACCGATAACGACGAGCTTCCTTCAGAAAATATAACAGTCCATAGACTTAGAAGGACGAGAATCTGTAGCTCGGCCGGCTTCATATAACACACATGGCCCAAAAACAACGTGTGAGCTAAGAAATGACCAGTAAAAGTGTGATTTGTGAGACGTTTTCACTGACAGTAGTGTGACGATTCACCAGCAATTCAGACACCTTTTCTTCTCCATAGTTATGCATTTCCACGGAGTACCTTTATCCAGAATGTTACTGTAAAGATCTAGAGAGAGTCGACAAGAAGAAACCAAAGGAGAGAAAGAGATTATGCGCCAACTTGAATCAACTACAACTACTAGTAGTAGTCGGAGCTTGAAACTTTAAGTACAAGTAAAGGCTCTCACTGCCAGTGACGGTACCGGGTACTCATGGACACTCTGTAACAATTGCGTTCGAAAAGCGCCCCATCAGATAGGCAAAGAAGATTGGTGAACACTCTCTTGGCCTTCGGAGAAGGAATAGCGGTATAAGCTCGGACTCCTGCTATCTTTAGTCTGCTAACAATCCTATGACAGAGTGAGAATTCGTTAACGGCGTTCTCAAGGACACCTCGACAACACATGCTTCGATAGCTCTCGGACTATTTCGTGAGTAACATTTAGTCAACGTCAATCTTCTCGCATTTCCCGGACAAGCAGTTAAAGGCTGTGAGCCAACTCACAGCAAAGCCCGCTACCCGGGAATGCGGTTAGAGCAAGAGAGAGGAAGAAAAAATTATATTTTTAAGCACACATACAGCACAGAAGTAATATACACCATACTCTTTTGCCACAGAAGCATCTGCCACAGGAACAGTCCCATTGTGAGTAGCTGCCCAACTTTCAGCAGCTGCAGCTGTATCAAACGTCAGTGTTGGTGGAGGTACAGTGTCTTCAGGATTTCCCCAGCCGCCCCACATGCTCTCTTCACCATTTGCGCCTATGCCTTTGTCATCC
The DNA here is from genome assembly GCA_910574455.1 of Trichaptum fuscoviolaceum. NCBI lineage: Eukaryota > Fungi > Basidiomycota > Agaricomycetes > Hymenochaetales > Trichaptaceae > Trichaptum > Trichaptum fuscoviolaceum. Next base: position 1,070,138 of record CAJSYZ010000010.1, on the reverse strand, counting down.
TTGCTTGTCCTCAATGCAAACCCGTATTGAACCAGTGTCAAGCCAAGACCAGCCCGAGCACGGAGCTTCGCCACATATGTAGTATGCAGGAGGTAAGTAAGCATAAAACCCGGAAACAGAAATGAGCATGTTCCAAGCAAACGAGAAGAGCGTGCCCGTTGCAAGACCAGCTTGCCTGAAAGCGTCATTCCCGGAGATAAGGACGAAGGTGCATGGACCGACGCCTCCGAGTACGGCGGGACAGCATCTGCCTGAGTAGCGGCGTACTATGGTGGTGCATCCTTCTGTGTCCCTCCGGTACAGCACGGACACTGTCTTCTATTGAATATGGAAAGCAAAAGTAACCGAAACAGTCCCATTAGAATACACAGTAAAGAAGCAATATGTTAATGCAGTAAAATAGGCGCACCTCTCGGTTTCACAGTGACATTTGCAAAGACACCATTATTGCCAGTCTCACCGCCAACAACCCGCCTTTGTTCCATGCGCCGACTTTCAGTTAAGCAATCTGCAATTCGGCCAGGGAGGACGCGGCGTGCGCACTCAAAGCCCGGGGCCACGTACCCATGTGCCACGATTCAACCTTGAACGTGCAGCAGGACCAGCTGTGCTTGAGTAGTTTGCCCCGTGTTTCCGGCAGCTACAATGCTCACTGCAACCGACACATTTGCGCTAGGTGTCTGCTCGTTGCCAGTGTTGGATGTCCTCACAGACAAAGTCGGCTTTGCACTGAGGGTGTAGACACGGAGACGCTGCTATTGTTGCTGACTCGGATGAGTCAAGAATGTGTGGAAACAACCTGCTTTGAAAGGTAGTCATCACATGACTGTATTACCTGCCTAAAAGGGTTAATTACCCATAAAGGCAAGTCACGTGACCGGATCAGTTTTCGCAGAGAATCGACACAGTTGCGTTTTTCTAAGGTACCCAAGCGAACCCTACGGTTCGCGGGAATAGAGACAGAAAAGATGACAGTGATGACAATGATGAGCAAGTTTCATCGACTAGTAACAAACAGGCTTTTGAAATGCATAGACCTTCAAGGCGGATTACTTGCAACCTAGGGTAATCACTCGCATTTGAGGAAAATCATTTATCATAAATTTGTAGAATCGTATCCAACAGCACATTTTTATATAATAACATTCGAAAATTAGTAGAGGTGTGATTGTGTGTTGTATCGACCAAAAAGAGTCTCCCCAACAGCCAGTCCAATGACAATTGACATTATAAATCCAACCTGGTAAGTCCTACAGACAAAGGACACCGATGTGAGTGACAAGAGACAGACAGACAGAGAACGGAAAGGACGTACATAATAGCCAACATGAAAGCAAACTCAAGAGCGACTTGGCCCGCATAGATTACACCACGAGGGATATCTTGGGACGCAATGAATGGGGGGACGGTACGTATCATGGCGCGCGCGCCTTTCGTGGTGTCAGTCGGTCGCGCGGTGCCAGTCTCAAGCTCCTCGGCCTCATCTTCAACAGACGCCCGAGCCTTTACCTTCTCTCCTTTCGATGAAGAAGACACAGACGATGGCACTCGGGAGCCAAGCGATGGCCGTTGGGCGTTCATCTTGTTCGCCATGAGTAGCAGCGATCTATGTGACAACAGTGTCAGAAAATTTACACGATTCACCATCGTAACTGAAAGACGTACTTCTTCCGCCAATGCGCCTCCATCAAGCTCCTACAAGCCCCAATCCACCTCTCCACTATCGCCAGCAAAAACAATCCGATGCACGCCCCAACCATCGCGCCTGCATTCTGCGGAACCCAACCTTGAAACCAGAGTATATCGCCAAGCGTAAAGTGCAGATAAGGCTTCATTGCCCCGCTTGCAAGGTCCATCGCATGCTCATGTCCATGCCATTCGAGTCTGCATAGACTGGAGTTGAATGCGATAAGGCGATGACCGCCAGCCATAAGAGTGAAGTTGACATGTCCAGAAGGTATGATGAGTTTAGCGAATCTGCACGAAAGAATGCCGTCCGAGAAGACGAGGAGGAGATGCAACACTGGAGACTCAAGAGCGCACCCACATGCTCTCTCCACCATTCGTGCCTATGCCTTTATCATCCTTGCCCGTCCTCAATGCAAAACCCATATTGAACCTGCGTCAAGCCAAGACCAGCACAAGCACCAAGCTTTGCCGCATGTGTAGTATGCAGGAGGTGGATGCGCGGAGACGGGGTGGCCGCGCCTTGCGGACAGCTGCTGCAGCTTTTGTCGCCTCAATCTGGGCAAGCTCAAGAGCTACAGTTGGGTCAGGCGCTAAACACAGGCGTGCAACTTTTGAGGGCACGCGCGAGCATGCGGGTCGCGCTCTGCGCGCCCTTAGGACGAAGCGTTATGTGCCCTGTAATTGGGGCTTCTGCTTGCAGAATACCTAGCCAGTAATGCTAATATGAGAGGTCGTTCATTCGTGAATTTGGCACTTGCTTACCCTGCATAACATTCTGGCATTGGCTTTGGGAAAGCGCCTGCGATAGCGAGGACATGCCTTGCTGCTGAAGATGAAGGAGAAGAAAGAGGACAAACATTAAGTGTTGGCGACAATGGCGAGGACAGACAAGCTGGCGCGCGGCGCAATGTCTCAGATTGCGTCATTATTAGTAATCAGAACCTTCGAATCGAACGCCTTCCTTAACAGGAAGGAATTCCCTTTACAGGCAATTTCACGTGACCTTTTGACTTTTGGCGGGCGCTGGACACGGTTGCATACCCTAAGAATACCCAGCTACCCAAGGGGTAGCGGGAACAAGCAGTTAGTGGCTGTGAGCTAACTCACAGCAAAGCCCGCTACCCGGGAATGCAGTTGAAGCAAGAGTGAGAGGAAGAAAAACATTATATTTTTAAGCACACATGCAGTACAGAAGTATTATACACTATACTCTTGCTGCTGCAGAAGCATCTGCCACGGGAACAGTCCCATTGTGAGTAGCTGCCCAACTTTCAGCAGCCGCAGCTGTATCAAATGTCGGTGTTGGTGAAGGTACAGTGTCCTGTTTTCCCCAGCCGCCACATGCTCACTTCACCATTCGTGTCCATGGCCTTGTTATCCTTGTCCGTCCTCAACGCAAACCCATGTTGAACCAGCCTCAAGCCAAGACCAGCACGAGCACCTAGCTTTGCCGCATGTGTAGTATGCAGGAGGTAAGTAAGGAGAAAGCCCATGAATATGAAGGAAATAGAAATGAGTATGTTCCAAGCAAATGAGAAGAGTGTGCCCGTTGCGAGACCATCAATCAGAAGCTCGCCTGGAAACATCATTCCCGGTGATAAGGACGAAGGCGCATGGACTGTTGCCAGTAAGGCGAGACAGCGGCGAACAGCATTCGCCTGAGCGGCGGTGTACGATGGTGGTGCATCCTACTGTGTCTCCTCCGACATAACATGGACGCAATCTTCTATTGAATATGGAATGCAAGAGTTACCGAAACAGTCCCGTTAGACTACAAAGTAAAGAAGCAATCTGTTGATGCAGCAAAATAGGCGCACCTTCCACTATGAGCCTGGGGAGGCTTTACTTTTCAGTGACATTCGCAAAGACACCATCATTCCCAGTCCCGCCGCCAACGACCTGCCTTCGTTCCTCGCGCCGACGTCAATTAAGCGACCTGCAATACGGCCAGGGAGGACCAGTATGCATGTGGCTCGCAGCCTTCAGAAGCCCTTCATCCAAGTGAGTACACTTCGTCCATGTACGCCGATGGCAGCAAGTTGGGAGAGGGACACCGCAAAACTGTGCGCAATCGCGTTAGGGGCGTCAGTCGGTCATCGTGGTCGGCAGTACAGTGAGCGTCGCCAATTGGTGTGCCCTTTCCGTTCAATTATACACGCAAGACACCTTCAGCCCATGACGGCCTGTTGCGAACCGTTTGCCGTTCCGACGAAGGAGAGCGCGTCGCCGTTAGGAGTACCAATATGTGAGTCCGACATACAAAGAAGACAAGGGAGAGAGAACATGCCGAGCGTTGAACGACGGCGACGACTGCGAGCTGTGGTCTCGGGTTTACCCGAGACACTACTTTACATAACTTACGCGTCTTTGTCATTGTCATGTGAGTGAAATAGACTTATATATCGAAATCTGCCCATATATATCCAAGAACCCCCCAAATAAAGCAATTCCACGTGACCAAATGAGTTTTGGCGGTAAAAACAGACAGTTGCATACCCTAAGAATACCCAGCGACCTAAGGGTCGCGGGAATATGAATAACACTCTGTATTGATCGACTGATCTGCTGAAAGGTGCGAAAGATTCCAGTTAAAGTTCTGCTTGCTCTACTTTGGATGTACAGTAATGGGGAATATACAAATGTGCAATGCAAGAGAATACACAGATTTTGAGTGGAAGGCAAGATTAATGAATCTAAAAGAATGCGTTATGTAAGCATTAGTCATGTGAAAGAGAAGCTTCAGAATCCGTCGAAAGCAGAAGAAGAGAGTGAATGTGACAGACCGGAAAGATGAGAATGAATGTATAATTTAAAACCTTTTCAGAAGCTCTGCGACGGCAAACGATGGCGATGCACTTGGAGCAGTGGGACCAGGTGTTGGTGTGGGCGTGATGGATGACGTAGAGCTGGACTGAGCAGTTCGAGCATTGTTGACATTCAGTTTACCGGACTCAGTCCTCTTCCTGCGACCCAGGGACATTGTCATGCCAACTAGGTTAGCCAATGTGCTGGTTGCAGTCGTGGGTGAGCCTACTACTGAATGTCGACTTTCCGGAGAAGAAGAGGTGGCTGGAATATGTTCCGAAGTTGTTCGACGACGACCCGCAAAAACATTTGCCAAGCCATCGCCGACTGATTGGGTTGGGGACGGAGTGGATACTATTCGATTTGGGCTCTTCATGCGGTTCTCAGCGTCACTATCGTTAGAGCTTCCGTTCGCAATCGCACGTGACGAATTGGACGAAGAAGCAGGTGGGGATGCGACCGGCAGTTCCGAGGATAGGGCGGTCGTCGGCGCCGCCTTTGAAATGCCTGGTTGACTGGATGAAGATCCTCTAGGGAAGGGTGCGATCCGACCCCCACTAAATGACAGCCGGGACGAGGAGCTTCCACTAGCTCGCGATCCAGGTCTGAGAGGAGAAGATACACTAGGTGAGTGAGCATATACTACATTGCGAGTAGGAGAGGGAGGCGCAGGGGCGCCACGAGTGGAAGGTGACGGTGTACGGCTACGCGTAGGGCTTGGCGAGGCTGGTATTGTCTCTAGAGAATTCTCAGTAGGAGCCTGTGCGAGTAGTCTAGAAAGAGAAGAAGGGCCAGCAGGGTTAGAATTTGAGCGAGTCCGAACGGGAAATAGATGGGAGTTGGGTGACCGCGTTGGTCCCAGCGGTTCTGCTGCTGAGGTATTTGTCTGCCTATCATCTGGTAGGGGAGGACTAATGGGGCGTTCTAGAAGGGGTGGACTTGCAGCCCTGTCTTGGCCCCTTTGACCTGTCGACTTTCTACGCTTGTAGCCATCACTTCCGGGTCTTGTCCAGTCTTCAACTTCCAACAGAAAGTACTTAACGCCGTCACCGAGACCATATGGGTTCGTACTAGGGTCCTAGACAAAAGGTAAGCAAAGCAACGACACGTAGAATGACAATGACCTACCCTGACATCGACGACACGCTCGGTGATTGAAGTTATGCGAGCTACAATCCACTCTCTAGTCTTGAGTTGGTCAGCAAGACGTCCGGTTGCGTTGAGAAAATAGTGAGGGAAGGACACTGAAATCGGCGATGGTCAGCGTTACAAATAACCACAGAAGCGATATAAAATTCCCACCATTGAAAGCCGCCCAGGGTTTGGACACAGAATTTCTTGTCGGCAAGAAAAGTGCAAGGTCACCCTTCGCAAAATTTCTGAATGTGATCTTTCCCTTTGCCCGTTCCCTGTACTCCTTACATTGTTTCTGCCATCGTCGAGAAACAGATCCCACTTTCGAAACAGTTTCCGAAAAGGCGTCTAGATCGTAAGAGCGAAGGATCTCCAAAGCAGCTGACGGGTCTGTCGGGTCAATCGGAGTAGACTCTTCACGTAATGGTGACATCGGAAGTCTAGGAGGAGACAGAACGACGGATTCAGAGGGGTTTGTACCATTTTTGAGAACGGTTGCGGGATGGATGGAAAGAGGCTGGAGCGCCGCAAAGGCTTTTGAGTGGGAGTCACGGAAGGCGATAGCGACATCCAGTATTTGTGCAACAAGCCGATCTCTCTCCGCTATCTTCTGCTCATAATCAGACTGCGACGCTCGCCCCTCGGATAAATCATTACGAAGGACGCGTTCAACGTGGCGTGCTTCACGAAGCGCGTGTTCTGTTCGCTGCAGCTCTTCACGAAGACCAGCATTATCAGCATGTAGGATATCGATCTCAGACTTTGCTTGTTTCAGCTGGCGCTCATTTTGGTCCAATAAGGCCTTCGCCTCGAAGTATTGTTGTTCAAGCACAGCACGATCGCCATCCGCCTCCGCAATGTGATCCCGCATGAGTCGCTCGTGCTCCAGAGCCTGGGCACGGAGCAAGCGATCCTTCTGATCCCTAGCGTCCTTCAATGCTCGGTTGACCTCATCATTCTCCGTGCGCGCACCCTGAATCTGACTTTGCAAGTCCTCACCGCGAAGACGGGCCTCTTCAAGGTTACGCAACGTAGTCGTCTGGTCCTCGATTAACTGCGCAATCTTCTGGGAGTTCTTGGTTTCAAGCTGCTTGATTTCTTCGTATTCAGCACGTGTGCGTGCAAGCTCCTGACGCAGAGCATCGGCTTCCTTTGCCTGCGTCGTTGCATCACCCAGAGCTTCCGCCTGCCCTGCACGAAGGTTGTCCAGGTCGGCCTGTAGTTCAGAATGTCGCTGTTCGAGAATCCGACGCGCTTGCGATTCGGATTCGTTCTGAGACTTTAATGAATGAACTTCACGTTCTAACACCTCTGATTTCTGCACTTCGGTCTTTAGTTGCGCTATCTCCGATTCATAGCGTGTGCGGTCGTCGATTAGAATTGCTTCGAGTTCTCCTTTCTCTCGTTCAAGAGCTGCAGCTCTTTCAGAGAGATCCTGGACGGCAGACTCCTCTATCGCCAGGGCTGCTTAATAATTAGCAGTAGTATTATCGCTGTGGTTTAGCACTCACTGCGCCGGCGCGAGGATGATAACATTGAAGAAGAGAGCACTTGGGTATGCCAAGATTATTAACGTCAGACTGGGACGTATGTATGCAAGCAATGAGTACACTTACACGAGCGTTCCACTATCCGATCAAAGGTCAACTCTAGGCCGTCCATACGATCAAAAAGCTTCTCTAGAGCCTTGCGCGTTTCCTGATAGGGCTCGATACTACCATTAGCAGACACCCACAAGTCCCGTTCGAGCGCCGCAAAGGCTTGCATGAAGGCTGATAATTATGTAAGTCATGGTTAACTTGTTGGAAAACATGAAGCAAGAACCTTCGATGTCCTTTCGTTCAATGGCGTACTCAGAATACTTCCCACCAGTAGTAGAGAAGTCTGTGATCGAGGGAACAGGCTCCTCTGGAATTCTGGGGTCAAATGGCAGTTGGCCATGAACTTCCCCGCGATAGATTTGTCTACGCTTCTTTTCAGAGGAGCTATCACCGAAAGTGAGCTCGACGCAAGTGATATCTAGCGCATTATATACCTCAGTTTTGCCATAACTTCTAGGATATTCTGCGCTCGTCGATAGAAGAAATTCGCTGAAGTGGAAGATATTCAGGTATTGAAGAGATAACAATTAAAAACAACACAAACCAAATTCCTTTCGCCTCACTATCTCAATTATGGTAGCCCCATATGCATAAGGCATATTGTGGAGACGCTGGATGTGAGAGAAACTTGTTTTTGCGCGAAGATCAGTTTGGAGGCTCCCCATGAGAATCGGTAATTGCATGAGATCGTTGTTGAGCATGCTAATATCCCGCAAGGCATTGACACAAACTTCGGTAGATTCATTCTTGTAAAACTAGTTAGCAACAAAGCCGGAGGGATAACATTGTTGATTACCTTGAGATCTGTAATAGCCTCAACCTCTTGTCGTAGCCTTGCGTCCGTTTGCTTTAGCTCTATAATATTCGTTGAGCATTTATTGAAGCAGGTGTAATGGTACTATACCTTGTAATGGTACCTCTGAGTTGGCATGAGGGCCTATGTTTCGGTGTAAGCAAGGAATGACGCCTATATGCAAATTGTTCAGCACCTTCTAGCCTTGAAGCAAAGTCTGTTATCCGTTCGACAGCATCCTGAGCCCGCCTTCTACTCGATACTGCATCTTCCTTAACACTGAAACGACATTAACATCTGTATATGTACACCGGAGAAGCAGGTCACTCACTGTGTCTCTTGCATGACAAGGCGGACTTTATCTGCACCGTCCTTCAGCCTGCCCATACACTCCTGAGCTTGCTTGAAGCGCAGACGGAGCGTTTCTGACATCGTTGTTTAAGTAAAGAAGCGATCGGATGCAAATGTAGAGCGAGCGCACCATGTATGCTTGTACAACTTTCACCGACTTGCTTCATTTTGTTTTCATCAACCCACGCCCCGAGAGTCCTTATCTCACCCGCTGCCCTTGTCTTCTGACTTAAGAAATCCGAATGGACTTGAATACCCCGGATTGCCCTAAGGTCTGTGGATAGGGATGCAAGGAGTACTGATTGCTTCTCGAGCTCTCGGCCAGCAATCTGTGTGAACGAGTCATACGTGTCCGAAAGAGACAGGAGGTGTAGGTCAAGCGTCTGAGATGAGATTCCGAGAGCATCATGTTGTAAAAGTATAGAGTCCGCTAAGTGATTGATGACATCCTGATGATAATGAGCAGCTTGTAGGTAAGCCGCTGCAAGTTGGGATAGCCTGAACGGAGGAGTAGAGGAGATCGCGTCTAATAAAGTAATGGTGAGGCTCGAATGCACTGCCATGTTATGCTTACAGCCAAACCTTCTATTGGAGGCTGCAGCCGAGGCTTAGCTCGCAATTCTTTCAGTACTTCATCCAGATCATAGTTCAAATACAATTTGTTGTACACAAATATCGTCTACAACTTTTGTGAGGACAGGAGCAGGAGCAGGAGTAGAATGCTATAAGACTCACATCATCGTGACTCCCAGCTAGCTCCTGGATGTTCTGGCTTGTAAGCCTTGTACCATCTGACAGATAGGCCAATATGGCTTCCTCTTCCACTCCCGTTTGCTCGTGAAGAAAATATTCAAGATTTCCACTTCTAGAGCATGTCAGATTTCCTCATTTCTTCTCTCAAGAGTATGCTTGCCTTTCTATATCCCATATACTTGTATCGACCTAATGCGAGAGAATGTGAACAAGTTGAACCTTACGAACAGGAGGTCCCAGCCTGACTCACCTGAAACAGCTCTCCATCCTCAGCTCTCACTATCTGAAGCATGTAGCCTTGCTACCGAGACGTAGTTGTGTGAGCGTACTAAGGATGATGCGGTAAGAAGATAAGCAGCAACTGAGGTGCGTGTAATGTGGAAAGGTACATAAGCCGGGCACAGACAGGGAGAGACGCGCTTACTTGTACTACGCGAAGGACCCTCAGGCTAAAATAGACGCCCATGCTGATTTGATAATTAGGGCGCTTATTATTCCCTTTCATTCATGAAAAAAATGCATGCTTATCACATTCATATCACGGGAGAACGAGCAAACCAGATAAATGAATTCGTAAAGGTCTAGCAGGCTATATTATATATTATACAAGACTACAATTGCGCGCAGAAAGGAAAAAGAAACAATAAGCAAAATCCCATAAGAGTCTGTGGGTATAAACGTGTGTAGTGAAGAAGTGATGCTGAATTTTCGAAGCGTGTCGTGTGGTCTATGGTCATAAGAATACCAGGAGTACCAGTCATTTTCCATCGTCTCAATAAAGTAAGCTCGTTGAATTCCTTAGAGGAATAGAAATCCTTCTCCAACATTAACTCACTAAGCCCATCTCTTCTCAGTCATCGTCTTTATGATACAGCTCAGCATCACGCTGATGATGCACAGATGTCTCGATTCCGAGAGCTCGGTCATATCTCTTCAACAGCAGTCGTTCGATCCATCCTCCTCGTGGGAACGATCTTGTCCATTGATTGTGCAAGTGGACCGAAAAGATTTTCCCTAAAGTCTGATCCAGTGGACCACCCTCGTGCATCCCCAAGCCATTTGCCCATGCACCTCGGTCCTTCTGGAACGGATCCGGAAGTCTGTTGTCCAGCCGGCACGACCGTCCGTCTGTGAAGCAGAAAGGAAGGACCTTGAATGGCTGGATACCTGCGGCCACTACTCTTCGCCATAGCTTGAAATAAAGCAAGGAGCCCCATTCTGTTGTACCACTCTGCGGAGGTGGAGACCGAGCCATTATTTCGAAAGCTTCGCATAGATAGGGCGAGTTTTGTAGGAAGTGCATTACAGCGCCGTTGAAAGGCTGATATATCTTGTCTAAAGGCAGAAAATATTAGACTTCAATTTTCCAGGTTTAACGCCTACTTACCATAGCAGTCCCACTGTGTCACGAATTCGTGTTCCAATAAAGGGGACAAGTCCCGAGTCAGGAGAGAATCCATGTCCACCCATACACCTCCATGCGCCCAAGTCACCAGTAATCGAATAAGGTCGCCATCTACCCATGCTTTACTGTCCTTCGCATACAGCAAGTCACTTCCTTCTAGCGCAGTCCCCTTCGCCAAGGCCTCTACGTCAACAATCCTTAATTGAAAGGCGTCCGGGTATTTTCTTGCCCACCTCCGCACCATCTCGTTACTTCTCAGATCACCATTCGACCATAATATTAGACGCGACCGCGCGAGGTCTTGGGTAGCAAAGAAGGACTTGATCATCCATTCCTGTCGTTCTCCAAATGGTACGAGGTCCGTACGCCAGTACGTATGAAAGTTTGTTCGTTCGGGAGGCGGTGCATCCGCAGAGTACACCCGCGGAAGCGGCTGTATCGTCGCGGCAAAGTCGTAGCAATCCATGCCCAGTCTGAGGGGAAGTCCCGCTTGCACTTCATAGTGCTTTGGCGCGAGTGCGCGCGTCATGTTGTATTTCGGTGAGATGCGAGTGCCTTCAAAACAGCCCGCCAGAGGTTCAACCGTGATGACTTCCTGCTGCACCCAGCGGCGCGAATAGAACGTGATCTCGATATGTGGTTCCCAGGACCAATATAATATAACCATAGTGAGCGCAGCAAGGACGAGAGCAAGCTTCAGCCATTGCAATGGCGTCCGTGGTCGCCAGAAGCTCGTGTACCTGATTTGGGTCAAGAGCGATCTTTTCCTGCGGATTTTTGGAGGGGAACGGTTCGGGGAGCTATTTCGCAGACGAGGAGCTCGACTTTCATACATTGGCAGGCGCAATGAGCCTGCTCGAGGACGCGCCATCTCCAGGAGGGTTGTGAGGAACGCGAAAAAATGGGAAGCCCGGGTCCTCAGACCACTTTTCGGTTTCGCGGAAGCAATGTCGTGCAGAAGGGCCTCCTTGATTTCAATAAGTTCAGAAGCTTCAAGCCCGAATGTTTCTTCGCGAGCAGTGCTCGTCAGCTGGGCTATCCTAAGCATCCATAGAAAAGTTTTCGAGAGAAAAAGGGTAGTAGGAGTTTGAGGGCAACCAAACTTAGCTACAGATGTGGCTTATACGCGACGCGGTGTCGCACGTGGCGAACTACGAATAAAGTTTGCAAATCAATGAAATCAGCGCCGACCTTATAGAGTGCTGATTGACTCTAAATTTATGTAAGAAAAGTGCTGCACGTCGAACATAACTCATCAAGATTCCTTGATTGCTATCAAGTGTGCTACCAACGACATCGACAAAGGGCGCGCAGAGAAACAGAAAGCTATGCGGGGGTAGGTAAGGGGATGAGGCCAGAGATTGAGGACTGCGGGACGAGATGAGAAAATGACATCAAAACGTTCGGAGCAATAATAAAATAAAGTGAAGATAGAATGCCCTTCAGAGCCTTATCAATACACAGAAATGATGATAAAAAGGAGGGCCAAACGGGTATGGAGTAAAGGAGTAGCTCGTCACCTCTATTGGGCCCCATGTCGAAAGTCGGTATCTAACATATCAAGGATATCACACCACCATACCCGCCACACCCTCCTCCAAAAAAACCCAATCTACCACGGATAGTTGCCCTAAACCGCACTGCTGATATCACTTGTGGCGCTGTATTTCAAACCTCACAATCTTCACCTTCGAACAGGAGCACCTCTTGGGACTTGTACCATGCCTGGTGTCTGAGTATACGCCTGATACTGTGCCTGGGCATTGCGCTGAGTGAACTGTTGCTGCTGCTGCTGCACTTGAGGAGCACCATTTGTCCGGGGTTGTTGGCCGTTGCTCTGGTAGAGAATCTGTTGTTGCGGCGCTTGTTGGGGAACAGAAACTGTCGATGACGCTGCGCCCTGTCCTTGCTGTTTGGACTGTTGTTGTCCATGCTGCGCCTGTTGCTGCTGGCGCTGCTGATCATGAAGGAACGTCTTCTGACCCGCAGGCTCGTTCATCGCACTCGGAGCAACATACAAACTCTTGTCAATTTGTTGGGGAATAGGTTGAATTTCGGTACCAAGTTCCTGTTCAATTTTGTACAGGTTGAAGCGGTCCTCGTAAGTGATAAGGTTGATGGCAAGACCAAGGTGGCCGAAACGACCGGATCGACCAATACGATGAAGATACGTCTCTGAGTTCTTCGGGAAGTCAAAGTTGATAACGACGTTGACAGCTTGAATATCAATACCACGGGTGAGGAGATCAGAGCAGACGAGGTTACGGCAGACACCATTACGGAAGTCGTGGAAGACGCGGTTACGATGGGATTGGAGCATTTTTGCATGCGAGTAGAAGCAGGAATATCCAAGTTCGGTGATTTTCTTCGCGAGAAGCTCGACACGGTTGGTAGAGTTACAAAAGATGATGGATTGATTAATTTGCAGCTTGAAGAATAAAATATCCTAAGCAAGCACATATAATTAACAGTGCAACGAAATGCTCACCTTGGAGAATAAAGTATTTAAGCAATGAACCTTCTGTCTTTCTTCGACAAAGGCGTAATATTGAGTAACACCGCGTAATGTAAGTTCGTCCATCAAATTAATCTCGTAGGGATCTGTCATATGTTTCTCCTGAAAGGATATCTATCAGAGAAAAGCTGCGACAAGCACAATGCGACACGGACCTTGAAGTCTTTGACAATCATAGGGAAGGTAGCGCTGAAAAGCATAACCTGGCGAGTTTCGGGGAGATACGACAATAGCTGTTCCATTACGGGGGTAAACTCAGGCGAAAGAAGCTTATCCGCCTCGTCCATCACAAAGACCGGGCACTCGCTCAAATCTGCAACACCCTTGCCCGCAAGGTCTAGGATTCGTCCCGGTGTACCCACAAGGACGTGCACCATCTCCGAGAGACGAATAATATCGTCCTTTAGTGTCGTTCCACCGGTCGTGACCATGACATTCACACCGAGGTGCTTGCCGAGGTTCTTGCATACCTGACTCGTCTGCAGTGCGAGTTCGCGGGTCGGGACGAGGAGGAGAGCCTGGATCTTGGGTTTCGCAACGTCGATTTGCTGGAGGGCGGGGATCACGAACGCGGCAGTCTTGCCTGTACCATTCTTTGCTCGGGCGAGGATGTCCCTCTTGGTGAGAGCCACTGGGATAGCCTCTTCTTGGATGGGGGATGGCCGTTCGAAGCCAGCTTCAAAGATGCCCATGAGCAGCTCACGCCTAAGGAACATTTCCTCGAACTCCATTCCCTTCGTTGCTGTTACATCCTCGGTCTGGGGTCTTTCATCTTTGGGAGGAGCACGGAGGCCATTCTTCCACTCTTGCCCATTTCTGAGATAAATATTTGGCTTTCCGTCTCAAATACAAAGTGAAAACTAAGGAGCTTACGAGGACGATGCGGAAGGGCTCGCTACGGTTGACATGTGGAAGATGCTAAATTTCGGTCTTGTTCGAACGGGCTCGTATCGTTGTATTGTGCTTTATAGCCTCTGTGACTTTAGAATATTTCAGCCCTAAGAGAGAAATGGCTGTAGATGGTCGAGGTGAGTTGGTGTATGGCGGTGTAATGGCAGTACTTGCAGAATGTTGTAAACAGGAAAACCAAGGTTCACTGACCAAACGGCAAATTCCGATACTAGTTACGCGTTCCCTCAACAAGTCATCAAAAGAATAAACGCTCAACACATAAGGCCCAGTACGTATATCAGTATATAGAGCAGTAGAGAATTATGTACAGTAAGTAGTCGGGTACATGAGCGAAAGAACATCAGTCTGAATCTGAGTGGGGTATTTTGACATAAGAAATGTGGAAAACATACAAGACACAATGAACAAGAACAGATTGTTGCCAAAGGCTCCGGGAAGCCTTCACACTGCCATTTCGACATCTCCTTCTGCGGCACCATTAGCTACATTCGTATCATCACCCATAAAGGCTTCTAGCTCTTTGTCCAGGTCCGCAACCGTCTTTGGCTCCTTTTTGAATTTCTCTCCCCGCTCCCCAGTAGCCCCTGCGCCACCACCACCTCGACGACGCCGCGAACGAACAGGCCCCTGGGCCGGTCGGTCTCCAGTTTTCTCCCTGGATAAGAATTATGAGTCACAAAATTAAAGTGTAGGATGCAAGCTCACATATCGACATCTTTCTGCTCGGGTTTTCCGGCAAGTCGATTTAGCAGAGGCGGCTTCGAAATGCGGTCTAGTAGTGAACTAGGTGCACTGGCAGAGCGGCGGGGCCCTCCATTTGCCGGCCCGCGAGGTGCGGTATCGTAAGAGATTGTCATCGGCTGCCCTATGAATGGACAATATATCAGTATCTCCTATCCATGCACAGCAAAACCCGAAGTCCAGATGAAAGACAAAGTTACCCTTAGCCATCACCCCAGCTAACTGAGTTTTCGCCCGTGATGCCTCGGCGGGGGTTTCGAAAGAGATGTAAGCGATGCCTGTTGACCGGCCACTGCGGTCATACTGCGTAATGGATGCGCGTAGAAGTGGAAACGGTTCGATTAAGGTGACTCTGAAGAAGCACAGTGTGCACTCAAATGGTCCGTACTTTGATGACTGGCTCGCGAACGAGCGTGCCAAATGTGCCGAAGATGGTCTTAATGACAGCGATTGAGTCATAAGTTTACTTATGGATGAAAAAGACATACAATCAAATCCTTCGGCGTCACATTATAGTGTAAGTTGGAAACAACGAGTTTCGTATTGACCGCAGGTCCGCTGGGCACATTGCGCGTGCTGTTGACAACGGACTTGGGCATACCAGGAGCTTTGTCGTGCACCCACTTTCCATCGCCTACGCGAGAACGAGGGCGCTTAACATCATACATTAGACCTCATATTCATTATGTTTGTTGACAAACAAGCAGCATACCTCATAAGGCTTTCCTGCTCTTCCGTTCAAAGACATTTTTGAGGAAAATGTGTTGAAGAAAGAGGTGATGGGATGCAAGAGGGTATGGGGAGGTGATCGGGAGAAGCAAGGACACTGTAAGCCTACTGCTTTGAAGTGGTATTTATGAACGAGGGCAGCCACTTGAACTTGTAGGACAGCCCTGCTTATGTCACCCTCAGGCTTTACTTCTTCTCTTCTTCAACCCACATTTCACGCGACAATTTCGCCCTCATTCTGGTTGTTCTCGGACTATTCCTAGGATTGCGAATACATCACTCAACAAACCTCTAGCGCAAGAAGGACGTCGAATCAGCCTCGTATCAGAAAAATGCTTTCTCGAACATCTCGACAGGTTGCCGGTCTCACACATTTCACTAGAACTCGCCACTTTTCATTCTCCGTCTGCCAACGTAAAGACCCTTGGTTACTTCCGAATACACCTGAGCATGAGCTTAAGACACGTTCACCCCCAACTACTCCGCCTCCGACTCCCATTCCACGACTGAACGAATCAATAGAGAAGATGCGGGCACGGTTGGTCTACCAGAGCCGGAAGCGCGGGACACTCGAGTCGGACCTTCTTCTGAGTACGTTCGCTCAGCAGGAGCTTCCGACCATGTCTGAATCGGAGTTGAAAGAGTACGACAAGGTGTGTCCGGCGACATGGCTTGATATTACCAGTCGATTCTGAACCTTCACTTTACCCAATAGCTCTTGGATGAGCCTGACTGGGACATTTACTACTGGTCGACAGAAAAAAGGCCACCTCCCGAACGCTGGGTGAGCTCAAAAATCCTTCAAAAACTCCAGAAACATGCGCGCAACGATGGAAAGGTTATTCGTCGGATGCCTGACTTAAATCCTACAACGACTCCGGCCTGAAATTGCGCCATTATTGGTGAAAGGGTAGTGTTGGCTCGTGCCGACGAAATATTGTTAATTATACGCCTTCCACACTCTGAATTTGTTCAGCAATGGAATAGAAAAATGCCAGCCCTCTCAGAACTCAGCACCTCGCTCTCAGGGCCTGGGTCGTCAAAATGTCCGGCATACCGCCGGATGAACTATGTGAATAGTGTTTTGTAACGAATAAGACATCACATTATCGTTCTCTATTATGATACCTGCATTGATCTTTGATTCAAATACAGTGAATGTCGGGCTTTTGGCGTGCTCAGAAGTGCAAAGTACTATACCAATTGGCTGCGAGGAGTGAAAACGCGAAGGTAAGGAGGAAATGATGAACAGGTTTTCTATGAAGTATGAGTGAGAAGGCTACGAAGTCTAGCAAAGTGTTGGGAGAGAAAAGAGAGGACATGTATACTGGTGTAAATGATAAGGAAAACAAGCTCACTAAAGTGGCGATGATGGTGTTTGAAAGGATTGCAATTGAGAAGGACCACAGCGGTGAGTACTGGCATGCGAAAGTATGTCCTCTAAAATACACCGACCCGAATCGTTACACAGAGCCACGGACTTTGATGTCCTGCCATACAAAAAGAAGGTTTGATACGGATTAAGAGGTAAAATAATCTCGCCGATGGGCTCGTGCATCAGTCTGCAAAACTGTCCTGCGGGCAATTCTGGGACTTGAATGTTAATTTCTCCTTCCGACGATGAGCAATCTTACCGCTTGCTTTAACGCATTATGCTCTTTCATACAATCCTAGATTAGTTGACCGGCCACACGAATTAGACTCGTAAACCAACCGTTCTCGCTTTATTTTACTGCTTACCAACCGCCCCGATAATTGTCACTGGCCTGCGAGTCTACCCATGGAACGCGGAAACTTGTAAGGTAGCTAGTAATATAATGATATAGTGCGAACGTGAGTTAGTTTCGTAATTACATTCGTAAGTTGCACTCACTGCGACGCTACCAAAACTCTTCCCAGTCAACCTTCTTTTTGGACAACTTCTCCACCAAGTCATTCTTGTGGTACCTAAATGTAGGGCAGTCTATTACCTCCAGCTTTTCGAACTCCTCCAGACGTCCATCACGTTGCACTTGGTGTATGATCGCCTCTGCAATATTGCCATTGAACGCATTGCATTCACCAAAACTCACTGTCCTCAGACTGCGGCAGTTGAATTGAGAACGCAATCTCCTGCTAGGAATCGCGTCGTGCGCACTTATGCCGAGATGCTCCAGGTTTCGGAAAGTATTGAAGATCTTGTTGATATGTCGATCAAAGACGGTAGACCTGCGCTGGACGCGAAGAGAAAAGCTCTTCACTGAAGCATATGACTCCTCCCGCTCGAAGCACGTAAGCAAGTGATGCAGGTCAACCCAGTGTTCCACGGCAGCTGCGAGTTTTATCTTCGTGACATTTGGAATATCCAACAAGGGTACGAGTTCGTGGGCATTGTGGGCCACGTCGTGGAAATCGAGGTCCAACCTCCGAAGGTTCGGAAAGGAAACTGGCATATTTGGCCAAGTGCTTTGAATTACGTAGTGAAAGCTCAGCTTGAGCTTTTCAACTCGAGTCAAGCTACGCAGAAAAACGAACACAAGATTCATGTTCGTCCAGCGTTCCGGTCCAAAGGAAAGATTGCACGTTGTTAGCGTATGTCCAATACATGCGCGGGGTATCAAGTCGTGCATTTCGAGTTTCGAAAGGTGTGGCATGCTCCACGAGGAATAAAGATGCAGACTATCATTATTCAACATTTCTTCATCCGAAGTTCCATCATCACTCGTCCATACGATGTACAAAGAACGGAGATTCGGTAGGTCTAGAGACCCGTAATGCGTTCGTGCGGTGTCGAAAAGCGCCTGCCCAACGGAAGTCATGACGTTGAAGGCGGTTATGCGTAATGATTCCCAGCGTGGCGAGTGTGGAAGCAGTTGCTCACAAAATTTGGCAGTCTTGGCGGGAATATCGTTCCTTTCTTCCTCTAGTCTAGTTATGAACATGTGCAAGTCAATGCCGACGTTTTGACTTCGTTCCAGACATGCTTCAGTGTAGCCGGGGGATTGAAAGATCTGAAAGTCATTCCAGAAACGAGGGATAGCAGTGACAAGAGTACGCCATCTCTTGCATACCAAGGGGAAACCCCTCCGTAATGAATAGGCATTCGCGCCATTTTCGCAATCAAATACCAATTCAAATATTTGCATGAGAGTTTCGTCCGGAAGATGTTGAACGGTAGTTTTCATCTTTTCTTGAGCCAAGTTCTCGCCTATCTGTTGTATGCCATTCTGAATAATTGACATAACCTCGAGCATCCCCGAATTTGCGGCCAGCAGATATTCGTGCCCGATCTCCAGCCTCCGAGCGTTTGAGAGGTTTGCGGCCCCTCCGAATGCTCTCATGAATGGGCTAGAGATCTACATCGTTAGCTGAGGTGATATAGGTTGTGAGTAGTGAACCTGCCTATCAATCGCCCACATTTCGGGATTATCGTCAATCCATTGTTCCGCTGAGTGCAGGTCCTTCGGTAGAAATAATTGGATGAAGTCAAGAGCAGGCTTCAAGATACCAGTGTGCGCAGATATAGATGACATTAGTGTTCGTCGTTCGACGAAGTGAATGGTAGTTGGTTAAGTTTTAACGGACTTCGGATGTCTTCGGAGCGTGTGACGCCGTCAAGAAATGTGACGGCGGGAGTGTAACGGGAGCCTGAGTGTGACGAGAGATTAATGCCAAAGAATTAATTTGAAGGTCATCTCGAGTCTCTGCGTTAGTTGCCCTCAGTGGTAGCAATGTCGTCAGTAGCGGCACGGACGGCTTCAAAGCCACTTCCGCAGATACTTAAAACCTTTCGACAAAAAGAACTTCTCAAACTCCAAGAAGCTGCCCCTTCTTCATCTTCATCCAACCCAGTCGCGATCAAGGTGCGCAACCCATTTCTTCCAACGAAGAGTGCGTCGGGAAAATGGCGTGCGCCTGAGTATTCGCTGCGAAGGCAGAAGGAACTAGTGAAGGCAGCAAAAACGATTGGACTAGACCTCACGCAGACATTGCCTGTTGGACCGAAGACACTTGGACTGGTGGGAGCGCAGAGGCTGCAGGAGGCCATCGCACGGACTTCAGCGGTCATCGCTACAGAGAAGTCGAATGCGGAGAGTCAAGCTGAAAATACGGGAAGCTCTACCAAACCATCACAAGAGAAGGACTCAGAGGGTTCGCCATCCTCTCTTTCGTCATCTTCCTCATCTCTTCTCCCACCTTCATCCACTGGAGAGACGATCTCCATCATCTGGTCAAATGTCCTTACGCGCAAGCTCGCTGCTAAGGCATCAATCGTCGCCTCTACACGTCCAGGCGAACGCGTCCTTCGTTTGTACGGCGGTAGGAAGAAAATGTTCAAGGGGCACAAGTGGGAGCGCAATCTTCTCAAGCGCAAAGGTCAAATTCGTGTGCGGATGCGGGATATGCAAAAACGTATTCGGAGATTCCATCATGTGCGTCCTACTCAAACTCCTACTCGAATGCGTGACTGACCTTCAAATTGTGTATAGGTTTATCAGAGGAAGAAGCCGAGACCATTGGAACCCGCGCATCCGAAGAAGAAGGAATCTCTTCCGTTCTAATTCTACAATCTTTCGCATTTGTCTCTTGCAAGGTACTTCAATGCATTGCAGTCTATCAACGCACACTTTTCTTTTCACTTCGCATGCAAAGGGGCGCGGTGCAGATACCCAGCCATTCTCTTCTCAAGATATTCTCCATGGTGAAGTATCAAGCCTTATGACAATGAGCAGTAAACTGTCTTGCACCAGGATCTGAAAATCGATTGGTGGACCTTCCCAAATGCTGCAATCCTGGTGCCAAAGAACAGCACCATCTCTGCAGCTAACCCTCACTTTTCAATTTCAGACCAGCAAGTTTTAGCTGTTCTAATATTTTTGCTTGTGTATCACCCTGGGTTTGCTTTATACGGCTTGTCGTTAGCAACGAAGGTTGACGCGGCTGACCATTAATTGAAGGCCCTCACCGATACACGGAAACTTTATTCACCACATCAATGTCTGCGACCAGACTAGGCTGACACTCAGTGCCCGACAGTGTGGGAGTAAGGACGCTCTCGCATTCTGAGGGCTATCCCACTTGCCTTGTACGCCTCGGAAGACTTCTTTTAAAGCTTCACAAGACAAAGGCAAGGAAATTTTTGTTGCCGCCTAGCCGCAAATACTGGAGTACGACTTCAGCACCTTCCTCGTCTAGATGGAAGACCAATGACCAGCGAACTGCGGATAGGTGCCACGCCGACTTCTGCCCCCCTCACACACACATACTGCTCCTAAGGTGCGGCAATGGGGACAACGAACTAGGCATGGTCACCTCTTCGACTGGGCGAGAATCATGCCATGCGTTTTCCCAATTTCGACTCTCATGCAAGAGTGGAGATGAGAAGCAGGCCAGTTTCAGTGACGAATTCGCTTCAGGCGTCTCTTTATACGTACGAAGGGAACCCCACGAAATCACGATGCGCGCTCGGGGTGGTATGGTGATAGGCGTGGCAGACGAGTGCACGCCTCTTTATGCAATTTATATTTTGATGTAAACGGCTGACAAGTGGCTGGAATATGGCAATTCAGACCTATGATTATAATTCCGACCACAACTTCCTGGGCTTGGGCATTCGGTCGATTTCACAACCTCCTGCCGCCCTTGTCAGCTTGCAAGACCTCGTATGATTCATATATTCCCTTCGTCAGTTTTGTACCAGGACGATCAGGAGTACATCTTGGAGATATTTTTGGCAATTCCATCGACGTCATCATGGTGCTCAGCCAGCATACAAATATGCATTGCTTTCTGTTCCTTCGTTGAAAAGGCACAGCACCTAACATCCTACCAACAGCGACATACATTTGGGACAACACTTTGGAACTGCATACCTAATTATCACTGAGCATGGCTCGTATGACTCCTTCGACTGCACGGACATTGGTATGTAGCTTTTGTCTCACTTTCTTCGTCGACGAGAGGCTTATGCACATGTTTTGTTGCATATCCATACCACACGAAGGCAATGACAGGTGCGGCAGGTGCTGGACTTGTCGTAGGCGCACTTGCGCTTGGCGGCGTGCCGATATGGAACACGAAGAAGCAAACGAATGTGTGTAGCCCCGCTGCTGAGGCAAAGTCGAATGAAGGAGGTGTGAAAGGCATGAACTCGATGGATGTACGAAAGGTCGTACAGGGTCGGAGTGTGACTGGAGGATATTAAGTTTATGTACCCTCCGTCTCTGGTGTTGGTAAGGGTCATCCTAGGTGGCCAAAACGCCTTACGAGCGGAAAGAGGCTCGAATTAGGATCTCAATGAACGATGGTCATTTATGGCATTATTCTTCTTGAATGCTTCTCAATGTCTGCAATATGCAAATGTGATCATTCCGTTGAAGCTGTGAGACACAAAGGCATCGTTGGTTTGCTGCACGAACTACTACAGGTAGTGGCCTTACTAAACGGACAAGGATGACGGAACCGCTCCGTACTTCGATCGACGTCATATTGTGGCACCTAACATTTCTATAAAATACGGCACCTGGCGTCGAAGACCTTCATTCAAATCTTTCACTGTATCCTACAAAAAGCAAAGCACAAATTCTTCCTGCACTAAAATATTCACCAATCGTTCAAAGAAGTCATAGAAGAATGGCTGCAAGTCGGATGGCGAACAAGGGACTGGTCAGCTATTCATCTTCTAGCAGCGAGAATTTCATTGAATATCGCTGCAGACAACAGCTCTCGTGACGGGCATCGTAATTGCCGGTGGAGGAATGGCTATAGCGTGGCCCAAGACAAAGAGGGAGGAGTTGCCCAAGTCTGTGCACGGTGTGGGATTCGTTGCAGCTTCCAAGTAATAGAGGCTAATTATATTTTTGGAGACAGGCACAGCGACGCAGACACAGACAGGGATGAAAGATGTTGAACCCGGCATGGCATCCATGGATGTGCGAAAGGCGGTTCAAGGAAAGAGTCCGGACCAGAAGTACTAAACGCTTATCGGACTAAAGTTAACCATTTTGGCGAACTTGAATGAAATAGTGGTGACTCTGCAAAACCAATATACTGTACCGTGACAATATTTCTCTGCACACTGTTTTCCGTTTATCATTGTGTACTATATGCGTAGTATCCTTCCATGATACTAACTTATATATATTGTAATATCGAATGATTGAAACTACTGCATACAAACCTCTAAGACTCAGGCTTGATGGATGTCGCGTAAGTTGTTCAACATTTCGCAGACTCATCATGCTGCATCTTGAATGAGATGCAGGTGATAAATGAAGATCAGCATGAAAGCCACTTTCTTCCTATGGACAGGTATTTTTAAATCATTATATAGTATTCAAGTTATCATTGCAATATAATATACAATATTAAAGGAAGTGGAGAGTTTATCACAACATAAACATGGTGTCAATTATCTACAATGGCAAGGGGCAGAGTCTTCAAATAGCTCCCCCACATCCAGGACAAAGTAGATTAGCATCCTTCGCGATCAAATCTGTTACCTCCAGGTCATCCAGGTCCAGATCTGCTTCCCAATCCAATGTCATATCCGGTCCACACTGCAATATTTTAGAAACAAGTTGGCGTGCGCGCATGACGAACGGTATGTTTCCAACGACTCCGCCGGCGGGCAGTTTCTTCCCTCTTACCATAGGAGAGCGTGCAAGTGCAAGAAGGTCCTCGGGGACGTATTCATAACCTCCATCCACAGTACTGCGGCTACGGTCATCCTCATCCTCCCCTCCTTTAAGAACGATCTGATCCTTAGTGTATTTAACAGACGTATGCGGAAGGGTTCGTTCGAACTGTATATGTCGAGGTGCATATTCGATTCTTTGTATGTCATCAGATTCCTTGCTGTTGGCTTTCTCCAGACATGCTGCGTGAAAAGCCTTCTGGCAGGTGTTTCTTGGACAGAAGTGCATCAATGCAGTGGTATCGGGATTGTAGATCTTGTCGCAAAGGCAGGTTCCGCGGAGTGTCGGCTATAAGATACATACATTTATCGCATATATCATGACGATGAAGGTGGCTACTGACTCGAATTCGCTTAGTGTTGGCATTGAAAGAGGATCGATAGAAAAAGGTGTCCTCATCGATCATTGGTTGTTCTGTGTCTGACTCGTCATAAAAAATGCATTTGACCAGACCTGAAGAGAATGCATGAACGTTAGCTGGAATTCAAAGTTACCGTACAGACCCGGACTACCTTGGAAGCACGATGAATGGATGTAGTCCTTTCCATTCGAAATAAACCTCTCCATTTTCGCGCATGAAGTACTATCGCTGCGCATTGTCAATAGATAAGTACGCGCAGCACATTTGCCAAGCTACATACAATGATGGCTTTACTTCTGCGATGTCTGGCCCAGAGTAAAACCACTGGACAAGACCCCACACCTGAGAAGCTTTGCACTTTAGCATTCGAGATTCGCGAAAACGTCAGGACCAACCTCTGAAGGGTCACCATTCCTACTGCGAATCTCCTTGATTTTGCCCACCCAGTATTCATGATCTTCAATCTGTTCGTCTGGTGCTTTACCACAAGGCACTATGATCGCACTAAAGAAGGTCGTGAAATGATAAAAATCACAGCCTTCAGGTCTAAACTCACTAATTTCCAACAGAAAACCTGTGAGACTCATCTTGATCGTCTTTCACTACTCCCAAGGAGGGCGTTAGTACATTGAGCCTTCCAGCCAATTACACTCACCGATGAAGGTACTGTGCGATGTCATCGTAGGCCATTCCTCCGCTGATGGACGCACCACCGAGTCTGACATGTTTCGGCGTTTTTGGACAGGTCACCCTCTTGTACAGGATGTATACAGGATGGTTTTAAGGAGCGAAGGTAAAGCGCCACAGCGCAAGAACAGCGCCGTAGTAGACCGCCTGCGGCGCATTATTTACCTAGACGGCAGCCGAGCTGCTGCATTCTGTTCCTGCCGAAGTAGACCAGAACGTAGGCTTTTTCTTAAACCTTCACTCCCTTCCTCTCCGTCGACTCGGACTATGCTCTCCTCCACCTTTGAGTAGTACAGGTTCAAAGTCGAACAGTACTCTTGCTCCTTACGTACCGTCTACGTTTTATCTTCACCACTCACTAGACAGCAAGTAGGAGCTCATCACATGAGTGCAGAACATCGTCATTTGATGAAAGCCTTGGGAGCAGCGCTGATAGTACCGCCCACTTATGCCGGAGTTCATAAAACCCGTCTGTCCCAGGTCAATGCTTCTCTGGTCTTAGAAAGGGGAGACTTATTCAATTCGTAATCGCCAAAAAAGTGAAAGGCCACGAACCTATGGCCGTATGTTTCACCAAGAAACAATAATGAACTTCGAGCTGAAGAGATGCGAAAGCTGAAATGTTTTCGCGAAGGTGAAGCGCGGTTCCGAGTCTGACGGATGCAAAAATAGCCGAATAGTATGAGCGTGGGAATTCAAAGCCCAAGACCAACAAGACGATGTAAAATCAGACTCGTTCGTAGCTTTCACCCTCATCATCGATGAAGAACCGCCATTGCATGCATTCCAAAATCGTGCGCCGTACGATGCCCCATAATCAGAACTCTTTTTGCATGCTGTCCACTACATAGAAGCGGTGAGGAGAACACATCGCACTTGCAAATGCTCTAACTCGATCTGTGATTTTCCATCATTGTAGCGAGAGGTTATCTAAAGGGAGATTCAGCTATATCTCTGAGGTGGACCTTCATGATTCATGACTTGCTAGTTGGGAAATCAGCTATCACACCTTCTTTGAACCTTGTCTGGCATGATGGCTTATTTCTTCCTGGTCTATCGTTCTAGCTTTACCCGAAAGTCGGCCAGACAAACCTGGACACTGCCGTATCTCAGTACAGCACCGCGGAAAAGGCTGACTTACAAGAACTGCGAGGGATGCTTTGTTTCTTTCGGTAGAGCTGTATGACTTTCCCGGAGTGCTTTTCCCCGAGACTTCTGCTATTCATTGCGCAAGCAAGTCACTCAGACTGGTACACTATTCTTACGCAAAGTGGTGAGAGCTGCAGCCTGCAGGGAGTGGTAACTTGGAAAAGACTTCGATCATACGTGTTTGAGGTACAAGGAGACTTTCGGACTTACGCACCATTGTACGCGTCGTCACATTCAAGTACGTGACTGCCGAAGTCACACTGTGTCTCGCCGGCTAATACGTTCTGTCAGTGCTCTTTCATGCGCATCGCCCTTCAGTTCGAAAATGGTGAAGCGCAAAACATCTCCTTCAGAAAGCGACTCCGATGCGTCTGACTCTGTTTCTAAACGCCGGCGAATCGAGGAGGACATGTTGGCGAAGGAAAAGGAGTTCGAAGCGAAAAATGTTTCGAAGGCCGAAGCCGAAATCAAGGCGAGGGAGGCTCACCAAGGAGTAAGCAACTACTGTATACATTACGTTTCGTATTGTCCTTCTAATGCATCGGTTTATCAGCGGGCTTCTGAATGCGGCATTATCCAGTCTTTAGAGATGCACCAGTTTATGTGCCATCCTCGACTCTCCTTTACATTTGGACCTCAGGTTAACTTCATTATCGGTCATAACGGAAGTACGTTTGCCTTATATATCAAACTCCTTTTCTTCGATTAACGCATTCCGTCTACACAGGCGGGAAGAGTGCGGTGCTTTCCGCGATTACCATAGCGTTGGGAGGAAAGTCAATTGTGACAGGCCGAGGCACTAGCCTAAAATCTTTCATTCGTGAAGGACAGAGGTGCGCTCAGATAGCTCGTACCCATTCTTTTCACTCTAATATAGATAATAGTCAAGCCGAAGTAACCATCGTACTTAAAAACGAAGGTGACGAAGCATTCAAGCACGATTTGTATGGTGACGCTATCGCCATTACGAGAAGGTTATCAAAAGATGGTAGCAGCTGGTATAAGATTAAAAACAAGGAAGGGCGGGTCGTAAGTAGCAAGAAGGAAGAGCTTTCTGCCATCTGCAAGCATTTTAGCATACAAATCGACAATCCTTTGAGTGTCTTAACTCAGGGTATGCATATCAATGCCTATAGCATTTGAGCGACGTGAAACTAACATATATTCCAAAGACTCTGCTCGCCAATTCTTTAGCAAATCAGATGCGGAGGATAGATATTTGGTAAGCTCCCACATTTGTGATGATGGTCTGCACCTATCTAAGAAACTATAAGTTCTTCCTGAGGGGAACTCAGCTGAAGCAGCTCATCGAAGATTATGAAGTCTGTTGGCAACACGTCATAAAAACGTCCAACATCATAGAGAAGAAGTCCCAGGTTATCCCAGTCCTAGAAGAAGAAGAGCAGAAAGCTACTAAGCGGAACGAGGTCGCCAAGAAAATGACACAAATGAGGATAACCGTTGGTGAACTGAAGCAGGAGTTAGCTTGGAGTCATGTAAAAGGAAAGAAAGAAGTGAGTTGTCTATGATACAAGCTTAGCCTACCTTGTTTGATGTGTCGTAGGAGCTGGAAGCGAAACTTGAGGAGGTAGCAACAGTAAATCACAGAAGGACGAAAATACAGAAGAACGTAGACGACGCCCAGGTAAGTTACGTTACATGTGAAAGGAGGAACTTATTGAAACTCCAGACAGGCGAATCTCGACGTGGTCAGCCTACGAATTGCCAATCTAGAGGCTGAGCTTGCTGCTTTGCCGAGTTCGGAAGCGCTGAATGAGGCAAGAGATAAAGCACAGAGCGAGCTTGAAGAAAACAATACCCGTCTTCGAGAATTTCAAGTCAGTCTTTCTCACGTCTCTTGGAGAACGCTGACTTGACATGTTCACCACAATAGGACAGCATGAAGACTATGAACGATGATTTACAGTCGAACACGGGGGAAATCCAACTTTTAACCGTCCAGATCGCAGAGGAAGCCGCGAAGATGCAAGCCGACAAACAGGCGGAGCGCGAGCAGCGTCATCTAAAAATCGAAGAACTTGCGAAAAGCATAGATGAACAAAACGAACTACTTGAAAAGGTTACTGGAGATCAGACCTCCAAGAGAGACCAACTTGCTGATCTCAATCGACAACTGAGCGAATTAACGTCAGAAAAGGGAAAGCACGAGCAAGATGCGAGGGAATGTTACGAGCAACTGCTTCGAATCGACGAGCAAGCAGGAAACCGTCTGAATGCGTTTGGAAAGAACTTGGAGAATGTGCACCGCCGAGTCAAAGAATGCCGGTGGCATGGTCGTGTTCCTATCGGCCCTCTTGGCTATTTCGTCAATTTGCAAGATCAGCAATGGGCCCAAGTCATGCGAATTCAATTGGGTGCCCTAGCCAGAGCATTTGCTATCACTAATCATCAGGATAAGGATCAACTGAAGAATATTCTATCAGAATCGAATAAGTGAGCTCATCTAGTTTGTTCCTTCAAATTCAGACTCACCTGTTTCAAATTCAGCTCAGATGTACAGGTCGTCGTTGCAGAGGTTGATATGTTTGACTATAGCAGTGGTGAACCTCCTTCGAACGTCCTCACAGTTTTGAGGGCTGTTACTGTATGTTTTAAGTCTCTTTATTTCACAAGAACATAAGTTAATGGTTATGTAGTTCACTGATGAGTACGTTAAACGTATTTTCATCACTCAATCTCGTATAGAGAGGGTTCTCTTGGCTCCTCGCCGTGTAGACGGCGAACAGGCTGCGCGGGCTATTTCCGGAGGCGGGACGGCTTGGACTGGCGTAGATCAATATCGGGTCATCGTCTATAAGTAAGTTTTATCTCATGGCGAAGTATACTTTTACATGAGTCTTTATATTTTTGCTAGTGATGGTGGTGCTTCTTCTAGTCCAATGGCAAGACTATCCCGAAATGACCCTCGAATGCAGCTTTTCATGGACAACAATCTTCAGAATGAGAGAAAGTACGACTTTTTCTTTCCAACTGAATTGTATGGACTAATCACCTCGTAGGATTTGGAAAGAAAATGGCCAGAAGGCGACTGAGAAGTTGGAAGAGGTCTCGAAAACCATAGACGAAATGACAATAAAGCTGAATGAATGCGACATAGAGCTAAGGAGGCTCAATGTACGAATCATTGTTCGATCCTATATTGGTTGTCCACACTAAAGGTCCATTTTCTAGCCCCAAATTAGGCCCGTTCATGACAGATTGCATGAGTTGAAACGTCAACAAGCAGTCATAATAGAGCAGGACAATGAGGACGTTCCTGTCGATATTGCTGCTTTGCAAGGTGCAAAACAGGTACGATACCTTCTCACTAGGGCATCGTTGGCTTGCTCACTGGCTTTCTAAAGGACCTGGAGAATTCGAACGAAAGTATCAACGTTCAGTTTACGCACGCTATGGAGCAAATGACAGTTCTGGAAAATCGGAGACAGCCGTTGAAGAATATGTTAGAAGTCCTTTTCAATCAACTGGATAGTCTTGAGAGTGAGAAAGTCTCTTTGCAAGTGAGTTCGTACACTTCACCGTTAGTCATATCTTACTATTATTCTACAGGGTCAAATTAATGAAACTACCGTGGAACATGTCGAGGCCTCGCATAAATTGGAACACTGGAAAAGTAAATTACGTATTGAGCAAGGTAAGACTTCGGCGCTCGAGGAAGTTATATCGAACATACAGGAAGAATATGAGGTATATAGCAGTACTTTCATATTTATGTTAAGTGTTTGATTGCTCCTTGAACATCTAGGAGTTGATAAAAAAGGCGGAAGAACTCTGTAACGGGAACAGGGTGGCCGAGCCTCGGGAAACCGATGAAGTACGGCGTCTTATCGAGTCTAACGAGGAAGCTCTTAAGAGGCAGGAGCAAAGGTGAACATGATGGCCTGTCCCTATGCAGGCTCTTTCTAAATGGTGTATTAAAGCGAAGGCGCCTCAGCAGAAGAGATCAAGCATGCTATGTTAGTGGCACGTCGAAATCTAGATGTCGCGCGGAAGGAAATCCGCGAAGCAAGAATTTTCAATAAGGTGAGTGCATGTTGCCCTAAGTTCATTAAGCTAAATCTAATGCTTGAAGTAGTTGTTAGATGAGTCGCTTATTGTGCGCTCAACTCGTTGGTATGATTTTCGCATGTATTTTGCTCTCAAAACGAAGATGCTGTTTGGCCGCAATCTGGAGAAGCGGGAGTACGTTGGGAAAGCACTCTTCCATCACATGGATCAAATGCTGGAACTTGTAGTGCGGACGCGAGACCAGAAGGAACTAAAGCATCGCCCAGATGTAAAGAAATCTAAAGTAGATACGAAGTCCCTCAGCGGCGGCGAGAAATCATTTACTACTCTCAGTCTTCTACTCGCCCTTTGGGAAGTGATCCAATGTCCGATCAGATGCCTCGGTGTGTTCCAGATAAACTTTTGAAATACCGTGAGCTCAGATTTCTTTCATAGACGAATTCGACGTTTTTATGGACGCGGCCAATCGCCGTACCAGCATGGAAATGATGGTATGTGACTATTGTTAGGTCCTCTATGTATTTCAGTCATGTCATAAACCTTCGCAGATTGACTTCGCCAACTCTACCAATGCACAATATATTCTCATTACACCGCAGGATATGAGTGCTGTTCAGCTCAATCCCTCTGTTCGTGTGCATCGCATGCGCGATCCCGAACGCAGTCAGAGAACGCTCCCGTTCTGAGTACAATTTAGGAGCAATGTCAGCTGACATTTAGGTCCGTAGATTTGTTTGTGTTCTCCTATGACCAGGGACGTCTACTCAACGCCTTCAAGTTCACTACCGAAAATAGATTGTTAATGCCTGTGTTATTCTTATTCGTCAACGTATTTGTGTGGCTTATCTTATAGCTATTTAATGTTGGGGATCGCATTAGGGCAATCGCTGGCGGACTACTGCGTTGAAACTCGCGAACTGAATCAACTCGATTCTTGCGTAACAATCTGCCCCTTACGTTTAGTATTTTCTGTAGTATGTATTGTTTGGTGATTATCTTGGTGACATCCTCGTAACTGGACTCGAAGCTAGTAGTTCTTTCCAGAATTTCAAGAATCCGATAACACCATGGTGTACGACCATGAACTGTAATCACTAAATGACCTATGCCGATTGTCCAAGCAATGCCTGGATATAGTCAGGATCTCCATTTCGTTCCCGAGCCTTAGTATGTAGTCCTGCATTTAAGCAACCTTATTTCCTCGCTCCTGAGGCGTAGACATGACGTTCAGTGATGATCCCCCCGGTACTAAATATTCCCTACCCGGGGGAGACTCGGATGATCTCTTGGACCCTGAGACCTCGGCCTCTTCCGAACCGTGGGAGGATTTGGGTACTATACATAAGACTGATAATTTTCAATTTCAAGAAGTTGATAGTGGCGGCCCACCTTTACTGACACTGCAACTGCTATAGAACTACGCCTCCTTGAAACGTCTTTAGCACATCTCTGACTCGTCTTGATATCTTGATTCTCCAATCTCGCCATCAGTTTGTGCTCGCTGTGAACTGAGCTATGTCTGCGAATGAGGCAATTTTTGCATATCTGCTTCTACTCAATTACGACCAGCAACTCTTTATCCACGGTGCGGTTGAATAGCATCTAATCACTGAGCGGAGACACGGATGGACCTGAGGTAGACGATGCCTTTTACTTCCGATCCAAAATGCTGGCTTACGCTGTGTGCTATACAACTTGATCTTCCAAGTTATAAGATGCAGCACATCCTTGCTTTCATCTTAGGCACCATAATAGTGGCACTCCTCTCACTGATCTCCGCCCATTCCATTTGATCATAGACGTAATGGCTGCTAATATAGAAGAGCGGTATCCTTCGGAGACCGTCGATCAGGGCATTCTGGGCCAAAGTCTAGAACTACCTATCTCAAAGCTCACTGCGAAGAATCGTATACTAAAGGCTGCGCTGACGGAGCGTATGGCGACTTGGGACCAGCAGGATATAGAGAGACGTGGGATTCCTACCGATGAGCTTGTTCACCTCTACGAGGTGTGGGGCAACAGTGGCTTCGGTATAATTGCTAGTATGTGTTTCACTCCAAACTACCGATCTTTACACCTATTTGACATTTAACTTTATTATCCCCTAGCCGGAAATGTGCTGGTAACACCTTATCATTCAGAGGCTGCGGGAAATATGATCATGTACAAGCCTTTCGAGACCCCAGAGCGTATTGCCGCTTTCAAGAGACTGTCTGCGGCTGCCAAAGCGCATGGTGCGCTGGCGTATGTGCAAATTAACCATGCTGGCCGACAAAGTCCGTCCTATATGTCCCCAAACCCCGTGTCTGCGAGTGATATTCAGCTTGATCCGCGTTATGGAATGACATTCGCCAAGCCCACATCACTTACCAAGGATGGCATAAAAGAGATTGTGGATCAGGTTCATATTCTCTCAATTAACTGATGACTCACGCTGATGGAAACAAATTAGTTTGCGTATGCAGCAGAGTTCTCGTACCGAACTGGATTCGACGGTGTGCAGGTACATTGTGCGCACGGGTATCTTCTGGCACAGTTCCTTTCGAGCACTACGAATAAGCGGACCGACGAATATGGAGGTCCGCTACGTAACAGGGCAAGAATTGTTTATGAGATTATCGAAGAGATCAGACGACGAGTCCCAGACACTAAGTTCTCCATTGCAATCAAGATCAACTCTGTCGAGTTTCAGGAGGGCGGCTTCCAACCGGAAGAATGCGCAGAGGTCTGTGCCTTCTTGGAGGCGCTCGGCGTGGAACTTGTAGAGCTCAGTGGAGGCACGTACGAGAATTGGAAAGTCCTGACAGAAAAGAGAGAATCGACGAAGAAGCGTGAAGGTACCTCATTTAATTTCTACTTTCTTTTCAGTATTCCGCTGACTCCCGGCCCAAAACGTAGCGTTCTTCACCGATTTCTCGAGTATCATTCGCTCAGCTCTAAAGGTGACCAAAGTATTTGTCACCGGAGGATTCAGGACTGCCGCAGCTATGGTTAATGCGATCCAGTCTGCGGATACAGATGGCATTGGACTTGGTCGCCCCATTACAGAAGAGCCGAATTTAGCAGCCAAGCTGATCTCTGGAGAGGTTTCAAGTGCAAGGAGGCCTCTGCTCGATCCGGATGACTTCGGGCTGGCCGTTGCAATCTCCGGGACGCAGATGCGTCAGATTGGAAGCGGAACAAAACCTTTTAGCACGGCGAATCAGGATGAGATCAACAGCTTTTTAGGTGTCCTGCAGAAATACATGGCGAAGGCGGAAGAGCTTGGGCAACAGGGTACTATTCTAGCAGGCTACCCTGAACTGAGCGGTACACCACTTGTTTTGTAATCATAGATGATTCGGGATGCTGGCTGTGATGGAGAAGCATGAAATGGATATTGTGCGGCATAAATAGTGCCTTGTTTGACAAAAAATTCCGAAGCCCAATAACTGATTGCTGTCAATTCTAATGCTGTTCTCCTCTTCGAAAAAGAGTCTCAAAGAAAACTTCAATGCCAGTGGAGAGGAGATGAAGAAAAAGGAGAGAGAGGAAGCAAAAAAACTGTGCTTGGGACTTATTATTCGGATACGGGGAATCGAACCCCGAGCTATCGCGATCATGCAACTGAAGTGAGAGGCGATAATGTTAGCCGTTACACCATATCCGACTACTAAATTTTTATTAGTTTAATAATATAAGCAACTTTGCTGCTTTGAAATTGTCGTCGACAATGTTCTCCTTCATACAATGTTCTCCTTCAGAAGGACTCGCCGCCATCTTTGGTAGTAAAGAAATTTGGGAGAAATGACACTAATGGGGATATTAAGATATAGAGATGCATGAAGATAACGATTCTATGAATAGGCTTCAGCCTGCAATGCAAATTCCAGATATCATTATGCTAAATTCTCTGAAGAATTTCTCAGCCTCGAAGGCTTGCTCTCTCAAGCCAAATCCACATTATCATAATGCGGATACTCTTCGTGTATAATACTGTCAAGTGGAATGTAAGAATCCATGCTTGAGTACAAAATAGCTCTTCAGTTCCGCATATTAGGATATTGTTTATGATCAATTTCCTCTAGAAAATTTGGTTACCAAAGACTCGGAAATGTGTTGAGTTGCTAACAATCACTATCCACTTTCTCGAGTGGAGAAACTCCTACTCCAACAAGACAGATGCAGGGCAGTTCAGTCAGATGGCTGTTGAAAGCAAATTTTGCACCAGACAGGATGTGCTGTATGCTTGTCACCTCTGAGTCTAGCATGCTAATACACTCATGACTCGCATACTGGTGGCTGTTATCGCGTAGCATAGTTTAATATGGTTGTATGCAATTACATTTCGAGGCTGAGTTTTCATTGCTGGATCAGAAATGCACTTTCGGGTACCAAGAGTTGAGAGATATGGAAGGAAGGGTTGATAGCCTCAGGCTGAGTGCTCCAGCCAAAACCGGTAATTTCGCGCTTGGTCCGTGCGCCATATCTCCCTATAAAAGGCCGGTCAGGCCCAATTAAAATCCTCATACTTACCTTGACGGAGCATTCCCCTTCATGTCTTGGGAGTGTTGGCCATGGAGATCCTTCATAGCACGGCGACCTTGTCCTCAGAGGATGTCTATGGCTTGTATGGGGTCTAGTGCCTCATGCACTGTCTAAATATTTTCCTGTCCCATTTCGTCCCTCGGGCTGGGTGGGCTCTCTCTTTTTGCTTCTTTAGGGCTCTAACCCTAACCCATTTTGTATTTAAACTTGTAATTAGATATGGCAAGCTTAATATAGATGATCTCTCCTGCCTACTTTTTCAAGTCCTCAACTTTGAGAGCAGCACTCTTGTAAAACATACACGTTTTGTTTGTCTTTGCCTCTACATGAATTCCTCTATGCATAATACAGACAATAAAACATTACAGCGATGATCTCTTCTTCCTATTCCTATCTCCAGATTAGACAGCATAAAACTGTCCAGGTCCGAGCGCTTACTTGCGATCAGGGAATCCGAGGTGGCCCCAGCCCGTCCATTCGGGGTTGCATGCGCGGAAGTGGTGTGTGTTGTCAATCTTATGCAGCTCATCAATCTCCGCATCGCTCAAGTCCACAATTGTGAAGTTCGCCTCAACGCGAGATTTGGTCACACTCTTCGGCAACACAGTAACATTTGGCCGGTTCGCCTGGAGTGAGATCAGGATGTTCGCAGGAGCAACGCCGTGTGCGTCTGCGATCTTCTTCACGACGGGGTTGGAGAGCAAGGGTGAATTGTCGGAGCCGAGAGGAGAGTAAGCGGTGAGCACGATTCCCTTGGAGATGCAGTATTCGACGAGGTCGTGCTGAGGGCAGGAAGGGTGCAGTTCGATTTGGTTCACCGCCGGGACGATTTTGGCTTCTGGGAGGAGGCGCTCGAGGTAGTCGATGGAGAAGTTGGACACACCTAAAAGCGGTGAGAAGTAAGGAAGATCAGTAATTATGATACAGAAGTAAGAAGACTGATGGGACGTACCAATAGCCTTCACCTTCTCAGGGTATTTCTCGTATACCGCCTCCATACTCTTCCACGTCGTCAGCCAATCATGAGTCTTATCGGCCCCCGACAAGTCGGGCGTCATCGGTGCCGGCCAGTGCATGAGCCCTTTGCAGATAGCGCATATACTTAAGCAAATGATACTTACGGGGAAAGGTCGAGTGAGAACTACTTACAGAGATCAAGGTAAGGAGTGTCGAGCTTCTTCAAGGATGTTAGCAAGGCTGCCTCTGGGTCCTTGTGGTCGTTATTGTTGAGCTTGGTGGTGAGGAAGATTTCTTCCCGTGGCACGCCAGACGCCTTCAGTCCTTTCCCGACCTCCGCTTCGTTGCCTATACAGAACTTCTGCGTCAGTACATGTTTACTTATGAGGTAGCTGGTAGCATACCGTATGCAGCAGCAGTGTCGATATGCCTGTACCCGTGCTTCAGTGCCCACTCAACGGCGTGCTCAACTTCGCCCGGCTTGGATTTCCAGGTGCCGAGGCCGACGGTGGGCATCACTGCGCCGGTGTTCAGTTTCACAGACTTGGATGCAACCATTTTTTTCTTCTTCAAAGGTGGTCGAGGTGTTAAGTCGTAGAGATGAGTTTGGAGGGGAGATCAAGAGAGCGAGCACGGCACAGCGCTCCGCCGCGTCTTATTTAAAGCCTATCTGGAGCACACAACACATGCGCATACAGTCACCTTTGCTATCCGGCGCGGGGTCGTTGCAACTAATGATCTCACTCGGGAATTCTTCGGAACAGTGAAAGCAAAAGCGAGTGGAAGATTGTAGAATCATCTGGCGCTATCGATGGCTTTACTGCCCATATGCGACGGCGGACTCCCGGTTTCCGTGCCTGTCAGTCGCACACTTCCCTTCCGAGAGCGCACGTCCGGCTTTGGCGAACTTTCCCTCGACAACAACACCTTGCGAAATATGTCTGAAGAGCTACATATCCCGAGGAGGCCCTGGGTCGCTCTCCTAAAACCGAAGTCCTTTTTGTTCCATAAAGATGAAGGACTCTACAAAGAAGTAGATG
This sequence comes from Trichaptum fuscoviolaceum, assembly GCA_910574455.1. NCBI lineage: Eukaryota > Fungi > Basidiomycota > Agaricomycetes > Hymenochaetales > Trichaptaceae > Trichaptum > Trichaptum fuscoviolaceum. The sequence continues at coordinate 1,034,284 of CAJSYZ010000010.1, read as the reverse complement.
GGTATACGTATGTACGTACTTTATCACCCGGTTCTCTGCTGCCATGCGCTTTCGCGGGCCGCACACCAGAAGAGCTTTGGTTGAGGAAAGGAACATAAAGAATGCATAATGTCTTGCAAAATGGGCCGCCGCTACGGCAAGCTCGAGTCCCCGGCTTACTTGAGGATATCAAAGACTTGGACATGAATTCATTATAATGTCAGAGGTCCAGTTAACTTGAGGGCAAGAATCTCCGGTAGCGACTTGAACATCCTTAGAGTCGAATCATTGGACAATGTTTCAAACTCAAGTACAATTTTAAAGCGACATATACCATAGCGGCATGGGACTTCTGTAACTTCAATGAGGTATCATTTTGTGCACCAGCCCGCCGGTCATCGGAGGTAATCATCGTCCAAGCTTTGGCCTTTGCGGAGATGGGGAAACCGCTCATAACCATAGGCATTTCAGCCTTGACTGTTGCGCATTGAGTGGCTGAATGAGGTGGCGGGCATCGGCATTTGTCTTTGTTCCACCGACCTGGGATTCTCGAGCACATCGCGGCTCGTCCAGAACAAAACAACCAGCCCAAAACATCTGTTTGTTCGGGGCAAACTCAGAGAAGTATAAAGGAGGCGGACGCGGGGCGTCGTTACTCCAACTCCTCTTGACCTTCTACCTCTACCACCGTCGACTTCCATCCACCGACTTCAGCACCAGCATACATATGCAGCGTCCACCTTCGCCGAAGACGCCCTACGGGTAGTAGTCCCACCGATTCCCGACATCGTTGTGCTCGTACTCTCCCGTAGGGCCTACATTATCTCCTGGGTACTTCACGTCATGTCTGTACGCCGTCATGGTAGCACTGGCAATGCCGCCCTCTGTAGTGGAACGCATGACGGAAGACGGCCGTCGGTTCCCTGCGTCAAGCAGGGCAACATACCCGATCGATGGCCACCCCGTACTCCCAAGCCGCGTCTGCATGCCCGGCTTCGTGGAGATGCAGAGTGCCGAACTTCCTGAGCGAAGCGGACTCCGCGGCGGGGAAACATGCTTAGAATTAGGTAGAATTAGTGTTCTGGATGGTGGCGGAGCGAGTCCTATCCTCGCTACCGGGAGGTTTTCGCGACCAGCAAGACCCATACGGGTCTAAACTTGGGTGCCGGTTATCCCCCCAAGGCTTGCGCGTTTTTTCCTCCCCATCCTGCCTTCGATGGCGAGAACTTTTTTTTTTTTTGCGGGGACAAAAAAACAAAACCCACCACCGCATCTTCTTCGTGTGATCGTGAGAGTGGCTAACACCCAAGCTAAAACGGGCAGTATGAGATTCAGAACGTAGTCTGCAGTTGTCTGATTCTGGCGCAGTGCGAAGTCTGGTCACAGAGCAAATGCCGGGAAATGGAGTATAAAGTGTCTGTCGCGCGGATAGTCGATAGACAGCAGCGATGGCTGACAGATGCTGGCGTAGACCGGAAGTCATTATCCGAATGTCAATTCACGGAGGCTACTCATTCACGAACCTTAAACATGGTGCTCCCTGAAGCATGAAAGCCTAGTGAAACTGCCGAACTCATCATCCCGCGTAGATAAGCTCTTACTCTTCAATATGGGGCATCAAGGCCACGAGTGACTATTCCATAGTCAAGCCACTGTCCCAGCCACCAACTTCAGAAGCCGACAATACTAGTCCGACTTCGAAGTTGAGTTATTTTTGACCAAGATAAGCGGGCTTAGAGTTGAAGCAGCAAACACACAATTTGATCCAAAGCTTGTCTCTTTTAATACAGGCGCTGCTGTTAATGTTGCTGTGATGTGGAAGGTGCGTAAGGAAACAACAATATGTTAACAAAACTCGTCTTGCAACACAACTATGTATGCTCACCTGACTTCTCTTGGATTGATCGCGAGTACTTTGGGTTAGGCAGTGTAGGATACTGTCGTCATGAAAGCAATCGTCTTCGTATCCCAAGAGTGAAGAGTTCTTATTCAAACAATAGGAGTAATAAAACTTATTTCTGCGCATTACTACTACCGTCAGGTGGATCAGGTGAAGAGGTCGCTCGAGGTACACCATCCGAAGTGATGGGTGCCTGCGTTGCAGACACACTCTGCTCAACCTTTGCTTGCCCTGATAAAGTATGGATAATCAGGATTGTCTACTGAGGTGAAGATAGATGAGACGCACAATCCAATTTTTCCGTCGGTCGCGTCCCAAGAGCTGCTTGCTTTCTCCTCCTTTCGTTTATGTCTTTTCGCGCATAAATATACCCAACACCAGCGGCAGCAATCAAGGCGCCCCAGCCTAGGGCCTGCAGACGTCTTCGTTAGCTAGAGGATGGCGAGGGAGTTGTACTGCCTTACCATGCTTTTTGGAGTGTTCATGACAGTCAGTAACTGAAGATGACGCGCCTGAGTTTGCCGAAATTGTCTTTCTTTCACTCTGTTCTGACCTCCTCCGTGCACACAACCCGTCTCGTCCACTTCGGACTATGCAAAGCTATGTCACCATCCCAGAGAACAAGCTCAAAATCAACAGAATGCCCACTGAAGAACTAACAGATCTACAGATACGCCTCATGCCGTGACGTCTTATGATTTCGAATATTAGAGGTCTACTTCTACTCAGCATTCTCACAACCCGGGAGCCCCTATCTGTGCACCTTGAGCTCATACTCTTGACGAACTGCAATGTCGACGTTTCCTCGACGCGTGAAATCGCCGGCGGCGGCGTCAGTGACTTTGGCGACGACCACTGCAGTATCCTCGCCGTACTTGACGCGCGGGACGTCGTTTGACGCGGGCATCAACAGCTCGGCGGCGTGGACTGAACATCTCGAACGGGAGCTTGATAGTCTCTCGCTCTCGGACGAGGAGAAAGGCCCCGGAGCTGGGAGATATGGTGTTTTCTTCAGCAGCGTCGATAGAACTGAGCCGAAACAACCAGAGGATGGTGATGCTAACATTGAACTACCGAGGGGCAAATTTGCTCGCGTCTTGTACGATTTTGACGGGAAAGGGGAATACAACGAGCTCAACTTGAAGGCCGGAGAGGATATCGAAATCTTGACTGAAGACCTGGCGGAGGGTTGGAGCCTTGCAAGAATCCCTCTACTAACGACCACAGGCGAGGATGAGGATGGCCATGCTGGTGAAGTCGGACTTGTTCCGAGATCCTATTTTGCAGTTAGTGTCGACTTATATGCGCCTACCGCTCAATTGCCTGATAACTCCTTAGTACATCGAAGAAATTGAATCTGAAGAACCTGAAGAACAAAGTACCTATGTTCGAATACGAGATGCATCTTCGCATTCAGCCACTCCACGGGCTTCTGTTGCTTTGTCTTCCTCTTCAGCACCTCCCCCTACCGTCCCTACCTCTCTGCAGGAAACCGCCTCGTCTTCGGGGTACTCACCTTTACTTCCACAAAATACAGGCGAATGGTTTCGCCAGCAACTTCAATTATCTGCAATGCGCCGCAGTCTGCTGGGCGGGAAGAGCATCAATCGGTTCTCGAGTTTTGTAACGAGCGGCGCGGAAGAATTCATTCTGAAAGGTAGCCCTGCTCCTCCTGCCTTGCCTGAGGAAAACTTGGCACTATCGAATTCTGCTATCGAAGGCTTGCCTTTGTTGACGGATGCCTTTCATACGAGAGAAAGAACTGATGCAAGCGTGCCCGCCGATAGAACAGAGTCGGAGAAGCATTACATTGAAGTTGGTCCAACTTGGAAGAGTAAAATCCCACCTTTCCATGTTCGCGTGCACTCACCGGAGAAGCGCCTTCCCGTTCTTGAAGCCGGTAACGTCGGCGCATACACAGTCTACAATGTAACATCTGTCTTCTCCACACCATCGTCCACCAACACAACGCTTGGATCAAGTTGGCATGAACGGTTTTCTTCCATCGCCACTGCCAGTTCTGACTCATCCGACGGAACAGTTGGTGACGGAGATGGCGGAGGTCACATCATGACAGTCCAGCGACGCTTCTCGCATTTTGTCTTCTTGCACAATGCGCTCACGCGTCTGCTACCTGGAATAGCACTACCACCTCTTCCGGAGAAGCAATACGCAGGTCGATTTAGCGAGGCGTTCGTGGAGGCGCGGCGCGGCGAGCTTGAACGGTACATTAATAAAGTCGTTAGGCATCCCGTTGCGAGGTGTACCGAGGTCGTGATGTTTTTCTTGGGATGCGATAACGATGTGGTGAGTGCTCCTCCCTGACAGTGATGACTTGGAGGGTTGACTTCTAGCGCACTGGGGTTGTGTGAATAGGAATGGAAGAGGCAACTCCCGCATCACCTTCATCGCACTTCGGACGACCCTTCCTTCTATGCCAGAATTTATCATCCGGCCTTCCACGTTGACGCTGAAGACGCAGAAGAGACAGTCGAGCGCTTCCGAAATCACACCCGGGCAGTCAGTCGTGGTGTACAACAATTTCGAAATATATATGGTAAAATCAGAGCTGCAAGAATCGGTAAGATTTACAAATTATTTCGGTCCTTAATATCAATGATTTATAAATCTGCGGGCCCGACTATTCAGACATGTCTAATGCGGAGCGTCTGCTATCGTACTCGCTCCTTTCCCTCATAACGTCGACTCCGCTCTCAAGCGCCATATCCATACCTGAGGAAGAAGAAGAAGAAGAGGAGGAGGAGGATAATTTAGGATCTCGAGACAGCAGAAGTAGCAAGAAGAGGAAAAGCTGTCGGCAAAAGAAGGGTCTGCTGGATGCAGACGGTGCCTGGTGTTGGAGGGACGACTGTGCGGGTATGGCTGCCGCATAGCAGTCAATGATTAACAAACTCAAATAACACTCTCGCTCAGATTGCCTTCGGCTCACGAAATGTATGCAAAAGACAGCAGAGACGTTTCAGGGTGTTGCAGATCTATACGAATCTCATGTAAGTCGTCTGTATGAACAGTCAGAATGTTTAGGAGTTATTGATGCCACCGCTTCAAATAGGCACGAAATACGATGCTCACCACTCATGAGTCACTTAAATCTGCATCACACCCGAATTCAATCTACTCAGTACGTTAGCTTGTTTTGCTCTGTATTTTTTGCCGATAAGCGAACCTACCTTGAGTAGCCTATATTAGACATCCACAAAGCAGCACTTGCAAAGTGCAAAGATGCAACAGAGACGAACGGAGATGTTGCAACGCGCTGCGAGACCGTGCTGAATACAACGTTGGCGGAGTTTGATGATTACCATTCACAGAAGAAAGAGGACTTCGAGCGGATAACGAAAGAGCACCTAGATAACGAGATATTGTTCTACGAGAAGGTAAGCAAGGTAATTTATTGCTAGTGCTTGTACTCACGCTGAACTCACTGTTTAGGTCCTCAACCGATTGCGAACTACTCGTGCGCTCTTTGATGTGCCGCAACAAGAACACGAACTCACGATGCCAGGCCCACGGTTCCCATCGGTATACGAGCGTGACTTGCAGGAACCGAAGCTTTCGACAACTCCTCTCCCTATGCCCTGCCCTCATGTGCTGGATCCCTCGCCTTTGAGGCCAGTGAGCTCGGCTATACAGGGTGTCGGAGCAATCTTCAGCTCGGGATCAAATCTGAATGGTACTCTCACAGACCGAACCAGTATAACGAATGGGAGTCATGCTTCAAGCGCAAATACATATGGACGAGGGAGTGTGTTCAGTAGATTTTGGTGATCTGAGTTGATAAAGATGGTCAACTAAATACAATGTCTCGTACGTTAATGCACATTTTCGAAGTATAGAAGGGAACTGAAAAACGAGGATAGATAAATATAACAAACTGTTGCGTTGATTAAAGATATCCCAAGAGAAGGTCACAACATGCCTGCTGCGAACAATCAGCTCGTTCTTGGAACGCATCAGCGACTCACTAGTAAGGAGTAAAAGTTATCGCATTTCCTGTCTTCAAAACAAAAAGGTCAGTGGAACCAACAAAGCTCACAAGGAGCCTCGAAGAGGGCGAAAAATTGGGTGCCTAATCCAGTCAACTCTCCCGAGTAGCCTGATCCATGCGATGATCCCATTCGCACAGATCGCAATTCGAGAACACGCGCGTCAGTCACACCAAACATCTCGTCTCTGCTCTATTCGTACCGTCCAGGAACTCGACCACTGAACTTCTACTCCAATATCCGCGTTAGGATCTCCCCAGAGTCCATCTTCAACTGCAAAGGAGGATACACTCCGTCTGCCCCAGGGCGTCATCTTTCTCTTTCCATGGTCTGATGGACCTAACCATGGGGCCAACTGTTGCGGTAGGCCACGCTTATCCCCCTGAGCCGTGCACCATCTCAGCAGCTAGGGTCTGCTCGGACGGGCTATTTAGATGACTGCGCCCTGGTATGTGCGCCGTGCGGACTTATGGTCGTAGTTCCCGAGAGGAGCCGGCGCTGTGCTCCTCCCTCAAACCGTTTCCGAACCCAAACGAGGTTAACGTAAGGGCCGGCACCAAACAGCAAAGGAGCTCCCGTAACTACGAGCACCCTACGTTTCCGCAGGATGTCCATAGACATAGGAGAGCCCACGGTGAGCTGCGTGCCCGCTTCCGGAAAGCGAAGGCAGGTGGACGGCGAAGTAGAGCAGAGAACGAGAGAAGGTGTGAAGACGTACCGTGCCCCCCCTTCTCATCACCTGCGTCGCGTCGTCCGCATACTATGCTGTAGGCGCGATTGCCCACGGCAGCGCATGAAGCCTTGGCGAGCAAGCTGGGGTCCATCTCCGAAGAGTGGTCCACCCGAGAAGGAAAGAATGCATCCAGACTTGAGAAAGTGCTTGCGCACAATCGACTCGGTATGAGATGGCGAGGATGTGATAATGGCGATGTCTTCCCCCCTTCCCCTCGACGTCCGAGGAAGAAGAAGAGAAGAGGATGGAGGACTTGTTTGGGGAAAAGGAGAAGAAATCGCTCGGATTATATACGCCCTGGTGAACCACAAAAGCCACACTTGTGGTTTTCACCTTTGATGCGCATTGGTCTTGCTAGACTCGTTTAACCCTCGTGTACAATACACTAGTTCTTCATTTCTGGCCAAAGCTTGGCCGAATCTCGTAGCCACACAGGCCATAAAAGGCAGTAATATTGCCCTCAAAAGGCTGTGTCACAGCCTCGGCATGCTTTCGGCTCGCTTTGGTACGCGCTTTGGGAGGTACAAGAGCTTGGGTCTTTGACCTTATCACCTTTTCTTATACACCGCCTTCACTACGACGGGTGGCCTAATGTTATGATGGTGCGCAGAGGCCTACGAAATATTGCTTTTGATGAACTCCAAGAATGTATTTAAAATGCGATGCAAACAATACTGTCCAAACAAGGGGTTGGCATAACACTACTCTTGTCGTTTCTAGGGACTGGCTGATAACAAGATCGAGAGTCTAAATGACGGCGAGGCCCAAGTATGCAGACTTGTACTCTTGCCAACAGTCTCCTCTCCTGTGGCCACTTAAACGTATGTCAACATTATTATCTAGATTTTAGTCGACTCCAGCAATCATGATGACTCAGTTGAACCAGCATTTGATATCGATGAGTTCGCTCAACTCTGGGGTGTTCTTACCCTGTCAGTCGTCACGGTGGGTACCGGTCTGAGACACTGCTTATATCTAGGACAAAAATCAAGAAGATTGCGAATGAGCCTCCTGTCTCTCATCTCTCGGATTCGGAACGAAACTACTAGACAGGGCGTCAAATGGAACATACACAATCAGCCTGGGTTCGTCACGAGGAATTGGTGACGTAGCCAAAATCTGAACGTCTGTCTTAGCGACTCCAGTTCAGACCATAGTATAACTAGTTCTGCGGGCTGACATTGCCACCAACTTGGATATCGACTCCGACTCTGCTACGCTCAATTCCATTGCACCCACCTACAATGAGCCACTTCTCTAACAACCTTGCCAGCTCTAATCCCAAGGGTAGAGTAAGTAGTTTTTTCGAGCGCTCTGTCCCCCCAAACTGAGTGTCTTTAGGTGGCATTCGCTGGCGGAGCACTAGTTGCCACCGGTCTCATTGGATTCTTTGCTTTCCTCCACGGAAAGCATGAACGCAAGTTTATGCTTGACAAGACTAATGATACGGGGAAGATTGCCACCTGTACGTTGATTTAGAACACCACTCTTGCCTGTCGCGCGCTCACATTCGACTTCGTAGGGGAATCACGCATGTTCCAGCGGAACTTCCCTTCCTCAGATCCTGCCAACCCTGCCACATTGCGTGCAGCGCGGATTGAGGCTCGTGCGTCCCCCCTTCAAGGGATCAAGTCTCAGCACGATTCGCACCATCGTACTAAATCGCAGGATCGCGCGCAGATGGCGGCCTTGGTGAATGGCGGGGATGCTGCACCTTCGGCACGTATCTTCGAAGTTCCGACAGCCCAGCGCGATGGAGATGGAGAAAATGTTTATACGAAGAAGCCTCTTTGGTATGAGTCCGGGAAAGTTAGTCTTTTGAAGAAGCGAGCAAACACCGGAGACGGCGGAGCTAAAGAGAATGGTGTTATGGACGATGTCGTTCGAGGTGTCGAAGGCATGGCAGAAGATGTCGTGGAAGCCGTAAAGAAAACCTTCTCAAAATAAAGTACGATGAGAAACGTCTTATGTTTATGGATATAATCAACCATACTGTAATTAAACAAATACTTAACAGAACCAAAGATTAGTTATGATAGGTTACATTTCTTGTGATACCGGATGCGTTTTACGAATCAAGTTCCATAACCTCGTCCGCCGGATCGCCGTCAGTTTCCTTAACCTTCGACTGGTCAATGAGGAAATTCAGCGTGGCAGTGTTTTCATCGCAACTAAAACCGAAGATTAGTACATCTAAGAATTCCCGTATCAATTGACACACTTACATTCGCGAGATGTTTTCTTCCGCATCCACTAGACCCTTCCGTATCCCACGGAAAGCACTTGCGTACTCCGTGGAATGGTCCCTGAGATATCTGCCATGCGCGAATAGCAGTGCGCGCACCCACAGCACATCGAACTCAAGGTGAGGTGATCTTGTACCAGCCGCAGCAGAGCTTCCTGCAGGGTCCAGTCTATCTGCAACGAAACGCAGCATCTTCTCGAGATATACAACAGGAAGCTGACGGGAGACAAGCCCAACATCCGCGCGTGGAACAGCTTCATATGCACGCCGGATGAGAGGCCGTTCGTTCAGCCGGAAGGCCATCACAAGCGCCTTCAGGAATTCATGGCGCTCTATGACAGTCATGACGGCAGCTGGCGTCAGGTCCATGTCGAGGTCGAATGGGTCGAACGCAACTGTGTCGTCCAGAGAGTAGATGAGCAGACCCTCTGTGGACGCAGATGCCCACGCCTTGCCCGTCGGCGAGAACCGTACACATTTAGTTCGCGCTTCTTGGCGATACCGTCGTTTGGAGAGGTCACCCCGTTGTGCGCCCGGTAGTGCATGATCCATTCGATCGTCAAGGTCGCTTTCATCTCCTCGATCATCAATTAGGTCAATGTTCCCTGCTTCAGTGACTCTCCGACTGTCCAAGTATTCCTCCGTGCCGTCTAGGGAAAGGTTCTCGCTTATCTGATACTTCTTCACCATCACGCCATCCCGTACGTCGTACAGCACTACGTACTTGCTGTTCCCACCCGCAAGAATACATGAGCCGTCAGCACTATACGCCAGGCTGTTGAAGCTTTTGCTCGAAGAGCTGTTTGACGCTGCTTGCCGATCATCAGCCTTTCGGCCCCCTGCAATATCCTTTCGACCTTCGATAAGGTTTGTTTGCTTTCCCTGAGAGACATCAAGAAAGATGATTTGACCATCCAGAGAGGAGGCAGCAAGCTCCTTCCCATCTGGGCGGAACGCTAATGCAAGTACATCTGCGCTCATAGAGAACGGTTCAACTGCATGTGAGCGATCAAACACGTTCCAGAGCCGGACAGACTTGTCCCAAGAACCGCTCGCAAGAATGTTCCCTGTAGGAGAAAAAGCAAGGGAACTGACTGGTCCTTCATGACCACTCAGCACGTCTAGCAGTTTGCCTGTCTGCACAGACCACATGAAAATCTGAAAACTGTCCGTCGACCCGGCGGCGACGACTTCCCCACTGTCGTCAACGGCCAGCGATGAGAATTGAACCGGTGATGGTGAAGTAAAGGTGCGGAAATTTCGGTAGCGGACAAGGTCAAAGGCTCTGACTGTTCCGTCTAAGGACGCGGAAAACAGCACTTGTCCTTGTTTGGCGAATTCGACGGCAGAAATGGCAGAGGAGTGTTCGGAGAAGGTGACAAAGCAGAATCCAGATACCGTATTCCAGATTTTGATTTTGCCATCATCACCACCGGTGGCGATGTACTGACCGTCGGATGAATACGATAGCGTATTCATATCAAAGTAATGACCTTGTTGTTTCAAGACGTAGGACTCGGACTGCCATTCCCACACAAGGAGTTGCCCTAGCTTGCTCGCGCCAAAAGCAAGCCATTCGCCGCTGAGATTGATCTCCACAGACGAGATCTTTTCTTGGGATATGCTTAAAGTATGAATGTTGGCGAATTCAGGCATCTCCCACAATCCGAATACGCCAGTGGAGAATCCTACGACCAGCAAGTTGGAGGCGGCATGGAACGCGCTACAGACTACTTTCGTCTGAGGCTGATTGAAATAGTTGCGTTTTGCAATACCCCATCGTGTATTTGCGATCGGATTGCTAGACACTGTCGATGGTCCATCAACCTCGTCAGAGTCATCGCCTTCGGAAGGCTTCGCTTTCCAGGTAAAAACAGCACCATCCTTGCTGACGGTGTATATCTATGTGAGTTTGAGAAGTAGAGTATGAGTGGCCAATTTGAAGCGCAATATGAGATAATTAAACGGCACCGTCTTCGAGTCTGCTGAGAAATATGCACTCTGCACAACATCCCTATGACCTGCAAACGTTTTTGGCCGGAAACCTTCAACTGGGTTAAGCGTAAATAGTCGAGCTGTCATATCTCGCGAAGTAGTGATGAAGCAGCTTTCTTCGAGTATAAGTTGGGTCCTGTTGAGGGGGAGTAGATGAAACTTACGTAGAGTCCGGTGACCATTGTATGCTCAACACCTCGTCATGATGCCCAGTGTACGTCCTATGCAGATTGAAGGGTGCAAACTCGCGCATGAGGTGATTCGGTGTCTGCCATACTTGAACGTGCGCATCGTGTGTCACCGCGATAAATCTTCCGGGAATGTCAGATCTTATTAGCCAGAAAAAGTGCTCGTGGACATACCGGCCGTCTGGAGAGAACTTGACTACGCGAACTGGCTTCTTGAAATTGAAGTGGTGTAGGACGACTCGTCTCCGGAAGTTAACCAATAGTGCTCTCCCATCTACGCAAACCAGTTCAGCGGCAGGCTCTTACACGAGAGATCAGTCTAACTCACCTTCGTCAATGGAAATCAAGACATTTCCGTCAGGGCTTAGAGCAATCGCAGCGATATTTTTTCGATTCTCGAAGGGTAGGGTGTATGACTTGTTGCTAAGTGCTTATCAACATTGAGCGAGCAACGGATAGTCGCAAAAGATGTCTACTTACTTTACAAGGTCAAAAACTGACACCCGGTTTCCCACTGGACTTAGCAGAGAATTTCCATCCGCAGTGAAGAGTATGTTTCCTTGACGGTAGACTGTCCCACAAAGGTTTGAGAACTTCTTTCGTTCAGACAATTTCTTTTGCCATTCAAACGAAACGCTACGCACTTTATAGTTGGCCTTCATAGAAGCTATTCTGTGAGGCAATCGGAGTCGGACTCCGTACCAAGATGCAGAAAAGTCCTCCGTTGTGCCAGTGGCGGTGCTGTACAACTTAGTAGCAGTTTAAGATGAGATCATCATTCTCCCCACGCACCGGCACGCATGTTGCTTATCCTTCGTCTCAACTTCCACCATGGAATCCGAAAGTCACGTTCAATGGAAAAAACTGGTGAAAAAGCTATTAAATAATCGACGACGGACTCGGTTATACGTTGTGAGCATCACCTTTATACAATATATGTAGGTATCGGCACTCACAGTCACTATTCAACACGATGCTGGCAGCATGAGAGCCATGAGGCGTCAAGTAGGACATGCGAGTCAACCCCCATGGAATTGGAAGGCCTCGGGCAAAAAAACGAAATTAATAACATACTAACTAAGCCAGTCCCTAAGATAGCAGAAGGCCTCCAATTGCAAAAAGAAAACAATGTCATTCCGACGACTATACATTGCTTGCCATACGAAATGCTAGTTTGCATATTTGATTATGCAGTTCGAGAGCGATGCAAATGTAGAAACACTTCATGTAGCGGTGGGCCTGCATCTATCCCTCTATCTGAAGGATATATCCACATTGACAGAAGGCACCGTCCAATTCGGCCTCCGAGCTACAAGTCTACTGTAGTGCTTTCGGGTGTTTGCTCATACTGGCGGCGGATAATAATCGACTTATCATCGTTTTGGACTCGAGTTGAACTACCTGCCAATTACGCAATTGTGAAGATGATTCTACGTCGCTCGCGGGGCGCGCTCCTGGACGTTAGCGTTCAGCTTAGGTCGAGATACTCTGGAGATGACCAAGCTGATGTAGCTTGCATCAACTCGTTTCTCGCAGAGAACATGCACAGGATAGAAAGACTCTCCTTAGGCACATCCGGATTTCGTCGCATCACACTACCAGACACAAACACATCCGCACCATTTCTCAAATACATTTGTATCAACACCGGCACTTATCAGGAGATCGCAACTGCCCACTTGCAATTTAAAACTTCGCGACTAGAGGACATCCTTCTCTGTGGAACTACTATCCCAATATCCTCATACCAAATACTTGGACATGTCCAAAGATTGACCTTGACGACTTCGAGGTTTCAGAGGTCATATGAAGCATGGTCAGCGCATGACGTTGTCCGAATCTTGTCCTACTGCAAAGGCACTATCGTCGAACTAGAGTGTGAATCGACTCGAATTAGTAGTCCACATGACTTAAAAAAAAACTCTCTCATAATTCTTCCTCAACTTCGACGACTGGTATGGAATGCGTTCAAATTCTCTCCGAGTTTGCTGGATTTCATCGTCACTCCAGCGATACAGACACTCCATGTTCAGTCGAGTTCTGAACCTTCGCAAATTGTGCCCTCATCACTTGTTCGACTATCCAAACGATTGCCAGGAGTTTTGGAAGTTTATCATCAAAGCAATTCTCCAGGTGTGGGGATCAACCTCTACTTGGACTCATCGAGGAAAGAAAAGCTTTTCGCCTTCAACTATTCTAGTTTCCATCGGCGGCAGGAGAGATGGGAGAATGGTTCCCGCGTCTGTACCTGTGGTGTCGACGTCCTTGCGACCTTTGTGGAAGCGCAAAAACTCCCCTCTGTCAAATCCGCTCGATTGTCATCCGATGCGAAGGTAGTCAAATCGCGAATGCTGAACATCCTTAGACTCTTACCCAATGTTGGAGAAGTCGATTTGTGGGACGTGGGGGCAAGACTCTAACAACTGGATCCTAATATGCTTTCATAACGTTCGCATGTACGTATTGAACTTCTGTTCCATTCCCGTAGGCCGCTGACATTGACGAAGACGCAGAACAATTGATGAAGAACGATCGTAGTCATCGACTGATTTCCGTCCATATCTAAGTAGAAGAGCCGGTGCTCCTACACATCTCTTGCTGGTCCTGCCCTTTGGCTATCTTACGGCAAATAATGTGCGCAAGTAATTTATCATCTTCAGTCCTAGTTCGAGGTTTATATTGTCCATTCGGCGACTATGGATATCCAAAAAGATACCGTGTTAATGGGTCCGATTTGGCAAACAACGCGCGCACGACACCTGAGTATGTTCCGCGTCCGTAGAAATCGGAGCAATATCTCGGCATCATGTATGCGCAATCCACTCGGCACTGTGAGGAAGTAGCGCTTTGGTTAATGCAGTCGGTTGGAGTAGGTGAGGCTGGGAGAAGCGATACTCCGGTACGTCTGCGTGACTGTTGGTGCCAGGTGGTAAGCCTTCTACAGTTCTGCTTCTTGCCGGAAGATTGGTGACGTGTTATAGATGGTGAAGAACTGCAACTGGACATAGCCACAGCCTAAGAAATATATTTAAGTAGCGGAAGTTGCAAGCTTGACTGGCATCACTTGGCACACGAACAGGTCAAAGTCCACACCGCAGAAGATTAGCAAAAAATGCAACACATCAATATTCAAGCACGCGTTGGACCAAAGAGGACGGACATGCCCTACGGTTAGTAGGATTATAGCCATTCTAAATCATCCAAAATTGCTGATGCCTGTGCATTCAACCCCCCCCCCCCCCTTTTTTTTTTTTCCCCTGTGTAGTTCGTCTTGGAAAGTCAGGCTTGAAGGTATCGAGGATTATCCTTGGTTGTATGTCCTACGGTAACCCCGCCTGGGAGCCTTGGGTACTCAGCGAAGATGATGGGCTGAAACATATTAAAGCTGCGTAAGTATACATCCTCCTTACCTTCTTCTGAGCTAAGCTCTTACTTACCCTACACTAGCTACGATGCTGGGATTCAGACATTCGACACCGCTGACGTATACTCCAACGGCCTCTCAGAGATAATTCTTGGGAAGGCAATCAAGAAATACAACTTTCCACGAGACGAAATTGTCGTTATGACGAAGCTTTGTTTTGTAGTTGGTCGGACGCCAAATGAATACACGTATGGCCTCAACCATGAGCAATATGGTTACGTCAACCAGTATGGTACTAGTCGTAAGGTTAGTCTCGATAAGCCATCCCACTGCAGAATAACGTAGTAGCTCACTAATTTTCATCTTTCTTATAAAGCATGTTTTTGGGGCCGTGAAACAGAGTCTCGAGCGTTTGCAGCTGGACTACATCGACGTCCTTCAAATCCACAGATTTGACACGAACACACCAATTGAAGAAACAGTAATTACAAACCTTCCGGCTTTCATTGGAAGAAATCAACTCAACTCGCTCTTAGATGCAAGCTTTGCATGATGTCGTCAAAGCGGGATTTGTTCGGTATATCGGGATGTCCTCCTGTCATGCCTGGCAATGTGAGTTGGTCATCCTAAATAAGCTATGTTAAATTCTGAGTTCATCCGTTGTCTAGTTCATGCCATGCAAAGTTAGTTCGTTGCGATTCAAGGTGATCCAGATGCTCACTTGTATTGCACAGATTATGCTATAACACATAACCTCACCCCCTTCATCTCGATGCAAAATCATTATTCACTCGTTTATCGAGAGGAGGAACGCGAGATGATGCCAACGCTCAAACACTTCGGAGTGGGATCCATCCCTTGGTCGCCCCTCGCTCGCGGGTTCCTCACTAGACCATTAGGAGAACAGTCGAAGCGCAGCAATGTTGATGTGTAAGTCCCGCTTGGTGTCGCGTAGATATGTCACTTCCATACTGATAGAACCCAAAAGAATGATAGCTGGTTATGGCCAGACGGAAGGAAACAAGGAGATTGTCCGACGCGTCGAAGAGCTTGCCAAGAAGAAAGGACATACTATGGCGCAGATCGCTTGTGCCTGGGTCATGGCGAAGGACCCCGTCGCTGCGCCGATTGTTGGTACGACCAGTCTTAAGAACCTTCAGGAACTAATCGGTAAGGCCATTCTTAACTTGACCACGAATTAAAGAACACTTAATTTTCTTCTTTACACCAAAGAATCCGTTCATATCAAACTCGCTAATGAGGAGATAGATTACCTCGAGGAAGCGTACCAGCCAATGGCTGTATTCGGACACGCGTAGTGATCCCACGTATCAGGACAGAGAAAGGTTCGGAAAGAACTGTGAATTGATTTCAGTGTAACAAGTGCTTGCAATCTGATGATTAAACATGCCTGACATTTCGCGGAGGCTAAAGCTATCAAGACACTGAGCGAATTACAACACAAAATCGCCTATATTTTGTTACCAATTATCCAATTTATTATGCCGGCTCTGTTTCTTTTTGGGTGAATTAATTAACAAAAAATGATGTCCCTTATTGCGCACCCTCGTACGACGGCGGTAATCCCTGGGCCTACTCATTCTTCGCAGAGCTGGTCTTCGTGGAACCCGAGCTTGTAACGGTGGCGTTTATGCCCGTGCTCGAACCCGTTGTGGAGTTAGTGCTGCCTACCCCAACTCCTCCATACATCTGGAAGTTCTTATAGTACGTGTGCACAGTCTTCGGTGTTGCCCAAGTGCTGTCACTTCCCCCGAAGAAGGTTCTACCAGAAGAACGGCAAGTGTCACAAGAAGTCCGGAAGAGAACCTGCACAAACGAAGGCTTACGAGAAGTACATTCCACCAGCCGTAACGGCCGCGCTAGTCCTGAATTTGAGGCCGGTGAATTGGAAGACTTGTTGCCCGTTGAAGCTAGTGAGCGGGATTAAATCCAGAAAGATAGAGGTGAAGGCTGGGTTACTTACTACATTGATATAGCACCATTCGACGCTGACGGTGGGTCGTTCATCTTCGAGTAAACTGCTACATTTTGCCACCTAATGATATCGACACCAGTTTAATTGACCGAAAGGACGGCGCATTGCACTCACTGTCCAGCCGTGAACTTGAACTTTCCGCGACCCATACTGAACCCGTAATCACTATTGCATTCAATGCCTTCTACGTTGCAGAGTGCCGGTTGGGATGGGATGTACGCGTATACTGTATGCTGTATTGTCAGCAACCCACCCATGCTGCACTTTTCAAGGATAGCAGAAGAAATATGCAAACATAATGGTTGACACTAACCTTCACCAGCGCCATCTGTGCGCCACATGAGACGCGAACTGAAACAGTCGCTACCGGTCGGTTCGCGGCCGCCTGAGCACGAGTTGAGGACTGGGCCGCCACGCAAGCCAGGGAGTTTTCCGCCTTTAACCCAATTGTAGCCCTACAATCAGCACGTCAGTCGTTAATCGTAAGCTTAAGCAAGGGGATTGATTAGGATGTAGTGTAGTGGTGATGAAGGTACACGACGACCGACGGACCTGATCAAAGGCGATATCATATGAGAGCAACATCGCATCGAACCCCTGCTCCCCTCCGAACGTTGCATAGAACTGCGCACCGCCCGTCCCATGTGAGTAGGTACCGGCGTTGTATGTTACAGCGAATACCACGTCTCCCGAACCACTGCCCCCTCCGGTAGAGTTGCTCGAATTACTTGAACCTGAGGGGGAGGACGACCCAGAGCCTCCAAAAGGATCAGACACAAACGCAAGCGCGTTGGCACCGAAGCTGATCCCATCCTGCAGGGACCACTCGGATTTTATGAAGTTCACCGTATCAGATGCACCCTTTGTCTGTTCAGGGAAAGGGAGGACCGTCGACGAGGAGAGACCAAGCTGCTTTGCGATCGACCCGCCATCTGCGCAAACGTAGGACGGGAATATGAGGGCGAGCAAGACTACGCAGAATAATTTAGACGGTAAGTAGTCAGTGGTCATTGGTTTAGTAGTCAGTCCAGTCAATGAAAAGAGTAGAGCGGATCCGGTTGTTCAAGAGGGAAATCGGAGAATTGAGACGATCGGCAGTAGCGGCGGACGGCGCACTTTATAGAGAGCGTTCACCAGAATGCGAGGAAGTTTGTGATTGAGCAATGCTCGCTCGCGAATCCAATGCTGATTCCAAATTCTAAAATTCAGAGGTATGAGATGGAAAGAGCGGGGAGTGTGAGACTGACTCTTTTCTCTGCTTCTTGAAGATCAACTCGTGTTGCATATCTACATTTCATGCAAAGCAGCATTGTGTCGCATCGCACAGTACAGTGTACCGTGTCACTCAAAGAGAGGTCTTATATCTAGCAGCTGCAAAGTATACAGTCGCATATTGCACAGGACGCGCTTAGGCTATTAGTTTCCAGAAGTAAGCGAGGACCGAAGTAGTTATTGATTAGAATACGGAATGGATGTAGATGATCCGATGAGCTCAAAGTTTTCGCTGTGACAACTGGATGAATCGACGAAAAGTTGGTCACTACTCATCCCCCTTTGCAACACCAGATAGTTTCCATAGATAGCAAAGGAGTTGAGTTGCAGGCAAAGTGGTCATCGACATCTTCCAAGAAATCAGAAGAGAGCAAGCAGCAACTCGTTTCGATTGATGGTCGTAGCAGGAGTGACTGGCATGGGTTTTTCGCCAGTGTTCAAGTTTGAGTTGAGATCGACAACTTGAAAGCCAAACACGACCAAACACTCAGGCTGGCACCGTGACAATCACACGTAAACAAAGTTAGGTGGATGATCATTGATGGACAAGTCAAGCTTACTGCTTGGAAGCATGTCTGTGTGTAAAATTCCTACAATAGCAGGACCTAAAGGGTATGGGATACAATCGACCTATATAGCTTGCTACAAGGCAAAATGTTACAGCAAAATCAGTAGGTTTGGTAGCAACGCACTTCATTGCGTTAAAAGACAAACAACTATGTAGAACGGGAAGATCATCATCGTCATCAGTGAATCATGATTGGATCTAATGCCAAGAGACATCCATGATAAAATAGCGCTACATGCGGCTACGTGCTACATCGAGTCAAAGTACAGGACAAGGAGAAATTACAACGGAATGGAGCCCATTTATGCTCCTTGGATGAATGATCCAGACGCAACCTTTGGTTTGCCAATTTCGAGGTCACGCAACTTCGGAGTACTTGAGCGGCGCACGCCGCCATAGGAGTCGTACGATTTAGATGACCGCCATGAGATGATTACGTAGATGCTTTCAAGAACAAGGAAGATGGCGAGGAGAGCGAGCTGTACAGTTAAGAAAACAATGTCAGACAGATGTGCAAAGAAAGCATATATATATTTACCATAACTGCATTGTCGAGTAACCAGTCAGAAGAGGGATAGGCCGTCCCCTTCGCAGGGTGGAGTTGGTTGTATGTTGCCAATCGAACGACCTTGATCACTTCAAGAACGGTAGACAACGCCCAGTAGGATAATAAGGCCTTCGGAAAGAAATCAGTATTCCTGCAAAGCAAAGATAAAAGAAATCCAACGTACAATAGCAACCTCAATGCCTCTTGCTGTACCCATACTTAAGCCCAGGCCGGGGAGACAAAGCATCACAAGTACCACGATGTTTGCGATCAGGCCAAGCGGGAGAAGACCGACACCCATGCTCGCTGCGATGAGGCGAGCAACTTCGAGGACTCTCATAGCCAGCAGACAAACCACAAGGCCGACATAGATGTAATGAACCCATTTTGGTAGAACAGGGAGGGGCTTAAAGGTTTGAGAGTACGGGTTATTGTTGGCCGGCGAAGGAGAGGCGCGAGAGGACCAAAGCTTGAAGGGGATGTAGCAGACGAGGAAGATGAGGAGGAAGATGGAAGGGAGAGGAATGATGCCCGCATCAAGCGCGCAAGTCGTAGGTGAGTTCTATGATGTGCCGAAGTGTAAGTTAGGACAAAACAGTTGAAATTAATTGTCTAGACGTACGTCGAGAGGAATCCTAGTTTGACTCGTTCCACACAACATGATCGTATGATCCTACGTCGAGTTGATGTTTAAAATGTTCAACAGAAATCGTTATTCAAAGCTGATCGTGTGTTTGTTTCAACAAACAAACAAAAAATTCTTGTTCTTGAGTATATCGTGAGCGGGAGCAACTTGAAGACGGTCAGATAATCGAGTCGTCAAGAGTATAAGTGAGTAGTTAGAAAGAGAGGAGGGGGCCAGCCGACGTGCTTCAAGCAGCGTGTGTTATAAGAGAGGAAGATGGTGGTGAGACTCAGAGCTGTGTTGTGTTCGACAGGTCCATTGTGGTGGTTCGCATTGATGGGTGATCAGCCAATCACAGCCCGGCGCGTCCACCGCGTCGGGTGTGCGTGGGCATATCTTACTTCTATTGTGCTCGTATTTGTGTCTATTTGGACCCTACGGCGGCTGACTCGGGCATGGTTCCTTCTCTGTTTTGTTATTTTCCTCCCTCTCTTTAACGTCGATGTCTTTAACTATCATACTTTCTTTTACTCGCCAATGTGTGTCTCACATGTTACTCGTGTCTGAAGTACGAGATGAAGTCAAGTGACCAAGAGAACGAAGCAGGCATGTGAATATTAAAGCAATCAGCGCCGCATCTGTACCGCTCGCCCGAAGAGCCCATACATTATGCCAGTGTATTTGGAATTTTAGATCCAATTGTCGAAGATTAAGGGTCACTGCCACTGAAACCTCGGAGGCAGTACTAGAGGAGACTGAAAATGCGCGTGGACCAGGCCGGCTAACCAATGCAGCTTTAACGAAATTCATTCTCTCGCTTTCAACAATCGTCATCTATAAGCTCATGCGTAAAA
The DNA here is from genome assembly GCA_910574455.1 of Trichaptum fuscoviolaceum. Taxonomy (NCBI): domain Eukaryota; kingdom Fungi; phylum Basidiomycota; class Agaricomycetes; order Hymenochaetales; family Trichaptaceae; genus Trichaptum; species Trichaptum fuscoviolaceum. Next base: position 1,014,011 of record CAJSYZ010000010.1, on the reverse strand, counting down.
TACTTTTTGGTGTCCGCAAGCGGCGCCAGCGAAACACGTCTGCTCTTGACGTTGTCAGTGCTTCCTTTCCTTTGAGTCTTTACGCCTTGCACTGATGATACAACAACGTTGATAAAAGAGCGAGTCTTCAACATCTTATTCGACAGCGATCCGGAACAGGGATCTAAATGATAGATTGCCCACTGGCACCAATCATCTTCTGTTACCCGATTTCACAACGATACAGAATAGGGACCTCAACGATAAACTTCATGTCAATCATCTACCTCCCGAGATACTCGTTGTCATTTTCGACTATGTTGTGCGCGATCGGTGCAGATGCGGAGAGGCTGAGTGTAACCGCAGATCCGGAACGATACCCATCGACGAGGGTTACCTTTATTACCGTGGTGACAACACCCACTGGCACGGACTAATGTGGCCCCCGAACCGAACTGCCTTAATCAATCTAACGGGTATTTGCTGGTACTGGCGCGAGATCAACATCAATACACCCAATTTTTGGACTCGAATCGATTCTCTGACCGCCTTATCGGATATCGTAGAATTGTGGATCAAGCGCTCGAAAACCTTGCCTTTAGACGCGACCACTCTCACGACCACTGCCTCGAGAATCCATCTTGACCAATTGACTTTCATCATGGAGAACATCAGCAGGATAGAGAACCTTCAATTGTTGAATCCTGGATGTTTCCGCTGCATCCCACAAAATACCCACGTCCCCCTTCTTAGGTCTCTTAATATCACTCTATTTCTCAGGGATGATCCTCTTGGTCCCATAGATCTTGCACTGAATGCCCCTTTGTTGGATGCTATCAATCTCGAAGGCATTACCATACGTCCATCTTCATACGCGTTGTTCAACAACGTACGAAGACTGATGTTAACTCAACAAAGGCTCTCTCGTACGGTCGAAAGCCTGACAGTCGAAGAAGTACTTCAGCTCCTAACTCATTGCCAGCACTCTTTAGTCGAATTGGAAGTGACTACTACGGACTTTCATCAACCCCAAGTCTTCGCTAGGAATACTCTAGCCGCCTCTCTGGAATTACCACAACTTCGCCGTCTGGCATGGAACACACCGAGCATCTCTCCAAACTTACTCCGCTTCATTGCCACGCCCGTGCTGCAAACTCTTCACGTCGTTTTTAAAACGATCGAGAGAGATCAAAACCTATCACATTTTATCCCGGAGTCTCTTGTTCAGCTATCAAAATCGTCGCCAGTGCTTTTACATGCGTATCATCCATTCACCTCAACTTTTGGTATCAATCTCTACGCGGACTCTGCCCAAGAAAACAAATTGTTCGCCTTCTCACTCAGAAACGTGTCTGCGGGCGGCCCATTAGGTGCTAGAAACTTCGAAGCGTTCTTTGAGATGTTTTTTGAAGCATTTCTAAAAGCGCACAAGTTGCTCTCCCTGAGGTCTACAATGTTGACAGACATTTCAGTAGACCTAGTGCGAAATGTTTATCGATCGATACCAGAAATGAACGTAAAGGATAAAGATATTGGTACATGTACTATATAGTGGGAACTGACAACCTCTTGTTGTATTGTTTTACCGGTCAATATACAATATTTCCAAGTTGATTAGTATCTTTCGTCGAGATCGTCCGGGGTAGGCCGTGTTTCACCATTGACAGCTCGTAGGCTGAATCGTTTGCATTGTACTTCGTGGGATTTAATCCAGTCTTCTTCTGGGACATGACAATCGCTGTGATATTTAAGGAGTATCTAGTCTTCATAATGAATATTAAACATTGGAAAACGCTGCGATCAAACTGAACACTGCAATAAGTAACTTCGGCAAACTACGCAGATACACAAAAGGAGAACGACACAATTAACTAGTCTGAGCGCCGACAGCCTGAAGAGGGAGAAGAAAAGTAGAATGAGTTCGTTATGTCAATGCACAAGATAAGACAGACATACCAGACGCTTCAAATGCTCCATGAAGACTTGCAAGCTGACATCATCGGTAAAAATCGCCTGACCTGCCCCACCCGACGTGCCGTACATGCCCCCCGACATGTGCGTCGTAGATGGGTTCAACTTCGACAACAAGAATCGAGCCTGACTGCCTCCCTGGTCGCAGACGATATAGCGTGGGATGGGGAAGCGATCCACAAGCAACTCCTTCGCGTCGGCGACTGGCGCCTCGAGAAGCTCCTTGAAATTCTCATACCCTTCCTGATCCTGATACCCGGCTTTTCGCCACTGCGCAATTGTCTCGCCGTGGAAAATGAGGATGTGGAAGAATGTGTCAAGCAAGAGTATGACGTCCGGCTTGATGGAAACGCTGTCGAGAAGGACAGGTTGTGGCGGGGTGTCGAAGGTATACGACATAAGCGTAGGCTGAATCATAATAAGTGAGTTGTTCACGTCCGTCTCGTCGAGGACATGGCTATAATTAAATTAGTCTACATTTCATTAGCACGAAGACTCTATACTTACCGGTAATATGCAGTCTCGTCGGGACTGTTATTGAATACTTGCAGGAACTGACTCCTACGAAGATGGAACATGAACTGAGGATAAATACTGAAGTTGTCCGATAAGCGGAAGCTCGTGGGGTCCTCCTTGCGATAGTCGGCGAACTTCTGGCATAGACGGATGAGCATGCGGTCGAGCCAGCGCAAAACATCGGGTGAGTCGTCGATCTCAGACTTGAAGACAGCAATGCGTGCCATAAGCACCGCCGCAGCCTCCTGGTCAAACGACGCCGCAATGCTGGGTGAGCCCGCTTCAGCGAAATTACGCGCAATCGTTGAAACGCGCAATCGTTGCTGACCAGATGAGTGCTGGTAATGCGTAACAAATTGGATGAGACCACGTGAGCCTGGCTGAAGGGGCTGTCCGGCAGGAGTTACAACTTCAAAGTAGACAGCCTTTGCGGTTCGTGGAGTTAACGAGCAGATCTTCCATGCCGAAGTCTGACCAATGCCAATCTCCGTTTCCCCAACGCAAGCAGATTTCTTTCCAGCAGAGATAGCATGTCCAATCAATCCTGAAACCTTCAGCTCCTTCGTGGTCTACTTGAATAGTGAGTATTCTGGATCCGACATGGCAGAAACCGGATAAATTACCTGAACATCGAAAGTAGCATTGAATCCCATGGTCAAGAAGCCATTCTCATCTTTGTCGAACATACGGAAGAATGCTTCTTTGAAGATGGTCGTTCCGAAAGAATCAGACAAAACCATGACGCCATTCGTTGAGTTCGAAAGGGACTTCATCTCCAACAAACCAACCTGGTCTAGACAACCAGCGAATAGGTCGATTGCGTGTCCGTTAGCAGAGGCGCGACGCGCAAGGGCTTCATAGAACTAATACAATTTGTCAAAAAAATAACGATATCAATCCGAGAATGAAGACAATACCTTCGTCGCCCTCTTGAAGTGCTTGACGCTATCCCGTTCGATATCGTGATGTGAACGGATCGGCTCCCGTAGCTCGTTACTGACGACAAGGCCAGGACCTTCGGTACAAGGCCCTCCGGAGAAGACCATAATTCTCCCACCAGTATTCGGGAAGGTATTCTGAATGGCGAGGTAAAGCTTAGGCACCCAATAAAACAGCGCCTTGGGGACTTACCTCAAGTAATCCAACTGCCACGCTCAGAGCATTGCCAGTGCATCTCAATGCACGCTTATCGTTTGCCACTGGCCAAGGATCACGAGTCAATTGCTCGATAATGTTGGTTAGCTGCCATTCGCAGCGTTCAACAGGCATAAGGAAGCGAGCAGCTCCAAATATAGGTGGAGGTGCACTTTGCCCAGGACGTGGAGCTGCCCGGTTTTGTGGGCTTAATCCCAGCATGTCCTGAATTTGTTTCGGAGAGTAGTCTTTCGAGCCACGGAACACGTAGGACTTTGAGCATCCTGCATATCCAAGTTCGTGCACTTGCGTCTAAGTGCCCGAGTCAATTCAAATGTGACTATTGAAATATAGGATATGAAGCCCGCGCACCATTGTACCGAAGGTTATCAAACCAACTAGCGCAGTGGGAGGGAGCATGCCGATAGCTGCTGCTAATGCTCCCCTCAAAGCCTTGAGATCATCCTCGTCCAGGCACGTATCTACAACGAATAGGAAAATCGGTGGCACTTGCGCCGGACGTGCAAGTGTATATTCGATTGTTGTATATTTTGGTAGGAGCTCGGCAGGTAAGTTCGTGTTTGATATGTCCTTGTAGTGAGGTGGAAAGGCATTGCGCTGAAGACAAAAGGGGCATATCCAGAGCTTCCCCCGAATGTCAATTTGACTGCAAAACCGCCATCAGAGCGCGAAGGGTCAAGGTAAGGACAGGACACACCAGTATGGGTTAAGGATTGCGCGACAAGGTGGCCTACATGCGACAGGTTCGTAGAGAACAGGTGGCAAGTCATCCCGTTGTTTCAAAGGTGTATATAGAGCTGCTATAGGGACGACAGTTCTTGTGGCCTCAGTACGAGAGGATGGCCAAACGTTCCACGACAAGCGGACACCTTTTCGTTACATTCAGAAATGTTCTATTGCCAAGTCATGTTACACACCATCAATATCCTCAACATCCTCGAAGTTCAGCATCCTTTGGTGATGGTCTCCTCCGCACTTACAGTTATAGCAGAAAGATGAAGAGAATTGAAGAAGTTGCTTGAGAGTTGATACAAGTCCGAGTCTATTTGCTCCCAAGCGACGTGTCCGTCCTCCGATCTTCGAGCCTGAGTATGGGGAACTTGAACTTTCTTCCCACGGTTAGTACTACTAGTAGTACAACTTGAAGATGGATTTGAGTGGCTATTTACATATTTGCCTTTCGTTCTTTCCTCAACGTGACTATTTTATTCTGAACAGACCTTTACTGAACACTGTAATGGGTTTAACATTGCAAGTAGGCACACGGACGAATGCGCCGTCGAAGCAATTCAGCTGACTGTACCGAGCACCAACTCTTGTCATATCACTCGTCGAAGGAAAATCATGTGTAGTCGAATGAAAGCCCTCCTTCAAACACTAGTGTGGCGAAGGGCTCGGTCTTCGAACGTGAGCATAATCCTTATGTACAGGCGTTGCTCGCTAAACGTCCACAATTCGCATCAGCAACAAAAGCAGAAGTTTAGTGGGCTGCCTGAGCCTGTTTCTACAACATCAGAAGACTCTCAGTGACATAGTGTCGATTTCGAAATCAAACAGACGCCGATGATCTTATTCAACTACAACACCGGGGATGGCTCTCAACTATACCAATTCGACAAGGATAAATAAGGACTTGCTCTGGACGAAGTGTGACTGATACTACGCCCGCTATGTTCATGCCGGCATGGACGGCTTAGTGGCCGAAGACAGCCATAGGCTGATAAGGCTCTTCAAGATACTTTATCTCTTCCTCCGTCAACTTGATGTGTACGGATTCTGCGAGGAATACTTCAGAAGATGCCCACATCTGGACATTATGTGTGAGCTTACCGACTAATTCTTGAAGGTTTTTCAGATTTGTCGTGCCAACAATAGGTGCGGCCACAGGATCTTTCGCTAAAACCCAAGCACAGGCAATCTGGGCCATACTGTGTCCCTTCTTCTTCGCTATCTCCTCGACACGCTTCACAACCTCCTTGTTTCCTTCAGTTCGGCCGTATCCAGAAATCATACTTCACGGAATCAGTACTCTGATGGCATGGACCGTTAAACTTTGGTTGGAAACTCACTTATCAGTGTCACCACGCTTTGTCTGCTCCCCAAGTGGCCTACAAAGGAAGCCTCGGGCGAGAGGTGACCAAGGAATAGACCCTACGCCGAAGTGCTTGAGCGTGGGCATCATCTCGCGCTCTTCCTCTCGATAAACGAGCGAGTAATGGTTTTGCATCGATATGAACGGTGTCAGGTTGTGCGTAATTGCATAGTCTGACAAAGTGGACAACGTGAGTACAGCAATATCACTGAATGCATCATCCCACTCACTCTGCATCGCATGGACTATTTTAATTATTACATTAGCCTTTCCCTCACTACGAATGTCGAACTGGTTACTTACATTGCCAGGCATGGCAGGATGACATTCCGATGTAGCGAACGTAGCCTGCCTTAACAACATCATGGAGCGCTTGCATCTAAACCAACTGTGAATCAAAACAGGGTTTGTATTCATAAAGAAAATACGTACGGTTTCCTCGATGGGAGTCGAAGGATCAAATCGATGACATTGCAAAACATCAATGTAATCAAGTTGCAGACGCCCAAGGCTATGCTTTACAGCATCAAAGACGTGCTGCGTGATGATCAGTCAGCTCATCTTCTTCGTGTATCCGAAGAAAATAAACAAATCTGACCTTGCGACTGGAACCGATTTGGTTCACATATCCGTACTCTTCGTGGTTGACCATACCGCCGTAATATATCTCGCCTGGGGTACGACCAACGACGCCGCAGAGCTTGGTCATGACGACGATCTCATCACGCGGGAAGTCGTATTTCTTGATGGCCTTTCCGAGGATGATCTCTGAAAGACCGTTCGAATAGATATCAGCTGTGTCAAAGGTTTGGATACCGGCATCATAACTGAAGGTCAGGAAGCTTGTTAGCGTGGCGGAAACCTGAAGGTCGAGGACTCACGCAGCCTTGATATGTTTGAGGCCTTCGTCCTCCTCTAGGAGCCACGGCTGCCACTCCGGAGAGCCGTATGACATGCATCCAAGAATGATCCTGGAGACCCTCAAGCCGGATTTTCCAAGCTTGACTATTCGGTGGATAACAACATCAGACAATAACAACTATTCTTCACTGGTAAGTAATACTGACCATATGGCATGTTGGTTTTTTTATTGGCAACACGGAAAGGTATATCAACACCTTGGAACGAGAATGTCTTTTCGGTGAGATTAGACATATTGTCGAAGCCTTGTTCAGGTACAGTTTCCTATGTTTGTCAAGCTAGAAACGAGTCGAGTTCTGAGATTTCGTGCCATACCAACTCTGTGCCTTTATAGGTGAAAATGTGTCGGAAGACGATCAGTGGCAGGTCAAGGATACCGAAATTGTCAATGAAGACTCTCATGCCTAAGGTGACGAATTTGCTCTGCACGATCGACTTTCGGCAGCGAGGGAATAATTATTTGTCGAAGAGTCTTCTGACGACTGATGTACCTCCAAATGCAGTGAACGATGATGCCAAGGCAGCACTTGGAGTGATTCAAGATTGGCTGCTCAATGTTGCCGGTTAGTGTCGCGAGGTTGCGTGTACATCAGGCATGTCGATCGAACTCGGAGTATAGGAAGGGATGCTATAACTGGTGTCCGACTCGGCACGGACACGGAGAACTAGTGGCATACCTCGCTATCCGATGCACAGGCCACCCTTGTGTGCTAAAGATGAGTTTCTGAAGACCATGGAAACTGGTAACAACCCCGATGGAATATGATAGCTGGATGCCGAGGATATTCGCAAGCACCTTTTCCCAAGATTCTCGAGACTACAACTTCAAAATGACTTATATATAAAATAACGATTTGTACTTGGGACTTTACAGTGAAACTTGTCATCGTAATCCAATCGATTTGACATTGCGATAAAACGCCGAGACGCGCCTACAAAAACAAACAATGCCAAATAACGCGTCTCGTAATTTGCGATTCGGACTCAGTGCGTGCTTAACTTCCCTCACGACTACACTTCACGACAACACGAACGTATTCAGTTCTTTCATAAATCATGGCGCCTGCAAAACCGCAAGGCACGAACGGAGGAATGAAACAGAAAAGCCTCATGGGCTGGCTGTCGAAACCGCCAGCGACACCTTTGCAGTCCAAGGACTCTAAACCAACCGTTACTCCCAAAACTGACAACTCTATGGACGAAGGACTCAGCAACAAAGCGAAGCGCCTATCGACTGGATCCTTCTCAACACCTTTAAAGCCAACTGGCAGAACCTTGGACGAATCTATGAAAGGCTTACCATCAACTTCCTCTGTCGCAAGCGCGAAGTCGTCCTCGGTTGCCAGTGACCCAGCCGGTCTGAAAAGTACTCCGCCTACAAGCGACCCGATTGATATGGCCATGCAAAGTGACGAGGAGGACGAACCTTTAATAAGCCTGACAAGGGGGAAACGCAAGAAGGTGGCAGCGGACTCGGATGACGAAGTGACGGCAAAGACAAACGGCAAAGCATCGTCTGCTGCCCTTTCATCAGAGGCGGGAATGTCAAGTCCATCGAGCAGAGGTACGCCACCTTTCATTTCTAATGCATACTTACTTACTTGACTGCTCAAGTGCGCGCGAAAAAGCCTCGCGTTTCAATGTACGAATCGGATGACGAAGATGAAGAGGAAGACAATCAATTTACAAAGCGCCTGTCGCGTTTCAAGAAACCTGCTCTGCCTAAGAAGAGTATGGCCAGATCATGATCATTATTTTCGACAAAATCTGACAAGATTCTTTTTATAGGTGGACGCTCATCGGATGCCTTTGCTTCAGACTCTGACTTTATACCTATGGATGATTCTGAAGCAGAAGCCCCTGCTCTTAGCTCCCGTCGTGCATCGTCAGCCTCTGGTCGCAGTGATATTGGCTCCTCTATGACAGAAGTGGACTCAGCCTCCGAGTTCTCCGATGCTCCCAAGAAAGTAAAATCCACTAAGAACAAAACGGAAAATAAGCCATCCCGGCCGTCGATTAAGAAGATCGGGACAGGTGAAAGTGGAAGGTCAGGGGGAAGCTCTAGCTTCTTAACAGCGGCAGAGCAAGCCGCGCTGGAGAAGAAGTCGGAAAAGAAGGAGAAGGAAGATCCGTTCGACTTTTTAAAGGATGTGCGAGATGTGAGTACCTTTTCGATCCTTTGGGCTCATATGTTAACTGAAGATTTCGCGCTTGAATTAGAAAGATAAGAATCGCCCGGAAGACCCGAATTACGACCCTCGCACTCTTTACATTCCTCCAAGCGCGTGGAAGAGCTTCACTCCATTTGAGAAGCAGGTATGTTGCTTAGTACGGTTTGTCTATAGATGGCAGTGGTAACTCACCGACTATCTCCAGTTTTGGGAAGTGCGTATTTCGCGGATTCTTGTTGAGTGCTCTTCGCTGATAAACGAGAAGATCAAGCAAAATCATTACGATACTGTGAGGAATACTGCATCGCGTCACGTTTCACTACTCACATCTTGCCTGCGCAGGTTCTCTTCTTTCAAAAGGGGTGAGACTTAGTCAGTTCGGAGTTAAATTGAAACGTGCTGATTTGTGATTGCAGAAAGTTCTTGGAGGTAGGACCCTCGAGCCATGTCTTGAACGGCACTGACAAACTATAATAGCTCTATGAAGATGATGCAAGGATAGGCCATCAGCAGTTCGATCTCAAACTGACAGAGAGAGTGAAGATGTCTATGGTTCGTACCTCTGTCGCCTTTACACTCTGCATCTACTAATGTTCAGTAGGTTGGAGTTCCTGAGTCCTCTTTTAGCTTCTGGGCTGCGTGAGTTTAATAACTCAAGACAACGCCCCTTTACTTATGTGATCCAGAAAATTTCTTGCCAAAGGATACAAGGTTGGTAGGGTAGATCAATCTGAGACGGCTCTTGGTGCAGAAATGCGCCTGGCAGCAGATAAAGGGGCAAAAAAGGCTCCACAAGCTGACAAGATTGTTAGAAGGTAAGCAAGTCTATTGGGATAATTCCGAGTTATATGAACGTTTCCTCGAAATAGGGAGCTGAATAAAGTCTATACAAACGGCACGCTTGTCGACGGCGAACTGCTTTCTGATGAACAGGCTGGACACTGTGTCTCAATCAGGGAACTTGACCCAGAATCTGACAAGGGTAGCTTTGGCATCTGTGTCCTTGATACTTCCACATCTGAGTTTAATCTGAGTGCTTTTGATGATGATGCGTGTCGCACGAAGCTTGAAACGATGATCAGACAGCTGAGAGTTAAGGAGCTTGTCTTTACTAAGGTAAAAGTTTTCTTTCAGACTGTGTTAGCCTAAAAATTCCTCGTGCTAATTGTACATTCAGGGAAATCTCTCCGTCTCGACGACTCGTCTCCTGAAAGTAGTGCTACCCGGATCTTGTCTTTGGACTGGACTTCGCGAGTGCGAGGGTTTCAGGTACAAGGAAAGTCTCGATGAGCTCAAGAAGCTTTATCCTGATGAGGATGATGTAATGGAGGAGGGGGCGGGTATTCCTGATGCAATCAGAGACATGCTGACCTGCAAGCCTGCCGTTGAGGCGTTGGGTTCGATGATCTGGTGAATAGTTGCATTCAAGTAAAAGGAATTCTAGAATGCTGATCTTTTGAATGACCACAGGTATCTTCGTCAACTTAACATCGATAAAGATATTTTGAGTATGAAGAACTTCAACATCTATGATCCTATGAAGAGGGGCCAAGGACTCGTTCTGGATGGTCAGACCTTGGCTCATGTGGAGGTGCTGCAGAACAACGAAGGTACGGATGAAGGTTCCTTGTTGAAGATTCTCGGGCGATGCGTCACGCCTTTTGGTATGCTGCTTTCTCGTCTCTGGAGCTCGATCTCGTTAATCATATTTTCATGCAATCAGGAAAGCGGCTTTTCCGTATCTGGCTGTGTATGCCCCTTCGAGAGGTCTCTGCCATAAACGCTAGGTCAGAAATTTCTCAACCAAGATCAACTGAAACTCATTATGATTGCTGCTTTACAGACTTGATGCCGTGCAGGACCTGATGGACCATCCTACCTTTGAAGGTGACTTCAATACTCTGGTGAAAGGAATTCCAGATCTAGAGCGAATCATCTCGCGCATTCACGCAAAGAATTGTAAAGTCAAAGACTTCCTGAAAGTTCTTTCCGTGCGTCGCACTCCCTTCCGTTCTCTGACTAACGTTGACCATGTGGCCATGGAGCAGTGCTTTAGGAAGCTTAGCAAGGGGTTTGAAAGCCTTTCTGAAGTTTCTGATACGTTCAACTCCAAGGGAGTTTCAGGACTGCTGAGATCTGCACCTGATTTGGTTCAGTATATCAAGAACATCGAGGATATCTTTGAAAAACCTGAGAGCGGTAAGGACTTTCACACATGGCGTTGACGTTGTATTCATCATTGGAAAACTCCATTTTAGATTCAGATGAGCTGATGCCTAAGAGCGGCAAGGATAAAACATATGATGAAGTCATGGAAAGAATCAGTGGTCTTGAGTCTAGTCTTGAAGAAGATTTGAAGGAATTGGAAGAGCAAGTTGGGTTAGTACCGGCCAGTCTTCGAAAAAGATGTACGAGCAATATTGTTGATCGCATGTTTGCAGGTGCAAGTTATCATACTGGCATAGTGCCGTCGGCACAAAGGTGTGCATGTCGTGTATCGCAGATTACTATCTTTTCTGACATAAACATGGATGTTCGTAGGACATATATCTCGTCCAAACTAAGGCTGGTCAACAGAAACTACCGCGGAATTGGACGAAGAGTGGAGGGACAAAAGTGAGTACATCATGACATTTACGTGTATACATTTCTTACTGTTGTCTTCAGGCTTACGCACGTTGGGTTGTACCCGAACTTGGTCAATCTATTCGAAAGCTTAAAGAAGCTCGAGAAGAGCGTAATACTGCGATCAAGGAGTTTAAGTTCCGACTCTTCGCAGAATTTGACAAAGACCGTGACGTTTGGCTTCGAGCGGTTCGTGTTCTTGCTGAACTAGATTGTCTTTTCAGCCTGGCGAAGAGCTCCGTTGCAATCGGTGAACCGGCTTGTAGACCAGAGTTCTCTGAAGACGCAGGCGAATGTGCCAGCCTAGAGTTTGAAGATTTGCGGCACCCAGCACTATGCCTCAGATCAGACAATTTTATTCCCAATGATGTCAAATTAGGAGGTGACGTAGGAAGAGTTGCACTTTTGACAGGTATAGAACTTAATTGGATAAAGACGATAGCCTAGCTAACCAGTATCAATTAGGTCCAAATATGGGGTAAGTCATGCATTCAACGTATGATGTATCCATTCTCAATTACCAATGTTGACTAATAGCGGTAAATCAACGGTAAGCTATACCAGAGTGTTGGTTGGAACGGTACTTATGCCATTTTACCAGGTTATGCGAATGACTGCTGTTGGTGTTGTACGTCTATGCGCATGACTTAAGACCTACATCATCTCAATAGATCATTCAGATTATCGCACAGCTAGGAATGTTGGTTCCCGCAAAGAGAGCCAGGTATACCCCCACTTCCTTTGACAGGGAATATTTTTTTGCTTAGCATCTTTTGGCAGACTAGCCCCTGTTGATGCAATTTTGACACGAATGGGAGCATACGATAACATGTTTTCTAATGCCAGCACCTTCAAGGTTGAGCTAGACGAATGGTATTCAGTCCTTTACTTCCACTTCTCAGCTTACTCACGCTTTTCTCCAAGCTGCAAGATCCTCCGTGAAGCAACACCTCGCTCTTTGGTTATCCTTGATGGTGTGTTTGTATCTAATAATTTTTGTTTGAGTCTACTAATCCAATATCGTCTACAGAACTCGGTCGTGGCACGTCTACTTTCGTGAGATACATATACCTGTCCTGTCAAAGTCATGCTAATGCTTTCTGTTCTGTAGGATGGCATGGCGATAGCAGAGGTACTGTTTGTCTTTGCAATAAGTTCGGATTAGCTCATGACACGATTTGAAGGCCGTCCTCCATCAAATCGCGACGCACACCTTACCACTTTGCTTCTTTGCGACGCATTATGGCTCTCTCACCGACGACTTTGCGTACCACCCAAATATCCGCAACATGCATATGTCAACAATCGTTGATGATGAGAAATGCGAAGTGCGTAGATTCAACACCCCATAACCTCTCGACTGTCACTCAATCTGGGTTTGTAGCTCGTCTTCTTGTACAAACTTGTGGATGGCGTTGCCTCATCGTCCTTTGGAACTCATGTCGCCAACCTAGCTGGCGTGCCTATGGACGTCGTAAAGCGAGCGGAAGTCATTTCAACAGACTTTGCTAAGCAATTCAAGGAGCGCATCGAGGGCAACCGTACCTCGACGCTTCCGCTAGTCGCTCAAGCTGACTTCGTATTCCTTCTTCGCCTAGCGAAGGGTGAGGTTCAGCTGCCGGAAAATAAAGCGAAGCGAAGGCTCATCCTGAAATGCCTGAAGGAGGCTGCCCCACGATACGTGCAGACGATAGCGATCGCATGAAGACTCCATTCTAAAATACGTTTGATCCCATACCTTGCTCAAGGCCTTAGTTGTTTGCCGAGAAGCTCCATATAATTAGTCTCCAATACATCCTGTATCATATATGCGCATTCATCCGAAAAGAAACCCATTTCATACCTGTGTACATATAGAGGTAGATCATAGCTATACCGACCGGTGTCTCAGAAGTATCTTACTTAGCGTAATCTCCTTTCGACTCTGACAGATAGCTAAGGTGACGGGAAAGGGTTAATTATTATATCATCGCCTTCTATAGGCAATGGCTCTACAGTTCTGTATGATCTAGCAACTCGTCATTGCGGAATGCGCACGGACAGCAGGTAAAAGGGGTAGACGAGGCTCCGATCCTCCCCACATCTACTCACATAAAGCCATAATATAGCATGATAGTAGCGAGTATACCACCTAAGCCTGCATCTTCATCGTCAGAGTCATAGTCGAAATCGGAATCAACGTCATCATCCGACTCGTCAAGGGCATCGGCAAATGCGTTGGCTAGATTGTCCATAGCGGCAGTACCAGCCTCTTGGCACTCCGGACACAGGCAGAACGGGACATAAGATGCTTTCTCCCGCACCTCCCGTCGCCTCGCGATGATTTGCACGAGCTCAGGAAGTATCTTATCCCAGACTACAGGCAGAAGGTGAGTTTTATTTTCTGCCATCGGGGGAATCGCGATGCATACCTTTATCAGTGAGCGGCTTCGCCTCAGAAATCAACTTTCGCCATCGAGTGGAGTCGGATCTCGTGTCATGGTATTGAAGAAAATCCTGATCCACATAACCTATTTCCTTAAGTCTTGCTAAAATTCTAACAGCATCGTTCAGAAATAGTTTATTAACCTATTGAAACAAAGACTTACGATTCTTTTCTCGCATTGCTTATTAGCCCTCGTTCAACTTCTTTCGCAGCTGCTTGGGCTGCTCGCCAAGCCTCAACGCGCTCTGAAGACTAATGACATCCTCCCATCAGTAATAAGACCGCCAGAAGTCTGGATAATACGTACTTCCATAATTTGTATAGTGTTTTCTTTCTGTTCCTTCTCGAATGCAATCTTTCCCCTTGCATTCCGCCCCTGCAGATATCCTTCATACTTTTGAATCGTAGCCTCGAACGTTGCACGGTCTAACAAGACATAATAGCGATTGCTCTGCAGATATACTCCTTCAGAGTAATCTAAACGGGGATGGTTCTTCGGTAAGCAAAATCCAATCCACTGACACGTCACACACGTTTATGATAAAATGGGAGTAGATGCCAGATCATTTTGGCGGCATCCCTTCCGTAGGCCTCATCCAAATAATCGACTTTGTCGTATACTGAATCTTCATTTATGAGACTATATGCATAATAATAAGCAACAATTTAAATAATGGTAAGATGTGTAGGTCGCTCACTGTTCTTTTGCACAGGTTCCGCAGAGCCGAATCCGCAAAGAAAAGAATAGCGAATGAGCACGTACCCTTCCACAGTACTAGAAGATAATCATTAACGAGAAGGATTATGCATTGGGACAATCCGTACATAACAGCCTATACCGAACAGTAAATCGGCATACTGTGGCTCGCTCAAGTCTTCAGGGCAATCCGGAATCTCTGAGGCCTCTCGTGATATACGCCAGATTCGCTTTGAGTCTTTAGACATAAGTAGGTTGCGCAAAGATCGAGCAGAACGGGCCATATTGAGAAGATCCTGAGGTTCGAGATACCCAGCAACCTTCCGAAGTGCATTAGGCATCGTAAAACCTCAAAATAGCAAAGACTAACTTCGGTGAAGATATCGACTGGCATTTCCATAAGCTTCTGTAAGGAACCTTTCGTCCTTCGACGTTTCGTCGACTTTCCTTTCTCTAAACGAGTAAGAGAACCCGCTGGTGGACCAGGCGTTTCCTTTCCGCGAAGTCTCGAGGAGCGTCTTACTAAAAGCCTCAGTTAATAAGGTGAGCAAGAAATTGAAGTTCTGAAGCTGACAATTGGCGACAGTAGATTCGCTGGACGGACCCGCTTGGCTTGCTTGTCCAGTCTCAGCTACCGATGAGAGTTTTGCTTTCTTTGCTGACGGTGGTGATTCACCCTCATCATTGACACTGGCATACGAGCGTTTAGACGATTGGTTCTGTTACGATTGAAGACAATCGATGTTAGTCTTAGCAAGCTCTACAGGTGTATGGACCTACCATGGTGGTTGAGAGCAAGAGTTATAGAGTGGAGACTTCCCGTCGTGGCATAATGCGACGCGTTATTTGCTTATATTTACTACTATGCCAAGCGTGGGTATCTATTAAACCAAATGGTACATATACTTGCCATATAAATATTTTACTAGCAAGTCTGATTATGTACAATTGCTTCAGTTCGACTCCGCATATGGCCAAATCGAGTCCTGACTATGTCACTTCCAATACTGCCTTGCTCGCTATTCAATGTCAGACCTCACTCCTTTCTTTCTCGAGCCATCGTCCCTTAAACTTCGCCATAGCAAAAACCATCAAAATCCTGGTCTGAAATCACGACGTTGAGCAACAGCTTCTTGTCTGGGTTTAGTTTTCAAGCTCGGGTTTTTAAGACTCTCAAGGCGCAATGTACCAAGATTATAAATTACAAGATATAGACAGTCGTAATCTAGCTGCTATCTCCATATCAGTCACCGGTGGAAGGGACTCACCTGTGGTGTTTGCACCAAACAGCGAATCAGAGGAATGGCTAAGTCATTGGCAGACTGTCTCAGCAGGAGGTGCGTGATACTTGTACGATTTCCATGGCATACACTAACTTCTGCAGTTGCCGCGAGTTAGACCTCATTGACGATGTAGCAATAACCCCAGGAACTTTATTTAGTACCAATGACAGGATTTCTGTCCGATTGGTACTAAATTAATTGGTACTAAATGACATCGGCACTTAATAAATTGGTACTAAATCCTATTGGTACTAATATATCGGTACTAATTCCTATTGGCACTAAATATGTGATTCTAACACCCACTTATACTAATAATATGCTTATTGGTATTAATTTTATTTTGGTCTTAAATGCAAGTGCAAAAGCAATATTGGTACTATTATTAAGTTCTAGTTAGTGTAAATATATTGGTCCTAACTTAATACATTACTATATATATATTCCTTCATTATGACGGTACGAGATAAAGAAAGCAAACTGAAACAGTGCGAGCAAGTGCAAGAATATAGTTATAACTTCAGGGCAGGTTTCGGCTTGCACGGCATTCCTTATTAGGCTTTCTCATCCCCGGTAACTGTTGTTACCGAGGGCCGAGATAAGGAGATAAGGACTGCTCCTCCCTGCTCACTGTCCTCGTCCTCAACATGCTTCTCAACCGGCACCCACCATCGTCTGCACTCATGATGCTATTGCACAACCGATAATTGTTGACGTCAACCAACGCCGAGAAGCTCAGATGGCAATGTAAGCAAATGACTTCAATTAGTATTGCTGTACTTATCGGGGCCATATAGAATCTTCGACATCCATCAAGCATTTGAGGCAAACACCTCTTCAGCGGCGAGGCATGTCCTCGCTATTTCAATCAAACAGCCTATGGCAGGCGCTTTCCCAAAGCCATAGCCAGAACGGTATACAGGGTATGTAAGCGCCAAATTCACGAATGAACGACCTCTCATATATAGTCGCACAGCATAGAATCCAGGTATCCTGCAAGGAGAAGTGCTAACTACAGGGCACATGACGCTTCATCATACGGGCATGTAGAGCGCAATCCACCGTATGCTCGAGCGTACCATGAGGAAGAAGAGCTCAAAGTTGCTCGCCTGCGCTTTGCGCCCGACCCAACTGTAACTCTTGAACTTGCTCAGATCGAGGCGAACCTCGTTGAACAACCGGGGTGAGTGTAGCGCGTAGCTGCACTGCCATGGGCTTCTCGAGCTTCGCGAAGCAAACGAGGCGCGAATCTGTGCCGTTCGCGTCCCTGCGAGACGGACAGCGTCTAGCGAAGTCGCCGCGCCGAATATGCACAGAGATGTACGGCGGAATCGCAGAGCCGGCTTGTAAAGAAAAGGCGCCCGCGAGCGCGTCTTCGGCGAGTGAGCGGATGCGCGATGTCTAGTGTGCGTACGTGCCGATAAAGCGCCAAGCAGGAGAGAAGTCGTAGTTGTATTCGAACGGCTGGGGAGGGGACGCATACCAATCGCGAAGAAGCAGAATAAGGGTTGCTTAGATACAGAAAGGGGGATAAAAGAAGTGAACGACGTACATAGACTGTGCTGGCGTAATACAGGAAGTCGAAGCAAGCCATTTGTTCGCTCGGGAGCCGCCGGTGCTATTGGTCTTAATGTTATCTGCTTTAATTGCTATTGGCACCAAATCTATCAGTCTTAAATGCTATTGGCACTAAATTTATTGGTATTAAATTCTAACGGTACTAATTATATTGGTACTATATCCTAATATTTAGTACCAATCAGACAGAAATCCTGTCATCGGTACTTAATAGTTTCCTGGGGTTCCTGGATGTAGTTGTTTCAATCGAAGCTGACACTGCCGTTGAAGATGCCTGCGATGTAAGATCAGTGAGCCTTGTGTACCCGGCTGTTGCTGACGATCTAACAGGTCCTATTATCAAATAATACGAGTTGTTTGCTTATCCAATCCAGTGATCAGGATGCATCTGGCACCAAAACATATGTTGGGTTATTCGATGTGCGGTTACATCAACGAGAGGCGATATTTCATTGCTAATTGGGGCTTCGCATAGTTCGCAGATGTCAATGCCTTTCTTACCCTGGCTGCGACTCAACATACGCTCACACCTGCTCAATTGCACGACAATACACGTGCTTCCAAGGTAATTGGCGCTGCAAAATCAGGGAAAGTACCTGTGTCCCTGGTCAGCAGTATGTGTATTCTTTGAACACTATGCAAATCATCGGATTTAGGATGAATACTAGATCTATCCGAGAAGAACCCATTAGTGACGCTGTGTGATTCGGATACGATAGTTGAGTTGCTGGATATATTTTCAAAAGTAAATCATCGAGGTACACCTACATTAAGATGTTTACAATTAAATCCTAACATTCCCTTAGTTCTCATTCGCACGAATTGTGACCCTCCCTCTTATCTCGGCTTCGTAACAGATCGATCCCTCCTCGCTTACTTCCATTCACACTCTCAGTTCAGTGCGGCGCTGAATCGCTACCTCTCCAATCCACTACATTCCCTCTCTCTTCCATGCCTTAATCTCAGATCGGCCGTTGTATACAGTACAGCAAGCGATACAGTTCAAGATGCAATGAAACTTATGAGCGAGCAGGGCGTAAGTAGCGTCGCAATTGTGGAAGACAATCCGACCGCTCAGTTGATGAACCTGCTGAGTGCGGTGAGTGTTACGGACATTGGAAAGGTCTGTGCCCTTCGCAATCCACGTCTAATTGCTCTAAATAAGCTACGGCATAGATGGTGGTTCGATCACAGGATAAGTCAATCTTAACCCTACCACTCCATCAGTTTGTGGCTAAGATCAAGGTAAAGTCATAAGACTATAGGAAGCTTTTGCTTTCAGCCTTATCAATCTTTACAGGAACCAGATGGATCCATGGATGGTGTAGACAAATACCCAGGTAGATTCGTTCTTTTGCCTACACGGTTTTCCATCATAACATCTCAAAACATTCATACGAAGTCTACAGTGTCTCAGCTGCTACATCTCTTCGCTACACGATAGAAAAGATTCTTGCCAGTGTGTATTTCGTTGACTCCTCTCAAGTGCATTGCTAATGTTTGTTTTGTTCCTATAGCGAATGCACATCGTGTTTTCATTACCGAATCTCCTGTTAGCTCTTCTCCGATCGCTACTAAACCACCACCGTCACCTATACATACTGTTTCGCCTATATCGGCGAGCCAACAAACCTTTCATCTGCGGGGCCTAGTTTCAGTCGTTGACGGTTAGTCTACAAAGCTCGTCGGAACAATATGATTGCACTTCTGACACAACTATACCGTAGTACTGGCGCTCTTCGCCCGCCTCTTAAATCTACCTGACATTGATCCAACTAGGATGCAACGCCACCGCCGTGCCTCTTCTGCCGGTACGTCCTCTCAAACATCTGGTGAGATAAGAAGCTTATTTGGACAATAGCCACCGCATCTTGACATGCGACCATATCTTCGAACTGATGCTCTCCATCTTTCATGCGAGAAGACGGACTGTGTATCCCATACTTCCGCGAAGCCAACGAACTGTGGAAGAAAAGGAATATCTACCTTGATGTGTATTTGAGATGCCCGTTATGTTCTCCAGACTGTACGTTGTATTGTACATTATATATACATGGAAACGTGAAGAATAATATGCGCGTCTAGGCGAAGTGGCTAAAATGGGATAGTGCGGGGGAAAGATTCCATACAAGTGAAGTGAAAGGTAAACTGAAGGTATGAAATGCATCGCTATGTTCGTCGCTTATTGTCGTTCATCGCCATCGTCATATGCAATATTGATCATCTTGTCCTGGCTCGTCGGGAACAAACATGTTTCATCCATTTATGGGTCACAAGCCCAGTCCGCTGGTCGCTGCATCGACCGCAAATGACGAGCTTTTCAGGGAGATCTCATCTTCAGACATCCTAATTTCCTCATGCACGTATTGTTTCTGGCTCCGAAACTTTGCGACCTGGTCCTGGCTGTAGGGCACTCGGTCAAAACCCCGGATGGTCTTAATCTGGCCCGCCCAAGGACCACTAAGGATAAGGTAGTGATTGAACCTCGGGTTCTGGAGTGAGATGCTGGGTCAACAATATGTGAGGTCATGCAAGAGACTACCCACATGTATCTGTGCTATGTTCCATGAATATTTTGGGCGACCCTCTCCTGGTTCACGTAGCTTTGCAAGGACCCAGCCCATCTCGGACTTCGAGAATAATTAAGCCCGTATTACGTGCTACAGCGCGAATCACTCACATGGTTCTCACCATAGTTCCTCTTCTTTCTTGGGGGCGCTTCTGGGAGGACGAACGGTCCGCGAGGCTGAAGCCATTCTCCACGAGCTATATTCATTAAATTGAGCATTATCGATTTCATCTACAGACGGGTACCATACTGGTGGATTTTGTTGAGAGTGTATGTTGTTGAAACGCCTCCTTTCGACGTGAAGGCGGTTTGTACTCGGACGCGTGGGTTTGGGACAGCGTAACAACGTGCCATTTGTCGTCTGACCTACTTGCTGTCGGTGAAACGGGACTTGTCGGCCCCCTCCCTCCCCATTGACCCCCTGGGGAAGCTGAGTTCGGGGGAGTAGCAAGGCCATTGTAAGGTGTTTTTGCTCGAGGCTGGGGCTGCTCTAATGGCTGTAGGTTGAGAGAGGCGAGGAGCATGGGATGGGGGTTGCCATGCTCGTCAAGAGGTATAGGGTAATGAGGATATCCAAAATCTGGATTCTCCCCGAGAAATGTCTCGTCGAAGCCTTGGGGAAACACGTCCTCTGGCGTATGGCTACGCAATGCCGAATTTCTAGGGGGAAATAATGATGAATTATCCCGACCAGGATAGACGGTGGGCGTCGATGTTGAAGGTTGTTTGGCGAATGTTGTGCGATCTGCGCCAGGCGTCAGAATCCCAGGCCCCCCGCTCGGCTGGCTCGCCGACGCAAATAAATCGTGAAAATCAGGGCCTTGATGTCTGCTTGCTGCCGCATCTAGCTGAGGGCCATCAGAGGCGAAGATTGGTAGAGGAAAGGAGAATTCTTGGTTTGATCTTGTTGACGAGTTTGACGGAGGCATAATAGAGATTATAGGGAGAGGGTGGGGGTGTCTCCTATTGTGCTCCGAAAGTGATAGAGAGCACACGCTGTCGTCCGATAGACGAGCGAATCGGAAGTTAATTGACACGAGGAGGACCCATAGCAAATAAAACAGAAAATCCATTTTCGCCTCGAGGCAAAGTAAGTACAGATAAGGCAGTTCCACGTGAAGCTGCCTTTTTGAGTTGCTGAAGCTTGTTGTGTGAATTTTGCGCTCTTGTATTCTGCTCTGTCACTATAAACATGGCAGTCAGGACAACACTCGTTGTGTACGGAAGATAAGATGGCTTAACTCGCTATCTTCGATGCTCTCCCATAAACCGGTAACTATACTTCTATTATCGCTCCCCAACGGCTATTACGTTTACGATCATTTGCTGCGCATATACTCTTTATATGCTGCGAATTTTGCCAACGACCAAAGAACAAGAGGGGCTTCGACCGCATCATGAAAAGCTTCTCAGGAACGTCAAACTGAACAAAACCCGAGAAGTAGTAATTATCTGACAGGGATGCCAGTGAAGGGGATAGTGCATGGACCTTCACATGAGCTGCCAGAGCCAGACAATAGTGTTTAGCTCAAGGTTCAGACAATACCGATTGTTTCTTGTAGTGAGTTTGTAGACTCCATCGAGTAGCTGCGCATATCGAAAGAGGCCGTTTTCGTTTACCTTCAGTTTGATCATGCGACAAGCATACATAGTTCGGTTGAGGTCTGTGCGAGATGAAGAATTAGTACTATTGTCACGTCATGAGAAGATATAGATCCCGGAAGAACTCTGAGGGGTGTTATTAATAAGCGAGGGAACGCACTAAGCAATCGGACAAGCTACAATACATTCTTAGGATTCGAAGAGCTTCATACTTTTGGGACATGCGATGAGACGGACGAAGACAAAAGCTTGATGTCTAACGCCGTAATAAAATACTCACGGATAGTTTATATTTATTAATGTCTCCCGGAGGCTTCAGGTCGGGCTTCCACTGAAGAGATATGGTATATGTACTAATTTCGTTATTGTGCGTGGATCTAGGTACTGTACATGAGCCGTAAAGTACATAGAATAGACATCAACTTCAAGACATACAAAGCGTTCTAAGACCGTAAGTCCGTGAACATGAGCGATGGGGACACCGCAATGAAATGGATGGGGCATGCGAGGCGTTACGGTGAAAGAACAAGACGAGCCGGATTAGAATGTACGAAGCAGAGCGACAAGAGCGACAGGGAAGAAAAACATTGCGGTGTATAATAATAATTGACGTGCGGCGATATGTGAGAGATGGAGAAGACAAAAACAAACCAGACTTATTAAACCCGATGGTATTACAAAAGAACGATGAGGGCGACGTAGACCAGACGAACAGCCAAAACTATAGGAGCGGAGAGGATAGGCGATTGAGCACGAGAAGAGTCGCTAGTTTGTGCCCTTTTCCCAGTAGGCAATCTGGCCGGTTTTGCGGATGGCTTCTGCAGTCTCAGGATTGTATGGCAGGATGTGTGGGGCTGGTACGTTTTGCCCTCTTAACGGCCCGGCGAGTATATGAACTTGGGTAGTCTCGGAGCGTTTACTCTAGAAGAGGATCAAAATTGTCAGAATGTGGTTTGGAGACAAAAACAGAGAACAAGAGCCTTACCACAACGATCGCTGGTAACCACGCTTGAGATACCGATCCATCCACGTTGGGCACTTGTACAAAAGCGAACACCTTTTTCTAGACGAGGAAGACAGAACATTAAGACCACAAATTCACATACGAAGGGGCATGAAGATCGATAACTTTGAACACATACCATATCCGTCACTTTCTCCATCATCTCTTTCGCTGAATCGGAAGGTTGGAAATAGAGGCTGTCCCGCAGCTCTCCGAGGAAAGGAATGTACGTGTCCACAGAAACATTGGGATAAGTCGTTTGGACATCATATAAGTCCAGCTCTGATCCAACCTATAATATCAAGATTAATCATCAGACGATAATTATACCCGAGAACAAGAGCAAACATACATGGAAGCGCTCAACACGATGTCCGACTACAACGCCAGGTATCCACGGCATCCACTTCTTCGTCCGCATATTAAATCTACGAACTTCAACTGTCACGCCATTCTGGGTTAGGAAGTTAGTTTAAACAAGCGCTCCTACTTAGGATATGGAATCAATTGAGTACATACATGAATTTTCCCGCCACCTGGTAGTATGCGAGGTGTAGTTCCCGGGGGTGGAAGCATTCGTGAGGGGAAGTGAGATACTGGAGTCAAGAGCTGCGAATGTCTGTTGTCTGGATGGCGCGCGAATGGAGTAGACGACATGGCTGAAGACGACGGATGAAGGTAAGCAGCTTGCATGCTATCACTGATGTAGTAATCAAGGTACGAGGAGTGTCGAGGACGAGGACAAGTAGCGATAGAAGAAGGGAGGCAAAGATGATAGGTCGAAAGGGCCAAAGCCTTTATTTGAGAGTTAAGAGGAGAGGAGAGTAAGTAGCGTCTCGCTGAAACGCGTCTAGAGTTATAAATACGTTTCTCGCGAGAGAAGAGAGGATTGACGAGCACAAGACATAGAAGGCGATTTGAGTCCGCCATTTAACCCGGGCAAGCCTTCCGTCACAAGCATTGTCGCAATTCGAATCTTGGGGTGATCTAACAAAAACCACACATCCGGATCCAGGCAGAAGGCGCATGGAAGCAGAGACAGGCCACTAATTAGTGTCAATAATAGCGCCGTGGGCCGTTAACAGCAGTGCACAACAAAAGGCGGAAAGTGAAAGCGCGATTGCAGAAGCGGGGAGCCTCGTGCCTGCATTCCGAAGGCCTATTGTCATCGCACCGGCACTCGATCATTGATCAGGCATTGGTCCTTGTATTACGGCTTGGCCCTGTGACCTCTGGGTAACTTTGACACCTTGAATACTCGAGAGGGGTGGGCATAATAGGCTAAGCGTCTCTGTGGTGGTCAGCCATTTGTTTTACGAGAGCTTTGCAATAACTGACTCGAGCGCGGTAGTCATGGAAGCAAAAAGCCAAATCCTTATTTGTGTCCGCTCAGAAAGGACTCCTTAAAGCATGCCTTTTTGGGCCACATCTTCCCAATAGGGCAACTCTCCGCCGACTAACCCACAGCCATCCTCGAGTCAATGGTGGTCATAACCGCCAGCGCTTCTGATATCTACGCAGCTTTCGCCTCGAGGCCTATGATAGTGTTCGCGGGACCGCTGTTGTCTAAGCGTAATTTCACGTTAGCGCCTGCGGAACCAAAAAAAATCCTAACTTTCCACGCACCCGGAGTCATCGTGCCTCATGGCGGCTTCAAATTTATTTGACAACTACCGAGAAATAGTATCTCGATCTTCTCGATTCATGGAACAATAGGTCTTTCGTGAGTGAAGTAGTGAGCACCCGAGACTTGTATCCACTTGCGATCGGTGATGTTTGTGCAATTGACTCAGTCGGCCGGTTTGCATCAAACAGAAGACAGCGTAAAGTGCTCAGCCTGAGGTTCGACTGTTGACCCGATACCCGGTTATGCTAAGAAGCGAGCTGCTGGATAGATTGCGTCCAGGTGAATCAGCCTATGCAAGACTCGGACTGTATTCGATAAGGCATACGATTCGTAGGGTTGGCTGGT
Organism: Trichaptum fuscoviolaceum; assembly: GCA_910574455.1. Lineage (NCBI taxonomy): Eukaryota > Fungi > Basidiomycota > Agaricomycetes > Hymenochaetales > Trichaptaceae > Trichaptum > Trichaptum fuscoviolaceum. Next base: position 989,452 of record CAJSYZ010000010.1, on the reverse strand, counting down.
TGAAGATTGATATGGCTTCGTCTTTGTGGCTACGCTAAGCTTATTGTAATACCAGGCGATCTTCAAGACCTGGAGATGGAGAAATGGAAGTGAATAAGAGTGTCAAAGAGGCAAAAAATAACGACTGGGGAAAGTTTAAACTCGAACACCTTCGCTTCAAGTTGAAGATCGCTTACGTCATGTATCAATGCCACAACACGCTCCAGTCTCCGAGTCGTCACCATCGCTGTGCAACTGTTATGCTTGCACTACAAGATGGTTCTCTTCTTTACTTCGCTCTTCCAATGGTTTTCTGGTCTCTTTTTCACGAAACATGCTGAAATAGCTGTTGTTGGCTTGCAGGTGAGCATTCGTTAACGGAGATTTAGTGCCGCAGCAGTGCTAAGACGAGTTAACTGTGCCTTCTTGACTCAGGCTTCCGGGAAATCGACCTTCGTGAATGTTCTCGGCTCAGGGCAGGTACGTACGTCGGACATTATTACACAAACTAGTAGTTAACTTCATTTCATCTAGTGGACGGAGGATGTTATTCCAACCGTTGCGTTTAATCTGCGTAATGTCCGGAAGGGTAACGTCTCCATGAAGATTTGGGATGTCGCAGGTCAGCATCCGTGGGCTGTGCTCTGCATTCCAGTCCAAGAGGAGAGATGAAATATCAATTGACTTTCCGGCGCAGGGCAGCCCAAATTCCGGTCGATGTGGGAGAGGTACTGCAGCGGAGTCGATGCCATCGTGTACGCGTGTCTCTCACATCGCTTCCCTTTTCCGTCAATGTTTCTGACAGCCTCGGCCTTTCTACCTTCCCTTTGCGAATGGCTGGAATGTTTACTACAGTTTTGTCGTAGACTCCACGGACGTCAGTGCCCTCCGCTCCATTTCTTGTCTATTCCCGTTGCTCGTCTGACTCTTCGTCCATCATTATTCCGACACAATCTGCCTAATTCCGTTCGCCGACTATTCAGAAGGAGAGATTTGATTCAGCGCGCTTTGAGCTACACTCTCTCCTATCCTATGGACACATAGGAGGAGTACCTTTACTCGTGGTGAGACTTACTTTAATGCCATGATTTTTGCTATCGGACTCGCTTATTGATCATGGTCCGCAGCTCGGCAACAAGAGTGATCTTGATGGACATGCACCGGTTGAAGAGCTAATCACTGCACTGTATGTACACATTCTCAAACCATGAGGGATCGCCTTGAGCGGCACATTGGAATGGAAACTGATCAATATCCCCACAGGCAATTGGACAAAATCCAAGGACGGACAGTATCGGTAAGTCTCCATTCATATGTTGTGGCCCGACTATCGCTCGTTCTTACACTGACTGACGACAACTTACATTTTGCCACCATCTTGATCCGAACCTGCCCCAGTGTTATTCGGTACGTTATAATCGGGTTCCAGATTGTTCCGAGGGCGAACTAGGTACTGAACTTTCATCATTCTAGTGTTCAATGCGCAACCAACATAATCTGTAAGTGGCTGATTTCCTGTACAGCGAAATGTACGCTTATCAACTAAACCATTTTTCTTTGTCTCCGCCCACTGCAATTTTCGGGACTGCGGATTTGCTTCCGTCGTCGGTCCGGCTCCGTTCACTCGTCATTCATTCCCTATTCGTGTATTTGTCTCGACTGTAGCGATATCGTCGTGCAGTGGTTATCTGAACGAGGCCATTAGAGGGCGAATCCGTCCTTATAATTCTTGGTTCATGACTTGTGACGTATCGCTTTCGCTTTCCTTCCCCGCATGCATGACTTGTATCATACGCAATCTAGACTCGATTACTGGTTGTACTAGTGAATTCTGAGAGTGGTGGAATACGTTTCGTCACCACCTCAGCCTGTAACATTCTACCACTTTAAATTCTTCGGAGACTACATAACGTTGCTTATTCTCTGCACATGCATGATGCACCTTAGTTCACCCGTCTTAGAATTGTTTCACCATGCCGGAAGCTTTCGGGAGTCTCGACCTTCATCTACCACATGGACAACGGACTTAGCTTATTGTCTTCGTCAGGCTTAGCTTCAGGGCGGACGCCATGACTTTGCATATAAGGACAAATGCAATTACACTTGTCAATACATACTACTAACATAATAAGCACCAGTGGCGCATTACAGTAATTATCCTCGCGAAAAGGATACTCCGTTGTAATGGCCGTGGGCTTAAGGAGCTTTGACTGGAATAAGTGTTGGCCGTCGTCTGGTGCATCAATTTGTGAGAGTGCAGCGCGAAACGAATAGGTAAACTACAACAACTGTGATGACAACGATAAGTAGATTGACAATACCACAATACTTTACAACACTTAAAAGTAGTTTCAGGAGACAACACAATAAAGACATGTAGTAGCTACGTGGCACCTACTTCTCAAACAACAGCGCTGAACATCTGACTTCCACAAGCGGACTGCCAGGGAATGTCTCCAGAGCACGTTTGAGCTCTTTCTCATTGCTGGTTGCTGTGGTTTCAGTACCTAGAAGCACGATGGGAGGCCTTGACATCTTAGGCAGAGGAGGATACTGGAACTCGTGCACCTGCTCAGCAAGACGCAAGTAGTCCGTCCAGCTTTCTAGACAGGCGTCCGACACCGCTACGGTAACCTTTTCGAACGATTGAGGTAGAAGGTTTCTCCTCCATATAGGAGCTACTTCCCCGGGATGAAAGTACTCTAGAGTTCGGAGGTTCGGTACACCTTCGAGAATCGCGCTCGCGAGGATTTCTGTTATGTTTGATGCATGCCCGAAGTGCAGTAGCGTGATCGACGGTTTCTGCGCTTTCCAGAACGATTTGACTGCCTCCGAGTCATCCGTCACTAGCATAGTAACGTATAGATGTGTTAAATTGTCCATTTTCCAGAGAGGAAAAAGTCGAACACAATTCCGTTTAACATAATTAACGCAGAGATGCGTTAAGGAGGGAAAATTGTAAGATAGCATGGTATCGCCTTTGCTAACTGGCGCAATGATTCGCAGAGAGCGCACATTAGAAGCCGTTGAGGTTTTGCTCAAATATGCTGGCTTCCAAGATACATCGGTGGCAGGTTCAACATCGAGATGTGCAACTGTAAGAGGCGTTGCCTTTATGATTGACGGTCCGCATGTGCGCCATCCGATCTGCACCAAGGGGTTTGTTTCAGGCTTTCTAATGAGAATGCACTGAAGCGACGGACAGAACCTGAGAATAGTGTGGTATGCCTGCGATAGTGTGTATATATCCGACGGATCTAGCAATAGACGAGGGAGGAAGAGTAATGTTTTAACGTGATAGGAGATACGATGATCCCGCAGCTTTGTCGCTCTGCCGACTGACTCGGGTGGGGGCTTCGTACGAGGACTGAATGTAGGATTTGAGTGAACGGACAAAGCGTTAGCTAAGGCCTTCGATCCTCCAGCTTCCTCCAGCAGGATTGTTTCGAGTAATAACGGGATCCCAATCCGCCAGAATTTTCGACAGACCAGAACAACTGACCGCTTGATGAAGAGTGACTCTCGAAATTCGCGACCGATGCGCGTCGTGTGGGGCCAGCCAAACTCGATGTCTGGGTCGCGATAACAGGCTAAGGTAGGACCGCCTGAAGCCATTCGGATGATTGCCTCTAAGATTTCTTCGGGGAGTCCAGCAAGTCCTGTATCACTATCCATTCCTCTTGGAAATTGATTGAGGATGGCTTTACGTCGAATGCAAGATGATTTGCCAGAGAGGTATGGGTCTCCAAACTTCTAACTAAAACTTGAATGTCAAGCGAGACCATATTGAAATTTGAGATTTCCAATTTACCGAAGACAAGGTCTGCTAACTGTATTAGCACTGAGAAGACTGCGCAGACCAGTAAAGTCTGCTTCGAGGCGGCTTCTTCTTTTCAGTGTTTGACTTCAAGTCGACTCGAGTCATGATTTTGAACTGAGTATAAACCTACTACTAGTAGTAGTAGGTCGTGGGATTTTATTCCTAAGTACTGTACTTCGTCCAATACTTTGTATGAAAAACTTTCACATAAACGACATACTTTCAAGTTGAGTCGGTGCATAATTCAAGAAAAGACGTCCTTATATAGGCACAATTTTTCGCATTCTGTGGATACACATGATACCCAGGCCGCGGCCACGTATGTTCGATGAATAAACTATAAAGCCCATATACATGTCCCTTTGATTTGTACGTTTACTTTGCCCGAGAATGTCAAAAGAGCACGCTCGAGCTCGTCCTTTGTCTTATCCATCGCGTTGTCATGGGTGATAAGCACTGTGGGTGGGGCTTTCATTGCTGGCATGGCAGGATGTTGGAATTCGTGCAATTGTTCAGCAAGACACAAATAGCCCGACAAGGCTCGTAAATAAGCACTCCTTGTCGCCACTGTAACCCTTTCAAGAGATCGAGGTAGTGCACTGTTTTCCCAAATAGGCGGTACCTCTCCAGGATGAGAGTACTCCAGAGTTCGGAGATTCTGTACACCGCCGAGAATCGCCCTCGCAAGCACTCGGTCTATGCGACTTGCATCTCCAAGGTGCAGCAGTAAAATCGAAGGCTTCTGCTTTTCCCAAAAAGGCCTGGTCTCCTCCAAATCATTCCCTACCTCATGCAAGTATAGATGCGTCAGGCTTTCCATCTGCCATGAAGCGAAAAATCGGGCACAGTTTCCCCTTAGGATATCGACGGAAAGGTGAGATAGTGCTGAAAACCTGTACGACAACATGTCGTCGCCTTCGTCTACCATCCCGGTGATACGGAGGTAGCGAAGCTGTGGCTTAGATTCCGTTTCGTACAACTGCCATTTTCCACGGTAACAGTATAAATCCAGGTATTTCACAGAGGAGGATATTGTTCGTACAATGCGCGGCCCATATTCTCCCCAGGCCTCCCAACCTAAGCGCATTGCTACGTTGGGAGTTCTGATGACGACGCGCTGAAGCGCCGTGCAATGACCCAGGACAGATATGACAGCGAGAGAGAAGTCCCCCACTTCCGCTACGTCCCCAAGAAACGCTCGAGGGAGAATGATAACGGTTTTTATGTAGTCCGCGATGCGATGGTTTGAATGGCCTGAACGTAGCGACAAGACGTCTACCAGGAGCTTCAGACTTACGACATTCGTCAGGACGACTGTATCATAAAGAAACTTTAGAGCGATGCGCCAGAATGTACGGGACACCAATGCAATAGGGAGTTTAGGTTTAGAAGCTTGGGTAAACGTCTCCCGAAGATCGCTGTTGCCAACGATGAATGGCCAACCGAATTCTACGTTTTCTTCGCGATATCTTTCGAGGGCAGGACCATCCATGGCCATTTGTATGATCAGTACCAATATCTCTTCCGGTAACATGCCAGGTCCTGCTTCGTTATTCATCAATTCTGTATCTTGAAAGGTGATGGTGCTGTATTGCGCATCAATCGTACGGTGTCAAAGTCAATTGGGGAATCACGATATATTTGTGGATGAAACTTCTTACTTTTATGTCGCAACCAGTCTATTTCTTCTTCTTGAAGCTAGGTAGCTAATTGTGGGACAAGGTGATGATGGGATACAAGATTGTCTCCCAACGAGAGAAGTACGTTTGGCCTAATGACGGAGGAAAAGATAGACAACTCGAACTTGACGATCCGGTCACTGCCAGTGGCATATAACGTAGCAATCGTGGGAACTTCAATTTCTCTCTCTCTCAGTCTCGCGATTGCTCTGGCGCAGGCTGCCCTCGGTGACCAAAACCAAGCTCGATCATCTTCCACTCTCAGCTCTAGAAGTAATCATGCCAAATATTCTCTGCTAATGTGCTAGCTTTCATAAAACCAAACTCAAAGCCATGAATATGGCTTTCTCTTCCGTTGATGCTCTGGATGTTCCGCCATATCAACTTCAGCAGTTAATACCTCTTGTTTTCGACAATGAAGTACCAGACTCAGGCTTTGGTAGGAGGACTCGGAAGCTCCTCCTACTATTAGTATGCTAAGCGTCAATTGAAATACAGGAATAGGGCGAACGTCGAGAACGGAGACGTCGAACCCAGGAGTGACTTGCGCGCAAGCAACAGGCGAATACCTACGACGAACCTTCATGATATGTTCTGAACTAATTCTCACATAGGGTCCGAAATTTACGTTGGGTGCTCCGACGGTACTCTTCTTCGCTATGCGCTTCAGGCAAACAGTCAGGGCTCGGTAAGTAACCGACAGTACTTTTCGCTCGCCATCGTTTGACATTTCAAAGCCAGAATCATATACGCTTCTCTCCAGGCAGACACTTCCGACAAACAAGGCTGTCGACGAGATAGCGTTACTACCGAGTATATCTCGCGCCTTAATTCTGAGTGGTGCGTTGCTCGTATCTCGCGTAAAGCAAACGTACGACCTTCTTTGCAGACCATCAAATACATTTCTACGTTATCCCATCATTGGACCCCCTTCCCTCCCAAATAATTCGCCCCATTCGAAATGTTGTTTCATTCGCAGTCGACGAGCAAGCAATGAGACTTCCATCTCCTTCTGCATCAGATCCATATTCGAACCAGAGCGTCAAGGCAGTTGAATTCTGCGTCATCAAACGAACTGCAATTCACTTGTATAGCTTGAAGGAGAGACTTGTATTACAGCGAGTAAGTACCTGGATTCCCATCCAATACGTCAAATTTATCTTGCATCGTTACAGGAACTACCAAATGCACAAGGTTTAAGGTACGCCCGGCGAAATGGTCGACATCTCTGCGCGGCGGACGGAGAGTTCTACAACATGGTAGATTTGGTAGCCGCCGCTTCCTTTGGCCTCCTCCCCATTGAGCAAGTTCCCGACGAAGACCAAGCCGCTCCGTCTTATAAGCCTGGAATTGCTGTTGTTAACGAGACCGAGTTTCTATTACTGAGCTGCATGGGTCGGACGACGATGGGCGTATTTGTGACTGGTAACGGGGATCCTGTTCGAGGAACGCTGGAGTGGCCAAGTCACCCTGAATCCGTGTGTGAGTTTATCCTCCTCTAGTATCAGAACTTGCTGTAGTCTAATCTCTTTTTTCCGTAGGTGTTGACTATCCCCATGTTGCAGCGCTGCTCCCTAACAAGACGATCGAAATACACAACCTTGAGACACAAGCGATTGTTCAAGTCGTTTCTCCATCAGTATATTCACCCACAAGTTCTTCTCCAACCCCACCGAACGGTTCAGACTTACAATCCCTCATAACTTGTTTCTCTGGCTTCCTTGTTCCCTCAACTCATCGAACGGAGAAGCTTAAACTAATACCCATTACTCTAACTCCAGAGCAATGTGATGAACCCTCTGGGTCTGGCCTTACACCTCCGTTGCGACCCTCCAAATCGTTAGCTCGACCACCTCTTTTCCCTCGTTCGAACGCTCTCGTGTTGTCTAGCAATAGCATCTCCGCTCTTTTGCCCTCTACTCTCATCTCCCAAGCAGAAGCTCTCCTTGAGAGTCACCGGCTCGAAGACGCTGCTGATCTCGCCGACCAGAATCAACGTAAACTTCTCGCAAGTCGAGGAGGAACGGACGAAGACCTTTCTGAAGAGGTTCGTTACGTTTATCAGCGAATTGGTTTCCGATGTCTGGAAGAGACACTTTTCGAGGATGCAGGTCGGCATCTGCTTGCAGGAGAGCTGGATCCTCGCATACTTGTTCGATACTTCCCCGACCTTCGTGGTGATCTCCTCAAGGCGACGCCAATAATCGATATGTTCGCAGGAGTCGCTGAACACCTACCTAAGGAGGATTCAATTGAAGAGATCGGTAAGCAGCTTACTTTGCACCCCCACCCCCATCCGCATTTCTTTTCATTCCACAAAACCCGCCCCGACGCCTGCTTCGCTCACTTTCGGGCGCATTGACTGATGGCAGTCGTCGCCAACATAGTGCGGAATTATTCGCCCCACATGCAACCCGATACGCGAACTGCCCCGCCGACCGCCGAGCTGCGACGAGTTTTGTGCGCCACAGCTCGAGATATGCTGGCGTCGTATCTGCGTAAGATAAGGACACGTCGCCTCTTGAATGGGTTGTCCAACGCACCGCAGAATATGTCCGTCAATGCGGTACGTAAAATGCTTGACATTTTCCAAATTAATCAGTCAGGTGATGTCATTCGCATAAAGGTTATCGACACTGTCCTTGTAAAAATTCTGGCTGAATCAGAAGACACTGCGGACTTGTACTCACTCATAGATGGTCCTAGCGAAATCGTCCTGACCGAAGTAGAAGAGCCGCTTGCAAAGAATGGCCAGTATAACGCTCTTTGCAAACTCTACGCGAGGGCCGGGGATGAGGACAAGCTTCTAGAAGCTTGGTCAAAGTACGTTTACAATTCATTAATTATGTTTAGGTGAATAAACGTTGTCCGTGCATCAGGATCGCAGATGGTGTATGGACGGACGAAGATGTCAGAGACCCACTATCAAATATGGTAGACCTCCTCAAGAAGACCGCGAATAGATCTCTTATTCAGCGGTGGGGGTTATGGCTTACAGCGAAAGACGCCGATCTTGGCTTGAAGGTAGGCTACTCTCTGAAATTGGCTGAACGTCACTAAAAAAGCTTCGCAGCTTCTTATCTCGCGCGACTCGAAGCGTACATCTAAAGCCGACGAGTTGGTCTTGCTCAAGGAGATTAAGGCTGCCAATCCACTTGCGGGAACAAAATATTTGGAATACCTTGTTTTACAAAAGCGCAACCAGGTGTGTTGAATGGAATATCATCACATATATTGATCTGAAATAATGTGTAATTATTTTCAGGACCCTTCTCTCCATGACCAATTGGCAGATGTCTATGTGGACCAACTTACAGAATGCGCTGCCGATGAGACAACATCAAAGCTCTGGCGTGCCAAAGGTTTGCTGCTCTTAACTGCTTGACAGAGCAAACCACTGATCCTAAACTCAGCGTCATCGTATGCATCGAGTCCCAATGACTCGCCTTTCTTCTCCTACTTCGCATCAACGACACCGCAATCAAACAGTAGAGACATCAGGTTGAAGACTGCTCTATTCTTGCAGGGTTCCGATCTGTACGACGCCGAACATATTTTGAAACGAATACAAGAGTACAGAAAGATTCTGCGGCTTGAGTTGGCTCTTCTGTCGGGAAAGGTATACTTCATTCAAACTTCTGAGTATACGTGTCATTGATCTGTTATAACTTAGCTTGGTCGTCATGAAGAAGCAATTTCTACACTTGTACACGAAATACACGACCATACTACAGCTGAGGCGTATTGCACGTTGGGTGGCGACGTGATTCCCAGCAAGGTGGCCTGGTCAATCGGAGAACGATGCGGACTGCAACGATGGGCATCGCTAGTTTCCGGTGTTGCACCAGGTTTAGGAATGGGCTCGACAGCTGGTTCCAAAATGTCGACCGCGAGCATTCGTACGAAGGTCACTGACGAAAACACGAAACGTGAGCTATTGAAGGTACTACTGAGGGTGTATATGAGCGGAGGGTGCGGCACTCCTTTGACTATCTACGAAGCGCTTTTGAAATTGAACGAAACTTTTCAGGGAATCGACAATGAACCGGACGGCACGTCTCCTCAATGCTCAAGCGGTGAATCTTGATGTCGTAGATGTGCGTTCGGTTTTTTCTACCCAAACGATTTCATGTGCAAACTTTTACTTAATCGTTCGCTATCTCTTTTGTCCCCTTGATCCACGACGATTGCGACACTCACAGGTCATTCAACTCGTTCCACCCGACTGGCCAGTTAGCGCAATGTCTTCCTTCCTCACGCGGTCCTTTCGGCGAACACTGCACGCAAGCCATGAGGGCCAGATCATTAAAGCTATTAGTTCTGGGCAAAACCTCGAGGTACGTTTCTTCCACTCTGGCCCGGCTGTTTGCTCCTCCACTTTCTATTCAATTTGTGTTCCGGCATCCGTACACCGAGCTATTCCTTGTGGATTTCACGTGTCTGTCGAGTATATCTTTCAATCAAGCCAAGCATTTGGCGAACTACAGCTGCCATCATCGACCTCGAGCGTAATTGACTCGCCCACATGGTCAAATTCAGTGATTCTAATTCTCGGCGTTTGTTTTCATTCGCGCTATTCATGCGCCTTCGTTGTGGATCATATGCTATTTCCTCATCAACTCTATTTTCCAATGCTGTGTCTGTTACGGATCTGAGCTGGCAAAACTTCTATGGTCTCTTTATGGCATCGCATGTTAAGCTGGGTAACTGACATATCTTATCTCCATTGCATTTGTTTCCGCAGGTCGTTGAGAACGCATGGCTTGCCCTGCGCGATCAGGGAGCCGTTATCGAGGAGCCATTAGAAGACGATGATGGTGAGGGTGGAGAGAAAGTTTTCGACGAAAAACTTGCGCTGCTGGAGCCGAGCAATGTCATCGAGATCCGGATGAATGAGCAAAAATCGGTGGCAGATAGCCCCGACAACGATTTACGGACAGAAGGCGTTAGGTAGTGATAGCCATACTTTTTGTTTCTGATTATTTCTCTATTTCATGTTTTTTTTTTCATATGAATCATGGTTTATAATAATAGTCTATGGATCAATCTAAGAGTCGGGAGCAGGGCTAGTAATGATCATAATGAGAGGAGCGGTAATCGAGAAGGCATAAAGGATCGACCATCGGGGGAATAAGGGAATAAACCAATCAAAGCGGGGAAAAGAATACATGAACTACACCGAAAGGAAATGCAATCTAGAAAAACATAGTATACACACGACTCAGTGGGCTACGCCATTGCCATTCGTTGTGCCATTACCGTTTACCGTCACGCCATTCGAATGTGCTAGAGGTTCTGTGGGCTTCACCTCGTCGACCTTGCCTCTCGCGGCGTTGACTACGCCCTGGACGGTTGCGGTCGCGGTTTCCAGAAGTGGGTGCACTTGTTCTTCCACGGCGGTACGAAGTATAACAAGCTTGTCGGATATTGGAGCGTCTGTGCCAGCAGCTTCCTTCACCTTCCGTATAACTGTACCGATCCGCTCCGATAGACCATGTAGCGATGCCTGCGCCTGAGCGGGGAGAGTCGCGGCGGATGCCTGAAGGGAGTGGAGCTCTTGAAGCAAGGTGTCAGAAAGTGCGTGAATCCGAGCAGAAGCAGCGCCATAGGATGTAGATAAAGCAGCAGATACGTTATAAGCGGTTGCGGTGGCGCGTTGTCTACAACATAAAGCATATAGTCAGTAGAAGATTATTGCGCAATTTATTAGTAAAAACAACTCACACTAGCACGTTGTGCTCCTGAATCTGCTTGATCTGCTCACTTGTGTAACCATACATATAATCCTTGAGGTCAATGGAGAGGCGATAAGCACGTTGGTACTGGAATTTGTCCTTCGGTGAATCAGCAGCGGGGGTATCTGGCCCAGGCGCATCGGTGTCAACAGCTTGGCCGTTTAGTTTCTTGACCACGACTTCGAATCGATCTACAACAGGTGTAAATTTCTTAAAAGCAATTCAATTGAGAACAAGTGCAATGAAGATAAGGCTAGGAGGCTCACCTGGTCAATGCCCTGTGCAATACCGAAAGCGGGTGTCCGAACTTTATCGTCGATGGTTTTGTTCGCAATTCCGTAAGCATGATCACCACGCTGCTTAAGAGCACCGTAGATCTCTTCTGTCGCGGCGTGGAAAGGGTATGGATATCTGTTCTCGACAACATCCACCGCCTTGTTCGCAAGACCGTCTGCACGAACAATCACAGGACCAAGACGAGCCTGGAAAGGCTCGGAGACACGATAAGCCTTGGTGCCTATCGCCTGAGCTGCGGAGTAGGGCGTTTTGGTGTATGCATTGGTAGTGAGTGTGGAATGCACTGCCGCCAAGGAGTCACTGATCAGAGGGATGCTCGCCACGCGGGTGAGGACAGTGAGCTGAGGGGTGGTCATTGTCGACGATGATGCTGCTGGCGCTGTCTGCACTTCTGTCGCCATTTCGGAGAAAGATGGGGGAGATGGTGGGAGGAGAGAAGAAGAAGTTGTTAGTATGCCCAAGGGCTGCTACATTCCGTCCTAGATAAAGTGCCTGCCTTGTTCACATGTGATAATATTAAGTTCATTACATAAGCTTCAATCAATTGAGCGTCTAAATTATCTCGGGAGCAACCGAGACTATCGTAACTCTGTCCACACTCTTCGTCAACATGCAGGATCCAAGGAAGGTGCAATCCGCTTTTCGATGTCTTGAACTGCCTCGTTGCACAACAAATAGACGTTTCTTCATTGTATCTCTCACAGTCATTAAGGAACGAGATCAACACTACTAACATCCAGCCAAAGCTGGTATCTGACAACCAATTCCGTTACTTTGAAAGGACAATCGGATTCAAGGGGGAAAATTCTTGCTATGTGGTCCTTATCTAACTGCCAGTGTTCTATTATGACTTATCACGCGAATTGTTTGAAGTTGCAAATATTAATACTTCGCTGATCACGGTCCGAGTCTCCCGAGGCGGAAGCATTTTCTGCTTTCTTGACATCAAGAAAATATCTATGTGTCATGCGAAGGACATGGCAAAGTCCCCTTTCTCATGCTTCAACTCAACAACAGCGAGTGGCTTCGAAAAGTTGCACGCGTCCGGCAATTTTTTCGCCATCTTCGTGAAAATGGGTCACCCGCGCGGTCCTGACACAGGGTTGCCTATGGAACTGCAGCTGATTCTTGTACGGGCTGCCGATAAGTACTGAGCACCATAGCGCCAGCGATGGATATTCTCCGTTTTCCTGAGGGCCCTATCGTCAACGCTAGGCGGTGAGTTAGTAAAGACGCTACTATTAGCTTCCACTCAGTCAAGATCATTCGGAACACGGTCCGCTCTCCCGAAATTGTCAATGTGAGGTTTGTGCAGTATTAGTCTCGTAACCAGACAGGTAGCTTTTTAGAGCACCGGTATGCCACAGCAAACATATAAAGATGTTACGTCTGGCCTGGTCAAGGGAATAAATTGATGGATGTATCCACTAGTGTAACTCTTGAACCATAGCATCTAGAGCTCCATTGAACTTGTTCACAAACATTTTGGCAGGTTTGCGACCAATGACAGATGGTTCAGGTAGATTCTTTTGCGATTGCTGTAGCTACGCACCATGTATCAGAATTAAGGCCATGTACCGCTACATTAAATATGTTAATAAATATTCCTCTACCACCATCAAATAAAATAACATAGGAGTGGGTTTGGGATCAAAAGAACTCGCTGCCTCTAGAACTGGCTGGGTTGCTCCCATTGGTGAGCAAAGATGCGGATGATGAAGCCCGAGATTCCAGTGTAAGCCGAATCTCCGAAGGGAAGTTCAACGAGCCTATCTGAGGGACGCTTCGAGTGGACTTCATTGACTTCTTCGACTTCGCGGATTTTGACGAAACTCGCCCCGACCTCGGCGAGGAACGCGTAGATCCACTCCCAACAGAACGACCAGTCATCCTCTTCGGGTCGGGCACTGGCATGAAGCTTGGTACGATGGTCGAGATGCCAGTTATGTTGTCGCTGTCCGGGTTGTAATGCATGGAAAAGCGAGAAGAGTGGACAGAGTGTCCTGATATGGGCGTCCACATGTTGGACGCTGGAGAGGTGGACCAAGGTAGTTTAGGAGGTGTCTCAATACACGTGTCATCTGGGGACGAGATAGAAGTAAGCGCGGGATGGGAGGATTGTCCGCTCCCAGAAGCTGGTCCACGATATAATCCGGGTACACGAGGCGAGGCTGATGACATAAGAGCCTCTGGGATGACACTAGGCGATACCTCGCCAAGCTGTAACTTTTCCTTCGTTTTCCTACCGCCAGACCTAGGGCTGTAACAATCAACGAAGGTAGTGGAAGACAGAAGTTCGCCCGTATGATCGTTAACGAAGTCACGCCCCCTAGATTCTTGCTCTCTATTTAGCATAGCATTGGAGGGTTGAGGGGTCAAAATGGTTGGTGGGGTAGGAAACAGCTGAGAGTTCCTCCGGAAAAGCTCTTGCACAGATCGGCGAGAGTTGAGTCTGTGTATATATTCAAGCATATGAACACAGAAGCTTTCGGGAGTAATTCTTGAAACTTACGTTGAGAAGAGCGAGTTTACATAAACTTCAGATTTGTAGAGAAGTAATGTAATCGGTGACTGCTACTCTACCGAAGACATTTCCACAAACTCACGTTTACTGGATAGCGCATGCGGGATGAGCCAGTAGTAGGATCGTGCCATAGTTTGAAACTGCATCTCATCGTCAGTTGCTCGCAGTAGAAGTCGAGTTGCTCGAATAATTACCAGAATAAGGTTCGTCAAAGTTATGAGACTGCAAGTTGTTCAATTAACCAGCTCCACTGTACATTTCAGTCCTAACTCACCTTGTAAGAAGCCCAGTGCTGATCGTCAAAAGAAGTAGTTTATTTACAATTGAGTTCGACGTCCAGATTCTGCAGCTAATGTCAGCTATGCAGAAAGCGGTATAAGATGTTCCGTACGAGTTGTCGTTGGCTCTTCGTCGATTGATGAAATATACCAAGGAGATTGTGATTGATAGATCAGCGGCTAGGCTGCTTGTCGTTTGCACCGACATCCCAAGCTAGTAAGCGATCGCACCTTAATTTACATTTGACCGGGAGAGAACCACTCAACGCACCTTGGTCTTCGACGTTATGTCAAGTATCGGTATTTGTAGACTTATAAAAAAGTGATTGCTCAACAAGCAAATTATGGGAGGAAAGGGACAAGTAAATACTCTGCGCGTTCGACCCTTGACTCGTTAAGTAAAATGCTTGAGAAATTATAGATTTTCAGTGTGGCGAATGCACCCATTCCGGATGCTATGAGTGAAGATTACAGTTTACCAAGGATGAACGAGTTTCCTAGTTAGTAATAACTTACTGATCTGAAGAATGACGAGAACGGCCTTTTTATTTCGAGGAAAGAGGAAGGTCAGCTATGACTTCCGTGAGGTAATACATCCGTCGTACAATCGCTGTAGTCAGCAGTTTGTTCTTCTGACTCACTGATGACATATCGGTATATTAGCATCAAGTAAACTAGTAAAGTAATGGGAACGTACTAATCCAAATTCTCCCAAGAAAGAAGCTACATAGTGCAAATGGGGTAAATTGACCTGTCGATGATATCCCAGAGATCCTATACTTACCATTGCACAGTGAACGTCAATACGTACTGTAATTGTGGTGCATATGTAGTTAGTGTACAATGTGTTTCAACTTAATACAATTTGCACTCACTGTGACGGCAATCGAAGACTTGTGGCGTTGTTTGAGTCATCAGCTACATGTCGGTTTGCACAACAAGAGACTCACCGGGAGGCTCCTGTAACGCAACTTTCTTAGAACTTATTGTCAAATATATGAATGCGAGTTTACCAAGTGATCATGTCAAGAGACGAAGGATGGAGCCAAGAAAGCGTTGAGTAATACGCCGCAAAAGACAACAGAACGGATTGAGCTAGGTTCAGAATTCTTGCAAGACGCCAGTAAACTTCACATCTAGCTTCTGAATAACGAAAGTCCCTACAACACCATTCCTACCTGGAGTGAGCCAAATGTGAGCTCAAAAACTACTCGTTCAACCACAAACGACCTTACAAGGAGCATTAACCAGTCCGAGTCGTTCCTGTATACGGCATAGTACCACGCTGCCTGGCCCACCGCCGCTCCGAATAGCCTTGTTCAAGATTAAGTCTCATAAATTGCTATGAAATGTAGATAGACAGACATGCAAGTAAACAAAAGACCTGTGCTATCATTCAGCTTGCAGGAATGAAGCTGGGTAGCTGAAAACATACCAAAAAAGAGCGATAGACGCATGTCTCCCGCATCAGCCATATTGCTGACTTCTTCTCTTAATTGCCGTGTTGTTGTTCTGTGAGGTGGTTAGGGATTCTTATTCTACCGGCAATGTGAGGGTGTAGAGACCAGTGAGCCAAGAGGGCGGAGGACAGTGTGTCGACGGTGTAACATGATGGTCATGAGACAACTCATACAGATACGCCGTTGATTTCGAAGTAGCTCCATACAGTCAGATCATCGATAGCCGGTTCAAAGCGAGATTAATCAGAAAATAAATCACCAGATCCATTTGGAATACCGGGAGGCTTCATTTCATCGCCTTAAAGCATCGCGCAAAACTCAACCATTCGTTCCTCTATTTTGTACATGAGTGCGAAGTAGGAGTTCTGGATGATTTAGCTGTTATGCCCTCTAATACTCCTTGACATCTTGCGATCTTTTAATTTCGACATTAATTGACAGAGGGAAGTAGATGGAAAGAGTACTTACTCAGCGTCCGAACCGTTACGGTGGCACTGGCATGCCAGTGGTCACGGTGAGTGCCAGTGAAGGCGACCGCCGTTCGGAGGTACTACCCAAATTTGGGCTGTGAGTCCGCTGACGAATAACTTGAAATAGCCTTTTCTGGACCACGCGTCGGTGATGAACGTCACTGCGCTTCCTGGAGCATCTCAAGTCAGGGTGACGGCGCTGACGGACTTGTATCCCTCAAACTCTGACTTCCATGTACTATTCCTATCACAATGGCTACACCTAATTCTAGACGAAACTGCTCTATGCCTCAGAAAGATGTAGATGATAATGTCGAATCACCCTTCAACAGTCCATTCGGACCTGCTGCTGCGGACAATGCAACGCCGACGCGTCAGAGACTCTCTTTAAGTGGCAGGCTACCCAAACCGAGTCGAGATTCTCCTTGGAGAAGAATTGTGGATGAAGAGCTAGGCTCGCCTGCAGCTCTGGAGAGGCCACCTATTCCAAGTGCTTTGGCGCCATCAGACGAGACGCTGAGCAGCCCCTTACCCGTCTTACCTATGATTGTCCTCTCCATTGTGGGTTTCAATCTCTTTCGTCCTTTGTTGATTCATTTGTTGAAGGACAATTGCTTATCAGGTAATGCTTGGAGAGTTTTTGTCTGCAAATGTATCAACCCCGTTTTTATTACCTATGGTTAAAGGTGGGTTTGTCTTGTACACTGTATACTCTTCATGTTGATCGTGCTTAGGTTTTGGGAATTTCAATGATGAGGCGGATGTTGGATTTTGGACAGGCATCCTTGGTAGCTCTCTTCTACACATTAAATGTTATGGGACTGACTACTCTCCAGTTTCTTGTTTCTTTATCACGCAATTCCTGACATCTTTGTTATGGGCAAGTCCACCCTAATTTAAATATGTCTCTTGCAATACTGAACTGGCATTTAGGCTACCATTTCTGAGAAGCACGGAATCCGGACTGTAATGTTTGTATCATTACTTGGCAGCTCTTTGACCTGCCTTTCCTTTGGTACATCAACTACGCTGCCGCAAGCAATGTCAATTCGTTTACTACAAGGTGTCTTTGCGGGAGCCATTGGTGTCGGACGTGGAAATATAGTAACAATTACTAATCCGAGCAACGAAGGGCGAGCGTACGCGATTCTCGGGTTAGCTCAGCCACTTCAGGAAGCGTGACTATCATCCTAATCATTCCTGATAGATTTTGCTGGGGGTTTGGAGGTGTTGCGGGCGCTATCATTGGGGGTGCCTGTAAGTCATCTCCAAGAAATCGCTCAAGGGTGTTGACTGACTATGTGAATGATGCTTAGTTGAAACTCCTGCCAAAAAATGGCCCGGTGTATTCGGAAAGGTAGCATTATTTGTGAAGTATCCGTACTTGCTGCCGACAATGATCGCTGCGTCCATCACATTTACAGGTGTGTTAAAATTTCAACGTCTCCCTTACTTCATGTACTCATTAATTGTTTGCAAGGTGCGATGCTATCTCTCTTCCTTGCACATGATGGTGGGCCCCGAGAAGGCGCTATCCGTTTACCTGTAGAGAAGACATCTGGAATTGATACCATACCGGAGGAGACTACCATCTCAGAGGAGGAACGCCCCTCAGGAGTAGTAAATCGCCTGAAGCACAATGTCTCCAGGAAGTTTTCGGGCTACTTCTCGAAGGGCAATAACGAAGACTCGCCGGAGTCAGGAGGTGGAACTCCACCTGTTCCTCTGTCGACATCGGTAAGACGGACAAGCAACAATCGGTTGCGCACGTTTTCTCGGACATCACCAGCCGATGGGTCGGCGTATGGATACAGCTCGAGCTATAAGAAGAGAGTTGCTAGCATTAGTCAGAGTCTTGCAGGTAGGCGTGGCAGCTTGGCAAGCACCGTTGCCCGGAGGCGAATGAGCAACGTACATGGCCCAGGTGGTGACCGCAGAGAGTCGAGAGTGGAGGAAGGCGAACTGAATTTTGCACAGCGACTTCTCATGGCGAACGAGAATGTCGTGACAAATATTGCCGATTTGTGGGTTGCGGCAGCCATCAATGCCGATAATGATGATGTCTTTTTGTCCGAGTCTGAGTTGGAAGAGGACGAAGATCCTTTCCATGATGATGAAGAAGATGAAGGTGGCATGCTTGACGTTGAATCCCCGTCGCGTCCGGGCCGTTCCTCTACATCAGCGCTTTCTCCTCATTCGCTTGGAGTTTCACCACCAGCACGTCAAGGACGTCTTTCATCTATAACCCATCGCCCCTCAACAAGTGGCCCTCGTACGCAACTTGGCTCCCCCCGACGTCCATCGCACCGGCCCTCCATAGCACAGGTCGCCGGTGATACGCTCGAGAGGCGAGTGTCATCGACCGTGCCTGCTATATTCTCGCACACTGGCTTACGGTCCCCTGGAGCGTTGGAGCGCCCCGATCCCTTGGGTCACTTCACGGCAGGACCTGACTCAGAAGAAGCGCATGGAGAAGGGCTCAGGCCTATCTACGAAGGCAGATCTCAGTCCACGCCAGAACCTCAGCAGGCCAGAAGGGAAGTCCAGGCCGATCACATTGAGGAGGTCGCCCAGCCGCAGCCTTCATTGTTTTCACAATTGCCTATTGCCGTTATCATTCAATATGGTCTCCTAGCGCTACATAGCACGACGCACGACCAAGTGTTCCTTTCTTATCTTGTTTCGTAAGTTGGCATTAGTTCCTCAAGTTCATTTATCAGTCTTGATTGATATGTCGTTGTGACGTTTTTGCTATCAGCAAATACTCAAGTGGAGGTCTCAATCTGAATCCCGGCCATTTTGCGCAGCTAAGTAAGTATAGCGCTTATGACATATTTTGACGGATACTGATGAACCTACCTATATGTTAGTTGCTCTTCTGAGTTTGGCCTCTATTGCATATCAGTTCTATCTTTATCCGTGAGTGTACTACATTAAACTCTCTTCACTTATTCAACCCGTCACTGACTTTAAGATTGGTATTGCTAGTAATATGGGGTATGAAAGTCTGCGCCAAAAGCCAACCTTTGAAATCTTATTGAAAGTCGTAATTCTAGCCCTCCCCGCGGACGATTTTCACATTTAGCGATGTTCCGCATTGGATCGCTCTTATTTATCCCTGCTTATCTTACCGTCACACTTTATCGGCCACTGGCAAGCCCAGACGATGATGGAAACCCTATTCTCATGGCAGGTAAGACTCATTTATCCGCAGTTAACGACCTCCTTACTAACTGCGTTTTCTTTAAGCTCTGGTGTTCAGCACGTGAGTCGAGACTGTATTGATGTTGTTTATCCGACTCTAATCTTCTTCGGACGCAGAGCGATGCGGTTCGCAGGAATCACCTTCTCTTATACAGCTGTTGCGATTCTTCTCAATTATAGTGGGTGGCAATCTTCGCTGTTGGAAGCTAAATGATAGCGATTTTTGGTATCAGTGACCCCACCGCACCTTCTAGGCTATGCGAATGGTATAGCACAGAGTATTGTCAGTTTCGCGCGATTTGTCGGGCCTATACTGGGCGGATATGTGAGCATTCCTGAGGTCCCTATATATCGAGTTTTTCCAAAATTCTAATCATCTCGTTAGCTGTGGTCGGTCAGTGTAGACGGAAATCCGTCTGGCTACCCGCTAGGCTTCTTCGTCTGTGCCGGAGTGACAAGCTTGGCTGTGGGACACAGCTTTTTCATCCGGTGATATGTCGTCATGGAGAGTTAGATCCTATCTGTATGTTATGAGGTAATCGATACCTTACTCGTGCGCGTCGCATGTGGCGTGCATACTTCATTTCATCTCGACTTTCTCAGTGTCCTTTTCTTGGAGTGCATCGTTGCAGCCTATTTGTTTCTTGTCTAAACCATCTAGCCATATTAATGCGATGTGTTCTTGATCGGATTTGCATGCCTGGCCTGCGGGACGGAACCACGCCTTCTTAACGGCGTATGAAAGATGGAATATGAAAACTGGGTGCGGGTACTCATTTCGCTATACTGATCTTCACCCAGCTCGCTATGGCACAAGTGGGGATCGACCACTCTCTCGTTCGGCTCGTGATGGTACTCGTACGTGAGACGCGGGATTAAGGCTATGGCCGCGTTGTCACAGGCTGCAGCTCGTACATGTATGTATGTACACTTTGTCCGCTCCAACGCTTTCCCGTCACTCTGTCGGGACGAATTGCTTCCCTTGCTTCCGCGCGGCGTCTTCAAGAGGGAAGACCTTTGTGGCGCTCAGATGCTGGATGCGAGGCACAGCTTCACTGAACCCCTCGCACCAGAAGCTTGAAATCCCACCGAAGAGTCCTTCGGTTATTTTCTTTTCACGTACACGCAAACGAATGGACGGACGAAGGAACGAGCGAGCGGCCGACCGGCCGTGGGCTTCCACGATACACACAGCTCATCTAGGTCTAATCCTCCACTCCTGTTCTATACCCAAACACTGGGCGCGGTGGTGGTACGTTTATATCTGTATCTGCTACTCACTCTAGGCCTTCCTATTCCCATCAGAACCACTGACCCACCCGTCGACGCACCGGCCCAAGGCCATCAGTGCGGCACACTACCCCTTCAGGAGTCCGGACGGATTATAGCCTACTTAACATAGCGGGTCGCGCACTTCGCATCTTGGAACACAAGAACGCAAGAACTCAAGAAATGAAGGGTATGCACGCGATGAAAATGAAATGAAAGTAATGGATGCGGAACTTGTGAGTCCTGTCGTTGCGTGTGTGCGCGTCTTTTTTTTTTCGGGCTGAATAGTACTGCAGGTACTCACCATATATTGCATGTATGGACTCGACTCTATGGAGGTGGATATTGGTAGGACAGCGCGTGGCCGGCGTTCCGCTTCTGCCGGCCCTTCCTCTGCTTTTTTTCTTTCGAAGTTACCCATGACTGGTATCTACTGTGAATATTTAGACACCAAAGCATTCGGTCTTCTGGACATCATGATATCATTACACTGGCAGTCTCGTTTTTTTTCCTTCGTCGAGTCTCCCCTCGATGGCGTTCAATTCCATTGATATCTGCTCTCGGTGCTCACATCACAGTCCAGCTTTCTACACCACTGTGCGCGCAAACGAATGCCCTCACGGCCTCGGTCACGGTGCGCAGCGTTGCAATGTGCGCCCGTAAGTTCGAAAATATGGAAGAAGCCAAGGGTCACGGTCGAGAGTCAAGAGTCGGTGGGGAGTCAAGGATTCGGATTATAGTAAGAACTTAGAACCAAGAATTAAGAAGACACTCTCGATCATTCAAGTTCTCGTTTAGACCTTTCATAAATCAGGTTCGCTTGGGGGGTGGCGTCGCGACCGCCCGTGGTATACTCGACCGTTGTTACCCTTTCACCATCGTGACACCACCCGGGCCAGCCACCAACCACTGCCCTCCGAGCAGACTTGGCATGTACCAGTGTGCGCTTATTTGCCTCGGACATGATTCGATCTGATGTAACTTAGAGAGCCTGAGCCCGAGGTAAAAGTAAGATTACGAACTTCATCAAGCAAAAGAACTCAGGCTGCTTCTCCCGCCCGCGTATCGCTGCGTTGCGATGTGTATGTGCCGCAGAACATGCATAGAGCAGTCGGGTAGATGATATGAAGCGATGCGAATAAATAAGTCATTCGGATTCTAAGTATGTGTTGTGTACAAAGATGGTCGATATGGGGGAGGACATGAAGTGCTGGAATTCGCCCGTGTATCTATGCTATCCCAGAAAGTCGTGACTTTGAAATGAGATCCTTTTGTGTTATATGGCTGGAAGAAGAAATGTTTGTGAGATGAAAAGGAGATTACCCCAATAGAGGGGGAAGGGAGGGGAGGCCGGGGATCTGGGGTAATCTCAATCTCAATCAATCACAAAACAAAGTGCGAAAAGTTGGGGGAGGGGTAGCATCAAGTAGATATCATCTGAATTGATTAGCGATTGGCGAATGGCGAATTGACGATGATTTTGTAACAGAATATAAACGACAATAGATACGCGGGATATATGTATGTAAGTAGTTCAACAACGAACAGAATCCAAGACAGAGCCAAAGAGATAAGGATGAATAGCAGCCAGTTCCAATAAGCAAGAAAGGTAGAGAGATGAGGAGCATGCGCTCGAGAGCAATCCCGAAAAAATGCGAAAAAGAAAGCCAAGCGAAAAGAGCGTGAAAGAGATAGATGGATAGGAGATAGTGTGAAGTGACAGAGTTGTACAAGACTAAGACCAGAACCAAGACCAAACACAGATAGAAACAAACCAAAGCTAACCAAAAAGCAAGAGAGAAAGAGGACTGAGGTAGTGAAGAAGAGAGAAGGCCAAAGTTGAGGGTGAGCGCGCCTGAGGATATTGAATATTTAATATCGTTGGCCGGTGTTGGGCGGGTATGATGGACGAGGGACGTGGGCGTAGGTCGTAAGCGTTATATGTAGGTGCTAAGCAGTACAGGGAGTGGACAATTCTGGTGTGGGCACTGAGTCTGCTTGTTGTGGTATAAGATCAATCATATTCTCTCTTATAAACAAAAAAAAAGAAAAACTACGCACATACTCGTGAGTTTTGAGACATAACATATCGACAATCTCTTCCACCAACAAAGCAGACTAGTATCGTCACATCTTCACATCATCATCAGCAGCACGCCCAGCACTAAACTCCAGACCCAAAGGCCCATTATCCAGCCATCCTTTCCCAGCGCTCCCAGTCCCCTCAACGACATCGCGCCGCTCGCCAAGCCCAGCTGCGCATAGCCCTCCCCGCACTTGCTCTCCGCCATCTTCGCTGCATCCTCATACGTCGACTGCAGCCCCTTCGCACTCGCGTTCCCCACCTGTAATGCATCCGCATACACGCTGAACAGCGAGCCCGCGCACGCGCTGCACGTCATCGTGCTCGAATCCGGCACCGGCTCGCCCAGCGGGAGCCCGTACAGGTACAGGTCCGCCGGGTTCGCCTCGTGCACGGCAAATGCGTAGCAGTACACGCCCGTGCTCTGGTCCGCCAGGCACCCCGCGGTGCGCGCGACTGGGTAGGCTTGTAGGCCCAGCAGCGTTTGTGTGACGAGTGCGTTTTCTTGTGAGAGTTCCTTGGAGCAGGCGGTCTGGAGGAGCGAGGCGAAAGACTCCATGTTTTGCGTACAAGTATCGAAGGACGGGACGGTGTTGCATGTACCGAACAAAAGAGTGTTGAGCCCGGAGAGATTCGTCTGGGCCTGCTATGGTATGCAGCATGAGCGTGAGATTCTGGAACAGAAGGGGGAAGGACGAAAAAGAGAAAAATCGCAACCTCAGCACGATACGATACAGCTACTTCTAGTTATTATAGTATAGAGAGTGAAGCAAAAGGTAAAAATCACAAACATGGAAAATAAGACACTAACCTGAATGAAATCGTCGCTAAACTGCTCAAGCAAACTTAAGGGGCGACATGTACGGAAATCAGAGGACTGAGTCATGTTATTAAAGAAGTTCTGGCAGCCAATCGTCGAGAGGTTGCTCGTCGCGCCCGTACTGTCATATGGCTGGGGAAACGGAGTCGGAAGTACAGGAGGGGAGCTGGGGTCGGGGATAAGCGGAATAGTTTGCGAAGTCTGCGGGGCCAGCGTCGTCGCGGAGGGGGATTGGGAGGTGGCGGTGACGAGGGAGGATTCAGTGGGTGTTGCGGAGTTGGAAAGTGTTTGGCTCTGAGGTTGAGGATCAGGAAGAGGCAGGCGCTTGTTGAGGTGATGGCTGTTACTGTGCCCGAGTCCGTGAAAAAGAGAAGCATCATGGGGGGAGGGCCCAACAAGCTCCTCCAGCGCTGCGTTATGACAGAGATGCCGGCTTGATAGGCCGACGATGAGCAGCACGGCTGGGACGAGCAGGACGGTCCAGCGCGTGCGACGCCCGATACGTCGTTTACCATCCATCGCGGAAGTAAGGCTTGGCTCTTTTCTGCTACTGCCGTCTTCCCAGGCTGAGTCCATATCCATGTCCGAGTCGAGCATGGGCACGCCGTCGAGGTGGAGGACGGGGATGTGCAGAGAGTCCTTGTCGCTGTCGCTGCGCTCGAGTTTGGATGCGCTGCTGTCGATATGCTTCGTGGCAGGCATGGGTGAGGGTGGCGGCGTGAACATGGTGTTCTTGATCACACGCGCACAAGAACGCGGATTCTATATCTCGAGATGTTATCAGAGAAGGACCGTTGGCGTATGATTAGCCTGAGCCCGCCACGTCTCAGCCCGAGGCTCTGCGTTGATAGTATTGATAGTAATGAAAGATTTTTCTCTGTATGAGAACCTGTGTTCGTTCGGTGCTTCTTGTGTGTATTGCCACCTCTTGTTGATCGTTAGAAGCTGTCGACAGTGGACCTCCAAGCAGCCGAGTCACCCAAAGGAACTGAAAAGAACGTAGTAGAAAAAGAGTGCAAAGCGCCGCGCAGGCTTGATGGAGATGCTGGACGCACGATGGAGGAGGAGGTGAAGGGAGAGGAGGAGGTGAGTGGGGAATAAAGGAAAGGGAAAAGGCGCAAGGCGATCTGATCATCGTTTTAGTGTGTGCCTTGCCCTGACAGCTCTAGACCGTTCTCTCACACGCTGCCGCTTCTTTCAATCGGAGATCCAATCGCGAAACATCAGCACGTCTTCTCATCAGCAACATCAATCCTGCTCTTCCGGCGGCCAGCACATATATGTCTGCTCGTTGATCGCATCTCAGCACCGGGCGATCCTGCGTCAGACTGAGTGTCAGACTGCTCTTCAAGCCTGTCTGTCTGTCCGGCAGCGCAGCATATGGCCATCTCGGACTCTCGCGTACCGTTTGCCCAAGCCAATAGTAGGGCCCCCGACGGCGCTCTAGATCTCAAGTCTAACACCCTGTAACGCGTGCTCGAGGACATGTCCTTCCGACAGCTTCAACTTATACAGCCCTGGGTCGACAGGACATGCCATGCGACTCGGCGACGGTAGCAAGTATTTGTTTTTCCACGTGCACCTTTCGTGCCAACTGAGAGGGTTTCCAGGAACTTTCTATAAATTGAGGGCGGGTGGCCGTCAGTGCTTGATAAGAGAGAGACTCAGAGACAGGACGAAGGACATGATAGCTGAAGGAGAGACGGATGGAGGTAAGCAGTGTCTTTATGTTGGCGCTCTCTAATGCGGGTTCCGACTCCGGGCTTGAAACGAGTTCGATCGGTGACGCAACGAAAATCCGGAACGAAACTTGATTCCCCGGCGATCTCCGGAAACGAAACGGCATGACGTCGTAGGGTCACGGTAAATGAAAAACATCCTATAAAGTCTGGCTGGACAGGGAAGAAAGCCCGCGCACTCTGACAGGTATGTAAGAAAAAAATGATCACTTTGATCGTGATTTGCACGTTGGGTAATTCTGCTTTCCTTTTTGCGCTAAGACTGCTTACTCAGGTACCTTCCAAGAACATAAACGTCACTCGAGAGTCGGTCAGCAACAACTGCTACGAGCTTTGCAGCGTATGTTCATCTACAATAATGGTTGCAGCAAACCATCTCCTCGCAAATGATAGTATGTGTAGTCTCGTGCCGTCAGAGTAGCTTTACCGTACGTGAGTTGTCATGTTTCTGTTCTTCGTTCAAGTTAGCATTCTGAGTTCCAACAGAAGAGATGCGCTCTTGCCACGGTGATGTGGAGAGCGCCAGTGGTGGCGGAGAGAGGACCGCCAGTCCGGCTTTAATTTGGGGTACGTACATAAAGTATACATCTTATGAAGTCCTTGACGCCAACGTTTTCAATCTCCCGAGGTCATCGGGGGAAGGCTGATAGTTCTGGGAGTGAGAAGAAGCACGTCCGTATAGGTTGACTGAGTCGACTGACATGCAAGAACGGCTTTGCCAGTGATAGTTGATAATACATGTGGATTCTTTGGAATTTACGCTCCACCACAAACCCACAACGTACTGCCTTTGGCACATATGCTGAGTTCTGATGGCGTTCACACAGGGTGCTCAGTCTCATGAAGACAATTATCACAACCCTCGAACACAAACAGCCAAGGACAACCTTACGAAGACGCTTCGCTTCTTCTTATGATACCAGACTGAGATATACAGGGCTGTAGTCAACTCATCCCCCCCCCCCCAAGAAAAAAAAACTCTTACACACACATACGCACACATGAAAATGACATTCTTGTCTTCAACAGCCAAAGACCGGGGTGCATACTGGTAATGCATAATAACTGTAAACGACTCGCCGCGTCAACCCGGACCCGGATCTAGGACCCAAGAAGGATATATGCGCCATTGCATGCATATGTACATCCTTTTGGGATCGGGCACCGAGAGCCCGATGAGAGTTCTGCCAGTGAAAGAGAGTTAGAGACCTGAGGCATTTGATGGATGGGAATGATCATGATCATGATAGCCTGACTCGGAGCAGACTCGGATTGGTTGGGATCAACTTCGAGCGCCCGGCCTATCACTTGCTGATACCACTGGCACTGAGAAATCGTAGGATAAAAAGGATAATGATCATTCATGCATGTACATATATGTACATATATAAACGTTTGATAAATCAATGTGATTTTGGAAGGCCCGGGGATGAGCGGGCTTGCCAACGAGGGATCCAAGTCTTGAGCACCGGAAGAACATGGAAATCCCGAAAGTATTGTACATACATACATACATATGTAGTAGGCGCTGCAGCTTCCAGTCGCGCACATTATATACATTATAAGGTACATACATGCATAGTGACCGAGCCACTCCCGCGATGCACTCAGGCTGACCTCCCGCTTCATCGTTGGCCCGCCGCGGAGATGTGGCGTCTCCATGTCGCGGTATGCACATCGCATTGTATTCAGAGTAGTCACTTTCGACGAATCGAGCCGGAGTACTGCAAACTGTATCGGAGTGAACGTAATTGGGTAGTATCGCTCTCAAGCCATTGTATAGGCTACAGTCTCTTACGCTCCTTGCTCTATTAAATCCGAATCCTTACTCGGGACCTAAAAAAACTCACTTCATTTATCTCATTCCATCCTACCATGATCTCTGTATCGACATCTAATCTTACATTCCAGGGTGCAGCTTCGAGCTGACTACCCGTCAAGTCTTTTTGTATCGGTATTGAACGTCTTTGAGTTTCTTGAATTTGTTCTGCGCTGATTGGACGGGTCGGACATCGTGATGGGTTGAGTGTGTTTGTATTCAGTTTATTCAGCATGATGCCAGTGTAGCCCAGTGGGTCCCACGTGCCAATGCCACTCATGGCGGCGTAGCTCGAGGCGCATTTCGAATTCATTGAAGAATTCAAAAAACAAACTCACACCCACTGCGATTATCAGTGGCAGCGGAAAAACTTGAATAGAATATTTGATTGAAGTAGTCACCAGATGTGCAAATGCGTCATCTCCTCAAACTGTATACCAGTGCATTCAAGTCTATCTCCGAACAACTCCTTCGTCCCCCATCTCGTCTCTTCATTCGGACGTCCCCTGGTATGCACCCAGGTGCAGTTCGAAGTCCGGATCCCGCGCCACAAACATGCAAATCCTCTCCTTACCTATTCTTACTGCCTCCCACCACGCACTGCCGGGTGGATTGTGACCCACTACACATGTGCCAGTGAAATACTGCCGCACCATTCTCTATATCTCGCCACAATACAAGGAGAGCTGCTCTTCATCCGCTGGGATGCTTCTCTCTCCATCGCGGCAGACGACGCGCGTGCAAAGATCGGCGGTCCGTCGAACTCTCTCCACCTCGAAAGATAGAATCTTTGTCGGGATTCCTGAACCCGCCCTTTGGCGTAAGCTCTTTATCTTTATTCCGCTGTTCCCAAATCCACGAGCGCCTCGCCTTCTTTCGGTCCCTACTCGTTCGTCCACTGGCATGTCTCGGCATGCCGTCAACTCAGACATCAACGCTAACTCGACTACGCAGTACACCCAATTTTTATCTTATTCACTTACCTTGGCTCATTCGTACTCCGAGGACCGAGAGAACTGAAATCCTGCAGTGAATGTCCGTCGATACATAGATTTGTCCCGTCAACCGAACACTGAGAGCATATGGGGGCAGGGTTGCACATACATGATAGCTCTCATCTCAGACCTATTCCCGGTGTATTCTGAGAAAAGGAAGGCCACATGAGAAGCAGCGCCCCCTTATCCATACAATGTGCGCCATCAAGAGTTTCCGAATCGAGCGCCCGGAGAGAGCTCGGCATGCGTTAGACCAGGCACGTCCTGTGCAACTCCTGGCTTCTCTTGACAACTTTTTTGAAGGAGGATCAATGAGGTCATGGGGGCTCCTGATTCTCCCAGTAGAGTCGGGGAGACCAGATGTCCGCTTCGACTGCGTGCGTGATTCAGTGAGTGAACGCGAGTGTGAGATGAGAGGGGACGGCCCGGTGATTTGAGGTTTGGGAGGACTGATTTGGTTCAATAAAAGAGCCTTTGATCTACGTTCAGTGTCAGAGTAGCGTGCCAGTGCCTGTGGCTCGATGACGCACGAGCTTGACTCTCTTTTAAACGGGATCCTCTCGTGCATACCGTGGAATGTCCGAGCCCGAGACGTGGAAACTGCAGTCTTGTACCTATTCCGTGCGAGGGCACAAGAGTGAAGAGACACCTTAGATACACGGATCGATGCAGTTCAGTACATCATCATCATCTAGGAACCGATATGGGGCTCTTCGCGGGTATATTCCAGCTCACTTTAGGCACAACTTTGTGCAGCTAAGGAAGCATATACTTCAAGTTCACGCCTTGGATTCTTGACAGCGGAGAAGGTCGGGGTACGTCAGCCCCAGCACGGCGCATCTGAATGGTGTTGACATAAACGGCATGGTCGGATGGACGATGGATAATTTGCTTGAGTAGCGTCCCTCTCTCCTTAGTTACAGTACCAATCTGTGAGTCGCTCTTCTAGTCAAACTTGGTTTTGGTTCCGAAGCATCTATCAAAGCACAGAAGTGAAAAGATAAGGGAGTATAGATTACATAGTGGATACACACAATAGAGGTTGAGAGGTCAACGCAAAGTACAATGCACATGCAGCACAGGTGCCATAATAGGGTGATGGGAGTAGCAACGGATTCATGCTCAGTCCGCTAAAAGTCTTGTGAGATATCTCCTGTAGAAACAACGGCAAGATAGATAAGTCAACCAGTTCTTTGTGACAGCAATATGCGGTACAGAGGAGCAAACCTTGCTGCCGTTTCCTCCGCCTTACGTCTTCTATCAAACTTCGAACATGAGAGTCGAGAAGGTCGACGTAAGGCTTCAAAGAGGTGCGCTCCCAGTCTATATATAATTATACCATAACCGTTATGAACAATGATCAGACAAAAAAGACAAATTCCACCACACACCTGAACGATGATCGCCACTCTGCCGATCCACATCCATCCCCTCCGATACTGTCGGCTCTGCTTTCAGCTCATTGAGCTCACGCAAGAGCTGGCCGACGGTGGGAACGGCTTCCGGATCGAACTCGTCTATACGGCGTGGATCGACCGGCACACACACTCTGCCCGTTGCGGGGTGCACACAAAACGGCGCTTTGAGCAGATGGTTCCGATGCTTCGTCACTTCGCTGTCGATACGCGGGTAGGTGTATTGGAGCACAACGTCCTCCACTGCTCGGTATAGCGGCTGTTTTATGTCAGGGATGGTCGGCAATAGAAAAAACAGTTTAACGGTAGCGTCAGTGAAACAATTGAGAAACAAATATCACATACACTCCGTGAGAGACTTTCTCAAGAGCAAAGGGCAGATGGAATTATCGGAAGTGACAGAGAAGAGAGGGAAAAGAGAAAGACTCCGAGAGAGGGAAGACGATGCTTACGGAATTAGGCGTTCTTTCGCGCAACACGTCGTCCCATTTCTCCTCAGAACTCTTGTCGGCATCCGACCACTTCCGCCTTAATCGAGCGGACACGTCTGCGTCGCCAAGCAGCTCAAGAAGTACGTTGGTCTGCTCTTCCCCAGCAAAACAATCTTGATTTTGCAAGACGAGACCCGGAAACTCGCTTCGCGCAATCTGGAGTGCCGACCTGCATGATGGCGATGCCGTGATTTTTTTTTTCATTAAGTTCTCCACTATCTGTTACGTTTTTAAAGTGAAGTAGACTCACTGGAGTGATGGATGTAAAGGACGGTTGGGC
The DNA here is from genome assembly GCA_910574455.1 of Trichaptum fuscoviolaceum. Lineage (NCBI taxonomy): Eukaryota > Fungi > Basidiomycota > Agaricomycetes > Hymenochaetales > Trichaptaceae > Trichaptum > Trichaptum fuscoviolaceum. The sequence continues at coordinate 959,095 of CAJSYZ010000010.1, read as the reverse complement.
ACACGGACATTAACCTTCTTCGCCATATCTCTGCCGCCTTTAATGACATCGATCCAGCCCATGATAGCCTTCCGCTGGTCGTCCGTGAGTTGCAGTGCCTCGTCGTCGGAGATCCAGCAATGAATACCACGTCGACCTGAGTAAACCCAAAGAAGATGCCGGAATCCGAACTGGTCTCGCAACGCATTGTCGAGAATTTTGACCGCCACGCTGATGAAGCCCCAGCACCGCTTGCATATGCCCTTCCCACTACAGCAAGTTCGGATCTCATCGTAGTCTGTCATATCTATATCGAACACAAGTTCACGTTGTAAAGGTTGTAGAGCACCTGGTCGTAAAGTTTTTCTGTCCCGGGGCTGCATCATGAAGAGAGAGAAAAAGATGAGGAAAAAATAAATCAGAAGGATCACGAAGTAACCACATACTCTCGCACTGTAAACGGCACCAATCTCAAAACGACTGGGGTTCATCCTTACAGTCTGCTTCTTGAACTCATCCACATTCGCGAAGGAGTTGTAGCGTATGTACACATCGCCCGGCAGTGTGAAGGCAAATTCTCTGTGCGTGAAGAGACGCGACGGTGTTGGCTGGTGGTTGAGCCAGTTGAAGATAGACTTGAAAGGATAGAGCCTTCTGTAGAAGTTCATCATGACTTGAGGTGCAGATGGGTCATCTTCGATTTCCATAGACATTTTGAAATAGAGATGAGTGTGCAAGCACTGGAGGAGATGCAATGAACAGAGCTTCCGTGAAGCAAGACGCGTAGCCCCGTCACAGAACACGACATGTCACAATGTTAACTTGAGTTGTTACGCAGTCACGCACTGATTGCATAATAGAGCGTGAGAACCAACATTATCCGCGTTGACCATCACGATGGACGGCGCTTTGGTGGTTTACGCAAACGACGACGATATGGTGTGTGCATGGTCATAATTGCACATATTAATTTTGAGTCCAAACTCCCGCGTTGAATCGCAGTCACCAGAATCCGTGAACCTCTCTTCCTAACACGGCTTCGCTCACAATCTCAGATCAATGCGACATATGTATCTGGACATCTGAAGCCAGACGCGAGTCCGACCGACGGATCCTTTTCCACTTCTGGGCAACTTTTTTCTAACGCCTGCAATAACACATAAACGCGTGTTACAGCACACACATCCACTTCTCCGGATCTCTTGATGGGCAAGATGGAAGGGCGTGGTGCAGATACAGGGGACAGGGAAGGCGAGCTCGAACCGACTTCTCCTCGTTCGCCTCTCGCGCCTTACCCCTCCCATCCCACCGAGTGGAAGAGCCGGGCTGCAGAGTATTACGGCTTCGTTGCATGGATAACGACCTATGCCCTGTTCGTGCTCTATCTTTTATGGGCGCTCCTCCCCGATACATTGATCGTTCGTCTGGGCATTGAGTGGTATCCGAGCAGGTGGGCCGTGCTTCTATCTGTCCTTGTTCCGATAACTTTCTTCTTCTTTCTGCTTCCCCCCCCCCGTTTCCTCTCCGCATATTCGCTTTCTCTCTTCACGCTATCGTTCTTGCGCTTGTCTGCTATTCAAAACCAAAAAAAAACTCGATCTGATGAACCTTCGAACAACTAAAGAGAATGGTCCATCCTTCTGCCCGCGTACTCCATCGTTCTCATACTCTTGACCTATTTTATCTACTGGGCGCTTGCGTTATACAACACCCCACCCCCGACTGATCTGAGAACCATCGTTGGTGAGAGTTTCCTTCCCTTCCCGTAGCCAAACGTGGCCTGCTACTGTATCGAGCGCCCCCGATGCTGATGAGCCCCTTGACTCCTCCATGTAGATTCGCTGTCGCACATTCCTATCCCAGCAGATAGAGATACAGGCAATAAAAGCAATCTAGATGAAAGTGTAGACGACGAAGACACAGTTACAGCCGACGCGGCGCCGAAGCCGAGTCCAAAGGCAACGTCGAGCTTGCGCTCGAACGTTTACCTCGCTGCTGCATCCCCGACGGCCATTCCGGAGGTGTACGACATTCCGCTCTCACTCGTCAATCGCATTCTATACGCCAAACCTCCCACTTCCACCTCTCCGCCTCCAGCCACGCACAACAACAGCGCTACTTCATCCTATCGCTTCACTTAGTGACAAACCAATGTAATACACATCCTTTACGGCTGCCGACGACGCCACGGCTGTCAATCTACGGCAGTTTTGATGTTAACATGCTGCCCTGACTACTTGCTACGATGACGTCGTAGTGGCCAGTTTACCCTCAGACTCGGACTCTGGCTCTCCGTCCGCTACTAGTAGTAGTAAAATCGGGGCGGTGCGATCGAAGCCAAAAAAGACCTGAGACCTGACAGGGATTCTATTCGATACGCTTCGCACATTGCACACATCGTGCATCCCCTGAGAGATGGATCGTCACTCCTTCCCAATCCTGTCCGTCCCAAGCTCACGCGGGAAGCTCAAAAAGGCAAGGCGCGCCCTCGCGAAGGGGTGCCCTTGTGTACGTACATATATGCAATTGGAATGTAACTGTAGTAAGTAAGTTCAGTACAAAAATATATCTCCGCGCTTCCTGATCAAATAATCTCGTACGTTGACAGCCAACGTGTATGTGTAATATGTACAATGAGTAGCACCGTACAAACAGACTGATCATTTATACTAAATGGTCTAATCTCCGAACTCGGCATCACCGACGGCCAATGTCCTCTCCATTTCGCGTGGATCGCTTTCCCCCCTCAGGCTCTGGGTGTTCAGGGAGGGCTTGGCTCGGGCCCCGGCGGCGGCGGTTCTGGTGGTACGAAAAAGAAAAAGAAAAGAAAAAAAAGATGGCTTGATCGCTCGGTCGCCTTGCACAGGTGCGATCCCAGATCACTGGCAACCCGAACCGAACGCGACTCGAGTGAGAGTTCAAGTTCTCTCCCCTTTCAAGTTATCGATTCGCCCCAGTTCCCGTAACGTCCTGCCACCCCACCAATCTCCCGGACCTGTTCAGGCGTTTGGGTCGGTTCAGCCAATCAGGGCGAGAGGCATGGATGATCATGACGGCGCGCATGTACATGCTACTGTATGTCCCATCTAATTTCTTCATTTGCACATGAATGCGATTTAAAGGATAATGATATACAACATGTTATGTATTGTTGTGCAAAACGATGGATACTGTTAATACAAGATAATAAATTAATCAAGACTGTCCAGCCCTCTGAGATAACGATTTATATAAAAAGAAAAAGAACAGCAAAAGCTTGGGGACGCTGATATGCAGATTCGGGTCTAATGTGGCTTGGTGCAATCCGTCGTCTAATACACGATAAAGCAATGTTCGGTCACGCTCTAACGATACAAAATACATATGTACTCTCAACAGCAACACAGTCACCGGAATAAAACATGGAACATTCACGATCAATTTGCCAGTGAGAAGGAGGATGCAAAAAAAGAAATGAGGCGGGAAACAACAAGAGCAAGAAAACAAAACAAAAAATAGCGTCCAGTGGATGAAAAAATGACAAGAGGGGGTAACATAGATCATAGCACGTAGAAAGCACAGGAACACACATTCAAAGCAAGGATAGCAAGATGCAGATGCAGGATGAGGAGTCAATTTTTTTTTCAGTGGTGGAGCAACGCATAGATCGTTTACCAAGCGATCATATGCAAGGCGCACATACAGAGGACTTTGGGCGATCCAGATCACTTTGCGAGTTACCCTGGTCCAGGCAGGCAACGCCACTGTGAACGAAGCATGCCGTCAGTAAGCAGGTCTTTTCTGCGAAGATAGAGAGCGCGAGAGAAGTCAACAACGCAATGAAGAACAAAGTGTGTACGTGGTTGGGGAAGAAGAGTGTAGGGGTACGAAAATATCATGGTTGAAAAGAAAGAAAAAAAGAAAATACAGACCTGCTCGGGGTGGTAGGGATACGTCCCCGCCTCTGCGAACGAGTTCCGCTCGTCGTACTTTGCATACGGGTTCGCACTCGGGTCGCTCGGCGCGGACGTCTGCAGCGGGACGGGCGCGATCTTCAGCTCGGGCGGCGGCCGCCGGCTGAACAGGCTCGGCGTGCGCGGGCTGTTCGTGCTCAGGCTCGTCGCCGGGCTCATCGACATATGGCTCTGGCTGTTACTCTGGTTCTGGCCACTCCGGTCCCGTCGCCCACCTCGCGCGCCGCTGCGGTCCCGGCCCCGGCTGCGGTCCTCGCCCTCGTCGTCGTCGTACTCCGCGTCGAGGTCGAGGTCCGCCATGTCCGAGGACGGCGAGAGCGAGCGGAGGCGCGCCGCGTTCGAGCGCGACGCGAGGCTCTGCGGGACCCAGCGCAGGCGCTGTGCCTTCCCGCTCGCGCCGCCATTCGCACTCCCACCTCCACTGGAGCCGTTCTCGCCCGCCGCGGACCGACCAGAGCCAGAGCCAGAGCCGGAGCCCGAAGCGCCGCTCCCGCTCCCGCCGCCGCCGCCGTCGACGTACGTGCGGCCAAAGTCATGCACGTCGACGACGACGGGGGTGTCGAAGCCGACGCGGAACGGCTGGGGCGCCTGCGAGCGGCCGCCGGGCCCGCCCATCTTGTCGAGGGCTGCGGGGGGCACGGAGACGCCGTGCGTGCGCAGGTGCCGGCGCGCGTTCGAGCGCACGGCGAACGTCTTGTTGCACAGCTGCAGCGGGCACTTGAAGGCTGGATGGCAACACATTTGCATAGAAGAATGCAATGAATTCAATTATAATAGAGAAAAAAAAGGATAAAATGGGATGGATTGATATGAGATGGGTATGCAATGGAAGGAAGAGGTAATGCAGGCAGTACGTACGGCGGGCCCCAGAATGCGAGTTCATGTGTGTTGCCAGGCCACTCGGGCGGGGGAAGAGCTTCTGGCAGATGCGGCACTGGTGCATCTTGACCTTCTTCGGCGGCTCGCCGGGTGTTGTCGACTGGATGAGCACCTTCACGGTCTGGTGCTGGCTGCTCTCCCGGCCGGCCTCTGCGTCACGGTTGCTCTGCGCGCGCTTGCCCTTGTCGTGCGGGGCGGACATGGCGGACGGGCGGGCGGCGACGGCGGCGGCAGCAGCCTGCGCGAACTGTGCTGGTGCGTGGGGGCCTCGGGAGCGGGGGGAGTGGGTGCTGCCGCCGCTTTGACGGGCGAGGTGGGCGGCGCTCGGGCCCCCTGCTTCTGCCGGCCAAACGCCGCCGTCCGCGTCGAAGACGATGCAGTTGACGACCGCACCGGGTCCAGCGTCGGACCGAAGGAAGTCGGCCGGAGTGCCGGAGGTGCCCGGTGGGTACTGGAGCTCGGGCGTCGGGGAGGAATGCGGATACGAGCCGCGGCTGCCCTCGCCGTCGTCCCCGTCGTCTTCCTCGAACTCATCGTCGTCGAAGAAGTCGTCCTCCTCGTCGGCGTCGGCGTCGAAGTCGGCGTCCGCGCCGTGGCCTCCGTTGGCGGGTGCGGCCATGCCCATTGGGGAATGTCCGTGTCCGTGCGACTGGTGGTGGGCATCCGGGAGGCTGTAGTTTGACGCGAGGGCGAATCCCGGGTGGGGTCTGGACGGATGAGGCATTGCGGGCAGGGGAGCGACTATGTTCGACAGCTGTTCTCCGGTGTTGGGCTGGGGCGTCGCAGCCGGCCGGGCGTGTGCGTGCGCGATCCAGGGATCCTGCGCCGGGTGCATGAGCATCGCCTGATTCTGACTCTGACTCTGATTCTGGTTCTGTGGGTGAGGAAATGGCTGGCCGTGCACGCCTTGCGGCAGCCCTCTGCCCCCGAAGTCTGTCTGCAGAGGCACACCTGACACGGACAACATCTGGCTGCAGTGCGAATCCCCAGAGGCCTGCAGATACGCATGCTGCTGCTGCTGCTGCTGCTGTGTGCGCGACGCGGCGAGCTCGCTCTGCCCGTACGCCTGGACCGCATATGCCCATCGCGAGTGCTCAGCGTGTCCCGGTGCAGCAGAGGCGGTGGCAGACATCGGGACGGCCGTCGCGTGCGGTCTCCGCGCAAGATCGGGGGGCTGCTGCCGTCCGTTTGCGCTCGCGAGCTTCGGGCTGGCCTGCAGCGCGCCGGCGAGCGCATACGAGTGCGACGAGGGCTCGACGGGCGAGTGGTGGAACGGCGCGTAGGACACGGACGCCGAGGGCGGGTAGGCGGCTGCGTGCACGTCGAGCGCATACGGCCAGTCGTTCGGCGGGGCGGGCGGGATGCACAGCGACGGCGGCGGGTGGGCGTGGTCGTCGGCATAGAGCTGGACGGAGGCGGGGGAGGTGGCGGTGGCAGGGAGGTGGCTGTAGGAGTAGTGGTGGCCATGGGAGGACATGATCGGAGGAGAAAGTTGAGTGGGTGGATGCAGTTGCGCGTATTATAGACGGGATAAACGAGCTCGGGCGCCATCTGTTATAACGGCGATCAGAACAGAGCAGACGAGAAATAGACATGCACGGGAGAACGACTCGGATGCAGCTTACAGCATCGTCTCCTTACTATTAGATCAAGGAACTCCAACTTTCTTATATAACCAATACTTATCTAAGCCGCGACATACCCTTTCTTTTCGTTACCCTTCCCCTTCTGCAGCAGCTTACATACTCGCGCGGGGCGGATCCCTCTGCGAAGCCTGCCCGAATCCGGTTTGCCGCCGGGGGCTTCTGCAGCCCACGGACTCGGACTCGGGTGTGACACACACTGTGTCACGTCCGACGACTCTCCTGCAGGACGGCCGGTCGTTCGCTGAATGCAATCTATATTGTCTCCAGCTTCCTCGAGATCAGCACCCTCGAGCACGATTCGTCCGAGTTCGCAGTCCGAGTCGCCCTCGCTTCTCCCCACAGTTTACGCGCAAGCACACCCGGGCGTGCCAGTGCACAAACCCAGCGAAAACGTGCCCCACAACTCCCGAGCCCAATATGGGCATCCCATGTCTGAGCAACCTCCGTCTGTCATCTGAAATGCTAAACAAAATCTCAACCTCTGCATCCATTTTGCCCATTTCGCCCATAGCCTCAGACAGTACCCGCGTCTTCACCGCGACCGTCGTTCGTGCGGTGGCCAAGCCCTGCCATCCCGGCAGCCGCACGAGTGACGAGTAGCAAGTGACACAGAGCGAAAGAACGAACAAGAGAGCCAGAAAAGACACATAGTAGGAACGCTCAACCCGCTGCCATCAACATCAATGGTAGCCGTTTCCGGCAAATGACTTCCCGCTCATAGCACGGCCCACCTCTCCGTCTCGATTCTCATGTGACTCACACCTACCACTACCTGCAAACCAGACGTCTCCAGCTGGCAGAGCGAGCGTTTCATACTTACGACCTTGCGCTGAGGCCTGATTTTTTTGTTCAGGAGGTTCCACGCCATCGATCGCACCGCCCCTATCTTCTCATTTCATATCATTTCATTTCAGAATACTGGTATGTATGTATGTACTCAGAGTGCTCCAGTCACCTTCCGCCCTCGAGCTCGAGCCTGGCGAACCGGGTCCGTTCGTGAAATGAGATTATAGATATACCTCGTCTTCCTGTTCTTCTGCGACCCTGCTACTCATGTCTAGCACTGCATTCAGCCCTCGAGGGCTCGAGGAGGTACCAACCCTTCACTCCGATCTTCCTAGGATATAGGCTATACGAAATCGATATCCGTGCTTCCGCCGCCACAACCCTCCCATGCGAATCCGCCGCCACACTGGCATACATACATCCGAGTCTCCATCGCATCGCCAAGTATCTTAAAATCTCTCAATAATTTTATTTCAAGCAAGTAAGCTTTAGTCTCGCGCACCACGCGGTCGGCAAGCCCGTCGCAATATATAGCCCCTTGTGGCTTCTTTTTTTACATTTATGCGCAACATGTGAGCAAGATCCCACTGCGACTCGCCTGCCGTGTGCAACCGGTTGTGACTCCCCCACGCGCCCTTGTTCATATCTCATTCTGGGCCTTCCGACGCGTCTACCCTCCTCCGCCTTCGCTCGCGTTGGCAAGGGAGGGGGTAATAACACACACACGCACGGATCTCGAGAATGAGACTCAGATTTCTGATTATTTGCGGGATGCGGGACAGGGCAGCACTGTTCATATGAGTCCTGCCTACGCAGCGCACTGAGCACGTAGCCTTTCTTCTTTCTGTATTTCTTGCACATTCACCCTCCTAGGGGCCCGGCGGAACAGGATCTAGTAGGCCCTGAGACCCAAGTTCTGATGAAATTATCAGAGCATGTGCGTGCGTGGACGTGTACGCGACAGGTCGAGACACGCGCTATGTGCTTACTTATCTCCGGGCGTGTGCTGTCGAGAAGAAGCTGGGGCGCTGCTGTTGCGGTGTGGTAATGCATCCCTACATTCATCCATCCCGAACCTCGGTGCACGCCCCATGGCTCGATCACTGCGCTAAATCCGCGAAATGATTTTCGCAATATCGGCTGGCCGGCGTCACGTATCCCCCCAATGCGGCAAATCGACGGGGGGGGGCATTAAGCACCCACCCGTCACTCGGTGTTCTATCCTCGTCCTCGTCCTCCACTCTTCCACCCCATTTGTCCCCGACTCCCGAGCATCGTCACAGCCCCCACCCATCGAACCCCGACGTTCATCTCCCACACATAACGCAACACGAGACGACGCGCTTGATTGCTGTCCCGCGATCGCACTCCTGGGCCTTCGTTTGACATAAGACCATGCGATTCCCCCGCTTACGGTTCATCGGATTCTCCCCTCCTGCGCGCCTCCGTGGCCAGACGATAACAGTGACGTTAACTCGCTTTATTCTCACCACGCTCATTGTAGTATCATTATGCTTTCTTCTTAGGTCCGCCCGTTTGCCCATCACACCCTCCGTAGAGATACCCAATTCAAGATAATCATTGCTAGGTTGACGACTTTGTGCCGTTGATCGCACTGTCAAACAAGAATCAGAAATGCATTTGAATATATAATTAGCTTTGTACTTCGCTGCATATGGTCATACCAGGCTTTGATTGACACCCATCAGAACATCCTCGACATTGGTATCTCCCCCTTTCCTCCAGGTTAATCGGAAGATCTTTGCGGCGCAAGCCATTGGCCTCCCTTGCGCTTTCTCTGAATCCTCTTGCGAAATTGAGTACCATACAGGCTATATTGCACTCTGATGATTGTATGCGATTTTGGGTGCCTGGGTCGCGATGTCGCGTCTGGACACACATAACAGCACTGAGACCTGAAACCTCGCCCGGAAAACCTACGGCGTTCTGTTGAGCAGAAGTCGAGCATGACTATCTCGGAGCATGTTAACAGCAACTAACCCGCGAGTTCCCCTCATTATGTGTCCCTTCTCCTGTCATTCCGTGTTTCAGTACAGCCTTCCTGATGTTTTTTTCTGCGCCACTAGCGCGCATCGGCATTCCAATCCGTACGTACGATCGGTCGCAAGTTCAGTATGCTAGCTCGACTGATTGGTGATGGAAGAGTAAATAGATGAAGTTATGTTCCCGCTGAATTTTCAAGGTCATATGTTAGCTCAGTATGTCGGCGGTTGAAATGTCCGAGGCATCAACTCCACATACCAATTTAGACGGATCACTGTCTTCGGAGGTATTTTTTGTTCGTTCTTTCCATTGAACAAGGTGCACTATCAGGCGAATGGAAGGATCGATTGACACATCAATGTTGTCTAATGCATGATACCAATGTTCCGGCCTCGCTCATATGGTATCGATCGATTTCGTTGCCCACTGCTATGTGCCTGTCGATTCAGCTTCGAGGCCTGGCCGTGTTTCTACTGGTCACTGGTCGTTTCGTACTCAAACTCAAACCTCGTCTTGCCATTGGACGAGCAGTGGCTCTTTGATTAATGTGGACCTCCTTAGCGAATGGGCCAGCTCGTTCTCGAGGCGAGCTCGAGAGCTTCGATAAAGGCAGTCTAACGGTTTTTGGGAAGAGCCTGGATTTACCTGTTCGCAAATCACTCTCATCCAATAATCTTAGTAGCCTGACGGTGATGTTGCCGCCTCTGAAACGAGATAGGAACACCGATAGTGAACTAGACCCTGGTCCTCTCTTATTTTGAAACATTGGCGTTTTATAGCTCTCGTTATCAGGCTTGGCAAATTGCTCGAAAGCAACTCTATAGGACGAGATAACTGTAACCTATCTTCTTAAAGGTTAATGCTGATCCCTTCGAGCTAACAACTTCCATCTTACCAGGAGCCCAGATTTTTCTTTCCCGAGACTACCGGGTACCGGAGAACTTCCGCAGCAAAGTGCGATGCAAGTCCACGAATCAGTGCGTTTTTTTTTTCCGAATAGCATTCATGGGCAAACTTCGAATCACCGACAATTAATGCAGTTCAGCACATGAGAGAAGGGCGGAAAGGTTTAGCTTCGCATAGTCTTCAATGCCCTGTTCTTCGTCCTCATTGCAAAGGTGTGTTTGACTCCACCGGTTGTTATTCTGGTCTTCCATTCGAGCCGCACCTTCCTTTTAGAGTTGTCGGCGAACTCGGGTAGACACGTGGCTGTGCTGAGGTGGCCCTTCCGTGTTCTGCCGATCGGCATGGATACCCCTTTCGAGTAAGTGCTATAGGGAGTTTGCTGTGCAGAAGAACAAAACAATCCCAGCACCTCGTGTTAAGCGGGCGGCCAGAAGTCAAGAGAGCATAGCTGGTCGGAGACAGCAGTGGATAAAGCCCAGTCGCACATACAACAATATGTCTGCCAAAGATGCACTCTGCGCTTCCATTAGATTGAAGTAAAACACTGTACACGTGCTCAGCTATTAGGCGTGTCCAGTTTCGAGTGTCGGCGACCAGGTCTGGGCAAGAGAGCTTCGTGACGAAGACATCAAAAGCCTTTGGAATGGAGGATCAGATCCAGTTTAGAGTGTACACTTGAGATAAGAAGGGTCTCATTGGATATGTTGCGTCAGCCGTCATTTGGGGAGCGAGCCTCGTGTCGAAATATCCAAGCCCCGCAAAAGTATGTTCCTCAATCAAGACGTGATCGTTTGCCGTCCTATTCAAACTTTCGCGGGAGGGCCTGCTGCGGGGTACAATATGCCCTGGTATCAAACAAGAAAGAATAAAGGCACATTACGCCAATTTTGTCCAAGCCTTGTTAGACACCAATGTAGAGACCGAGGTCCGATACGATCGCGAAACAAGAGACTTAGATCCTCCATAGGCAAGGGGCTTGAGCCAGATTCAGTGCGACGTCTCGGAATTCGGGAGTTTCCCATAGACATTACGTCCCTCGAATAGGCGATAGAGGTGGCATTGTTTTATCCAATTGCATTCGACTTTCCAGCGCTCTCCCCTTCGTGAGCTTCCGAATGTTGCCCAGAACGAGCCTATCCCCCTAAATTTCCATAAAGACGAGGACGCCCTAGGACGCGACTGAACCCTCCGAGTTCTGACCTGCAATCGCGAGGGTCGTAAATGGGATGACAGATCAACACTGGTGTCTAAGGAGTTGACGGTTTCATGGGCGAGGAGACAGGAATGATCCACCTAAGGTCGGATTCAACAGCATCTGCAAGCCCCCCAAATTACGTCCATCGATAGAGATCACCCGCGCGTCTGTCCGAACCGTGTCGAATCCGAAGTTGTCGAATCCATCGCCAATGCATCTCGTGGAAGGTTTTGAAGAACTTAGGTTCGTTCGTCATTTCAACAGCTTTGAGGCTATTCTGGGACCGGTTAATCCATGTCGAAAAGTGGGCGCGTCCTTTCAATACACTCGTCCGTGCTTCCGGACACGATCTGCCCAGGATCAAGAATAAAGAGGAAGGAAGATGTACAAGTACACATACCGAGTACATGGCCTACCCGCATGCTCTCCAGATAGGTCAAGTCCACTGCAAATGGCCGTTTAACTCACGCTGACGGGGAACACCTGTACGGCATAGCGATTATGGGAGGCGAGCGGGTGTAATCCTAGCGTTCACCATTCATTGCGCGAGACAAGGGTCGAGGTGTTATGGGTAGTGGGAATGGACACGAGGGACCGGTATCGCATTCTTCGAATCTTGGATCTGTCTGTAAATGAGGTCCGAAGCTCAGACATAATGGCAGTTGGTCGATGAGGTACGAACAACAGATGACGACTTGTTTGATCTCGCGTAGAAGGGAGTTAGATGAAGTGACTAGTCGGAGTGCAAAAGGTTCGTTGAGGTCTGACCATTTCGAGGATTAGTTCGAAGTTAACGATGTGAGTAATTTGAACAGGGGCACACGCGCTGCCACCAATGCCAAAAGAATGACCTTCTCGATTGCCACGTCGAGTAAGCGGGCCAAATGGTCAACCTCATTCTGCCCGTCTTCTTCTCCCTGTCGACAAGGTCAGCGTTATCCTACCGCGGAGTTAGACACCAATGATCCCCAGATTTTTCCTTAGCGCCTCCGACACAGCGAGCCCGTATTTGGGGTGTTCCTTTGTCTTCTTTTCACATCTACATGGAGGCTCAAGAGGACACACTGGACGTTCCATTTTCCCCCTTCAATACGGATATCGTTATGTCGATTAACGTGATACACACAAGGTGCGAGTATGTAAGGTTTCCAAGAGGTGCTCACATCGCTGTCAGCGCCTGGGATTGAACCGAGTTGTTGACTGATGCTCCGTCTCTTCGGAAGTTGCGGCGATATTTGATCTTGTCATGATGTAGCGTCGTGAAAAGAATCCGGAAGAATACACAAATTTTTGGTGTGCCACCCAAAGTTTCGGGGAGGTGAACGCCACGGAGACGAAGCGAAAGCCCCTGCCGTATTTCGCAATCTGACCTGAGGTCGCTACACATGCACATCAGCTTCGTAATTCACTCGGCATGTCCTCCTACCTTTAGATGCTGATCGTTATAGATCCCATTACTAAGTTGAAAGTCCTATCGGCGACATGAAGAACCATCTCGTGCAGGTGAGCCTTAGCCTTAAAGTGCACTTTGGCTAATCAGGAGAAGTCAGGTCGAGATGGGAGAAAAAGCAGCTAGATATCCATGTCCGCAGCACATGTAATGACAGAACGCATGTCAAACGAGAGCAAGCTAAGGAACGTATCGCCCGAGAGCTTACTGTAATGTCGACGTACTCCCTAGCATACCGAGGTCAGTCGTTGCGCAACCAAGTAGACTGACCTTGTCTCGGAAATGTTCTGTAGAAACCCCAGGAAGAATTGCTCAACGACCAGATTGCAGCGCAGCCGAAGGCGAGAGTCGATACCCAATGATACTAGATACATATACAAAACATGTTAGTGCTTTGAGGAGCATGTAACGTCATAGAACTGACATATTCTCTCTTTCGCTCCTCAGCACGCTTTTCTGTATCGGCGCTAAAAGCGGTAGTATATGTCTTCCGGTATTTGCCGATACGATTGCTGCAACCACAGTGACTTCCTCCTCGATAACCAAACCGCGAAGCGTCCAGCTTCGTTGGCATTCAGTATGACCTCTGCTATCCAGGCAAGTAAGAAGGCACTCCGAACGACGATGGCAACGCGACTTCGCACCTTGGCAGACGCTGAGGTTCAACAACAATGTGACGGACTCTCACCTCGGTGGACCGACATGTCCTGACAGACCATCTCCCTCTGCCCTCCAGCTGAAGCTGTGCTTAGACATCTTATCAAATTTCCTGCTTTTCGAAAGAGCAGATCGATAGCATGTTTCCTGAGCATGAAGGGGGAAGTTGATACGTATGGTATCGCTGGAGAGATCCTGAGTTCCGGCGAGTACAGTGACCATCGAGAACTTTCTTTGCTCATTAACACTCTCATCTTCTACAGGAAAGGCTCTTTACGTACCGAAGATTGCAGACACAAAGGAAAGCAAGATGGATATGTTGCGTATATACAATCAGGAAGATCTTGCAAGTCTTCCGAGTGGCACATGGGGGATAAAGGAACCTGGCCCAACGTGGGAAGGACGACGTAGAGGCAGTGGTTCGTCTGAATTGGAATCTCCTAAAGATCACTCCAACATGCCAGTGGTGCTGACATCTGTTTATATTTCCAGCCCTCACAGACAACTCGGAAGAAATTGACCTTATCTTGGTCCCTGGTAAGTAGTGCTTTTCAATGTGATCATAGTCTCGCGCCTTAACCACAACTTGACCTCAGGCGTAGCTTTTGATGGGGAGCTATCTCGCATAGGACACGGCAAAGGATATTACGATTCCTTTATAGAGAAGTACATCGAAAGGAGCGCAGCGCTTGACTTCCCAAGGCCACTTCTTTGTCTGTATCTCTACTCTGAGTTTGTTTGTCTTACATGGATGTTCTGACAATCATTCGATTCCTTAGGTGCACTTGCCCTTCGGGAGCAAATTATTCCAGCCGGTACAATTCCGATGGCAGGACATGACCACAAGATGGACGTCATTATGACAGCTGATGGCCTGATCTCAAGTCCGTCTGCGACGCAGTAGCACGAGGAATATATTGTACACAATTATATTTATAATGCAAACAATGAACTGCGTCTTAACTCAGATGGACAGTATTTGACCATCTGCCTGCACGAAAGAAGTTAGGGTTCATCGAAGCGAATCGTGGAGAATATGAGAAAACTAACAATCTCGTATGGCCTTTGAATGACCTCTCTTTGATGTCCTGGAATAGTCGATGGTGAGGACAGCAGCCTTATCATTCTACAGCCGAAATGAAAAACGTATCATTCCCGAAGTTTTAATAGAAGCGTCGTACCCTGTATTTGGCGAATCAAGAACGAATGTTAAGCGGTAAGATCTAGACGATGGTAGATACGATTCCCCTATGGAGATGACATGGAATGAGAGAAGCATCAAATGTGAGGCGAAGGAAACTGTTTACCAAGCTGAGGTACGAGGATAGCTTTGGTTCCAGTATCAAAATTTGCTTTTGTACCGTCTGCGCTAAGTAATCTTGTAGCCATTTGCACTGTAGTGGCCACCGTAAGGTTTTTCGTCGAACATAATCTCGCCAAGATGCCTTTAATCTGGTCAAGAATGGAAACTTTGGCTGAATTCGAGAGGGGGGTGGCATGAAATGGGAAAGAGAAGGAATTGAACACGATGAGTGAGATCTGTATGTTGCCATGGTTTGTGTCAACAATTTCAGTGGAAAATTTTGCGAAGGCCTTACATTTGAGTCTCGTTCAAGCTCAGACGCGAGACCATGCATGAAGATTAAGAGCTCCGGAAGTGAAAGGCAAGGCAAATATCGAATTAGATCCAACGCCTGCGGAAGGTCTATATTGAAGCGAGATCGTATGAGTGGTTTAGACAAGCATTGACCCAACAAGATTATTACCTTGTACTTCTTGAATCAACGTCGATTGTAGCACCATGTTCAGCATATCTTTTGACTCTGTGAACTGATATTACTTTCAAATCAGACGATTGACTCACCTACGAATATTACGCCTTCTCCCTTCTTAACGAAGCTTCTTACAAGACTGATGACGACCCTTTCGATCGGGCTACCGGGAGGCCCACTGAGCTCCAGTACATTGCCTTTCTTCAAGCCACCTCCCATTATATCATCTATAGCATCACATATCAGATATTTTGTTGGTACCACATCTAGTAATGCGGCAGCAGGACGAGTGATTGTATGAATTCTTGCGCGGGCATTAGAGAGTATATCTTCGCAGACAAAAACAGGAAGACTCAATCCTATCGGGGAGGAAATCAATGAGTAACAATCCGAAGTGGATTTTGTTATAAATAACCTTCCGAGAGTTGCTCCGCGGATAGATTGCCAAGGTCAGCAACTGATTTGAATCCAGCACGCTGAAGAGCTGATTTACTCGAAGGAGGAATGGGAAGTGAAGAGATAGAGCGAGCAAACATAGATCGTAAGCCTGTGTGTGACAGATATAGGTGTAGAAGTCTAAGTAAAGGTTACCCCATGAAATTTGTGTTCGCCGATTGGAAGAAGTCTGAAAGCAAGATGGCGAGACACAGCTTGCTTGACACGAAAGAGACCGTGACTGCCAGTGGTTGAAGTCCCGGACCGACGCGTCCTCCGACGCGCTTTGTTAATACCGTCACGTGAAAGCGTGTTGAAGTACATAAAGTGCCATTTGTAGACCAAAACTTCTCTCTTTTGCTTTATGGGACGTCAAATGAGCTTATAGCACAGTCACATCTACTCGAAATCCACTTTACTTGGTAGTGGGATAGGAGAGGTATCCGCCAAACCGTGACCGACCTGCCTGAGCTCATCGGACCAAACAGGGTCAAACAACTTCAAGATTGCTGAACTTCAAGTTTTCGTCTTCGAAAAACTCGTCCGTACATTCAGTGACTTCCTTATAACTTTCCAGCGATTGCTTCCTCTATCTCAAATCCAGTAAAGCTGAGTATAGATGCAATGCCTGAGGTCATCAAGCAAGTCTTGTGTAGGGGCGTTATGGCGTTCAGAGGCCGCTTGCGAACGGGCTCGTAGGCTTCATACATTACAGCCTTTGCGTCCATCTGGCCCTTTCAATATCCTATTTTTAGGCCGAGATGAGTTCTCTGTCTTAGTTCTTGATCAGTTGTACCAGAACTCTGGTAAGGCTTACATGAAATACCTGACGAGATGTTCTTCGACTGACCTCGTTTTCGAACTAGGAAGATGTATGGAATAAAATAGTGATAGCAACGAATCAGGACGAGTGGGTGGGGCGAAGGAGATCACAGTTATCAATATGTACGTTCTTCAAGTCTCTGTTTGGAAGTGCTGACTGACGGTTCGACAAAGCGCCGTTGAAGCTAAGAAGCCAAAGTTTAGGCCTTGAGACACATTTTATAACCCCAAAAAATGTGTTCAAAGATTGGAAGGTATGCATGTTCATAATCTTCCCCAATCGTGATCATCCCTCATCGTTTCTAGCCTCCATATCCATTTTCGAATCCGGACCCTTCGTCTGACAATCTATTGGTCACCGCTTCCTTCGGGCGTCTCCTGTCAGATCAACTCCTCCACCATTTCCCCATTACACGCCGATTGAACATACACCCTTCCTTGATACCTCTGTATCGAGGTCCTGCGCCCATCCAGCATGCTATCGCTGATGGGCGGAATGAGACTGGCGTGAGCGTCTTGGAGATGAAGGAGAAGAAGTGCGGTGCGGACGGAGGCGAAATATGGGCGAGTAAGGCATTGGTACGTTGTGACTTGCACTCATCAAGACAAGGAATTGGCTAACTCGATCACTTGTACTTGGTAGACTATACCACCAAAGTCTGACTTCGCTACCCTCCGTGACTCACTTGGTATAGAGGGAGGAAAGTTACTCGTATCGGTTCTGAGAGAGATGATCAATGGAACTGTATGTGCTTATTGTAGATTTTCTCGGGGTGGTCTCTGATGAATTCTCACGTCGATTAGGCGAAGGCCGTATCTCAAGATGACTCAAAAGCATCTCGAGCACCATTTATAACACAAGAGACAGCTACTATAGATTTTGCAACTTGGGATGCAGATAAGGTGGAAAGGATGTATAGAGCAATAGCACATCAAGTACGTACCGTTTTGAAATTGATATCGATTGGGGGTAACTTTGGAACTGAGTGAATTTATCCGCAGAGACCAATCGTAACTTTCCTCCCTTCTTCCAAGTCCCTTCAGCTGCACGCGCCCCAGGCCTTCGCGAACACCACTCACCTTTGGGGACTGCCTAAACCATTAGAGGCACTCAAAAGTCCCGGCGATGCAACTTACGATCCAACATCCAATAACCTTGCGATCCGCTGTGCGAATGATACCTTTATTTTAGTACCGAGCGTCAAGCAACAAGATAGGAAGGCACTGGCGGCGAAGGAATGGTGGAATGGTGTGAGGCCAGAATGGATAGTAGACGGAGTACTCAAACTGGGTGGTTTCGATCAAAAGCCATGAACAAGAAAGGCGAGTTGAAATTTTGCGCGTACCAGAAGCAAGTTAGCACGAGCTGATATTTCATTGGCTGTCATACTCGCTGAATTCTCTCAATGAATAGAGCTCTATAATATCAACTGGCGTTACGTCCAAAGCTTAGATATCTATGTCAATACACCGTCAACAGCAGGCCGATCACGCCGGACAGCAGCGACAATCTCATATACTCTTCTTCACCCTCTCGAATCTACATCTGATTTCGAAGGGTATGTAAGGTAAAGAAGGAATAGCGTGTGATTGCGTTGCTGATTTCCAGATATCTGATGAGTTTCTTCTTCCACGTAAGTGCAGCAAGGCTTGTCGTGATGTCATGAAGAAGGATACACTTCTATCGTACCTGTCTACTCCTCTGGAGTACTATGAGGCGATTCGGATATGAAATCTTAACTCTACAATTTACTCAAATCTACTCGACGATCTCTCTAAATATAATGGAGAAGCGCCTCGCGAACCTCTGACCGACTGACGATCCACCAAGTTTGCCTTTCTCATTGTTGTGACAGGGCTCGTAGCATCAGGTGATCATTTTCTTACTTTCGGGTCAGCATCGCTGCCACTTATCTTTAGCTGATAGAACCTGCCCCCCCTCCCTTTTTCTTGAACTGTTGGCTCGCCGGGATCTGTTTTTTCCACCCACGGCTACCAGAGTATAAATATCAGCCAACCCCAGCCTCTATGAGCTCCTGCATGAAACCAGTTTATGCCCAGAACATCGATTAACAGATTTACTGTCTCCCACTCATTACCCTGTTCCCATAGTGTCTCATCAGGATACATACATATGTGCTAATTGAGTGAAAGACTTTCCCTGTTGGTGCGCCTCAAAAGATTCACTATATTTCAGACACAGCTCTACCCTTTCCGCACGCGGAAACCTCGATTGGTTCACTTCTATATCATTCGAATCTGCTCAGTGCAAATGAATATTTTCCCGACGACCCTGCATGGGATCCGAAGTTGCTTTAGCTTGGACACCACCTTTTTGCTATACACAGACCCCGTCTTCGAGGATCTTTCATTTATTTAAGTGCGTATCATATATTCGTGAACAAAGCTCTATACTATACACTAGCAACTTGTTCCGTTTGATTTGCTGCAGAAATCCAGCCTGATCATATTTGCATCCTTCTGGAGCTTCACTCAATAAAATTCGCATTGAATTCGTCTCATTATTTCTTACGAATAACCATGCCTTGCTGGCACTTGCAATCACAGTATCAATTGCCTACATAATGCGATATATTGGTATGAATGATTGAGAGGGGAAATAATGAAACGTAAAAGCGTACAGTCTTGTGATGCGTCGTTATAATTAAACAGTAAGAAGATGAAAACAAAATGAAACGACAAAGCATGTGCGAAGGCATCCAACAAAACACGTCACCAAGACACAGCAACCAACCCAATATAACAGAAGACAACGCAGAAAAATGAGCTAGGTTAAGGTATGCTTAGACCTTAGGGAGCTGATTACCGGAGTAGTCGCTGTCCTTCTCATCAGTCTTGTCATCATGAACCTCATGGGCGGCATGGGCGGCGATAGTCTCGAGTGCCTCGTCGCCATCAAATAGCGCGGCAGTCTCCTCAAGAGTGCGGTTCTTCGTCTCGATGACAAAGAGGTAGCAGTAAACAAGCTCGAAGGCGATCCAGCATACGTAGACGATGTAATACTTCCATGCAATGTGATCGAGAGCAATCGGGTTGACATATTGGTTGAAGATGAGTGAAAGCGAGATAGCAAAGTTGAAGATGTTGAAACCCTTTGCCCGGATCGCGAACGGCAGAATCTCGACGGTGTAGGAGACAATAAGCGGGGTGAACGCAATGCTAAATATCAAAAGAATCAGCCTAAGAATAGGATGCAAGAATAGATGTGCAGTATACGTACTCATACGCAGCGTAGTAGAGGAAGATGAACGCAATGACAGCGTGCGCAGCACCCGGGCTACCATGCTGAGCAAAGAGTGCCGAGCAGATGGTTTGGAGAGTGAAGAACAACAGCATACCACAGCAAGATGTGATAAAGAGGACACGGCGACCAACGCGATCGACAAGGAATGAAGCTATGATAGCGACGCCCAAGTTCCAAATTTGAAGGATGCCGTTGATGAGCAGCTGGATGGTCGGGTCTGTGATGCCAATAGCATCGAAGACCTTGTTGAGATAGTACGAGACCAGACCATTGCCTGACCACTGCGAGAAGAAGGCGATGGCGACGATGATCCGCAGACGCTTGCGGTTGCCAGCTTTGGTGATGAAGGATTTCCACCCGACGTTTGCGGCAACAGTTTTATCGAATTCGATAGCCGACCTGATCTCCTCATATTCGTACTGGACTAGAGGATCGTGTCTTGAAATTACAGTAGCTAAGTATAAGTCATATTTAAATAGAAGCAGCCAAACTCACTCATTGCCGTCAGCGTGATAATAGGCGAGAGTGCGGAGAGCCTCAGTTTCACGGCCCTTTGAGAGCAACCAACGAGGAGACTCAGGTGCGAACCAAACCAAGCAGACCTGGATAACCGACGGGAGACCCTGCAGAACGGAAGGAACACGCCATGCCCATGACGTCGGGATTTTGAAAGTGCCGTAAGTTGTCCATGCCGCAATAATAGCACCAGAGTACCAAAGGGAGTTGTACATGGAAGTGAGCTGGGCACGGTATGGTGGGTAGGCGATCTCGGAGACCAACATCGGTGCAGCGTTCGCGGCGAACGTAAGGCCGAAACCGATCATGAAACGTGCACCAATGAACATGTTGACGGTCTGCGAAGCGGTCTGGAGAGCGCATGCACCGCACATGATGATTGCACCGAATAAAACGGTAAGACGGCGACCAATACCATCAGACATGTACGGCGCGAAGGGATAGGCGGCAAGGGACCCAATGTTTTGTATGGCGTTGAGGAGACCCAGCTTGCCACCAGTCGGGTGATTGAATGAACCCTCCCACTGGGTAAGAGACTGAAGACCGTTCATCATACTTCCATCGTAACCATTGGTAGACGAAGTGATGAGGCTGGGAAAGAGAAGGTTAGATATTCGCACTGAAGTCATCCGATGATTTCCAACTCACAAAAGGACGATCCAAGCGTTCAGAACAATGATACTATGGGAAGAAAGGACGAACCGCTCAGTCTCAATGGTTAGTAGGAAGTAGAAAAGAATACGCACCGCTTGTTATTGTACCACTTCCTGTTGGGATCGAGAAGGTGAGCGTACCCGGCCTTATCACCAGAAGCTGCAACAGCACCAGCACCCATTGTCACTAGGATACGGAAGACGAAGGGGAGGAAGTGGGTGAAGAAATCGAAGCGAGACGGAATAGGATTATATATGCTAAAGAGCGGCAGTGGGAGTATAACCTCCGAAGAAGAAATGAATGGGAATGGATGGATGGATGGCACATGGGGCGAGCTATGGATTTGCTCCAGCTGACCCCGGATATTGTCACTTGTTTATTTCTCCAAAGTTTCTCCAGTTTTCGCCAATCTCCATTGCCAGGTCAGGCACATCCAACATAACATACCGCTTTCTCCACGCCCTGCCACTCCTTCGATGATTTCTCGGTGTTATCGCTTCCGCAGCGATCTCTCAATCGCCCTCTCTTCGCCGTTCCCTGTATCTCCAGGTCGCTGGGACACAAAGGCATATTTTGCAGATGGGGGCTGAACAGAGAATAGGAGACAATATTCGAGTGGCAGTGGCAGCATCCGAGTTTGCAGCCGCGGAGCTTGAAAACGAAATCGGATCTTGGACGGCCCTGCCTCTACTACTCGTAAGTTCACTAAAAAAAAATTCCATGAACGCCGCTGTTCAAACCACCTTGTTAATTCCCTTCACCGCTCCTTTCGTTGCCTCGTCGGAAGGCTTCGTCACGCAGGTTATGCGTAGAGAAGATTTCGTATAGTAAAGCTCAGAGCGATATCACGCCCCATTCACAGTCTCAGTTTGGTGCTGGAAGCTTTCGAAGAGGCATGTTTGGCTTCAAGTTACTAGCTGATGACATGCGGAAATAAGCTCCTTCGGATGATCGACTGCAGCTTCTAAGAATTCGAAGCCTTTCCCCGAGTGCTGCTTCCGGTTGAGTTGCTTTTGAGTTAACTTTTGACTGCCAGCAGGCCCGTAAAGGCTTTCTATGGCTCCTCTTCTCCTTGCCAGCAGTGATTGAAGGGAGTCAAGAAAGTAGACGTGGATGTTCGAAATCTCTAGTATGTACGCCGTTATTACCGGAAAGTTCGAGCGTGCCTAGCTTCTGCCAGTGAGCATTCCCACGACTCTAATTCAACACAGTTTGCCTGGTCTCCTTCCTTCTTATTTCCTCCTTGCATGGGCGCGCCATCCCAGCTTGCGGTTTCTTCGCTAATTATTCCTCCGACCTTCAGTCCGTGGGATCAGGCACCATGACTGGAGGAGATACCCAGATCCACTTGGCAAATGTGAGATCCAATTCACCGATCGAGCCTCCGAAGAATCTTCGGATGATTTCCTCTAATCCCACTCTCAAATGGAGTTCACCGACACGGGGAATGAAAGGCGGGCTCGTGGGCGTGAGTACGTCTTAGATCAGTCGAGACTCGAGAGGCCACCTAGGCACGGTCTGTCACGACCTTTCTTACGCTTTACATGACGCAGACTCTTTGCTGAGACCCGTCGAGCCCCTTCCGAAAGCCTCATACGGATACCTGCGAAGACAAGTAAAATGCGTCATCATCTGTTATCTTCGCGAAAGATCCTTACAGCCGCATCTCGCCCAAATTAAAGAAGAAAACCCGAGTCCATTCCTGTTTCTGACTGTCCTCTCGATGGGTGGCAGTTTTGGAGGAGATAATCTATCGTTGATTCGTTAAAGGTAGCTTGTATGAGGAGAATGCTCGGGATGAGTTTACAGGGACGCGACTTTGGTGATTGCCTGCTCTTTGTGAGTAAACGATGCAAGATAGTGAAGGCCCGACATTGATATTTTGATCCGCCGTCCAGCTTCCTCGCAGTAGAGCTAATTTATCGCAGCCGAGACCGATAGATACCGACGAGGATCATAGCTTCTTCTACCTACAAGGACCATGGCGGACATCCTTCGTGGAGCAAATCGATATGCTGGCGTCAAATTCTGCTACGTTCATGCCAACAAATATTCAATAGTACTCAACGCCAATGGCCCGAGTCCGCAACCTGCGTGCGCCTTCTCATTGACTTACATGTAATGGTCCTGACGGCGGATCAAGAGCAAAAAGGCGGCTCTCGCTAGGAGCATGTTCGCTGAATTACACAATTCATGGAACTTAGTATTGAATCAAATTCAGTGTCTATTCAACAATCCTCTATCAGCGCTTTACCTCGGATATTCTTGATCACATCTTAGATCCCGCTGCAATGGCCACGAACGTTATCCAGGAATACTTGCTGTTTCTTCTTCAATCCGCGACTCTCTCGTTTCGTATAGCAGACAGTCCCCTCCCCACGTCGACGTCCGCGAGGGGTTCTGGCACTATGTCCTACGCTAGCTCTAATTCACACTCAAACTCTACAAATGGCCTGTGGGCTTCGCATTGTAAGGTGGAGTATTTTATTTTTAGTGGTTTCGAATCAGGATAGAAAGGAGTTAATAAATCGGCATGGAGCATGGTGTGCTATCACTGAAGTTGATTGTAAATGATGCAATTCAGTGAGCTCCTTCCCCTACGTAACGTGCGTTTAATGGCATGTGTCTATGTCAGATAAACTCCAAGTTTCCTCTGGCTTTGTTAGATTTTGAGTGAAGAGTCATATTTGTTATGTGAAGTTCATTACGAATTCGTGTCTACTGAGTGGAGGAAGAGTGAGAGGCCACCTGCACATTATGCTCCTGGCCCAACGACTTAAAGTACGTTATATTCTCGTAGCCTTCTCTCCTCGGACTGATAATTTTCTCAGTGGATAACCGCTGTATCAACATGTGCCTGCTTGTAGCGGCGATCTAGCAGTCAGAAAATACAAACACATCTAATCGACGGTATCGACCTACCCAGGAAGGTTCTACATTGACCTTATGCCCTCTTCTTGCTTTCTTACATTTCAATTTACAGGATTACCCTCGATCTGCAGTATGTCGGCTCTTGTCCACTCCTCGCCACTTTGTCGATCCCATGAATTTTCGATTCAATCCTCTTCATGATGGAAAGCACACTGATGCATTTGTGTAACCATGTCCCTCTTGTCTCTATAGCTGGAGTGGATAGACATCACCTTGCGAAATACCACATGAATCCGCGAACCCCCACCATACCACCACCATGATCACCTTCAAGTTCTCACTATGTGCAATTTAGTTTGGTATGTTACTACAGATATCGTGGGACTCCTATGCAAATCAACTTGACTATGATGACACCTTAGGATCGACCGAATATTTCACTTCTGGAAACAACTCCCCACAGAGATCAGACAACATCCGGGAGCATCGTGAAGCGAACCGACATCTGATTTGTGCCACTGCCGCTCCGAGTCAGCGCCATTCGACACCAGCCTGAGCTCAACTTCGGAGGGCCTTGTCTCCGTCGAGCGAAACGGATCCGCGACTGAGGAGTATAAGCAACTCGAGTACAGATTGTCCAGCAGTTAATCGCTTATCCGACGTTCACCTTCCGACTGAAGTTTCGTCCATCACCCTTCAGCCTCAGGCTGGCACCTGGAAAAGAATCACATGTCACATGTGGTGGAACAAGGTACACCAAACCTATAGCCCTAACACACTGCAAGGGTTGGTTCGAAGGCAGATTAAATTTGATTGCATATTCTGTGCTATCATTGTAGTGCGCCGCGGGAGAACTTCGGACGCGTTCTTGTTCCTTGTTTAGCCGCATATCTGAGGCACACTGCAATCGGTATATCGTGAACGGAATCTCACCGAACGCCTATACTTCTAACCTTTATTCTTTCAATCATTTCGATCATGTCTGGGGGCTACTTATTTCTGACTAGATAATTGTGCGCAAGTCAATCCGAGTCATAATATGGAGACATTTTCGAATTTTTGATTAAGTTGACCACTATCACCCCATTCAGATATTGATGCTTGCAGTATTCCCTGGATGGTACAGATTTTCGTCCTATTGCTTCGGCCACCTTAAAAGTTTAAGTCGATGGACCATCATCATACCATGAGACTTGACATGTCACTAATTGTTTGTGTTTTCACTGACTAAATATGTAAAATAAATCCTTTCCTTTCCGCTTTTAAAGAAGACAAACAGTCTCAAATTTACAATAGGTTCCCGTGTCACCAGTGTATGTTTAGAAGATGAAAGGAATAAATCTTGAAGGAACGTTTCTACGGTACTCCTCCCACTCAGCTCCAAATTTCTTATGCAATGTTTCGTCTTCTCTCCACGAACGTGAGAGTAACCAGGTCTGTTCAGCAACGGCATAACCTGTGAAGAGGCCAAGGCCAATCCTGATAATACTAGAGAACATTCCACCGACGGAATCAGATAACCATGGAAGCAAAGGTGATGACTTCAGAGACAAAGCTCCGGCTGCATCTGCCAGACTCCCGGACGTGATCAACAGGCAGATCATACCTCCACGCACAAGTACGGCCCCGACATATCCCGGATGGCGTACAATGGAGTATGGGCCTGTCTTTACGAGGGAGTGTCCGCTCAAAGT
This sequence comes from Trichaptum fuscoviolaceum, assembly GCA_910574455.1. Lineage (NCBI taxonomy): Eukaryota > Fungi > Basidiomycota > Agaricomycetes > Hymenochaetales > Trichaptaceae > Trichaptum > Trichaptum fuscoviolaceum. The sequence goes on along the minus strand of CAJSYZ010000010.1, from coordinate 933,611 downwards.
GGTATGAGAGAAAGTGTAGAGCCTGTTCAAAGTATGGAAACATATTCCTCGTAAGCTAGCTCCAGCAATGACGATTGCAGCCGACAGAATGAATGTCCAAGTAGGGGCGGACGTTAGCGTAAAAAATGAATTCGAAGTCGATGGGGGAAAGGACTGCGGGTTTATGGTAACAAATGATGGAAGGAGGATTGGCAGAACATTCGTCGACAACTTGGAAGTCGGGTAGAGGGACAAAGCCCGCGCAGTGCCTTCTAGAGCAACCATGCCCCACACACCATACTGTAATGTTGAAGCAAGATATCTGTGATTGGGCTAAGTGAAAGTACGAATGCCAAACTCACTCGCGACCAGCTACAGAGCTTTAAGCCAAGTTGAAGGAGTGTAATACTTCTTTCATGCAGAACACCTTCCGAGGGCTTCCCGCCGATATCCCCTCTCTTCCCTTCCCAACTCACTGTTTCCAAATCTTGCCCTTCGACGAGCCCTTTGCTGCCCATAACATAGCTCTCTTCCACCGAGCTTGACGTCGGTGGTGTTACTGCGTAATGGTGGGCAGCTGCAGCTACTCCGAGAATCACGAAACGCAACAGGCTCGCATACTTTTCGTCCATCCTCCTTTCGAGTACAGAAACAGACAAAAGTTGTGAAGATGGTACAGGGTTTGTTGAAGACACTCGAAAAGCCGATGACAACAAATATTTACATAAGTAATACGAAGATTTTCCCATGACGTCCTCCGAGTCTTAGGTCAAGCATAAACTCCTGTCCGACAATAAGGCGGTCAGAGAAGCTGCTCGCAGGCCGGCAGGATGTGAACGAGCCAACAGCGTCGCCGGTGTGCGAGACAAGGCTGTTGCAAAGAAAACGAGCAAAAGTAGAGCATTGAGAGTCCAAACCATCTCACCAACTGGGAGGAAGCATCACGCCATCTATCGACCTTTCACTCGCTGATGCCGAACCTGAAGTTTATTCTTAACGATACCCGCTGTAGTTGAGAAAAGCGATTAGAAAGCCTACATAGCTCTCGGATTACAAGCAAACTTGGTCACGGTATGTTTATTCGGATAGCAGGGCAAAATTGAAATAAAATCCGGGAAGGTACAAGGTTCATACACAAGATGCAGCAGCACAGGTTTCTCCTCATTCTGGTTTCTTCACAGGGCAAAATAGGAGGGCGAATAAAAAATGAAGCATGGGATGATCATGAGAAATAAATATCAATGTTTGGATGATAGTGATAGTATGCAATGAAGCAGAGAATTAGGCCTGACGCCAATAACGAACTTGCTGCTTACTTATGACAGCATGACATGCAAATGCAAAGGGTGCCTAATGCACTTGACACAGCCTGACGCTGGTGACTTGAACGAAACGATGCAATCGATCCCATGAGAGCTTCGAGAACTGGAAACTAAGGAGATGTCTTTGATATTATTCTTGACCTTTGCCTTCACCCTTCGACTCGACGTCCCCGCCTGCGGTCTTCGAGTTGATCGATAGTAGGATCTCACGAGTATACTTGACTTTATCTACCAGACGAGTGATGAATTTGGCCTTGACTGGGTCCTCCGGGGGATTTAAGGACTGCTCCATGAGCTCGCTCAAGCTCATACGAGTCAAGTCGTTATCCTTCCCTATGTGGGTAACAACGAGAGCTTGTGAGGATAGAATGACTTTCGTGTGGTCGTAAAAGTTGAACTGCGACAAATGACATCGTCAGTATGGATAGAGAAGTTTGACATGATTTCCATACCTGTAAGACGTCGTGGCTTAACTTGAACACAATGACATGCTTCATACGAAGGTACTTCTGGACAAAGTCCATGCCCTTGGTGCGTTGAATGTCTTCGAAAGTGTAGGAATAGTCACCATAAAGGCGTTCCATGATGTACTTCTCGAAGTGTTTCAAAAGATAAACCTTGCTCTTTAGTTCTTCCGCGTATTCATTGACGTTATAGTTCTTGCGCGAGTATGCAGCACCGCCGTGGCGAGAAGCGATGTAGTCAAAGTGGCTAGGGAAAATTGTTAGACGAGTTTCAATTTTTTTTCCTGAATTTGTGAACGCACTATCGGTCAGGAGAAAGGAGAATAGATGTGCTATCATTGAAATAGACTCCCACAGAGCCGTCGGTCAACGCGTAGCCCATGCCGTACTTATTACAGTAGTCCACCCAAGAGACGATGAAAACTTTCGCGTCAGGGAGTTCTGCATCGGAGACTACATAGCTTTTGTCAGAAGTTACTCTCTAATCAAGTAAATGATAGTTATACTCACTCGGATCTCTGAAAACCTTTCCTTTCTGTCTAGCCTTAAGTGCAAGGGTAAGATTATGCGCAGCACTATCAAAGCCATGAAGCTTAAGACTTGACGAGCTTGACCCTAGAAGAATTCAGTTCGTTGGACAAATTGAAAAAAGTGTGTTAACGTACGAGGACCTAATTCATTCACCGACGCCTTTGCCTTCTCCTTTTCACGGCTCTTCGGTGGCGCTTGGGGCGGTTGGTTCTCAGCATCGTCGTCAACGGGACTCGGACTCTTTCTGTCCATCTCTCCAGGGACCATTTGTGCCACAATTCTCGCCTTCTGCGCCTCCAACTCCTTCCGGCGAACGCGCTCGTGCTCCTTTGTCTCCGGAATGATGTCCTCTTCTTCGATATCTTGCAGATTGCCTAAAGGCTGATTCTGCTCTCGTGTATGGCCATAACCGAGAGCTTGGTTGGAAACGACATTGGTATTGGTTGATAGAGAACCAAGCGCCCTTCCGGGAGACTTAGCCTCCTTTTGTGCAGCTTGCAGCTTGCGAATGAGAGGTTGCTCGCGCTCGCGCCCGCCTGAGCCACCGGGTGCCATGACAAGGGGCTGACGTGCAGCACCCAGCAAGGCCGAAATAGGACTGCTAGGTTGCACAGCCCGATGGAATTCGCGCTCTTGTTGCGCCAGGGCAACACTGGAGTTGAGCATGCTTGCGTTCGAAGCTGATCCAGTCTTTACACGACCAGATGCTGCCGAAATGCCAGGATGCATGACGTTCACAGCAATGCTAGTTGGCTCTTCTTCATCGAGGAGCGCGTTTTTTCTGAGACGAGCGAGGTTGATCCGCGACATTTGTCGGTTGATATGGTCAAAGGTTGGCGCACGGTCATGAGCAGTACGAGGAATGTATGCGGGGACCGTACCCGCGGTGAAAAATGTGTGGCTAACGATGTCATGGAGTGTCGGACGCTCTTGAGGATTTGGCGTGAGGATTTCTTGAACGAGCTCGCGAGCATCTAATGAAACTTCGCGATCCGCAGGGAACTCATACTCATTGTCACGAATACGTCTAAAACCCGTTCAATATATAACTCACATAGTGTAAGAGAATGACACTTACTTATAAATAGTCTTTACATCCTTCGTCTGAAAAGGAGGTCGGCCGACGACTAGGGTGTACAGGATGACACCGATTGACCAGGTATCGACCTCAAAGCTATGACCATTTGCGGTATCGAACAGCACTTCCGGAGCTATGTAATTCGGAGTGCCGCAGATAGTCTTCTTCCTCTCTCCAGGATTCTCGATAAGAGCTGCCAAGCCAAAGTCTCCAACCTTCACGTTCATGTCGGCATCGAGGAATAGATTCCCCAACTTGAGGTCTCTGTGAATGACCTGGTGCGTGTGCATGTAGTGGCATGCACCAATCAATTGAACCATGAAGTAACGCGATTCTGGTTCGGTGAAACGCTTCCGGCGACGAAGCATATCCATGAGTGAGCCAGCTTCGCAGAGTTCAAGTGTCATGTATACGTTGTCTAGATCCTCAAAGCAGTCACCGAAGCGTACAATATTCGGATGCTGAAGGGAGCGGTGGATTTTAATTTCTGCGTACAACTAGTTCATGATTAACAAAAACGTTTGAATGAGATGCGAGGTAGGTGGAGCTGTGGCTCACCTTCGTTTTAGCTTTCTTTGTCTTCAAAGAATCCTTCGTTACTACCTTGATAGCTGAGGTCTGCCCTCTGTGGTCTTGTACTTCATAAACGCGAGCGAAGCCACCCTTTGAAATGCAAAAGTGAGCTATATATTGACATTGTAGAGCGAGGATATTTACCTCTCCTAGGAATCCGACACGTCTGTACTTCACAGAGTGGGAGTTGTCAATGATAATTTGAGGCGGCGAAGGAGGTTGAGTCTTCGTGTTTTGCCTAGGTAAAGGCGGAGATGTCGGAGGTTTCTTCTGAGCAGCATCTGTCTTCGCTGGTGACTTCTTTGGAGTCGTCGGCTTCACATACTGGTGGTTTGCAGCGTTTGCGAACGGCGCTCTATGACCGTCACGATAGTGAGCCTGTGCAGGAGCTGAGACCTGTGGGTGTTGAATTTGCTGGTATTGTAGGTGGGCTGCCATGTCTTGAAGCCGTCGAAAGCGCGTCGTCGACTGGGCCTAACGCCGTCGTTGTCGTTGAGGTCGTAGATGAAGATGAACACAAAGAGGGGAGAAGAATAAGGACGGAAAGCGGCTAGCAACCTACACATTGTTTGGACGTTGTTTGGACGTTATTATTTCCAACTTGCCTCGCGTCGCACACGTGACCGCGAAGCTTGCATTACGTAGTCATTATTTGTGTACTATGTAGACGCCCGCATAGTAGCGCCCATCGATAACTTTCGTCTTTTCATGTCAACTCTGGACCTCAGCTCGTATACTTGAACTCATTCCTATTTAAATCTAAACCTTTCAGTCAGCGAAGGTGCTGTTGCCTCTGCACTCTTAGATATACTAGTTGACCTTCACTGCACATCTTCCGAATCAAGCTTTGACTTTCGCTGTTCTTGACCACGTCCAGTCTTTGGTCAGACGTATTTTGCGCTTTTTAACATCTCCTGGGACCCAGAGCAAAGATAGAAGTCAAGATGTTCTCAAGCACAGTCCAACCAAGTGTCATATCGCTCTTCTCGTCTACAGGGTGTGCACCACTTCAGCTCTTCCAAGTTCATACGGACCCCGACCCAGAAATATCAACAGACTCTGTTGCATGCTTCGTGAAAGACTTTGGGCCTGCTGTCTCACCTATCCGACGAGCTACATCTCAGGCAAATTTACAGGTTGATTTTGTTAAAGAAAAGGACGCGAAGCTCATCGAGCCCTCCCCGTTATTCATTGGGTCAAATTCTGAAGAGGAAGACGAGAGGGACGAGACTGGCCGTGATATCGACAGGGATCCGAGATGGGAAGGCAGTGATGTCGGAGAAAGTAGAATGCGATTGTTCGTCAGCCCATTATGACCCTTCTTACGCTTCGTTCCGCTCACTCCTACCAATTAGTAAGAGTAAGAGAGGCCGTGAACTAGGTCAGACAGTCCTTCATCTTCAATCTCCAACAATCCGGACGACGTACATTCGCTGTCCTATGACTACTTCAGGGAAATATACTGTACCTTCTGACCTTGGGATTACGCTACCTTGGCTACACATTCAAGTTAGGCCTTTAGGAGATGGGAGTGGATCAGGGAGGGATGTATGGGCCTTCGACATCGGCGTTGTAGATCGCTCGGGTAAGCGTGGAGTTATCCGCGCTTCGACTTTCCAAGTACGTTCTCGTATACTTAAATTATTGATTCGATAGACAAGATTCAATTCCGTCTGTTCACACACTTTTCCTAGTCATTTTCTATTCTGCTATTCTGCTGATTGCCATGTCTTATCACAGAAAGAGGCCACACTCAAGCTGGATCACAATCCAACCCTTCTACAAATTCCTCTCCGCATGCCACCTCGCACATCTTCCACGCTCACGTCATGGACTACGATTGACCTCGATGTAGCCGCGACTGTGCGCTATTTTGGCATCCTCGCGAACGCTATGCAAACTCGAGGCAATAGCTCTGAGGATTATGAACGCGATTCCCAACGATACGGTGCTGCATCATTAGGAACATTTGCTAGCGTCACCTTCATTAAGGTATACGCTAACTGTCGCCTTAGACGAGTCTGGTTCTCGGAGAACCGTCATTCCAATAACCTTCCTTGGGAATTTCAGCTGTATGCCGCTGAGCAGTAATTCCAGTAACGCCTTCCAAAATCCCGTCTCAATGCCAATGCCAAGGCGCGACAGACTAAAGTCTTAACTGGCGACTTGTGGGCACAACAATGCATCCGGCATTTCGTACACCGCGAGTTTGAGCATGCTGCGAGAGAGATTAACTACGATCCGTCATGGGCAACTGTGTCGGAAACTTGGGCATAATCCCGAATGATCACTCCCGCATTTCTCCCAATCGTTATACGTAATTCCACGCGCAGATCACTCGCCTAGCTTCACCGACAATCACCGCAAGATGGCGCGCTTCGTATGAACGGATACTGTACACACATGCACCTTAGAGATTGCAGCAGCATCTAGTCGTATAACTGTACGTAAAACGCGTCTACTCCTTTCGTTTTTTTCATCGACGTGGCATGTGCTCGCATATCTATGAATGTGCGACAATTCTCTGCCTAGCGGAAATGGGAATGGTGGAGTGAGTATTACTCGGTATAAAGACATACATTGACTTGTTTGACAAATGGGTTCGGTCAAAACATGGATCAGCGAGATTATATTTTGAAGGGAACGAACCTTCGAACGGGAAGCTAAGCCACCTGAGCACAGAGATGCAGTGGCGTCAAATTGCCGCCGAGCGACTACAAAATATGCTGTACTTTGTGGCTACGGTACAAAGCGGGGTTGAACTTTGCGGATAATAGGGACTTTCAAGAGCAAAGTAACTTATGATATAATTCACAGCCTCCCTGCGCTTTTGCATGGGACTTGAGTGACCTTTACTTAGCATCGGGACGCTCTTACCCGTCTGCACATATCCAGGATGTTAGAAAACGTGTACTGCACATCGCACATTGCAAAGCCCCGAGTTCTCGAACACGAGACTGGTACATGTTTCACCGGAATTTGACGAATAAATTGGAGGCGCCTTGCACGGGCGATAACTTATCGCGTTCCACTTGCTTTTTCACCTCACTCAATGCTATCAATTTCTTTAATTATGGGGCACCAGATCCGCCGTGATTGATGGTCTCAAACCCACTACTGGCAAGCATACTCTAGAGTTCGGGCGGTTCTTCTGTTGATTTTGGTTTCTGCAACCGCACACCGAACATCAGTAGCCGTAGCCACAAGATAATCTGGGCATAAGGGAGATCCGAGAATAGATCGAATGTACTGGTGGATAACCATTGGAGCGAGGACAATATACAAGGCTTTTCTTTGAATTATCTGATTGCACCGGCGCAAGTGGTTCCGCTATCACTGCGAACTGAAATGCAACTCAAAACCAACGCTGCAAGCACGTTGTGAGGACGAAGCCTAGAAAAGTCAAGTAAGAAGCCCTTTCTAGTAGTTTCGTGGCCATCGCCAGCAGACTCCATCGGCTCTATCTTATCTCACATCGATTGATGATCTGCGCACTGAAGTCAATACATAATGTACATACATATATGACCGTGCAATTCACAGTACTGTACGCGCGAAATCTTCAAAACGTTCTCGATAACCAACCAGTGCTATATAAGAAAACTAGACCTTTTTAGAGATCGCGGTGCGCGCGCACAAGCCGAGTGTGCTTCGAATGGCCTGTCTCCGTGTCTTGGTGTGCGTGTGATCCTAATGGATCATATGAGTAGATGTCGCTAAGTCCAGCGTGGCACTAGAGCACATACCTCTGGAGCCACTCTGCGTTAGCTCGCTTAATGACAAGTGTCATCTTTAATCCCTCAATAGAATGGTCTACAGACACGAGGCTATCGCGTCCCGCTCGGGTAATCACCGAACACGACCGACATCATGCCCGTGGCGTGCGCCCACGATGGAATGAAAATGCTCACAAGGCGGTGCAGAAGCAATTATGAAAGCAAATGTGGTTGTCCCCTTGATTTCGAGAGTCGTGTTGTGGACACAGTGAGAGGTCCAGATGCGCAGTGGCGTTTTCTAAAGTCCGTTTGTCTAACCCTGCTATCATTCGATAGGTTGTATCAAATAGCTTTCCGCTGTCGATCGTTGGTGGCGGTGGCGGTCTCGCCATTATTCACGGGAGTGCATGTGCTAGCGAAGTGTGCTAGCAAGGCTGAAGAGAGGTGGAGGTCCACTGTTTACCCGAAAACGTTGTAATGGTCTGCTTTAGCCACTGATCGGCACCCTCATGATAGATGTGAAATCAGAAACGGGGTGCAAGAGCGAGTACGGCGATCTGGACAAATTGCATGGGGCTGTCTTAGAGATGTAGAGAAGTTAGAGAGTTGTTAAGAGTATATAAGAAGCCCAGACCTAATCAGAGTTGAACAATATCCCTCTATCGTCTTAAACCACAAGCATAGCAGAAAGGAACTACTTTCCAGCAAACCATATTCGGGGTTGAGAACTATGTTCAATGTGTTCCTCGCACTATACTGAACATTTGCTATGCCCCTCGTGAGCCCCATCATCCGCGTCGTCCTTTCTTTTCTATACGATCAGCGAGCAAAGAGGTGGGGGTTGAGGCAAAGCCTGTCAACATTCAAAGTGCACCAGTAGCTTCTTCCCACTCAGTCAGTCGAGAGTCTTCTTTACAGGCCCGACTTGAGGCGATAGACTCTTGTCTATTCAACTCCAAAGCCCAGTCGGAGCCTGCTCGGAGGCTGATCGCCAGGCTGAGTGGTGTTTCTACGATGCGCGACGTATGTACAGTCGACAAATGTTGCCATCTCAGGTCCAGTTTCTTTCAGCTTACTGGGATGTGGGTCAATCAGACCACACGGCTAGTGGTTGGAGCCTCATAAGTCGTGATGGATAAATTGGTTTTATGTTCAAATACTCATAGATCTGTTGACCTCCCATGTCTCCATTTACTTCTTCCACACGCAATGCAAAGCTAGGCTCCTGATTCTCGATGTGCTGCGGCCTGCCGTGTTCCGCAATCGTACAGCACTCCCTCTTTCGTTCCTTTCTATGGTGCTTACTACGAGTCTAGTGGACAATAATAGGCACGGTAAAGTAGCATGGTATATATCGAGGGAGAGCCGCGTTGATGGAAAGGAAGCACGTTTGTATTGGGCGCTTACGTTACTGATGTGGAGCGTCTCTCGTTCAAGTTGTGGCTGTGCATTACCAGTGATCGGCAACTTGAAGGTTAAGTACCTTATAATTACAACGCAATGTAGTAAGTAAATGTGAGAAATAGAGTACAACATTCAATTATATGCATCGGACACAATGTACAAGAACAAAATAAGCAAGAATGATGGGAATAACATGAGTGGACTGGAGTTTCTACAATACCCTAATCGTGGAAGAGGAAGATGTTGCAGTTGGGTTCACATCCGCAGGCTCAAAACTATTGATAGTGTTGTTGAGTATTCGACCATGCCCTAAGTCAGAGCCAGAGGGTATCTCAACACTGTCAATCCGAAGAACACCCAAAAGTTCTTCTGCCTCCAGAATAATCAACTCTTGGGCTTGACGCCCGGTCCATACGCAAAGGTCTGGTTCATTATCATCTTGGATAAGAATACTCGTGCGGGGACTCGCATTTGCTGATATGCTTCCTGGGAGGCCGAGAAAGAGGTCGCTATTCCGCAAACCAATCGCTTCCCTTGCAGACTCCTGGTGCGCATTCAGGTCTCTTGGTATCGGAAGCAATTTAGAGTAGCCCAGGGAAGCTTGTACAATGCGCACCCTTTCGTAAGTGCGGCGGAGAAGGCTGGGTGAATTTAGAAGTGTCTGTGCCAATAGTTGCTGCTCGTCCAGGAACTCATCGCCTCCACGCAAGTCGTCTTGGGATGACATGTGTGACAATTCTGAGCCAGCGGAACTCGAGGATGGTAATTGTGTCTGTACACCAAGATGTAGGATGCGCTTCTTTAACCGAGCGCTTCCGCTGGTGGGAGAACTAGGAGAAGTAAGAGCAGGAAATGCGGGTCCTCGGTAAGATCCATCTGTCGAGACATTAGACCAGTTGGAGAGGGTGGAAAAGCTGGGTAAATTTCCAGTAGCTAACGTGCTGGAGTCAGACGGACCCAAGCGAGGCGAGGCGTCTGGTGTTGGAGTAGCAGATCCAGTCTTACTGTATCTGTATCTAGGCTTGGAAAACACAGTGCTAACAGGTCGCAAGCTCGATCTAGGTCTGAATGCACTAGTCGACAGTGTGCCTAGTACGCCACCATGGAAGAACAACTCTTCGTGCAGTGCACAAGCTTTCTCGTGCATAAACGTTCTTAGTTGAATCACGAGAGGGGAGCTCTTCATACAGACAAATTCCAATAGAGACCAAGTCAGATAGTCCAGCACGCGCAGTTGGCTCACTCTGTTTCTTCCAGAAGCTCGTTCGAAATGGTGGCCTGGAGAAAGGGATCGATGCTGATTACCTCCCTGAGACGGTATCGATAAGTGAGCTTCGAATGATGCTGATGATCTATGATACTCCGGATATTCATGATCTCTAGAGAAACTTGACCGGCTCGCGACGGTCGGTGAAGCCAACGGTGTGATATTCGGCGAGTTGTTGGCTTCAACTCGCAGTGCAAAGGATGCATTGCCGTCTTTTAACAAACTCCGAAGGAATGCCCCTACTTTTGACCAAGCACCTGGAAACGCGGTGGAGATATCATTTTGGCCGCGTAAGATTACAGTCTTAAGGGCTACCAAAGCTATGGAAAGACGAATCGACATTTTCAGATGGGCTTGATTGGACGATTTTCGCTTCGATTTGGAGTCGCTCCTGATGACATCACCTTCGCCCAAATCCGATCTGAAGGTTGATGAGGAGTTCGAACGTTTGAGACCCCCACGAGAAGAGTACACCTGACAAGCATTGATGACATATGACAGCATTCGCACCCATGCCCTACTGTGGAAATCATGCCTCCAGCTATCGGTCCATTGGGTTTCAGTGGCAAGTTCGGTCGTTGTCCTCAGTTTCAATAGGAAAGGGATTATTATCCCCACCAAAAACTCTGGTGAAGGCTCTCGCTGTTCGATCTGGGATATGACATCCGCACCAAGAAGACAGGCACCTCTTGCGAGGAGAACGACGAGCGTGTTCCTATATGGAAGGGCGAAGAGTGCGCCTTCGGAAGCGGCAAGTTCGCAAATTTCTAAAGACGATGAGCAGATTTGATTCACGACAATGGTGGCAAACTGTGTATCATTCGCGTGGATGGGGTTTGAAGCCATGGTCAATAGACTGCGAAGAAGCCCGGAGAGATCCAATGCACCGCCAAACCCTCTTATAAATGGTGAGAACTCTTTCAAAAGCAAATAGGGATGCTTTGGCTCGGGCTGCGCGACAAAAGACTCGGCAATCTTGTCAATAAAGAAACGAATTGTGTCCGTTGCGGTCTCCGACCTAACATCTTCCTTCAGCAGAATTTTCACGAGATCAAGGCATCGATGTATAGAAGAGACTTTCGGGTCTCCACCAGCACGAACATACGACGCAAAGAGGCGAATGTAATCCGATACCATGGTCTGGGCGTTGCATGGCGAAGAGGGTTTTGTGGAGTCTTCCGACGTCAAAATTGTGCTCTCGTTTGTATTTGCTCGACCTTCTCCTGTCCTGACCTTCGGTGCAACTTTGGTCAAGATAATGGAGCCCAACGCCTCAATGCCGTCCCGGAAAACATTGCGAGCTGCGCCCGATGCATTGTAGAGGAGTTGCGCAAGGAAGCGAAACAAGCGAAGAAATTGTTCAGCACGCCGAACGAGAGGGTCGTGCGCGATGACAGTCAGCAACATGCGAATGAGGTTATCCGGCCTGAAGGTTTTATTGTCAAACACATCGGCCGAGAATGATGTTTGGAGGCTTTCGACGGAAGCATTAGCCTCCTTTCGCAGTGAGGCCAGAAACATCTGAGGCATTTCATCAGCTGCTATAGCAAGGGCTGTCTCCTCTTCCTGTGGTCTGTTGGCCTCGCGTATACCAGCAGTTTCTAGAGATAGGACCGGCCTGTTTTTAAGCGCCGATAGTAGAGTATAAGCGCTATTAGCCACCCATTCACCCTCAACAGAGGCCTGCGAAACTAGACTCGACACTACGTCCAGTGCTTGGAAGATAAAGACTTCCTCGTGCACAGCGTAAAACCTATGCACAGCATATTCGATCAGAGACCGAATACTGGCATCGGCCTCCGCTTCGCAGAATACCTTGATCAAGGGTTGCAAGAAGAGCTTGAAGCCACCGCCTGAGGACATAAGCCGACGATAACGAGTGCTCGCTATCAGATAAACTAGACGGACATTCAGATGCTTGAAACGTGTTTGCTATTGAGCGTACACACCTATGAGACAATGGGATACGATCCCGACGTCATCACTATGCCTCCTCAAGATTCGATTCACTCCATCCATAAAAACGCCCAGTTCATCGCGATCGTTAAGATGTCTCGTAACAGACCGAAACAACTGAGCAACAAGAAGCAAATGGCTGCGCGAGAACGATAGAGACAAACGAAACATTTCGTCATCACCAACACGCTCAGGCGCCCTCCTTGGTCGTCTCGGTAACGTTTCTGGTGATTCATTGAGAATTTCAGGAAGGGTGACCGGAGCCCAGTTCTTCCGTATAATATGTGCATCTTGCGGGTATCGTTTGAGAAGCTCGACAAAAAGTAGGTTTTGAGCCGTCCTGATAGTGAGCATGTAGACTAAAGTTGGGTGAACTTGCTGAAACGGATTGGATAACTTCGGAATAACTTTTGGGAACATAGGTCCGGCAGGAGCAAAGTCCGGAAACCAAAGAGAGCCGGATGGAAATAAGAATATCTCAATTTTTGCTCGTCTGATGGCCTGAACTGTCATCTCGCTCACTTGAGGAGCAATATTGGCAAGGATCGGCGTAAGATGAGCGAGATAGCGGATACTCTCAGGCGCTGTCGATTCCTTCGCAAGGAATTTCAAGAAGCCGGCAAGATGATTGAATACGTAATGAGTCATTCTGGGGGGAAGAAATCGGCGAATGTGGAGGAATGTACGCAGAGTGGATACGGCAACGTCCAGGTCTGCAACATTCTCTGAGAGAATATCAATGACCGGTCTGCAGAGTATAGCTGGATCGTCCCTCATGAGATCGAGCAAGGTTTCACGAGCAAGCACTGCGACGTCAAAGCTCGTATCCATAGCCAACGTCGACAATTGCAAGAATATAGCAACCAGAGGTTGCACAAAAACCGGCCTCCGTTTGACGCCGTGCTGCCCGCCTGAAGAAGAATTTCGTCGCAACAATCGTCCGTCGGGGGACTGAGATTTTGAAGGTGTCGTGTTTGGGCTGGCAATTGGGCTAGGCGAGTGTTCAGACATATAGCCGCTTTCGACGTCGACAGTCGTCGATAAAGCATCAATCTGCCCAGTTCCTAGTAGCGACATGGGCGTTCGAAGCCATGCTAATTGGACGTCCAAGGGCTTGTCTTCTTCAGTCCACCCTATTTCCGTTAAACGGCGCCGTAAATCAAGCGGAAGGGCCTGTCCAGGATTTGCGGATCGGTCCTCGGCATCCTCACTAGGAACATAGTTGCTTGAACCCACATCAGTAGCAACAAACGAAATAGGTGGCCTTGCAAGCTTGAAAGGCCTGCGGTACGTTCGATCTGTTATGACACCCAGGGACAACAATTGGAAGCGCCACGTCAGCAAAATACCAAGTTTTTGCACTGCCTGACGCCGAGTACTGGCAGTGGGACTAGAATAAATAAGAAACAGACTTTCAGCAACCTTGTCGTATAATGTAATACCTGATGCACCTTTGCATGTATGACGAAACCATTCCTAGGAATGTCTTCGATGCTTTTTCGGCGCATTGCATACAAAGAAAACAAGCCTGGAGTCTGATGTAAGCCCCAAGATGAGAGCGAATATAGATGGCTTACATTCATAATGATAAAAGGATCACCACTATCCAATCCTTCGTTCCACACCACTGGGCCCAAGCGAGAGTAGTCATCCGCTTTGATAGTACCGCTCATAGCAACGAGTAGTTCGAAGATAGGTCCAATCGAATTGTTGGGCAACTCGGCCAACGTTTTCGTCCGAGCCTGGATCGTAGTGGCTACGGTCCCCAAGTCTACATTTGATATGGAACTGTCTGGTTGAGGCGACATTGGGATGGACTGTCCATACAGTATACTGTTAATTGCAAAGCGGCATAGACGATATCTGAATAACGTACATGGTTATCTCTCTTGATATGCGTTTTGCTAGCAGTATATAGTATTTGAACTTTACTGAAAGTCTGAATGATCTCCTGTTTGTTCTCGACAGAAATTTTAGGCCATCTACTTGACATCCCTGACGAGTCGTCAGAATCATGGTGAATGGCCCAAGCAACTATGTACTTAATCCACGTCGCGCTGACCAGACCTGTCATTCTCTAAAAGACAGCATATAGGAAATAACTCACGATTTCAAACTTCGGCTGAGCAGACGCATCTCGAGGAACAAAGTTGCTAAGAGCATACGTTGCGAGAGTGGAAGTAGAGACACTTGCTCCTAGAAATACCTGGTCAGCAAAGCGTATAATCTAATTAGGTTAGACCCCTACCCTGGCGTCTAGGATAATGGAGAGACGGGGCTCTAATGCAGTGATGAAAGTCCCGATCCTCGCTGTCGGAATTTGGGAATCCTGTCATCAGGTTAGACTCATTTGTCCTGAAAGTGGAAGACAAGGGTCCACACCAAACTCGCGTCTTGCTTCGCAGACCTCACTGCTTTGAGTGCATGTATTACTTCCAGCAATATCATTAATTGGCCAAAGCGAGGCTTCCCCCATGAGGGCATCTGCCCTTCTTTCATTTTGCCTTTTCCAACTCCTTCCGTACTCAGTGGGTCGCTCATGAGAACCACACCCATCATCTCGGCATCTGCGATCCAGAAGTGGGGCATATACTGCGAAAGAGCTACGAGCTTAGCGTATTGTTGAGCTATGACTGCCTCTTTGTTAGAAGCAGCGCACAGAAACATCGGTTTGAAGAAGATTTGTGGCTGTATTTGCGCAAATAATGTCAAAAGTCGTGAGAGAGCTTCCGACATCTGCGGGGGATCAAGCACAAGACGCTAATGCATTTGGTAAGATAGTCTTTTCGACATCGGAGGGAGAGAGTTGGTTTACCTCTTGTAGTTGGGGAATAATCAGGGATACAACGCGTTTCCTACTGTCCATGGAGAGAGCGTCGACAAGATTGGTTGCTATCGGTATAACTGCAGACCAATCTGCACTTGACGCCTGCGTTTTATTTATGAGTTGTAATCCAGGAGTTACTATGACGTTGAAACTCACCAAATTCTTTAGCTCAGCCTCCACACATCCCTGCCAGTCCGATGATGGTTTGTGCATCCAGTTGAGGAACAAATCTGTTGCTTCAGTTAACATGGTGTCGGAAAATGTGAAATCTGCATCATCGGACGACTTGGTGCCACAGCCCATCAAGGCGAGTACAGTCTTTACAACCAGCGGCCTCGCATCTTGAAGACCACTACCCTCCTGGATATGCAAAATCGCGATCTCTGGTATGATACGGGTCGTGAGCAGCCTTAATATGATGCCGGATTCCGCAGCAGAAATCGGTTGAGTCGACGAGAGACTTAAGCCATCATGCAACAACCTCAAAGCGGATCGAAGGAATGATGCTATCTTGTTGACGTGAATCTTTGAGCGCAAGGGTGTCGTTTGACGAGTAACATCAGGCTGAGGCCAAAATTTCTGAAATATCGGGGCGATGCGTAAGAAAATCCGAAACAACGACAGAGAGTCAACTTACTTCCACTATACTCAACATCGTGCGCTGCTGAGCGTGCACCCCCAGCTCAAGACAGCGAGATAGACCTTCAACGCATATTCCTTGCCGTAAGTCACTTTCTGAGTCAGATTTCAGAGCCAAACCCTGGTACTTCTGCTCCAAGTCCTCCAAGTCTAGTTTACCACACTTTCCAGACATGACTTTTTCGATGAGGTCATATACTGCCTGCAAGTCGTTTGCCCCTTCTGGTGTATATGCTTCGTGATAGAACGGGACCAGAAAGGCAAGTCCAGGTAGAATCGTCCGGAATGCTATCGGGGTCGTAAGAATTGCTTCACGAGAACAAAGCAGAGATTCGAGATTCAGAAGAATTCGAGAACGAAGTGGTGAAGTGGGCATAATGGCAGCTCTGCAGCACCACATGCAGCGGTCAATCTCCGTCTACATAGAGACTCTCAGTTCAAGTTCATTTAGACCGCAAGTGCCACGTACCTCCGCGTCCCTGGCTCTCCAAGTCTTGACTATAGTCTCAAATATCTCCAACGAAAGGCGCCTCTCTTCATCGGCGATACGACCAGTACTCTGGCTCAAGAAGGAGATGAGTAAAACAGACAAGGCCTCCTTCTCATGGGGGAGGAAAACATATGTCGTCTCCTTATTATTTGCAACAGACGCATACCGGACTATAACAGCCTGTAATCCTGAAAGAGCGAAGGACCGAGACTGCTGCGAAGAAAGAGACAAGGTGGAAGGAGGTCTTCGAAGGGGCTGTCGTGATCCGCTCTGTCCATGGAAGCTGGAAGCACTCGCGTTGCTTGTCAGAGGCAAAGACGCGGACGACATGAACGGTAGATGCAAGCCCGACCCTAGTATAGGCTGCGTTGGCTCTCGTTCCGGCTTAGACGGCCTCTGGTCTCCAAACCGCGCCGACCAACAAGCCCTTCGTATATCTTCTGCAAACCGCCGAGTGAGGTCGTCTGCTGCCTCCCGAGCCTCTACTACGACATGTTTGAATCCGAAACGCGCTAGCCGGGAAGGCTTCGGCGTGGATGGTCGTGCTCCCGGAAGATTCAGTTGAGAGAATGACTGAAAGCTGGGCGCAGGCGACGTGACTCGAGACGCGGTATCCGACTCGGTGATAGATGCCGTCGACGCTGCTGCAGGAATGACTGCGCGTCGGAGGGTAGCCCAACGTGCCCGGGGCGTCGAAGACGGAGGCGGAGAGATCATTTCGTCCCGGGGAGGAACATACACAGGAGTTGGTTTGCTACGTTTCACAGCAGCCGTCGGTCCTGCTGAGTCCGAGCCTTGCGTGAAATCTGAGTCTGAGGCCGGCAAGCTGTTCGTTTTCGATGCAGGAGAATCAAGCAACAGCCCTTCAGTACTCGCAGAGGCCGGTGAGTCCGTGATCTCCTTCGACATCCATGGCTTGCTTTTCTCCTCGAAAGCCCTCTCCGTCACGACGTCCAGAGGCATCCATTGCCTGCGCGATCCAGTGTCCGTACTAGACCTCTCAGTCTTTTCACCAGTCGCATCTTGCCTACCAGTCGTTACGTCTGCTTCTCGTGAACGTTGTGATGCAAATGTGTCCTTAGAGAATAGACGACGGACATTTGGTCTTCCCCCAGAAGGCTTTTTCGGTGTATGTGTGCGAGATGACATTTAACAGCATTAGCGCCCGGTGAGAAAATGCATGAGGTTAGAGAATTAAATCGACGAAAGTACATGGATCAGGATGTAGTATTCATTCAACGCGCGAACTTGCCAAAGCGCGATGGTGGCTGTGATGTTTTGGTAACTTGAACACCGAATATGTCCAATCGAAGGCTGGTATATAACGAGTATTTAATGAGTATTATAGACAAATGGCCCTTGGTATTTGACAAGTTCCAATGCAGTTTCTATGCTACATGTGAGACACAAACCAAAAAGAAAGAATTATGTACAAAAAATTCAACAAATTAAAAGACCTTCAACAGTAATATGCGCGAAATCCCCAACCCACTCCCTATCTTTTTTTAAAATGATCTTGCACGCACTGGCGGCATAATATCCATTAGTCCACACGCTCAATTGCAACACACCAGAACACGCGTGATTCGCGTACGCTTTCAGTGCTTCCGTCACGACCGCGTTCACAGCAGACGAAGCGCACAGGTTGGCCATCCCAATATTTTGTAAGATCAAACGAGATTCCTCCCGGCAGGCAAAGCGACAGCGAGGGAAACGTTATGAAGTTATAGCAGAAATCGGTTGTGATAACGTCCTAGATGACAAGAGTTAGAGAACGCAAGATTTGGAGTATTGCAGTGCGAATACGTACACCGGGTCCGAAAGTCACAGCTCTCCGTTTGTCCGCCTTCGAGAAGTAATTTCGTCGCTGTTTTGAATTCATATATTTTGATTTGGTCGTTCCGCCTGAATTCTTCGCTCTTTGACTCTTCCCACTTTCAGCAGAGCTCAAGGATGTACTGTCGCTTTCATCGGACGCCGGGCCATTAAAGGATGGAGAAGAACGGGAAATTCGAAGGCGAGTGACATCGTCACCAATGCATTTGGTGCCTGGAAACTGCGGTGGTAAAGCACCCTCGGAGACAGGCGTATGCGTGAAGTGTGGCATCGTGGCAATGATTGGAGATAATGCCCATGGGAAGGATTGTGACATGAGATCATGTTCAAGGGAAGGATCAATGAATCTTGATGAATTATTGTTTGGTTATTGGGTCTGAGGGAGAGAAGGTGTTACATTATACATACCTCATGAACTTCAAAGCAGCACTCGTCCCCCAAGGTAATTTGAGTGCCCGATCAAATGTATTCCCGAACATAATATCGTCCGCTGTGTAGGGCTGGAGGAAACGGCCTATAATCATTGAAATGATCGCAGTATCAGTATGTATAGTCCCTTCACATTTAACAAATAGCAGATCCGAATATGCCGGCGGCGTGGCCCAAAAGTCAATATGTTAATGAGGAGGAGGCCCCGCTCGAAATGACAACGCCATTCCATACGATGCGCCACATCTTCCTTAGGCTCCAAATAGAGCGCAATCCCGAAGATATATAAATTGAGGGGCAATGGGCCAGAGAGCTCACCTTGGACCTGAATACTCCATGTAATATCCCTGCGGTCTTCTCTCTGGAAATAATCACTCTCGGAAACGACGCCCTGCTCATCTGAAAATCCCTTGATGTGCACGATGACTTTGCCTTCAAACAAGTCCGAACGGATGGGATACGCCTTGTTGTTATTAGGCTCAATCGCTGTCATCTCGTCGTACGAAGGACCGGCAAGTACCCGTAAGCGAGGCATAATGCGAAAAGTAATCGAGAAGGCTGGATAGTTTGAAGCTGAAGAATGAGTAGCGAATAGTTTGACAACTTGAGGCACGGGGAGGATGGGGTGATGGGCAAGGCGCAATAGTGTAGAGAGAGGGATATGCAAAGTCGTAAGATATGAGAAGTTGGTATGCAAACGAAGGCGATGAAAGTAGACCAGCTACAACTGCGGATTGGATGGACAATATTAAAAGGGGCGGGCTGGGTGTTGGTGGCAAGGGATGGGTGGGAGTGAGTGGCGCAGCACCCTGACGTAGCGCGCCTCTCTTTCCCGATTTGGACGTACAGCGCACACTGCACGCCCCGTGGGAACTTCTCCTGACGAATGGGAGATTTGCTCCCGCCTGCTGATGACGCGAGAGGTGAGACAGGATGCAGTTTTCTCAGCTATCCTGTGTAACAAGCCCTATGAGTCCGCGGAAAGGAAGTTTAATGTGCTACGCAGCTGTGCAAATGGACTATAAGTACTGAGAAAGCATGGTACTAAGCAGGAAACGCTGTGCTATAATTGCACAAGCTTCCCATTCGTCATGAGACTAAGGTCACTGGATTCCGCAGGAGGTCCGTCCAGGAGTAAGTATGTACACAATGCTTCGAAACTCCTTTCCATAGCGCGGGGAAGCACGAAAGGATGGATGTCCGACGCACTAAATGTATACAAGATGGTATGGAGTAGAACTACACTACAGACATGCTTCGGAGAGGAAGAAGGCAGACTAATAGGGAAAGAGTGGAATGGCAAAAATGCCATGATGAGAGTCCTAAAAATAGAGGAAAGATTGTATGTAATCTACTTCATTGCATTGAAAAGGGCGCAGGTTATTTGATACAATGTGGAAAACGTACCGTTGAGGTCAAAGAAGACAAGACGCTACACGGCAGACTCAGACGCCATGGTCCCCTTTTACAATCTCAAAATGCAGCTTGGTATTATCCTTCGGCGGGCTCGCCGATCCAACCAGTTTCTGAGCATAACTGGCTGCGCGTACGAAGACAGAGTCCCTGATCGTATGGGAGTGAAGTTTGAGCGCATCGGCCTGGCTCTGAGATCGGCAGTAGCTTGGCAAGATGAGATCGGCGTAGAGCGGGGCGTCAGTGTTACCATTGAGTTTAAGCTCCTTCAAGTGCGAGGTTGACTTGCGAATGAATGATGGCCTCTTCGTCTGCGCATCTCGAAATATGGGAGCGGACTTTGTTTGGGTGACTGTAGTTGTAGTAATTTGTGGGTTTCTCATGCCCGGATGTAGATGTCCTCGCCTTCTTGGCAGATCGAGAAGACGAAGGCCCGTGGTTTGCTCTTTCGGGGGGAATGTAGCCAATAAAGAGGCGTGCTCGTCGAACGGATTGGTTTGAAATGATCGTGAACTTGGCCCTTTCTTGGTTGGAGAGATCAGAATTCTGCCACTACCGATGGACCCACGCGAGTCTGAGAGCACGACCATAGGCGCAAGCTTTTGAAAGGAGGGCAGGCTAATGAAAGGAAGGTCATCCGACACATTTGCATGCATAATATCGGGGACTAGATGGACCGGTTCCAAGCTAGAGAACTTCGTAGTGGGAGAATGTGGAGGTGAGTCTCCGTTATCAGGACGTGGATGAGGAGACACTGGCATCTGAGAGGGGGGGAGCGGAAAGTTATCCAGAAGCGGTTCCATATCGAATATGCTGGCGGTCCTCTTGGTTTTGGTCAGCCCGACAGAGTCCCTGCAGACGATACGACGAGGAAGCTCCGGAGAAGGCGATGGCGATCCAGGTGTGGTGCTATTAACGAAGGTAAACGAGAAGGTACTGTCACGGGTAGGTATTCCGATCTTCTCTATTAGAGGTGAGCTGGAGGAATTGGTGAGGGCCTTCGACCTAGCAGCTTGTCTCTTCGCCCGGACAATAGGTGAGATCAAGAAGTAAAGGTATATCACAAACGCGACAGAGAAGACCCCGATTGAAGTGACTAGGTGCGATGCGGGAAGAAACAAATTAGTACAAAATACGAAGAGGTCACTTCTCAAAGCTTACTCACAGGCTATGATTTTCTCCTTCAAATTTGCGTTATAATGCACAGACTGACCGTGTAGTGTTGCACCATCGTCATTACTATCGTTATAGATATTATCAAGAGGTCGGTCGGTCGAGTTTGTACTTGTCGTTGTGGCGTCACGCCCATACAGGCGGTGGTCGAAGGCGAGGAACATAATCGCCTAGGATAAAAGAGCGGATTGTATAAAGGAACGAAAGGATGTGCAATGGTGTGGCATCGCATGAAGAGCTACCCTTGTGCGCCACTCGACTTTATGCTAGGGCTTTGAAGTGCTAGCCTCTTGGCCATATGCTAGCCACCCACTTCACCGGGCTGACGATGCGGAACCATTTGCTTGATGTCGCCGGCAAGTTCAAGCCGAGCTCCTAGTAGAATAACGTCGAGAAGTTCCAGTTTACTTCCGAGATGTCGCAAACTTGAGTGTTGAGGAAAGACAGCATTCGGTTTGTGTGTATAAAATAGAGGCAAGAGGGTACATGGCCAAATGTCGAAGCAAGAGGGTTCCGATCATCGATAGCACAGCCACAATTTTGTCTTCATTACACAACTTGAACTTCCGTTGTTTTTCTTTAACTTCAACCATCGTTCTGCAACTCATCTCTTCTTGAAGGCTTTATTATCTTGGTGAAACATATTGACATTTTTATAATGTTCAAGTCGACAGTATCGAATGATGTCATGATGGATCGATGTCCAGTCATTATCGGTTAGTAATTCCATTACCTCCAGGCAGCCCAGACCTATACTTACCGGCCTAGATACATAGATCCAGACAAAGACGACGGATAAACGAGACAGATAGAAAGCTATATAACCCCCACAACTTCAACGAACAAGGAAGAAATATCACTCAAACAAACCACGACCTCCATAATGTCTCAACCCGCTCCAGCCACGTATTCCATGCACGGTGTCGATGTCAGTGTTCGTGTTGGTCCGAAGAGGACTACGATGCCATATGGTCAGTACGGAATGTCCACAACAAAATAAAAGAATGCCTTTTGAAATTGTTTATAATGCACAATAGTGAAACTTGGAAAGTCCGGTCTCAGAGTATCACGGATTATTCTAGGGTGTATGTCGTACGGCTCGAAAGAGTGGAGGCCCTGGATCATCGAAGAAGAGGAGGGAGTGAAGCACATCAAAGCTGCGTGAGTCTTCATTCAACACTTACGCAACTGTCTTTTGCGCACTTCTAACTGATTCAATAAAATGTCAATTCTTTGCTTTTCTTAGTTACGATGCTGGAATACAAACATTTGACACCGCCGACATGTACTCCAATGGCGTCTCAGAGATCGTCCTCGGAAAGGCTATCAAAAAGTATAATTTCCCGCGCGACGAGATTGTCGTTATGACCAAGCTCTGCGGTGTTGTAGGCCGTACACCGAGTGAAATGTACTATGGTGGCGCGGTTAACCACGAAGAGTATGGATACGTGAATCAGATTGGATCTAGCCGAAAGGTGAGGGCTTTATCCAACGCATTCCCTGAGGCGAAGAAGCTGAGCTTTTCACTAGCATGTTTTCGATGCTGTAAAGCATAGTCTAGAACGTCTTCAACTTGACTACATCGATGTTTTGCAGTGCCACCGGTTTGACCCATCAACACCCATCGAGGAGACAGTATGTAAAACCTTCACCAATTGCGAAGTGAATACTGATGGCAATGCCCTAGATGCAAGCTTTACACGATGTTGTCAAGGCCGGATACGTTCGTTATATTGGAATGTCTTCCTGTTATGCCTGGCAGTGTGAGTGACCGTGTATTCGCCTAGAAGATATCTACTCATGCGTTAATTTTTACTTAGTTCATGTCATGCAGAGTGAGTGTAGAAGGGGATTCTTAGCACTGGCACTATTACTCACTCTCTTTGGCCACTATCAGATTATGCCATCACGCACAATTTAACACCATTTATCTCGATGCAAAATCATTACTCGCTTGTTTATCGCGAGGAAGAAAGGGAGATGATGCCGACACTCAAGCATTTCGGGGTTGGTTCTATCCCCTGGTCTGCTCTCGCTCGAGGTTTCCTATGTAGGCCCCTAGGCGAGCAGACGAAACGCGGTGCCAGCGATGAGTGAGTTCAAATCAATATATTCATGATATCCCATTTTACTAACATTCATCATGAACGAAGCATAATTGCAGGCTATGGAACCACAGAAGGCAATAAGGAGATCGTGAGGCGCGTTGAAGAGATTGCGAAGAAAAGGGGAATCAGCATGGCGCAAGTCGCCTGCGCATGGGTATTGACAAAAGATCCTGTGGCTGCACCGGTCGTTGGTTCGACCAGTCTTAAGAACCTTGAAGAATTAGTTGGTGAGTCTAAGGGAGACTTTATTTTGTGGCGGGCGTGTGCTTACTATTGAAATCGCAGAGTCGGTGCACATTAAGCTAACTGACGAGGATATAAAGTATCTTGAGGAGCCTTACCAACCAATGTCGATTTTTGGTCATTAATAGTCTGGGCACGACATGCGTTAGGTATGGGTTTGGGTCACGGCACAATTAGTGCAGACGGACTCGTACAAGAGTTAATCGATCTGTAACAGAGTAGTACATCAGAGTTGTAAGGTAGTATAGTATACTTGTATACAATAGGACAAAATACATTCATATCGCGCAATACAACCACGAGATCACAGGAATCATCACGTTCGGTTAAACGGTGTGGTCCTTCAGAGATCGCCAAGCAAACTATCCACTTCACCGTCATCTTCTTCAGCCTCCTCTGCCACGAAGCTTTGTTCTCCAATCAACCCGGACAGTTCACCTGGGCTCTTTACATTAATCCTTCGTCTGGTAAGCATTACTGATTAGTAAAATTCCACGGCACATTTAACGTCTTAGGGACAACTTACTGGTCTCGGGCACGCAACTTCGGCGGTGGCGTTGCCTCCTCTGTTGAGAAGCCATCCTCATCCATTGGTATTTCCTCCTCACTATCCGGTACAGTTTCAATAATCGGAGCGGCCTTCCTACTAAAACCTTCGTGAAGTCAGGTTCAAGGGAGTAAATCATACATGCACTTACACATTTCTCTTTGGTAGGGTGCGTGTTGGAGCCGCTGGAGGCGTCTTCTCAAGATCCGAAATTTCCTCGTCATCAGATTTAGAGATGCGACGTTTCCTACGATACACTCTAGTGAGTAGCATACAGATGTACGGGGAGGAGGAGAACGAACTTTGGTTTCTTCTTTGGTTTAGCCTTGGGAGCCTGAGGTTCAGGTGTACCCCTGTATTCTTCATCATCGGCAGAAGTCGCAGTCGTAGTGGTCGCGATGCTTTCAGATCGCCTGCGGTATACGATCAATGAAAGGCAAAGGAGCAACGCATGATGACAGCCCACCTCTTCCTTGAGCCCCGTTTGGGCTGTTCCTCCTCTTCATCGTCGGACAGGATGTTGTCAAGGAACTCAAACAAATCTTTGAGAGACTCAAGTTGACGATATTCATCCTCGTTAAAGTGTTCTAATTGTGCTTCAAAGGCCTTGGATATCGTATTCGAGAACCGGGTTAAAGCATTGTTACTTGGTGTGTCTTTAAGAGGTCGACGCTGAAAGCAGAATGAGTCATCGGTTTCGCAGACCTGACGTGTGGTCTCACAGATTTGACGTTGTTCACCAGTAACTTCAACGTTCGGATCTTATCGTCATCAGCTTCGTCTGGTATGTATAGTTTGCTGAGCAGTTGGCACAGAACTTTCCTGTCGTCCCCTATTGATGAAACGTTAGTACTCGTTGAAGGACCTATAGGAAAGGATGCATACGATCGAAGTCCTTATTGAGAAGCGCTCGGACTATGTCAATCGCCAAGTCAAAGTGAACATTTTTGTCCACTTTCTGCCCTGGAATTTCGCTTGATGAAGAGATAGTCAAAGCATTTGCAGCGAATTATAAAGAAGAGTTACATACATGACCTTCTGAGGATCAGTCCAATCCAGCAGCAAGGACGCAGCTTGAAGAGGATCTACCATTTCTTCGTCTTCATCGAGTTCGCTATGTAATTTCGACAACTCCTCGTAAGCTGAGAAGAAAATCTTTTTGTTCCTTTAGTCTACTAAATGGAAATATGAGCGAAAATCGTGTTATACCTGTTTCATCCGTCTCTGGTTGGTAGAAGATGAATAGCAGTAAACCGGGAAGAAGTACGAAAGACACTGTCGCAACTCTTGATTTTCTGCTGTGTACGGGGACATAAACGCTAAAACGAGGCTCTGTAGGACCTGGAAAGAGAACACATCAATCAGATAGTCGTATATTAACCATTTATACCAGTACGAGCCTTTTCATCGGAGACCATGCCCGAGAGCATCATCTTTGCCAGACCAGTGGCTAAGACTGCTTGCACCTTTGGAGATTCATCTCGCTCCAAAAGCTCAGTCAAAAATTGCACCACTTTATCGCCCTTGTTGTGTATAAGCGTTTGCTCATCTTCGGTGAGGGATTGAAGTTCCATAAAAGTCACTTACCCCGACACTGGCGTTACCGAGGAAATCACCTTCATGCACCATCATGACATCGAAGACGATGTGTAATACTCGAATGCGAAGCGGTTCCGGGGAGGATGCCAGTTGGTTCAAAAAGAGACGGAAGGAATTTATGGCCATGCGCTTTTTGCATAAGAGATTAGTGATGGCTTCTCCACAAAACACATAATAAACTGACTCGAGCTATGAGGCAGCACAATCCGAGGCTGATGAGACCATTCTCCCTCAGAGGCAGCTCCTTGCGTTTCACTGCTGGTATTATCAGCTCCCCTAGAATACCTTCCAAAGTGGAATTCTCTTCAAATGACTGCATAAAGCAAGCCTTTGTGAGCGCCTAGGACGGAAGGAACCTGAACCTAAAGCTTACGCTATTGACACGTTCAAGCATTCCTATGCACAGTGAAAGACAACGTAGATCAATGGCATCCGCGTGATCCTTTTCTTCAGGGGTCATCTCTGCTGGAGGCTTACGCGGTCGGCCGGGCGTACGACCCAGCATAGGTGTCTCTTCAACACCCAAATCTGCACTCTTTTCCCTCTTTCGATGGAAATCAGGTTGGGAAAGGCGGGATGGGACGTAGACAGTCTCACCATATCTTCCTCGTCGGTGTCATTGTCTCTAAGTTCATGGATAACTTCAACGACTATGCGGATGAGATCACGTTCACTGGAAGAAAGCTTCCGAAGAATATCGAGGCAATGTGAGGTCAATTGCTGTGGTAGGAAATCTTGCGATATCATTTCTCCTGGAAACACAGTAAGCATCCGATTTCTTTACGTAGCAAGTAACCTTTACATACGAACGAGAGCAAACATTTTTCGACGGCCAATCTCATCGGCATAGTCCATATTGATAGCAATCTTCAGGAGCTCGCCTAGGACAAGCTGGGCGTTCTCTGTTTCCTCTTCCTGGTGGCCCTCCGTCCCAAAAGCCTTGTTTTCGTCATCTGCTTGCGCCTTTCGCAACAATTCGTTGTATAATGCCTGAATCTTGAAAGCAAGCGCAGTCATGACAGGCATTGAAGACTCAATCCGTGCTTCATCTTTCACTAAAATGCAATGTTCAACAAAAACACGGGCTAGGAATGCTTTCTCAGGCGTTAGTTGATGCCAGAATGTATCTGTTTTATATAATGAGCATTGTTTCCCTAAATAAAAAGGAATACTAACCTGAGAATTCTAAACTATCCAGTAGATCAGGCCGTGCATCAAATAGGGACAGGAGGGCTTGTTCCGCAGCATTCTCGGTGTCATCCATCAAGTCAAAATCGAACAAGCGAATGAATTGTGCGATATCTCCATTGCATAGGTCCGCCCAAGAACCAACGAGTTTTGCGGCAGAGTTCCGTACTATCTGTTCTCTATCTTGGAGGCCAGCTTTGACGACAAGCTCGCGCTGGGCGATCGTGAGCTGTTTTGGGCTCTCCAGTGGCTCAAGAACGGAATATACAGCTCTTCGTACAGAGCAGTCTACATCTCTTGTGCGTGACAGGATGGCAGGTATTGATAGGGGCGTGAGAGGGACATTCAACATTGCTGTCTTTCGGACATCTCTGCAATGAGTTGTTCAGAGTCATGTTACGACAGGCGTTTATGAGGGCTTACGCTATGGGGTCATGGACAAGAGTGTCGAGAATCACATCCATGAGCTCATCTTGCGTCTCATTCGAGTTATCAGGACTAAGAAGTTTCGTCAGGGCTAGTACAGCCTGTGCTCTCACGGAAGACTCCTTGTCGCGAGCTCGCGCCAGCAGTGATTCGTGAAGGAGGTCATAAACATGTTCACTGAAGAATGATTAGAATGAGGTCCTATCATGGCGTGAATGCCTGAACATACTCAATCTCCCCTAAGTTCGACACCATATCTGTCACAATTTGGAGAACGCGGAAGCGAACATTCTTGTCCTTCGCTTCAAATCCTCTAAGAAGGTACTTGATGAGTTGTGAGACGAATCTGGAGGCAGGAGTGTCGTCATCATCCTCTGTCTCTGTCCCTTGTTTCTCTATAAGAGAGAGGAATGATGAGATGAAGATTGTGGAATAACGCGAGTTTTGCGTACCTTTCTCATTAATGAACTTCACATATCCAGCGACGAACTTCACAATTCGGTCGACTACCGTGGCTCCTTTCTTGAGTGGTAGAACTCTCAGGAGCATGTCAATGAAAAGATCTTCGAAAGCCTTCTCTCCAATCAGTTGCATCTTCTTTCCATTCTCTGCCGGCTGAATGATGAGGGCAGCTTCATTGTGGAGTTTATTGAGTGCCACGAAATTCTTCTGGTGGTTTGCAGTGGAAGTCTGAGCTTGTTCAAAGATCCTGGGTACACTTTCAGGAAGAAGGGTCAGTACTTGCGTCCCACCCGTCCGTGCAGGCATCCTGTAGATGAACCTAGTATACAAGATAGTGATAGTAAGTCAAGACGACTGCACGGGCGTCTAAGAAGAGTCAAGACCGTGACTATGGCTTAGTGTGACTAACGCGATTCATCACTTGCACGTGACTCTCTCACGCGTCACGTAAGCCTGTTGGTTTGGACGGAAACGCCGAACTTACAGCACACTTATGATCTCTGTCAGGCTTACAACTTACGAGCATCATCGGTGCTATATTGCACCCTCGGAGCCCAAGCCATGGCTCCTCGGACTCCATTCGATCTTGAATCTCTGTCGACAGCAATACCAGCAGTACTTGACCAAGTTCAGTCATCTGCAGCCACCCACAAGAAGAATTGCGTTGCATTATTCAAACTTCACAATGCTTCCTCTTCGGTAGTCGAGACTGTGAACAGAGGTCGAAAAGGCGACGAGATAAAGCTTATCGGAGAGAAGGCATTCCTAGATATCTTCCTCGAAATGATGAACAGGGTTGTAGTGGTCAAGAAGGGCATCCCTACTGCAGATAGGATTGTAAAGTTTGTTGGGAGCTATGTACAGTTCATAAATGATAAAAGTGCGTGATTGAATATTATATAGCAACAACTAAGATGTCGGCTGATTTATCCCAAGATGCGGAGAAGAACAATGATGATGATGATGATGAAGACACACCGTTCTCGAGATTTATTTCTCGACTGCTGAAATATTTATCTAAGGGTTTCGGGGCGAAGAGCAAGATAGTACGATACCGCTGTATGAGCTTTCTCTCTGAAATAATAGCGCACATCGGCGAGCTCGAGTAAGTCTTTTTCCTTCACATGTCCCCGCAATACCTGAATGCTTCTCCGTTAGCCAAGAAATGTACGCTGAGTTACGAACGAATCTGTTAGATCGTTTGCTTGACAAGGAACCACTTGTGCGAGCGCACTGCGTCACAGTTCTGTCGAAGCTCGCAGCAAGCGAGGAGCCTGATGATTTAGAGGACGACCAGCAGCCTATCGTTACCTCTCTACTAAACAGCCTCTTCTATGACCCCGCGTCGTTCGTCTATCTGTTCTGTTCAAACTTGTCCTTGTCCGTACTAACTCGTGATATCTAGTGAAGTGCGCAGAGCAGCACTCATCCATTTGCCCTTCACACCTGCCACTCTGCCGGCTCTTCTCACCCGCTCCTGGGACGTTGACGCCGTAACTAGGAAATTGCTATATTCTTCGGTCCTCACAAGACTAGCGCACCCCAAACAACTCACGATCTCTCAGAGAGAACAAATTGTCCGGCAAGGTCTCGGAGACCGAGAGGAAGCAGTACGATTGGCAGCTGCGAAACTCCTTGGAAGCTGGGTTGATCTATGCGAAGGCGACCTCATTCAGTTCTTGAAGTTGTTTGATGTACGAGCTGGTGACATATGTGTTGATGCCCTGAAATCAATTTTTGTTGCGAGGTCGGAGGTAGTTCAGGAGCTCGAGTTTGATGGTATGTTCTCAAGCAACTCAGTAGTTGAAATGGTGTTCATTTTTGCACACAGAACTCTTCTGGTCTACACTTAAACCTGAAAGTGCTCTCCTTGCTCGGACATTTGTGGAGCATTGCTTCGACAAGAAAGATGAATCCCGACTGGAAGCTTGTCTACCTGTAGTTACCGCGCTCGCATTCCTCCTTCAAAATCATTATAACGCATTTTTGGAAGTCTTGCAAGAAGATGAAGAAGCTCAACTGAATGGCGAAGAAGATGATGACGATGCAGACTCGAGGGAGGAGAAGATGGCGGACGAAGAATTCATGATGTCCGAGCTACTACGGCTTTCTCTTCTTCTTGATTACTCTGATGAGATAGGAAGGAGAAAGATGTTTAGTGCCATCCGTAAGTGGCTCACGGGTCCAAGTACTGTGGCGACCTAAACATACTTTCAGGACAAATGCTAGCACATCCTGAGCTTCCCGATAGTCTAATCACTCCATGTGTAGGAGTGATCGGTGTCCTCTCCCTTAATGAGCGAGATCTCATTCGAGTGGTCGTTGAGGTCATTAATGAACTCCGTGATCCGGAACCTGAGGTAAACATTTCTGACGATGAGGTAAGTTGTTCCACAATAATGACGCATGGGTAAGCTGCTGACGATCTGATAGATTTCAGAAGCAGACATGACAAGGACTATGTCTCAGAGTGGAAGTGGGTCTTTCCGTAACCGAAAACCCATCGAAGAGATGTCAGCGGAAGAGAAAGCCCAAGCAGACATAATTGACCTTCATTGTCTGACGATTAGCATCGCTGTCCTCGAGCGCGTCAATGGTGTGAGTCATTGTCTCTTTCTGCTATCTTCGCACGTGGCTTAAACACAACGGGCAGAGTTTCGAAGAGAACTCAACTTTGGAAGGAATTCTGGCGGACTTAATCATCCCTTCGGTTAAGCGCAAGGAATTGTTGCTGAGGGAAAAAGGCCTGATTTGTCTTGGATTGTGCTGTTTGATCGCTAAGGTAAGGTCTATTTATCGACTGAGATACATTTAATGAGCTAACTCTGCTGAATTAGAACATGGCGATGAGCTCTTTTCAGCTGTTCCTTAGTCAAGTGAAGAGCGCCCCAGAAGCACTGAGGCAGAAGGTACTCCAAGTCGTTTTTGATATTCTCATGACATACGAAAAGGACCTGCTGGGCGGAGCGGAGGATATTGTAAGTTCTATTGCGATGGCTGCTGCGATCTTCTACTAAGTGGTGGAACTAAGGGGCAACGTGTTATCGCTTTCCTAATGAATGTCCTTGAAACAGAAGAGTCAAGTGCCGTACAGGCACTCATCTGTCTCGGTTTATGCAAATTGATGCTGTTTGGACTCGTCACAGATGAAAGGGTAAGCAATGCTTGCGCGCATTACTTGTAGACAATAAGCATGACTATTTCAACAATAGGTTTTAACAAGTCTCGTGCTGCTCTACGTATCCCCCTTCACGGTGAAAAATCAAGAGCTTAGACAATGCCTTGCCTATTTCCTTCCTGTGTATTGCTATTCATCGCAAATACATCAAGATCGCATGCGCTCGGTATGTCTTTCTATTCAATCAGTTATCCAAAATTACCCTTAACGTTTAATTAGATATTTATGACTGCATATGATCTTGTGACCAAAGTCTATGAAGACCTTGACGACGACCAAACAATGATCACTCCTCCTCAGTTTGGTCAACTCCTTGTTGATTGGACGGACCCGACAAAGGTCGTAGATCTGTACGTGCTTCTTTCATTCTAGGCCGTCTGGTTAGCTAACATTCAATATAGCTCAGGGGAGAGCCACGAAATTTTACCAACGCATGTGGATTTAGTGATTGACATTCTACAGGCACTTTATGAAAGCGACAGGCCTCGTGTGTATCAACTTTCCGCTCGCTGTTCTCAGACGATAGCTAACAAGTGACATACAAATAGCGGAAGACAAGAAATGCCTTTGCCAACTACTTGCAAAGCTAACGTTCCCTAATGAGATTGAAGAAACAAAATTGTACCGTGCATACATTCTTGTGTCCAATCTATCAGAGGTACGTAAAGTTTATCTCTATCTCTTTTTACTCTCGGTCTTACAAGTCTGTCAAAGCAATGTCCCTTTGAGGATAATGCGACGGACAAACTCTTCGCTCGCTTTAGACAGCGCTTCGAACATCATTTCTCCTTACTTTTGGACGGTTTTGATGAACAGCAGTGCTTTGAGCAGGAACCTTACAGTGAGGTGTACGAGTTCATTGGTATATCGAGACCTAGACGACGCCGCTTTGAAAGACAGCAAGTAGACAATACTCCACACGCAAGCGGATCTGAGTTGGAGCGCAAGGTAAATGGGACAACACCAGAGAAGTTAGTGGATTCACATTCGACGTATTTTTTGTACTGATTTGGCTTCACGTAGGAATGAAAGTCAGGATGGTAACGGCTTTGAAGGGTATGCCAGTGAACAAGAGCCAGCACCGGAAGCCTCATCATCGGACAGGGAGGAGGAACAACTCTCTGCAGAGGATGAAGCGCCTGCCCAAAAGTATATCGTTTCCTCTCTTCGAGTGTTCTAAGCATATTAACGTACTCGTTACCAGTCCCCCTCCCCGAAACCGGCAGCAGACTCGTTCAAAACATTCGAAGAAAGTGTTTAAGAAAAACGTGAGTGACGGGGGTTCCGATGACTTAGGCTCAGAGTAAGTCCCTCCACATATAGACGGCGGACAAACTGCTGATATCTTCTTGGAAGGATGGAGGAAGTAAAAGAAAATGTACAACTTCTTGAGCCTAAAACACCACCCAGGAAGAGGACTGGAAAGTAAGACCACCATATCGCAATTGCACCATTATATGTTTCCTCATATCAAGTTTAAGGCGGTTGCATACTCCAACGAAAACACCATCCATGCCCTCGCCAGCTCCAAAGCGACGAGCAGCTATTTCGAGGAACAAGTTCGTAATCTTTACATATTCCACTTCGTTTGTCTCTTATGACTTTGCGCAGGAAACCTACTCTTTCGACGAAGAAACAACCATTGAGCAATACAACAAACAAACGAGCAAAGGTGCCGACCCCACCAAAACATGCATCTCACAAACAAAATCCAAACAAGCGTTCGGCAAAGTCAACAGTAGATGACGAACTTTCGGAAAAGTCAACTGGAGATGATGGAGATGATGATGATGATAATGATGATAGTGTTGAAACACCACAGTCTCCAACGCAATTTCGAATGCCGAGTACTATGGAAGAAAAGTTAGGATGGGGTGATTCAAGTGATATTTAAGTGCAATCTGTCTTATTGTTGCGTACGTGCTTTCGGATTTGCTTTCTCGGTTTTATTATCATCTATTGCTAGTGTATCCTCGCTACGAGGTTGTTGTGTTTCTGTAGTGTAAGGTAGTCATTTTTCTAACCCACTGTCTTTGGCTGATTAAATGTCAAATTGTAGTTTATGCATGCTAAAATTGCAATACAGTTAGCACTCTGTTTCAGAGGAGTTACATAGTACTACAACGGTACAACGAGCCTGCGATGCCTATGCTCTGCTCCTGACAAGATTGGCAGCTTTGATGAGAAGATAAAGGGGTACACCTTTTCAATGTCTGATCAGCTTTGATTATAGTGGAACGGAGGAACGTATTTACCTAGCCCAGTGAAAAATGCGGTGGATCTAGGCATAAAACAGTTTAGAACTGTCTCTAGATTTTTAAATACTAAGAAAAAGCATACCTGACCCAGCTTATGGCCTCAGTCGATTGGTTGATGTAAATGTAATTGTACAAAACCCGAATACTTATGCTATACGAGAAATTAAGTTCGTTTTATTGCATATATGCTGAGTTCAAATTACTTACAAGGCGGCTGAAGCAATATTGAGTGTCTGATTATCTATGCCTGCGAAATTTCCCGCAAGCTGCGTAGCCAAAATGAGCTCATGCATCCGTGTGAGGATGAGATATAGCGGGAACGTACGACTGCACCAACCCATAGGGGAAGCATTTCATTTCCATTCTTTTGGTAAGTTAGCAAATGGAAATGGAGTACATGGACAGCGCTCACCAAATGAGCGCCTTCCATTCTCTCTGCACGCTCTGCAATGTCTTTGGGAACCGTACCACTCTCCAGTATGCGCTTCGTGTTTGCTCGCGGCTGTAGGCTTTTGGCGACAATCAGTCTCTGTTCCACTGCACCAATCCAGTCGTAACTCACTTGTTATACCCAACGTACTTTGAGATAAGAGCGAACTTCACTTGGAGAATCAGCAATACAGAATGCCTTAGCAGTTAAGCATAGCCACTCTCACCTTCATGTTCATGGGGTAGAACGAGGTGAACCATATAACAGGAATGGAATAGAGCGAAAGAGGAGACTTCCAGGAGAGAGACGACATGGCTATGGTGTTGGACGAAGGAAGAAAAGAGGGATGCGTGTTCCCAACGGTCTGTGAGTTCCATTCAACATGTTGATTCGTGTGTGAAGCGAAAGCTTCTGTACAGTCCACTTTCAAGTAAACACGGATGCCTTTTATAGTACAAGTATCCATATTTAGTAGTACAGTATGTAAGTATTTCAACATATGACATTGTCAATGTGACGTAATAATTGCGAACGCTGTGGGTGCACAGCAGAGCCCGCTACTCAGGTCTGATTCATTTTATTAGATAGAGAATGTATGAAAATCTTATATATGATATATATGAAACAATGATTATAAAGTAACTATCAGAAATTATACGACAGAAAGGAAGTACAGTTGCTGCTTTGGTGGCAAGTATGTCAATCCAAAATTCATCATCAGCTCTAACACAGTTCATGGGGATTGCCATGATGAATGCAAAGAAGTTAACTAGGGCATAGACGTACGCGTCCGTCCGAGCCGTCTGAGAGCATCGTCACCACAATCTTCATCAATGGCTTCAATGTCGTGCTCAATATATATACCATCGTTGATATGCGACGGGATCAGTTTCTGCTGCACGGTGTCGCAAGCGAGGAAGGCACACAAGAGGCGAGCAAGGGCAGGAATAGAGCCTTTTTGTGCCCAGGAAGTGTGCTGGAGGAGGAAGGGAGGATGGAGAGGTAATCAGGAGGAATGTTACCGTCGTGGAGCTCAAGCATCTGCAAGAGGATTTGGAAGATGTACGAAGTAGATTCTGCGTAGATGCTGGATCATTCACTACAAGTGCCTGAAAGAAGGCTGCTCGCAATCGATGTCTTGCTGCAGAATAATTGTAAAAGGGCCAAATAGAGCCTGTTCAAATGTTGCCAATGTTTGACGTGATGAGCCGACCGTAAGCCTGCTGAATGTTGCTTGGTTGCAGATTCCTCACCTATTCAAAGCAGAGATACTCTCAAGAATAAATTGATCGAAGTTGGGATTGCTTGGGTTCTTGCAAATTGCAGCAAGGATGGCAACAAGATGATGTAGTTGTTGTTCATGTTCTGAATCTATTGCCGATCTTGTGGTCAGAACATGCATGACACCTAAGAGTGGTACAAATAGGATTAAGAGGAAAATATTTCGAGATAAATGAAAGCTTACAACTTATTAGATAGTCGTTTTCTGCAATTTTTTCCGGCGTCCCACCAGCCTCAATCTTTGAAAGTAACATGTTAATGATCTCAGGTGCAAGCTCTAGGATATCTTACTGGTTGAAGCTGTTGAAATAATCAGAGGAAATCTACCTCAAGCAATCGCGTTACGCACAGTAAGGATGAG
The DNA here is from genome assembly GCA_910574455.1 of Trichaptum fuscoviolaceum. Lineage (NCBI taxonomy): Eukaryota > Fungi > Basidiomycota > Agaricomycetes > Hymenochaetales > Trichaptaceae > Trichaptum > Trichaptum fuscoviolaceum. Next base: position 898,433 of record CAJSYZ010000010.1, on the reverse strand, counting down.
CCGCGCTTGATAAACAATATCCGCTCAATGGCTGTTGCCGCATACGTATAGCACACGTAGTTTGGCGAGCACAGATGCTGAACGAGAAGGGGGAGGACGGAGAGGAGTTGCTCCTTCGTGAGCTGCATACTTGTTTAGCACTCGACTTGCATGCCTGAAAGGTAGTTACGCACCTGATTTTGGAAGGAGTACAAAAAGCGACTCGCATCAATCTGGAGAATTGGATGCACGGAGTTTTTCATCAGCCCGTAGGTCCTCGTACACGTGTTGCGAGAAAACTGCACGACATACGCAAGCACATTCTTGCTTGTAACACCTTGCTATAGATCCACAAAATTATTCACTGTTCCTCTCGAAAAATTTGCATTACTCACCTGAGCAGTTGCACCAACAGTGGCAACCGCCGTGAGCAGGTACACACTTTCATCCTTCCTCTTCCAACTCTCCTCGTCTCCCTTCTTCCTGACTCCTCCAGTCCGTACCCTATTAACGTCAAGACAACTTCGGTCGTCTCCGCCTCAAAACCTGAAGCAACAAGTGCACGGAGGACATCGGCCGGGGCTTGGAGCCGCGTGGTGCCCTCCGCAGTCAACCCGTCAATGGTCGAAGAGGACGCCGCGAAAGAAAGGTCGACTTGGACATACTCCAGCAATTGCTCCACGTGTTCTGCGGGTCGAGATAGTATCAGTAAAAAGATGAGCGTGATAAAAGACAAAGTTAGTGCACCTCGTAATGTAAAATTGGGGACAACTACATCTTTGATCAGACATTAATGTCTCCCTCTCCGCAAACGTCGCCATGTAGTCTCCTGATCGGATGACCGTGCTGAAGAAGCGTAGTACCTGACTGAGCAGTCCGTCATATGCAATTCCAGATCTGTGACCTCCACCGAGAAGCCCCCACAGCGCTGTGACAAATGCCGGTACGGAATTCGAAGACGAGAGGACCTCTCGGTATCGATGCGTATAAAGCTCACAAATCGAAATTTTAATGAACAAGGAACTTGGTGAGTATTCCCTGCTCGGCGCCAAAGACAGCGGAGTGCAAGTCTTTAAAGGTGGGCGACAGCTGTTGCCGGCGCTGGGGAAGGTCTTGTGCGGCGGTCCAGTTGCCGGTGCGCACGTTGGCGAAGAAGTCCTGCCTCCCTGTTTGCAGGCTGCTTCTTGTATGCCTCCTCATATATCGCCACGAGGTCCAAGCCTGTTTTAGAGTGCATGTTAGTGCATGTTAGTCGGGCTCAAAAGCTCGGTGAAGAGTGGACGTACGGCGCCCGAGTGCATGGAGGACGTGCATCATCGCGTTCAGCATCTCCAGGTCCGTCGGTTTCAAGCCAGGATCTCATCGCACGGCGGCAGAGTCTTTTCCACTTTGAGATTCATGCGCACCGTCGCCAGCGTTTTCAAGGCCTACAAAACAAATAAGACCAACCATCATCAAATCATAGATAGCCCAAACCTTCGCCAGCTCATTGTTTGGGTACTTCTTCAGCTCTCTGTTGAGCCTGTGCAATCGCTTCAGCTCCCGATCCATTCAGCAGATTGGTGGCGGTGAGTTCGAAGTTTTGAAGGAACGTGCCCGAGAAGCGGCTCACAACGAAGTTAATCGTCGTAAAGAGCAAGTCCGAGCGTATTTCAGAACACCGTGGTTTGAAGATTGAGTGAGCAGTTTCGAGAACAGAGACGTTTGTCGGATAATCTGCTGCATCGGGCGAGAGTGAAGAAACGAACGGATCAATGAGATCTAGCCACTGCTCGGGGGAATCATACTTTGCGGCAATGGGCACGGCCTCAGCAACCTGCGCTCATAATGTCTTGCCCGCTGGACTCGAAGATCATTGCAGGAACTAGCTTACCCTTCAGTTGTGCTTTCTCTGTCTCAGCCAAAGGTGAGTCTTCATCCTCCCATCGCCGTTTCATCATGTTCTTCAGGCTGCAAGTCACACCGAACGGTCATGGGAGACATTGAAAATGAGAGCAAGGATAGGGAAAGTATATTTTGTTCTGCTTGATTGTGGTAGTCGGGGACGAGGCAGAATGCAAGGGCGACGAGAAGGAGGTCATAGTGAGGAAGACGATTCTCGGGGACATCCGAGACATTACTAGTATTCGGTTCCGATGCGTCAAGTTGACTCACCGGATCTTTATATTCCCCGAAGACCGGTCCAGACCTTAAATCACATGATAAATAAGGTTTTGCTTTTGAAAGGTGCAAGTCAGTACGCTATTAGAACCCGCTAGGGTGTAGCGGGAACAAGCAGTTAGAGGCTGTGAGTTCCTCACAGCAGAGCCCGCGACCCAGATATGTGTATTAAGTGTTATGGAAAGAAAAAGAAAGAAAAAAAATTATATTCTTTAGACATACATACAGAACTATTATAACACTATCCAAGAGATTTCTGTGGACGTCCGAGGGATATGCGCCTGACAACATGCAATGAAGATGCAAGCCACAAAAATTGCGTCAAGGTTTTTCCGTGTCCAAGCACTGTCATATTGAACCAGTGTCAAGCCAAGACCAGCATGAGCGCCGAGCTTCACCGCATGTGTAGTATGCAGGAGGTAATCAAGGAGAAAGCCCACAAATTGGAAGGAAATAGAAACAAGCATATTCCAAGCAAATGAGAAGAGCGTGCCCGTTGCAAGACCATCAATCGAGAGCTTGCCTGGAAGCATCATTCCCGGCGATAAGGGCAAAGGCGCATGGCCTGTTGTCTCCCAGTGCGGCGGAACAGCATCCGCATGAGCAGCGGTGTACAATGGTGGTGTAACCTTCTGTGTCTCCTCCGGCATAACATGGACACCATCTTCTATTGAATATGGAATGCAAAGTAGCCGAAACAATTCTGTTAGACTACAAAGTAAAGAAGCAATCTGTTAAGGCAGAAAAATAGGCGCACCTTCCACTATGGGCCTGAGGAGGCTCAATTTTGCAGTGACATTCGCAAAGACACCATCATTCCCAGTCCCACCGCCAATGACCTTCGTTCCTCGCGCCGACTTCCAGTTAAGCGACCTGCAATACTACCAGGGAGGACGCGGCGTGCCCCTCAAAGCCGGGCCACGTACCCATGTGCCACGATTTGACCTTGGACATGCAACAGGACCAGCTGTGCTTGAGCAGTTTGCCCCGTGTTTCCGGCAGCTACAATGCTCACTGCATCTGATACAGTTGCGCTCGGTGTCCGCTCGTCGCCAGTGTTGGATGTCCTCACAGACAAAGTCGGCTTTGCACCGCCGCAGGGTGTATTGTTGCTGACTCGGATGGCGGGCGGTGGAGTCAAAAACGCGTGGAAACAACATCATGATGCTATGAAAGGTAGCCATCACATGACTGTATCTCCTTCCACAAAGGGTTAATTACCCATAAAGGCAATTCACGTGACCGGATCAGTTTTCGCAGAGAATCGACACAGTTGCGTTTTCCTAAGGTACCCAAGCGACCTCTACAGGTCGCGGGAATTTTATTTTTTTTCTTCTTTACATCCGTACATACAAAATTCTACTATGTTACAAGCAGACAAAATTCTATTATGTTATAATTACGCACCTGATTTCGGAAGGAGTACAAAAAGCGAATCACATCAACCTGGAGAATTGGATGCACGGAGTGGATGACTTCCCGTAAGGATTTAGGACAACCAGGGTTGTCCTAAACCCCTAAGACCCCGCTTGGCAAGCATTTAGGCAGGGTTTTCTAAACCGTAAGCCACCTCGTCCGAGAGCCTTGAGCAGAAATTCTACAAAGTTCTGCCGGCCGATTCCCGCGGTATTACTTACCTTTAAGGGTAAGGTATCAGGGTGTATATATGTTATCTTACCTGATATGGTAAGCGAGGGTCAGGGCAGGTGTTTAGGACGACTGTCCTAGACACAGAGCATCTGGCAGACCCCCCTCCCCCCTCTGCCAGATCCTAGAAGTTTAGGACGCCCGGGCAAGACCGACAGCTTGGCTCCGATCCTTTTAGGACGAAAATGTCGTCCTAAATCCTTACGGGAAGTCATCCAGTCTTCATCGGCCTGTAGGTCCTCATATACGTGCTGAGAGAAGAACTGGACGACATCCACAAGAACATTCGTGCCTGTGACACCTTGCTATTGATTGCCAATGTTATTCACAATTCCTTCTGAATGAACCGCTTCACTCACCTGAGCGGTTGCACCAACCGTTGCCACCGCCGTGAGCAGATACACACTTTCATCCTTCCTCTTCCAGATCTCTTCATCTCCCTTCTTCCTGTTGTATCCCTCCGTCTGTTACCGATCAACGTCAAGACGACTTCGGTCGTCTCAGCCTCGAAACCTGAGGCAACGAGCGCACGGAGGACATCGGCTGCGGCTTGACGCCGCGTGGTGCCCTCTGCAGTCAGTCCGCCGATGGACGAAGAGGAGGCTGCGAAAGTGAGGTCGACTCGGACGTACTCCAGAGGAACGTACTCCAGAGGATCGTCCTCAAATTGCTCCACTTTGTGCTCTGCAGGTCAAGACAGTTTCACTAAAGATGAGCACGATGAAAGAAGAAGTTTGTGCACCTCGTAATGTGACACTGGGAACAACTACGCCTTTGATCACTAATCGTCTCCCTTTCCGCAAACGTCACCTTGTAGTTTCCTGATTGGATGACCGTTGTAGTCCCTGACTGACCAGTCCGTCATATGCAATTCCAGATCTCTGGCCTCCACCGAGAAGCCCCCACAGCACTGTGACAAATGCCGGCACAGTATTCAAAGACGAGAGGACCTCCTGGTATGGATGCGTATAAAGCTCGGCAAGCTCAAAGATAGAAAGTGGAGTGCGAGTTGTCAAAGGTGGGCGGTAGATCCTGGCACGTCAAGTCGTAGAAAATTGACAGAAGCACGACCTGAGCCTGCGCCATCGCTGCAGTTCCCGATCCATTCAGAAGACTGGTGGCGGTGTGTTTGAATATTTGGAGGAAGGTGCCCGAGAAGCGGCGAAGTTGATCGTCGTGTAGAGCGAGTCCGAGCGTATTTCAGAACGCCAAGGCGCGAAGATTGAGTGGGCAGTTTCGAGAACGGAGACATTTGTTGGATAATTTGCAGCGTCGGGCGAGAGTGAAGAGACGAGCTGATCGATGAGATCTGGCCACTGCTCGGGGAATTCGTACTTTGCGACAATGGACACGGCCTCCGCAACCTGCGCTTATAATGTCTTGTCTGCTGAACTTGAAAGCGCGATCATTGCAGGGACCAGCTGACCCTTCAGCTGCGTCTTCCCTAGGGCTCCGCAACCGTACCGTATTTACGGAATACGGTACGGTTACGGGACGGGACGTACCGTACCCGTAATTAGTTTGGACCACTTGAAATACGGGCCGTAACCGTATTTGAAAGTCCAAATTACGGCCGTATACGGCCGTATACGGTTACGGGTTTACAAGCTTACTTTATTTGGTAGCTTGAGACACGCTGTCGCACTTACGACGCACTTAGCAATTGCGCACGTAGGTGTTTGATAACTAAGTATTTCTCACACTGAGAATGGGTACGTTGTCATTGTCTTGTCACTTTGTGTGCATGTTGGAGAGCGAAGGGATAGCAGCATGGTCAGCAGGGCACTTTTGTGCTTTAAACTAGGCGTCAAACCCGATGTTTGCTGATTGTGTAGACCGTTGATTTCATCCCGGACACGCGGTTGTGCTACCCTTTGCAATTCTCATGTTGCACATTTGTTTTTCTTAACCTGTTTTTACACTCTAGTGGCAACTCTTTAATCCGGTTCACAGATTGGAAGAACGACTTCGCTGCTTCTCTCAAGCTTGAACTGAGGACTATCAATGAGCTAGGCCAGGACCACGTTATCGTTGGCACCACCCCCTCGCTTCTTCCTGTAGCGGTCATTCTTGATTCTGCGCAGTAGCCCACTGCTGAACAGAAGGATTGGTTCTCCTTGGCTATCTTTGCCGCCCTCCCTCTCGCCGTCTGCGCGGGCTCGTACGTCGTTCTCCACGTGCATTGCCATGGCAACGGCATTGCACGAAAAGGCGCGTTCGTCTCTGACTTGGAAGCGGAGGACGAAGAGGTCATGCTAGTTGCTACAAAAGTTGCGAGGCCCTTGCGTGAGCACAAAGGAGGAGAAAGGAATTAAGAGAATTATATCTGTAAGTTCTGTCTACAACTCTTCAGTTATTAACATTGACATCTTCCTCATCCGTTCTCACTTCCCCTATCTCCATCGCTTCTCCGCCGCCCGGTACATCTGTCCACACTGTCCCGACGCCTTTCTCACTCAAGTTCAAGGGCGCGCCTATCAGCCCTAGCCCAAGTCCACTCACAGTGCAGGGTGCGGGCAAGTTCAGGACGTACATGCCCGCTCAAGAGGCTCCAGCGCAATCAGGATACCAGCCTTCCCTTTGCCATCATCTGTGTGCAGAGGTATGTTCATGAACTCTTCTTGTACGTTCTCTTCGCTCTCATTCCTTACGCCTGATTATTGCTTCTGCGTTTACAGATGCATTCGTCGTACCCATACAACCCGTATAACCCGTATAGCCGTATACGGCCGTATTACGGCCGTCCCGTAACCGTATCAAGCAGCGACCTTTTCAATTACGGCCCGTATTCATACGGCCCGTACCCGTATTGAGAGTTGAAAAATACGGCCGTGTGCGTATACGGTACGGTGCGGAGCCCTAGTCTTCCCTGCGTAGGCCAAAGGCGAGTCCTCATCCTCCCATCGCCGTTTGATCGTGTTCTTGAGATAGACACTGGCTACGAGCCGCACCGAACGGTCTTGGGAGACATTGAGTATGAGCTGAAGGAGGAGAGCAAAGAAAGCGGAGTGCAAGTCTTCAAAGGCGGGCGGCAGATCCTGGCAGGTCAAGTCGTAGAAGATTGACAAAAACACAAAACATTAGCAATGTCATGAACATGTAGGATAGGTGAAAGAGGAATCAATAAGAAACTCACAAGGACGCGTCGCCATTAGGAGTGTTAATACGTGAGTCCGACGTACAAGAAAGCCAAGAAAGAGATTAGGCCAGCGTTGGCGACGGCGAGGACTGCTGCGGTGTCTCGGAAACACCCGAGACATTACTTTACATAACCTGCACATCTTTGTCATTGTCATGTGAGCAAAAAAGACTTATATATCGAAATCTGCCCATATATATCCAAGGACCCCCCAAATAAGTCAATTTCACGTGACCATTTGACTTTTGGCAGGCGCTGGACACGGTTGCATACCCTAAGAATACCCAGCTACCCAAGGGGTAGCGGGAACAAGCAGTTAGTGGCTGCAAGTTCCTCACAGCAGAGCCCGCTACCCGTGGATGGGTGTGAGGTTATTGTTAGAGAGAAAAAACATTTTTTCTTCTTTACATCCGTACATACAAAATTCTATTATGTTATAATTACACCTGATTTCGGAAGGGGTACAAAAAGCAAATCACATCAACCTGCAGAATTGGATGCACGGAGTTCTCACCGGCTTGTAGGTCCTCGTACACATGTTGCAAGAAGAACTGCATGACGTCCACGAGAGCATTCGTGCTTGTAACACCTAGCTATAAATCCACAAGATTATTCACGGTTCCTCCTAAACGATTTGCATCACTCACCTGAGCTGTTGTGCCAACAGTTGCCACCGCCGTGAGCAGGTATACACTCTCATCCTTCCTCTTCCAACTCTCCTTGTCACCCTTCTTCCTGTTGTGCTCCTCCAGTCCGTTCCCTACTAGCGTTAAGAGGACTTCCGTTGTCTCAGCCTCGAAACCTGAGGCAACGAGTACAGGGAGAACATTGGCCGCAGCTTGTCGCCACGTGGTTCCCTCCGTAGTCAACCCGCCAATGGACCAAGAGGACACCACGAAAGAAAGGTCGACTGGGACATACTCCAGAGGATCGTCCTCAAATTGTTCCACTACGTGTTCTGCAGGTTAAGGTAATATCAGTAAAAAGATGAGCGCGATTAAAGAAGAAGCTTGCGCACCTCGTAATGTGACATTGGCGACAACTACGCCATTGAACACAACCTTAATCATCTCCCTTTCCGCTAACGTCGCCTTGTAGTTTCCTGATCGAATGACCGTGCTGAGGAAGCGTAGTCCCTGACTGACCAGCCCGTCACATGCTATCTGACCTCCACCGAGATGTCCCCACAGAGCTGTGGCCGGTACGATATTTGAAGACGAGAGGGCCTCCGGGTATCGATGCGTATAAAGCTTGGCGAGCTCAAAAGCGAAGTTTTGATTTGGGTGAGGAAAGAGGGAGTCAAATCGTCGGGATCACTGCGCATGCTCCCAAGCAAGGAACTTGGTGAGCACTCCCTGCTCGGCGCCAAAGAAAGCGGAGTGCAAATCTTCAAAAGTGGGAGGCAGATCCTGGCACGTCATGTTGTAGAAGATTGACAGAAGCACAACCTGAGCCTGCGCCATCGCTTCAGTTCCCGACCCCTTCAGAAGACTGGTGGCGGTGTGTTCGAAGATTTGTGCCCGAGAGCGGCTCAAAATGAAGTTGATCGTCGTGTAGAGCGAGTCTGTGCGTATTTCAGAACGCCAAGGCGCGAAGATCGAGTGGGCAGTTTCGAGAACAGAGACGTTTGTTGGATAATTTGCAGCGTCGGGTGAGAGTGAAGAGATGAGCTGATTGATGAGATCTGGCCACTGCTCGGGGAAATCATACTTTGCAACAATGGATACGGCCTCCGCAACCTGCGCTCGTAATGTCTTGTCCGCTGGACTCGAAAGCACGATAACCAGCTGACCCTTCAGCTGCGTATTCTCTGCGTCCGCCAAAGGCGAGTCCCATCGCCGTTTGATCGTGTTCTTGAGATAGACACTGGCTACAAGCCGCACCGAACGGTCTTGGGAGACATTGAGTATGAGCTGCAAAGGCGGGCGGCAGATCCTGGCAGGTCAAGTCGTAGAAGATTGACAAAAACACAAAACATTAGCAATGTCATGAACATGTAGGATAGGTGAAAGAGGAATCAATAAGAAACTCACAAGGGCGCGTCGCCATTAGGAGTGTTAATACGTGAGTCCGACGTACAAGAAAGCCAAGAAAGAGATTTGGCCAGCGTTGGCGACGACGGCGAGGACTGCTGCGGTGTCTCGGAAACACCCGAGACAGTACTTTACATAACCTGCACATCTTTGTCATTGTCATGTGAGCAAAAAGGACTTATATATCGAAATCTGCCCATATATATCCAAGGACCCCCCAAATAAGGCAGAAAAACGTGACCAAATGAGTTTTGGCGGTAAAAACAGACAGTTACATACCCTAAGAATACCCAGCTACCCAAGGGGTAGCGGGAACAAGCAGTTAGAAGCTGTGAGTTATCTCACAGGCTACCCAGAGATGGGTATGAAGTGTTATGGAAAGAGAGTAAAAATCATTTTAGCATACAGAAATTACTATCTATACATTTGAATCCTTCACGGACTTCGACTGCCCGAGAAGGTGGCATGTAAAGTAGATATCACCCACAGCAACCAAAACAGTACCACAACTGTCACCAGTGCACTGGTCATGGGCAAGCCTGATCACATCACCGCAAATGGCCTCGAAAATGGGAGGTAGATTCAAGTAGTCGCAGTAGCGGGCGAACAGTTCCTTGGCGCCTGTACTGCCCTACCCGTCTGAGCAGCCCAAGGTCCACTTCCCGCCCACGCCCTTGCTCACCCAGACATACCCAACCCACTCTGGCACGCAGTACAACCGTGCACCCATTGTCTTCCTTCCCAACAACTGAGCCCTCCCCAAGCATGGCTACTTGGGCCGCACCTACAACAACCATGAGGCACGTCGTAAGACGAGTCCAGCAGCAGTGGGAAGAGCATCCAACCCCGCGCCATCCAGAACAGCCATGCCATGTGAGGTATGGCCGCAGGTCCGTTGTCGACCACCATGCCTGCCTATGGACTGCTGAGATCTTGTCCTAGTCGGACGAGAGCAACGGCGTTGTGTCGCCATCTCCCGAGCTCAACGGCGCCGTGCCTTGCATGTCAATGCCGCCCTACCCGTACAATGTCAACCCAGGAGCAGATCGAAAATGCACTCACCTTCCTCCCACACGCGTCGTCCGTGCCGTCGAGTAGCCCAATAAGCAGTCACAGCAGCAGTAGTAGTAGTAAGAAGTCGGATAAGGAACAGGCTTGCGACGCAACAGGTTGTGCAATCAGACAAAACTGCGTGAGAATAACTTGCTTTAGGAAGTAATTTCGGTACCGAAAGTGCACGTCACATGACTTCTTAAGTTTTGGCGGAGAATCGACACAGTTGCGTTTTCCTAAGGTACCCTAGCGACCCCTAGGTCGCGGGAATTGTATCTCCTTTTGGAGACCATTAGCGTGCCAAATGGATACTAGGATGCCAGGCGGACTCACGCCCATTAGACACATACCACTACGATGAGTACCAAGGTCAATGTCGAGGGCGCACTGCTCCTCGAACAACCGTTTGCAAGGGTGAGAATATCTTCTCTCACATGTACGGTATCTAACATCATCCATATAGGTCCCGTATGAAGCATACCGAAAGGTGTTTCGCACCTCACAGAGGTACATCGAGCGTGAGCTCGGTTCTGTGCAGATCATCTCAAACGACCTTGCAAAACAGGCAAGACAGAAATATGAACCAGCCTCTGCATTAAGTGCAATCGATAGCATGCTTGGAAAAGTAGAAAACCTGAAGCGTAAGGTGAGCCTTTACTTCCGATAGTTTGGGATCATTTCTGTTGACCTCTGTCTAGCTCTCGGAGCTCCATGAAAATGCTGGGATACAAACTCTGGATGTGATGCGAGATCGCTTTAGTCATCTGGCACAACTGGAGAGCTTTCAAAGTCGTGAAGACCCTAACTACGCAAAATGGTCCGACACGAGACTGGACAGGTGGCTTGTCGATTGGGCTCTACGAATTGGAAAGGAGGACACAGCACGAAAGATCGCGGAACAAAAGCAGATAGAGGTGCGAAAATGCTACTCAATGGCAGAGTATGAAGACCTAATGAGTATTTAGAATCTTGTCGACATTGACCTCTTCACGGACATTCGCCGAATTGAGAATGCTCTTAGAAATCATAGCTGCACAGAAGCTCTGGCTTGGTGCAGTGAGAATAAGATGGCACTGCGTAAAGCAAAGAACACTCTTGAATTCGACCTGCGACTGCAAGAGTTTATTGAGCTCGCTCGAGAAGAAAGGAATATAGAAGCTATCTCATACGCTAAGAAACATCTACTCGCATGGTCAGAAACGCCTTCACATCGTCGACAAATTACACAAGTTAGTGCCCTGCTAGCCTTTCCTCCCTCAACCAGCTGTGGACCTTATAAGGTGCGTCACATTTGAATGGTTGTGTGCTTGTTGTTGATCTGAATCGTAGCGTCTGTACGACATCGGTCGCTGGGAGTCTGTTGTCAAGTCCTTTCGACTCACAGTATATGATCTTAACGCTTTACCTACGGAACCACTTCTGCACCTCGCTCTATACGGCGGATTGGCATCCTTGAAGCTTCCTGCATGCTACGACAAGTCACGACCTCGCAACCCGGATTGTCCAATATGCGACGAAGAGGGTTTGAGTAAACTCGCGGAGGAGGTTCCATGGAGTCACCACGTAAACTCTACGATTGTCTGTGCCATCAGTGGGAAGATTATGAACGAGGATAACCAGCCTATGGTGTTTCCAAATGGGAATGTGTACTCTAGAGAGGTATGCTTTTTGTTGATCTATACAAATACTGGTGCTCATGGTCGTTCAAAGGCCCTTGAAGACATGGCCGAGAAGAATGAAGGCGAAGTAACGTGCCCAAGATCGGGTGCAAGATGTCACTTCAACGAACTGCGCAAGGTCTATATATCGTAATCACTTTTGGAAATTCATGTCTTGTATCCATCGCTGTCCATCTTGCATCCTAGCACTGTATTATCACATTGTATTTTATCGTACGTCTCTCAATTTCTCTAGCTACTGTTAATACTCACGAGGTTATTACTATAGGGTGTTACAAATAATTATTTATCGAAGCTTCCAATCCGTCGGGAAAACTTGAAAAGTATGATTCGGTTGGGGAAACAATATGATGCTTCTGGCGAATGTGGCTTTTAGTTCACCCACCAGTTTGATCTGCAAGTTTAATACTGTACGGCGTACTGCGCTGTGATCACCATTTTCTGATCGCAGGACACTTCAAGTTAACCTGTGACCCGCGCCGTCGCGAGTCCGACATCGCAGGAAATGGCCAAATGAGGTAATCGTGCATCGGCTACGAATCCCCACTACGTTTGCGTCAAAGCCCTTGACTGGAGAACACCACCATAGACATGCGATCGGCTTGCGGTGAGTCGGAAGCATATTTAGAAATGCGTATATATGAAAGACCGTACGAAGGTTGAAGCAAAGCAATCTCCAACTCTTCCAAGTCATAGCTCAATCAGCCATTCAACAAAGACTCGGATTATGTCGGCCCATTCATCCCACGTATTGATTGTAAGTATTTGCTATAAGTATTTGCTCTACCTTTATAATCCTGAAATTCTTCCTTTAGGTTGGCGCAGGCCCGTCTGGTTTGGTGTTAGCCCTCAGTCTGTTGAAGAATGGAATACCAGTCAGAATCGTCGAGAAAGATCCGGTGTACTATACCGGGATATTCAGAGGATCTGGCATTTCGGTCTGCATTCTTCGTACCCCCGTTTATTCTGTCATTGATTTGCTCTCTGCCTCTCAGCCCCGCACTCAAGAAGTAGAGCACTTCCTTGGTGTCCTAGATGAAGTAAAAGAACTTGCGAAAGGACCACCTATTCTCCATATATATGATCAACATGATCCCAAACGCATTTTGAAATCGATTGATTTCATACAGGATTATGAACCGACACCTCCTTTCCCTATCGTATGTATTGGACAGTCTGCATCTTGTAGTAACTGACTTCCATCAATTAACAGACCAAAGTTGCAATTCTTGGACAATCTAGGCATCAGGCTATACTCAGGAAGCACATCGAAGCACTAGGTGGTCAAATTGAGCTTGGTACCGAATTCACCGATCTTCAGCAAAACGAGGATGCCGTGACAGTCACTCTCAGCAAGACTACTGGTGATATAAAAACTGAAGAAGTAGACAAATTTGCGTATGTTATTGGGACGGATGGTGGGAGGAGTATGTGTTCGCTCATTGTCGTGTCAGCCTGCATTACTAATCAACGTGACTGCAAGGTACCGTTAGAAAGTCTCTTGGAATAGAGTTCCTTGGCGAAACTAAAGATCTCTCTGTTTTGCTTGCTGATGTACAAGTAGAGGGATTCGATGGAACGGTATGCCAGACCCTTACCCATTGTATCCCTCTATTCCCCTCACAGTTTCTTCAGGACATGCACAAGTGGGGTGAAGCAAACAAGAATGTGTAAGTCCGGCCTACCTCTTGATGTATGTGACGTAACTGATTGTACGAATAAAGTGTGCAATTGTACAGTCATGGAGAGCCAAATATGTACCAGCTCCTTGGTGGAGGGCCGTGGTTTGATCTGCAGGCTGTCTTGGCAGACGATAGTATCGAACGACTACAACAAGAATTCACTAAATGCGTTCAACGCCCTGAAATCATATTTACGAAGATATTTTCGAAAGCCGAGTGGAGGCCGAACATCCGCATGGCTAAGTGCTTTCGTACGGGAAGAGTATTCCTCGCAGGAGGTAATTGGCCTGATCCTACTCTTCAAGTTCTCTATTGTTGTGACTGAAAATTGAACGCCTTAGATGCTGCTCATACGCACCCCCCTACAGGCGGTCAGGGCTTGAACACAAGTGTCATGGACTCGGTAAGTTATAACTCTTCCTCGTGCTCCGAAGCATCACTAATGTACCTGTCTTATAGTTCAACTTAGGATGGAAGCTCGCACTTGTCCTCAAGGGTTTCTCTCCTCCTTCTCTCCTGGACACCTATGAATCTGAGCGTATGCCTGTCATCGCTGAGATGCTGAAAATCTCTACATCCCTCCTTAATGTCGTCTACCATCAAAACAGGGATACACATGAAGCGTATAAGAAAGCTCAAGAAGCGGGTGTTGTCGCAAAGGGCGCGAAAGCGGATGAAATCTGGACGCGCGGCTGGAAGCTCACGCAGTTAGACTTGAACTACAGGCACAGTCCGATTGTCCTCGACGAACGAGCTGATGGAGAGGAGGCAGCACCGTTGGACGCGTATGGAACGGAAGGTCACAAACTCTGCGCCGGGGATCGGGCCCCTGAATCACCTGGTCTTCATGTTCTGGCTGGCCTCGGTACCCAGTATCAGACAACCAAGTTGTTTGATATCCTGTCCCCGAGCGTACACACGGTTCTCATCTTTCCGGCAGCCAGCGAGAAGGAACCCATAACGTTCGTTGACTCTATTCTTCAAATACTCAAGGAAGCTCCAACCGGCCTCGTACGTTCGGTCCTTGTGTTCTCGAAGTTTCATTCTGCCACCGAAACAACAACATCACTCGTCGACATTGACGTTACCGTCAAGGATACGGATGGTCATGCTTTTACGAACTACGGCGCAAAGGCCAACACGGCATCTGTCGTCCTCATCCGCCCTGATGCTTATGTTGGAGGGATCGTTGAAGATGCTCGTGGAGTACGACGGTACTTATCGACAGTTTTTAATAGCGTTGCTAGTGTCTGACACTGTCTAACGAGCACGAATTTCGAGCACCTGTCACTGTAATATGTACGCCGAGTAATGTGTTACTGTTAATTCAAATATCATAATATCTATCGTTCGGATGGTAGAACTCGAGTCGACTCGAAGCTAATTCTATGGCACAGTGCCCTACTACAAAACAAAGTAGATACTACTGTTACATGTGGAAGTATGTATGTATTTCTAACTTCCCTCAGACGATCCTGCCTGAGTACCCTAACGTAGTAAGCGTGGGAACTCGTACTCGGCCTCAACGGGTCCAGGTTACCTGGCCCGGTCTGACTCACTGAGTGGCCGTACTGTAATAATCTCAGACATCAGCCTCATGCTAATTCACGAACTACCAGCTGATATCATAATAACACTACTCTGCATATGCGATCTGAAAGATGTCATCAAACTTGAAGAGGTTTAGTTGTACTTTGTCTTGCATGCGTCCTTTGAAACTCAACCTTTATGTAGACATGCCGCACTTTTCGAGCTCTCGTTCAGACCCACCAGGTCTGGCTAGCCCATCTTCGCCGTCTTGAGCAGGCTCATGCTCCGGATATACCCCCGCACATTGATGTCCAGATCCTCAAGAGCGATGAGCTGCGAACAATAGTCGTCAGGGCAGTACAGGCCTATGAGAATTGGCGAAACGGTACCTTCGGCACTAAACCACACGAGCGCGACGAATACATTGAACTGCAGCGCCCAGCGGCCTCTGAATTTCAGCCATGGAGTGATCCAATAATTACCCCACAAATCAACGCCCGCCGTATCAAGATTGCGCCCGGAGGGGATTATCTTTTCGTGCAATGGGATCATGGTTTCGTTCAGATGATTGACACCGTTTCACACAAGGCCATGTGGACGTATCCTGACCCCGAAGTCCTCAAAAAGGACCGTTTGCACGTTCAGAACTTCAATGTAGACTTTACAAGCAACGGCTCTGCAAACGTTCTTTTGTCTTCTCTCGATGATGAACAGCATTGGCTCGCCGAATATGTGTGAGGATTTGATTTTGTACAATGCTCTAGCCTATGATCGCCAGCCTTACCATAGTGATTACAGAACGATCGAAGTATTCCGCATCGATAAAGAGCATCTGAGGGCAATTACGTTGTATTCGAGGAGAGAAAAACAAGATGCTTTTCCAATAGCTCAATATACTGCAATACAAGGAGATTTCTTAGCAATTCTATACGTTAGCGAAAGCCATACTCGTCCTCGCCGATCCTCCCTCATCGTGGTGGACTTTGTAGCAGATCGGATAGTATTCGCAGAGGTACCATATGTGAGTGGTCAGTCACTATGCACTTCCTTGCTTTTCATCTTGACCTATCTCAATTCAAGAGCGACTTCCTACCAAGGATCTCAATCGTTCGAGAGCACCTTTTCATCTCCCCCACATACGTGAAGTACTCGTACTCCTCGTACTCAACTCTGAGGGTGTTAGATATGCGACATCTGTTTTTCTCGCTGCTGGAAAATTGTCGACTGTCTTCGGTATCGACGCTGATTCACATGGACGAGCTGGGATTCACAGACCTAGACATCCAGGTGCCGCCCGAATACGAGGTCGATCAAATTACTCTCCCTTCGTTGTGCTTTTTCCACTGGAAAGAAGAGAGGAGAAGGTTTGACCAGTTCAGCATACAAATATCTGTGACATCCGCGGACTCTTCGGCTCGTGAAAAGTGGATAGTGAACCGCTATGCCTTCACGCCTCGCCAATCCAACACAGTACCTCCAACAATGACCCTTATTGCGAGCACCGGTATTATTCCCACCCATTTCTCCGAGGAGCGGCATGTCTTTACCTGTGCTGTCGATCGATTGACGATGTCTGGACGCTTTATTATGAAGTACTCAGAGTACTATGGAAGTTCAAAGGGTCAGCTGTTTCTATCGAT
Source organism: Trichaptum fuscoviolaceum (assembly GCA_910574455.1). Classification (NCBI taxonomy): domain Eukaryota; kingdom Fungi; phylum Basidiomycota; class Agaricomycetes; order Hymenochaetales; family Trichaptaceae; genus Trichaptum; species Trichaptum fuscoviolaceum. Next base: position 881,891 of record CAJSYZ010000010.1, on the reverse strand, counting down.
GATAGACGATAGCACTATGGAAGCGGAAGGCTATCTATCTTTCTCAATGCGAGCAGCACCGGAGTGGCTGAATCGAGCTCAGGATGAACAATTCTTTCTGGATCATCTGAGCGGCGCGATAGTCTACAAAGATAGGAGACAATCGCATATTGGCATATTTTATCCAGCATAGCCCTGTTTTTTGAGACCCGGGGCTTTCATATAGTGAGTCCATTTTTACAAGGACCACAAGCTTGACGCTTAATGATGATTTGTTCATTCTTTGACTCAGGCTTGCGTACGCCGGCCAGGTCACGGCGCTTGTATTTACATACCAGGAAACTGACTGGGTAACAAGACTCTTTCTACCGGCCGGCCAGATTTGCGACTGCACAAAGGTAGCTGCATCTGTATGTGAATGTGGTTAGTGATGAACTCTACCTCTGTGCCCACAACGGACCCCTTGTTCTGTCCTGAGTGTGGCGAGTGCCATTCACGCGTCTTCTTTGGACGAGTAGATGAGGAGTAAACTTGAAGCTACGTGAGTAGGAGGGCATGTCATTGTGCAAAATTTTTACATGCGCGCATACATGCAATGAAATCGTGCCAGCCCGCAAGTTTCAAATAAAGGGGATTTTACAACGGAGTGATAAATACGCTATACAACAGAATGTGTACAACACGCATGTAATAATACTTCATAAGAAATAAGTACATATACTCCATTCGTGGTAGACTCACAAAGAGCCGGTAGAAGAGAAAAATTAGCGAAGCAGCAGATCCAGAGTAGTCTGAATTGAGTTGCACTTGCAAAGCAGAAGCATCGCTGTCCGAAGACAGACGAGCTCATGCTGGTACAATGAGTCGCGAATTGAACTAAAGGGCAGGAGTCTCCCCCATGGACCTTCAACCTCCTCCCTTGTTGTGCCGGTGCGTCCTAACCTCAACTGCTCCCTAGCGGTGGTCGTAGACACGACCAGGTATTCCGTGACTTTGTGTCGAATTATGCGTGAACGTCCGCACATAATCAACGGCTGACCATCGGACTGCAGCGTGGCGGTCCGATGTCCAAAGGTACAGCCGTGACGCACCCGGGGGTCGGTGCTGCGAGACTCGCGACCTGTACGCCAGGGCTCTACAGGGACCACACAAAGTCACAGACACCCTGTAATCGGACCAGGAGCAATGGTGTCGAGGACTCAGATTCAGACATCTGGTGCATGTTCTGAGGACAAGGAGGAGGGACATTAGGCCTCTGATTACGTAGAGGCCCACCCTCCTGTATCCCTGCGCGTGATTCAACGTCGTGCACAACAGGGAAGTACGGACCATGAAAAAAGGAGAAAGCCTACCCAGTCCCCACTGCGCCTCTCAAAACACCCGCGACTTCATCCTCGTCAAAAAAGATTCCTTGGACGACCAATGTCGCCAAGACCACTTATATGTGGAAATGAGTTGTTTGGTGTGCGCGCGGGTGTGCGATTGTCTGGTACGCAGTGCAGATTTTGACTTTGGACTCGCTAGAGTCGGTCAAGAGGGACTAGAATACTCAGACCTTGGCCCGCTCGCGCAGACAGAGGAGCAGCGCACGCAATGTACGCCATCGTCGTGTGTGTTGCGAGCATCGCGACCTTGGATCTGCTGGTGGTGTGGAAAGGAGAGCTGGCGGCGGCGACGACGACGACAAAAAAGCTGAGCAACCAGCCCTGAAGTAAACTCTGGGTATAGTTGACTTGTATTCGACTTGAACACTATCGCCATCAACACAATGCTACTTCACGAACTACCAGCAGACATCATAATCGCTCTTCTATGTCGTTGTGAACTGATAGACGTCCTCAAGCTTGAACAGGTTAGTACCATTTTTACTTATACACGATATTCAATGCTCACCCTTTTTGCAGACTTGCCGTACATTTCGAGACCTCGTTCAAACACATCAGGTGTGGTTGGCGCATCTCCGTCGTCTTGATCAGGCACATGCTCCGGATATTCCTCTGCACGTCGATGTCCAAACTCTAAAGCGCGATGATTTACGAGAGATAGTCATCAGGGCTATGCAATCTTATGAGAACTGGCGAAACGGTACTATTGGCAGTAATCTGCATAAGCGGAACGTGGATATTGTATTGGACGAGCCACCAACTTCTAATTTCTCTACGTTAGGGATAACGGATCTCTCCCCTTTTCATAACTATGAAAGCATCAAGGTGGTACCCGGAGGAGATTACCTTTTCGTGCAGTGGTCTCATGGCTTCGTTCAAATGATTGACACCGTCTCACACAAGGCTGTTTGGACATATCCCGACGCGGAAGCACAATATGGGGACCACTTACACGTTCAGCACTACAACGTTGACTTTCGAAGCGACGGATCTGCTATTATTCTTCTTTCCTGTCATGACATAGAAGAGTATTGGCTTGCCACAGATATGTGAGAACTTCTTATTTTTCGCCATGATGCTCTGACTTAATCTCATACATTTACTCACTGATTGCAGAACACTTGAGGTATTCCGTATCGATCTAGGTCAGCTAGAAGCAACAAGGTTATACTCGAGGAGAATAGGAGATGTTACGTATGCAATCGCTGAACAATCTGCTATACAAGGAGATTTTCTAGCCCTCCTATGTGTTGGTTCAGACGACACTTCTGATGGACACTCCTGTCTTGTAATGGCGAACTTTGTGTTAGATCAAATCGTATTAGCAGCTGTACCATTTGTGAGTGACTATCTCAACACTCCCTCCTATCTTACAATTTTGACCTGCCTCATTTTAAAGAGCCCTTCGGATCCGGAAATCTCGATCATTCGGGAGCACCTCTTCATCTCCCGTACATCCCAAGCTTCTTCAGTATCGAGAATGCTGGATATGCGACATCTATTTACCAAGCTACCGGAGTATCGTCGATCCTCTTCTATTTCAGCGCCGATTGAAATAGATGAGCTGGGTTTTACAGACCTTGATGTGCAGGCGCCGTCTGGATATGATATAACATGGGCCACACTCCCTTCTTTATGCTCTTTTCACTGGAGAGAGGAATGGAAGAGGTTTGATCAACTTACCATACAGTTTTCTGTGGCCCTCGAGCATTCTCCCGAAGACGCATGCGAGTGGCCCGTTGTAAACCGTTATGTGTTTACGCCTCGTCGATCCGATACGGAGCCTCCAACAATGACCCTCGTCGCGAGCACAGGAATAATTCGCACTCCTTTCTCCGAGGGACGGCATTCTTTTACCTGCGCTGTCAGTCAACTGTCATCGTCTGGCCGCTTTCTTCTGCATCACTCGGTTGAGGAGGAAAATGGAGAGTCAACAGATGAGCTGTTGCTATCTACGGTAGACGACAACGTCGGTGATGCTCACGACCCTCCTTCTCTTTCCATTCGAGTCGCGCCGTATCAGCAAAACCGTGAGGATCTACCTTTCGCATTGGACTATTTGAGTAGTGCTATCGTCTATACGGACGGGCAGCATATAAAAGTAGAATATCCTGCATAAACCTGGAATACCCAGTGCAAAAAATGCGTGGAAGTCGTATCACTGAGTAACAATTTTATTGTGATCTTCTTTTACAATGGACTCCTGAAATCGAGTGCAAATAGGGACACGGTGGTAAATTCATATGGAGCCCTCAGACCGCTTTATATTTATATAGGGATACTGCCAATAATAGGCTCCATATTGCCGTACCAAAGCATGGAAGGCTCACGATATTCTACAGAAGTTGTAAATTATTCTCATAGCCGAAATTTGTATTGTTTATCTTGTACATAAAGCGCCATGACCGCCGCCGCAGGTTGGTCGAGCTATTTGAATGGCATTTTGCACATAGATATTATCTATTCACCATTTTGTCTGTAAAACAGGAGAAAATCACACCGAAAGCTTGATTAAGCGCTACTGTGGTCAGACCGTGATTATAATTGCCCTTCTGTTGTGGAACGAAACTCCCAGTCAACTGTCAGACAGGACAATAACGTCTGAGAATCTCTCCATTCTTATCTTCGTAAGCTCGAGTGTTCTGGCCAATCATCATACTCATGCTATTCCACATGAAGGACGGCCTGGACGTGGTATCAAACACTCGTTATCTATCCCCCAACAATAACTCTGACCCTGCAGAGATCTCGCTCTTTTTGCTGGCTCTCAGGCTACTGGTAATGCCATAGCCTTGTACACATATTAAACTCTGAGTTGTGGATCATTGTCACCAAGGGAACGCTTTTGCTTAATTAAGAGAGAAGGGAAGATAATTGAGAATAAGAAATTGTACTTCAAGGACCGAATGAGAAAGAAAAGCAGTTTAGTGCTGTCCAGAGACTCTAGCATTCAGTGATCGCAAGTTCACAGAAGTACATACAAAATTACGTCTGCAGACAATACCTTAAGCTAACATAAAGAATCACCCTATCAACAGTACTCAGCACTAGCCTTCACTCAGGCTCTGTCATTTTATCTCGGTGTCCGCACTGAGCCTGGTAGTAATAAACAAAGAAGGATAGAGGGCCTTCGCCGCGGCGCTTGAACTTCAAGTTGAACTTAAATATGTTTACGTAATAGTAATGTCCGAGTTTGCCAACTTGAAGTGATCTGCCACTTCATTGAAGTTGCTTGCAACAAACAGCAAAGTTACGTTCCTTCTTCTTCAAAACAGCTAGGATGTCAGGGACACTGTCTGACTACGAAGATATTGAATTCATGAGCGATTCAATTAGCTTCATCGGAAACGACATGTTAGAGCGGGTCAACGACGGTGAGGTCAGATACGGAGAGCTCGTACTCAGAATTGCACCGAAGGCGAGCAGTCATTTCGCAGTATCACTTGCGGACGATGTCGAGCACGATTTAACATCCGGTTAGGAAGGAAAGGTTTGTGTTTTCGCGACATTATTGGCAGAAGCGCATCGATGGACTGAGCGCCGATTTTAAAGACAATATCGTTTCCCGAAGACCAAGTTTTTTCGCCCTCCCTATTGCTCGCGGAAAGAATAGAAAGGCGTCTGATCCCACTTAAAGGTAAAACCTGTAAGTCCTGTGGAATCGATGGCTCTTCGCGCGAGTAGCTAATCTGCTGTGTATTATTAGTTATAGAACTCGGGGCTGGATGTGCACTTCCTTCTCTTCTTGCTGCCTCCGACCCAGAAGCACACCCGTCCTTGGTCGTTATCACCGATTACCCCGATGAGACTATTCAATCCAATCTCCGATTCAATATGCAAACAAATGTACATTGTTTCGCTCGGGGATGCAGAGTGATCTGCGAAGGACACGAGTGGGGTACAGATGTTAAGCCCTTGATGTACGTGCTCGCTCCCCTCCCATGATCAGTTCACGGCACGATGAATGGCTTTGACCATCAAGAAACGCACTGCAGCTGTTGCCATCGCGGCCGAGCGGTTTCGATATCGTTATCCTTTCCGATCTTCTGCACTTCCACAATTCGCATCCCGCCATTCTATCGTCCTTGACGAACCTTCTGGCGCGCAATCGGGAAGCGCGATCGTATGTCGCGGCAGGAACATACACCCCTCCGCATGTCTGCAATAATTTCGTAAGGTTGGCTGAAGGCGAGGGGCTGGTGGTGGAAGAAGGCGAAACGGACGACATATGGCAAGGCCGAAAAGAGGTGTGGACAGGTAGAAAGCTCGATCGGAACGCGCTTGGCGTTAGGAAGGGGATGTGTCGTTGGTGGGTCGTAAGGTGGAGTGATGCGATCATCAAACGAGAGGAGACGCCAGGAAAATGACTGGTATGCGTTTAATCACTGGAAGATGCAGTGACATGGTCATTTAACGTTCAATGGTTGAAGTTGTAAAGATACATCATGTAAGTAATCCTTGTCCCTGTTGTCGCAGATGTTTGCTGTATATTCTTCCATCTAGATGATTTGAATTGCAGCAATTATTATACGGCAGCCGCAAATGACAACGAAACGTGTTCTGTGTATTAATCGTTACCACAATGAAGAGCTTATCCAATATTTCATTGGCCGATCAGAAGTCTTCCATAAAGCTCTCCGACGTGTGAGGTCGAGTGTCAATTGATTCTCTAAATTTATCAGTGAACTTATTTGGTCAGGACTACTGCTGCGAGGCAGCAATTTCGATCTGACGCGATGAGGAAGGAGAAGATATCTTGATCAACATGATGCTAAATACTACTGGCGCCTTCGACCTATTCGCTCGGAATTCCCGACGACAACCGTTCAACTATCCAAGCCCAGTAATACGGAGCATGCGTGGCCTGATTCCTGAAACTGTTCTTTGCTGTGGCTCATATCTGCCCAGGCACAGTTGTTGTTCGTCTCCCTGTGGACCATCGGCGAGAAAAACTCTGATCCATCTGTACATCACAGGAGGATAGGCAGTCTTTGGGGTCTATCACCGCGCGCAGCCTACCCGATTCCATTCTACGTCGTGATGCTCGGTTCGGAAGTTCCACACTCAGGAGCTTTAACGTACCGTTTTTAGAAAATACTTCGCTGCTTAGCGCAAGTGCCGCTCTGCATGAAATCCCTTCAGCGATCAGTGATCAGTGCTGTATATTACTCGACTTTGACGTGCTTTCGGTGAGCCCGCGATAGGTACCGAAGCCTGATAGTTATTCTTTTCCTTGATTCTGACTAGGGGCAGGTCAAGTAGTGCTTCCCCTGCAGCAGCTCTATCTGCTATAGATCATCCAAGATAACCCATCGGAGTTACACTCTTGTAGGATCGCTCAACACAATAAACAACCGTCGACCCTGCAGCGCCTCAGAGGTCGGGGCCCGGAGTACAAGGCAGCCATATACATGCATAGATCATTGCCCTTAAGCGTTTTCGCACAAAGACGGCAGAGAGCAGACTCAGCAAGGCAAGACTAAAGTCGCGCAACCTAAATTGTCGGTATTAGTCGGACAACTGCCTTGTATATCCGGACAGCCCGGCCTTCGTACCTGCCCCGCCAGTAATCGGCTCGCTTCCTCCTTCTTTTCGCTTTAGCCTGTTGATGAACGTTCCCAAACGTCTAGATTCAGCGCATTGATGCGATGTGGATATGCTATGATGTCACAAAGTACGGTTGATAGAACACCGAGACACGATCCGGCGGCACTGGTGCGATGACGGAGATTCAACGGAAACGAGCACCGTTGTCACGGTGATGGTTTTCTAGCAAGCTGTTCATACTGTACTCAAGACTGTAGTACTGTAGAATGAGCAATGGTGATAGCAATGGATTATATTTTGGGTGTTAGATACAGATACAAACGTTCACAGGTCCGAACAGGAACGATTTCATTAAATCCTGCTTAGTGCTTCGCTTGCCCTGCAGGATAAGAGACAAGCCCGGCATCTGATGGAGAGGCAGAGTGGCAGAGCAGCGACGTCACTTCTTAAAAGACGACGAGGACGCTGTGTCCAGACAGCATGGATCGTCGATAAACTAGAGCTTTTCGTTCTGACGCCTTGTGAGAGAAGGCAGCATGCATGTATATACTACATACGAGAGAAGAATGCCGATCATTCACCGGGTTACAGATGGCCCACCACTAATTATTGTCACCGTCAGCTACTAGCCTCATCATGATAGCGATTGGATGGTGCGTTCTTGTGGCAGCGCAGAGCATCATTGCATTCGCGAAGCCACTTAATGGCCGGCTGCCAGTGCCGATCTTCCCTTGAAACGGAAGTCCCCGACAGCAAGTTGAGACTAGCAGCACCACTTAGAGCCTTGCGCGTGTGTGTGTTTTCGCGCACAGCGGTTCAGTAAATAAAGCACTGAAATTCGCCTGACGTCGAGTACGCTGTCTCCATCATCAGGGTCTGAGTACTCTTGATTCCTGGAGGCAGAAAGGATACGAGCATATGCACTCTGTGAGATCCTGCAAGATCCCGCGTGAAGATCTTTCACGATTGCCTCCGAGACAACGACCCCGGCGCTTGGCGCGGGCTCAACTTTGAAGAGGTGTCGCTTAGATAGCCAGAAAAGACTATCTATGATTGGAAGACCCTTCGGGATGACGGATTCTGCGGGGAGCATGACGACCAATCACGATTCACCGTTGTCCGGGGTAATTGCTTTTGGTGCTGGGCTGGGGGGGAGAGACTTGGGGCTTGTGCAAAGAGAGGATAGGCCGGACAAAAAAGGATGGCGGTGGTCTGTCGTGCGGGGGGCACTGCAAGGTGTCCAGAAGAACATGACTGCTTGCGCACCAGAGAGCTAGTGAAAAAAAGAAGACGGAGGTGCGGATCGTCGCTGCGTTGAGAACATGAACAAGACACAGCTGGGCGGAACATGGGGTTCGAGAGATAGAGTGTTCACTTGCTTCGCAGGACTGTTGCCCGACTCCAGGAGCATGGCGACGTCGACGTCGACGGCAGGCACTGGGCTAAGAAACGTGGCCCGCAATACATCAGTAGATCTCGATTGTGGCGGCAGCGCACGACGACGGCGGCGCTGGGCGATATGCTGCGTGGTTAAGCCGAAATTATAGACGTTATACGAATGCGAGCCCGACCAGTGACCAGTAGTTTGGCGAGATTTCCGTAGGACATCTGAGTCGAGAGCATGAAGAGATTGTCGTTAGGTGCAGAGGGGGGTTTGCGGAAGGATGATGGGACGAATGTTGAGGAGAATGTACAGTACGTACTAGAGGTTCTGGGAGCGCTTCCAGAGCGAGGTGACAATATGCTATATCGATGTGAGATATATTGATAATACCAAGCACGGGCCTGGCGCGCGTGGCCGTACTTCCATTATACCCACCGCCACTCATGCCCGAAATCGCGCGGAACTGAGCGTCGTAGTATATTCGTAAAACCGGATGTGCTCATACAGTATCGCCGTTCGATTTAGAAAGGGTGTTGTTCGGTAGGAATGCACACCCCGAATCCTGTATCGAGTTCGAAGGTGCTTGAAAGTGATCCAGACGTGAATACGAAGGAACACGTACCATCGATCATTTCGTGCGAGCCGTGGGCCACAATGTACAGTCCAATGCAAGCCCTCGAGTCTCACTAAATCACAGTTTCCGGTCCATGTCCTGGTCTGATTTGTTGAGGGATGGATTCCGGCGAGGACGGCGTGATATACATGAAGGCGCAGGGATCCAACGCCCACACCAATCGGTACATAGTCTACTCGCCTCCTGTCTGACGACTACGAGAACGACCAGAACCCAGACCAGACCCAGCGGGCTATTATGCCGTCAGCCACATTGGCCCCACAAGCCACATCAAGCGCCAGTCTGTCTGCTGACACAGCGCCGCGCCCGGGCCCGCGACCTCAGATCGACTATAATTCCTAGCCGTGTGAACATTCAACACTCGATGTGATGCCCAGCAGAAGTATGTTCGCTGTCTCCGCGCCCGTGATCGCGTCGTCATCACTGCGTCATCGGGCTCATGAGTATGTCCTTCTTGCGAGGCGTACCTGCGTATCGATAGAACGAATGCCAGTGAGGCCGTCGCAAGCTACATGGAGGGGCTTTCTTATATCCGGGCCCCTGGAAAATGGGAGGATCGTTAAAAAACCACTATGATAGCATAGGTAAGGTGCTTGACCGTCTTGACTATCATGATCCTCCACCCATCTACTCAACCATCCGAGGCCAGCCCAAGTCAGACGCGCTGCTCGATGAAGCAGCATGAAAGGCTTTGAAGGGGGTCTACGGATGCTCGAGGCAGAACAAACCCAAAACTCTCCTTGAGTGTTCCACTGTCATGAATTGTGCTGAGGTCGAGAACGACTGAGTGCTATCAGAAGTACGCACTGGCGCCGGTTCGTCCCACTCTACGCCCCATCAGCTAGCGGCAGGTAGGGCCTAAAATCAGATAATCTGCGAACAAAATACATAATGTACCTATCTCCCCTTAACATGACTTGCCGCTAACCTAGTAACGATCATTAGACTTAAACGAAGACAGAGCGCGTCCTGCTTACATTTCATAAGCCCTTTCAGGCGGGGGGCTCGGCTCACTACTCTCAACTCACTGGCTACTGGGCGGAGATGCGGGTGAAGTTGATTGGCTTCCAATCTTCGATCCATGAACACACAAATAATTAGTGGACTTTGATCGCTTCCCTCCATTCTCCGATGGGTAAGGCGAGATCTTCGGAACACGAAGTAAATGAGTGGGTTAGGTGGGTGGAAAGCGGAACACCGGACAAAGTTGACAACGGATGGTGAGAAGGGCTGATCTGTGTCGGACCCATCGCCATCGAATGCACTAGATTCTGCAATGCTCATGATATCTAGAGGGAGGGAGAGGTATGCGCGTAGTACGTAAGCACGCACGCACTGGCACACCAGTTGTAAGGCTACATCTGACACAAGATATACGGCCTGCCGAGACCGATGGGCTTCCAAATGGTATAGGAATCAACGTCGTAAGACTTGAAAGCCGCCTGATCGAGCGCAGACTGACTCAACCCAGACGGCTTCAGAGTTCGGCTTCAGAGTTCAAACACTTTCGTTTGATTAGACACCGGCACTGATCATCGGGCGGGTTTCCGAGATGGTGTGGCTGGCTGCAACGTGGACACCTATCGCCATCGCCATCGCCATCCGTGATTCAATTTCGCCTTCGCCTTCAGGGGGAACGGACTTGCATCTCCAGGCTCGTAATTTGACCGAGTTTCGAGTCTGAGTCAGGCTGGAACCACAGCATCGGCGTGACGGCAATGGAGTGTAATATAGTTAAGCGAGAGAGAGAGCAGTCCATGCATAAAACTAGACTCGGACTACGATCGTCGCTGTCGCTGGGCTCCTATATGAACAGTCCTCCAAGTTCCTAACACAGTTCACACTGGCAGGCCGGGTGTGCGTCGTCGATAGCACCTAGTAATGACAATGACCGACCTCGCCGGGCGGGCGGCAAGGACGTAACAAAATTGAATGGCGTCGTACGTGAGTGTTGGCCCGCGTTGGCTGTCGTGTAACCTTTGTCTTAATCTTCCGCGCTATCCGAGCGCAGAGGAGTTAAACGCCTGCAGTGCTTAAGAGATTAGAAAAAACACGTAACAGACATAATATGTACAACTTACTAGAAGACAGGCTTCAGCGCCATTCGAAACGAAGAGTAATGCGGCATTGAGACGAGACGAGGCGAGTAAGAAGGTTGTCTTGCTCATTGTGTCCATATCTTCATGTCCTAAGGTTTGTCCTTTACCTCCGGTCCTCTGGCTACTCAGTAGTCGGTGTTGCAGTCAATATAATTTATATAACTTGTGCACACATTGCTTGAGTGGTAATGAATGGAGTTGGTAAGCCTTGCGTACCCTTCGAGCATCCCTGTACATATAATGATAAGATAATTTAAGCTTGAGATCATCATGACTTTGTTACATCAGGATCTTGACATCAACCCACTGGCACTTGGATTGACGCTTAGATGCTAAGTGCTAGGATCTATAGATTTGCATTCCCAGGTTCTAGCCCTTGCTTGTGGTGAGGCTGCGGCCACGCACACTCAGTCACGGTCCTTCGACCTCTTGCAGCGTGAATCTGTAGGTAAATCCGCAGCATGGAAGGCTATGCCACAGGCATAGTACGTACGCGTTGAGTTCGTGGGTCCAAGTCCGCCTCGTCGTGCGAGCCGCAAGGCTAAGCTCGAAATTCCGAAACAACATTATCCACGACTCGATCATGGTTCAGACCTGAGGCTGTCGCTCAGGCTCGCCACTGGCAGCCTAAGTGAGTGTGTTCGAAAGCAGTTCGACTTGCCAGTGCATCGCGTAAATGTCGGGCGCGCGGCAGAAATGCGAGACTCTTCAATGACTTCACGTTTGAGATCATGGGCTTTTCGACGCGCTTACTATTAGCCTCGAACTGACCCACGCGGAAAAGCGATTGTGATCGCCTTGGACGATCGTGCTTCATCTTCCCTAATGGATCCATTAGCCAGCAAAAGACAGACTGTCGCTTTAGTGATGGGAGAGGGCTGGGAACCGCCTTCAGTCATGATTCACTTGAAGGCTGCAACTGAGGTGGCAGACGATTGAGTTGACGCATCACTGATCGATAGATCTGGGTCATACGATATGTGCTACTGTTGTTTCTTGTACTGGTGATCATGATGTAGGATGTGATGTTCGTGAGGACCCGAAACTAGACGGGTTCGCGGACCTGGCACGGGTTAACAACGCCGGCGGCAACTTTCGGGTTCGACAGCAGGCTCGGAAGCAAACCTAAAACTTGAACAAGGAGCGTGAGAACGTCTGTGATGTAATCATCAGAACAATGCGGGGTCTCGAAAGTCAACTCTAAATCATCTACTCACCCACCCCGATTTTCAGCCCATGGCTTTTTGCTCACACCAGAACGACAAGTCGAACTTCACTCCATTGTGTGGCCTACAGATACACGAGCGATAAGATGTATCAGCGGCAGCGAAGACCACATGTCAGAATGACGCTATGTGCGGATAACCTTCGAGTTCGCGAACGAACGTTTCTACATGATGTATAAACGACTTGAAAACCTGCCGAGGACTTCGCTTCTGGCCTCCCGCTATCTTAGCACCAACCAGACCACGGGATGTGCTAACCATATCTGTAACGCACACTAGAACGGTATCTAACGTTCGAGGACCTGTGGCTTGACAAGTTCTTGCGGTGGGAGGTTGCGACTCTTTGGCCGCTTCGACACCTTCGTCTTCGCTCGTTCGGAACGGGCTGTGCGTCTGGCGATGCGCACCTTCGATTGGTGTCCTGGGCCCCGGGTGCTCTCCCGTGTGAGGGGACTGGAGCTCACAGGCAGCGTCGCGAGGCTTATCCGCAATCGTCAGTGTTCATTCATTCGTTCGGACGTCCGAGACCATCCAGTCGAGGGGACGGAAGCCTGAGGAAGAAGGGGGACCTGACGACTTCACAGCGTCCGTTCGATGTGCTCCAGACTCCCGGAACTGGGGTGCAAACGCTGATACGCTTTCCTGCGCAGATCGTTTTACGAGTGGGCCGAACGCGAGCTGGAAGCCTCAAGCCTGCGGGCGACCGGCAGCCTGAGGCACAGCGCGCAGGCACGCCACTGGGTGTTTCCCATTGCCGCCGGGAACAGTGGACCACGGACTTCGTACTATGCGGTGACGGAAGCTCTTGTCACTCGTGGGCGGGTTGCTATGATGGCGAGATGCCAGCGGGTGCATTGTTTGTTTCCCCAATGCCGGCTTCTATCAAACAGTCGGGAATGCATCGGTTGCATGCGAGGGGGGCAGGTCGCTACGGTCGGGCGCCCTGAACGCAAGCGGACGGCACGAGGAACGAGAGCTGTCTACGACCGCCGATGATGGTGCTTCTCCCGCGACCTTGTACGAGCTTGCTCCAGCGCGACTATGCATTAGAAGGGGCGATGCGGGAGTGCAGCGAGTCGATAACAGTGGAGGGGGACAACTTACAACCTTAAGCCTGCCCGTCGAATCTCAGAAGGCACATTGCAGAGTTGTAGGGGCAAAACATGTATACATTCACGCATACATGCCACGCTCCACATCGCTTCGGAAGCACTCTTATTGCGACTGAATGCGAGGGCGGATCCCCCTGCGAACCCCGCCCGTTAGGGATGACGAAACCCGGGCGTTACCGGTTATGGGCGTGCGTGGCTTGAAATGAAATGAAGGGGAGATGCGTTTACGAGATCGCAGAAAACAACCGTAGGCGCTTTGGCAGTGTTTGTATTCAAATTGCATACTGACAATACACAATTCATCATAATCCAGATGGACTCATTTATATAACTTGGACAAACTCTGTGTACACATTTAATTCGACGCCGCCCCCCCACTTTGTCGTACTTAAACTTAGCCTGCTACGGCCACACAACACTAGTCTTCAGTCTTCCGTCTTCCATCCTGTGCACCGCTTTGCTCTGCTGTCGTTTGTCCGCGAGAGTACAATTGTCTGTCAAACTTTTAAGCTCGTCGTCCATTGCATTGCTGGCATTCCGCATCTCCAGTGGACGCTTACGGCAGAGGTCCCATCAGCTGCGGCGGTCGGGACGTACTCCATCTCGCGTCGACCATCAGAGCATACACCCGACTGCGACGGCATCATATAACCAGCGCGCCCCTTTCAATTGACGCTCCAGCATCGGTCTATCACCGAGCCAAGGATTGCTCGTGGGTATCTGCAATCATTCGCCAGCGTATAAACTTAGCTCTCGCGCTTTGTAGCACCCTCACTAGGCCTTACAATCTCCCACTGCAGTTCCCCCATTCGCCATCCTCGGTAGCTTTCCCTGCTCGTCTTTCTCTTATCGTTTAGAGCCCATCTTACCCTGATCATCCCTCATAAGCTGCAGGCAGTCTACTTGCCCATTCACGCAATCATTCGCCCTCACAATTATAATTGTATCCTCCATTGAAAGCAGCGATGAACAACACTCACCCAACCTATACTCGCCACGGCGTCCAGCAACCCAACGGCGCGTCGTGGTCCAGCTCATCCCTCTACACTAACGGGAACTCAAATACAAATTCGCATCCAAATTCCGGTCCCGTAGGTACGGCGTGCTCGTCGCCCGACGGGGGCGGGGACTATCCGAGTGAGTCGGCGGGGGTTGCATGCATGATTTCAGAGCGCACTAACGGGGCTCCCCGTTAGCTACAGTGTCCGAGGGCCAGCACCAGCACTTCTACTCCTCGCTGCACAATGCCCTCGCGTCCGACTCTGCCCACGCAAGCAACCTGAATGCGTCGGCGGGCTCGGCAGGCTATTCGTCGCTGGGCTTGCACACTTACTCCCCGCTTCCCGGCGGCTCGCCCGTGCACAGGCAGTCTGGGGCGCCCTTCAATGCCCTGAACAACATGTACAGCCCGTCCTCGCGCTCCGTGCGGGAATGGGCAGACAACCTGCTCGTCATGGACGATGCCGCCGAGCCGTTCCCCGACTACATCCACTCGCCGGACGCGGGCAACTTCTTCCGGCGCACCGCCGTGTCTGTCAAGCACGAGCCCGAGGACGCCGACATGGGCAGGATGGACGCGCAGCAGCAGCAGCAGCGCGCGCGATCGCATTTCGTCATGGAGCACCATCCTTCGTCCGCGTACGCACACCACGCGCATCCGCTCGCCTCTGGGTCAGGGCCCCCTTCGAACAGCTCGCATCCGCATCCGCAGCATTCCCCCCACGATGGATTCGCATCCCCCCTGTCGCCGCTGTCGCCCGTCGGCGCAGGCACGCTGTCCCCTGGCGCGCGCGCGCATCCCACCCCCTCAGTAACAGGGACGGGGGCAGCAGCATCCGCAGACGCCTTCTACGCCGGCGCAGACACCAAGGCGCTCCACGCGCTCTCGCCCTTCAGCGCGTTCTCCTCCGCGGGGGGCGTCGCCGGCGTGTCTTCGCCCATGCCGGACATGCTGTTCGATGTCGGCGCCAACGGCGACGCCGACCCGCAGGCGTCCCTGCTGGCGGGCGCGCCCGCGGAGCCCATCCTGCCGCACGCGATGACGGCGCCGTTGCGCGCGGTGAACGCGTCGAAGGAGATGCGCCGCATGATGGGCGTGTTTCGCCTGAATCCGTTCACGATGATGAACGGCGCGCCAGTGAAGAGCGCGTGGGACGGCTCATGCGCGGGCCCGCTCGAGAGCGAGCCCGTGCAGCTGGAGTTCCGCGTGTATTTCGAGGGCATGCTCATTGAGGACGATGAGGAGGACGATGGCGGCGGTGCTGGAGGCGGCGGGGGCGGAGCGAGAGGTAGGAGCGATAACGACAGGTACATGGACACTGGGAACGGTTACGACGACTGTGGTCCGGGCGCCTCCCAAGCGTACCTAGCATCCCGAAGGGCGTTCGGTCATGCTCAGCATACGGCCGCACGTATCCCCTCCCCGCCCACCTTCAACCCATTTGGCCTGCGCACTTCCGGCTCCGGGGCGGGCCCATCCAGCATGGGCGCAACGACGGCCATCGCGCGCTCGATCTTCGACCGGGACCTGGAGCGACAGCGCGAGATGCGCGGCGTCAGCGTCAGCGCCAACGTCGGGCCATTCGCTCCTGCGTCGTCTTCGTCGTCTTCGGCGATGGCGCACTATCCGAGCTATCCGAGCCAAAATAGTCAGAATCAAAATTCGCATCATCACACCGCGATCAACGCGAATGCGATGAACTCGCACAACGCCCTCTTGCGGTCGCACTCCACGGCCTCTGGGTCCGTGAGCGACGGGCTGAGCGATCGCTCGACGGCCGTGTGCGCCATTCCCGAGTCCGCCCTCGGTGTTTCTGGTGCTGACTCGGCACATTTCTTGGCTGGCGTCGATTTGGACTCTTCTCGTGAGTACCCATCTTTTCCTTCTTTGTTTTTTTCTTCTTCTTTTCCCGACTTTTTTTTTTCATTTCCCATCTTTTCCATTTTTATGATTTCATTTCGGCGGTTGACGCATGGTCGTATCCTCATTTTGTCAGCGACGATGGGACGTACTCCCGCATTTTGTTTAATTTGCGCCTAGTTTAACATCGATGCAGCTACTTCTCGAGTTTTTCTTGGCCAAGAAATGAATTAATCTTATTGTATTTATTTCATGCAGGACCACATTCGCAGGACTCGTTAGGCGCGACACTCACATCCGCATACGCTCCCACGCCCTCAGCATACACAGGCGCATCCACGCAGGCGGGTCTGCGCGCCCAGCCGCATTCTCACTCGCAGTCGCTCTTCCGCGGCTCAGGCGCGTCGGCAGCGCACGGGGGAGCGAGCGCAAGCGCAAGCATGTTCACCACAACGCCCGCGGCGTTGGCAGCGGAGATGCACCTGACCGCGCGTGCGCGCCAGATTTATGGCGCAGGCCGCACGCGCCATGGCTCGCTCTCCTCGAATAGGAGTGAGCTGTCCGGGTCGGCGTCCCCGCCTGTGATGCACGGCGCCGCGGATTATCAACGCCAGGCTGTGCATCGTTCGCCGAGTCTGCTTCATCAACAGCAGCAGCAGAGGCCCTCGAGACAGGCACAGCAGGCGTACCAACAAGTGGGCTCCGCCGTTGCGCTGGACTTGAATGTGCTGGCAGCACCGACGCCTGCGGTGGGGCAGCCTTCGTTCATCGGGCCTGGACACGGCGGTGAGCCGTACGTGAGGGACCAGAACAACGCAACGGCGTACGGATTGTCGAGTGCGAGCTTTGGAGGTCCCTTTGACGGGAGCAATCACGGACATGTCTCTCCTATCGACCACAGCGCCGGAATGTCCCGCCGTTGGCCTGATACGTCCTCCGTGCAGCGGGTGTATTCATGATCGTCTCTACCTCCTCCTTCTTCTCCCTTTCTTGTCACTTCACTCATTTCTTGCTTATTTTATTCATTCGCTTATGAGTCTGCGCCTTTCCAGACTCGACCTTCAGGCCGTCCCACCCCGTTCTGTTTATTTGCAAAATGCACTCATGGTTATGTATTCTGGATGCCAGAACGGAGGAAGACAGCCTGGGCCGAGGCTGGTTCGTGTTGTTGCTCGTAAAACTCTTGTTAGCGGCGAATCCCTCTTCCTTTTCTTAGCTGTCTTTCATTCCGATATAATTTCCCTCTCTCTAATTCTGCTATCACGATCTTGGCTTTTGTAATTGTTATCTGTACAATTTCCCCCTCATCTTGCACACATTCTTGGAATCAGGGCACTTTTCTTCGATCTCTCCCTGTTATATCTCATGTTCTTTGCTATCTCATACGGCTGTAGCCATTATCATACACGCTTTCTTGCAGCGCGGTACTTTTCTTATAGAAAACTATATCGTACTATGTATCCATACCCTTTTGACAAAACTTAAATTTCTTGAGCTTACATACAAAATGTTTTTGATATACATTCCCCCCCTTCATACATCTACTATCTGCTTTTACCCTTGGGAGACCGCGCCATGGTCGTTCAAACCTTCCCATAGCATTGTTTCATATCATATCCCATGCATTACATACCAAAGTGTACGACCATCCCCCATTTTGACTTTCTTACACAATGGCTCGATTTGGAGCCATCTCGATGTGATCCCGTTGTGGCGCAGATGCACGCGGATAATCAGCCCGTCCAATATTCCATTCATTGATGACTGGGACGAGACGAGGCCCCCTGATACCAGAACCACTGGCAATCTGTTCCAAATCGACCTGCGTTGCTGTTGTTCTTTCTTCTTCGCATCTGCATACTACCGTGAATGTGGTTTACCCAAACTACCCGCATATCTTTGCCATCGTGCACCTTTCAAGTACTGCATGCGCCCCTCACACTCTGTGACCCCTCTCCGGCCTCTCGTTATTCTTTTGACAGGGAGTGACTGACACTACTGTACTGAGCCCCAGTACCAGCACCATGGCTAGGCCAGACTAAGGTTAAGGTCTCTCGCGGCAGAAGGAACACCTGCGTTTTGACAGAGAACGAACGCCACCCCCATGTTTTCTCTTGATGTCCTTGCATTATTGGCGTCTGCGTGGCACCAGCGCGGGGAACGTGGAACCACGGCAGGAGCAGATCTGATTCGGAACAGGTGGGCATGTCAGGAACACAGGGAGTAGGAGGTCGGTTCTTTTCAGCGTCAGCGTTTGTCTGACTTGTCGAGCTCCGCGGCGGAGCCTACGACATGATGCAGCATGTCCACGCCATGCGACATCTCGCAATCTCGATCACGGGCGGAGTTCTGCTCGCGTCATTTCTATGTTCTTTTCGGAATGTCCGCGATGCCGACACGCCGACTCGGACTGGCGCATCACATATTTCAAGTACGCGTATTCGCGTTATATCAGCCTGAGGCTGGTTGTCGGCGGAACTATCACTACCGTCCTCGAAGCAAGTTGGTCGGCGGCAACCTAATTAGACACGACACGATATAGCTCTGATTAGTATTAGAATTGCTTCCGGATTCGTGGATCTATACCCAAAGCCATGCTAGTCAGTGTTCGCGGTTCTAGAAGGACAGATGGGGATTCAAAATCAGATACTCCCGAGAGAATGACCGGAGTTCCGATCGATTGAACCGCATTGATTCGGCCATCCCGGTCACCTGCGTTACGGAATCGCTTGAAGCTTTCTTTCCACTGTGTTTTCGATCCATTTGACTCAATGTATTTTCTCGTACTAACCCGTGCCCGAAGCGCAAGACACGATCGTCGCCTATGTAGCTATTAGTGTATATGGACACACCCGCAGCCCTTTCTCTGGTCTTCCCACCAGTGGCAGTTTGCGGCGCACATAAGACATAATTCCGAGCCGTGTCCAATTTAAAGTAAAATTTAGGTTGCTGCCACAACTTCATATTTGTTTGTTGGAACTTGAATTTAGGCCGCAGACATCTCCAGGTCTGCAATGTCCTTACGTTAGACGTTTCTGGATCTTTTGGATGATAAATCGAGAACTCGAAGTAACAACACAAGCGCGGAGTCGATTGCTTTCGACACGAAAGTTCTCGTCGGCTCATTCAGAATCATCGCTTTGAGGAACGTGGTGAGTCTACCTTGTTTGGATTAGCGACGATCAAAATGTATTTAGACTTTATCGCCGGTTTCGGAAAGGGACCAACAACATTTGAACTCCGCGCTTTTCCTGGTTTGATAGTAATGCCGCATAATTTGAGGTGAGGACAAGCATAACGGTTTAAAAGAGACGTTTTGCGTCGGGTTCGACAAATGAGAGTATGATTAAGGATCTATTGAAGCTAGATCTACTCTTAAATTCGGTGGAGGGGAAGACGGGCAGTCAGGTTGTGGGGCCTCTGATTTTGAAAATGTGCGTAAGTACGTACACAAACTACGTATTGAACATAACTTCTGGATGCATTTTAAGTTGTATCAACTTGAATTAGGGAGCATTTTTCTTACTTATTTTATATTATACCTCGTGAAATAACTTACTGTATAAGATTCTGCGACTTAGGTAGAACAAAATTTGTACCGGGAGAAGTCTTCTCGGCTCGTAACAACGAACGAGATAGCGATTTTTCAGCAATTCCCCTCCTGAAGTGGGAACAGAACATATAGGCGGGACCTAGGCACGAGAAGTGTGCTCTGCCATTAATGCTGGTGGATCGACTCTGGAAGCTTCGAAATGAATACACTGCTTGGGATATAGTGATGCGGGTACGTACTCCGTGTTGTGACCCGCTTCAATAGCATTGTTAAGTAAAAACGCAGAAAGAAGACAGTGTGGCATCAGGAGTGCATTGAGATTACAGATCAGGGCTTCCTTTTTCACTACCGCATACCGATTATCTCGCACAGCTGTCGTTGAGCAAAGAAGTAGACGAAGAAGACTTCAAACCTGTCCGGTTACAGCAGCCTGAGGTCACATTCCCGGGCCTCACAGACCACATCAAATAGGCACCTCCTCCGGAAGACATCCGACCGCAACCCTCTCCAGCAAGTGCATCGGGGATCCAGATCATTCTTCGTTTATGCGGGTCTCTGTGAAACATCATGATGCGGGAACTTCCAGAGCTTCATCTTCGTCGCGCAAGCTCAAGAAAATAAACCGCAAGCGCCGAGCTTCCGATGTTAGAATTTATCAGAGGTGTATATGATTAATTAAGAAATATAGTGGAGGGGAAGATGCAGAGTCGATCGCACAACGAAAGCGGAAATCGTAGCACCCGAGGATGTGAACTGCGAATAAACACGGGTGTTCGAAGAGGACATGTGCAAGAGTCCGTGGAAGGGCACTTTCCTGGACTAGCACTGGGCCTTGTTCTATTAAATATAGTGCGTTAATTACGCAGCAAAGTAGCCTCCTGGTGAAATGAAAGGAGTCCGACCCCTGCTCTGGCCGGCCATCCGGTAGTTCCTTCGGGAAACTTGAACTTTGGGAGAGGGGGGGGGAGTGAGTGGCAACTTGAAGTGACGTCGCCTGATGTTTGTGGGCCCCGGTTGCGTAAGCGCAGCTGCATTTTCCAGCACCTCCCAAACGCCCTTGCTCGTCGGTGGGAGAGTAGGTAATGACTGCCAGTTTATCCACACCCGCTAAGAATGTCTGGGCATCGCAACAATCTATCAGCATATACCTTCTGGAGACACGGAACATTCAGAGACCATGCATACAATCTACTGAACGTGCAGCACCTGCGTATTCCAGATCTGCACGGCGTCAAGGTCAATTCTCGATTCTGCTCGACAGACGCTGTTCTCCCGCATGTCGGGCCAACGTTGGGCACGCAGCCTTCGGCCCCTTCCATATTACCCATCCTACCTTCTCAAGCCGTTCAGCACGAAATAAGGCATGAACACTGCAATGCATTTCGAGAATCGTGCTTTACAGCGGCCAGACGGTATGCTCCAAACTTCGTGTGGCGCTTTTGGGGGAGAGAGGGGGTCCTGCAGGTCGCACCGATCGTACGGCGGCGAAAGCAGAGACGCCTAGATGGCGTTAGAGAAGCGGCGGTGTAAATGGTTCGCGGCTCGCGGTAGTGGGGGGGAACGTGCAGCGACCATCCGGAACAGAGATGCGGCGCGGGACTCTTGGGGTGACGGCGGTTCAGATATGAGTCGGAGGCGCCTGGATCGTTAAATTTGCAATGTTTGGCGACAAACACCATGCCACGTACGTCCCTGAAGTTTGCACTTTCAATCTGACGCTGATCAATGGATGCATGGGGAGAAAGCAACGCCGAAGAATGCGGATATTGGCAGTCAATTGTCTCACACCTCGTTCGTCTCCTATATCTTGAGCTTGTTCCTAAACCATATCCATGAAGAAAATGAAGAACAGATAGGAACGGACGATTGGCGTCTCCGAGTCTTGTTATTTCTCATTCTCCCCCGTTGTCCACTACGCACGCAGGGTTGTTTGTATCATCGTTTGATTTTTTCGTGATATCGACCCCTCCTTCATCAACGGAAGCCACAAAAAAATCAAGACCGTGCTTGATTTCCACACTGTCTGTCGGCCGTTCCGTGGACAATCGACGTGATGTACGATCTCAAAAGTCGGTGGTAACAGGCGCGGTAATCCCATGATCCAGTCCATCATGCGCCCTACCTTAGAAAGCTGCGCAAACGTTTGCATCGTGCGCAGATGCAGACAACGTGTCCACTATGCTACGATTATCCAATCGATAAGTTGAACATATTGATGAGGGTTTTGTTGGAGAATCAGGGTGGGGAAAAAGATGAAGGGCAAGGAATAGAGTTGAAGATCTAGTTAGTTGGTGAGCACCGCTGATAGCAAAGTGGCTGTGATTCACAGGAAACTTTTACTGATATGTGGACGTAGCCCGGAATAAGGAGAGGCCGCCTGTAGCCGTCCGTCTGATTCCCGAAATTATATCGTTCGATTCATCTTTGAAGCAAAGTCTACGCCATGCTTGGTGATGGCTCGTAGGCATAAGAGGGAGGCATAAGAGAGCGGCGGATCGTATTGCGAATTCTTCATGATTGTATTGGACTAACACGAAGGTGAACGCTCCCGCACCTCCAATGCCTACTCGCGATGTGCGGCGATGCTGAGGACCTATACCACTAAGTCGGTCTGTCAAAAAAGTAAGTAACATAAATCTCACCGCGAAGCTTTCCTTAATGACAAGCGTCCCAACATCTCGTGCTGCATCGTCGGGTAAACTGGATTCCGATGGACAGCGCTTTCCCGACGATGTGGTGTGGCACATGCCACTCTTAACGCGAAGAAATAGGCGCGGAATATAGATGTTCCGGTCCCTGCCAGTGATGTATGTGTTTGTTTGCTCGTCGTCGACGAGTGGTAACTCTACATGATGTCGTTGACTAGCCTTCGAAATTGGCATGCGGATACGCACTGGCAATGCTCGAACGGATCTGCAGACGCACAGAATCACTGGAGTCTCGAGAGGCTGGAGGTACGGTTAAAGTGGTTTACAGGCGATCGTATTCCTAAATCTTCATATGGCCCACCTAAAGGTTTAAGTTCTCCGCCGACCCCTGAGCTGAAAATAATCGTGTCCAAGGTCCCGCGGTGAATTCTATGTCGTTGGTAAATAAGAGAGTACAGAGTGTTGCTGACCAATCGATAACTTGATCCAGCATCAATCGGTACGCGATAGATAGGGTGACGTTGGTAGTTACGGATATCGTACGTGACTGGGGTAGATCCTCGTCGATCTAATGAATAACCTCATCGTTACCCAATACGAGTAGATGTTACCCATTTTTGCATTTATCTTCAGAGAAGAAAGAGAGAAGTGTCAGTTGATGCAAATGTAACACAAATAACTGACATACTGACATACTGACTCTCCAGACTGATGCACATATGATGTTTGATGACTTGTCAGTTCGGCGGAGAATCCGGTTAATAGTACATATGAGAACGGCCATCAAGAAATCAGAATGGAGATTGCCGGTAGTACACAACACTTGCATAGAGTCATAATCCTGCTCAGCCTGCAGCTACAGAGAATCCCGTGCGGCAAATTTTAGCCGGAGGATGACGAATGCACAAGTTTGACAAAGAGCAAATGGTCTCGGATGGGGCGAACCTTCAGGAGAACGTGGTGGCACTCATTCGCAAGAAGTGCTTGGGGATCATTTTCGTTTCGGCGAGCGGCGAGGGCAGGAGTTCGCGCCCGGCGCAGTATCTTTCGGGCATGAAGGATGATGAAACCTGAAGTTTCGCGAGAACCATACTCCTCTTTGTACTCTTATCCGAGTGAGTGTTCAAGATCGCATTCGAAGTGACCTCCGAGATTGGCCTCATCGAGGACACATCCAATAATATGCTCTCGCTGCGCGTGATAATGGAGGCTGGGCGGAGCTCACGTCGGAATGGATGGAGTACAAGGAGCAGTATTCCCCGAGCAGCCCGCCGGCTGTGAGACGGTGGCTGAACATTTAATCTCCGACAATACAACAGTGATTGCCGGCGGTGGATGCCGGGGTGCCGCAGCCTCAAAACTAAACGCAACTGGATTTCATACGAAATGTTCAGCACGCGCAGCAATAGCTTGAACGACAGAGTCAAGCAGCGCAGTGCTCGCAGTCTCGGTATACCACAGCGTAGAGATGGACTGCGTAACTCATTAAGCGAGCAACGGTATTTATTCGCCAAGACTCGGAGGGGGCCATTCCGAATCAGGCGACTCGGACCAAGGAGACTCGGAGACACGCGAGCCTGTCAGTGTTGTCTCTACCACGCGTCCTACGTCAAAGCTCAACGCTTGTGCTATTACTTGTAAACCGTCCTCAGCGTCCGCCGTGTCCACCTCTGAGCCTGCTCTCAACGCTCAGTCGGTCTGCGACACACCAAAATCCATATCAATCAGACACGCGCGGTCGTGTGCTTGGATAATAGCCCAACTGATCTAGCCCACGATTACCGATACGGAGCTTCCCTTGGTTGTATTGACTAGAATTCGAAGGCAAGAATCACCACGGTCCTCCTCTCCGAGCGGGCACAGGGTTCACTTCGGTGCAGAAGTCGCTTTGCTACAAACCAGATCGGCTGTTGGTGTCCAAGGGGAGAAACGAGGATGTGCAGGAACCATTTGCTCAACGGTCAAACCGGTGAACCGTCGCTACTGACAACAGCTGCTTCACCAGCTCAGTTCGAAGGTGAGCTGCCCTTTGTCATGTTTATAGCATTAGCAACAAACCACCCTGGGTTATCTGTTAAGCGCAATCCGAAAGCCATGCTCGTGCTGCTTTCACGTCCTCTGCTGCTTCGTCCAGTACCAACCCGAACGGAACCGCGCAATCGAGTTCGCACGCGCGTACACTACTTTCGCCACCACCACCTGTCGACAGGGAGCTGCTAAGTGCAAGCGTTAATGCGGCTCGGAGAAGGAGTGTCGATGTGGGTGGACTTGCTCTGGCATTGAGTGCGTCATCGCTGGGAGATGAGATGGGCAAAGGTTGGGGAGGATGGGAAGAAGGCGAAGACACGGATGCTCCCGCTCTGTGAGTAACCATGTACATGTATTCGGAATTAAGGAATTGACTTACTCGTGTCCTCATTCCTATCAGCTATGCAGAACTATTAAGTGACATGTACACTCAAACCCAATTTGCCGTGAGCATGCCCGTGTTATCGTGAGTCTTCCGTTCAAGCATTGCTTCTTGTCGATCATTGATGGGAAAGGGTCGTGTGCATCCCAATAGGCCCCTTCCAACGATCAGCCCCTCCACGCGAGGCCGCCTAATTAAAATGCTGGACGACTGGAAATTCGAGCCGCATAAACTGCCCGATGACGAGGTGCTTGCATGCACACAGCTGCTATTCGAGTCGTTAATGCGTGTTGAGGGAATGCAGGAGGCAGTGGGTGTGACCATGGGTGCGTCCTCCGGCTCTTTGGCAAAGCATTCCTATCTCACTTACGGTTTGAAAACGCTGTTATATATAAACGACCGCTGCCTCCCAAAAATTTACGACGATGAACAGATCAACTGAGCGCCTTCCTCATGCACCTCCGACAAGCTTACCGCGCCTCAAACTCGTATCACAACTTCCAGCATGCACTCGACGTCTTCCAGGCCACACACATGTACCTGCACCGCGCAGGCGTTGTCCCTCCGGTGAGATTATTGCTCATACCTGAGTCAGATTCAAGAGGACGCTGGCGAGTAGATAGCGAAGTCCGTGCGACTTGGGTTGGGTTATTGACGAAGGAAGATATATTCGCGCTTTACATTGCAGCTGTTGGACATGATGTCGGGCATCCGGGGTTCAACAACATCTTCATGGTGCGTAGGAAGGCTGGCATCTAAACTGAGAACGGCAGCTAAATGCATATAATTTGGGGCAGAAAAACGCCAAAGCGCCCTTGTCTCAAGTGTATGATCACAAATCTGCTCTCGAGCAGATGCACTGCGCTTTCCTACTTCCCATCATGAAACGGCACGGCCTCGCGCACCTCCTTTCTCGCGAACTCCGACCTTCCTCTGCCTCTCATTCCTTCCCCTCTTCCTCAGCGACATCTTCATCTACCTCAGCGTCAACAAAGGCTCCTACTCTCCGAAAACTCCTACTTGACACTGTACTTGCGACAGACATGGGCGTGCATAAGGAATTCATGGAACGCTTTGGGCGCTTAATGGATCATGCGGAAGAGTTCGATATTGTACAAGCGCGAATTCTCATCTGTCAGGCTCTGATAAAGTGTGCAGATATTAGCAACCCTGTACGTATTTTGTTTGCCCTCCAGAGAGAGATTCGAACCGTAGGCTTACTAATACACCTCATCTCGTAGAGTCGACCTCACACCGTCTCACAACACTGGTCTGCCGCTTTGGCGGCGGAGTGGGCTGCGCAAGCTTATCTGGAGAAACAACTGCAACTCCCTGTCTCCGTCCAGGAGTCTGCGAATGATCCGGTCGCTGAAGCTCGTGGACAGATGGCATTCATCTCCTTGTTCTGTCTTCCCCTCCTGAAGATCACTTCCACCGCCATTCCGGGTGAGTTTTCTCTGTCTCTAATAAGTTGTTTACTGATAATTTTACTCCCTTCATTATTGATATCTCACTTAATGGACCAACCTCATTCAAATGCCTTCGCTTACGTGCCGTCATAAATGATCTGCCCTGACGTAACTTACCTTGGTTCACAACTCAATGTCGTAACGCGGTTCATCGGTGTGCCGCACCTATGGGTACCCTGCTACTAACGAACGATCTTGAACCTCTTTCATTATGCCTTCTTTACCATTTACAATCTTCTTTGATGATCTTCGTTTTGATGATGATGGCTGGGTCGAAAATCCTACGTCATCCTCTACAACTGTATCACCCGCATAATCGTCATGGACGGAATGGTGGGCTGTTTGATATTGCTTCCTTGGGTCTATTTTGTGCTTGGGCGCAATACCGTACCCACAATCTTTGCTGCCTTACTTGGGAAACTGCAAACGTTTGTGCTGCAGAGATGAAGTGCTATGCTGATCAGTGCGACACGAATTGCAAGCTATGGGCTGCGCGCCTCGCAGATTTGACGGAGCGACAGGCGCGGGGACAAGGATCGGGGCAACGTCCACCGGGACCGAATCAGCCACCCTCAGCGGCGACAACATCCCGAACTAATGGTGTGCCGAATTCATCCTCACTCACCAGCCGAACTAGCTCAAGTCACGAAGGCGCCGCCGACGAACGAAGCCCTGGCTCTACTCCACGGCGAATACGACAGCACAAGGGAAGTGACGAAGTTCGGGTAGGAGATGTCGACGGAGCCCAGCGGGATACTGCTGAGCCTAACTACCCGCCTGTGCCATACCCTCAGCGTATGCTTTCGCCGTCCGGTCTACCGCCGCAGGACTACCAGACCGTCTTCCCACTTTCGCTCCCTGTCCACTTCCTGCACGAGCAGCTGCAGCTGAATGCGGGATTTGCTTCAGGATCAGCGCGTCATAGCTCGACGAGCTCCCTGAATGGCAGTTCTATACAAGCGGGGGCGTCGGAGGATGGGGACGCAGATGTGCAGGTGTACGGGGTGAATGGACATCACGGCGATGTCGACATGTCTCCGCTTTCTGGATCCAGGTCGCCTTCGCCGTTTGCAAACGGGACGCCGAATCCCTTCACCGCAGCAACTACCACGTCTGGCTTCTCTCCCGCATCGACGTTAAAACATCGTCCCTATCCGTCCCTTTCTACTCAGAGCGCCTCCATCTCACCCACCTCCACCGTCCCCGGGCCCTCCGAGTACTCATCACCCGCCTCACCCTCAGAGTACGCACGAAGCAGAATTCTCTCGTCATCCTCGTCTGTGTCTGGGTATAGCTCGTATATGGGCAGTGCAATCGGAAGTAGTGGTGCGGAGAAGGATAGGGATCCCCAAGGGAGCATTCGCGCGGCATACAAGCTGAGTGTGCGCAAGAAGCGCAGCTTCCATCGGAATTCTTGGACGCCTTCTCTTGGCTCTGGGACAGACTCGAGCAATGTCCCGGCGGTTCCCTTTTTACCGACGTCCGTGACGAGTGCTTCAGGAACAATACTGCAAAGGACGAGTCCGTTAGGGAACATTGCCGCCGCAGCGCCTTCCTCGCCTTGTCCTACATCTATCACACCGGAACCCATGTCGCCGCCAGCCACTCCGCCACTCAAAGTATCTAACGACGACAGGACAGACCCGGGAGGTGATACGATCATGAGCGAGACCTAGCGTTGAAACTCGGTTTGTGCATGTTTTTGGTTTCGGGTCGGGGATGATATCTTGTTTTGCTTGTTTTTCGTGTGTCGCTTGCTTCATCTCAACAGTCGATCTTTTCTTTGATTTCATCAAGTTGCTTTCTTTCTGAGCAGATGCGCTACCGTGATGCTTTGCATTTTTGTTTTGAGCATCATCCTCTCTCTCCCTTACTCTCCTTGCGCTGCGTCTCATCACATCTCCTTGGCCTTGGCGAGCGTTCCCCATCAGCTTTCGTTTCCGGATGTCACATGTTTGCTTTCGCACATACCTACTAGTCGTCCGCCCACCCACCTCTTCGCTAACTCCTAATCTTCACCCGCCTGAATCACTTCTATCTTGCTGTGAAGGCTGCGCTATGGTGCTCATCAACCAAATATTTATTCATCTGCTTTACAGTTGAAGTCTCTCCTTTCTTTTCGCCTTCTCCTTAACCCGTTACCTCTCATTCATCTGCTGTGTGTTTTACCTGCCTTGAATCAAGTACAATTGCATGTATATACTGTAAACGACAGTGTATTATGTACGTACCCTCGCGCAGAACGACTCGGATCAAATCGAATTAAATCGAATCGAAAGCGTCTACACTAAGGCTTTTTCTATCTGCAAGCAGGTCTCGATACTTGTTGATTGAATGCATTTCTATAATGACGCTTCTTCTGAGTAAGACATGCCGTTACATATAACGCCCAGAGGGGCCAGCTTTTTGCTGGCAATACCCGAACACCTCTGGGCGTTTAATTATTGTGTCAACCAATTCATATCTAAAATCAAATATAAGAGTCTTAATATCACTTGTATTGCTGTGTCTATCTGATAGTTGCTTATACAAAGACTGTAAGTTTCACACAATTAGTATCAGAATGAGTTCTATTCTCTTATATTCTACTGTACAATAGTTATTTTGCCAGCAAACGTCTCGAGGAGCAGCAAGCCGTCGGCGTACCGACCGCGCTGGGCCAAGACACCGAAGGAAGGCGATGAATGAATTGTAATGGCTGAGCCCGAGCGAGTACGCGATGGCGCCTGCGCGGTATTCCAGATTGAGCACCCGGTCGAGAAGGTACGACACGGTCTCGTCGAACTCCTCCTTAGGCGGCTGATTGGGGCGCGGTGTGCGTAGCGAAGGCTCCAAAGCGTGCGCGGCAACTGTATCCCGCTCTAGCATCTGATCGAACCACGCGAGGGCCGAGTGTATGTCATCGCTCCGTATAAACCCGGTTATGAAGGTAGTATAGAGCGCTGTGCAGCCTGTGCAGAGAGGGGGAACATTGGCCGGGCCGAACAGAACGCTTGCTTTCGTGTCCATCATTTCCTCGAGAAGTGCGATTGCCTTCAAGGCCTGTTTCGCCTGGAAATAGGCCTCAACCATCATTATCCACACGAGCATTTGCGCCGCACGCGCCTGCCCAGGGCGTACGTCGTCGCTAAGGATGTGAGTCGAAATATCCTCGACGCCTTCTGCAACATCCCAGGACACGCAACCCTCGGCCGAGGCCAAACGGAACTCCGTGAACACGTCTTGTGCTGATTCTATGTCGCCGGTCGACACGTAGGTACCCAGGAGGGGGAAATATCACATCGCATCGGGTTGGAAAAGGGGGATGTCTTCGATATGGGTCCAGATACGAACTGCAGCGTCGACATGGCCAAAAGCGCATAACAATGAAGGTGAACGTGATAGATCCCCTTACCAAGTGGTAAATTCCTCTCTTTACCGTCACAATAGATGCTCTGGGTAGCTTCGAATATCAACAATGCTGAGCCAAAGTTATCTTCCTTACGAAGAAATTGAATCTGCTCCAATTCCGGGAAATCCAACGAGCCTCTCTTGGCATTGCATTTACGCCATCTTTGACGCCATTCAAGCTGACCGATGACTCGTTTGACCTCCTTGTGACGCTCGTACAATGCCAGAATCGTTGTCTTGTAGGTGCGAACATTGGGCGTAATCTGACGAGTGAGCATCTCATTGTACGTCTCCAGCATAATGGTACTCGGTTGTCCTAGAACAAGATGAGAGAAGTAAGCCGAGGGCCATTTCGTATTCGCGCACATTCGGGGATGGGTGGGACGTGCGAAGGTTCATCACCTCTGCTAGAATGCGTGAGGGATCATGCGTTTTCCGCGCAGCCTCGAGCCACTCGAAGACCGAGACGTTGACGGGTTCGCCAGCATTGTCAATAGCGTCCTCAGAAGCAGGCGGCGCTGGTGAGAACAATGTTTGTGGGGCGCTGGGGTCTGTCGCTAAGCCAGGCGCGAAGGCAGAATCGATTGATACAATTGGTTGAGGTGCCAATTCGAGCGATTCAAGAGACTCAAGCTCAGACTTAGTCATGTTCAAGTTATCTACATAAGCTACCAAATAAGGCAGGTAATGCTAAGGTACCCGAGCTATGCACAGAAATACCTTGTTATTGGAGGTGTCTCGGAAGAGAAGACACATAAAGAAGAGAAATCCAGACGTTAGCGACTGGTAGGCACGTGAGTGCAAACTTTTTGCTTTTGAAAAGCGTAACATTTAGCCCGCTAGAACCCTCAACACCTAAGGGTGTTCGGGAATGTACTTATGTCCATGTGTGTTACGTATTCGGTGCTGAAAAGCTTAAAGTCGATCATCTCATCATCATCGGCAAGCAAATCTTCATCTTGATTCCTTCTGAGTCTTTCTTACATCTTGTCTTCTCATTTACTATTTCCAACTACTAGTATTCCTCAGCATCTTGTCTTTTTTACATCCGAGCCTAGGACACTAATGCACTCATCGAATGCGACTCGCGAGCCCAGACTCTATATGGGCAAAAGCTCATATAGATGTATTTCCAAGGTGGTAGTCCTTTGATCTTCACTAGTCGCCGTATGATATCGCGACGTACTTGCGCCAATTCTTTATTTCTTAACTACTCGACTCTTTTTCTTGCGGTCAGCCCTAGGTTCGCGAGGCAGGCAGGACACAGGCGTCACCAAGCCCGACGTCCGAACCGCCGACCATCGGCTGAAAGTCTAAGTAAAAGCTTCTACTGGCGAGTTGTGGAAAATGACATTACTTGCATGCTATAGATTTCAGCTGCTGAAATCTATATCCAAAATTGGGCATCGTGAGCGCGATCATTCGACACGGCTGCAAGGGAGAATCCAGATTGTTGAGGAAGGATCCGCACGCGGCTTTACCAACGTCAGACTGCGGAAACTACGGCCCCTCGGGAATTATGGGTGAACGATCCATGTCGTAAACTTGCTGCAAGGGTGATGCCAGGCTATTCCGCCCAATAGTCGGGCCTTTGCGATCCAAGGTCAGCGCAGAATCAGGATCCGCACGTACATTTAGCTCATGGTCTAAACCTTAAGTACACCCGCTTCCATAATACTGTATATTCCGTCCGCTTGTTTGCACCTATTCCCTACTACTAATAACTTGAAGTCATTCGTGTCCACATAAATTTTATTGATATTTCTACTGTCCTTTCTTCTTCCTTATCCAACCTGGACTTCGACTGTTTAAGTTCTCCGATTTTGTGAGGCAAAGAATTTGCAGGACGACGTCTTTGATGTATTAACCACACGGGTCCTGAATTCGTCGATAGCAAACAACTTGAAAGGCCCGGAAGTCTTGCCAAAAGTCGATCTGGGGTAATTACTGATTATTCTATATAATAAAACGTAGATGCCCTTCAAGGCCTGATGGTCTAGTAGTATGATTCACCCTTAGGAAATCCCTAACCCGGAATTTTCAGTATTCCCTTACTCCCACCGGGAGTAAAGGGCACTGTTCAGTCTAAATTCACCAGATGTCAGTTTTCACCGATGTTTCTCCGCATTTTTTGTATTACTTAATTTGTATACAATTTCAGTTTTTTCAACCGTTTTTCTTTCTGTCTTATGTAATGTTTTCTGGCACCGAAAGAGGGAGTAAGGGATCTGCCGGCGCAGCTCGGCCCGTTCTCTAGTACCTAACAACAAAAACCTAAGAATCTGACAATAGCAAACCGTGACAAAGGCCCGAAAGTCAAAATTAAAATCGATCCACAGTAATAGATAATAATATTATACGTTTAAGCGACATGCTTCCTAAGGCTTGATGGTCTAGTAGTATGATTCGTTGTTAGGGATTCACCAACTAGGTGATTATTATCGACGAGGTCCGGGGTTCAATTCCCCGTCAAGCCCATTGTTTTTCATTCAATTCCCGGTTAGGTCCTATTTTTAGTACTATTTTGAAGCTTTCTGGATTGATTTTAAAAGTAATTAGTAAATGCATATGTTTTCATCTGAAGTCTGTACTATTTGTAAGATAGTAGAAAGGAAAGAACGACGGTAGCAAACATTTGAAGCTCAAACTAGTGGAAAAGAAATGGTGCTCCGAGTCCCATCTCATTGATACAACTGTGTCTTTACATGTCTTTGCATGTATGCTCGGTTTCTACAGTAAATCCCAAATTGACCAAGTTTGTTTGCTGGCAGAAACTCTTACCTACCGTTAATAATCTGCATATTCTAGTAGCTTGCTCAATCCTGCTGTGATGGTCATAGTGCTTCCTATACAACTACAAAATATCGCTTTGAATTATGCCCCCTCCATATTATAGTACAGCAATGTTTTCAATTGATATTCCCATATAAATTTAAAGCAGTCTGAGAATTACCACTGGGTTAGCCTCGTGACCAGGCCAGGCGTAGCGTTTTTAGATGTCTGCTGTGGCAGACCGGCGCTAGCCGGCCTGGTTTCTCTAACGAAATTTTTGGCGCTAACATATTGAGTTTGAAATTAATCCAATTAAAGCAGTGATATCATAGGTCTCGCTCATGTAATGTAGCGTAATTCTAGATTTTACTTTAAAACTCATATTTCTGTCACACTCAGAGATAGAGCATGACACGGGTGCAGGTCATCCGTGGGTACCTGCAGGTACCTGCGCTCAAATACCTGCGGTTCCAGGTGCACCTGTGCGCAGGTACCTGGTTCCCACGCTTACCTGCGGATCCAGGTTTGGATTTTTTTTGCCCAGGTACCTGGCCGGGTACCTGCAAGTAAGTAGTATTCCGGAGCACAAGGAATGTATGTCGTTCTTGGGCAATGGTCGTGAGTGGTTTCATGTTGGTGATAATCCCTTACTCATTGACTTGCAGCGTGGCGATCCTCTCCCTTTCACCACATTCCTTCGCTTTAGGAGCCCGCAAACTTGCGCACTAAGCTTTACTTTGCGGTCGACGCGCCGTGCTGTCAACGCGGTTGACACCTGTAGGCACCTCGTCACGACCGCACACAATCTGATGGGGACGCAAACACCTTGCCTTGCTGGACGACATGGCTCATTCGAAGCTCGGACCATGCAGGACTCCTCAGAAACACAGATGGTATGTTCTTCATTTCCTTTATCTTATTATTACATTACTTACTGTTATTACCTGCAGGTCCTATCAGGTACCTGCAATACCTGCAGGTAACGGGTCCAGGTAGACCCGGATCCGTTTCCCACGGTTCCGGGTCGGATCCAGGTATCAGTTTTTTTGCGCAGGTACCTGCGCTTCACGGATCCGGGTACACCTGCAGGTGCACCCGTGTCATGCCCTACTCAGAGATCTCCACCGGTGCGTGGCAAACATTCTTGGCCTCCTGTCCATGGATTTCGCTCGAGCATTTCAGAGATGTGGTGAGTATGCAATTCTGTCTCTCTCAGTGTACATAGTCACATCTTTGATGTACACTTGTTGGTGTTGTGGCATATGCACATATGCTCAGCCTGAATACTATGCATACACCCACTCAAATTAGCACTATAGCACCCGGACAATATCTCTCTTGCATCAACTTGAAGCAAGCATCAATATTCGGATGCTTCAGTGGATGCGCAGTAGAAATAAGAGCTTGCGCGGAGCAATGGAGTCGCTCCAAGCAGGCTGCTATAATACAGAGACAACCTGTACTACGTTTGTGATGCACACCTCGCAGCTAGTATTGATTTAAACTATAATCCCTGATTACATGATGAGTGTATCTACAAAGTGCTGCCTCATTTGGTTTTATTTCAAACTCAATATGATAGCGCTTTGAATTTTGGCTAGAGATCCCAGACCGCTGCGCTGAGCCCCACCCAGTGGCCGGCGACCCCAAAAGCAGTGGTCTGGTTACGAGACTACCACTGGGTCTCTATTTGCAGTCGATTTCAGGATGTCCGTTTCAAAATAGGAACACAGTTTAATTGTGACTCACTGATGCCACTTCCGCCCCGCGCATTGCTTGAGCTGGGTATTCTAAGTCTATGCAGGGTATTCTACTTTTATATGCCGCCCGTTTGTACAGAGGATAGCGCTGCTCAGATGGTCCAATGCGAATTGTGGACCGATACTATTTTTCCTATACGGCACGACTCGCATGAAAAGAGATGGAAGGTCGTGCGCTTCACCAGTACTGTCATCTACCATAGATAAAAACAGCTCACGTGTTGGCTCTTCCCCTCTCCTAGTCACCGAGTGATGCATAAGGAAGTAGCCAGACAACGAAAGTTGATTAACGGCGCAGGTAAAAGAATGCCACTCCTCGGAGAAAGGGGCGCGAATGATTCCTGTGCTCGCAATGAGGGTTATTGTTGGAGGTTCCGTGTTAGATTGACGAGGCGTAAAGGCATAGCGATTTACAATTGGCCATTGACATGTCGCTTGGAAAGAATGCTCGAGCGTCACAAAAAACTGAATGGTGAGCTGATCGAATCTCTCCCGCTCCTCTCTCCAGTGAAAAGAGCATAAAGAAGGGAGTGTGGCCCATGTTATTTCATATCCAGACGGCACCTTCACAACAAGGTCTGTAAACCCTAGCTCATCTATATCAATCGGCGCTGTCATAGAAGACGATTGACGATTCTCTGGTACCATGGCAAAAAGATGTCGCATATCTAGCACTCTCGTTACTGAGGAAGATAAGGATGCGCGGGATAGGATGAGATGCTCCCGAAAGATCAAGATTTCCGGTTGAGAAGGGCTCTTTTGAACGAGGAAGGTCAAAATTGAACGATAGGAGGGAGTGTTGGAATTAGTCACTCACAAATAGAATAACTGCTAACACGATTTGGTCTGACATAAAGTTTCCCATTACAAGATAGGAGCGTCCATCAGGAGCGTCGTCTGAGTTAACACATAGGAGAGCTAGAAAATCTCCTTGAATGACAGCACGAAAAGCAATTGGGCATCTGGTATCTTCTAGTCTCCTCGAGTACAGTCTTGTTGCTACCAGCTGGTCTATATCAATGCGAAATACCTCGATTGTTCTATAATCAGTAAGATGTATGACATTATGTTAGAGTATGATAGCAAAACATAAAGCGTTCTCACATATCTTTGGCAATCCAAAACTCTTCTGTATCATTACAGGAAAGAAGAATAATTGCGGAGCCGTCGCTTCGAAAGTCAACATTGTAATGCTGAACGTATAAGCGGTCTCTATAGAGCGATACATCCTCGGGATACGTCCAAACAGCCATGCATGAGACGGTATCAATCATTTGAACGAAGCCATGAGACCACTGCACGAAAACATAATTTCCTCCAGGCACCATCTTGACGCTTTGATAATTAAAGGGGGAGGAAAGATGGGCCTTTCTCCCTAACATGGAGAAACCTGATTTCGGTGGGTCGTCCAATACGATATCCACGTTCCGCTTATGCAGATTACTGCCAATAGTCCCGTTTCGCCAGTTCTCATAAGACTGCATAGCCCTGATGACTATCTTTCGTAAATCATCGCGCTTTAGAGTCTGGACATCGACGTGCAGAGGAATATCCGGAGCATGTGCCTGATCAAGACGACGGAGATGCGCCAACCAAACCTGATGTGTTTGAACGAGATCTCGAAATATGCGGCAAGTCTGCAAAGAGGGTGAGCTATGAAGGTCGCGTAGAAGTAAAAAGGCACTAACCTGTTCAAGTTTAAGGACCTCTATCAGTTCACAACGACAAAGAAGAGCGATTATGATGTCTGCTGGTAGTTCGTGAAGTAGCATTTTGTTGATGGTGATTGTCATTCAAGTCGAATTCAAGTCGATAACTATACCCAGAGTTAAGTTACTTCAAGTTCAGGGCTGGCTGCTCAGCTTTTTTGTCGTCGTCGCCGCCGCCAGCTCTCCTTTCCACACCACCAGCAGATCCAAGGTCGCGATGCTCGCAATACACACGATGACGGCGCACATTGCGTGCGCTGCTCTTCTCTCTGCGCGAGCGGGCCAAGGTCTGAGTATTCTAGTCCCTCCTGACTGACTCCAGCCGAGTCCAGAGACAAAATCTGCACTGCGTACCAGACAATCGCACACCCGCGCCCACACCAAACAACCCATTTCCACATATAAGGGGTCTTGGGGACATTGGTCGTCCAAGGAATCTTTTTGACGAGGATGAAGTCGCGGGTGTCTTGAGAGGCGCAGTGGGGACTGGGTGGGCTTTCTCCTTTTTTCATGGTCCGTACTTCCCTGTTGTGCACGACGTTAAATCAGCCAGGGATACAGGAGGGTGGGCCTCTACGTAATCAGAGGCCTAATGTCCCTCCTCCTTGTCCTCAGAACATACACAAGATGTCTGAGTCTGAGCCCTCGACACTATTGCTCCTGGTCTGATTACAGGTTTTCTGGGACTTTGTGTAGTCCCTGTAGAGCATTGGCGTACAGGTCGCGAGTCTCGCAGCACCGACCCCCGGGTGCGTCACGGCTGTGCCTTTAGACATCGGACCGCCAAGCTGCAGTCCGATGGTCAGCCGTTGATTATGTGCGGACGTTCACGCATAATTCGACACAAAGTCACGGAATACCTGGTCGTGTCTACGACCACCGCTAGGGAGCAGTTGAGGTTAGGACGCACCGGCACAACAAGGGAGGACGTTGAAGGTTCATGGGGGAGACTCCTGCCCTTTAGCTCAATTCGCGACACATTGTACCAGCATGAGCTCGTCTGTCTTCGGACAGCGATGCTTCTGCTTTGCAAGTGCAACTCAATTCAGACTACTCTGGATCTGCTGCGTCATTAATTTTTCTCTTTAACTGGCTCCTTGTGGGTCTGCTATGAATGAGGTATATGGTCTAATGTCTTACGATGAAGTATATTAATATTATGCGCTCATTCTGTTGTATCAAGCAGATCTGGTTATTTCATGTAGTGTTTCAGGTTCACATGAATAAAATTATGAAGAAGGTTATGGAAGACAGCTCGAAAGGCATCCGCAGGACTCGCTCACGTTGGTAAATGTAAATGTCAATGCGTAGAAGGAAATAGCTAGAATCTGAATGAAATCAATATTTCCCATATCAATGAATTTGTTCCTTTATCTAAAATCAGTGCAGCCGGACATCGAACAGTAGAGTAGTAGTGGAGACACGAAAACGGATGCAGCAAAGCAGTCATACGCATGCGTTTATTTATGAATGATTTCTGCTGTACAAGTTAACAAAACACAAGACACAGGATACAAGCTGACAGAGCGTACAAAGCACACATAGAATCACAACAAGGTTGAGAACAGTGACGGCAAGAAAGAGAACTAAAAGGGGAGCTGAATACTACGCAGAATCAATTGTGGGGGTTTGTAGGAGTCGTCCCAACAGGCCATGTCTGCCATTGAGCGTGGTTAGGCAACGACATCCAGAAATCGCCATCCAGAGAATGATCATCCGAAAGCATCTGCGCTAGACCATCCGGCTCCATCGGCGGCCAGTTCAGATCAAACTGAAATTGGTAACCTGGCTGGAAGACTTCGAAGCCAGAGCTTCCTCCGCCTTGGTTGACATCGTACCCGTTTGACGACGTCGTGCCCTGTGACCGCTGTGCATACATTTGACGTTGTTGGTGTTGCTGTGGATGCGGGAAGCTGTGCGGCGCGGACGCTTCCGGGCTGAAGACTTGAGCTTGAGATGGAGAGTGCGGGTGCGCTGATGTGGGGGGCATGCGATGACGAGGGGAGTGGTAATATGCATTGCCTGGCGGAGGGTGTGCCGGACCCTCCAGGCTTGTATTAATTGGAGGAAGAGGCCTGACTTGCCTTTGCGAATCGATATCCATGCCATTCATATGTGAGTCATGATTGACACTACTTGTACCATTCACGCCGTTCGTCCGCGAAGCATTGCCGTTTAGTTTTGGATATGCCCTATCTGAGTTGTTGCTTGCCGGTGGCGCCATCGGGTGGAGAGTAGACAATTCGCGATCACTGTCGTCCGTCTTGACAAGAGGAAGGTCAGATAACCCATGCCGTTTTGGCGAGTTGACCTGGCTAGCGACACCATCTACACCTCTGCTGAACACACGGAGGAGGCCATTCAAGAGACGAGCGTAGCGGATGCCATAATGCTGGTCGTCGGAGCTGGCGTGTGCGAGACATAAAATGACCTTTTTAATGAGTTGCACGATGTCGCGCTGGTCTTGAGGAACGACGGCTCCGACAAACACGGCCTGAAACGAAAATTAGCAAGTGGATAGCACTGGGATAGTTTGCAGCTTACCTTCAGTAAGAAAACGCCCGCGTAGCTGTGTATAACGGTTAGTTATTGAGAATGAGTGACGAATAACCGTTCTTACGAAAAGTATAGAAAGAAGCGCCAAGGTAGGGAAGCCATCCTGCCACTTGGGTGTAACTTGTCGACCGCAATCCTCAGCAGACAAGTCTGTAGTGATTAATTAGAATAGTCATCTGGAGAGAAGCTACCAGGAAACCGACGACATACAGCAGCATCAATTGCTTCCAGGATGAACCTCGCGTCCGGACTCCCCATTGGTCCGCGCGGAAATATGACTGTGTCAGCAATCTGTTTCCCATCGTGTGAGGTCGAAGTGCTCCGTTGAACATGTGCCTGGAAGGCGAACGCGTAGATATAAAGTCGCAAATAGTGCTATTTCAGGTTTGCTCGTTGTGAGAGGCCGGCCCGAGGATAATAAAGCTTGGTGCTCACAAAGCTCAGCCAAACACACTCCGTCACAACGGATGTCTCCCAAACCTTGTCCGCCCAGTTTAACCGGAATCCATTCTATACATTTTAAGACGGTCGCTCGCACAAAAGAGATATCATGAACTTACAATGCCTGCACACAATAAAGCAGCAAACCTTAGTGAATTGATGAGGGAAAAAAGGTAAGAGAAACTTACTTCGAGTAAACTCGTCTAAATATCTGAGGTGAAACATGTTGAGTACAACATATCACGTAGAGCGGTCAGTAATTAACATACTTATGATAATCCCCCACCCTCACAAGAGCGATTGTTCTATCCTTGGAAGGGTACAGCACATCATGCGCCGAAGCCATGGTCTGCGTTAACTCAGTATACCTGGAAAAAAATCTGAGACCACAGTCGTATGGGCATAAATGGTAGACTAACGCTTGCAACATGGAAGCAAAATCATCTTGGACACCCGGAATCGCCTTGAGGGACGGGAACGTATCGGATGAGTTGGGCATAGAGCTGCTATAAGTGCGCTGGAAGCACAGCCCAGGACCTGTTGGTTGCTTAAGCGACTGCCTGGAAGTTGAGATGAAATGAACCCATTACCTCTACTCCAGAATGCTTTCCCTGAACGAATCGATATACTACGTTTCTGCATGAGCTTCGACCACGCTATTCTTCCTCACACGAAGCCTCACCTTCTATCAAATATATAGCAATCTAACGAAAGGTCAATATCGCGATTTTCTGCATCTGTCGCTAACCGCAACTTACATGTCCACGCTAACACCTCACGATCGAGACGTTCGCTTTCACTCATTACTTCGCGATTCTTGTCTCCGTGGACACGATCGCCGCTGGGACTCACTGGACGAAGTGTCTTTTGATCTAAGCCGAGCATGTATCCAAGACGGACGGCCATGCCGACGAGCATCCATGACATGCGATGTTCTTCATCCTCTGTAGCGGGCTCCGAGCGACGGGGAAGGTTTTCTAATTGGACTTGAATACACAATATTTTCAACTATCTTCGGTGAGGCTTTACTTACCGGACAAGAGAAGAAGGGCTTCAACGGCACTAACGGAAGCTACTTTGCCGAGAATTATCTCGTTAATGAGAGTCTGCCGAAATGTCACCAATTAGACATAAGAAGGAGAAAATGAACATCAGCTGGCTCACCTGCATATATTCCCAACTCTTTTCGTGCACATCGAACATCTTTTCCTGACGGCTTGTTATTACAACAATCGCCGTTATCAAATAGTTCTCTTCCTTGGCGAACTTGGCCAGGTCTACCTCGTTTTTGGGGATCCGATAGTGCGGCATCATCGGGAATACGATGTGCACGCGCGAGAAGAACAGATTCGTGAGATGCATAAGTTCTGCCGGAGTAACAACGCCCGACTTCACAAGACGATATGAGGAAAGGCGATGTTGTGTATGAGCTCGATGATGCCCGTGAGCCTGGTTGTTCGAAGCCACAGTCACACCATTCTTAGGGTGCTCTCTCCCTTCGGTTCCAACTAAACCAAGACCAATAGTAGAGTTCACATTCGAGGTGTTATTTTCCATCGAGGGTTCCTCATCATCTTGCTCGTACATTCCGCGCGATCCTCGCCGCTTATTTTTCCCTTTCCCCTTTCCCTTGCCCTTCGAAGCACGATCAACATCTGCAGCAAGAGCAAGCAAGTTTAACGCGTCCGTTGGATTTCGGAGGGATGCGGCCGCAAGGCTCTGTGGATCTAACCGCTCGAGTCGCTCTTCGCTGTCTCCCGAGGCATCGCCATCGCCTCCGGATCGCTCGAGATCAGGGTCTGTTGAGTCGAGGCGCATAGCTTTTCGAGGGCGCTCGTCCGTGGAACTACAAGCGCCACGCTCAACGTCGTTGTCAAGATCTAAGTCTGACGTCGAGAACGTCGACAGAGTTTCTGTGGTCATAGAGGGTGGTCAGCCGATGTTCACTCCGGGTTGCAAAACTGCATGAATATGAAAGGGGGCGGGCGAGAGCAATGCGCCGACGGTGACTGGCCTGCCGACCTCCACATCTCACGTTCACATTCTCGTGGAGGGTTCGTCTGAACGCGACACCTGATTACATGTACTAGAAGGCATGCCAGGTGCAAACAAAGACCGTTTATATGGAAAGAATTGAAAAATTACGACCCGCGTCATAACCGGAAGTTGCTGCTCCTCGGCAGAAGACAGAGAACTGTTAATGTCCCATAAATATAGACAAAGACAGTCGGTGTTGCAGAGGAGGGTCTATATCGATAAGAAGGCATCAGTGACTCACTTGACCCTTTTTCAAGACCATTCAACGTCTTTCCAACACTATCAGTCGATACTGCTCCCTCAGCAACACTGGCGTTCGGAGCCGTCGTCGACGACCTTTTTGCGATCTTTCCGCCTCTAAAGGAGGGCGCAAATATGCACTCTCGCCTCTCCCTTCTGCAACGAGCGCATGGGGGCTGTCCTGGTGCGTCTATGTCACCTAAATCGCACTTTGCTTTGCGAGCTCGCTGTGCGTCGCCCCATGAGAACAACGAACATCAACATCAAGATAAGGTATAGTAGAGCTT
This sequence comes from Trichaptum fuscoviolaceum, assembly GCA_910574455.1. NCBI lineage: Eukaryota > Fungi > Basidiomycota > Agaricomycetes > Hymenochaetales > Trichaptaceae > Trichaptum > Trichaptum fuscoviolaceum. The sequence continues at coordinate 840,393 of CAJSYZ010000010.1, read as the reverse complement.
GACAACGTACGCAGTGGAGACAGGCCTTGTAGGCACGTCTTGTACGGGCTTGCTCGCTGTTTGAGGAGGGCTCGACGGCAGATTCTGGTGAGGAGCCGTTCATGATTCTGCAGGGCAGTGTCGACGAGAAACGGTTATCGACGGGCTCTTTCACTCAGGGTTAAAGTGTCCGGCATCAGGTCCGGCATCCGATTTTCACGCTATTTGTTTGGGTTGTCCGGACCCACGCCTTCTCCGATTTTTGGTCAGAGTTCGCGCCGTCTTAACCTTCAGCCACCTCTGTTTCTCCGGTATTAAATCGAAGAGAGTGTGGGACAGAGAACAGCTCAGTATGATTTTCTACATAACATAATTTCTACCGCAATGACACACAAAGAAATACCAAATTAATCAGGTCTATAACAAGCAAACCGCAATCTTTTCGTCAAGAAACCCGAGAACTCGAAATATACGCCAGGATTAGAGGCTAATAGTGATAGGCGTGCAGCCGATGGCGATGACACCGCCTGCAGAAATCAGAGTAAGATTAGTTGTCGTATAATGATCGACGTAGAAGGAAAGAATTCATACCGAAGTCATCGTTGTCGCAGCAAAGAGTCTGGCTGGTACTTTGAGTAAAGTCGAATGTCAATTCCCGATGAGACGCATCATAAAACGTATAAGAGCCTTACCAGTCAGTACCGCTTACGCCGACAGTGATAGGGGAGCAAGTGACACCAACGGGGACATTGACGCCAACAACGGCGCCAAGGAGATCAAGAAGAGCACCGATAACGCCGTTGTCGTTAGTCGTCGCGACGTTGCTACAGCACTGGATCGACCCAGTATTGCAGAACTGTTGTCTCTGAAAAAAAGACTTAATATCAGTAATCACAAACGAACTTCGAAGCAACACTCACAGCTTCGATCGGCGCCGGAGCCGGGGCCGGCGTGGCGACCGCAAAAATTGGGAGTGCAACAATGGCAAAGGCAGCAGAGTACTTCATGATGGTTAGGAGGTAGAGAACGTTTTTAGCCGGAAAGACTGATGGTGCGTTTAGATAGCTGATCGAACTGCCCCCTCAACCATCGAATTTACCCTTCCTTTATACAATCTCTGCAGTGATTTGTTTACTCTCACCTAGTCTCCCGGGAACGTCTTCTCTGTCCGTTCTGACAGTAAAAGTCCATTGTTGAATGAAATTCGTCGGTTTTGCGAGACTGGCCTTGACAGACCTTTCAACGCGTTACTGTAATAAGAAGCGGGCTTGCAGCCTTCTGGACTCTGCGTATTGTACTTTCCTCTCGCCAAGCCATCATTGTGGCAGATGATCAGGCCTTTAGCCTTTGTAATGCAATGAATCGAAAACAGAGTGCGGGTGCAGACGTTTGTGGAATGATTAGCAAAGAGACAAATAGCGGGAAAAGAACGGGGAAAAGTTGGTAGGACCGATAGGCTTAAGCCGACTTCATGGTGAGGCGCAATCTCGCTGAGACAGCAGCAGACAATACGTCTGAAGGCACGAAATAATTGGCTGTGGGAGTACAACATAGACGCTGCACAATCTTCTCCCAATTCTTTGTGCACTCTCTGGATTCGATGATATTTGTGGACCGAGAAAGAGAAGCGACGCCACAGTAGATAGGTCCTCAGAAGTAAGGCGATGACTGATTTGACCGGAAGGCCGGTCAACGTCCGAGTCAAGTTTTGCATTTAGTCTTTGATTTCATCTGTCCAGTTGTATATCCCATCCACCGGTACTCATCGAAGACATTGAACATATAGCTGCCAGACGTGATATGTATCTTGGTTTGTAAGTAGAGTACAGGAAGTACAAACCAAACGACGGAAAAGAAGACTTCAAGTTATTAGCTCCCCCTAAACATCATTTTCTCACGGCATCATCACTGATGCCAGTGTTAGCCTGAGTTTAGTTTATTGAAGCTCCGACAACTACCCAAACCATTCTTCAAGTTTTTGTCTATCTTGTCTACGATATCTTCGCGTTTCCTTGGACACAGGACCTCGAGCTCATGCCTGAGTGCTTCTACAGCTCATGTTTATGCATATGTTGTCAGTCCTCAGATTGTATGCTGATTGCGTTGACTCAGCAAGACCAAGTTGATCTGGACAAAGTGATTCCATGACCTCAAGAAGCCACATAAGATTGAATACCGCATAATATTACTACAACTTCGTAAGCATAAAGCTATAGCAGTCCAAGAATTTCAGAACGCGTGTTTCCCCTCCAAAATCCAAGTCGAAAATCGAATAACGAAATTAGAGGCCGAGGTTGATCGGCGTGCAGCCGACAGCAACAACACCATCTGTAGGAGATAAATTTAGATCAGCGTTCTAAAAGAATGATTGTTAGGACTGTTTCTTACTGAAGCTGTTGTTCTCGCAGCAAACAGTCTGCGATGCGCTGAGGAAGAAAATGGTTGTTAGCAATATAGAAAAAATAGCACACAAAGCAGGAAGCTCTCACCAGTTAGTACCGCTAACACCGATGATGGTGATCGGGGAACAAGTGACACCGATGGGGACATCCGCGCCGACAATGACACCGAGGAGGCCAAGAATGACACTAAGGAGACCGCCACTGCTGGCCGTCTGTACGCTGCTGCAGCATTGGAGGGATCCAGTGCTGCATGACTGTTGTCTCTGGAAAAGTAAAACAAGGATCAGTGTCCATTTACTGACAAGTCGTTCAGTGCAGCACTCACAGCCTCAATCGGAGCCGGAGCCGGCGTGGCGACCGCAAGAATGGGAAGCGCAACAACGGCAATGATGGCAGAGAACTTCATGATTGATGAGTAGAGGACGAGGTGTAAGGCCGGTGAGGTCTAGTTATTGGAGGAGTGGTAAGCTGATGAATGAACAACTTGACTCTCAATCTTTCGAAATCAATGCACCTTTATACCGCTACTGTGATGGTTTGTTTGCTTTAATCAAACCTTTCGGAACCCACCTCTCCGTTTTCCCTGCCCAGAGCTAGGCCAAAATTCCAATCATTCGATCTGATCCAACAGACGAGAGACAGGTCCAGCCTGCCTCTTTGGTGTTAGAGGAAAGCGGGTTCTCAGGATTTACGCCCGGGCGGTGCGGATTGTACTTGCTCCCGCCAAGACACCACAATTTCGAATGTCTAGATGTTCAAGATTTTGAATGTAGCGGCGAAAGCCTGAGGATATGGAACATTATCCGAATAACCGCTTTCCAGCATACGGGAGATTAAGGAGGCCAGATCGAAGTCATCTGTCGTCCAGTGTCAGATACCAAGCGGTCCAATGACGGTCGGGAAACGTTGCTAGGGTCGAGAATAAGACGACGCGTTGAGAAGGTGCGGTCTCACCGAGGCAGCGATGAGTGACGCTTCCGAGGGATCGGCAGATGATGCCGTCTTCTATTTTTCTGCGCATGGGCCTCGACAAATTGATGTGAAGAAATAGAAGAACAGTACACAGCGAAATCTTTCTGTATTGCTTCCATTTCTCCCCAAGCTCCGAGTCTCGAACATCTGTACGAGTGTCGCATAAACAAGATGGTCGAGAGCGGGTCTGCGCCCGCATGAAGGCATTCGGTGTGGCTGAGACGTCAGTTGATCGTGGCGGACCGGAACACAGTAGCATATTCAGAAGCCCATCAAGATCAGTGAGCTTTGCCAAATCCACTTGAATTTCTGTCCGAAATTTTGACCCATAGAATGGATGGTTTTCATTCGCCAACACACATGCAGAGAGCTATAGAGTTGAGGCGATTGTGTTAGCCAATAGAGCGTAGATGTGGTACGGGCGTGTGAGTCACTGTGAGATGTAGGATGATAACAGGCTTCGATGAATTACACGGCAAAGTCGAACTTCATGGCAGAGGTCAAAAAGGAAGCGAGTTGCGACAGCCAGTGACGAGTCGATTCAAGTTTCATGTTCAAGTTGTTGTTGGTGTATTTGTACATAATTGCTCCCGGCAGACGTCGGCACCCTTCATGACAGGCATACTTACAACTTTCATACTGCCCACCCAAAGTATTTCCGAAGCTGAGCAGAACGAATAAACGTTATAAAAATGTACTTTAAATTATTATCATGGCTGTAGACGTCTGCCCGACGAACTTTATAGTACTTGGCCGTACTTTGAATGGCGGAGATCTAATTTAGTTCTAACAGTCATACTCGTTCGGGTTTATAATCCGACGCGCATCTTCACCTTCTACTACTCGGGCAACCTCATCATAGTATTTACCTGAGCTCAAAAAAGACATGGCAAAGGGAAAACAGCCTTTGTTTGTCGCTGTCGTTGGCGTCGGATTGGTTGGTGCTGAGTTCGTCGACCAAGTTCTCGCTCTACCCGAAGGCCAAGCCAAAATCGTGTCCCTGTCCTCCTCAAAGCGCGTCCTATATGCACCAGACGGAATCACGAACTCTGACTGGCGATCTACGGTAGAAACGTCTAGCAAACCGCTTGATATTCCGCCCTTCATTGAAGAACTGGGGAGACTCGCGAAATCGGGTTCTAAAGTCGTTTTTATCGACAACACATCGGCGGATTCCATCGCTTCTCTCTATCCTCAAATTCTATCACTTGGAATCAATGTTATTACCCCGAACAAAAAGGCGTTCTCTAGAGAACTTGGTCTGTACGAGCAAATACTGAAATCAAGCGAAGCCACAGGCGCACGATTCTTGAATGAATCTACCGTTGGAGCTGGTCTGCCAATTATCTCAACGCTCAAAGACTTAGTTGCCACTGGTGATACGGTAAAGGATCAATTCATCGGCTTGAAACAGATTGATCTCAACCTTCCGTGTGTACTCTCAGGTGACGAAAATAGAGGGAGTCTTCTCAGGGACCATGAGCTACATCTTTAATAACTTCTCAACCTCAGCAGCGGGTGGCCCATCATTCTCTTCTGTCGTAAAGATCGCACGCGAAAGCGGTTATACTGTAATTCTCTCCTTCCACTACCTAAATTCCCTGCTTCTTACATTATATATAAAAGGAACCTCACCCAGGAGATGACCTCAACGGCGCCGATGTTGCTCGGAAGCTTACCATCCTGTCCCGGATCGTCCCCGCTCTGAGGTCTGCACTCCCTGATGGCTACAAATCCGTGGATACACGCAGTCTTGTCCCGTCGGCGCTAGAGGCCGTCTCGAACGGTGATGAATTCATGGCACGCCTGCCTGAATTTGATGCAGAGTTCGATCAGCTACGTGCCGAGGCTCAGAAAGACGGCAAGGTCTTGCGCTACGTTGGGGTGATCGACGTAAAATCAAAGAATATCAGGGCCTCTCTAGAGAAGTACGCATCTCTACATCTAGTCCATTAACCTTTTGTTGAGTGATGTGAATTCTTAGATACGAGAATACCCATGCTTTCGCCACTTCCCTCGGAGGATCGGACAACATCATCATGTTCCACACGAAACGATATGGAGCCCGCCCATTGATTGTACAGGGAGCTGGGGCCGGAGCGGCAGTCACTGCAATGGGTGTATTGAGTGATCTCCTTAAGTTGACAAATTGATGTACGAACCATGGGTAAACGAGAAGTACGAACTGAAGGTAGAAGTATCTGATGTTTAACATAGACCAAAATAAAATGTATCTCACTGACTCATAGAACGATAGGAAGTGTACTGCAAGTTGAGCACGGACACTTCTGACTGACAGGTGCCTCGCCTACACAATTGGCCAGCCTATCACGGGTCGCGAAGTTTTTAAGAAAAGTGGGGCTTGTTCCGGAAATCATTGCTGCTATTGGATAGATTGACAGGACGAGTACTCTAAGATGAAGATGCATGATTGTAGATGAATGATAAGGGATTATAATTGGAACATATTAGTGGAATTAGGAGTGCGAAGTCGCGCAGAGAAGGCATAAATAGACGTTAAGATCTCTGATGGTCAGCTGCCAGTGGCTAATGAAGCCTTTTATCCTAAGCTCTGAGAAACTTTGTTCAGTGCTCGATGAAGCGCTTCACAGACTCTAGCCAGCGAACATATTCCTTCAATGACCAGGTGAGTGTACATTCAGCAATAAGATCACTCGCGCTTACAATTTGCTCCTTATGCTGAGCGTAGTCGGGGATAAGTAATGCAAGGTTCTCATTAATACCACGCTCCTCGAGGAATGACTGGAATTCTTCCTGAACCGTTGGGTCTAAATCCTGGAACTGAACAAGCAAACTCTCACATGAGGCTGACGGGCGTATGGACTTGAGTATGGTAAGCTTACGTTAGGACCGATGTATAGACCCCTTCGCTTCCAATCCGCCTCAGCAGTAAGCTCTGTTCCGACCTTTGTATCGTTGTAATATGATACATTGTCCACGAAGAACTCGCCGTCCGAGCACGATGCATCAATGTTTAGTGCGCCGTTGAAGCCAGGCTACGAATCACAATGAAAAGCTATTAGTTGAGCAGTAACGTCAACTAAATGAGCATTACGAACCTTGGTGATGGAAATAGAGACATGGATAGGATTTGAGCTCGGCATATCGTTCTCTCCCTCGTTGCCTTCATCCTCTGCGGCAGTCTCGTATTCGGGACCAGAGATGTCAGAGATCGAGAAGACGACGCGGATCCTATTATATGAAGGCAACTATAAGTTGGGTAATGAACTTGAAACGGCGTAAAAATGCACGCACTCCTCATTTCCGAACTTGCGAACGAGAGCTACTTCGTCGTTACCAGCAACGTCCTTAATCTAATGAAAAAGAAGTCGGGAATAAAGCATTAGCACGCTTGCAAGTCAGAACTAATTCATACTCGGAGAAACCCACAGTCCAGATGCCTTCCTCTTGAACTTGCTTCAGAAACTCCGGAACACCTTCTTCAGCTGCATCCTGCTCAAATTGGAGCTCTGCCTGGAGCTTTTGCGCAAGAGAGACATCGGCTGTCACAAGTCAATCCGTAAGTACTTATGAAGTTTTCTGCGAAGATGGAACACCCACTGGTGCCTTCGCCCTGGATGCGAGCTGTTACTGAGAATGCCCTTGATAGCTTGGAGGTGTTCAGCACAGCGCTTGACCAAGAGGCGCCATTCGAGCGCGCGATCGACAACGAGCGAGCTGCACCCCGTTGCGAGAGTGTACGGCTGGAGGTTGCGAAGATGTTACGGGCACAGCGAAGAGCGGACATGATGAGTGTGTTGAAGAAAAGTTGCGCGTAATAATGACAAGTAAAAAGGATTTTTAGTATTTTTACGAACTACTTTCTCACGCCACTCCACTGGCATCATCTGTATTCAAGCCGAATCGGGATTGATTTACACCTTCATGATGGACCTTCTTGTGTTTCTGAATACTTAAAGCCCCCCCCCCCCCCTTTTCAAGTTGAGGGTGCATGTAGGTCAAATACACCTAAGTAGTATTGAATAAATATATTATGTGTTTAATTTTGTTTTTTAATACAAGAGCAGTTGAATGCTTCAAATCGTACATAGATATACAGAAAGCATAACGGCGATGAAACGACAATAGAATCTGCACTATACCACAAGCACGCTCAATTCAGAAGTGTAAAAAGGTCAATTACGTGAAGACAAAATAAATCAGAGCGTGCTGAGCGTCTCTCAGGAATGCGTGCCCGAGGGACCTGGAATTTTGCAACATTATCACATGAACTCTGCAGCATTATCACCAATAAAGGAGCCTTATGCGGACATGTAGTCGACATAAAAAGGACTCATTTGATGGTCATAAGCACTGTCCAGATCACGCTCTGAGGGTGAATTTGTTTCGGGAATGAAGGGATGCGTAAGGATGGTAGAAATGAGAAATTTAGGGGAAGCGAATAAAGAGTTGGTTACAGAAAGCGCGAGATAAATCCAGGGACGAGAGATTTACAAGGGTTCGCAGAAACAGAGGGGTGAGAAGCAGAGACAAGTGATGAGAGTAAGGAATAAATAGACAGAAGGTGGAAGGTGATTGCACGAGTCAGACTCATGCGTCATATAATCCGCGGGGTGTTGGCAGATGTCCTAGCGTAGGCGACGACTGATCAGAAACAGACGCGGAGGAGATTAAATTCGATCTTCGAGGTGAGGTAATAGTGCCAAACCCATATCACAGGATGTGCTGTACACACGATACCAGGAAAGGAGCTGTGTATGGATTTCCGATGGGATTCTTCCGCACCCTCCTATGCACGTTGCCTTCTCACATCGATGAGCCTTGTACCCCCGTCGTAGCGATCAGAGAGCCTTCGCCGCCGTCACTCTCGCTCTCTGGCGCTGCTGCCCTCTTACCGGCTTTCTTGGATGACGCTAGAATTAAATCATAGAAGGGCCGATCGCAATTAGATCGCTGTCGACATACGTATGGCGGAGGGTAACCGACAACGCCGGTACGTACCTTGTTCACCATTCGTGTTATTCGCTGCAGCCTTGCCACGTTTTCTACTTCGTCCGGGGCCGCCGCCCTCAGGGGCATTATCATCTTTGCCCTCGCCGCTCTTAGATGGCTCGGGGTGGCTACCATTTGCTACAGGACTGGCGGTACCCGAGCCACTAGCTTCCTCGCTAGGACCAGGGATGGCACCTGGTGGGCCAGGCTGGGCGAGAATGTGTGCTGGCATTACGGCTGGGTATGTACCAGGAGGGTGTGGATACGTCGTGAACGGGGGATAAGCAGCAGGATGGATGGGATAGTACTGTGGATGCGCTATCCCTTGTTGGGCACCTGGAACGGCGGCGGCGTCGCCCTGAAGGGGTTGACCGTCAGGTCCTACAGGCACAAAGCCAGCCGGGGGGTAGAAATACTGTGGGTAAAAGCCTGTACAGAAGATCAGAGGTCAGTCCATGAGACGTCATCTGCGTCGGAAGATTTTCGTACCAGATGGAGCTTGCTCTTGGGGGAAACCTGACAGGAGAGGTTGTGAGATTTAATTTATACTCGATGAAGTAGCAAAGTCAAACCTTCGTATGATTGATCTGGGCTGACTTTCCCCTTGCGCTTGTATGGGCCTCGTTTTATACCCTTCTTACGCTCTTTCCTGGTCCCGTCTTGACAGGTATCGGATATGCCATACTTGCAGCACCGTTCGCAAGGCCGTCCCTCGTCGCAACGTTTGCAGGCCGCAGCGCAATTAGTACACTATGGTAGCGAGCATCAGAACAGGAACAAGGTAGTCGAGAGATCGAACACGCACGGCCATCTTCACTTGCTTACGCTTTGGTCGCACCAATGCCGCTGGGAGCGGCATACCAGGCGCAAAGGGAAGGCCAGGGTAGCCTAATAAATCCAACGTATCAACAAACCGTCAAGAGTTCAGAAGACGGGAACGGACGTCACCTTGAGAAGAGGTGTACGCATAGATCATTCCGGGAGGTGGTGGTGGGAAGGCCATCATGTATGTACCGGGAGGACCAGCATTTGCGACATTGGGATCGGTCGGATGCCCATTCGCATCCGTAGGAGGCGGAGGGTATGGATAATAAGGAGGATAGCCACCGACCGCGGCGTACGGTGCAGCACCGGGCTGCTGTAAGGCGTATATGGGTTGCCCTTGCGGCGGCTGAGCCTGCTGCTCGGGAGCCTCTTGCGTCGGAGACTTGTTCTGGGACTCGGTCATGGCAAAGTGACGAACCACAGAATCAGGGGTCCTTCTGATAGGATGTTGAATGACCTTTGGAGGTGCGCTCTAGAAATGAGAAGGCAGCCGGTAAGCAATTAAGGCTTGAAATCAAGGTGGTGATAGACACACATTTAAGCCAAGCTGCAGGTTTCAGATTTGAAGACTGTCTTGATAACGACGAGCAGCGTGGCCTCTGTGATACACGCCTTCGAGTAGGAATAATAGCTGGATAAGTTAAGTACATTATGTTTGGTGATGAGCGAGGTGTATGCAAGACGCGAAAGAGCCAAAAACATACAACGAAAATCAACGTGTAGACTCCGACTTCAGACTCAGATGCCCAGCTGCAGCGGCGCTCAGACTGCAATCGGCGCACGATCTCCCTCCGCTACCACGCGTTTGCTTTCGTTCCACCGCCTCAACCTTTTCTCTCTCGGCTTCAGCAAATTTCAAGGATGCTGTCGAGGATTGTTGCTGGACGCTGCGAGCTTTGATGACGACGTGGGGGTTGTGGACGAAGATTGCACGTGTGAACAGGGAACTTTACGTCCTATTATGGCGTGGCCGTGCGCGGCCGAATACGACTACCACAGCGTCTTTCAACGTCGTGATCCTTTCTGCGACGTGTGGAGGTTAAGGCAGCGCTGTCTGCGATGAGCACGTCTTGTCGTCGTCGGTCAATTTGCACGGCTTCCGTCTGCCACTTGCTTGCCGCTCCGCTTCAAAGTTGAAGATATGTTCTATTTTCAGTCTTTCTCACGCTATCCAATGTAGATGCTCACCTGGCTTGGCTAGAAATGTTCGCACTCAGCTTCAAGGACTGAACACTGGCTTTCTTAAGGGTACTTGTCCATCCACTGGTATACGAAAGAAACACCGCTATTCTGTTTTCTAGACTCACACATTCAAGCTTCCTTCGTGGGTACTTGTTACGGACACGAGGACACACTCAACGATTCAAACTCTAAATCGTAAGTTTTCGTTGAACGCCGATGGCACACGAACACTGGCAGCAGGTTACCATCTCTACTGCCTCTGGCTTTTGTGGAAAAGAGGTGCGCGGATAGTGCGTGAAATCTGACAGCTGTGAGATACCGGTATCTTGAAAACGCACGTGTGGATGTGTTGAACTCCGAACATGGCCCTATCTCACATTCTGTACTCTTCCCAGGAGAACGATTCCTGGAAGTTGGAGCCTCGTGAGCTTTCTCTACTATCTCCATAAAACTTCTTGCTATCCATCCATCGTTTCTGCGTATCTTTACTCCGGATTCTATTTACTTGTGATCTCCAGGGACCGGAAATCTCGCAAGCACCATCTCTTCTATCCGATCTCGAGCCGAGTTCCATTCCATGGATCTTGCCGATAGAACTCAGATATTTGGTACGACCGACGCTGGCAAGCTTGACACATAACATTCAAATATAAACGCCCGAGTCGTATAAATATACATTGGTGCACTTCTTCGATCCTACAAGCGATAGCGCACTATCTCTCAGCTCACTGCCATGAACTCACTGTCGAAGGATAAACGAGCTCTTCGAAGTCACGACTAAGTTTTGGATGAGCCGCCTTCACCATTTCAGCAACAAGTACAGCTTATTGGGAGGGATGATGGGAAAAATCAGGGGTGAAAAAGAAGAAACGCCGGCGGGGGAAAACGTGCCTCTCCTGATGTCCTCAAGTTCGTCAACCGAACAAATCATCATCAGTACGAATGCTGATGGTGCACGGACGATGGATAGTATTATGGCGCTTACACCCACCGTAAGTCTTCGTTTTATGAAGAACGCAGCCTGACATCTGTCATCACTATGAAGAAACACCTAACCCTCTTCGTAGGGCGGCCTCTTCGTAAGTACATAGTTGCCACTAAAGTCCTTTTGTCGGAACCGGCGGTCTTTGCCGTTATCGCACGCATTGTCGTATCCTCGAAGGACCCTCCGCCGCGCATTTGGTACGCCATTCGTCCAACTCTATTCAGCTTATCACTTATTTTATTCTATCTGGGTCAAATAGACAAACACGATGACTTCCTCTCTCACTTCTACAGTAATTCCCTTATCTCTTTGATAGGAGCAATTACTCTGCAAACGACCTCAAAAGTTGATTTGTTAGAAAAGAAAGGGGTTTTGCTTGTCACCAATTAGCCGTTCTTGCTTTTGCCTTACCTACTTTTGTCGTCACATTCTTTGCCATTTGGTACAAGCGACAGCTGTAGTGGGAATCATTGTAAAACTTGACATGGGGTCAGTACTTTCTAAACTCCTCGAAATCTTAACCGCTCTAATACCGATCACTGACGGCGTTACGATATCTACCCCTACGCTATCCGACCGCGCCCATCTTATCATAGTTTCAATGCTTCATGTCCATCGCTGTTGAGTCGGTTCTAGGATTGATTCATTTCATTTCCGTTATACTGACAGCTCATAACGACAGGGGCATGCGTGCTTTGGTGCGATGGTCGTCTGCAGACAAGGCGAAGCGCTAGTTTAAGTACATAATATGTATCACCGGTGATCGGTGAGGATGCATCGTTAGTCAAATGGACCTACGTGCTCAAACATCTTACTTATAGAATTACTAGATAAGTACATGGTTTTGTTTTCGTGCTACTAGTATCGCACAAAGGAGGGCATGTTCAGATTTGTTGAGCAAAACACAAAAGGCTTTATACGATTCATAAGGTATGTTCTAACACCTCTTGCGATTATGACGGGCTTAGCGTCGAGGACAAGGTGAGCTTGTCGTGCCTTACTTGATTCCAACGAGCTTGATAGACTTTCAAAGACTGGCTTGACCATGTCATGGATGTCACACCATAGACGTTATGGAGTGTACATATATAAATAGTATAACAAGGGCAAAGCACGAAAGTTTTCATTTAGTGTTATTGAAAACCATAGAGAAATACTTCTCAACGCCGTTTGGACCGTTCACGATCCCTCCAATATAAGCGTCCGGACGGACGAGGACTACAGTCGCCGCATCAGTATTCAATCCGTAATTCGTATACGCATGCCCTTCGTCGTCTCTGACAACAATGTCGATCCCGAAAATGGAGCCAGACGTATTTGGATGGGATTTGGGTAATATGAGTACCACGCGTACGAGGCCGTTAGGCAATCCCTTCAGCTTTTGAACAACGGAGTCCACGAATGACTGCGTCTCCTTCTCATTGGCTGTCGGGAATATGAGAACAGTATGCGCATTTGGGGTGAAGATATCGAACAGCTTGGTCGTCTGAGTTTGGGTATCGAGCCTAGCAGAAACACGAAGACCAGGAGCTTCCGGGGCTCGGTCTCCAGCACGTAAATCGTGGCCTTCCGCTCCATGGACGTCAGCGTTAGCTATCTTATCACCTTCAAACCGCTCGTCGAGAATGATTGGACTGTGCCGGTAATTCAAGTCCAGTTGCGTGAGCTTCCAAACCCTCTTCCAGTATTCATCTGCATTAGCGTCCTTCGCGATGATCCCTTCGTCCTGCGCTTTCTTGAAGCTTTCTTCCTGATTGACTTTGTTCTGTTGAAAGGCGACGTTCATAAGGGATGTGGAGACCTTGAGCATCTCGGCGATGACAGGCATACGTTCGGACTCGTAGCTGTCCAGAAGAGCGGGAGTAGAGAACCCTTTAAGGACGAGTGCAAACTTCCAACCCAAATTAAACTGGACGAAGTTAGTGAGAAGGCGAGAACATTGATGGACGATCTCATGCGTACTGAGTCCATTATACTACTATTCAAGCCCTGTCCACCGGTAGGAGGGTTCGTATGAGCTGCATCTGTGGTGAATAACATTCAGTCAAACTGATCGGAAAGAACGTAAAATGACGGAAGGGCTCAAAATTACCTCCTGCAATGAACACCCTCCCCGAACGAAATCGATTGGCTAGGCGAATGTTCGGTCTCCACTCCCCTTTCGAGAATATCTTTGTGATTTTAATTTCGGGGCGTCGAACACATTTATCGAATTCCTGTTGGAGTCTCTCGATGCTATCATCAGCCATAACTGCCTGACGATCAAACCAGGGCCCCCCACAGAGGAGTTGGAACATTCTTGATTCCCCGTGACTGTTTAGCTGTACGCTTTACTTGCATCATCAGTTTTCTGGATACATTTGGAGATATCGTCGTCTTACACATTCGGCTTTGTTTCGCCCCACTTGTGTATGCCCTAAATAACGTGTGAAGGCAAGGAAACGAGGGGAAATATTGAGATGTAGCGTACCGTTCCTTCAAATCCTTCAATCTCTACATCAGCGAGAAACATTGTTATATCCTTGGTCTCGCCAAGGAATTCGATCCCAACAGATTTTCGAACGGCACCTAAGGTTTCAATGAATTATATAGCTTCATAAATTATGCCGAAAATATAATGAGAAACCACGTACTCTTCCCGCCATCCGTTCCAATAACATAATCAAACTTGGCCGTTTCTTCAACGATAGTATCGCCAGTTGTTTTGGTTAGAGTAACTGAAACTGCGTTGTCGTCCTGCACAAGACTGGAAAACTCGGTGCCAAACTCAACTTGTCCCCCGAGTGCCTCAACGTGCTTCTTAATAATAGCTTGATGCCTAGATTGTCCAAGAACTGCAAGTCGGGTCTGTCAATAGTTCGTTTAGCTAAATAAAGTTTCGGTGAGCGGTTCGATGCTCACTATAGGAAAAGATGGTGTCGGCTCGAAGTCCTGTACAAAATCAACAGTTTTCACTAGACGTCTCGGTTCCTTTTGATCATAAACGTGGAGAGTGGGAGGTCCTGTTGCAAGTTTTTTCACATCTTCGAGCACCCCAAGAAAGTGTTCTACTTCCTGAGTGCGGGGCTTTAAGTGATTTATTAGTATTAGAGATTATCAATGGAGGGCTTAGACGAACCTGGATACCTGCTCCTCTAAATATTCCTGTTTGATACGCAGGCTCTTTCTCGATAATCCTGACTGGTATTCCATTCTTCAAGAGGCTAAGAGATAGCAAAAGGCCAGTGGGACCTGCACCAACCTACAAGATTAATGCTTCAATGAATCACTGAAAGGTAGAGCACAGAATGGATTGGTACTAACAAGTAAAACTCGAGGCGAATAATATGACATTGCTTCGTTCAAGCTTGAATGGTCCGAGTCGAGTGTTGATCTGGAGCGCCTTGAAATCGCTTTCTACGACGACTCATGTTTCCTATATCGCTCTATATATATGAAAGAAATATATGTTTATGGTGGGCAAGTAAAAGATTAGTTTTACGGGACTGTGCTGATGTACGTCCGAGTTACTGCGTTCGAGCTGCGAGAACTCGGAAGCACTGTCAAAAGACGTACGTTTCCGTCGTTTCGGTAGATTAAGTTCAAGTTCCGACGTCCCATTCAGGCAAACCACAGCCTGAGGCAGGAAATAGCTTTTAACGTAACTTCTAATTCAAGTTAACCTATTTTCACTTTAATTGTTATTCCCGAACACCCTTAGGTGTTGAGGGTTCTAGCGGGCTAAATGTTACACTCCTCAAAAGCAAAAAGTTTGCACTCACGTGCCTACCAGTGATTAAGGTCTAGATTTCTCTTTTTATATGTCTTCTCTTCCGAGACAACTCATAGTAGTAAGACCTTGAAAGTTGTGCATAGTTCGGGTACCTTAGCAGTACCTGCCTTATTTGGTATTAGTAGTAGCTTAAACAGAGTAATACAGTAAGTAAGTAATCCAAGTTGGCACCGTGACACCGTAACAATTACACCCTCAGTCTTCCTCCTATAGGTTTAACTAAGGAATGCCTTGGGTACTGAATACCTAGGTATCTGTGACAGATACCTGCTTAATTACCTGCAGGTAAAATACCAACGGGTGTACTAGTATATAGGTACCTACCCTAAAAAAACCACGGATGTAGGTGTCAGTTACAGATTTGGCAGGTTGCCTGCCAAATTCGACTAAATTCCGGACATTGCTGGGACCACACCGTGCCACTCGCAAACACACTCGTTGGCATCTACGAACGCCATTCAAGATGTTGGCTCTTGTTACCTGATCTCCAGAACTTGCAACATTCACCACTGGCTTCATGTGTCGCTGTTTCTAAGGTGGCGAGGACGAGGAGGTTGCTGAAGATGAAGAAGATGGCAGGGTTCGTCGCGATTGTACGTTCTCTCTTGCATATGGTGCCAAAATCCCACTCACCTTTTGTCTCAAGCGTGGCTACCGCTATGGTCTTTGCAGCAAGAACCGTACAAACAAGTCCACCCTTATGTTGCAATAGCGCAGCTCAGCACTTCCCGCCTCCCGATGAGGTCCGCATGTTCTACGTTGAGCACAACAAGACTTTACAAACCCTACGCCTTCATTCGAATTCATCAAAATTATCGAAGCACTCACTTCACTTCGCCAGCTCTCGCTTTCCGAGTGCCAACATCTTTGTCATACCGGCCCTCCGAACTTCGAGCGGCGTGTTCGACTTCCCAGCCTGCAGGTAGCGCAGCTCAATGGCCTCCTACTGAGCGGCATGGTACACATCCTTTCCGCACTTAAGACAACGCCAACGATGCGGCTGGCAGGCAAGCTTCGCTTTGGCGAGGTCGACTCCCTCACACTCTTTTTGCAGCTCGACCTTTCCGCAATCACGTCACTTGCGACAACCTGGGACCTCCTTGTTGAGATTCAGCACAACAACATGATCTCTATGTAGTCTATCGTTCTGACCGGGTTGAGCATCAAGTGAGGCTCAAACAGGAACCTCATTTACGCCATCACGGGCGACGACCTACTATGGGTAATGAATGTCTTCCCTGCTTCCAATGCTGCTAATTCACTCATGTACTTCCTCCGTCAGTGTCCCGATTCGTAAGTCTGAAGCTCAGCGGGTGGAGCCACACAGACGTCTTTGAGGTTCTATCTCCAACCGACGGAGATGATACAACATCACCTCCCTGTACAGCGCTGCACACGTGCACACGGTCCACTTCGAACGATGTCACCTTACCGCCGAAGGCCACCGTAAACTCGCCTTGCACAGTGCAGCATGTGCGACACTTCGTAGCTTGACATTGAGTAGTAATACACACGGGTTCAAGTTAGATGGTTATGGGAAGCCATTTAGGATGTATGTTAGGATAACGAGTTGAATGAAACGACACTTTTCAAGCTATTAGTTGGCAATACCTACGGGTGCAGCCAGGTACCTGCGAGCACCCGGTTTTTGCCATACCTACGGGTTTTCACCCGTAGGTGTCCTGCAGCAAAAAAAAACATACATAATATCTACGGGTTAGGTACCTAACCTGCAGGTGATACCCATGGCATTCCTTAGGTTTAACTCTTCAATTCTACTACCAGTTCTCCCCGGATTCCTCGCAAGAGCATTGCAACCTTGTCGTTTTGACGCCCAGAGGTGTTCGGGTATCGCCAGCAAAAAGCTGGCCCTCTGGGCGTTATTGTAATTGGTTTTTATCATTAATACTAAGTCCGTTTTCGACACAATTTGAGCTTAGGATATGGCATGCATGAAACACCAATGACTTGACACAAATAAAATCAACTGACTACAGAATGGAATATAAGTCTGCACATGATCATTTATCATGTGTTTGAGAAGTGCGTGACATTGGAAACGAACTCACTATGCTGCAAAAATACCTAGAACTTCGTTCCGTCATACCGAAGTGTTAAAAACCATAGAAAAGTACTTTTGGACTCCTATCGATCCTTTCAAGATCCCTCCAATGTACGCATCTGGACGGATGACAACCACAGTCGCCGTGTCAGAACCCAGACCGTAGTTCGTATATGCAAATCCTTCATCGTCTCTAACAACGATGTCAACACCGAGTATGGAACCGGACGTGCCAGGATGGGATTTAGGTACAATGAGTACCACGCGTACAAGACCGGAAGGTGATCCCTTCAGAATTCGAAGAACGGAGTCTGCGAAAGACTGCGTCTCTTTCTCATCAGCCATCGGGAATATGAGAGCAGTGTGTGCATTCGGGGTGAAAATATCGAAAAGTTTGGTCGTCTGAGACTGAGTAGCGAGTCCAGTGAGAACGCGAAGGCCAGAAGCCTCCGGAGCTCGGTCTCCAGCACATAAGCTGTGACCCTCAGTTCCATAAGCATCTATGATAGTCGACTTCTCGGCCTCGAAACGCTCGTCGAAGATGACTTGACTATGTCGGTAGTTCAAATCCAGCTGCGTGAGCTTCCATCCCCTCATCCAGATTTCATCCGCTTTCGCGTCCTTCGCGATGAGACCCTGTTCTTGTGCCCTGCTGAGCGCTTCCTGTAAGGCTTTATCCTGGTGGTGAGCAGTATTTAGGAGGGTAGCAATCTTAAGCATTTCGGCGACGACCGGCATACGCTCAGCTTCATAGGTATCCAGGAGAGATGGTGGAGAAAGCCCCTTGATAACGAGTGCGAGCTTCCAGCCTAGGTTGAACTGCAAAAAGCGAAGCATATTAGTAAGGCAGGGGTGATCAAGAAGAGAATAAAACAAACCGAATCCATAATACTGGTGTTCAAGCCCTGACCTCCCATAGGCGGTGAATATGAGCCGCATCTACAGCGAGCAGCCATTTCCGTTCCAGTAAGGCAGAATGTGATTTGGAAAGTACCTACCTCCTGCAATGAATACTCTTTCAACGCGAAACCGCGCAGCCATACGGGTATTTGGCCTCCATACACCTTTCGACATCACCCTCCTGATCTTGATTTCAGGTCGTTTAACGCATCTACTGAACTCTTGCTGGAGTCGCTCTACGCTGTTATCCGCCATGACTGCCTGAACATCGAACCATGGTCCTCCGCAGAGGAGCTGGTACATATTCGGCTCGCCATGGTTATTTAACGATACGCTATGATCAAGTCTGTTAGACATATGAAATACATGAAGGGACAAACTAGACTTACACATTCTTTTTTGCTTCGCCCCACTTGTGTTGACCCTATAAAACCCGTGTAAATATGATAGAACAATTGACGGATGGAGCTTAACTAACTGTTCCATCGAATCCCTCGGTTTCTACATCAGCAAGTAGTACTGAGAAATCCTTTGTTTCGCCAAGGAATTCGATCTCTAGGGACCTACGAACGGTACCTGCGTTTCATTATGGTAAGTGGCATACACTGGCATAGATGTGAAAGTGTATGTAGACAACATACTCCTCCCGCCATCCGTTCCGATAACATATGCGAATTTAGCAATTTCTTCGACGTTGATATCGCCAGTTGTCTTGCTGAGGGTGACCGTCACAGCATCTTCGTCCTGCGAAAGAGTGATAAGCTCGGTACCAAGTTCGACGGTACCGCCGAGTGCCTCGATATGTTTCCTTAGTATAGCTTGGTGTCTCGACTGTCCGAGAATCGCATATTGAGTCTGTCGAGCGATTAGTTGTATATAATCTAAAGTGACCATTCTATACTTACTATTGGGAAAGGAGGAGTAGACTCGTAATCCTGCATTAACCCGACTGTTTTCACGATTTTCCTATGATCGTTTTCATCATACATGTTGACAGCGGGCGGTCCTTTTGCGAGTTCCTTCACTTCGTCAAGTACTCCAAGGAAATGTTCTACTTCCTGAGTACGGGGCTTCGCGTTTAGAGTTAGTGACAGGGTATTTGATTAGGGAGATGAATTAAACAGTTACCGAAATCCCAGATCCCCTGAATATCCCGCTATAGTGCACTGGGGCTTTCTCAACTATCCTGACTGGTATCCCATTCTTCAATAAACTAAGAGCCAGAATCAGACCGGTCGGGCCCGCGCCAACCTGTATGAACAGAATATCAGCACACAAAAAAGTAGAGTAAGGAAGATATGTCACCCACAATCAGCACCTGAGGTGAATCAAACGGCATGATATTCGATAATAGATGTAGCGACGTGATGAGCAAGGTCAGAGGCCTGCTTCAGCCAACCTCACTCGCGCACTTTTGTACGAACATACTCCCGACTCGGAGTAGCGCAGCACGATCCGCAGTCACGTCTATACGAGTTACAAACCTTTACTATAGTGTTCCGCAGCCATTCGCAAATGCCGGCAGTATTACTGACTCTACTATAGAGTCAGTTCTTACGGTTGGAAATTCCATTGTAAAAATCCCTCGGCTTCAGGTCGTTCAGGCGGCAGTCCCCAGTTTATTAACTTCAAGTTCCGAAGCATGGCGCACAATACAGCCCAAGAGTCCGTCGCTTGATGGAGAAGCAAGTTCAAAGAAGGATGGCTCCTCAAGTTCTGTGGTGAAGCCTGCCAGACGACTGGTGTTGTCCCATGTCTGAGTCACGGCGGTGCCGGTTCGGTCATATCCGAAGCAACTCAAAAGTGATTTTAGTCCAAATAAAATCAATTTACTGACGAGAACACCACAAATGTGCAATGGGGCTACATGTTATATTGATACATCTACAACTTTGAAAGTTGATAACTACTGCAAGAAACGCTGCCTGCATCCTGGAACCTGCCAATCGACCTTCATTGATGAGATTGTACTCATTTCCGGGCTATTGAGCTGAGACGGAAAAATAGTTAGTTATAGATGAGATATTAAGCTTACCTACGCGTCATGTAACCCAGCAGAATATGGACAGACTCGCATGAGTCAAGTAAAGAGAAAAATTGGGCATCAGCAGCAGATGCAGAGTAGTCTGAATTGAGTTACACCAGCGAAGCAAAAGCATCGCAGTCTGGTGCATCGCGAATTGAGCTAAAGGGTGGTAGTCTGCCCGTGACCCAGGATATCTCCCATGTAATGCCGGTGCAATCCAATAGCCATGCCTCAACAACAACTCACTACGCGAACACAAATACCTTTGTGACGCGGATCCCTACGTGATGATGTTGAGGGCTTGGTGTCATATTGTGCAAACACAACGGTGAACCAAGCGCACGGAGGATGGTACTACGACCGGCCGGGATCCAAACCGGCTTCCCGTCATACTCCGAGGTAAATTGTACGCCGTGCAAGACTTGGGAGATCGGATCACGAAAAAAAACAGGGAAAACCAACCCAGTCCCCACTGCGCTTTTCAAGAAACGCTATGCCATCCTCCACTTCATAATTTAATAGAAGCTTCTCCGGCATCTCACCATGTTGTGCTCATGGGAGATGGTGCATAAACACGCCTTTCTAGTACGCAGCTCAGATGTTGCTTTCCGGACCCGGCTAGAGTCGTTCAAGGGGGACTAGAATACTCAGACCTTGGCCCGCTCGCACAGAGAGAAGAGCAGTGCACCAAAAAGTACACAGTCATCGTGTACGTTGCGAGCATCGCGACCTTGGATCTGCTGCTGATGTGGAGGGAAGGAAGGAGAAGGGGGAAGCAGCATACATGAAGACACTGAGTCATGCAAACAACCCAAAATAATTAGATAATGTATTCTCACACTTTGGCTGGCGGTAAACCTTAAACTTGAAGAAGATGGTCGAGATAGAAGTTCATAGAACTGTTATTTTCGACTTGAGCCGTACTATGCAAGACGGGGATAAGAGCTTCTGCGGCCAGGCCGAGATGAATTATAGTGTTATCCTAAGGACTATGACGGATACTACCAAGAAATCGACAGTCATGCTCCATTGCTCCTTCCCCTTCGCTCATCTTTCTTATGCACTCGCTGAAGTACACTGAAATGGGCTGGAGCCGCAGCCCTTCACAAGACTTGTAAAGATTGAGTAGCTATCAGTAAATCTCGGGGTCGTCCTATCTTCTAAATTTCAAGAAGCAGACGCGAGCCGTCAGTCCCCGACTGGGTTTCTTGAAAATGTTTAGTGTGCAACTTCAGCAGGAGAATTAAGATCAGTTATCCTCATATTCAGCAGCAGGAATTGTGCACGTTTTGAAAGTACCTAGACGGAAGTTACAGTGTAGAATGGACTGTCGATATTTGTGTAGTTGTCAGAAGCTCCGCGGACCCATTCTTGCCAAAGCGTATACCAGCGTGCCAGACAGAACGAGGGGAGCAATACGCCATGCGCATGCGGAGGTAGTATACTTGCTCGACGATCGGAGGTCTATATTCTCTCAAGTACGACAAGCCTCGGCGGCCTCGCAGGGTATAATTCGTTGAGAATAGGCTCAGGAACACATGTCGATATGAAGTGATACAGATGAAGAGGGTTTCTTAGTGCTCTCTGTACCTTATCTACATAGAAGCCAAATGCATGATTGCACTACGGTGGTCTTCCATCAACTAATTTGCAGTCTAATGAATGACGGGCCAAACCTGATAGAAACGTTAGTATACTCAATGTAGTCACAGGACATACCTTTAATGTATAAAGTCAGAGATAGACGCCACTATCTCACCCTTTGGAAGGCAAGATCATGAGCTGGCAATCTAGCACATTGCAAATATAAATGGCGTGCGTGCCTTCTCTGAGACAGAATTGAAATAGCAACCGGCGCTGAATGAGATGGTAAACTTCATGGAGACAAGAAGCATTCGGCAGATGTTCAGCATTCCCGAACCCGAGGGGACATTCAGAGCCCCGTGAGCCATCGTGCGTTTCAACATTCAACTATGGCCATTCACATCGGAAGTCGCCATGATAAGGCGAGTTCGCGTGAGAGGTTGTGAGTAATAAACATAGATCGTATGTCATTTCGGCGATGTCTGTCGGTAGACGCAGCGGTTCCCGCAGCTTACTTGGCAAACATTCGAAGTATCAGAGCTGAGATGACAGACTTGCTGCGCCTCAGCCACACAAGGTGGTTTGAAGACAAAAGAGGCAATGGACGCGTCGAGTCGCGTCGTAGTACTAATTGACGCGACCCTGGACAGCCACTCAGGCTGCCACGTCACCAAACTGAAGGCAAAAAGCCAGAACGTTCGAGCAGCATCTCGTACGCTCACACACCGTCTTACATCCATATGATGTGCTCGGTAACTGTAACCTAGAGCCACCACTTCCTCTCGGCCTGATCTACAGGGCAGGGTAGCTTTGACAAGTTGATATCCTCCATATGGCTTATCGTCAGACTCAGTAATCTTAGGGGAGCTTCACAATTCATATTGTATTGTCTTCGGACCGCAGCAATCTAATCAGACATTCCGAGCTTCGTGTTCCCTGCATTTCAAAGTTCCCAGAACGTTCTGGTGCGCGAACTCAGAGAGCTCCCAGAACCTTCGGGCTCAGCCTATCTCCCGCAACGAGCTTCGCCTCCATTCTAGGTCGATCTATCCAGGGGCTGTACTGCATAGGAACCAGACACGCTAGGCTTATGCTGTGGTCCGCAGCAAGCGAACCTCACGCGCCACGTACCCCATTACGCGCAATCGGCCAAGCAAAGTACGAGTGGTCGGGTCCATGGCTATAAAGAGCCCACCAGGCGGAGTGGGTTAGGACATCAAAGGACCCACATCACATCCCAGTTCGTCCTCGAACATCTCTATCACCTGCATTCGATATCGCCTTGAGTTCTCTGTCACAAGCCTTCAGCTTTAGCAGAACCATCAACCATCGCCCTTGACTTCACTGTCCTTGGACGTCGCCCACAACTCATCAACAAGTCGCGATTACTTTGCATACGTAGCTCTCACCATGTCGAGCCCAATTTCCATCCCCTCTCGCTCGCGTGCCACCGTTTCGGTTGCGAGCTCGTCCTACTCGGACCGGTCCTCGACTTCCTCTCCCTCGACATCTTGGACACCGTCCGGGGTCTATATCCCAGTGCACAAGAGGCACAGTGCTAACAACAGTGTTAGCAGCCTTGCTAGCGTCGGGTCCTCTTCATGTATGTCCAACACTCACTTTTGTCACTTGCGGACCATCAGCTCATAGATATTCACTTTCAGCATCCGACTCTACCGCTCGCATCTACAGTCGCGACGCACTGCTCTCCCTCGCGCGTTCGCCTTTGACGTCACGAGAAGCACCTCAGCTTGCACCGGCCTTGCTCTCGTCTTGCCCGGAAATCGTCGACGGAGGCGCCTCTGGCATTGCACGTGCGCTCGCGATGGGTCGGACGCCTGTATGGCACGGAAACAGCAGCCGTGGCCGACGCGATGCGAAGAAGAATAGTGGCAAGAGGACAAAGCGTAATTCGAGCCTGAGCAGCGAGAGCAGTGAGCGTAGTGATCATTCGCGAAGGACACATTGAACGGACCTTATTGGACATGAATCGACTTCGGACTTGATCCCTTTATTATCCCCTTCTTAATACCTCTTAACCACTCTACAATAAACAACACCAACAATACACCAACATCTGAATATCGACATTCATACCAATCATCATGCAAAACATCATTCATTTGTATTATTATTTGTACTATTTAGACAGAAATCAAGTATAAACTCAGATTTTATATACCATTGTCCAATCTCTGATGAAATTGACTGGTATGAACGGACGAAAGGACTTCAAGGACCCTCAAGTTTCCCAAGGAGCCATGAGCTTCCAATAATCATAGTCAAGAACAATGGTGCATGTACCCAACGTGTATTTTCCGTAGGCGCCCTGATGTATCGTAGCATAAGATATAATCAAAAAAAATGAGATAACTAAATATAACTTACGAGCTGAAACAGAATTGTGCTTGTTGGAAGAGGAAAACACCGATGACCGCTCTCATCCAGTTCGGATTTCTCTTATATCCTGCACGAGCCGACAACGGGGTATATGACGAGTACACGAACAGCCCCGTAAAGAAAATCGTCGTCTCCACTACAAAAAGAAGCACCGGTGCGTCGAACCATCCTCGTCCAATCGCCGTATCGTCCATTGGCATGATTTTCACATCTTCCCTATGTGCAGGCCACTCTAGTACAAAATGCGACAGGGAGCACAACACGATCGCAAGCTTCTCCTGGATTGTGACCTGACGATTTGAGAGGGACGAGTAAGCTGTGGCGAGCCCGACTCCAACGAGGAACATCCCCAGGAGCGAATGCGAGAAAGGGTAGTTGGTCGAATAAGGGAAACAACCGGTGTGCTCGTATACGGGGTTGACGGAGAAGGACTCGAGGCCGAGGAAGTTGAGCACGAAGAAGAGTGCGTCGTTCGCTTCGCCGGCGAATGTGAGTAAAGTGAGCGGGACCTGCGGCGCGAAGACTTTGGCAACTAGCCCGGGTGCGTAGTGTGCAATCCACATCTTGATTTCGACACGGTAAAAGTGGCAAAAGTGGGAGATTTGAGAGCGGTTGTTTGGCTTCCTCAAGGATACTTATACTAAGTGCGTAGGATTTAGGATTGCCCGCATGTGTGGTGTAGGATTCAACTGATGTCATGAAGGTGGTGTTCCAAGCGACTTCTCAGAGTTTCTAATCGTCATTCTGTGAGTAGTGCGATAAATACGAGTCACCCTACTATTGATTGGATAAATAGATCTGACATGGTAGAGGTATGTAGTTAACCCACTAGAAGTTCGGAGTAGTAAAGATAGTAGATAATCCCGACTTGAATTAAGGATACATATGCTTTCGCCATTAGACTTGCAAAGAAAGTACGCCAGTCTAAAGGTCGTCTTTCATCTCTTGATAGATTTGCACCGAGACGGATTTCAGCAAGAGGTTAGTTAGAGTCTTTGAGACTGTCAGTGCGCGTCGACGCTGCTATCGACGGACCCTGACTTTAGGGTCGGCTTAGTCATGTTGACGACCTGCTCATTGGCACGCCGCAGGCTGGCGAACGTGCAGGCGCATTTCTTGCCCTCGTTAACCATCCTTTTCGCCAGCTCGTCGACAAAGCTCATTTCTATCTTTCCCTTGACGGCACCAACGTCAAAAAGTACAAGGGCGTTGTCGTCGCTAACTCTTGGTCGCCTTCGGTTTGAAGCTGTGGTGGAAGAAGTTAGTCTTAACTCCTGTCGAATCCATTGCTCCTCTGCTTATTCGCACAAATCTTTCTCGACGCATTGAAATCAGACATCAACTCTGCCGCTTGCGTCTCTCTATAGACTACTACTCGGATCCTCACGCCTTTGCGGAACGACCTTTGACAAGCCCATCCGAAAATGTCGAACCTGGGTGGTCTCCACTCTCCCCGGCCTGTCTCATATATGCAGCAACATGGTTCACAAGGGGCATCCTACAACCTATTCAACCAATATCAAGCCCAAAACCAGGCTGTTAGAGGACTCGCAGGGTCTACGCAGCCGTACGCCGATACGCCGCCTCCCATGTCCGTGTCCGGAGCGACATCTTTGGGTCCTTCAACCCCAGGTGTAAACTCCGTCGCGGCGAGTTTCTACGGTTCTGGACCCTCGCTGTCAGGAAGTGCTAGCTTTGGTGGTGGAATGGGTGGCTTGAGCCTCGGAAATGGCGCTGGTGTGGGCTTAGGGGGTGTTCTCGGAGCTGGCTCATCGAGTATTCCTTCGCAGCTTGCTGCGCAACACCAACAACAGGAGGAGAACAAGATTTATCAGCTCGTGATCGACCTTCTTGACGTCAATACTCGCGAGGCTGCGCTTCTTGAGTTGAGCAAGAAGCGCGAGCAATATGATGATTTGGCGTTGGTGCTGTGGCATTCTTTCGGTATGTTACAATGTGTCTTGTGACCCAAACACGAGGCTGAATAACTCTTATCAAGGTGTCATGGCTGCATTGTTGCAGGAGATCGTGACTGTCTATCATCTGCTTTCTCCTCCGAACTTGACCGCTCATATCTCAAACCGAGTATGCAATGCTCTCGCGCTTTTGCAGTGTGTTGCGTCGCACCAGGAAACCCGCCAACTCTTCCTCGGAGGTAAGTCCTTATTTGAGATTCTTCATGCAAATCATTGAGCTTATTATCCACATAGCGCACATCCCCCTCTTCCTCTACCCCTTCCTGAACACCACCTCCAAAACTCGTCCCTTTGAATACCTCCGGCTTACGTCGCTGGGCGTGATTGGCGCTCTCGTTAAGCAAAACGACAACACCGCAGTCATCCACTTCCTTCTCTCTACCGAGATCATACCCCTCTGCTTGCGCATCATGGAAACTGGCTCGGAGTTGTCCAAAACGGTCGCGATTTTCATCGTCCAGAAAATCCTCCTAGACGAGACGGGACTGACGTACATCTGCCATACGTATGAGCGCTTCTTTGCGGTGGTCACCGTTCTGAGCAATATGGTGAATCAGCTCGTCGAGACGCAGGCGGTGCGCCTCCTGAAGCATGTTGTGCGGTGCTATCTGAGGTTGAGCGACAATCCAAAGTAAGTTCAATTGTTCTCTATTTATCTCTTCATTGCCTCACTCACACACTCTCCACTTCTTCTCTTTCGCCACCAAAGAGCGAGGGAAGCCTTGCGAAGCTGCCTCCCGGAGCCTCTGCGCGACCAGACATTTAATATTCTCCTGAAAGGCGACCAAGTCACAAAACGCTGCCTTGCAACACTGCAGAACAACCTCGCCGAATAGACAATGAAACGGACGTCTCTACAGCCGTCTCCCGAACCGTCCCTCATAGCATTTTCTTCTCGATAACGATACCATCGCCTCCGGACATCATAACTCGATATAACGATATCAATGCAGTCTCAATCCGTACATATTCATCAACGCAATCGAAAAGTCCTCGTTCTGGCATATAATACTATATGATGGATAATTTGTCGTCTTACGTTCCTGCTTTCCTCTTTATTTCCCCTTCCCCCTATTAAATTAATGGTATTGGCAGCTGGCTTTTCGGACCATTTTGCTTTCAGGCTGACCGCCGAATGCTTTGTCGCGTATCATGTGAGTGTAGATCATACTACTCTTGAAAGACTTTGTACGTTCACCCAATGTAAAATTAATTATTTAAAAGTATAAACAGACTTTTGGTGTACACGCTCAAGTAACTCCTTGCGAGGACAAACGATTGCCCTGCATTACGGAGAGCCACATCCTTGAAAAAGTGTTTTTTTGTCTTATCTAGAGTGTTATGAGCCAGCTTAAAGGTGACAAAGCCCAAATGATCCCATATGTGACCACTTTCATTCAGCAGACAAGGAAATGAGGGTGTACACCCCGTCTCCCCAATACTAGTCCTGGATCGAAACTTGAAGACGCGCAGGCCTTGTCTTCCTTGTGTCCGAGTCAGTCAAGGGAATGACTCCAACAAGCAAGGTGGGTCGAACATGCTGCTTTGCTGGTTGTTCATCTGAAAAGGAAACCAAATGCAGGGTGACTATTGCGAGGGGGTGATATATCGAATGAACAAATTGAATTACATCTCATCGATTTCCTTAGCGCCAAAAGAACAAGGATCTTAGGTGGCCACACCGTCTACCTGCGTACCCAAGGCCCTTTACGCGGAAACACCCTACTCGTGGGTCCTTCGCACTCGAAGTTGAACATCGATAGGCTCGATTCCGCGGGATCTATGTGCTCACCACCAGTGGCTCCAGCGAACACATTGTAATCCCGGACTATGACTCGATACGCGTGTCTCTCGAGCTCGCAGGGAGATCAAGTCATATCCCATTCTCGTGCATGCTAATACATTTGCGTCCAGAGTATGACGCGGCGTCCCTTCGCTCGACGCATATATTGAGCGCGCAGATTGACATCAAACAGCAACAAGTTCTCATCCGGAGTCATCCCCCGATCTTCGAAAGTGATTTCTCGAGATGACCGCGTGTGTGTCCGCCCGTTCACCTTCTCTACACCTATCTCGACTAATCAATATACTTGATAGAATTCTGAGCGATCGTGTATATCTTCCTTTGGAAGACCAGGTTTCAGAAGTCTACGAGTATGCCCTTGAATCTGTGTGCTTTTGGTCCGCGAGGACCTCAGGAATCCCTCATTGGCGTACCTCGTACAAGTTACGCGATTACGATGGCTCGGGAGCAAAGAAAACATTGATTGCATCTGGCATCTCCGTTGACATGTTTCAGCCGGCACAACACGTCTTCAATAAGACAGAGGCACACAATCTCTTTGGATTCCTTCTTATTATGCCGGCGAACAAACTGGTATCCACTCGAACAACTATCGAATGTAATTATACTTTCAAGAAGCCAATCACAGTGGCAGATCTTCTGGCGTTCATCAAGCATAGAAAGCTACAATACTACAAATTCCACAATGAAGGATCAGGATGCATGTTAAATTTTCAGCTTACAATCCTCGAGCATCTCGAGGCCATGGGATACATTGAATCAGGTTCAAAGGAAGATGCTGTTTCTCGCATTATTCAGTACAAGGAAGAGGTGAGAGCCGATATGCTCTACCCGCCGGTGCAAGCCTGAGGTGAATTCTATGAGGTACGTTGTCTGGTTAGTCATATACGCTACAGTTTAACTCAGCATACTGATTTCATATAGCCCGAGCTGTATACACAGCCAAGTCAAGTTAATTGATGAAGTCGATTTTCGAGAAGGTTCAAGATACTCAAGATACGAGAGAATATAGATACATAAATTTCTGTTAAACTGTTGATATTAAAATGTGAATATTGTAGTTTATGTCGTCGCAACTTGTCATTGCCTGTAACGGTGTACGTCGTCTGCGAAGAAACCCCAAAACTTGTCATACGACGGGAACACCCCTGCTATAAACCTCCTATAGCGATTCCAGCATCGGAGTAAAATCCTAAGACGACGGATTCCATACACCGAGGAAAGAAGCCACTGTATGACCAGTCAATCAGCCACAATGTCCCATCATCAGCAAGGATTATATTTCCAAGGTGTAAGTCGTGGTGAGCAAATACGTAAGGTAGCCAATTATCGTCAATTGTCGGAGGCAATACACCTGGGTGATCAGGGTTTTGCATCTTGAGGCTTCTGACATATCTACCCCATCCCGTACAAGCAATCATCTCGCACCATGCTCGGAATCGATCGGGGGAATCGAATGGACCGTAAGGCTCATTCTCGAAAAGCATTCCACTAACAATCCCCCCATCCACGGTACCAGGAATGTCACGAGTGAGTCGACGTAGCTGCATCAAGTAAGTTCGCAAGGTGCAGGCTATGCGAAACTTCATGAATGCACTAAGGTCTTCCCAGCATTCTAGGAGTGTTCTTCCTTCGACGAAGTCCATCACCATATACTCTTTGAGATGAGGGTATCGCGGTTGAGGGACCGGTATCTTAGTCTGCTTGCGTACGTATTCCATATTCGCAGCTTCCGATCGGGAGAAATATTTGGCGATCAGTGTTGGAGTTATCCTATAAGCCGTAAGACCAGTCTTGTACACTTTGTGATTCTTATGCCTTTCGGCCATCATCTTGTCCCAGTTCCGTGAGTATGGCGCATAAAGCAGGTCCTTTACTGTATCGTCGGTGAGCTCCAAAGTATCTGGCGTCTTTGAACAAATCAGGTACATTCCGAGTCTCTAATAAACCTCAATAGTTGACACCACCTTTTCATTCACGTTCTTGGGTAATGGAAGGGAGAACATAATGGCAATAGTGTCTAATACCCACGTCTCCATCTTCTCGAAAAACATTTTGAGGGAAGAGAACCACTCCTTGCGTACACCAAGTCCAAGCGGGTGCACAATGCTGACTAAGAGAGCATGAGGACAAATATTTGAGAGAATTTGAAAGTACATACTAGCGAACCGACGCAGTTCCTCCATACCGTCACCGTGTATTGGACTAACGGTAAAATATGGCAGTTTATGTTCATATTCGAGGCGTGGGCGAAAACTTCGAGTATTAACATCAATAAGGGAGTAAACTCCTGGGATGAGATCCGGTTTAGTTCCAACCATGCAAAGATGTGACGCCCGCCGTTTGACATCGAGAGCCATCTGAAGAGCAGGGATATAACTAGCCCTAGACTCGCAAGCCAGTCGTTACTAGTGTTGAGTTTATGTAACGACTGGTACGACTCAATCACAAGTAGCCCAGTCACCTCATTGTGACCGATGGGTCACAGTGTGCCTGATTATTCAGCTTAGTGGTGGCAAATTTTCACAGGGTTCTCAAGTTGCCGGTGGCTTCCCGAGTCCCGGTCACTCTTTTTTTTTTTTTGAAATTCAACTTGTATTAGAATCAGATAGCGAATACATGCAGATTTTATGCTACATCTTTACTATCTACTTGCTATGAAGACCTACGAGAACGTAACAGTCAATAGAGGTGCATTAAAGTCACTTGCCCGACAGGCTTTTGGAAAAGAGCCTTTCGACTGGCAAATAGACACAGCCGAAGCTATCTTGAAGGGTCGGGATGTTGTGCTCGACGTAGGCACGGGCAGTGGAAAGACTATGGCATTTACGTTAGCATTGCTTATGGATCCAGAAGCCATTGCTATAGTTGTTTCTCCATTACAAAGCCTCATGATCGAACAAATGGAAAATGGCCCGATCTCAACGATAGCTGTATGCTCGGAGACGTTCGAACGAACATCTAAAGAGCAAGTGTATCAGGTGAGGACTTACAGTTAGTCCAGAGCTCTTGATATCTAAATAGAGTGATCAGGACATCATCAGGGGTAAATTCCGACGAGTAATTGTCTCACCGGAGATTGCGAACTCGAAAGAGTTCGGAATAGCTGTCTTATCAAAAAAAAACCCTTCAAAAACGTCTTCAATGTGTCATCGTCGATGAGGCTCATTGTATCGCTGACTGGGGGAGCTCCTTCCGCACGGAGTATAGTAAGATTGGTGTTCTACGGGGACGGATCGCGAGAACCATACCATTTGTAGTGGCTTCGGCAACTCTGCCGGCGCATGTACTTGATATCGTGAAAAAGGAGCTCAATATTGGTGTCGGAGCTGCTCTGATAGCTCTGACGAACGAAAGGAAGAATATTGTGTTATCAACAAGGAAGATGCAGTACGAGGAGGGCTCGTTTGCGGACTTACGATTCACAATTCCACGTGATGCAAAGGGACCGCAAGACATTCCAATTACCTTGATCTATGTAAACAAGCGTCCGACCTGCGAAGACATATGTGATAAATTAAAGGAATACGCACCACCGAACTCGAACAAACATACCATTGCATATTACCATGCACTGGTTGGTCAGAAAGAAAAGAGATCCATTGAAGAAAGACTTTGCAAAGGCGAAGTCAGAATATTAGTCTGTACAGACGCCATTGGTATGGTGAGCATATTGAAAACGTGAAGCAAATGGGAATCACTCACCCTTCCTCATCAAGGGATGTGATCTTCGGAATATCAAACGCGTGGTTCTGTGGGACTTACCTTACACGTTTAGTTCTTTGGTTCAGCGGGCAGGGCGAGCAGCGCGGGACATGTCAAGCATCGGCGAGGCTATCGTGATAGTCCGAAAGAGCACTACAAAAGAGAAACTAACCTCGCCAGAAGTTAGCAAGCTTCAGTCGCAGATAGAGTGCGAAGACGACGAACCACTCACCATTGAATTTGATGGCGAAGATAGGATGGAGATTGAGAATGCCGTGGAGGCTAACGATCAGGAGATCAGACACGTTGATGAGGGTGGGAGCCGTGTCGAACGTATCGGTGAGGGTGAGAGAGAAGAAGCTGTAGAAGGACCAGACGGCCCGAACTCACGTAAAAGAGCCAAGCCGAGAAATGAGCGACTAGAGGATGCATACCTCACGCTGTATGCTAATATTTCGTCTTGCTTGCGCAAAGTCTGGAATAAGTATTTCGAGAACCAAAGAAAAGGTGAGTAACTATCACTTTCATAACATAGAGCATAGCTCACCATCGATCTCATTAGTTCGTCTCATCTATAAAGTAAACATGCTTTATAAAGACGACCCTCAGGCCCTTTGCTGTTCCAACTGCAACCCTGAAGCATTCCCCATGGAAGATATCAAGCTCGAAAAAAAACCGGGCTTGAAACGGGGTCGGCGCACTGCTGTGACCGAAGAGTTCCGCGCATATGCAAAAGAGCGTCTGGTTGCGTGGAGAGACCGCTTACTTGAACGAGAGCATCCTGGCTCCCACCTCGCCACGGCCGAGTCCCTCCTAGATGATGATATCATCGATAAACTTGCCTCACAAGGCAAGCGAGTCTCATCGGAGACTGACCTTTTAACAAGGGTCCGTTGGGCTGATGGCATGGTGTCTCTCGTAGACCCTTTCACCACTCCAAACAATCGCTGTCGCGAGCTCTTCATTGAACTCCAGGATATCTACAAGAAATATGATGAAGATCATATCGCCCGAGAAGACACTGAAGATGAATTAAACAAAGACAAGGATGAGGGGGGTGGGGATCGAAGGACATGGGAGGAAGTCAGGTTACACGTACCAATGCCGGTACGCAAGTCCGGCATGGAAACCTTGTTCTTAATCTTAATTTGTAGACCTTGTGCCTTCAATATATTTTGACCTAATGGAAGCGTAGTCTTGTGTGACTTTGATAAAATATATAACAATAAGTAAATTCCTTCGTAGATAGAGTCAGATGTTGTCTTCCGTGAATGTCATTGAACATGCGTACCAAGTAAGTATGTACTACCAAACGACTGGTTTACGAGTCTACTCCAAGATCAAGGCTCCGTGCCAAGTCGCGGACAGCCGCAATAGTTGATGCAAATTCTGGGTCTTTGCCTTCCAGGTCTTCCTGCGTAAGTTCCTCGTCGGATTCGTCCTCTGATTCTGGTTCTGGTTCTGGTTCTGGTTCTGGTTCTGGTTCTGACTCTGACTCTGACTCTGGTTCTCGCTTGTCTGCCATTTGTGAAGACGCTGGTCTTACATTGTAGAAGGCCTTCCTCGCGTCTCGAAAGAAGGTCTTAAAGGCCTTCGCCGAGTTACTGTACTTAACGCCTTTGGTGTAGAAATCACGGGCCTCAAGGACATCGTCGCCAGTGCCTCGTCCAGGACAGAAAGATTGGACAGAATGCGTTAGCAAGTATTCCGTTAAGCTATCTATATCCTTTTGAGTATGCGGAGAGGTGTGCGAGGTCCCGTTTCGTGGGACCTCATATTCTTCTCCAACGCGTGTAAGGACACTACGGAGAGCCCATAAACATAGACTAACAACTCTAAGCCATTCGTCGTTTTCATTAACACCCCGTGCCTGGTAGATCATCTATAATGAATATAAAACATGTCAGCAGGTCAACGAATTTCAATGAAGCAAAAAAAAACTCACTTTAACGTAGAAGTTCTCGTGCTCCTGCAGAAGATCGAGTTCCTTGAATCGACCGGGCTTCCCAGATGTATTCACTAACCAGTTCATAAGATGCGCCTCCCTTTTTTTGTACAAGAAAGTCAGTTATACGAACGTAAAAAAGGGGGTGCGGGTAAAAAAAGAGTACCTCCGAACGGGGTCCATCTGCTTCAATGTCTGAAGCGTCTCGAACAATGCATCCGCGTATTTTGGCATCGAGCCCGTCCCCCTAAACTCGACCATCCAATATGCCAGGACATTAAGAACGCGTCCGATATCTCCTTCTCGTATGGCGGACTTGAATTCAAGTAAGATGAGGGCATCGGAGTTGAATAAGGTGATGTTTTCCAACACCAGATCACGAGCGTCTCTAGGCTCCCTTCGCATTTTCGCTACTCGTTGACGCGACGCGATTCGAGCAAAAATGCGCTCAGCGGTATTTTTGATGTCTTGCATGTCGCTGACGTCCTTCACCCAGTCTGACAGCGAATCCTTGCCGCATTCCAAACGCCAGCCATCGAGGACGTTTGCCGGCAAAGCAAAAGTCAAAATGAGTTTGGTCAATGGCTGGAAAGCTGCAGGTTTCGATGCTTTCCAGCCACAGATAATGGGCCGTCGACAGAGCAATTCGTTCACCTTCCAAAGGGACCATAATGCTCGTCCGTTTGGCTTCCCCCAATACTCATTTCCGACCATTCGAGTCCCAGCCATTTTGACATGAAAAAGGCCGAGTAATTTATCAACCCACTTGCTTAGGTTATCGACGAAATCCTCGTCGCATCTGCGCGCAGCGCATGCCTTTATAATATAATACAATGAGTTAATAAGAAATGAATTGATACCAGACATATATACACACCTTGTCTATTAAGGAAAACGTCAAGAGATCCCCGGAACAAATTATTATACCATGTTTTTGCAAATCCGCTGCGCTCATTCGCAATACTGAGCAAATAATAGTTTCGATAATCTTGAGGGTTCCTTCAATGGAAGACTCGTCGATTGTAAGATAGGGAAGGGAGTGGTGGACGGTTTTATGTACAGGTATAAGCTGCACAACCGGGGGTGTCGGACGCTCGCAAAAGCAAGACTTCAAAGATGGATAATATTGAAATAATAAGTCGATTATATGAAATAGCATTGAGGCTTGAAGCTGCTGCTCTTGTTGCAGAGAAGGACGCAGGTCTTGTGTGGTAAACTGTATATTAGGTAGGCGATATATGCGGGGTGCTAGCGAAGACGATTTGAGGTCGCCTGGTCGAATGTTGATGAGTTCAATAATTGAAGAGGTTGTCCCGGATAGAAAACGTGATTTATTATCCTTGCGCTGTTCAGTGACATCGTATCTGAGACACAGATTGTCCCAGTTGATGAGAAATGGTGTATTCTTGACAAGGGCTTGAATTTGTTGAAGACGCTCTATTGAGAGGTCCTTGAGCTTCTTGACGGCCGTATTGTAGCTCACAGATAGCCCTGCGTGATGCAGGACATTAAAAAGTGCCCTTGAGGCACCATTTGCTAAGAGCCAGAAGCTCAGGACGACCTGGAATGAATTTGCGCGCTCGCTGCGCGCTTGCGCAAGCATGCAAATGACTGTCGTATATACCTACAAATTATATGAGCCGGATACCATTCCTCAAGACCAAAAAAACACGCACCAAATCCCGGTTCCTTCTCTGTGATTCCCCCTCTTTTTTCGACCGAAGACCAGTCGAACGAAGGCACCTCCACAGTAAAGGACAGCGTGCTTGCGTCCGCGTCATGATTCCAGACATCGAGAAGCCGGCGAGCAGATAGCTGAGATCTTGAGACGGCATCATCTCAGCTACGAGCCCCTCTCCTTCCTTCTCCGCCTGACGCTCGACATACGCGTCCACCCATTTCCGAACCATACCCGGACACCTCTTCTCCGTCTGACCCAACAGCTTGCCACCATGGCTATTCAAGGTCCGCGAGACGTACGCCAACATTTGCTGTTCGGAAGTCGTTAGGAGCGCATCCAGGAAGCCGTGGAGGGTCCAGTTGCTGCGCTGGAGGTAGTCATGAATATGATTTATGACTTCGACAGCATTGGGCTTGCGGGCGCGGGTCGGAGGCTGCGAAACTGGATCACTGTGCGTTCGGACGCTCGGGTGCGGAGAAGCTGATAACTCAGGTAGATTATAACGTATCGCGCTCGCTCTCGAAGGAGTCTCGGATTGTGACAATGCGCCCGAGCTGTTTGGTGTCGCAGCTACTGTGCTCAGATCGACCGTACTCTCGAGTTTAGGTTTTTTTCTATATGCTCTTTTTTCACCTAGAGTAGCATCAATGAATGTGTTTTGATTACGCTCCCCTAATGGGCGCTTTAGTGGTGTAGAATACTGCATAAATTAACTACGACATAAATACGACGTCGGTGTACGTTGTGGTAGGAAAAAAGACGCGTATAAGCGCGCGACGCGCCTATGACCGGCGCAAATCGCGTGTGACTTTAGCACTCGTTTTGTCTTACTTTCTCACTCTCACAGCCACAGCTTAGGGTCCTTCCTTAAAGAGTGAATACTTTTTAGGAAATATGGGGAGCTCTGAGGTGACTCGGCCACTTATGATTGAGTCGTACCAGTCGTTACATCAACATATCAACAGTAACGACTGGTTTACGAGTCTAGCCGGTGCAGGTCTTTCTGCTGGTTCAGGTGAAGATGAAGAACATAGATTCTTATATACTGATTTCTCCCAAGGAAGCTAATAGTCGTTCGTATAGGTATTCCTACATTCAGGAGTGGTGGAGGAATATGGCAGTCTCTCGATCCCCTTCAACTGGCCACTCCAAGTGCCTTTGCCGCTAACCCATCCCTTGTATGGCAGTTTTATCATCATCGCAGAGTAAAGTGAGTAGTATCAAAAAAAGTCGACTTGACGAAAATCTGATATTTTTCAGAGCGTTAGAAGCCAAAACGAACAGAGCACACAAGGTACTGGCCAAATTATCCATTCCGGGTTATCTCAAAGTTGTCGCACCGAGCGCGAAGAGTTTTCATCTCATCACCCAGAATGTAGACAGACTGTCCGTTTCGTACACTTGAAGATCTCGAAAAGGAGGTTACCCAATCACCAGATATATCTTCCACAGGGAAGGTGTCCAAAGATTCGATAATAGAGATGCATGGCAGGTTGTTCGATGTGAAGTGTTCTGCGTGCGACTACTGCGAAGAAGACTTGTCGGAGTCCTTGTGCCCGGCGCTGGGAGAGGCTGAAGCGAAGCTTAAGGGCTATCAAGATGCGGGAACCAAGCCTAATGACATACCGGAGTCAAAACTTCCGCACTGCCCAAAATGTGGTGCGATCGCCCGCCCTGGAGTCGTGTTTTTCGACGAGAAGCCATACAAGCTCGACGAGATCAATAAACTCGTCTTCAAAGCCGACATGTGTCTTCTAGTAGGCACATCTGCAACGGTTCGTTCCCTCGCTGCCATTTGAAAATCCGAACTAAAGTCATGCTGATTGCTTCTCATCAGGTTTACCCTGCGTCAAGCCATGCATACCGCATCCATAGACGAGGTGGGAAAATTGCGGTTTTTGACCCGGAACCAAATAACTATGATCGCTTCGCCGATTTTATCTTCCGCGAGAAGTGCGAAAAAGCCTTTGAGCAAGTCTTCCCGGAGCTCAAGTAATGGTTGAGACTAGGGCCCAGATATGAATTTAGAATTAGATTTAGACCAAGCGTTGCTTGAACGCGAAAGCTCGGGAGCGTAAGTTATAGAGCGGTTCTTTCGCTTTTGCTGTAACCTGGTGTGAAAATGATTATACAGATTATACAATTGAAGCTTTGTCGCTACTATCGTTTTAGTCGTAATCTGTATCGGGCATCAGAACTGCAACCGCAGAAGAGTGCGAAGTTACTGACCAGCGTTATCATTTCCGAGTCCGCCTCCCATGTCATCCAAATTGTCCTCTTCTCCGTTGTCGAAGTAGTTGTCTTCATAGTCATTTTCATCTTCATCATCATAATCCGACTCAGGTTCCTGGGACCCTGCATCAGACCGCTCTTCATCTGACTTTTCCTAGCACCAGACATTGAGCACTTTATTGTGTAGTTTCAATGGCCAACAGAACGTAATAAATACCTGATCTTCATCCCCGTCTGCAATGTCATCCAAGACTACCTTTTTCCCGCCAATCTTCTTCACTTTTACCGACAGAGAGGGTCAACAATCTATTGGAAGTGCTCCAGAAAGACTTACGTTTTTTCCTCCTCTTGGGATTGAAGTAATCTTCAAATATCTCGCCGGGGAAGAAAGGTTGGTGCAAATCCTTGCGTTTCAACGTTGGTTGAGCTGCAGGGGATGGGCGGTATTTGTCTGAGTATCGCGGGAGTTCTTTTCTGGACTCATTAGATACACCTTAATTTCGAGTATGTCAGCGAGACATACCGTCAGACTTCACAGATTCTACGACGTAGTATGCTGACTGCCGTAGGCGTGTAGCAAATCCATTTTGCAGTTGGACGATACGTTTTTCTTCGTCCGTAAAGCTAGTTAGCACTGGCAGTGGGTCCATCACCTTTCTTGCGTAGCAACAAGATGATGAGAAACTATATCATCCCAAGAGTGAAAGGAATGCATACAGGATATAAATCTCCTGCCTCCCTTGACATGTTCTGAATATCTGCGAATGTCAGGCCCATTGGGGGCAGATTGTTTGCACCAAATCCGCCTCTGCCGCCAAATCCTCCCCGCCCTCCGCCCCTTCCTCCACGTCCTCCTCGAGACATCTTGGGGGGATATTTATTTGAGAAAGAAGATTGATTTGAAGTAAAAGATTTTTAGGTACCGAAGGGTTTAAGTGAGTCAGGGCTGAGGATAAAAGGGGATGGTTTCAAACTCCGCAACGCGGTCTTATTTATTGGTTGCACTGGTTCGAACGCCCCTTGTCAGTCGCCATCACTCTGCCCACCCAGTCTTCTCTCCCTCAAGACTCGTTTAATCAAGTTTTCTACACTTTTGCACTCCTCGACAACGATGGATAAGTCTCTTGACGATGTTAGTATGCTCTGCCACCGCTTTTCGTGGAGGAGTGGAGAACCACCCACCGCGACTTCCTCAACATTGACTTTTTGACTTACCGCATTCCCCTCTCTTCGCGTTTTCAAGATCATCCAAAGCAAGCCTCGCAAAGGTAACGGTCGTCGCCGCGGTGGCGGAGGACCAAAGGCTCAGGCATTGGGTTCGAGGGCTGGGGCCGCTGCTGCTGCTGCTACAAGGGCTCGCAAGATATCCAACGTCAAACCCGCGACCATCGCACCTCAACAGATAGCAGAGAAGATTATGGTCTCCGGTCTTCCATTTGATGTGAATGAAGCTCAGATTAAGGTATATTTTCTTCCTTCATTTTTGTGACTTTTCTAATGCATTCTCTTTCATAACAGGACTTGTTCACTGGAACAGTCGGCGCAGTCAAAGATATCCACCTCATATACAACTCGAATGGCAAATGGAGTGGCTCTGCGACGGTTGTCTTCGCGAAAAAGGGTGATGGCTCGAAGGCGTACGAACTTTACAACAATCGCCTCATTGACGGAAGTTAGTAAATCCGACCTTTTTTCTGTCCCCATGCTTCGTACCACACTGCAATCTTCGAGTCTTGGCGGTTTGCTACGTGGCGAACGCACGATGCCACAACATAAGCACCACTCATTCCTCTGCTGCGCTAGATGTCCGTGATGATCACCGCATCAATTGCTCTTAAATCCATTGGAGATGAAGACTTCCGGTGAATTGCTTCCCGGTTGTTTGTAGGCGACATCTTGTGCATCTTTACTCGCCTGGCCAGCGTTGATGCATTTCTACAAGATGTCTGCCCCTCCCAGCCCCGTTTACACTCCTGTTGGCATACTTCGTCAAGTTGCGCAGTCGAGTCGGGCGCTTAATGGTTGAGCTTGTGATTACGCTTCGAGGCGCTGGGATCAACTATGGTCTCGGGGCTCGTTGCTGTGTTTGCAAATCGCACGCATTACTCGACATCGTTTCAATCAAAGTACTTGGTATAAAGCAACAACTCGGTTTCAGGGTTGCTTTTGCCACGATTGCTTCATGTCGAGTTGGGGGGTGAGAGGCTGCTGAGCGGTGGCGGCGAGAAAGCGATGCTGGCCTACAATTAGTGTTTATTCCTTTGACGTCGTTCTGCCTTTGGCCTTGCGAACATTCGACTGATGATCTCTGCTTTACCTTTCGCATGCTAATCTGCCACCGCATTCGACCCTTCCTGCGACCTATCCGACCACCAGGAAAGCCAATGAAAATCGAGTTGATGTTTGATCCCGCCAAGGCTCCTCCTGCTCCTCTTTTGAACCGTGTTACTCCTGCCCCGAGGCCTGCGGGAGGCGCGGCGCCAATGGAGGGCGTTCAGAGGTTCGTTGATCTTCGATTTCATCTGTGAATGGAACTCCGACTCATCATAATCAACCAGGAGTGGAGGTCGTCCGAGACGCGGACGTGTGGGGGGTCGTGCAAAGCGTGCTCCTAAGGTCCCGAAGACGGCTGAGGATCTGGATGCTGAAATGGAGGTACGCTAGCATGTACGACTGTAAGTTGGCACTTCTCTAATGCTATTAACTTAGGACTATTCTGCGGCTACGAATCAACCAGCTGCCGTTGCACCCGCTGCTTGAGAAGTGCGCTGCAAGGACAGTTTCTTTTTTCGTCTTCATGTTTCACCGCATTCCCTTGTTCCCCTTAATTGACTGAGTTTTGTAATCGTAATGCACTAAACCTGATACTTTATGATGATCCACGATTGTTCAATGTTATCTTATATCTTCACTCCGAAAGACTATGAACAAGTGTGATTGCCTTGACCCGGCGTATTTATTGGCGATACAGAATTGTTTATTTGTATGACTGTATCGGGTGCGACTGAATGCCGAAAGTGATCATGGTGCGTTGTTGTGGGCCTGGCGCTCTTCATACCAAAATGTAACTTTTGTCTACTTCCCGGTTGTCTCAACTATTCTTCCTGGAAGTTCATGTCAACTACGATGTCCGACTCTGATGCACTCTTTGCTGAGCGGCCTGACTGGGCCGACGTAGCGCCTGTAGCTCAACATGAACCTAACGCAAACCCTATCGTACCAATCTTTTACACGGAAGCTTGTATGCTCGTTTGTCTTCGACGTCCTTACTAACATTTGTGGGCTAAAGTCACTTATAAAGACAAGGATGCAACCGATTACTTTCGCGGGATTGTAAAGAAAGGAGAGTTGAGTGAACGTGTATTGGAATTGACTGAGCGAGTCATTCGCCTGAATCCAGGACATTATTCTGCATGGTGTGTTGCTGAATATGCTTCTTTGACTTGCCGTTGAAAGGATGTCGTAGGCAATATCGCTATCAGACACTGATCGCGATCAAGGCTCCTCTCGACAAAGAGCTGGAGCTGATGGACGAGCTTGCCGAGAAGTACTTGAAGACGTACCAAGTTTGGCACCATCGCCGTCTCTTACTGCTCCGGGGTGCGCTGACAGCCGGGTCCCCAGACCCAGAGGATCCTGCCGCAGTGCAAGCAGGTATCGAACGCGAACTTGGATTCATCGAAAGCGGGCTGCGCTCGGATGCGAAGAACTATCATACATGGGCATACCGCCAGTGGCTCCTCGCGCACTTCAACCCTCCACATGTCATATGGACGAAGGAGCTCGAGTACGTCGAGAAGATGTTAGAGGAAGACGTACGGAACAACTCAGCATGGCACCATCGGTTCTTCGTCGTCTTTCAGTCAGGTCTACACGAAGGCGAGGAAGACCGCGATGCGGTCCTCAAGCGCGAGCTAGCCTTTGCGAAGGAAAAGATCGCACTCGCGCCAAATAACGCTAGTGCGTGGAACTATCTGCGGGGTGTACTTGATCATGCTGGGATTCCGTATGCGTTCCTTGCACAGTTTGCACAGCTGTATGCCGTTGGGAAGCCAGAAGGTCAAGAAACAGACGAGTCCGTAGTGGACCTCGAGAATCCTCGACCCTCTCGTGGTGCTGAGCTACCCTGCCCCCACGCCATTGAGTTCCTCGCAGATGTATATGAATCAGCCGGTGGCGACGATAGTCCAAAGGCAATCTTGGTGCGTGCTTTTATCCTTGTGTCTACAAGACATGCTCTCACTATTAAGCAGTTATTCAGATCTCTCGCAGAAGAGCATGACACAATTCGAAGAAAGTGAGTCCATTCAATTCCTGTGCTGTTCTTCCCATTGAACATTTTCACGGTCTGGCAGATATTGGGAACATCGTATTCAGGAAGTGCAAGCGGCTTGAGCGGCTCCGACAAGTCATGAATCAGAAATAACTATCATCATCTTACCTGCATTGTTCATGATCTTGATCAATGTATAACTTATGAAAGTACGACATTGTGGGATTGAACAACAAGTATGAACTTCGTGTCTGTCAGATACCTGGTGACTTGTGAGATGGCAGGGCTTTCTAAAAAGTGTATCAAATATGTAGGGTAATATATATATATCGGAAAACTGTACAGTGACGAAGTCGAATAGTAGAATGGCAGCATCAAGCCTTGCGAAAATGCAACGAAGGAAAGGGTAAAGGAGAATATATGAAGACCAGTTGAACATGGATGAGCTGAGAAAAGGAAGAAATTACGAAAGAGACGAATGTTTGCCGCCGGAAACGTTACAAGTCGACTTCCCTCCATTCCAATCCGATGCCAGAGGATTGATGTAGTTCTGGAGAGGCGGATACATTGCATCGAATCCAGTGGAGTAGACACTGGCAGGTAATTTAGTGCTGCTGGAGCTATTTGCGGGGGAACGACAGACAGCTCCAAGGTATGCGGCCACATAGGATGGAAGAATGAGCCCATGGGTAGACGGAAACTACATCGTGGAGGTCAGTCAGACCGTCCGCAGGGAAGGAAGAGAACTTACAAATGGATCTTCAGCAATAGGGTCAATAGTCCTGTCGAATAGGCCATCCTCAATGCGCCACCATTCGGTGGAAGGGTCAGGAAGAAGGGAATGGGGAAGATCAGTAGTCTCAGATGCTCGTGAAGAACAAGATGCCGAGAAAGAGAAGTCGATTTGACCGGACGAGAACTCAGATTCGGCAGGCGAGGAAATTGAACTCGAGCTTGAGCTTGATGAAGAGAAAGTGAGCGAAGGCGTTGTTGCCCTGCTCCGCAGTGATGAAATGCTCTCATTAAAGGAAGAAATTGATGTCGGTGACTGGACCTCCTTCTTGATGTGAGGTGCCTTGGTGAGTGTCTGGGGGAGCAAATCTTGTAACTGCTCGAACCGGCAAGAGTTAGATGACGACTGGTCGTGAACGGCAACCTCTACCCTTGGCTCTCTCGCCCACCTCTGTAGCCCATAATTTACTGATGATTTCTCTTCCTGACCTCCGCCCCTCTTGCTGCACTCTCCTAATTCACCCTGCACCTCCAGTGCTTCATGCTCTCTCTGCATTTTAAGCTTCTCCAATTCTGCCAATTCGTAGAATTTCTTTCGGGCCTCCTTGCTGAGCTTACCCCAAAGCTCTCCAGCTTTGGCGGAGATCTCATTTTGTTGTT
Source organism: Trichaptum fuscoviolaceum (assembly GCA_910574455.1). Classification (NCBI taxonomy): domain Eukaryota; kingdom Fungi; phylum Basidiomycota; class Agaricomycetes; order Hymenochaetales; family Trichaptaceae; genus Trichaptum; species Trichaptum fuscoviolaceum. The sequence goes on along the minus strand of CAJSYZ010000010.1, from coordinate 797,322 downwards.
TCGTCGCAAGGAATGCGCCTTGCGCATTCAGATAATTCCTGAAAATCAAGAATGCGTTTTGCGGCTTCTTTTTTCTCGGCGATGCAGAAGCCTTGGCTGCGCGATGTCCGCGCGAATGATATGCCTTGACGGGAGTCGTAGTCCGGGGTGCCTCGAAGTTGATAGCAGTTGGAGATGAGGTGCTGGACGATTTTTCCCATGACTCGGTAGCATACGATGGGGGTGACGGATTTGTGGATATGGTTGAGGGTGTAACAGGCGGCTCGATGAGGGATGGGAGTGCGTGACGAAGGGCGTTCGAGTCTTTGATATACTTGTTTATCCAAAGCTCTGCCATCCCATGACTAGGTCGGTTCTGCAAGAATGGCGCATCCTCGTCGTTCACTAAGACGCGTTAAGATGCGGTTTGGCAGTTAGTCTTGTCGTCGAGTCGTCTGAAAACGATCACATACCATTTGACCGACTCGAAGTTCTGGATGTGTGACGGATCGCAGGCATATCTTGAGGAATAGTAAGCAGAACTCTTGATGTCAAGGTAGAACGGGACACTTGGAAAGGCATCATAGCAGTAGACCTGAGTACTTAAAAAAAAGGCGCAAAAGGCGAAGATAGACCACAATGCAAAGACCGACCACTGTAAAAAGAAAGTACGCGTTATTATCACGCTGTGTGTCGAATGAGTGCAACGTGTCCGGGGATAATGAATAAAGCTCTTTGTAGTCTTGTGGCTATGCCACTATGTCTACCACCCGACCGTCATTTTCTGGTTATGTGGTGGTCAATGCTGTGCTGCGAGCGATCTATGGGATACACAATGTACAAGGACTTACAATGTACTGCTGTGGGCTCTCAGGTTTCGATGATTCACTGAAGTGGATTATACAACCGAACCACCGGTCGATTCGACAATCCTTCAAAGGCCCGGGGCGCATCAGTCACGGGAGATGTCCGCTCGCATGCCAGTGTCTGTACAAGATTCGAAGTGTACTAGTTGTACTTGCCCATTTAGTACTTGGAATAGGAAGCATTCACCTAAAATTATGCATTAATATCAAAATAATAAGGGCAATGAAATGAGATTTCTTACACTCCATTCAGTCATCGAGCCACCCGTTACACCCTCAACCATATCCACAAATCCGTCATCCCCATCGAATGCTACCGAGTCATGCGGAAAATCGTCAAGCACCTCATCTCCAACTACTATCAACTTCGAGGAACCCCGGACAACCACCGACAATGGTATCATTCGCGGAGACACCGCGCAACTGAGGCTTTTGCTTCGCCAAGAGCCATCTAAATGAACAAGGCTCATTCCTTGCGACAAACAACAGAACGAGATTTCCGCCAGAGCTGAAGAGCTTTAGAACAAGCTTAGCAAGGAGATCCAGCAGAGATCCTCAAACTTGAAAAAGGTCTCTACACGAGCCAACAGGATGCCTTCAAAGCCCGAGGGCGTCGAGAAGAACCAGGCGAGAAAGCATGATGAAGTCGATAGATGAGGCCGATGAGAGGCAAGCCCCCGACCTCAGATGTACTTCAAAGTTGTCCTCGAAGCTGTATTATACCTTACTCTCGAGGTGGTGGCATCCCGAATACTCAGTGTTCCATGAAGCCACCACAGCTTTGACACGCCCTGAGCCTTGGTTGACGCATTGTTCGCTGTAGAGAGCACTTCACCATGCAGAAATGAGCCTTCATGAGAAATGAAAGGGTGGATTTGATTGTGGTAAGATCCTTTTCGAAGGGATTAGCAAGAAGACACAGCCTGAGTGCCGATGGAACTTCCGAGTCGAGGTTCGAGTTATAGGGCGGAGTTATCGGATTGCTCTTTTGGGCACTCAGTCTGGCACCAACTTGGTGAAGCTCAAGCAATGTAGACTTTGTCTGCGATACTCATATACACTATGCCTCCACCACCATAGCATCGGTTGGATATCAGCATAACTCTACGGATTACATGGATCTTTGATTCCTGATGCTTTTGCAGCCTAGACTATGGATGCCTAACTAAGTACTACAAAACAGAGCAATTGCGTCACTACTTTTCGAAAGCTCCAAGCTGAAAGCTCGGCGTTCTCAATCTCGAACTACATCGCTTTTGCCTGCAGTCAAGGATGGGTCGTCTGAGAGATCTTCTTGGTAAGTTAGGGGATGTACCTGGGCTTCACGGACGATTCGACGAGGCTTCTCAAGCCGAGCATACACGAGAAGTCGCCAATGATGGACCAGTAACACCCCGTGATGTTTTCAGATTTCGGAGGCAAAGGGGGGTAAATCTTGGTGAGTGAAATTGAACATCTGTCTACAGGGAATCTGCCCCTAACCTCACGCATCAGGTTCATGGTTCACCCTCGAACGATGGATTGCTGATGCACCATTCAGAGAGGCAGCGCATCCTGCGCAAAGTGACTTTGACGTGGCAAGAGGTCCAAATGCTAAACAGACGCTGGAAAACCATTGGGATACGTGGATAACCGATGCAGATTGGGTTTGGATGGCTCAGCATGGAATCAACACAGTTCGCATTCCCGTGAGCTTCTCCATTCAAACCTCCTATATGAATTTAATATTGGATGGGTTGCAGATTGGCTTCTATCACGTCTGCGGAGTAGATCCATCAGTACTTCAAGGCAGTGACTTCGCGCCATTCAGACATGTATTCGAAGGAGCTTGGTCGAAGATAATGGACGCGATCGATGCAGCGTCTTGTCATGGAATTGGGGTTCTCGTCGGTTCGTAATATCTATCAACATCAGCGAAAGAAGCTTGCCAACAGCTCACCCGCAAATTGTAGACTTGCACGCTGCACCAGGCAAGCAAAATGCAGACGCTCACAGCGGACAAACCGGGCCCATCCGATTCTTCTCCCCAGAGAATATGGCACTTACCACACATACACTATGTGTTCTTGCTCGAGAGCTCCGGGACAAAGAGAACATCGTTGGCTTGCAGCTTCTTAACGAGCCTCAAAACCACCCAGAACTTCCGGGATGGTACAACTCGACTCTGGACGCCGTTCGCGTGCTCGCGCCGGACTTGCCGTTATACATCCATGACGCGTGGAATTGGCACCAGTACGCTACCCTCGCCGGGTCTCGAGCCGATACAGACTTCACCGTCCTGGACCATCACCTTTATCGGTGCTTCATGCCCGATGATCATCGGCTCTCCGGTGACGAGCATGCCCGTGTCCTTCGAGACCACACAACAAATGACATCCTCAATGTTGCGAACAAATGCCGGGGAAATATTGTCGTAGCTGAATTCAGTGCTGCACTGAATCCCGCGAGCTTGCGCTCCAATGACCCTGGTGAACAGGACCGACAACGCCGTGTTTTCGCGAGGGCTCAGCTCGAAGCGTATGAACAAGCTTGTGCGGGCTGGTTCTTTTGGACGTACAAGAAGGATGGTTGGGATGCGGGATGGGGCCTGAAGGACACTGTTGTTGCTGCTATTATGCCGGACTGGGTTGGGATTAAGAGGAAGCCCGAAAAGACAATTGCATTTGATCCTGACAGGCGAGATTCTGCGAAAAACAAGGCTTTAGGTTCGTCTGCCATTTGTAATTTCCCTCACGTCTCGAATAAATGGTTTATCGAAGTGCAGTGCTTCTGTGTATCAGGGCGCTGCATTGAGATTCGTATTACTTGCCTCGCCATTTTTTGACGAATATTGTTAACAATTTCATTTTCAGACGATCATACGACGTATTGGAAACAGTTCAAAGGCCAATATGAACATTGGCGCTTTGCAGACGGGTTTCTTCAAGGTTGGGAAGACGCCTTTGCATTCTTTTCCATTGACCATGGTCATCCGGCTGTATCGGAATTGGGGTTTAAGGGACAATGGTCGAAAGCCAGAGCTGCTGCATACGCAAAGCAAAAAGGTTCGAGCAATAAATGGGAGTACGGTAAGTCTGATCATTGATGCGTTGTTGCATGATAGACAGCTGAAAATCAAGCTATAGAGCATGGTATCGTCCAAGGCATTGATGGGGCGACAGTGTACCTGAAAGAAATGTACTGAAGCAATAATGTTATAGACGAATGGTGTAACGAAATGTCCTATCAAGTGATGTTCTCGGTGATTCCATGAAACGCCTTCAGTGCCAACGGATGCTTTGCTCGGAACTAGATTCAATTCTCTGCTACTAGCCGTAACACAGGTCTTCGATCTACAATCAGCTTGTTGAGGTTTCATCTCAACTCGCCGTACCCGCCTCGCAGGGACGATCGACGCGCGCTTCCCGGGAACTTACGAGACAATTCGCCGAAGTCTTCTAAAGCCTCTTGGATTGTGACCTATTTGTCTGCTTCGCGGATGCATTTGTTGCCTGCTGCGATACTAAACGCTCTGGTTCTGTACCTCCTGGGACTTCTGTACGAAATGACGAAATTTTGCTTGCTGCGGTGGTGTTATTTCGTTCTTCAGCTTCAATTTGTCGCAAGGTCGATCTAAAATTACTCTTATCCCCCGAGGTTCCCTCGATGGAGAGGATTTCGTGATGCCATCTTTTGCAGGCGCGTCGGTCTGGCGGTAGCCGACGGGCCCGCATGTTCACAAAGCATGCTATGCCCGCCATGGGAGAAATATAGGCACTTACTCTGAAGTAAGCGTAAAGCCAGCTAGATCGTCGCTTTAAGGTAGCCCGAATTTTGCAGACCTGGGTTGTAGCTCTTCTCGATTTCGATGGTGGAAGATCCTGTGGTTCTTTTCTTTGACAGTGCCTTGGCGAGTAATTAATGCCTGTGCTCCTTCTGTGCAAATCGATGTCCACGGACGCTTAGCCTGAACTCAGAATGGAGAGCGGGAGAGCGAAAAAGGCTAAAAATATGCAATATGAACTCGCCTCGGCCAGAATCTCCCACCAAATCCTCTCTCCACGACTATCCTTAGCTCTTCGCAATCTCGAGCCGAGGTATACTGTCAGATGACCGCGTCTGCGCTCAACACCTACTGCTCTCCCTGCCTTTAGTGATGGAGAAGACCGAGCCGAACCGGTTATGGTCTGTCCCATGAGGATGCGATGGAAGAACGGTTTTCGCTTCAAGAGGAATGAAGGCGTACTCCCTCATTAGCTCAACAAACGAATACAATGCGCGGGCTATAAGTATGCAGACTCCTTCGGTTCTCGCCCGCCCCTCACCCATAAACAAATATTCACAACTACTACCATGGGTGCTGGTACAGTCGCTGTAGACGCCCACAAGGCTGGCTATGCCCACCTCCTCGACCCCAACAGGAAGTGGTATAACAATTGGCGGTAAGTATTCGTCACCCTCAATGTCCCTGCCACCGTGCCAGCGCATCATGTCGGTACTTATACCTATCTTCTTAGACTTATTTGTCTCAACGCCTGGATCGTCTTATTGTCAGTATTCTCAAGCCTTATACCTTCTTCGCGAAGGTGAAAACTGACTATTTGACATTTAGCCTGATCACTTCGTCGACCAATGGATATGATGGAAGTATGATGAACGGCTTGCAGTCACTACCTCAGTGGGAAAGTGACTTTAACAACCCAACCGGAGGCATGCTTGGCTTGCTCAACGCTATTCAGGTAAATTTACGAACGCCTATCAAATGCTGCTAGTGATTTTGATGATACTTTCCTTCAGAATATTGGGGCGATCGCTGCCTATCCCTTTGCACCTTATCTCTCGGATGGTTTGGGCCGTCGACCTACCGTTCTCATCGGAGCTGCAATCATGTGTGCAGCTACTGCATTGCAGACCGCGTCCCAGTCTGTCCGGATGTTCATTGGAGCCCGGTAATTGCTACCGTTTGCTGTATCATACCTGAGTACTCAACTTTGCCCCAATCAGTTTCGTCATTGGTTTTGGGTTGACCTTCGCGGCAAACGCTGCGCCGATGCTCGTGTCCGAAATTGCTTACCCCCCTTACCGTGCGCCTTTGACATCATTGTACAATTCACTATGGTACTCTGGCTCAATCATGTAAGTTATTCTCAGCTGCATCTAGTCCTTCAAAGCTAACGGACGACGCAGTGCTGCCTGGACGACTTTTGGAAGCTTCAAATTACCGTCTTCATGGGCCTGGCGTCTTCCTTCGCTCCTACAGGGCATACCTGCTATACTGCAGGTTTCTCTTGTATTTTTCGCTCCTGAATCACCAAGGTGGCTCATCAATAAAGGACGTGAGACTCAAGCACTTCGGACCCTCGCCTACTATCACGCTGATGGCAATGAGTCCGTTTTCCCCCACGAATCAAACTATTTAAACCTCTGACGTCTCCTTAATTGTATAGGCTCGATCCTCTTGTGGTTTATGAATTCGAAGAGATCAAGGCTGCCATCGAATTTGACCGCACCGTTGCTGCGAATGTTGGCTGGAAGTCCTTCATCACTTCAAAGGGCAACAGGAAGCGCCTGAGGATTATCCTCGCTCTAGCCTTCTTCTCACAATGGTCCGGCAATGGCCTCGTTTCATACTACCTCAACAAGGTCTTCGACGCTATCGGCATCACCGACCCAACCACACAACTTCTCATCAATGGTATCTTGCAGATTTGGAACTTGGCGGTTGCGGTGACTTCGTCGTTCCTCGTTGAACGCTTGGGGAGGCGTCTGCTGTTCTTGACTTCCTGCGTGGGCATGATCCTGTTTTGGACCGGACAGACGGTGTGCTTCAGGTTCTCCCAGCTTGGAAACTCAGCTGCATCGCATGGCACGATCGCTTTCATTTTCCTTTTCTACATGGCATATGAGTAAGCTTCAGATTAAAAGTCTTTGAGGACTACAGGCATCTAACCTCATTAAACCTTTTATTAGCATTGCGTTCACTCCACTTATTGTCTCCTATACTGTCGAGATTCTACCCTACGCTGTCCGGGCAAAGGGCTTCAATATTTTCAACTTCGTCATTTCTCTTGCACTCATCTTCAATCAATACGTAAACCCCATCGCCCTTGCCCACCTCCAGTGGAAATACTATGTGCGTATAGTTCACCTGTTCATTTAAACATGCACTGATCGTGGTTTGCGACAAATAGCTCGTCTACGTTGCTTGGCTCTGTTTCGAATTGGTCTTCTGTTACATCTTCATTATCGAGACGAAGAACCGCACCCTCGAAGAGACTGCTGCGATTTTCGACGGCGAGGATGCTACTGTGCACATTGTGGGCCAAGGGCGCACTGCGCTCGCAGGTGGCATCACTGATGTGCGCAATGAAGATGAGGAAAAAGGGTCTCAGACGCATAGCGGCATTGATGAGAAGTAGATGACATTATCATGCTTTGTATTTTACACGATTTTTTGTACGACAATTTACACGATGGACAGATGCTACCATGTCTCATTCATAAACAATATAAACTTGGAGAAGATCTGTGCGATAGGACTGCAGATTAAATTTTTGGAATAACGTATATAATTTACGTATAAAATATGAGTGCTACATATTGGTAGGTGACATCGCACTATGGGCTAGATGGGTCTTGATCTATGTCAGATTGCTGGCGATTCTTCAAGGGAAATAGCCGCTTACTGAGATCAATGCCGAACAACCTTGGAAGCCTATCCCAAATTTTTTGACGCATTCTCTTCACTCGCCTTGCAACATGATCAGCGCAATCATCACACAGCCCCCATTCCTCGCCCAATAGCCTAGGATTCGTGTACGACCGAAGTCTTCCGAGGACATCATTATCCGACAAGTATTTTGAGCTGAAGGAATGATGAATCTCTTGACAAATGTCCCTGCAGCGTTCGTAGGATCTTTTGCTGTGTATCTTGTCTAACACGTAAACGTCATCGTAAACCTTTGGATGGAAGATGTTGCTGTATTTCGACCCATGCACTTGCGTATTAAAGAATTCGCGAGCTTCCAAGCAGACACGGAGGTCTCTAGTCGATAGGAGCCCCCATCTTGCATACAACTCACAGCATACAAAGGGTACATCCTGAAAGTTCGGGATGGCGAATAGTATATCAAAATCGTTCTTCGCCTTTATCCGGCACAAGTGGTAGAACGCAGCGGGCAGAATCTGTGGTACATTGCAAGTTGTTCCAAGCCAAATTGCGCTAGCAGGGTCGGGCATGAGATCAAAGAGCCATGGCCGCTTTTCTGGACAGAGGTCGTGAGACGCCTTAATAGACTGATAGCGGTCTTCCGATACATCCCAACCGTCAAGGGTCGAAGGCCAGTCGTGCTGGAGTTGAGTTACAATTCTTAACCGCAGCGCCTCCATCTGGTACTTCGTTGCTAATACGAGCGGGCCGATCACTTGAAATGGCGTGTCAGGATTGTACTGCTTGAAAGGCAGCACCCTATTAAATAAGGGTTGTGTGATAGTTAAATACGAAGGGAATGTCATAAGAAAAGATGGATCACATACCAGGGATCTCCATACATAACTTTCAACAAAGCTTCCAGATACTCCGCCGGATCCGGTATGAAAACGAAGGGAAGTCCTTCATATGTCTCAGGGCTTGCTGCATTTATGTCGGGGCCGTGCGATGCGATATCGAACATGTCTTTAAATATAGGCGATTGCATGGCAAGAATCGATTTGTGCACGCGAAACAAGGTCACACTTTGCTTTCCCTTGCACGCTGCTGCGAGTACAATGTTTCCGTCCGAAAGCCAAAGTGTCGGGTGTCGCTCCTCGGGTATCGCACTAAGAGTCGGGGGACCTGCCCCCGTAGAAGCTGTATCAGATGCGCTCATAGCTTCAACGATGTATTCGTCGATCCTCCTCGCTCTACCTATGTGTAGAATGGGTGGGATTGGGACGCGAAGCGGCCTGGGCGAGTGCAATTATGGATATTTGGATGAGGAGGAGCCTATAAGTCGTTGATTTATTGGGTGGTCGGTAGTTAGATAAATGTAACTTACTAGCGACTGGTTTATGAGTCTATTAGAAGGAGCCTCACTTACGCATGTTGTGGTCTATGTTGTGGAACGCGACTGCCAGTGGCCGTTGAATTGTTTGGTGGTACTTAGCCGCCTCAATAGCCTGAGTAGTCATTCGCGCTTACTACAAGTACATAGTAGTACACCACTGGCAGTTCATACACTCGTATCATTTGTTATTTTCCGCGTCGTGTAAAATGGCCCCCTCGTACCATCTCTCTTTTCAACCATCATTTTCACCTATGAACCTCACAGCCTTAAAGCCCAACTGTGATCCTCGTTCTCGTGGGCAGGGGACCAAATGTCATCGAAACTCAAATCCAAGCCTGAGCGGAAGGCAATTGCGAAACCAAGTGTGCTGAGGAAATGGCTCGTTCGCCTCGGTATACTCGCGACATTATTGATTGTCTTCAGCTATTTGGATTCGATCAAGGTGAGTCTATTGCAATGCGTTATCTGTGGGATTTTAATTTATATGGGTATCAACCCAAGCATCGGTGGTATGTCTTCGAACCAGCGAAACTGCATGCTCTTTCCCGTGCTGCGATTGACCAACACGGCAACGACACTCGAGCGATCATCTCGCACATCGTCGCGAACCTCACTGCCGAATATCCTTCCTCTGAGAAGCGCATCGTCCTCAACCCTCGCGAGGATGAGTGGTTCTTCAACAATGCCGGTGGGGCGATGGGTGCGCTGTATGTCATCCATGCAAGCATCGCCGAATACTTGATTATCTTCGGAACACCATCCGGGACTGAGGGCCACACGGGTCTGCTACCCGTGGACGACTACTTCAATATCATTGTCGGGGAGCAATGGGCGTTCGCGCCGGGTGCTTTGGAAAAGGAGGTGTACGGACCCGGTAGTGTTCATTATCTACCGCGCGGCCACACGAAGCAATATAAAATGCATGAGGGATGTTTTGCGCTTGAACTTGCACAGGGTGAGTAATACTCGCATGTTCACTCTTGAGTAATAAGCTAAATCGCCCGGTGTAGGATGGATTCCTGCAATGATGCCGTTCGGCTTAGCAGACCTTCTTACCTCCACCTTAGACTTCCCAACCTTCTACCGTATGGTACGGATCAGTGGCAGAGAAATGCTTTCGAACCTTCTTATCGGAAAAATATAGGAGATCACCACATTATTGTTCATATCTTGTGGTCTTGATCGTGGAATGCATCCTTGGATATGATTCCTAACTTCTGTATCTGTACTAGAAGGAGGTGGTCCGAAAAAGAGAAGCATATTCAGTGAAATATTCACGAGCGTTTATAATAGTAAGCTATCGTGATGTCTGAATCGCCACCGGGATTAGGAGGTGTCACTTTGTAAAGCCATTCCAACTCATACTATCCCTTAAAATTCGCTCACGACTTCAGAAGTTACGTTCGGCGGCTCAAATTTGCTTTCGTTGACAGCACATGATTTAAGTGCAAGGAAAGGAAGTAACAGTGATCTTAGATGATTGTCTCCCTTACTTCGAAATAGACGTTCCGATTCCATAAGAGAATATTCATTAGGATTAGAGGGAGATGTGGGCACATCGAGTATACGCGTAACGAGAATGGTAAATGCCAATCGCCTTACGCGAGAAGCATCTTCAGAGGGTCCTGGATGTAGTCGCGAACCTTCACTAGAGAACAAAACGTATGTCAGGGTTTCATGACGCCATAGAACGGATAAGATAGGAGAAGAACGAACCAAGGAAAGTGGTAGCTTCCCGTCCATCGAGAAGGCGATGGTCGTAAGTTAGGGCGACAACCATGATGGGTCTGATGACAATCTCGCCGTTAACCACTACAGGCTTGTCCCTGATGGAATGCATGCCTGAATGGACTTGAGCTTCGAATCTTGCACTAATCATGACAGAATGACGTACCAAGCACGGCAGCCTGAGGTAAGTTGATAATCGGCGTACCGTACAATGATCCGAAGACACCGCCATTGGAGCTATAACAGAGGTTAGTAGCTGGCCTGTGTTTAATACTTAATCACAGACGCACATTGTGAACGTTCCTCCAGCCATGTCCTCAATCGTCAATTTGCCATCCCGAGCCTTCTTACTCAAGGCCAGGATCTCCTTCTCAATTTCAATGAATCCCATGGTCTCCGCGTTGCGGACTACCGGAGTAACAAGGCCCTTAGGGGTCGCAACCGCAACGCTCAAATCAACATAGTCACGGTACACGATCTCATCACCCTCAATGGAAGCATTCGCCACGGGAATCTCCTTGAGTGCAAGGCAGGCGGCCTTAGTGAATGCGCTCATGAAACCAAGCTTGACGTCGTGTTGTTTAAGCACTTCGTCCTTGAACCGGGTGCGCATCGCAATCAGCGCGGACATGTCGATCTCGTTGAACGTCGTTAAGCTCGCGGCAGCGTTCTGAGACTCCTTTAGCCTCTCAGCGATACGCAGACGCATGCGTGACATCTTCACGCGGGTCTCATTCCGAGAGCCGGGGACCTTCGGTGCAGGCGCCTGCTTGTCCTGCTTAGCGGGCTTCGGGGCCTCGGGTTTCTTCGATGATTCTAATTTGGGAGGAGATGGGGTGGATGTAGGGGCAGACTTCTTGCTCTCCTCAGGCTTAGGAGGCGGAGGAAGACTCTTCTCGACCTGCTGGTCTTTTGGCTCCTGAGAATCCTTGGTTTCCTTCTCCTCCACCTTCGTATCTTCTTTCGGTTTTTCAGCTGGCTCTGGCGAAGCTATAGCATGCTTAGCATCCCTTGCTTCTTCGAAGCTGAGCAAGAAAAGTATACTCACCTTCCCCAGCAGCACCAGGTTCGAACTTAAAAAGGTCCTGTCCGACGGTAACAGTATCCTCTTCGTTCGCTAATAAGGCAGTAATTTTACCCGCGGCCGGAGCGTTCACCGAGACGTCGATTTTGTCGGTTTCGATAGTCGCAATTTCTTCATCCGCCTCCACAGAATCGCCCACCTTCTTCGACCACTGCTTTAGCGTGCCCTCCGAGATGGATTCAGCCATTTGCGGCACCTTCACGGTTTCCTCTAACGGGAGTGACAAAAGTTACGGGAGTGCAATCAAAGCCCAAAGCTAATGCAATGCAAACCTTGCAATAACCGCGTCGAGTGAAATTGCGATCGCATCATATAAGAGTTAGTTGCCCGCCTGGTTATCAAAATTAAATAGTCGATTAATTCGAATGAAATATTATCTTGAAGGAAAAACTGAATTGACTTGCCATCCATTTGCCAGCGCTATCGCTCTGGCACTGGTGGGTGTTCGCGACCGCGCAGCGGCGAGAACACGTTTTGACAACATCCTCGACGACGCCGAGAGGGTTTCCTTTTGTCAGCGAGAGGGAGAAGGAAAGGATGATAGACGTTGCACGAGAGGAGCGTTACCGACGAATGCCAGTGATGACGATGATGATCTCGCTTTCGGAAAAGGTCGGCTTGTCCGTGTTTGGCTCCGGTGGCTTTCGGACACGTTACACAACTGTCCGCTCTTTCACTCTTTCAGTCATTGACCACTTACTCGACATATTTTGTGCATTGTGCATCTCCTCAGACCAGTTGATGGGCAGAAACTGTGTTATTCTTTGGTTTTTCTTCTTTTGACAGTATGCTTAGAACCACTAACTTGATAAGATAGGCTCACTGTTCAACCATTCATTCGTTGGCATCGGAGGCATCTTGTCCCGATAGGAAGAAGCTTCACCTTCTGGCTGTTCCATGTATCATATGGAATGAAACAAATGTACCTGACATGACCTACGATGTTGACAAGAAGATTTGCATGTAGCTTGTAGCAAGGTTTCTATGGCCTCGGACAAGTATCGGTGGATCTATACTTACCTTACACAGCGCGCGCCTCCTGTCTGTCTTCCCGTAGTATTCGCGTCAAGAAATCCAACAACTCGTGTTATGCTTTTTATACCGTAGAAGCTCCGGGAGCTTGATCCTACACCTTCTTTACACCGCGGCTACTGAAGGGAGTTTACTGCAGCCCTGAGGTTGTGTGGCGGCTCCTCGTGTCTCTTGTCATGCTGCATCGCGTCTCCACGAAAGCCGCTTAGTGCCCGACATCGCATCAAAGGATACTCTCTGGCGGGCGCGAATCTTGCTATGCAATGAAGGGGCTGCTCGAATCTATAAGAAGATCCTACTCAAACACTCGCACACTCCTTCTTCTCCCCTCTTCATCTGTCTCGCTCACACCATGATGATGACGATGTTCGACGACTTTGCGATTCTTGTCATTTTGCTGTTATGTTGCGCTGTTTATTTCAAGAAACGCCGTCAGAGGCTTCCCCCCGGTCCTCCTGACGGCATCTTCGGGTTTACCCGTGCTCAGGTATCAGAGAATGAGCCTTGGAAGAAATTTGCCGCGTGGTCAAAAGAATATGGTACAGAACTATTCGCAACCGAGAACCTTTAATCCTTGACGAAAGCTAATTTTCGCGTGGCTGGTTTCAGGTCCTGTTATCTCGTTCTACTTCGGACGAACGCCAGTTATCGGTACGATACCTTTAGTAGCATTGCATGAAACATCGTTATGTCCAGACGAGATGAACACCATTGCTGTGTTTAGTGCTTAATACTCTCAAGTCCGCGTCGGAGACATTGGACAAGCGTGGCGACATTTATTCAAGCAGACCAAGGTCGATATCTGGGTGAGTTTTCTTGAATTGTAATCTTGCATTCGAATGAGTAATTGATTGTTGTATAGGCAAGAGATTCTTTCCGGAAATCTACGTGGCCTACCCGCTCCATATGGTGACCGATGGAGGAGATGGAGGAAGGTATGTTATGTTGTTCGGCACTGAAGCGAAATTTTAATTGTATTCTAGACTTTACATATCGCTATCGAGGGAAAAGCCGCTTTGCCCTACCGAGAATTTCAGACCTTAGAATCATCTGTCCTTCTTCGCGATATGCTGAAGAGCCCCGATTCATTCTCGGACCACTTTGTAAGGTATGCATAGCCCATAATTATTTGTTGTTTAAAGTACCGCAACAAATTACTTATGTTTTCATAGATATCAGATCTCGGTCGTTTTCTCAATGAGCTACGGTAGTCGAATACAAAGCGTGGATGAATGGATAGTTCACGAGAACAGAAGGGCAGGTATAGGTTTGTACACTTCTTTTCAGTTGATGACTAGAAGCTCACTCTCCCCATAGCATTTCTCAAGTCAGCACTACTTTCAGTGACTCTCGTTGTCTTCACGCTGATGCTTCGCCTCCTTATAAAGAACACAGTGAGGATCTTATACAAGTTATAAAGGCAATTTTCGAGTGTCTGACCGTTCTTATCAATCCCAGGATTCCAGGAAGATTTATTGTAGACTCTGTAAGCACTTTCTTGCGCCAAAGGATGCCTGCACTGACAAGCTCTTTCAGTGGCCAATATTACTATGGCTCCCTGTACGCTTGCCGCACAATCTCAATTATCTGTGACAATGTCTGATTTGTATCTCAGAAAGCGTTACAATGGTTCCGTTACGATCTCGAGCGATCTCAAGCACTTGACCAAGACTTATACGTGAAACTTCTGCAAGGCGTCCAGAAGAGGATGAAAGAGGGACGAGCTAAAGAATCTATGTGTAAACGCATGTTAAGTTCCGTTCCGGAAGAAGGGATGGATATAATCGAACAAGCATACGCAGCAAGCGCCCCATTTGCTGCTGGAGTAGAGACGGTAAGTCCGCCTGCCCACCGCCGGCGGTCGACGTTCTGCATCTCATTTTCCTTTTTGTATAGGTGACTTCCACGATGAACGTTTTCATATGTTAGCACTTCCCTTCAGAACATCAGAAGTAAGTTGAGAAGCTGACGCCTCAAAATCATGAAAGTGGCTATGCTGCACTACCCAAACTGCGCGTTAAAGGCGCAAGCAGAATTGGCATCAGTGGTAGGACAGGCACGGTTACCGACATTTAATGACCAGCATTCGCTTCCATACGTCACTGCTCTGATGAAAGAGGTACTTCGGTAAGCTTTGATAGACAACTTTGGCGTAGAAGACCTATTTTACTGACTAACTTTTATCCTCTATTGTTCCTCCTCTTCTTCATTTGATTTTACTCGTGGAATAGATGGAAACCGACTGCACCGATTGGTGTACCTCACGCAACGACACGCGACGATGTTTATGACGGATTTTACATTCCAAAAGGATCGACCGTGTACGCGAATATCGGGTAAGTTTGACATTGACTGCCTTGTAAACAAACACGCTGCGCGCTTCGGCTGATTATCTTCATTGCTCCGGATGAATAGTGCAATGTGCCTTGATGCGGCGCTGTTCCCGGATCCCGACCGCTTCATGCCTGAACGCTTTATTGGGTCGAAGCACCAGCACGATGCGGATTTCACACTACCATTTGGCTTCGGGCGTCGGATTTGCGCAGGCATCGACGTGGCTCAGCAGTCTCTGTTCATTGTCTTCTCCAGGTCAGTTGCCTTACTTATCAAGGGAGGATTCTGAAACAGGCCTCTGACGTTTTTTCTACCGAAGGATTTTGTGGGCATTTGATATTTTACCTATCCTTGACGACACAGGAAAGGCAGCACTCCCAGCCACAGATGCGTTCATCGGTGGCTTCATTCGCCGACCCTTGCCTTTTCGCGCCCGCTTTGTGCCCCGCTCAGAAGACGTCCGGAAGATGATAATGCAAGATGCGACTAATGCAGATAGCGAATTGCTTGCATGGGCGTAAGGACATTACTTTCAAAATTTCTCGACCATTTACTTTTCCTACTGCTTGAATGATGATTGCTGTAATCGTTGATTTATCACGGTTGTTTTACTATGTTTGATGTAACGCGTGTCTTGATAAAGAAGTCTCTTGATACAAGTAAAAATACAGTATAGTAGAATAATCAATAAACTGCCTTCGTACGCCCCTTTTCCGAAATGCTTGTCCACAGTTATACCTTGAACAGGTGCAAGAAACCATCTTTGCTTACCACCTAAGTAAGGTTACGCCTATACGTTTTCTATACCGTAGTATCTCGGGAGTTCGTCCCAGATCTTGTTCCGAAGGTCTCGCAGTTTCTCCTCGACATGAACCGCACACTCCTCACAAAAGTCGTTATCCTCCAAATACTTTCTGTTCCCTACCTTCTTCAAAGCACGCAGTACATTCCCCAAAATGGCAAACTTTTCCATATAAGATTTCCGCATTTCCAGACATGCCAACTTGCAGCCATGGGCGGTGTCGTTCGGATGACCTTCCTTTACGAGAAAAGGTTGGAAGAGCGAGGCAGCGTACCTCGTGGCCAACTTGTCGATTTCTTCTTTCGCCTTGATGACCTTCATAACTTCGCTCCTCCCCAACAGCCACCAGTGCGCTGAAAGTTCATAACAAGCTCCAGGGTACCGGTATAGCGAGGTTCGATAAGCGTGCCGTTCTTCTCTGTCGTTGGAAACGGGGGTCAGGTAGAGCAGATACAATGTCGCACGTAAGATACTCGAGAATTCCGGCTGGCATCGAGCAATCAACATCGTGCTGATAGGTTCGGGTAACAGGTCATCAAGCCAAGGGCCATCGCAGTGAATGAGAGGCTTCATTTGTGTTAGGATGTAACTTTCCCAAATGTCCCATTGCTCAAGAGTTTCCGGCCAATGCGGTTTGATCCTGTCGCTCGCATATTTCATGACGAATTTGGCGTTGTATTTTGCGGCCAGGTCAATAGAATTTCTCAATGTGAGAGCAATGTTCGATAATTGGAGACCATAAGGAGAGAACCTTCAGCAGAGTTAATAAAAAGCTTTCAAAGAAAATGGTCATATAATAGTTAACCAACCAATTTGTCCCATTGTACATCAATCCCAAGAAATTCTCCAAGTCTGATGTGTCATCGGGGACTCGGAGATGATGTACGGCAGTGATGTTTAGTTTGTCATCAGCACTCGTAAAGGCGTCGTAGAATATTCTTGAATGACAGGCAAGGATTGCTTTGTGTACACGGAAGAGTGTCTGTATGTGCCGGACCTCAGACCCTTGCGAGCTAGGGTCAATAGAACGTGTACTCAGAAGAATATCACCGTCAGGGAACCAAATCGCTCCATGTTTCGCGGGGATAGTAGGCGTCGTGTGATACACAGCAGACATTAAGTGAGGGATTAATGTTCGAGGACCGGGTATGTGCAGGAAAGTTAGAATCAGCAGAGCCGCGGTGGTCTCCCTACATCATATCTATATAAATGACTCAGATGGTGGCCTTTCAAAGGACGGTGCATGAACGCTTGTCAACAAGATGAGCTGGGTAGGAGGTGGTGGTTCAAGTACTACAAGAAAGCCGAGCTCGCGTTGCCAGTGCGTGACTTGAAATGCGTGAACTTGTGACTTAACGCGAGGAAACTGTCACGGTTTGAGAGTGACGAAAATCGAACTTCAAGCACCACCGGCGCTTTCCTTCAAACTACATCCACCTTCATTACATCTCTATTATACAACACATCTAATCAAACTCATATATACCTGCTGGCAGTAATGAACTATAGGCTCATCTCGTTTTTATCCGTGTTCGCATACGCATCGAGCGTTGCTCAAGCTTGCGAAGGAGAATGCATCGTTAGTATCACGAAGGCATTCATTGGCAATTACTCCAACCCGATATACAGTGTTCTTCACCAACTGGTACGAGCATATAAGAGTCCATCATACTTTTTCTCTGATTCTCATCTTGTAGGCCGGAGAGATATCAGAGAAGCTCTTGCCACCCTCTGCTAGGCCAAATGACCCTATCACCTTCGTTGAACCTCTCTTCACGGCTTTTGCCAACAGCTCGTACGACTCGATGGAGACTGCAATATTCCCATCTTACTTCCATGGCAAGTGTCAACGCTTTTCTAAGGATGGACAAGATCCGCCAGGCTGTCCAAACCCCGACTGCCCAGTTGTCTGTGGCACTCCTGGAAGCCTCGTTCACTTTTATTCAACACTTCGCCTTATCGCCTTCAATGAAACGAGGAGCTTATTGGAGGGCTTTGTTAAACCGGGTTCACATCCGTATAAACAAATCGAGCAGTTGGTTAAGCAAGCTCAGTCGAATCACGCAAGATCAGTAAAAGCGAAGGGCATAGAACGTTCACATAGCAAAGGCGACGAGAAAAATTTGGGCTATGCGCTTGACTCTGGTTATGCTCACTCACGTTCTGTCTTTGCTCGTGGACTTGGATCTAGGACTAACAGGCACAATCGTATTCGAATTTCTCGGGCTGATTCCATTTCTGGTTTGGAGGCAATCCTTACTCCGGTGGGCAAACTTCTTGGTGCTGCATGTGGTTCCATTGGAGATGGCACTAGTGATCTACCAAATTGTAGCTGGGAGACTGCGATGAAGGCCTATATCTTATCGTTCCCTTAATTCCAATATCTGCGGCTTTTTGTCTTCTTTTCTTTGTAGTCGTCGCCATTGTGACTCTCGACTTTATGTCGCACAAAATTCTATTCGTTCCCCGTCATTCCTTTGTACACATTCTGAACTTTCTTTGCCAGCCAATGCATATCGTTTCGTAACAGTGTCTTGGTGGAGAGTGTCTCATTGCATCAGCATCCTTGTTAACGATACAGTTATCTGATTCATCTGTAAGCAGGTATGCTTGCAATCGAGGCTGACTATTATGACGACGGGTGGGCAGGAAGCGAGTGGCTGTCAGCCACAACTTGGATTTACTGTAAGGACCCACCAGGGCCACCCACTAACAGCCTTTGTTCTAGTCAGCCAACTTTCATCTCGTCGTTTCCGACTCGTCACAATGAAGAAACAACAAGGCTCAGCTAAAAGGGTCGCCATAGTTGGAGCGGTATAGTTGACAATATGCCACCTCTGCAAAGTCTATGACTCACTTTATTTTTTACAGGGGTCGTCTGGCATGGCAGCTGCATTTTCTTTGACAAACCACCCAGATAAGTTTAACGTCACCATATTTGACAAGCAGGATGTTTGTGGGGGCATGGCGACATCTGTTCCGTGAGTGAATTTGCTTATTGACCCTCATTCTTTCTAACGGGATTTTATTTAGTATTGACGCTGATAAATTCGGTGCGAGCTATATCAATGACGGGGTAAGCTCATCAGACTCGATCATACGCAAACAATATCTTACTCCGTGAATGAAGGTACAAGGAGGCTCTCCACAGTTCTACAACACCTATAAGTTCTTTGAGAAGATGGGCTATAAATCCACGGAGGTGGGAATGCAGATTTCCTTTGGGAAAGGGCAAGAGAAGTTCTGGACGAATGTATTTCCTTCAGAGCTTGTTGCTGAGCATGCCGAAAACATCAAGAAGTTCGGCCGTGTATTACAAGTCATCAAGAAATTGGAGGTTATATTTGCAGTGATGAGCGTGCAGGCGATGTTAAAGCTCTTCAGGTTTCCCCAGGATTTTGGGGATCGTCTCGTGTTTCCCCTCATTGCGTTATTCATGGTATGAGCTCTCGCCCATGGAAAGCGTGTTTCCATAGCTGATTTGTATCTGTAGGGAACGGGAAATCAGACTCCCCACGTTTCCTGCGCGATTCTGGAACGCCTGTTCCTTGATCCGAGCATGCGTCTCTTTGAGTTTTCGCAAGACTCGCTCCTGGCAGACATCCCTACGATGTTAGCCTTCCCGAACTTGCACGATGTTTATGAGGCATGGCGCGAGCATATTGCCGAGCGCGGTGCGGATGTACGCCTAGAGACGGAGGTGACACAGGTCGTTGAGCGGAAGCCCGGGAGCGTCAAACTACGAAGCAAACGCCTGAATTTACCAGACGAAGATGAGAGGGAGGACACGTTTGACGAAGTCATCTTCGCGCTTGACGCTGATTCAGCACTGAAAATACTTGGAAGCCAAGCAACATGGAAGGAGAAGAAAATCCTTGGAAACGTGAAGTACTTTTATGATATTAGTGTTACACATTACGACCGCGAGTATATGACAAAGGTGAGTTATTTTGCCTGCGTCTTTCCTGGCATTGATCAAAGATCTTTTGCCTCCCAGTACTATGAGCTGGAGTATCGAGAAGAGTTGGTAGCAGACTCACGCAAATCCGAGGAGTCGACGAGGAAGTCGATGGAATTCGCGAAAACTGACTTCCGGCCTTTATATTTCATCCATATGTACGACCAAGATCCGAAGAAGATAGAGATGAGCTTCGACTTAACCCACTATCAGCCACAGTTCAAGGTCTACCTTATCTCAGCCTTCTTCACGAGTAACATCTATTGATCAACATCCTGAATATAGGGTGTTCCTGCCAATGGACAAGCAAGTCGTTCTGCAAGCGAATCCAACCCACCAGATCCCGACAAATACCCTCATATATACCAGACTATCTTCTTGAACAAGGACATGTCCGATCAATGGACAAAGGACGAAATTGACAAGGATAAGGTTATACTGGAAAAGTGGTGGAAACAGCAAGGTCACAATTGGACTCACTACCTTGGTACCGTGCCTTGGTTATGGACAATCAATGGGAAGAACCATACACAGTTTGCTGGCGGTTGGGGGTTGGTGAACAGTAAGCAGCTTTCCGATATTTATGTTCACGACCTTTAACGCTGATGCTTTCCGATGCTTAGTGCACGAAGGTATGGGTCAAATGTTTCACACCTGTGTTCAGGGATTAATGTTGTCATTACAGTCGGTCTGATCTCTGGGTTCGCCGCTGCATACCAACTAGGAGCAGATTATCCGTTCAACGACGACGATGAGTGAGTATCCGGTTACTTTATCATGACGACGTAATTAGACTGAGCGGTGTCTTCTGTAACAGCGCCCGAAGACTTTTCTCGCTCGTACTTGGGGCGCTCCACCTTACGAGGATGAGGAAGGAGGACCGGAAGGGATTCTTAGCATAATTCTACACCTTATCGGAGTCGCCTGTTGTTCCTCATAATGTTTAATTTCAATCACGCGAATGAATCAATCAATCAGTATTATCGCATACATCGAAGCAAATACTCTACGTCTGATTTCAGCAAAAGTATCGTCAAAGCTGGAGGGTAGCAGTTGGATGCTATTAGAAATCTAAGAGTACTAGTTTACATGATGCATCAGATGTGTTGGACATACTGTACAGATGCGTTGGATTCATTACATATTCAAGAAGTTAATTGTCGAAAAAATGAGAATGGCAAATGTTCAGTTCTAGATTTGTCCGCAATCCAAGAAATCCGCCTTCACTACGCTTTGACAGAAGCTTCAGCCGCTTTCAGCGCTTGACTGAAGATAGCAAGAAGCTTTTCCCTTTCCTCCATCCCCACACTAACACGCACCAAACCAGACTCTACGCCATACCCTCGAGCCCAATCAAGCTCAGCGTAATGCGCCAGAATTGTGAACGGACAAGCAAGCGTGAAGTTCGTTCCAAGCGAAGGACCCTTATGGCACGCAAGATTATCGAAGAAGGCGCGTGACGCCTCATCAGACGTGAAAGTTACGGAAAATAGACCACCGAAATTGGACGTCCCTGCCGGCAGCGATTCATTGCGACATTTGTCGTAGTTGGTACGTGAGACGTACTTCGGGTAGTAAACCTCTTTCACAATGCGGTTGGAAGTGTGGGACGAGTCTGAAGACGATAAGATGGAACGGGACTGGAGGAAATCACACACTGCTTCAGTGTTCTCGTTAATGATCTGGATACGCCGCTTGAAGTCGCGTGAGTTGCGCTCCATGTAGATCGCGTCCTCGTCAAAGTACACGTCCTCGTAAATATCTTGCAAAACGGACTTCAGCTTCTGGTAATGCCGTCCATTCGGATTCAATACGAGACTGGCGAGGGAAAATGAGCTTTTCAGATTTAGTTCGAACATAGTGAGCCATGCAACTTACCTGCCACCCATGACATTCGAATCTCCGCTGAAGACCTTCGTCAGGCTACTCACGACGATATCCGCGTATGGCATGACAGACACATTCACGAAATTACCGATGGTTTCGTCGATGACAATGAGGAAGTCATATTTATCTGCTAAAGAACGAAGTCTCTTTAGATCTGCAGAGCGTAGAAGCGGGTTTGATGGGAATTCCGTGAATAGCGCAAGGACGGGTGGGGAGGAGGACTCGGAATGGTCAGGAGAACGTTCCTTCAGCAATACCTCCAGCTCGTCGATCTCGGAGTCAAAGCCGCGCCCGAAGAAATGACAGCCTGGACCCCATTTCTCAAGTATCTTGAGCGTGTCAGTATAAGGGAACCCGAAACAGACGCTCTTTTGAATCGGACGGCTGTTCAGGGTTAACTGGTGCGCGGTCCATATCGCAGACATGCCCGATGGGAGAAGGTATACGTCGTCTTCTGACACGCTCTCGACACCGCGGGAGCTTGGACCTACTTCAATATCGTCACTTCCTGCAGAAGAATGCTGGTCTATGCTCCCGTGCTCATGTATGAGCACACCTGCAATGCGGCGCCGAAGAGCGCGCTTCGCAGCCTTCGCAGATCCGAGAGGTAGGTTTCGTCCGTAACGCTCTTCCAGGTACAGGCTATGCTCGTCCGCAAGCAATTCATCCCGATAGGGCTTGTACTTCGGAGGAGAGGAGATATTGGCCGGTGGTGATGTAGGCTTCACTGAATAGTGTCTGTTCGTTGGTTTCGAGGGTGGTCCCTTTCCTAGTACGGGAGAATGAGCTTGGATTGGGGAAGAGCTCTCTTCCTTGATCATAGAAAGACAGCGCTCCGCCTGACGACTTGATATTCCAAGGCCCGTGTGCTGCCAGAACTGCTTGGCCAGAGAAAAAGCTTCAGCTGGGAAGAAGACAATGTGCAACTCCTGGCATGCAGAAGGCGAAGGTACAGAAACTTCCTCGGGGCAAATCATGAAGTTGACGATGCGGATAGGTATCGGTGAGATCTTGTTCGGTGAGCGATCAAGCATGAAAGCGCGGCAGGATTCCGCGATCTTCTTGGAGGGGCAAAGAATGCAACGCTCGCCATCCAATCCAAACTTCCTTTCACAGATGCCTGCAAGCTGTAAGTCCAGACATTCAGGTGTAATTCTCTGTTAGCGAAATAAATACGTACCTTCTGTATGTTCAGTGCAATAAAAAACCGAGGATACCCGCCCACCATGGCATCTACAATTCTCTTTTCTCCTTCCTCGTACCCGACGTTATCACGCCATGTCGGTAGAGACACTGAGATTGCATGAGGCGTATGCGGGGGAACTGCATGTCCCACTGGCGCCAGCGCGATAGCAGTGGCCATGGTGATTTATACTCTTATGCTGTCGTCGACCGTCGTGTGAGATGGTGTAGGGTAAGCCAGTCAGTACATGAGAGCAGAAGTATACTAGCTATAGTACTAGAACCGAGCTGAGGTACTTGTATTGAATTCCAAATGTCGGCCGAAGTCCAGAGTCGAAAAAATCGTATTACAAAAAGTCTAATACGTACAGTCATCAACGGGTCCTTTGGTCACCCCCAGTCCGTGAGTCAGCAGCACAAATACCAGCCCCCTCACTTTCCTACGTCATTTAAAATTCTTTAAAAATCATATTAGTGTGATGAATAACACTGTTATTCTCTGTAGAACATTTGAAGAAATTCCATGCAGCAGAAAGCGAGAAATTAAGACATTCACTGTATTTCTTTGCTATGTCACAAAAATCATGTTACTTCCTGACACCTCCAGATGCTCAGAATAATTGATTTCGCGCATAGAAGACCTTTATTAGCTGCTCAATGTGTATAGTAGTAGATAACATGCATGATTTTGCAAAAAGAATCAGTTAAAACGATTGAGAACTCACTGTAAAAGCACATACTGTTTCTGACAGCTATCTATAGGGTAGAATAAGCATAATCCAATTAGGCAACTGCATTTCATCAGTATGTTGCACAAGCTCTACACCACTTTGTGCTCATTGGTTTCTCTCAAAACCTCTCTGGGGCGTGTATATACTGTGTAGATATGTTAACCTGAAGTTTCAAATATAAAAGCTAAGCAGAAGATATAGGAAAAGAGGTGAATGTAATTATAATATCGTGGGAAAACTAGTGTTACAAGGACCGGGGAAGCCCCGAAAACAGCTCATATGCATATATCAAGATATCTACTCAGATACAGCTTGGATTGCTTTCAAAATAAACATATAAGCTCTTCAGTAGTACATTTACCGTAATATACAAAAAGAATGGCGAAATTTGACCTGGTCGATGACAAAAACGCAGGTCAAATGTGCTGTTTCAAGGATCGGTTGATGACTGTATTTACCCACGATTAAATCTACAGATTTGATTTCTTATTTTTCGTGCCAGTCGACGATCACTGGCAGTTATAACTCACAATCTCGTTCTAATGACAGTCTCTATAACGGATGTTCACTCTTTGCCAATATTCCCGACATCTAAAGTCTTAAGGTCATTGGCACCGTCTCTGCAGGCCACCGTCCTTGACCATATCGCTTCGGCTTTGTTGCAAGCCTTGTCTTTATCCGACCAACAGCTCTCCAAGCTATCGTGTGCCGATTTCATCTCTTCGTATGTCACGGATGGCTCGATCGACGTGCTTAATGCCCTGGTATTTCCGGAAGAAAGACTGCCTTGGGAATCGAAACAAGAGAAGGAGATACGCAAGCGTGTTTTTGCTCTCGCCCATCGCTTGGCTGGTTTGCCCAAAGCAGGCGGTTTGGACCTTCAGGCTCTACTGGACATTTGCATAGTATATGGACCACGGAACATGTTGAAGACGCGGAAGCTCATGGAGACAGCCTTCAAGTCGCACCCGGTCTTACTGAACGATCTCGAATGGTCAATTGTACCAGCATTCATGCAAACGGTGCTGTCGTCGGACTCAGGTCTTCATGTTTTGCGGAAAACCCTTTTCTGCATATCCAGCTTTATTCAATGCTCCCCACCTGACGCCGTCACCATATTCTCAAAGAGCAAGGACTTCGTGTTAGCATTGGCGAATTGCTATGACATGCGTTTATCTGCTATAGCCGCAGGATATGGAGGAATCAGCTTAGATCGTCCGGATGAAACTGGCACGAGCAGCCTATGGGTGCAGTGCAAAGTTGCCATCATAGACACCTTCCACATCGTACTTCAAAACATTCTGGAGAATGTGAAGGAGAATCCTCACGCCAACGCAGAAAGCGCCTTCGACCTAGTATTCTCACTTCTTCGTCTGCCTTCCACGTCCACCCAGCATGACCCATCTCAAGAAACCCCTTTTCTAAATCGACCACTCATTGCGGACTATCAAGAAGTCTATAGCCTATCTTCCACACTTCATTCAGTCCTATCGAATAATGATGACCCTCGCGTCGACGTTCTTTCGTCCACACTAAAGTCTTTCGAGTCCAACGGTGATAAGAGCGGCGCGTTGAAGCTTATCTTGCGATCCAGCGGTGCGGCCCCAAATATCGATTTACAGGGCTATGGGAATGCGAAGGTGTCAGAAACGAAGTCCGTTCCTCAACCAACCTCATCCACAATCAACGACGTGGATCTAGAAATTGCGACAACGAGTGTCATGGATATTCTACCTGACTACGAAACTACTTATATACGCTCGCTTCTGAAACTTCCACAGTACGATGGCAATGCGGAGAGCGTCATTGCTGCTTTACTGGAGGGCACCGCACCGCCGCCTGGATCTGCAACACTCTCCAACCCCAGTCCAAACAAGCCACTTGACACTGTCTTGCCTCCTCCCAGGGAAGAGCCGCGAATAGAGCGAAGGAATGTTTTCAATGAGCAGTTCATTGATGCTTCAAAGGTTAATGTTGGAAAGAGGTATGCGTCTTGTGAAGTAATCTTCAACGGATTGCGTACTCACTCAAACTTCAAGGCGAGATGATACCAACTTGGGCGACAAAAGTTTCATAGATCAGGTGAAGGCAGATATTCTGCGGCGCGCGGCAGAGCTCTCCGATTCAGAGGAAGAGGAGGTAGAGATTGACGAATACGGAAAGAAAGTCCGTATCGCTGCATTCGAAGAGGAAGATGACGAGCTGGATAACAATATCAAAGTGGCCGGGGATGGCGAAGCTACGTCAGACGATGAAGATGCAGATCCTATCGAAGAAGTCCGTTCTCCCCTTTTTTGCTGTTTTCTCTGTGCCTCTGATTGGAATCATTATTCACACAGGCCTCTGTTGACACTATCCTTGAGCTTGCATATATCAACGATCCGAAAGTCTTTGATCGAGATACGAATACTCGAAGATCAAAGGCGCGGGCAGATCTGAAGGCCCGAACAAACTGGTCTGACGAACAACTCGAAGGTTGGCGAATAATGTTGGAGAGAAATGTAAGTCTGCTACCTTCCCGAACTCTCATACGGTAATAACTAATACGAAAATGCATTATAGCCGAAGAAAGACAAGATATTATTGAAGCACGAGTTTTCGGGCAATGCCATAACAAGCAACGTGAGTAATGCTGGTCCGTCTTCAGTAGGGCACGAAGGAGGTCGGGGCTCGAACGAGCAGCGCGGAGGTCGGGGCCGCGGACGTGGTGGTGGGGGACGTGGGCGCGGACGGGGAGGCCGAGGTGGCGGCCAGGGCGGTGGTGACGACGCACGGGAGAGAGCGTGGAAAGACAAGAACAAGGCAAGGCATGCGAATCATAATCGCAAACGGGGGCATGATCGAAAAATGGCAAGAGGAGGGGCAATGCCTGGCCCATCCACTTAATATGTTATATTTATCAAAGCAGTAGCATGCATATAAAATTGTAGGGAAACAGTCTGTACATTTGTGATATAGTGAGCCAGGGAATGATATACGTATAAGCATGGAAATGAGAACACAGCTTGAGATGTCCATGTGTATAAGATGGGTGAAAATAACTAGCAAGAAATATGAAAAGAGGGAAATCCTAGTCAGCCTTCAATTTGCTGCGAACGTCATTCATTGATGTATTATATGACTTTATCCTCACGAGGAAGGTGACGAGGAAAAGGAAAAGGAGTCCAGCCAATACACTGACGAAGATTGGGACGGTAGCTCCCTGAAAGTGCGAAGAGAGATCAGGACATCAATCTGACATTAGCTACGAAAACGGTATGAACTAACATGTTTGAATGAAAAGGCATAAAGGCACAATCCCACAGTGAATGCAGCTGTTCCGGTGGCCAGAAAGAATATAGGTATGCTTTTCATGTAGGTGTACACCCAGCTATCGGTTAACTTTCGGTATTCGTAATGAAAGGCTTTCTTGAAGTATATTCGTCTCCTGTATTAGAAAATTTATTGTGATAGGAACACTTAGCGCCTTTAAGTATGAATCGGAAAGTTTGAACTAACCCAGGATCGCTAGGGCGTGGGGTCCATCCAGTTATACTGTGCCACTCCATTCCGAGAACGCAACTCGTTGCTGAGCATATGCCTAACAGAATGGACGAGAACCAAAGAGTATTCACAGCTTGGTTGATAGCCGTAGGCTCATGATTTGAGGATGCAGCCAACACAGTCGCGGCCACGCCACTAAAAAGGATTGAAATAGTCGCCAAGCCCATCAGCTCCCATTTAAGAGTGTCGTGCTTCTTGGAGAAGGTCACAGTTACTATAAGCAAGCATATTGACAAATGGTCATGGTGCGTTTTTCAGATCTGTCGAGAAGCGCGAATGTAAGTTCAACTTACTTCCTTCAATAGTTCCCATCAATCTCTTATGAGCGCCTTCAAGAATTAGCCCAACTTCCGAGAAAATCTCTGATTTGGAAGCCCCTTCTAGATCTGGGATCTCGCTCTCAAGAGATACGAAGAAGTCTTCATATTGGTGAAGCGAAACTCGCCCCGCAAACACCAAAAGACAGACTTGAAAGCGATAAAGATTTTGCTTGAGCGTAGGATATAGACGGGCGATATTCCCGTCCCCGGCACTCGTCGATGAAGCCTCCCTAGGCATCCACTTAGCAAATCCTATAAGAATAGATAATGACAATAGTGCATACTGAGCGGCCTTCATGAAATGCTTGATTGCATCCAGCAAGTCGCGCGTCACCTCTTCGCAGTATCTATCAAGGCCCGCGGTTAGAATCTTGAATCGCGTTAGCTAGTGTAACGAAAGCGAGTCTCCATTCAGCATAGATTTCGTGCGAAGGGAATGATTTGAGGAAATCTTACGCTATCAATGAATTGGCGGCATTTACTTGCATCACCCGGTGCAAAAGATTAGTTGATGGACGGATGGTTCAGATCAAGTCCCTCACTTGTTTAGCTTCGTGTAGGCCTTTGTTATGTCCGTACTATCTTCAGAAGCAATGGGCCCTACGCGGTCTACGTTAGTTATAAAACAACATCGTATAGCGAGTTGACGGCTACATACCATAATGTCCATTCTTAGACATAGTAAGGATAACACAGTATACTTTCAGAGGTGAAGAGGGATTATCGAGTCAGAGGTCGCTCTGGAGACCTGGAGGGCGATGTAGGAAACGTTTAACAGAGGTTGACAGCGTCACAAACTGGTAAAGTGCCGTTATCGCATGTCGCCCTATTACTGATTTCCATGGAAGCCTGTCTATGTGACGATCGAATGCAAAGATTGAATGAAAAGCGGGGTGACAATGCATGTTTGATTTTGTATGTATCTGGTTGACCATGAGGCAGCTGCACGATCATCGTTCTCGTTTCATGAACGGCACTATCATCACCCGATCGAGCGCCTACGGAGAACAAAGCAATAGGTCCAAACACCTTTGCTGTTTATCTTGCCCACAGTAGACACAGCGCACACGTTGAATCTGACGCTCAGTTGCTTCTCAATGTAGAGCTGTCGTGTTAGAGGGGATGGGGAATCGAGCCTCGCAGCGATTTCCCCCCTACATGTCTCCTTGCTGCAAATGACGCAAACTCTTCCTTTCATACGTTGATGTTGCATGGTAAAGTTTGACACATGAAACCCAGCCTAGTATCGGTGTACGTATTAATCATTTTCACAGTCAGGGTATTCGATAGATGCGAATTCGGAGGATTGAAACTGACATGAGTGAATATTACACCATAACTAAGCCAAGCCTCTTAGTCTGACAGTATGTCTCATAGCACTGAGCGCTGAGGGTTTCGCTCCGTCCTCTCCATTCGCTGCCTGTGCGATACGTTTCCGTAACTCCTCTTCTCCCAAACCTACACATTCACGCCAAATCTCCAGTTCTTCCCACTCCACGTTGAGCGCCTTAACTATCTGGCTGAGGTATCCCAAGTCCTCCGCTAATTGCGCGGCGCCACCCGTTGTCAAGGGAGGAAACGCAGGGAGAATATCATTAGTAAGGTGAGAAAGCAGCGTCAGAGCGAGTGATGCAAGCCAAGCAGACGAAACTGCCTCCGGTGTAAGAAGTGAGACTGGTGCTGATGACTGGATTGGAGGGATGATTTTGACAGACAACGAAGGAGAGGGAAGATGCCGTGGGCGTGGACGGGAGGGATCAAGGATATCATGTCCACTTCCTTCATCTACAGAAGCCGCTGAGGCGCTTTCTGCTAACATAGCGTTCAGAATCTCTTCGTTAACGAAAGGAAGTGTTTCTATCGAAAACGCTAGTGCATCGTCATCGGCATAGACCTCGAACAGGCGTGGAAGGCTTAACAGTCCCTCTGCGACACGTTGGATGGTCGCAGAAGGAGAAAGAGAGAATGATGGCATCACTACCTCACTTACTGCACCTCCCCCACGACTTTCACGAGTAGGTTCGAGAGAAGTCCATGAAGGTAGAGTGCGGTAAGTGGAGAGATGTTTCAGAAGGGGCGCGAGAATTGTAGTCTGCAATCGAATTTGGCAAGAATTGGCGAATTTTGAAATGGCTGCCCTGGCGCCAACCAGAATGCTTTCTCGAATCTGTCCTGGATGCGGCTTTTGGTTTGAGAGTCCTGCGGAGATGGGAGTAAACGGTGTCTGTGCATGCAGCTGTGGTTGCCTTTCGGGATCTACATCGTCCAATAATGACTGTAACTCAATGCTATTCAGCGATGAGCCCTGAAGGAGGCTAATTTCACCCCTTGTAGTCCCTGATATGTAAAGACCGAATGGATCATTCCGTGACATTCTCTGTGAGTTTGAGATCTGGGCTAAGCTTGTTCGAAGTTTGCTCTCAAATACAGCCAAGCGCTCCAGGACGGCCCGTGCGGCTTCCAACAGATGAAGAACAAGCTGAAAGGTAGCCAGGTCTTCAGGAGAATAATCAAGTTCAGAGAACTCCTCGCCCGAGGTAATTACATTGCCGTCTAACATTGAATTAGATTTGGAGTTCAAGATGTCTCGCGTTGTTGATTCAAGGAAAGAGTTGAAGAGACTGTCCAGAGCCTCTAAGAGGCCAACAGCTCCGTATCCATGCGTAAAGGTCATGCAGCGTGTCAGGCTGTCGTCAGCGAAGGAAAATATATCGACAGCTCGTTCGCGAAGAAGCCGCGCCCCAGTGGACGACGTCGGACTTGCGATAAGTGAGTTGAGTTGTGCACGTAAAAGGCGCTTTTCCAGTGTTGCGTAGTCTGTCTGATATGCAAGAAATGGCTCGAAAAGGGCTTCATCCCAGCCGTGGTCTAGCGATGGTGCACCGGTTTGACTAGGAATCAAGCTCGTACCAGTGCCGGAGACAGACATCCTACTAAGCCGACGCGAAAAGGATTGACGTTGCGAACGACGCCTGGAATGTGTTCGCTGGAGTGAAGGACCTTCTTTTTCATCCAGAGAGGTAGGGAACACGGATGGTGATAGTGCGGAAAACCCCATTTTCTCCATGATTTTGTCGGTGGTTACTGCGAACTCCTCTGTCGCTCTGAAAACAGAGATGAGCTCCGGAAGAGCGAAGTCACCATAGCGAGTGACAAGCGTACCCAGACGCTGGGACGGGGAAGGGTGCAATGATGAAAGTGTGTTTATTATGAAGGCGGAAAGCGTCGGCTGAGGATCGGGGAAAATAAGCATCACCGAAGGTCGTTCAATCTGCAGCACAGAAAGCAGTTCGTTGTAAAACTCTGCGACGAAAGTAGAGAACTTGCGGTCGGTTGACTGTGCAGGCTTTTCTTCTTCACCGTCACGAAGTGAGGTATCCTTCCATAATGATATAAGACCTTTACGCTTGCTACCGTACCAATAGCTGCGGAATTCAGCCTCGCGCTCAATGTGGCAGAAAATGTCGAAATATTTCTTGCATGCATCGACATCATGGCTGTTGATTCCCGAAACGAGCGCAGAGCTAAGAGCCGCCTCCAGTTGATTTTGAAGGTTAGTGAGAAGGGTCTTCCGACTTTCGAACTCAGGTGTGTTTTGAAAGACGCCCAAGGATTTGGATGCTTCCGAAAGCCTTGTCGCTGCTTTTGCGTACGCCTGCTCTCCTAGGTATGACACGACTTCGGACTCGAGACTAGACCATGCCTCTGCTTCCCTCAGAACCGCCAGCGATGCCTCCATATTCCTCTTCACCGTATCCAAAAACTGTAATCTCTCCAAAACAGGGACCGTCTCCGATGAATTGAGTGTCGATTGGGAATGCTGTTCGACAGCATGGAGGGAGCCTTGTAAAGACATTGCACTCTCATGCATGAGCTGAAGATCATATGTAAGCCTCGGTATTGTCCTGGATACTTCCTCAATGGTCTTCTCCAATTGAGCAGACGTGTCCTCGCAAGCAACCTCTACGACAGCGGACAATTGAGATACACGTCTTTCCAACTCGGAAAGATCATGGATGTGCTGGCTAACCTCCTCGCCTTCCCCATCGTCAATGTCGTCAATTATGTCGTTCAACCAAGCTGAGATGTCTGAATAGTCTTCTAAGGTGCGCAGAACATCTGTCGATGGGGCAGAGTTGAAGTCACTCAGAGCCTTTCGTCCTTCATTACGTTGTAACTGCATCCTAGCAAGAATGAATCAACCTTCATATACAATCTGTTCTTTACTCACCTAACTCAACATATCCTGTCCTACGACGAAAGCTAACTGACGCGAAGCGCGCACCGCGACTGGCAGTAGAAGTGTATGTACTAGCCTCCCACGGTAGTAGTACGACTTAGGCTCATTGACATCAAGTTACAAAAGTTTGATGACCTAACATACTACATGCATAACACTAATGAATCATGGCAGGAGACGCACACTAATCAGCCATAAGGGAGTGTCATTCGGAAGTTTCATGTGAACGGTCTCCGTAAATCCTGGTTTTCTGTGAATTTGATACCATCGTCCTAAGCTCTAAGTCGATGGAGACGGAAGTGTTCATTAAGCAAGTAATAGTATAAGCACAGCTAATCAATAAGATACTTCCGCTTGAAGTATGAACGGAGATGGAAAATCTGCCAGACCCCTAAAGCTACCAGCGCTATAAATGTAAAAAAGCCGAAATTTTGTACACGCTGATTTGTAGACTCTAGATTTTGTCCAAGGGAAGCTTATGGTCAGAGACAAGAGTTAGATCAGCATGTTACTGCGACGCACCGTTTGTGCTTGAGAAGCGCTCTTCGCGTTTCTTCAGGTACTCGAGTTCGTCTGCAATCTCTTTCACAATGCCCTCAAGTTTGCGCATTTCAGTTTCCAAGCCGGAGAGTGACTCTTGGTTTGCGATTGCACTGCACAAACGAGCTTTAACATAATAGATCAGGGATAGGCGAGAAGGATTTAGCCCTACTTATAATCAATAGCATCAGCACCGATATCAACTTCAAGGTCAACAACACGAGAGCGACTCGGTGTCTCTTCATGGGGAACATCTAAACACAATTATTTCAGTCACTTCAAAACTATCAACGAGAAATAGCACATACCGCCCTCAAGGTGGTTCTTGAAGCACACGCCCACCTCACCCTCAGCATGTGCTGTCACAGCTAGCCTCGTCTCTCCTTTGATTCCTTTTTTACTCAGATACACGTTCTTCTGTGAACTTGAGTCTACGATCTCGATGTCCACCCGCTGATTCGCCCCAGGTCCAACATTTGCCGTCACAATGACGAGCTGGTTTGTGTGTACGTTGTTCCATATACATTTTGCTGGAGGATAGCGGTAAGCTGGAAGCGTAAACTTGATGGCGTACGAGGATTCCGCAAACACAAGCAGGAGTACTAGGAGGAACAGTGGTAATGAAGAAAACATCGGCATTCTGGACTGTCTGCGACCGCGTACAGATACCCAGATCCCAGAATTTGGGGCCACCATAGCCAGTGTGGCGAAGGTATGAAGAAAGGATCGTGAAAGTCGTTGAAGTTGTAACTTGTGAAAGCTAGCAATTGTTAGACGTGGAAGTGATTGTCGTGGACCGTGGGAATAATCACAGGAGACGTTCATCCCCTGGCTTGTCCTGGGGACATGCTGATCATAATTCCGTGGGAACTGCTACTTGGTCCGAGGTTTCTCCGCACCTGTCGCTGGACCCTGGTCGCAGACGCTGGTTCCCGGTCGCTCAGACGCTGGTCCCCGGTCGCCGAGACGTTGGTCCCCGGTCGCTGAGACGCTGGTCCCCGGTCGCTCAGACGCTGGTCCCGTGTCGCTGAGACGCTGGTCCCCGGTCGCTCAGACGCTGGTCCCCGGTCGCTCAGACGCTGGTCCCGTGTCGCTGAGACGCTGGTCGCTGGTCGCTCAGACGCTGGTCCCGGGTCGCTCAGACGCTAGACGCTGGTCGCTAAGTCCATAAGCCCTTAAGTGCACATGTCCGCAGACGCGCATGTACGGGTCCCTGGGTCCACAGGTCCATACAAATTAACAACTTCCCTCCATAATAAGTCCATGCATGCTTGGCTCCTGCACAGAGGCTGCTTTTTCATCTTGTTTCTCTTGGGCAGGACGGTCGTGAAGAATCTGTTTGTGCCGTTTGACATGTACACTTTGCGAGATTCGCTGTCATCGTTCTTCAACAACGGCAACGCGCGAATAGGCTCGCAAGCCAGCCGTTAGTGTAGTGTGTTTCTCTTTTACGACACAAACGACTGGTTTACGAGTCTAACGCGCGAACGCGACGACGATTGATATCAGCTTGGAATTCAACCTCGAGCAAAGGTGGAAGCCCCTCGATCACCACCATGAACTGCGGAGCGGTTGTAAACCCCGATCCTGCGACGATTTCGGGCGCTGGGACTAGCTCGCGGGTATGGAATGCGACACTGACGGGCGTGACGGACGGTACTTCCTCAACGAACGCACGCGACCATCTCCTTGTGCGCAAGGGCTCCGCCCGCAATCCCATGGTCTTCCCCTCCGTGCACTATGACAACGATGCGTTCGGGTTCGACTCGGGCTCTGGGAAATACGCGTTCATACACCAGGCGCTGGGTGCGGATATGTTCAGGTACTCGTGGAAGTACGGACAGAACTGGACGACATGGGCTGCATATGAGGGTGTGACGAGCGACTGGTCTGCTGCATCAGCCTATATACTGTTGTGCATGCGGACAGGAATTATGCTCACCAGCGCCGTGTCCCTCACATCCTCGCCCATGGTCCGCTCAATACGTGGGGTTTCAACAGAGGAGTGAACTTCCTGATGCACAATACTGTTGACAGACGCTGCGGGTGCGCTATGTCAACTGGAGAGCCGGAGTTCTCCTACAGCCCACCTGACTACGACCCAACCCAAGATGGATCCCAGACCGACGGGATAGAAGTATCTTTGCGGAAACCGACGCCATTGGAGATCTTTATTCGTCCAATGAGAAGTCATCCGAAGAAGCGCCCCATATGTCATTGATATTATCAGCTACCGAGCCAAGTGCTAGTACTTGCCATTGCTTGGGATGTTAGCGTCCGGGTAACCTGACATGGTGTGTGCTACCTATTCTCCCCATTCTCTTTGCTCACGTCGCTTCACTCCCAAGGAACTTCGCAACGACAAACTCATCAGCCATTTACAGCTCTCCAACCACTCCAACTCCGCCTATACTTCGCCCATCGCGTTCCAGCCATGCCATTCAGGCTCTCTGCTTCGTCACTATCTGCATCATTTGACTTGATTGGTGTGCTCGACACTACCTTTCATTCGACCTTTGAACCTCAATAGAAAGTACTATCCTGTTCCTCGACAACCTGTTTTCGCCGCCCGTGCCACCCGATCAGTGGCCGGACCAGCCCAGTTATCGTTATTCAAGACCCTAATCCCAAAACGTTCGCCAAGTTCTTGTGCTACTCGTCGACTGATTCGCCTCCTTCGACGATTCTGCGCACAGGGTATTGCTTCCGATGCACCCCGGACAACCCCCCATCGATCTGTCCATCATCGACCCACGCCTTTGCCTCCGCCACCCTAGCATATCCTCTGAAACGATTGTTGAGGACGCTCACTTGCAGGGAAATTAGAGTTGGCATCGTCTACTTGACATTGCCAGTATAGCAGAGGCTTTTTCATTACATCGTAGGTACCTTTTCTTTGACGCTCGTTCGTTCACTGAACTTCAGAGTTAGGATGTACGCCTTGGGTCCATTAGTTTGGACGGCAGGTCCCCTTCCGAAAACGTAAGCATATTCTTCTTCCATCTGTTTTTGAATGCCATTCTCACCCTCAATTGCAGTGTAGTAAGTTGCCACCCAGGTATCCATCGTTCTGAGTCCAATAAAGTTGGTATTGTCTACTCGACATAGCCAGTATAGCAGAGGCTTTTTCTTCGATTGTAGGCAGCACATTTCTTCGACTTTTGCTCTCACATACTAAACCTCAGAGTTAGTGTAAGCCTCGGGTCCATTAGCTTGGACGGCAGTTCCCCTTCCGAAAACGTGAGTTTGTTTATCTTCTTTTCTTGTAGTGCAATCTAACCGTCAGACGCAATGGAGGAAGTTGCCAACCATTTTCCTGGGTCCAATCCTGAGTCCATTCTCTTAAGTAGCAAACCACTTCTGAAAATGTGAGCATTTACACTCTTATTTGCTTGCTACCTTCCTCACCCTCAGTCTAGGAAGTTTGCCATCCAGCCTTCAACAACCATTCTGGTGCAGTTACGGAAGCACCCGAGTTTGCGTCCACTGAGCGACCTCGTTGATCAACCGCTTACTCATCAGCTATTTACAGCTCTCCAAACACTCCAACACTTATCCTCTCATGCATGTTCGCACAGAGGCTGCTTTTCTGTTCCTTCTGCATGCAAGTCCTTTGTCCATGTGGTCGACTGCAAGACGAACGCGGCCGCGAGCTTGGTGATGTTGCACGTGTGCACTGCAACCATCCAGATCAGATTCCCCACCACTCCTTCGAGCGCGCAGTCCTCGTCTGTCCCAACCTGTAGGGGTTCAACATCTCGCACTATGGCCGTGGTGTGCCCGCGCAGTATGCAGAGGACACCGTAGACGCAGCGCGCATGTGCAAGATCGTCTCATCATTCGATGTCGTCACCTTCAAGTTGGCGGATTCGGGCGTTAAAGCTCACCAATTGGACCGACAATGAGCATGCAACGATGCAGTTGCTTTCGGACATCTGACCTTCACTCGCATCCATCGTCCTCAAAGGCCTTACCCCAAACATGGAGCATACTGATCTTTCTTCGCCTCCGTTTAAGCAAATCTTGTCCGAGGTAAGGCTGAACATCCAGGCTCGTCCGAAGATGGACTTCATTGACTGGCTGCTGCAAAACTCTTCGCAGTCACCGCGCTCCTTGGAGTCGGAACGGGTTTCGGCGCCTGAGCTACTGAACCATGTCTTGCGACGATATTGCTCGTCTTTGGAATCGCTTGCTATCCCGACGTGCTCGACAGCTGCGGGAGTTCTTCCACACACACCTGCGATGGCTTATGGGAATTCAAGGTCGAAAACCTCTTACCGCCACCTCTCGCTTTCAAACAATGCCCGGCAGGCGTCGAGCACTTGGCCTTCTCCGTGTCCCAGGCTGCGATCTACGTCACGAACGACACACAGCCGTTGAACAACAACGCGCGCGACAAGTTCCTCGGAAACATCGTTGCGGGCCCGAGCATGGCCTTCATCAACAACAAGCCTGAAGCGATCAGCAGCCTCGCCATCACCGGCTCCAACAGCTCGAGCTCGGGGAGTGGGAGCGGGAGCGGAATGGAACTGTGACTGTGTCCTCAACCGTGAGTACCGCGACCTTTTCCCCCGATGAAGCTAGCAGCATTGTCGAGAGCGCAAGCTCAACAATGAGCGCTGACTCGAGCACTCCTACTGCTGCACAGGATAACTCAGGCTTCCCTTTGACAGTGAACCTGACCACAGGGCCGTCCAAGGATGGCTCTATAACCGTCGATTGTCCACCACTCCTAATAAGCTCCTACCACCACCATGCGAAGGACATCGTACACCATAGAGAAGCTGATGCTCTATTCTGTACGATGTCCACCTCGGCCCTATCATTGAATAGGGAGCTAATGTGATATGCATTTCCCTTGTATTGGACGGTGCGGTCCTTTGCCACCTGAGGCGCGTCGAACTATTCACGGCGGACGCATGGCTGGAAGAGCACCGAAAGGTTCAAGAGATTAATTTGCCTCCTGAGGAGGATGACAATTATCCTCGAGCAATTGCCGCAATTATGTTATGGTCTGTTTCTACTCACCTCGCGGACTTCGGATCCAAAACGCTCTGGCCAATTTATATGTCCCTCGGAAATCAGTCCAAGTATGATCGGGCGAAGCCTGCTGCTCATGCAATGCATCGCATGGCGTATATGCCATCAGTGAGTCGATTCCATTTCCATGTAGTTATTTTACTCACCTACAATCCAGCTTCGAAAGAAGGTTGAAGAGTTCATAGCCACAATTATGAGGAAAAAATCAGTTAACTCAGGCTGGCATACTGGGTGTAAGTTTCAGGCGCGTTTCGAAGGCGCCTTTTGTCATCCTGTGTACTAGGTGTGGTTGAACTTCGAATACCGGGTATTTGTGAGTTCCTTCCCTTGATTCTGCGGATTTCGTGACTGAATGATGTTCGTCCAGATTCCAGCATAGCTCAACATCAGAACGTGCATGCTGCTCGACGCTTAGTCTTATTGTCAATATTGAAGCAGGTGCGTCCTATATTGTCGTCACTAGATTCATACCGAAATACCTTCAACTCTCTCTATTTCTATACGCTACCTTACGAAAACATATAAACATATCTAACAGTACATTCACCTCTATTGTATATTATTCCTGCTGCATAGCAAATTAAATCTACATATGTCCCCACCAAATGCATGATACTGCACTTGCAAAAAAAAATTAGACTAACAACATGGGGATTCAAACGCGTCCTTCCCTCGCATTAAAAATAACCTAAGAATAGAGCACTTCTGACATATGCCATTGCATCATTAATACCTTGAACTAAATACAGTACTTTACACATATGTCAAGTACGCTATTACCAAACATATTGTCACATGTCAATAAATTTTCCCAGCCAAGACACGCCTTCGTCCTTCAAGTTGCTAACCCTAGCCCACAATCGCCCTCGGCCACGTCTACGCACGTGCCCCAACAGAACACAAGTCCAGATCACAAGGGTCCCAAGTAAAGCCAGGGAGCTTGCCACCACGGTGGCCCATATTGCAATTCGCACAATTCTTCGAAATTGTTCCAACTTGCTTCTTACATACACATGCCAGTACCACAACTATGCAGCACGTATGCCTTGTGCTCAATCTCTGCAACCTTAATGTTACCTTTGTCCTTTCTTCAACTGCTCCCAATATTAGGAAGACTTCTCCTCCTCCTCACCATTCTAAAAGGCAACCATCTTTACTTCTGGGTGCGGGGCTTCTCCATGCTTGCTCTGTCATATGCTTTTCTGCGGCCTCTCGCACCAGGGCTTCGTTAATCTCGATTCCCAGGCCAGCTCCTGCAGAAAATCTTCAGTAAGACTCAGCAAAGCGTACTGTATCACTACCTTCAAGAGCAAAAATACTTCCGTCATGTATATCGAAGACCGACGTATCGGAAAGGTATGTAAACAAATCTGCACCTCGATTGTAATGTATCTGATTTGTGACGAATCCAATATCCATTTAGTGCCTCGAAACAACAAAGCGACTTGCCAATTATTACCTGCCAGCTCATCTCCTGTATCACATCTTTCTGCTTGTCAGCGACTAATCTCAAGGCCGAAGCTGAGGAGTGATGTCTCACAATTTGGACTTGATATCCCTACTTGCATACAAGCAGCCAGCGCGATTGGGCCCAGGGGACTGTGCGGAGCGAAGGCAACATCGTACGTCTCGGTCATTGCCGCCAGGCGCTTCAACTCACTGATGCCACCACAATGCGAGACGTCAGGTTGGGCTATGTCCATAGCCCGGCGCTCGAGGTAAGGTCTATAGTCGTGTCTTGTGAATAGCCTCTCTCCGGTCGCTATTGGACAAGATGTCATCCTGGCTAAGTCCGCAATTTCTTCCGGCTGCGTCGGTAGTAGAGGCTCTGTGATGTGATAATAAATCATCCAGCAGATCTTGCTGCGTTTATCAAGTGGAGCAAACCTTCAATGAATAGAGGATGTAGAGGCTCCAGCAGTTTCGCCAGTTGCTTAGCCATAGGTTTGTGCAATCTGCCGTGGAAATCGATTCCGACATCTAATCCGATTGCTTTGACCTGTGCAACTCGTTCGACAGTCT
Source organism: Trichaptum fuscoviolaceum (assembly GCA_910574455.1). Classification (NCBI taxonomy): domain Eukaryota; kingdom Fungi; phylum Basidiomycota; class Agaricomycetes; order Hymenochaetales; family Trichaptaceae; genus Trichaptum; species Trichaptum fuscoviolaceum. Next base: position 758,010 of record CAJSYZ010000010.1, on the reverse strand, counting down.
CCATCAGGACTGATGGTGATTCTAGCCACCCCAGGGGCTCTGGGTAGCCATAGATCGAAAAGGGTCAATTCCGAAGAGAATTTAGTTGAAGCACAAACCTGTTGCGTTCATTTTCACGGCAGTGAAACCTTGTTCCTTTCGAAGCTTTGCACCTTCAATGACATCACTAGGTTTGTCTCCTCCTATCCAGCCATACACCCGGACACGATCACGAACTTTCCCACCAAGTAGCTGCCATACAGGTACTCCCAGTTTCTTTCCCTTGATATCCCAGAGAGCAATGTCGAGGCCTGACAGTGCTGACTAGCGTGTTGTATTGGGGCATTACAAGACGTTGTTATATGCACCTGATTCACGTACGTACCATGAGGACTGGCCCTCCACGGTAAAACCCGGAGCGGTACCCGTTTTGCCATATATCTTCAATATTGTCTGCGTTCCACCCAATGTACTTATCCCTAAACTCTTGGAATACACCTTCAACAGCTTCGGTGTGGCCTTCCAAAGTACCCTCACCCCAACCGACATGTCCATCTTCTGTCTCAACTCTGATGAACAACCACCGCGGAGGGACTCTGAAAGTCTGCTCAAAAGTTATGTAAGTACTATCTGTTCGAATATTATAACAGTGATCTGATCAACCACGTACTTCTATTGCTTTGATGGCGCTAGTTGAACTCATTGACTTTGACATTGTGAAGGAAAGGTATGGTCGGGTTACATGGCCCTCGCTGCACTTACATATGCCTTTGGACAAGGTAGTCAGGCGACCTTCCGCGGACCGAGCTAAAGAGAAGATGCCGGTCCTTCTAATGCTCACTCCGATACGGCCTGCCAAAGAAAATTTCAGGTAGCTAATTGCAGAACGTCTATTTTTTCCCTCTGTAGTCCTATTCAGCTGCAGTGAGGTGCCTTGAAATCACGTTATTACAGTGCATGCAACATTTCCCTTACGACTTGCGCAAAATTTATAAGATATCAGAAATTGACTGCCAACTCGGCAAAGTCTCGGCCACTAGTAGCATCCTGAGGCAGTGCCGGTGTCTTATATCACCCAGTGGGTCCTTGTATCTTTACTTCCATCATTTACTCACGAATCTAACTTGCATCCTCAAGTACACCTGGCCCCTACCTGAACGTTTCATTATGGATATATCGTCACCCAGTCTCACCCATCACCCATTTACTTGGCCTCTACTGGCTTAAGTAGTGTGAAACAAAAATCATGCTTAGCTCACCCCTTACACAATTCCCTCCAATTGCACTGGACCGTACCAATCCCCTTCCGCCAACATCACAGTCACATATTCACTACTCAGTTTGCCTCGCTGACCACGTACAAAGAGACCGATTAACTGCTCTCCACAGTTCCTTTACGTTGAAGACTTCGAAGCTCCTACTATAATTTCTGGTACAACATGGTAACCGATATTATCGATGACCTGTATCTTCAAATCATCTTGTATATCAGAAAGGCGCTACTCTCACAGAAGTTTTCCCGGATCGCAGCTTTGGTGATTGTGGTATACGACTCTCGATTCCTTTGACGTTTGCACATGATCTAACGACGTGTTTAGATATAGCTCCTTACCTTTGATATAGAGGTATATATCTCGATATCAATATGTCCATGCAAATCACAGACAACTTAAATAATATAGAGTATTTCTGGGTCTGTCTTGTTATTCGCAGGAATCTGATACAAGGTTGTTCAGTGGTATCACTTGGAAGCTCGCACGATGGACAAGAATAAAAGTACAATATATATACTGGTGAGTATAAAATCACACTCACTTCTGTCGTAGAATCGATTTTTGGACTGATCTGCGTGGTCATTGATACTTGGGATAAATTAAACTGTCATGCGCCCTGGACACCGCTAACACTACATGCGGAATCAGGATCTATAACTTCCTTTAAGACTGCTACTTTGTAAGTCATATATTGCTCTTAGCATATTCCATTAGATCTAACAGCACATGCTAGCTGTGAGTGACATTTTAATTAACACATACCACTTTGCCATTCATTCCCTGCTGTCAGGCAAATTTCAATTCTATTTTTTCTACCAACGGACAAGCATGTGTTTCAATTATTAAACTCTTTTAGTGTCCGGCGTGCTAAATGTAAGTTAGGGCTCGTGTCAGTTCTACTCATTGACGGTGTGTAAATTGTACCCTTTAACGTAATAACGACGACTAATATGACTTCCAAGTTATCCTTTTCATTCGTGTCTACTCCTCTTTGAAAGAAGTAAGGCGATGAACAAAAGTCAAGTTGACTATAAGCAAACTCTTATGTTGTACCAAGGTCGAAGATCCACCATCATACTCGTATTACTATTTATATCTCAAATCGCTCTTATGAGCGGAATACTAGTTCTATTTGATTTGCAGTCAAAATCAGTAAGCATGTCCGTGTTTACGCTCGTCAGTAGATTGCTATTCTAATGTCTGTCGATTTGCAAGTCATTGTTATAGAGGACGTTGATGCTTTTGAAATGCAGTGCGACCTCCCGCATGGGTCGCCACGTTCAAGTTTGTCCAAAGAAGTCTGTTCAGCCGACAATAGTATCGATTAACTACTCATGATTTGTATTTGCTGATATTGGCAACGACGAAAACTTATAGACTCCGGAACACCGCAAGGAGAGGCCATGTCTAAAGCAGATTAATTCACAAGTCATAGGCACTCTGGTGCGGGACATAGCCCTATACTTTCTTGGGTTAGCCACTCGTCTTCTGTATCTTACCCCAGTCCATATGTACGTACTCAGGCTGCTCTCCCTTTCCCCGCCAATTGAAGGATCCTGATAAACATGACTTTCTTCCTGTTTAATCAATTTCTCTGATCCACGGTAGCTCTGAACTTTGCGCTTGGATTTCCATGCATTGTAAGATCACGCATACACCTTAACCCTAGAGAAATATGAAGCTCGATAAGAAGAAATGGGCAGTTTCTCGTCGAGCCGTACATTGTCCTCAATTCGTTTTCATGAGGACATGTCTTCGGTCCGCTCTCCGTCAAATTACGTAGTGAGGATTGAGGTGTAGCTTCGATCAAGACAGTCTGAAAGATGCACATAATTGTTTGGATTTATCTACAGTATTGGTACAATCTCCGTATGCAAGTGTCAGTAGAATTCGTTAATCGCACTTACCTTTCACGCCGGGTTATTGTAACTTTCGCACATCCGGCTCATTTTTAAGCCGATATAGCCTCGTAACGACGTCCGGTTTGACTCCGACTTTGTACATGCATACAGTATATCTATATGTAGATCTCCCCTTCTTTGTGCATCTTCTGATAGACTTCTTCTCATAACCGAAATGAAATATAGTATGCAAGCCCTGCTAGTAGAGCGCCGATAGGTTACATAAAGACGCCATCTGTTGTTAGTCTATCACAAGCCCAATGGGCAGATTAAACTCGGCCTAGCTCTGATGATGATATCCATTCGAAGGTTTGTATGCTCCGCATCTTCGCGCACGTAAGCTCTTGTCGATTGTGCTACGTTGCGCCGACTCGGAGATGTATTAGAAAGTAGAAATCCGGAAGATTCCATTCCCACTTTCCACGAAAATCTCGGAAAAGCTCTTCTCAGGGTGAGAGAGCGCCAATTACTCTGCAGATTGTCCACATTCCCCGCCCGTGTTCGTTCTCATCCCTAAAACAAACTGCCCTTCCACACAAGCAAGCAAGTACTTATCATATCATCGATAACCAAATTGCGATGAACTATCAAATCACACTCTGACTCGGAGAATGAAGGGCTCGGGAGTCCTCAGAGGGCTTGCAGCTGCAACCGTAACGATCCAATTAAGCGGAGGAATAACTTGTGTGAACGCAATGCTTTGCATGGCGTAGCGTTGGTCCTGCACATGTTCGAAGCACATGCGGCCCTGTCACAAGATGCTAGATTAGAATGTTTCACAAGGCCCTCACGTACAATATGGCGACACAAAGGCAAACGCCTACTTGATCTTTCGTCATCGGAAGGCCACGACCGTGCTGATGGCCTTGATGAGGTCCACGAAGCACAGCCTCTGTTACTTCATTGTCACTCAAACCCGACATAGATGTGGATGTACAAGCCCAGGGCATGCTGAGATATGTATGACGAGAGCGAAAGTTTTCCGTTACTTATCTGAGTCAATGCTGTTTTAAGGTACACGCTGTCAGCCGGCCGGAGAAGATAAAAGCCGCCCAATTTGAGGCTCTAGAATTGTAGCTCACCGCATACCCTCTCACTTCCAACACTTCCGCCGCCAACCCCACCACTCTCAGCATGTCCGACAAGCCACTCATCGTCGTCACCGGCGCGACTGGTGCCCAAGGAGGCAGCGTTGTCAAATTTTTGCTCGAAGATGGCGGATTCCGTATTCGCGGTGTTACCCGAAACACCCAATCTGAGAAAGCTCAAGGTCAGACATCCGTTTGCTTACATTTCCTCACACTATTGCTCACCGTACACTTCTTGTTTCAAAGGCCTCATTAGCAAGGGTGTTGAGGTGGTGAAGGCAGACCTGGACGATCCCGCGAGCCTTGCCGAAGCACTCAAGGATGCATACGGTGTATACGGTGTAACCCAATGTAAGTCAGATCCAGACTTGAGCACATACATATGGTCTGAATGCATGCTTCCATAGTCTGGGAAGGCTTGTCGGAGGAAAAGGAAGTACGGCAAGGGAAGGCTTTGGTAGATGCGGCGAAAGCAGCTGGTGTAAAGCATTACGTCTGGTCCACACTTGACCACACGGATAATCCGTATGTCCCTCATTGGGACTCGAAAGCCAAGGTGGACGATTATCTGAAGGAGAGTGGCGTTCCACGAACCTCGTATGTTTTCACACCTTTCCAGTCAAATCTATAACCTGACAATGTATTAGACTTTATACTTCTTTCTACTTTGAAAACTTTCTCGGGCTCTTCCCGTTCAAGGCCACAGAGGATGGAAAGGTACTCGCAGACTGGCCCCTTCTACTGAGCGACGGTCCTATCGGAGGATATGCAGTTAGTGACACTGGAGCATACGTCCGTGAAGCATTCAAGCACCCTGAAGAATGGATTGGTAAGTAATTAGCAAACTCAACTAGAGGCATGTGTTACTGAAGTCGATCTCAGGAAAGGACCTAAGAATCGTATCAGAGATTTTCACACCACGCCAGCTTGTCGACGCTCTTAGTAAAGAAACCGGGAGAGAAATCGTCTTGAAGGAAACAGATCGAGCTACTTTCGAAGCCGCTAGGAAATTCCCGAACGCCGAGGAACTTTGGGCAAAGTGAGTGTTGCTTTTGCCTTCAGTAACAAGCACCTGACAACTAAAACGTCATAATTTGCAACGCCGAATCAGCATGGGTGAGTTGCATTTCTGGTTAAGAATCTTACTCGGAAATTACTAACCGTCTCTACTATGTAGAATGGTTCTATATTCATAAAGGAAACCCGAACCGCGATGCTGAATTGACGAAGAAGATATATCCTGCTCGGTTAGGCTTGGAGGAGTTCGTGAAAGTAAACAAGGAAGCCTTCTCACTTCCTAACTAGCGTGCTCAAGACTTCGAGGAATAATTATGGAATCCCCTTCTCGATCAACTAGGGTGCCAGACGAATTGTAAAGAATAAAGTAACCCTGTATTCGTGTACCTATCAGCCGTTATTGATGTTGCTGCCTTCGATGACGACGCCTATCAGAGATTTGAAGCCATGTTATTCCACTTTTTACTTTAGGAGTCTGTGTTTCAAGGCTAGAATTTGCTTAACTCGCACTGGTGGAGTGCAAAGTAGGATCGGCTTTACGTGGAGTAATCCGTGGCACGTAGCAACTGATCGATATGAACCTGAACGGGTTCCTTACAGCCTGATTCTCGGTTCCTAACCGTTAATTTAATTTCAGCGGAGTAAGGACACGTGCAAAACAAAACTCACTCTTCTTACGGAGAAGTATGCAAGGCGGAGAGACCGGCATTCGCGGACGGTACTACTCGCTCCGGATTGTATCAATAGTATATTTACTTTCTTACTTGTAGACTGGCCGCCTAAACAAATGCACGAGTTCGTAGAACAAGAGATTCTTTTATGCTTGGCGGTATTGTGTTACATGGAAGAAAGTTAACCCAGAGCAAAGATTAGTTTTGAATAGATCCGTCATTGAAGACCACCAGCGCGCTTGAGTAGAATGAGTAGTGAGAACACGTTGCTGCCTGATGTCCAGTGCAACGAAGACCATAAAAAATGCTGTCGACCACGAACCATGTATTCCATGCTAGAGCTGCTCGACAGATGACGCTTTGAGTGATATGAGTTTTTTCACTTGAACGCTGATGTGCAGAAGAAGGTTGATTGAGACTGGCAAGAGCAGCTCGAAGTCACCATGAGTTTAGGGCAGGTCCCGACCAACTGCCAGTGACAGCTCTTCGACTCCAACACTCTCCTTATTTGTCGTCGGTGGTCGGCTGTGACGACGACGAACTCGATTGAAAAAGCACAGCAAAAAGAACCGACTGAGTACCTTCATTGCTTGTCCCCTCTTGGAAATCGACAAAATACTCCTCAACAACCAATATGGCAGACGCTGGTGAGGAAGGGCAGCCGCTTTTCGTACGAGTGTCTTTCGTCTGATTTCTTTATTTTGTGTGCGTGCTCACTTTGTAGGATTCTTTAGAGGTACTTCGACAGACCAGGATCGTAGATTTTCAGACAAAGAGAAGAAATTGCTCAAGACATTAAAGTTTCCTCCCGAGTTCAATGAAAAGGTGCATTGTTAATACTCCTTGGAGTTTGCGTCAGGCTAATAAAAAATCTCAACATATAAGGTTGACATGAGAAAGGTCAATCTCGAAGTAATGCGACCTTGGATTGCGAAGAAGGTAGTAGAACTTGGTCTTGAAGACGAAGTAGTTGTTGAGTATGCGATGGGTTTGTTGGAAGACCCCGCCCAGCCAGTGAGCGCAGTCAGTTCTTGACCTACCATCAGTGACTGATTTCCTTTGGCTTGCATAGACTCCTGATCCGCGTAAGATGCAGATCAATCTCACAGGCTTTCTTACTTCAAAAACACCCGAGTTCATGTCCGCTCTCTGGAAACTTTTGCTAGAAGCTCAGGAATCGCCTGCAGGCATGCCGAAGACTTTTATTGAAGAAAAGAAGGAAGAGATGCGTCTTGCTCGTGAAAAGGACTCACGTGCGCTGGGTGAGCGCGATCGCAGGGCGCGACTGGACGAAATAGGAGAGAAAGAGAGGGATGAAAGGGGAAACCGAGGAGGAGGCCGTGGAAGAGGTAGGGGTCGAGGGCGAGGTGGATGGGATGATGATCGAGGTGGTAGAATGAGAGATGGTGGCTGGGGTGGACGAGGAGGAGGGGTACGTCTTGCTATATTATTTACACGTGCATCACTAACGAAAACATTAGCCTCCTCGAGGCCGCCCGAGAAGCCGTTCTCTCCCCTCCCCCGACAGGTCCCCTTCCCCTCGACGTCGATCTATTTCACGGACACCCCCATTTAATGGTGCGGGAGGTCCACCACGGCGCTCCCCATCTCCTAGGAGGAGGATCTCGCGTTCGCCTTCTCGTTCAAGGTCGCCCCGAAGGAACTCACGCTCGCGGCCTTACTCTCCACCACGAAGACGCCGCCAGCGCTCTGTCTCCTTTTCTCCCCGTAGGCGCTCTCCCCCTCCACGAAGAGCATCGCCGCCGCGTCGCGGCGGTAGGGATAGTCGGAGTCCACCACCGAGAAGGCGGAGAATATCGTCTGATAGTCGCTCTGTATCTCGTGATCGGAGTGTTCGTCGGTTCGGCAGGTCACCGCCCCGTGAAAAGCGCGGTGCCGGAAGCCGAGCCTCGAGCCTGAGCAGGAGCAGGAGCAGGAGTCGCAGCCGAAGTCCTCTCCCGAGACGTCGAGGAAGCCCAGGTCGACCCAGATCTCTCACGCCTCGTCCCGTTAGGAGACGTCGCAGAGGTGGCAGGAGAAGGCGACGCCAAGGGGGAGGAAGCCGAGAAAGGAGCAGAAGCAGGGAGGTGAGTAGAGGACCTAGGGCGCGCAGTGGAAGTAGGAGTACCAGCCCGATGAGCCCACGTGGCGACCGTATGGATCTTGACAAGGCTCCCAAGGAAGAACTGAAGATCAGAGGCCAAGCGGAAGTAGACAAGAGCAAGGTCGGTAGGCAGAACAGCACAGTTCCCATCATCCTTGCACGTTGCTAACGATTTCTCTGATCAGACCAACAGCCTGGATAGCAAGGAGATTGACCTGAAAAGAAGAGAAAGTGAACTGAAGGAAAAGGCGTTGAGAAATAAAATTGTTCGGAATAGAGAACTAGGCACCGCAGACGCGCGATGATTCATCGATCGCTATCTTATGACTGTTCTACAAAAATCTTCGTAAAGTTCCGCCGGCTTGTCTACCCTTCATCATACATTTCTGACGAATTTCCGCCTACCCATGTGTTCTACATTCCAGTATGAAAAGACCCTATTAGCTGCTATTCTTGGTGGTGAGCCTTTCTTGAACTTGCTTCATACTTTTAGTCCTTTGTTGGCAGCCGTGTGTATTCTCGTACGATCATGTGTCGCTGAATATATTATGTTTTCCCTTAGCCCAAGCGTTGTCCGAAGCGGAAGCGATGACAATGGTAAATGGTCTCTGAGGCATCTGTCTGCCTTACTTCTCTACATCAAGCCCGGGCTGCGATCGTGACTTTCTTGCATGCAAGACTTAACATGACCGATAGGTATCTTTTCGCTCAATCACCCTGGTAACTTCATTGCATTATACTTCTGGTCTTTGCGATCCTCACTAAGATAAAAATAGTCTTCTGGCGGACCCGGGTCCACTGTCGCATAAATCTCGCAACGCAGAGTTAACCTCGGGTTAACATTGCCTCTCCCCATATCCGTTCAATGGCTAAAGTTCTATTTCACCTCTCCGCCGGAGCTGCCGTCGTCACCGACTCAGTACGGATCAACAAGTGACGTCCTCGCGAACGTGTATATGAGTTCTCGCACAGACTTCCATGCGAAAGCGAGTGCTTAATTTCCCCGCAGACGCATTGAATGGAACTATCGCGGAGTTTTCCAGCTGTGGTCACTAGCATGACCTCGACTTGCTGCTCAATTTAAGGTTGAGCACTCTGGATGCCGATGGACATTGTATGTGCAGCCGTTGGCTGGCCTGACAGAGTATATAAGCGTTTGTCTGTACGAAGAGAGGAGGAGGCAAACTTCGAGCACTTGGCCTTTCTTGCACGATGCTGTTCAAAGCTGCAGTCTTTGCGACCGTCGTTGCGTCCGCGGCGGCCCATGCAACCTTCCAGGAAATGTGGGTCAACGGTGTCGACCAGGGCTCGTGGTGCGTGCGTCTGCCTCAGAGCAACAGCCCCGTTACCGATGTTACGAGCGATGTGAGTCAGGAAATAAGCACGCAATCATCATCATGTTGATGGTGTTCTTTTTTTGTTGGTAGGACATTGCGTGCAACGTGAACGCTACGCCCGCTTCTGGTCTGTGCTCAGTGAATGGTAGGTGATCCCGTCCGAACACACTTGCACAACCTCTAAAGAAGCTTTAATAACAGCGGGCGACTCGCTCACGGTGGAGATGCACCAGCAGCCTGCCGACCGCTCCTGCGCGAACGAGGCCATAGGCGGCGACCACTACGGCCCAATCAACATCTACCTCGCGAAGGTCGACGATGCAGCCACGGCCGTCGGCTCCTCCGCGAGCTGGTTCAAGATCTCCGAGATGGGTCTGCCGTCGAACAACCCGGACTACTGGGCCACGGAGGTGCTCAACGATAACTGCGGCCACTTCACCTTCACCCTCCCCACCGACATCGCTCCGGGCCAATATCTTCTTCGCGCTGAGGTCATCGGTTCGTGTCTGCTTCTGAATTGTTGGCATGAAGACTAACTTCGTCCGCTTCGCGTAGCCCTCCACGTGGCGAGCAGCGTCGGCGGTGCCCAATTCTACATGTCCTGCTTCCAGCTCCAGGTTGGCGGTACTGGCACCGCGAGCCCAGCCGCCGTGAAGTTCCCCGGCGCGTACAGCGCGTCGGACCCAGGCATCCTCATCAGTAAGCACCGCCAATAAAACTATCTATCTCTCATTGACATGCGCCTCCATTTAAAAAAAAGACATCTACCAGACGCTTGAAACATACGCTATCCCAGGCCCGAGCCCATACGGCACAGCGTCCCCGGCTGTTGCTACTACAGCTTGGCCGGCGACCGCGACCTGGAACACAGCCCTGCAGCCCTCGACGGTCCCGACCACACAGCCCGCGGGCGGCGTTGTCGCTACTAGCACTGCCTCGACTCCGAAGAGCACTGCGTCTTCGGGCCCCACCTCCGTGTCTGGAACGGCGACGTCGACATCTGCTTCCGCCACGGCTACGGGCGCCGTTCAGCAGCAGTATGGTCAATGCGGTGGAATTGGCTGGACTGGTCCGACAGCCTGCGTTGCCGGCACGACTTGCACAGAACTTAATGACGTGAGTCTGAATGTCATATAACAGAAGGGGAGCCCACTAACGAACAAATCGCCAGTACTATTCCCAATGCACGTAATTCTGTTACTACGGCTTCGGGGAGTGGACAGGAATATCTCTTACAGGGTCCAGTCTTTCGTTCCTTTTCTCAATTCTAGATGTATTCAATCAGATCACTGTATTAAATAAATGAAACTTCTAGACTCGGAAGAGTCCACATCTTGAGACTGGAAGTGTTGCAGACTGGTAGGTTGTCATGCCTCTATCGGCTGGGCAAGCACACGATCTGCTTCACTCCGAAGCCTATAGCGAAATGGCCTTTAATGTATCGGACAAAAGATGAATCATCATAGGTGTAGAAGTAGTCTCTCTATGCCAAGCCGAAGCGGCGAAGGCTTGGGACAATATAAACGCTACGTTACACCAGGCTGTAAATGCTGAATTCTCGGCATCTCGGCGGTCAGAGTTTGCTTCAAGTTGTTTGAAGTTTCTGCATCCAAGTTATTATCAATAAAATTCGACCAAATTATCCAAAGCCATAATATCAGTACTCAGCGTCCCCTCAACTTCAATGAACAAGCCAAAGATCTCAACGCGCAGAAATGTTGTTGAAAATATGACGACCTCAACGGGTGTCCGTATTTAGACTGTCCCACCGCTGCCACTGGCAGTAGCCAATTGATATGGTCGTCGAATCTGATAGCTCTGGTTCTCACCGGTTAGCAGCATATAGAATGTACGTGGGAGACAAAGAAGAGTCGTTGATACCGCTGTTCTGGTGAAAGCATTACCAACACCCTCTCCCTTCCAAGATCCACCACGACTCGCCCAGGCAGACGGAATCCTTGTTGCTGGTTCGCGGGAGAGAGGGAGGAAACGACATCTCCTTATGTCTTTATCTACAGCCAACTCCTCACAGGTCGCCTCTTTTCCTACTTCAACTGCTACAGATGCCAGCGAGTCGCAAAGCCTAGGTCTGGCGTTGTCGTCAACACTCGCCTCGACTGTCTCGCTGCCTGCACAGACGGCCAGCGATGTGCAAGGGCCGCCAGGCATATCGAAGTCGTCCTCCCTGCTCTTCGGCTTTCTAGTCACGTTCTTGGCTCTTTTCGTTACGTTCATGGCGTGTGGATTTGGCGGGCGACGGGCGATGGACATCCGGAGACGAAGGATTGCTGGTGGACTCGACGTGACGATGAATCCATCGAGCATGGTGAAGCCGCAGTTATGGGACGTGTGGGTTGAAGAAAGTGGCGAGGAGAAGTGGCCGAGTATGCTTGTGAGTAGTAGCCGGATTCCACGCTTTTACTATCCCATATTTTCTCTGCCGAGCATGATCTACTTGTCCGGTGCAAATTTACGTGACCTCCTTGGTTTCGTTCATTGGAATGTATTTCCAAAAACTGATACAAGTCCGACCGAGCCTTAATGTCTATCTTTCGAGATCTTCTATGTATATACCGTTAGAGCGCTTCTAATCATCTACTTTCCAGCCTCTATCTGCTAGCATCCAAAGAGCCACGAAAGTAAAGCCGGATGCACCCCCGGCAGCTCCTGCAGAGCCACATGTTCCTCACGAATACTTTCCGAACTTCGTCGCAGTCGGTGGCCGAGGGATTGCGCGCATAACTGCGACGCCGACATACAATCCTGCAATCCGGCGAGGCACCAGTCCGCATCCTCCCGGGCTTTCCCCCCTTGCTTCGACAAACGCTTGGTCGACGTCGCCTTTCGTGACCCCGGACCCGCCTCCTTCTTGGCTTTCTTTTCTCTCTCGGAATAGAAGGAAAGTTGATGATGCGGACAAAACGCCGGACAAGGATATCGAGGGCTTGCAGGTGTCGGTGCTGATTGCCATGCCGATGCCCGGCAGGTCGAAGGCTGCAGAAGCGGATGTCCACGAGGAGATCGTTGGTGGGGGATTTGGAGAGTTTGCACTCGGGATCGCTGCTGTTCCTTGGAGTCCCTCTCTCGAGGACTTGACATAATTGTGTTTCTCTAATGCACTTCTTCCATGCTTGTTTTCGTCTTATATCTCAGTGCTATCCTTTCATTGTTGTTGTCTACTCGCATGTTGTATCGTTATAACTGTAGGATACTCCTGTCTCCCTTGATCTACTAGTTCGTTGTAAAACAGACCAATCAATTTGATGCTCATCGATGCTGTCAAGATAAGTGAAGAGAACAAAGGCGTACGTGCGGATTAGTATTTGTGTCGACTTGAATGTAGTTGGTGTCCATTTCATTAACGTGAGTAGCGCGCTCGCGCTTAGGCCCACTGTCATAGCACAGGAGACTTCATAGAGGTAAATCCGTCAGCCCTAGCCTCGTGGCCCTCGTTGATCATTGACTGATATACAAAAATTCTATACATTTCTTTTCTTTGTGTGGATACATGAGCCTATGATACAGCATGCCATAATAAGTGAAGAATCGTGATGAAGATGAGTAATTTATGAGCCAGGTAGCTGGGGGAAAAATATAAACCGTTCCCGACTCGAATGATAGTCAGGTAGACATAGGGTAGACAAGTTAGGGAATAAGTGAAAATAGGATAGTGCACGGCGCTGAGCATAGCGATGCCGGCCAGTGTCGAGGAGAGGGGGAAGAAACGATGGGTATATGGTGGTATATGGTGTTTAATGGCTGTTGATTCTCCGTGTCGTGAGGATCCAGGTATAAGGCTGCTCGACGGAAGGCGAGAGGCCGACAAAGGATGAGTGTTTGAGCAGCCAGTCTATACGGCGCACGCCCGAGGAGTGTTCGTACTGAGGATCGCTCGAGTGGCGTTGGCGATCGTAGAAGGCCTCAGCGACGCGACTCTGGTTCTGACGCGGGATGCGCGCCCACTCGGAGCTCGATATGCGGCGACGCAGGCCCTGGTGCAGACCGCGCAAAACGTCGTCAACCGTCACGCCGTGCGGGTTCGAGATGTCGATGTTCCATGAGCTCGAGGGGAAGAGGCCGCACGTGATGCGGAAGACCTTGACGGGCGGGTTCGTCGCAAAGTGAGCGCGCACCCGGGGCGAGATCTTATGGCCCGTGTCAGCATTCCGTGCAGATTCAGCGGGGCTCCGTAGATCCCAGTACAAGTATGGGTGGACGTGGGTCGAGTGCCGACTCTGCGGGTTGAAGGACAAGACGTTGTTCAGAAGGATCTGCGAAGGCATTGCTGTGGACGGGATTGCCTGTGTGTGGCAGATGGCGATTTACTTGTGCGCTGTGAGGTAGAAGCTCCTGTCTGAGTGCTAGGAAGTTTGGGTGGAATGTAGGCTGATGAATTAACTGGGCCGTGATTGAGGCGAGATTTTATACTGCAAAAGTCGCATCCCGAAAGGTGGAAATGACGAAACAAGTCGAGTCATATTCTTGGCTAGAACGGAGATGCAACGGGCTCTGCTCTGTCGTTGACCAGTGGCCATCCTGTCAACTTGCAGCTGGAGGATAAAGTTCATAAGCGACTGCACCGGATTTTGGGCGCGAAGATCTGGCATCTAAATTGCGGGTTCTCACCTCGGCGAGCCTGGATTAGGACGACTGAGAGAAGATGCAAAGAGCGTTCGCGCGGCATACGCAAGCTGCAGGATCCACTCGAGAATAGGAAGCTGTGCAAGGAGAGAATTGGACGAGAATTCCGACACGGGGGAGAATTGCGCCGCCCAAATTCCGGCGCCTACAAATGGTTGGAAGGATTTCATTACGCATGGTCCTCAGCTATGAGCCTGAACCAATGGAGACTTGAGCTCTTCTGATACATTATGGCCAGGCCTTATGAGTAGAAGTGAACGAAAGAGGATGTATGAAGATTGGCGCCTGCTGCGGGACACGGAACCGTTCTTAGGAAAATGAGATGGCAGCCCCACCAGGTAGTATCGCATGATCCAGTCATATGTTGTTTTTCCAATACGCGCTCTGAGATGCAATACGCGGTGTTCAGAGCCTCATGGCACTGGATGACCTCCCGCAACTGCAAGGATTGGCACGTTATAGAGTGTACAGGTTCAAGTTCAACGTCAGGGGCTTCTTTCCTGCCTTTGGCAGTGCCGAGAAAGGCGAGTCCGAAATCGGCCAATTTTCCCACCACTCAACTCTGTGCTGTTGCCAGGGTTTTGGCTGCGCTTCGACACTGCCCCCTCATATCCTCTCAATGATTTGCTTGCACGTCATTTCAGTTACAACTTCAAGTAACCCTCGGTCTCAAAAAAGCTCACGGAAAAGCAGCCCGCTTGCACTCCTGATCACGGAATACGGAAGACGCCCCAGATCACCATCCGAACTCTGTCCATCAACTTGAAAGTACCATCGGAATGGCATCTGGAGTACTTCCCGCACTTGCGCGCAGCACACAAACGGGCGCCACCAGGAAGTACGAAATCGCATATACATGGTATTGCAGTTTGTGGATGTCCCTGAGGCGTTGAGTCTGTCTGCTAAACTTGGTGCCTGGCTACTTGTCTGCATCGTTTGATATCCGGGACTAAGGTGGGCACTAGAGCGTTAATTATCAACTTGAATATCATATCTTATCCTTACTAATGAGCACGTGATTGACATTCACACCTTAGTTATCCAAGTACACGAAAGGGTCTATGGTAGTCCTAGCATCAATCTTTTTGCGGCACTTCCTCCCTGTCTGGGGAGATCGCTTACGCTTTGACAGGTACTTGACTGCTCAATAAGCAACTGCACTCGGACTTAGAAAGCATTCAAGTCTTTCAGGCGACGCCCAACGTACGATTCAGAATACATCTTATGTTAAAATCAGCACTATGAATCTATGATCTGGTGGATACATTCATCTACCGGATGAACCGCGGCGAATCTATCCCAAATGTCACTTCTTTACTCAGCCCCTCTGTCCACTCCTTTTGAATTTGAAAAATCAATGATCCATGAGGCAGAGGCAAACAGAAATCAACGTTTCAAGGTCTTCTTCGTCTCACAGCCTACATACACGATACCTTTCAAATCACAAGCTCCATCATCTAATCGTCTATATTTAAGGAGTTAATATGTTCGTTAAGTGCGCTATCCCGTACCTAATCTCCACAAACACGCTACTGAACTCTTCTCTTTGATCTGAAATGAAACTATCTCACGTTTTCGGCTGTTAGCGAAGGACTCTGGCGATGGAGGCACTAACGCTACGAATCGCCTCTTCTACGCGAAGAGTCGGCAGTAAATGTGTACTTCTTGGACTGTCAGTCAAAGATCACATTCTCTCTCTGATTCTGATTACTCTCCAAGCGCCTTATTTGTTCTCATCGAGTACCCGCGGAAAATGGCCATCAAATTGCTATCTTTGGAGCGTAGATCACGATCTGACTCTTCTGTTCTGTCTCTTCTGTGCTTCTTTCGAGATAAGATTGGCCACCCACACCCCGCACGTCTATTTTGTATCCAAAATTAGCTTCAACCCCCTTCTGGGCTGCAGCAGATTCTGAGTCAACATACCTAGCGCTTCGCCGTAGACGTGCTGGACCCCAGTGCATTCCTCCATGGTGGAAAGCTCACCTACAGGTGTGATGACGCGTACACTTGCGTGGGGCCTTGGGAACATTGGTGGTTGAAGATGCAATTTATCTGGAGGTTCGCAAACACGCGGGCTACACCGCCGATTCGCGTGCGGGACCGAGGGTACGGTGCAACAGTCTTCGCGCCACTGTGCACGTTCCTAATATCATAATGGAGTTATAGACGGCTCTACGAGCTATCCGCGGCGTACCGTTCACGTTCAGACTATACGACTTTTGGTCTTACGCTTTCCTAAATTATGCCGTTCTTCGTGCTGCTTGATCCTGGTCGTTTTTGGCTCACCATGATCCCACAACGCCTTGGCGAGAATTCAGCGCGAAGGCTATGTTTGCTCAATGAACTTGATGTGTCTTCGTATAGACACCGCACAGCGTGTGACGTGCTCAATTTCCACTTGCGCTTCTGGGGCTCAGTCCTGCTTATTTGGAACATCCCGAGCAGCTTTCTTTCCCGGCTCCGCCCGACTCCAATGTTCGTGAGTGCATTGCCTAGTTTCTACTGCAGCGTACGAGGTCCATCTTTAGGTCTTAATCCAATGCAGCTCCTTGCCTCACACGGAACGGCGCTCTACAATCCCGAAAAAAAATCTTTCCGAGACGTGAGCGCAATTAAAGTGCATTTCGGTCCTCTGACCTTCTGGGGTACGGGAATGTACGTGAACACTGGCAGATGCGAGCCCGCCTGGAGTCCCGGGCCCTTCCGACTCCATCGTTCGTTCCCTAGGGCATGCTGTGGACTCGTGCTTGAATGTCCAAGTAATTTCAACTCTAATTTTGAAGCATCGGATGACATATGCTGCTTCTTACTACTCAGACAACACAAGCTTGGAGCGCCGGAGCTTCTAGTCAGGAGTTTAGCGCCCACGACAATCCGTCGCCGCTGCTGCAACCTCGAGCACTGGATCTCGGCCATCACTGTATGATTTCGAGCAAGTCGGCGAGACCGGTTCGTCTTGGGCTCTGCATTCCATGACTATGCAGTTGTACAGCTTGAGTTTCGCTAACACGTTGTAAAATCATGTCCCGTAGCGCGCACCACTTCACCAACGCATAACGACGGTTTTTCCATTACATCTATGCTTCTCCTATATTGGAAGCGTCATCCAGCGGTACGCATGAGCAAGCCCGCATCGCTCGGAGCGTCATATCTTGTTTATCGGGGACAACGTCTTGCTTGCTTGCTAAACACTTGTCGATCCTGTGCAGCGCATACCAAAGCGGAAAGAGCGAGTTTGCTTCCGCACGACTGGTCTGCTCGCTAGACTGTATGTGAATACCGGTCACCTCTGTAAGTTCTGAACGCATCTCGGTGGAGGTTAGAGTTCTCTGTCGTCTCCATGAGCACGATAGTAGTACTACCCATCCCCACCCCCCTATCGTGTACTAATCAATCCCCTCCGTAGACGATCCTTAACCAGGCAGACAAAGACCACTTATATTTCGACTTGAATGGTGTGTTTGTCGGCTATAGGTCCGTCTAGTAAATCGGTTATCCATGTCTCTATGATTTTGGCATATACAAATGCTCCAATCCTCGCTGGGCTCTTCCTGAAGAGTTATTGCCAAACTCTGCTCTTCGAAAAGGTTCTTCGATACGGCACACAGCATCGATGGCGTAAATGTCAGTGTTTAAAAGCTTGATACCTTGTAGACCACGCTGACTATCAGACAATCCTGCTTCCTCTTGACATTCCTGTCGATATTTGCTTCCAGGTGTCTCCCGCATTCGTACTACGCAGTGGTGCCCTTCTCTTTCACATATCTAACCAAGGCTTGACTCGGGCCCTTCGTCTGAAAAGTTGCTTCCGAGGCTATAGAGTGATAAGATACCAGTCCCGGAAGCAAATCAGCTTTACGATCATACTGTCGTGGCCATCGTCCGTCCCGACATGCCCGATGCCAGTGGTTTGTGCAATTGCTGCTTCTTATCCATAGTGAAGGTGCTTCCATATCGATACAATCTTCAAAGGGGCGTTTCGAAATTCCACAGATGGTCGAAAGGGATTCTCCTTCAAAGTAAGGGTTTACTCCGGACTCATGCACGCAAACTCATGTCTGAACATCGAAGTTCGTTGAGATCGTGCGAGCCCGGATCGCGGTGGTGACATTCCCGGAAATGGCAGTTCCCCTGGCAGTTCCCCACGGGGTTCTCTCCCCGCGATTCACGATGATTATGTTGGTCTGTCATGACACCCTCCTCTACCGACGTCCATAGCCTGAACCGAATATCCAAGGACACTTCAAGTATGAGTACTTAACGGATTGCATTCAGCATCTTGTGATGTGCATTATCATACGCTGCGGCATCCGACGATGTCCACGTTTCAACGGACGTCATACTAAACTCGATCGAGTCCCTTGCATACCGGATATGATTGGCGGACCCCGCGTGAGACCACCGGATCTAACGCATGTTCGCCTCTGCCAATATAAAGCCTCTCAGCGAGCAACTTGAAGCACACCACCGGTAACCCATCATCGACGTCGTCACATTCGCTCACTGGCGTTCTTAAGCACCTTGAAACATTGACAGGATTGCTCAGTCCAGGATGAGCATCACGGACGCTATACTGAATGTCGACCTTGTTTCCGTTTGCGTCATCATCCCGGTCGTCCTCTTGCTCGTTCATTTTGTTCCGTACTTCGTCGACCCGCACTGTATAAGATCGAATGGGATAACTGGACCTTTCTGGGCTCAGTTCTCGGATGCGTGGCTAGGTTGGGTTGTTGGTCAAGGGCACCGATCTGAGGTTGTCCATGAGTTGCACGAAAAATATGGTGAGTGGCGTTACATAAATCTAATCATTTTTGCGTTGTTCTTGGGTACAATGGCTGGTTCCTGGGAGTTGTCGTCTGCTGAAGTATTGCGTGCGACGGAGCATTTACTTTTCGGCGTCCTGGTATATTGAGAAAGCTTCAATCTAACTCGCTAAACAGTCATCCTGTTTGCTGTGTTTCCGCGAAGGGCTGGGCCTGCCTTTTGCGTTTGATAAAGTTGCTTCCATGTATCTTCTTAGCCTTCTTTTCTCCATGCATCAACTTCCGCGTCAATGCGAATGCAACCTTAACTGATAGCTTGTCTCCGCAGGCACATTTGTGCGCATAGCCCCGAACCATGTATCTGTCGCAGATCCAGAAGCGCTTCAAGTCATATACGCTCACGGAAACGGCGCCCTGAAGTCAGACTTCTACGACGCGTTCGTTTCCATTCGTCGCGGTTTATTCAACACACGTTCGCGGCCAGAACACACTCGAAAGCGCAAGATCGTCTCGCACATCTTCTCGCAGAAGAACGTGCTCGAGTTTGAGCCGCACATTCGGCTGCACGTGAGTTCGCTCTTCCAGCAGTGGGATAAGCTCTGTGATGGTGGTAAAAAGGGCTTGAGCGGTACTGAGGGAGAGGGTGGATGGTCTGGTCGGGACGGTCGCGTATGGTTTGATTGTTTGCCATGGTACAATTACCTCGCGTTTGATATCATTGGTAATGTATTCATTTGTGACTTGCTGTCCGAATCTCTGTTAACGAATGGGCCTCTGTGTTAAGGTGACTTGGCCTTTGGTTCCCCGTTCGGTATGATTCTCGCTGCTCGTGATGCAGCACCCGTTGCGAAGAACCATGCCCAAGCGATTGCCAGCTACGGCAAAGAAGACGAGAATAGTTACGAAGTCATCAAGATCCCTGCCGTGCAAATTTTGAACGATCGTGGCGAATATTCAGCAACGATGGGAGTCTTGCCACCGCACTGGAGGCCTCTAGTCAAGAAATTGCCTTGGTTCGCAAAGGGTAATCAGGCTGTGCAAAATCTTGCGGGTCTCGCAGTGGCCGCGGTAGCGAAACGTTTGGCAAACCCGACGGACCGCACAGATCTGCTGAATAAATTGCAGGAAGGCAAGGACGACGAGGGAAAACCAATGGGTCGGGAAGAGTTGACGGCGGAAGCGCTCACACAGCTTATCGCCGGATCAGATACTACGTCAAAGTAGGCGCCCAACGCACTTGACTGAACCAAGTAACTGACAGTTTGACCTCGTCCGCAGCTCCAGCTGTGCAATCACATACCACTTGGCGCACAATCCAGCTGTGCAAGCGAAGTTACAGAAGGAGCTAGATGAAGCATTGGCTCACGAAGACGATCCAGTTGCATCTTTTGAGCAGGTTAAGCGGCTGCCGTACCTCGAGGCTGTCATCAACGAGACGTTGAGGATCCACTCAACATCGGGCATCGGATTGCCACGTGAGGTTCCTGAGGGCGGACTGACTGTGATGGGAAAGACCTTTCCTCCTGGAACGGTTCTGAGCGTCCCGACATACACCATCCATCGGGACAAGCGTGTCTGGGGTGAAGATGTGGAGGCATTCCGGCCGGAGAGGTGGTTCGAGCAAGACCAGGCCGAGATCCAGAAGACGTTCAATCCATTCTCTTTCGGTCCCAGAGCGTGTGTCGGCAGAAACTTAGCGAGTATGGAATTGCTGATTATCATAGCCTCGATCTTGCGAAGGTATGACTTCGTTCTCGAAGAACCAAACAAGCCAGTGAGTATCCTTGGATAAAAAGGTCGAAGACTCGTACTGATTGATTGGATCCCAGTTTAACACTGCCGAAGGTTTCCTGCGAAAGCCCCTGCAATGTCGCGTCGGTATGAAGCGCCGTGACAACCTTTGAAGCTTGAACAGAGCTACGACATTCCTGCAAAACCCATCATCATCGATCCTCTTCATCTCTTTGTCCCTTCATCTGACTGCAAGTGACCTGTAAATCCAATCGCTTTCGCTGTACTTTTTCCATGTATAATATGGGATTCAACGGCGTTGCTGAATGCATCTTCGTTGTTATGTTGTGATCAAAGGTGGGATTGGAGATGTCGAAAGCCAGATACCGAAGAGACAGCTTGCTTTTTACGATGGTCATGACATAACTCTCTCGCGAGGTGTGCTGTTGGAATTGCACAGGTCATCGAGTAGCATATATGCGCCGTCAGACCCGCTATGCAAGACGGTATCATCAAGCGATTCGTATTGCTTATCGATGAGCACTGATTCGAAGTGAGGCGTTGATCGTAAATAGTGTCGAAGATCAGGTGGCAGGATGGTGGTGGTACGAGAACAAGATGTGTTTGGGGCTGGTCTGAATGGGAACGCGTCCCAGGCTGACATGAACGCGCCTCGGCTATTTCCGCGTCACGTGTCTGCATAACTAGTTCATGGTCCAACTCGGACAAAGCGAACAATATCATGTGTAAGTATCCTGTCGATGTCGAATGAAAGTGGAACTCGAGTGATACAAAACAGGATGAAAGAAGTCCATAGATAATCTGATCCGGTATTCGGACAACAGATGAGTAACACTCGATCCTTTGTCAGTTCATTGGTATAGCAGGAACATTGAAACCGAGCTCGGATACTTGTTCGGACACATAGCATGCAAACGATTCGGAGAGTAAGCAAACATCGGAGCACTGCGTTAAGACATTGGTCTCCTCTGATTGTGGATTTCCGATGATTGCCTGGCGCCACCTCCGAGTAAAAGATCCCGGTCTCAGGTATCTCGGCAACGAAATTTGTTCCTCGTAAACGGAGTAAACTCCCTGCAGAAAACGGATGGATCAATGCCGTTTCATAACACGAGGATTGATGTTATAAAACTGAAGACCAGAAATGTGCATATATGCACTATATTAGTGCAACTTGAACATGCAGGCACCTCTGATAGCGTCGTCGATCAAGCCAAGAGATAAATATAACGTGCCTACTAATAGCTCGCCTCTTCTCACTCCCGTCTGCGACCTGAACGTCCTCACGCCCCTCACGCCCCTCACGCCGCCCTTCCCTCTTCTCGCGCACTCTGCTGCGCACGACGATGAGTGCCTGTCCTGTCGTCGCCCATCCACACCCAGCCCAATACCCAGTCCCACTCCGTTCTACATAGGCCATTAGTGTCTCGGCAGTGCGAGCTCATTCATAAATGACTTACCACGACCACCTTAATGGCATCAGGGCCCTCCAGACGCAGACAACGACAGGCACCGCGGCCGCAGCGTCGCATACTAGCACTGACGCCGGTGGCGGGAGTGTGGGCGGGGACGATGCACCGAACAACAACAATATCTTTGGCGGGAACGGTTCAGCGCCCCTCGTGCCCGCGTTCATCCTCACCGGCTTCCTGCTCGCAGCCATCCTGCTCATGACGTGGTGGCGGCGCGTCGCACGGCCTGCCGGTGCACGAATGCCCTTTGCGAGGGTTGGTGGGGGGATGTTCTACTTTCCCGCTGCATTCGATGGTCCCGGCGCTGGCCCCAGACGGGAGAGGGAGAAGGTCGTGGGACCCAAACCGGAGATGTTTGATTTGCTTGTGAGGCAGATGGATAGGAAGGAGAGGGAGGTGGTTGATGAGAAGGGAGGCCTAGAGTGGGAGGATGTGAAGGTGAATTTCGCAGCTCTCCATGCCGAGCTTGTGTATTCCCGACAAGTACATATACTCACTTATTCACAACTTCTTGTAGCCACTAGCCGCAAGATACGAACCCCCTCAAAAAGAAACGAAAACCAAGAATAAGCCAGTCAGTAATGCTAACGATAGAACGACACCTTACCTCGTACCAGGTGCTTCAGCCCTCTTGCACCGGCTTCGCGAAATCCAACGACCTCACGTTTCCCCTACATCCTCGCCCTCATCGGAGAAAGATGTAACTGCACCCTCTCCAGCGGGCCAGATGCACGTTACCGTGCTCATCTCCATGCCATCTCCCTCTCGTCCTCGCTACGCTGAACGTCACTCCTATGAGACCGTCGATAGCGGAGCTACCATTTGCGTCAACCATCCTAAAGGAAAAGATCGGTCTTCCGAGGTCGCGTACGAAGGAGATGAGGAGAAAGTCCATTTGAACGAGTTTGATTTGGTGCTTGGGTTCGCGGCCGTGCCGTTCGTCGCTGGTGCTGGCATGAGGGACAATGGCACTGGGCTGGATTTGTCATAATTATTTTGTGTTGTGTGCTTGCACTGTATATGTTTGGATCTATCGGATTTCAGGTTGTGTGTATACCTTCAAGTTCGCCAGATGACTTGTTATCTGCAACAGACCAACTGAGATGGAACTTGAAGATGGTAGATGCACGATCGAGATTAGACGTGACCAACCCTGCCCCGGCCGACTCTGCTACCCTGACTGACGTTCTGAATCTCGCAAAATATCAACCTTTCTTTCACCTGTACAATCTTGTAGCGCAGAATTCAACGCAACTTGAAAGTCTTGAAGCACGACAAGCACTTCCAACTTGAACAATCTTTCTGGCACACGCACACTCGTGTCTCAGCAACCCAGAATGAATTTGATCTCGTGCTTTCTAGTGGCTCTACTCATATCTGCAGCTGAATAAGAGCCACAGTTATCACTGCTATCTAAGTATGTAGCTCGCCCACGGATGTCCAAGCCAAGCGGTATTCAATTCATACTAATCCCGTTTCCACCAGTGCCTTCCGGGCGTCTTCCTGTGTCAGTTCACCATTCACACCTGCCCGTATAGCATGCTCGCGTGCGCAACGTCGTCCAGGCTTGTCTCAAGTCTCATCGACGCCCATCGCTCTCTCTTGCGGTGACCGACAGGTTCATATAAGGTCTTGTTTTACCCGTATCAAGGCATCAACGGATTGGGCCCAAATTGATAGGTGAAGCGAAGCGAAGGGGGCGAGACACCTCAAGCGCACGGCTGGGAACCACTACTGTTGTTTGGCGGCCACTGGTATTGTGGGTGACGGGGCGAACTTCGACTGCGACTGCTGGGTTGTCAGGACCGCACAGGCCCATTTAACGTGGTATATTTCCTCTCACTCTAAGACATTACGACTGGACGAACGCAATCACGCAATAAGAAGGGCAAGAGGTGCATCTTGGTAAAACAGGAAGAGGAAGAGGGATTACGAACAACAATTATCAAGAAACTATGTCCACGACGGCTGTGGTGGTGACAGACACGTCCACAAATGTCGGAACGACAACGACGATGGCGACTGCGTCCCCGCAGGCGACACAGATCACTCACGCCCCGAGTGTCTTCAGCTCGTCAAGCCTGCTCTTCGGGCTAATCTTCATGGCCGTTCTCGTTCGTCCCACCACCACCTTCCCACTCTCGTATTCTTGCTAACAATGTACTCTGATTACTTTGCTCTTTGATCGTAATTGTATGAATGTCTGCTGCCTCGCGCAGATCGTGTTCATGGCTGTTGGCTTCACCTGGCAACGCATCGTGCTCGGGCGGCATTGGACGCTGATGTCCCTGGTCGAACGGATCCAGGAGACAACGATTCTGCAGAGCAAGCCAAAGATATGGGATACGCACGTCAGACTTCAGAATCAGGAGCAAAAAGAGTGCTGGAAGGACTTCAAGGTATGCCTATATTTATGCAATTGTTTCCTGTATAATCTACCATTGAACATATTTCTTCTATGCGCTAACTTTACTGTCTCTTCTGTCTATCCCAGCCTCTCGCGGTTCGACTGCTCCCACGATCTAGCAGCTCGCCAAAGTCAGGTCAGCCTCAACGCCAGTCCGACACGGTCCCGAGTCCGCCTCGCCCTTCCGTCCTCAGACGCTTCCTCGACTGGCTCGACCCGCGACCATTCTACAATCCCCTCATACCGAGCCCGCCGCCGAACATTGTGCTCCCTCCATCTGTCATACATCCACGGAAAGTGGGCGTGCTGAAAGGAGGGAAAGGCGGTGCGAAGGGTAAAGACAGGGGTGCGATGAGGAAAAGCAGGACAGTGGACCGTACTTTGGGTGTTTCCGTAGTCATTGCGATGCCTACGCCCCGGCGGGGCCATGCCGCGGCTCCGCAGTCCCTCGTATCCTCCCCTCCACCCGTCACGGAAGAACCCCAAGAGCTCTACTACGAGCTCGGGGTCGCGCATGTCCCTCTGCGATTCCAATCTTCTCATCCATCTTCATCACTCGCGAGAGACGAGAAGGATACGGACATTGACGATGATGACTACGAGTCTTTCCTCGACGAGCTGTTTGATGACGACCACGACCACGACCACGTTTATAACTACCGGGACAAAGACGACGCTCTTAATGTTAACGTCAACGTTGTACGAATATCTCGATGATCCTTCCTTGACGGCTTCTTGTCTCTCGTTGTGTACTACTATCCACCCTCAATGTCTCAGATTGTATGTCTGCCCCGGTATCACCACGTCCCCGCTTTCTTCCTCAAATCTTCATGCCTTACACGGACAAATGGTTGCGTACCTCCCCTCTCAGGCGAGTCGTACTTCGGCCATATCGGCGTCCTCTCGCTCCTCTCCTGCTCCTCCTTCCGCGTATTTTTATCCCTTTTTTTCTCAAGTCGTTCTTGCCATGCACGCTACTAGTGTGCAACTACGTAATCGCGGTGTATGACTTTCTGTGTGTACACATTCTGCTAACATGTGTTCCTATACTCGTGCACTTAACCTACCACTCAACTCGGGCCATACTTCCGGAATCTGCTATGCTTCAAGAAGTTTATGGTGCTCGGACATATTCAAATACCATCTTAACGCTCAAAGTCGAATTTGCCATTCATTATACATAGTATTTGGGTTCGACTAGCAGTGCGGCCCCTTCCGAGGAGCTTCAGTTTTGTTCATATCTCAGTACTCAGCAAACACAACAGCCTGTAGGCTCAGTCGATTACCTGACATTTTCAATGAGTCCCGATCTCCCGTCCGAGTCTCGGACTTCTGGGTATACGAGGGCATCGGCGAGTGCTCAAATACCTTGAATTGGTATGCTCGCCCGCTTTCTTTGTTTCTCCAGGAAGGATGGAGGGGACTGGGGGGATCTTTGAAATTCAGACCTCAGAAGGCGCCCGATCCTCATCGGCAAGGACCGCAAATGGGGAATACGAGATAAAGACAGGTGTGTCTATGTATGTCTATGTGGATTTATATAACGAGAGTGTGGTTGGTCGGATACGGATACACAATCAAACGATCCAGCGCTTTTACCTCCCTCCTCAGTATGTCTTCCGCAGAGCGTTCCACGCACCAGTAGTAGGGGCCGTACAACAGCCACGGTCATCATACGAAGGCGTCTATCCTGTCATAACTCACATCTATGGGGTGTCCAGAGAATCTAGATCGGCAACATGTACGGTTGTGCGGAGATGGAATGCGTGCTTCCAGCTCGGACGGACCGAAGAGACGGACTTCCATGATCGCGCTCCTTCTATTGAGACTCGTCTGAACTGCTCTACCCCGCCATCCAGCCCCCATCGACTGTAATAGTCTCTCCGCACACGTAGTCGGACGCTCGACTTGCCAGGAAGACAATTGCCCCTTCTAAATCCTCCGGCGTGCCCAATCGCCCGCCGGGTATGCGCCCGATGACCTGTCCCGATCGAATGGGGTCGGCAATGATGCCAGCGTTCATCTGCAGGTGATAGTACAATTTAGCGTCCGCGGTGAAAGATGAATAGAAGGAAAACATACGTCAGTTACAAAATATCCTGGAGCGATGCTACTTCGCCATCTACGAGTAAGTCAACAAACAGAAATAATGTTTAGTTAACGTACCAGTTGACATTGATCCCTTTCCCGCTCCAGTCAGTCGACAGCCCTTTTGTCTATAATAATATTAAATACCCATTGAACTCGCAAATTCCTTCGATTACTCACCATTCCGAGAACTCCGTGCTTCGCAGCTGCATATGCGGGGGACATAAGTCCTCCTTGGAACGATCGCAAGCTAGCAATGTTAATGATTTTTCCTCGGCTGAGAATAGAGCCCCCTTCCGTGCCACGCCTCTCAAGCATGTGTCGCCCGATATCTCTTGAGAGCGTCCAAACAGAATTAAGGTTCACTTGCAGAACTTCATGCCAGACTTCATCGGGGTAAAATTCTGCTCGATGTCTACAAGAATATGTTATTAGTCACAATCTACTGTTCTAAATTTCAACTTACTCACTTCCGTTGAATACCGCCACAATTCACCAGGATGTCTATGTTTAACCCAAGGCTGCCCTTCGCCTCGCTATTTGTCACCGTTTGCACAACGGAACTGACTTGCTCCTTCGATGAAAGATCGCATGTGACAATCCAAGCTTTCCGGCCGATTTTGCGTACTTTATCAGCAGTTTCCTGTTTGCTTTCATCTCTCTAAGTGTATTAATGTGAATATCGTCTTGATTTATGAATATGTAAAATAAGCCGCACCTGAACAAGAACGATATCTGCGCCTGCTTTTGCTAGGGCGAGGGCGAGGGTCTGACCTATCCCTCTTGTACAGCCACTGCCAGGTAAAAGGTGGTAAGAATTATCATCAATTGTACGAACACTTGCTTTCGCGTACGTCACCAAAGCAACACTGCCAGTTAAGGAGAACAGTGATGCAAGGTATGTTTGCACCATCTTTTCCATGAGTCCACAGATAAATGAAAGAGTCCGCAAATAGAGAGACAAACTATTCCGAAATTTATACCCGTAGGTGTAGACCAAGAGTTCTGTACATCCTCTATTCACGCAAAGTTTGTACTGCGTCTGAGTTCAGATGTGGATGCGCACGGACTCAACTGATGAAAGTCTCAGTTGAAAAAAAGGCCAGAAATAAGTGTTATCTAGCGACGAAGTTAAGGGCGACGGAAGAATTATCCGATGAGAAATGGAGGACCATCAACGAGAGGCGGCCGCTCAACTTGCGAGTGCAATGACTTTATGAACTGAGCAGAGATACAGGCTTTGCTCTGGAACCTACCCACTATTGCAAGGACCGAAACGGGGCCTAGGTTCTGGTGTGACATGAAAGAGACCTCTGAAGGCTAGGGAGCAGGCGCGTCGTTTGATAATTCCCAGTCATCATTGAACCGGAGAATACTAGACTCGCAAGCCAGTCGTGAATTTATCGAGAGGAGGGGAGTAGCGCTAGCGACTGGTTTACGCGCCAGGTGAAGCATGTTCATGATCTAGTGCTTCGCAGGTAATACCAGCTCCAAGCTATGCGAGACTCCAGAACTTGAATCAATTGCATGCGAGGATAACTACTGAGGTAGCGACGGAATTGCTGGCCCAGGAATGCGATGTTCCGCGCCGTGTACATGTAAAAATGCGCTTTTGACTAGGATTCGCGAGTATGAGTGGCAATTGTGCTCGAGTCCAGGGAGACCGTGCATCGTCCCGATTATTTGTATTTCCTCCATTATGAGTAGAGATTGAATGATAAAGGCGGCCGCCCGACTTGATACCTCGGAATGACTTGAAGACGACGGGAGCAAACGGGCTAAATCTATATCCACCATCCACCAAAAGGGCCTAACGAAGAATCTAAGGCGATTCAGGACTAGATTTACACACATACGAAAGAGGTGTTTGTGTCGAAGGTAGCAAGTGACAGTCAATGTCGGATTCTTGTGAATATAGTAGACCTTGACTCACTGTACCAGTTCCCTACGTCCATTGTCTACTTTCAGTCATCGGACATATGCCCGGAATGATATCCGAGATTTCTGCATAGCAATATTTAGTCTTAAATCGCCGAGTGCGTTCGGAGCGAAGGAATAGTGAAGGCCTGAGAGCCGGTCGTGACGGTGGTGTCGAAACTTGAACGCGAACCTTTGAATTTATTTAAATTCCTTACGCAAGCACTGGCATTCACACGATATACAGGCACACGACCTCTACAACACTTTCCTGTCTCGTCTCCTCCGCCGAGTCTTCATCCGCCAGCAGTGCCAGACGAGGGATGCTCTGAAAAAAACCTGACCAAACTCCTGGCATGCTCTTCATATTAGGGTACTAACATCGTAGGGTCCAATGGGGTCACTATCACTCAATGCTTTGACATCGCCCTTGGGATGGGACGTGAGCTACCTCAGGCTCGAGCTCCCGCTTAACTGAAACTAGAGCTCCCATAAAGATGGTTGTCATCCTATCTTCCTTAGCTTTAGAGTTCGGTTTACACACCGTACCGCTTTCAAGTCATGTCGGCCGACATCAACCATCAAAGCGAAGGTCAAGTCGACTCCGAGTTATGTCACAATGGTTTAGGCTTGAAAAGGGAGACGCCGGAGGGCCACAGCGAATCACTCTATAGTGTGTTCTCGAGACATGAACGATGGTGTATATTAGCTATAACCGCACTGGCTGGGATGTTCAGGTGAGCAATTATTCTTAAGAATAAGGTTTCATTTTCTGACTTATCTTAATTACCAGCCCTTTGACAGCCAATGTATACTTCCCGGCAATACCGACTATTGCCAACGCGTTTCACGAATCAATCGAGAGAATAAACCTGACGGTGACCGTGTACATGATCCTACAAGGCTTGTGTGGGTGTTTCCAACTATGTAGTAGGGTCCCATCCACGAGCCCGCTAACATGACCACTCAGCGCCTACACTTTGGGGCTTTATAGCTGATCGCGAGGGCCGGAGAATATCGTTCTTGCTTTGCTTACTTATCCTAACACTATCTTGCGTGGGGTTGGCGCTCTGCCCTACTTCGGATTATTGGCTGCTTCTCTTTCTTCGATGCATACAAGCTGCTGGTTCTGCTAGCACCATAGCTCTGTGTGAGTAAGACGATGTCTACAGTGATAAGGGATCCCTTCAACTTCTTCTTTAAAAAGCCGCTGGTGTTATGGCAGACATTGTTCCCGCGGAGCATCGAGGCGGGTACCTGGGTGTATCCAATATTGGACCTATGGTAAGAGAAAGAATGTGTAGATACACTGATACGCTTTGACCTCTTATCCATATAGGCCGGTCCTTGCATTGGTCCCGTTATAGGGGGAGTATTATCAGACAGACTAGGGTGGAGGTCAGTGATCATCTTGCAGTGGCAATTTCACTACTCGTTACACAAGTCATCTGCAGGTCCATTTTCTGGTTCCTCGCCATATCGGCTGGTTCAACTTTCGTTATATTGTTTCTGTACGTCATTTTCCCTTTTTTCCGTTTTTAGCGACTCACTGTCTGTATGCGCATCTCAGGTTCTTTCCGGAGACACTTCGGAGTCTCGTTGGAAATGGTTCAATTCCCCCCTCGAGATGGAATCGAGCAATAATACCCATTATTGGTCGTTCTTCTAAGGATACAAGCTGTGAACGGCCTCCACCCACACCCGTACCGAATCCGTTCAGATTATTCTTGGAAGCAGACCTCCGCGTATTGCTTATCACCACCGCCATTCCATACGCTGTTTTCTCTACTACCGCTGCATCGTTAGCACCCCTCTTCGAAGACACATTTCCGTCCCTATCTGAGTCAGAGATAGGCCTGTGTTACCTCGGAATTGGAACAGGAGGAATAATCGGCACTATCTCCGTCGGGAAACTACTAGATATACAGTATCAATTCGTTAAGAGACGTTTCGAAAAATCGATCGCGAGCGATTCTGAGAAGACGACTGAGGCGGACGGTGAAAGGACATTAGTCAACATCATCGACCACGAAAACTTTCCGATGGAAGAATCGCGCTTATTAGCACAAAATATATGGATGCTCTCTCTCGCTATTGCCACTACGGGGTATGGTTGGGCTGTCCAGTCGAAAACAAGTATCGCAGTGCCGTTGATCCTGCAATTCATCGGTGAGTTTTCCTAGGATCGCATACATATTATCGATGACTTTATATCCTTCTTAGTTGGATATACTACAGTGGCAATTATGGTAACGAATACATCTCTGATTGTCGATATGTTTCCGTCCCAGAGTTCATCTGCAACAGCTGCCGTGAGTTTTTGATTGGGCATTATGCTCTACCAGATATACATACTACAGTATTAATTGTGTCTTCAGAGTAATTTAGTCCGGTGCCTTCTAGCGGCCGTATTTGTCTCTGTCATTGATATAATCACAGATGCTATAGGGTCTGGATGGACATTCACTATATTTGGAGCTTTATGTGCCCTTACATCGCTGTTAGTCTTGCTGGAGATGAAGAAGGGGCCGTCCTGGAGAAAGAGGAGATAATCATCAAATTATTCGAGGTGTAGCACTTATTGAGGGACTAGTTCATCCCCTTTATATAAATTTTCACTTCTGAAACTGTCTAGATACTCGTTTATGCATGTACATAGATGGTCCATTTTTCTAGCTCTTTCTTGGAACAATCGTAGCGTTGACACAATATGCTATAAACTTCTTCAAATGCACCTAAATATTTGTTACGTACCCGTTTGATAGCCTCTCACACGTTTGCTAATGGTTCTCAGAATAAGGTTCATAAAAATCCAACGTTTCATGAAAGTAACGAAGTAGTATGAAAGTTACATCAAGTATGGTTGAAGAAGTAAGTTATCATTTTTACGTCCGCTATCGCATGACAAGCTACACCGGATTCCCTACCCTGTGCGTCTCCCGTAACGCAATCGCGTCTCGCATCTCTGGCGTGAGCTCAAACGCTGGTAAGTTAGATACTGTAGACATGGGGTAGACTGTTCGCAAGCTGGCCCTACTCATCCTCCGGCTTGCTCTTTCTTGTCGGAAACTATGGATTGATCCACCAGTGAGTCTGGAGCCGTCCCACGGTGACAGTTTTGCCTGGTCAATGGTACCGCGCAGGTTTAGGACTAATCGATTGGCGCAGACGCTCATGGTCGTCCTAAGCACAGGGAGGACAGATCCTACCAAGGCTGACCGGTTCGGGGGCATGGCAGCGTACATCGCGAGATTTGCGAGGCTGGAAACTATGCGGGGTTATTATCAGAGAAAAGAGGATAATGTTTAACCTACTGAGCATTACAACGTAGTATACGAGACCTAATGAAGGCAAAATGCTTGAGTCAGTGGTAGTATATGTAAGAAGTACACGACAATGCTAACCATCCCGGAAGAATATGTTCAATATTCGCCCTCCACCCTCCAGCCCCCCTGCTCTCTCTAAAGTAGCAACCGTCAGAGCTACATAGCGCCTCCCTGCTCAAGAGGTCCAAGCCTTACTATATTTCCCAACACGTGCGATTGTCAAAAAGAAAATTGCCGTGTCAAAGACGATCAGAGCTGCTACTGCAGGAATAATAAGTTTCGATGAACTCGAAGATTCATCTGCATAGCAGCCCACAACTTCTTGTGCTCTACAATTGACAAAAGTAACATGGCGGATTTCAGAATTATTCCTGTTCAATTAATTTCTGTTAAGGTAACTCACGCTTTCCCTGACTCGACTATGCAGTTATATAGATTTATCAATAGAATTCGAGGCAGGTATAGCTAGGTTTCTCACATTTAACGTTGCGATATTCTAACCATATAAAAGTAGCAATTACACCATCAGATACCTATAGCCCACCAATCAGGGCGTGAATAGTGGAGTGCAACTGATTTCGACTTACTAAGGTTATCACAGAGAGGAAGCAAATTATAACTCGACGTCTTTCCCAAAGAGCCGTGGTTCGCAGACATAAAATCACTGAAAACATCAATTAGTTGACTAATTTTACGATTAGATCAAATCCTTACATTGCACTGGGATTATGATAACCAGCATGGACCTGGTAACTCATTGATTACCTCAATCAGAATTTGATATAGGGGTAGCTTACCAGCCATCCATGAGATCCGTTACCCTACAACTGTAGGAGGTTCAATGGACCCATTTATGAGATGGTGACAAACAAGACTGACAACTGTGCAAAATGAGCAACCAATAGCAAGATATTATACAGACACGATAGCTTACTTTCAAGCTGAGTGCTCCGTCGAACAAACCTTTCCAGAAGTGAAGAATAGACCGATAAATAACTGTCATAAGATGATATGCTCCCACTTACCGACAGCTAGCACTGCTGATACACCCAGTGTAGTATACCGATTTACGATAAAGAGGACTTTCCCCCATGTCCATCGCGCCTTCCAAATATATTTGACCTGCTCAGTGAAGGTCAGAGAGCTTCAGGCTCTGATAAACAGTAATCTTATGTACTTCTCTAAAAAATTACATTAATTTAATCCCAAATAGAAAAGGGGGAAGGGGGTATCTCACTTTGGAAATGTTAAGAGGAGGTCGTACAAAAGTACAACGAGGCAGCACACTTATTGCACTACGAATCAGAGCCCGAGGCACGTAGTAGATATATTAAAGAGTACTGACATGTTATTGACTGTTAAACAGAGTGCTATCAGCTTCACGGCAGATGGCAGTCGATTAAAGGCACTTACATCTGTGGTCTTTATGTCTTGCACATCAACGATGACTTGGTCAAGGAGAGATGTCATAGTTGGCGAAGAGCGCAAGAGACTAGTCTTCCTAGCGAGGCCTCATAAGCGGGAGACCTTTGATTGTGTGACGAGTCCTCATGACATGTCTAGAGATTGTTATATTTCGAGATGGCGACTGCGATGAACCAGAGATGGTTTATCGCTACATTGACATCGCATAGAATTTTTATCGTAAGATTTCCCACATGCTGCAAAGAACTATTGAAACTCATCAGAGAAGTAGAAGCCTCCAGCTCACCTGAATCAGATATCAGACGAAGAAGTCGTAGAGGAGGTCACAGTATTAGTCATGAGTGATGGGGGTGGATGCCAATCATTTCATAAAGCAAACTGTTTCACCAGCACCCCGAGTTGGGTACTATTAAGAATATCCAACCGTCGAGTATATATTGCGATGATTTGCGAGACAATAACGGTCGCTTCCAAAATCCGATCACTAGCATGGATTCTGTAGGTGTGAAATAGAAGTGAGTCGGCGGCGCATGCAGTTGATACGCTTCATCTCCAGGTTTTCTGATTTGCCTCCTTCACTCGTACTTTATCAGAGTAGCTATATCCGTGTTCCAGCTACGAACTGATATCGAAGCAGGAGAGAAGGGCGAATTGGACAACTGACTCCAACAGTCTGACTCAGGCTCAGGCTTCAACTTTCAAAGTTGCAATTAGGAGATTGTCAATCCAATGATCAGTCCTAAAGATTTCCTGCATTAAACCGTTATAAAGAATATGAGTTTCTTTGAGTGACTTATTGCCAGTGAGATGGCGTTGTAGGAGATGGGGCGTGGGCCCTCGTGGCGCCCATGGAGAACGTGGGGAACTGGCACGTGTACCTAAGGGCCGGTCGGTACGTGATTTTCCTTGACTCTGACTCGGAGTCTGAACTTTGAAGTGTCTCTCAGAGACCATCTGCCACCGTCGAGCTTTGCCCGTATGACCGTCACAGCTCAGAGAAGTAGCGAGCCATAGCTGGAGGACTGTAAATGTGCACCTCGTCGGGCTACATAGATACTCACTGGCAACTACATAGTAGTACCCGGGCACCACGACTGCGCGGGAGCTGCGACAGCTTTGCATTCGTCACTAATATCTTACGGTTGATTCATAGAACATTTTTGACGCATAATAGATGCGGAGCGCAGCCATGCGTAGAAAGTGCTTTTCTTTCGGAGGCAGTGACAGGTATAAGTGGATGTAGGAGCCCCATCGCCTCCGGAAGCCTTCGGACACGGCGACTTGGATTTCGTTGTCTGCAAACCCAGAGGACTTATTGGTCCGGAGGAGATACGGAGTCTACTCCGCGCACGCTACGTGGTATCAGGGCTAAACCCATAGAAATGTATCTACCATCTCGCCGTGATGGCTGCCGAAGGAAAGTTCGTTCAAGTCAAAGTCGATGTCTGCCAGGATGAACTCGAGTTTGATCGCATTGTGTTCATCCAAAGCCATGGCGATTTGGGCAAGATTTTGAGTGTCCTCGCTCGGGCGCACGGGCCCAGTCTGGGGCCGGAGGGACTGCAGGTGAGAGTTTGTATACGAGTTTGATGGAAAGCCGCTCGACTGATTATTAGCCCAATTGCCCAGATACATTTTACGAAGATTGAAATATTGGAAATTTCTACCACGTTAAGCCTCACCCAGTCTCCGAACGAGATCCTGTGGCTTATGGGCTTGCGTAAGGGAAAATGGGAAACGGGATTCAGCGGGATGCCTGATCTACTGAGTTGACTGGAGGAATCCCCTCTTTTTGATCCCAAAGCTATCTTGGACATAGAACGAAGGAACAAATCAGAGCAGACGGGCTTAACATATGAACTTTTTCTACAGCACGTTGTGAACCGCTCCAAGCAAACGAGTGAAGTGTCGATGAGATCGAGGGATGTCGTGAGATTCGCTCAACGTTTTGGGCAAGGAAATAGAGTACGCGAAGCTCGTGAGGACACTACAAGCGCGATGCGGGACATGATGAGGACGGCTTGATCACTACAGATGGAAGAGTTATCGTGAATGAAGAGATGTTAGGCGAACACGAGAATGTCCATCTTGGCGAGGAAAAGGAGGGTACTGAAGCGATTCAATACTTTCTGCTACTTCTTTTTTACTTTCTTTCGTTCAGTTAAATTATAGGAAGCGCAGAAATTTGGCCTTTGCTGATTTGGTCAGCCATCTATGTAATTTAGCTCATCCAATATTCTTCCGGGTTCTGGATAGTCGTTTCATGACTTTGTTATATAAATATTATAGTACAACCGTTGTATTCAGTTTAGCATCAAGCGCGAGGACCGTTGACCGGCTTGTAGACAATTAATTATCTTGTTTCGGTTACGAATAAAGTGCCTAGGCTAAGCCGAACCATCTGCTTTGTGTATGTCTTTCAACGCAACTCCATCGTGCATCACCGACGTGAGCTCAGAAGTTGACTGGTTAGATGTAGCGACCGAGGAGAAAGTTGAGCTATCCGTATTTGACATTCTGACTGCCCCTTTATGCCCGAAGACCCCGAGCGATCCGGTGGGATTCGAGCTCTCCCATCGTGAAACTGATGCACTTGTCTGGTCAATGGTACCGTGAAGGCTTAGAACTAATCGACTCGCGCAGACGCTTAAAGTCGTCCTAAGCCAAGGAAGGCCGGACCCGATCAAGGCTGACCTTGTCGGGGGCAAAGCAGCGTACAACGCGAGATTAGCGAGGTTTGAAACTATCGCGGAAATAAGTATCAGCGAAAGGAGACAGTATTTGACCTACTGAGCAAGGCAACGTAGTACGAAAGACCTATGGAATGGAAGAAGGCTAAGCTTGATGATTCTAAAGCTGCTACAAAGCGGCGATACTCACCATCACGAAAGAATATATGCATTATAAGCCCTCGACCCTGCCCTGCTCGCACTGACATATAATGTGTTAGGGTCTGAATTACGAAGTAGAAAGTTGGCTACTCCTCACCGGATTTCCAGACGCGTGTAATTGTTAAAAGCACGATAGCCGTATCGAAAGCGACTAGAGATGCAACTGCGGGGATGATGTGTTTTGCTGTAGTCGTCGACTCGTCTGCATAGCAACCCACATACTTCTGGGCTCTGCAGTCAACATAAGTAATCAGAGCTCCATACTCTTGGAACAGAGTGTTTGCATCTTAACGTACGATTGTCCAGACTCAACTACATCCAAATGATTGGTTAGTAACAGATGGATTGAGTACAAATAGATCTCTTACACTTAACAGCGTGGTATTCTAACCATATGAATCTAGCGATTACACCATCAGATACCTATGTCCCACCAAATCAGGATATAAGTCATGAACTGTGGCGAGTTCTAACTCACCGTTGTTATCACAATGAGGAAGAAAATTACTACTCGATTTCTGCCCCAGAGCGCCGTCGTTCGTAAACATAGAATTACTGTGAACATCCGTTAACTAGATGATTACCGGGTTTCCTCGCTCCTTACATTGCACAGGAATGACAAGAGCTAGCATGGACCTGATAACTCTCCATTTCAGAGGCTTTTGCCGTGTTCTAGGTAAGCATGGACTTACCAGCCTTCCATGAGGTCAGCAACCCTACAGCTGCGGGGAAATGAATAAACCAAAATAGTGAGACATCGGCAATTGTGACTGACAACTGCGCAAAATGAGCGACAAAATTAGAAATTGACCACAGTTTTGCACACTTTCAAGTTCAGGTTTCCGTCGAACAGACCTATCTCCGAAGCAAGACGATCAGTAAGTCAGCGAAAGTTTGTCAAGATGTTGACACTTTGACTCACCGATGACTAGCACTATCGATACACCCAACGGAGTGTAACGATTCGCGATGAAGAGGATTTTTCCCCATGTCCACCGCACCTTCCATATATATTTGATCTGCATAATGAAGTTCATATAATGTCAGAGTCTAATTAAAAGTTCTCAAGCATACTTCTCTGAAAGCAACATCAGTAGACTTCCATTACACAGAGAAACAAACTCACTCCGGAAATGTTAAGAGAAGGTCATAAACGAGCACAACGAGACAGCACACTTATTGCAATCAGTTAGTCAACGAGATGATGTGCTGCTTCATATGACAAGTACTAACATGTTATAGACTGTGATAGATTTCTTAGCGTCATTCATACGGCAATCATTCAAAGGACTTTACCTCAGTGACCTTTATATCTCGTATGTCAGTAGTGACCTGCTCAAGGATAGTTGGCATGATTGTCAGGGGGAACAAATGTCTCAGCCTGTTAGTTAAGGGGGGTAAAGATCTCAATCTCTCACCAAGTCTGCATAAATACGAGCTTCCTTCCGCGGCGAGTCGTATTCTTGGACAACCTTATTCCTAGGGAGGCCGCCTGAGATGAACCAACGAAGGTTCGATACTGTATCGAACCCCTTCGGAGTAAGTTCTCCAACAAGCGGTGAGCTTTGACTACAAAACATCAAAATGGAAGAAGCTCCGGGTTCACCTGAATCAGATATCAGTTGAGGAATTCGTTCAGGTTGCACTGGAAAACAAACTGGTTGCCAGTCATTGGCTGCAGAGCTTCCCCTGATCATGAGCAAGAGCTTATGTAGCCAGAGCGACAAGAACACAGCAAGTGCGATGATGTGCATTGCAGCGCCAAGATAAACCTTCCAGCGATCATCATCACTGGTGCGAAGTGAGCCATCAACGCATGCAATTGAGATCATCGAGGCTAGTTAAGGTTTCCAATGACGATCCTTCTTCCGATCACAATCAATCAGAGTAGCGATATCTGTATGGCCTCGACGACGGAGTGGTAGTATGGAGAGAGAAGCGAAGATCTCTTAACATGTGTGTAATGTCCAAGACCTGCATCAAGTATCAGATTAAGAGTCTTGAAATCCAACCTAAATATGTATTACGTGTCAGTGTCCACTGTCCAACATGATCGTGGTGATACCAGCGACCGCCGACGACGAAGCCACGGTTCCAAGTACAACTGCAAGCCAACTTGCAACATAGACCGAGCCATGCTGAGCAAACTTCGTGGACGAGCACAGGATACCATGCATTCTCCGGTCCCCCCTAGATCAATGGGTGACTACCGTCTCCTGGGAGTCTGAGCTTATGGTATCCACTCCGGCCTTCACATGAAAGGTACTTGTCCCGTGCTTCGCTTGTAGCAGTTCTATCTTTTGTCGAATGTTCTTGTTCGGAGTAAGTGAGCTCTCGCGGTGCCCAAAATTAGGAGGTCGGAACCCGGCACATTTCCTTGAGGGGGTCGCGGGAAACTCACTTTCTCACTGCCGTGTATAAGTGCACACAATGGAAAACGATGAGATTCGACTGCGACTAGTTAAATGAGATCCGCACTCCGCCGCTATGATGCCCGTCAGCTTCGACGCAGTACCGGGAACTACTGTCGCATGATCATCACACGAAGACACCATGCCTTACTCACAATGATTACGGAGTCTTTGAAGATAAGGCACATATCTCGCTAAATGTGAGACTTGAGATCTAGCAAGCATTTACAATCTATCCCGAGGAAAAACAAATTCAGACAGTCACCAATTCTATCAGTCTCTAAATTGCTGTACCGGTTGACCTCACCGCGCCATCCAGCCCCCATCAACCGTGATCGTTTCACCGCACATATAATCGGACGCGCGACTCGCGAGGAAGACGATAGCCCCTTCAAAATCTTCTGGAGCACCCCATCGCCCGGCGGGTATACGCTCCATGATTTGACGCGAACGGACGGGGTCAGCAATCAGGGCGGTGTTCATCTGCGCAGGAGGGGTGTTGAATTTCTCGACTCGGGCTGAGAGAAAATGAGACCTACGTCTGTTGCGATATAACCTGGCGCAATGCTAAGAGGAAGTTGTAAATAAGGTGAATAAGAATGATCCGTGCAGAACGTACCAGTTAACGTTTATCCCCTTTCCACTCCACTCGTTTGACAATCCCTTCGTCTGAGCAAAGTTCAGGCTTGGACTACGCAAAACTGTCTGGAAAAAGAACTCACCATTCCAAGGACACCGTGTTTCGCCGCCGCGTAAGCGGGGACCGTAAGACCTCCCTGGAACGAAAGTAGGCTAGCAATATTGATAATCTTTCCCCGACCAAGCGCAGAACTCTCTTCCGTGCCACGTCTCTCGAGCATGTGTCTTCCTACATCTCTTGCGAGCGTCCAAACTGTATTTAGGTTTACTTGAAGGACTTCTTGCCAGTCTTCATCTGGGAATATCTCAGCTCGGTGTCTGTATGATATACGCGTCCAGAGGCATTCTACAATCCTTGTCTCGTTTTTGTCGCTCACCTTCGTTGGATCCCACCACAGTTAACCAATATATCGATGCTCAGCCCAAGGCCTCCCTCCCCTTCGCTCTTTGTCACTTTCTGCACAATGGAACCGACTTGCTCTTTCGAGGACAGGTCGCAAGTGATGATCCATGCTTTCCGCCCGACTTCTCGAACCTTCTGCGCGGTTTCTTGTTTGCTTTCGTCTCTCTACGTACGATCATTTGATCAAGTGTCTCAGTTCGGATAAAGGATTGGTCACACCTGAACGAGAACGATATCTGCCCCTGACTTGGCGAGTGCGAGTGCAAGGGATTGGCCTATCCCTCTTGTGCCACCTCTATCATAATTGTAGAGTAAATGGGATTAACATGGGTAAGTGAAGGTCATAAAATCGATTGACGCACGTTATCAGTGCAACCTTGCCTTGTAGAGAGAATAATGATTCAAGGTATGACTGCATCACGTATTTCTCCCTCGAAGCTGAGTTGCCAACCGATAAACCAAGGTTCCAGGTTTTATATAGATCTTGTGCCAAGTCAGAGAGATCGAGGGTTCCGGCGTACGTCTTTACTTCTGGAGACCCATATGATTTAAAAGCTGGATCTGATCCGGTTGTGCGGGCCGTACGTCCGAGTACATGCATCCACTAATTTCTAAAGAACCCGCCGTTAACCGGGCGATTAAGCCAGAAGATTATGAGGTCTGGAGTCTGTTGTTATAGAGAACCCGGACTGAACCGTCAGGTGGCGATTTTGAAGTTAGAGCGAGAGCGCTAGTAAAATAAATCCGACGTTACTAATCGTGCCACCTGACCAGTATGTAGTGTAGAAAGCTCACCAGAGGAACCAGACCATTGATTATCAGGAAGGCAAATCATCAATGCCTTTGTAACTCGTGGATGTAACTTAGCGAGTCCGGGTTAACAAGAACATAGGTATGTCGATAGGGAGACGTCCCCTCTGACGAACGAAAAGTCAAAACTTATACTGCAAAAGATGAAAGATGAGCCGCCATACGTACCCAATGACTTGCAGTAGCCATGCACGCGGGGCAGAACATTACATTGTAAACTTGAACTGGACAAGGGAGTCGACGCAGCGAAGAAAGTTGTTCACAAAAGTTACCCGGGTCCTCGCTGCAGTGATCGACTTGATTACATTATCTTATTAATCTTCTAGTTACATAAGCTTACTATTTAAAGCAAAACTTGTATTCAAGCTTACTATAAGTTAGTAAGCATCTGATCTTAAATTTGAATTGTGCCTTCAATATGATCATTCCTTGTCCGACAGTCGACTTGAATCTTCAACTCCCAATCTTCCCTCAGCACTGTGCACCCCTATCCTCTTCCCATGACTCTTCGGAGTAATCAGACATGTTTGGGAACAAATACAACGAAAGTACGCTAGCGGTGCCTTTCTGATTCGTCCGCAGTTCGGACTTGTGAAATATGTGGCCCTAATAATTCCGAGTCGGTGTCAGTCTGTAGCTACTACTTCACAAGTACTGGCAGTCAGTAAGTTCCGCGTTCGAAGACGCGTCTAATTCACGTGTCCGTCAGTGATCGATGCCTGTGCCAACTTGAACTTCAAGCCCCGCATTGCCCCGGCTGGCTTGGCTCCGGGCATCCTTGTCCGTACCGTCACTCATATAAAGGGGTGTGACCTCCATTCTTTAGAGATATGCTCAGTGTTACTGGTATTTTGTGGGTCGTTTCGCTGGTTCAGCCTAATGGTGAGTGAGATCAAATACATATTACTATCTCGCCGAGGCTCTGAGGTACCCCTTTCAACTTTGAGTCACATTTCTACTGGTTAAGCGACTTACATCCTCTGCTTCACTTCATTTTGAGTGGAGATTCACTGACTGGTACTCTTACCATAGACACGTTTATCAACTAGAATGAAGAATGCTTCAAGGTCAAGTCGTGTTACGGCTGCCGATTTGCCAGAGGATGTTATCATCGAATTCATCACGCAACTTAATCGAGTCGATAAAAGACGATCAACCATGTTTTCCGACAATTGCATGGTCCTCCGAGCCGGTTTGATCACATGTACTCACGTTTGCCGAGGCTGGCGGAGTGCAGCGCTGAATTGTGCGAAATTATGGGCCGACATCGACTGTGCAAGCTGGGGCATCGAGCAGATTAAGACATTTCTATGCCGATCGAAAGATGCTTCGATAGAACTCTCTATGGGTCTACCTCTCTGTTATAAGAAGATGCCGCCATATTACCGAGCAGACCCCGGGTTCGAAGGCCGTAAAAGCCATATGCAGGAATATAACGAATACGAAGACTGGTTGTACGACGACGAGGTTCCACCAAAAATCACTCTCTGTCTGGAAGAGTTTCACAGGACTCGGAGCATATCAATCGTCGTTCTCGCGCACGGTTTTCAGAGATGGATATCTAATCTCATCAACAGCCTGTGTACCGTCGACGCTCCGTTGCTCGAGTACTTCAGTCTTAACGTGCGACTCTGTAGTTGTTTTGGCCATTTCAACCTTGAAGGTCATCTTTTCAAAAATGACACCCCACAGCTACGTACCGTCCGATTATACGGTGTCCATATTTCGGGAGATCACTATCTGCTTCGTAATTTGACCTCTTTGTCCATGCGTTTCGTTAAGATCTCGGGAGGGTATAGCGTATTTCAGGTCCTCGAGCGCAGTCCTCTTTTAAACGAAATTGTTTTGGAGGAGGTAAAATATCGCTCGGTTAATGTCCATGATGGTGATAATTACCTCTCTCTGCCTTTACTCGCTACAGCAACACTTTGCGGCCCACCAGGTTTCTGCGCATCGCTGATGGGAGGTTTGAGGATCCCAACCAAGACGCGCCTCTCTATTCTCTATACACATACACAATTCACAGAGGCATTCGCCGAGGAAGCAATCCCTCCATTCGAGATCAACGAACATATCAGGGCATTCGTCTGCGTTGACGTACAGCAGATGTCGATGGAGATTCAATCCCTGAACATCAGTAGTGTTAGGGCGGACGAGGATTCTCCGTCGTTCTCTCTAAGCAAAGGAAGGCGGATATACTATGAAAAAGTGAACTATTTCTGGGGGTTGAACCAGCTATCGTCAAAGTTGGGAAGGGCGGATGCGACGATAAAGAGACTCGACATTTACATACGTTGTCTCCTGCAGAGACACGGCGCGACTCCTTGGAAAACATTGTTTTCGCGTCTTCATGGTCTCGAAATCTTTGTAATTCATTTTGACACCTGTTCCACGAAGGCGATGATGGAAAATGGTTTCACGCACACACTTGGCAAACCGTCAGATATGGGGGAGCTTTACCTGCCGAAGCTTCGGAACCTTGTTTTAGTGATACGAAGGCCACTTACTGAGCGGATTGCTCGTTTACTCGGTCGATGTCTGGAATCGAGAACCAAGTATGATCCGAGCTGGAGATTGGAAAGCCTTCGCATCGAATGTTACGTAAATTCTCAGCAACTCCAGGAGTTCGAGGACTGCCCATGGGTGATGTTTGACCTACAAGGCTACTTGGAACCTCACGTTGGGAGATTCGAGATTAGCTGGTCTGATTCTCTCGCTCTTAAAGATTTTGATGAGTCGAGTCTCAATATCCAGCTTTTCAAGACCGGGTATAGTCGAGTAGAGAATGGAATTGGTGGTCGATGAACGATTAGGTGTAGATAGCATCAGTAATTGGTATATATATCTTGCGTGTGCTAGTAGAGGATATCACCAATCTTGACCAATCTTCCTCCCAGCATCAATACAATCTCCTACGCTCACACCCCCTACACCAGCACCGATAACTTCCAATCGTCCCTTCCACGGGCCAGCTGGATCTCTCAATTTCTCCAACAGCTCCGCCATCCTTTGCAGGTGTCCGACAGTCGGGACCGGTATACAGTTGCGCTGCTCTATCGCCTCGTAATACGCCGGCCATGGCAGCCGCTTCCCCGCATGACGGTGTATAATCGGGGACAAATGGTGCTGTAGCTGCGCAACAACGTTTTCGATGTTCGTATGGGAGGACGTTATGGGGAATGGGCCGCCGAGCATGACAGTGAGTTTCGTGAAGCTACCCGAGTTGCCGATGGCAGGCTCCTGGACGTCCTGAGCAGACAGCGCGCACGAGTCAAAGACAGTGCCAAGGAATCCTGAGGCAGTACCTGGTACGTGGTATCCGGCAAGAGGACGAGGAACTAGGTAACCGAAGCCGGGTGGATGAATACGCTGCTTTGTCGGAGGGAAGACAATGTTCACAACTGTTACAGTCGAGGTGGGATTCGCGGTGAGGTGAGGTAGTTGGTGTGATGGAGTGGCAGGAATGATCTTTTGTAAATTATTCAGGGGTAAAGTTGATACTACTCGGGAATAATGAAGGGCTTCTCCGCTTGTGAGTCGAACCTATAAGTGAACATTTGTTTGAACATGGAAAACAGCGAGAAAACAACTGACACGTACGTCTATGTTTTGTGATTTGGCGTTGGGTGATATCTGAGCTATATCCGCCTCAGTCTTCAAAATAACATTCGGCATCTCAGATAGCTTGTTGAGTAAAGCTCTCGTCAATGTCTCCATGCCATCCTTGAATGAGTATACGGACATATCTCGCATTAATTCTTTAACGTCCCCAATGTCGTAGTTGTCCGGACTTTGTTGCCGATTCTTCATCATGCCTTTAACAACACTTCCCCCTCCTCGTTCTTCTGCTTCCCAAAGCGTTGGGAAAGCTGCCCGGACGCTGAGTAAACGTGAGTCTGCAGCGTATATCCCGTGCACGAGCGCACTACCAAATATTCTTGCAATCTTCGCGCCGAACCTTCTTGTCAAGAAAGAGTGAAGCGATTCATCTTCTACGCCTTCAGGACGGTTTGCTGACCGGAATGGTTCTGATATACCGCCGGGAAGTAGAAGGGAGGCAACATAAGGATTAGTTAGCAACGAAAGGGGTGACGAAGGCAGTCGCGTGAGCCCTGGTCGACCAGGAATGAGCAGGAATCGGTGTTTTGCCGCTGGCGATGACTTGGGGGTGGTTATGACAGAAGGCTGAATGTTCAGGAGATTGATCTACACCTTCCTCGCGCCTCAGCC
Source organism: Trichaptum fuscoviolaceum (assembly GCA_910574455.1). NCBI lineage: Eukaryota > Fungi > Basidiomycota > Agaricomycetes > Hymenochaetales > Trichaptaceae > Trichaptum > Trichaptum fuscoviolaceum. The sequence continues at coordinate 713,461 of CAJSYZ010000010.1, read as the reverse complement.
TTCCTGCATGGATATACAGGACGTGTCACTCACGAGTTCGAGGATGGCCCCGCTATTTGGTCTCAAGGTCCTTGGCCCAGACTCCAGGAGCATCTGCGCTCTGTTTCCTTCACCGTCCTTGACCTCCACGCGTCGACTGCGAACCCACCCGCCTGGACGTGCAGACTTTTCGAGGAGGGTGATCTGAGTCTGAGGAAATCGGCGCGAGAGGTTGAAGGCTGCGCTCAGTCCGGTTATTCCACCCCCAAGGATCGCTATGCTGGTTGGTGGAGGCATTTCCGATTAGTTACCAGTTAGCTCTTTGGTATAAGATCCGCGATGAGATTCATTTAGTTTGCTTGTCGTCCATGTCAATGATTTGCACGAAAGCCTGAGGATGAGTACGCAGTCTCAGTCTTAGTGTCAACTTGAAGTCGAGAGCAGCAATTTCTCTCACGGGCTCTAAATTCATTATTTTTCATCATGATGTATCTATATGTAACGCCAAACTGCAGCATTGCTATTCTAACAATGGGTATAAATGTGGGGTCGAAAGTATACAAGAAATTACTTGATATTGACCAAAGAGTCAAACGAGAAAGGTTAATCTGTATGCGGTTTGCCTAACTGAAATCCCGATCCCCATGCATGAGCCCCAGAGATGTCTTTCACAGCCTCACGACCGGTAGGTGTTGTACGTCTCGCCATGGGTGTATCTGACCGAACTATCCTTCCGTTCCGTATCACCATCTTCCCTCCACCCAACAGTCGTCCAAACCACTTCGGAGCTACACCAAAGTTCGTGCCTCTTCGTTTCTCCGTTTCATTGTGTACAAATAGCCACCAAAGCCAGCCGATGACGAACCCAGTTCCCGTTGATGCAGTGTAGAAAGATCCATTGATGAAGTGTTCGAAGAGGAGGAGCAGGTATGGGAAGTTTTGATTTCGCAAGGTGAAGAGTTCAAAGAAGGATACGTATGCCTTCGGCTCGATCTTTGCTGAGACAGTCACGAGTGAGAGTATGAATGCATGGAAATTAAATTCGGGGCTAAAGAACAAGCTGTTGATACCCTTTCGTGGAACCTCTGTCAGAATTTGTGTTCCTGCCAAAGGAGTTTAACGAGCTCACGATGATCCACGTAGCATCGGTCAATATCTGCCACGCGTAGTCTATAGAGCGGCCAGAATAGTGATATGATTCCATAGAGCTAGACAGACGGCTAAAAAGAAAGCAGTAGTGAGCAGAACGTGGAAAGAGTGAATGGGCTGATCGTACTATAGCATCACAAGACCAATTACGAATTCCAGGTGTCTTCCTACTCTCGTGCTCTCTCAATAGTCTATTATGATACCCACGCGTTGATCACATACCAGCGTAGAATAATGAGGTGAAAACCCGCCAGACCTTAAAGGTGGAGAGAGGTAAGCAATATCTCAGACAATTCGTCTATAGTGTACGTACTTCATAGTTGTACATCGCTTTCCACAAATTAAGGCTGATATCCGCCGTTTTGAATACCCCAAACACAGCCGGAAGCGTAGTGCACAATGTCAGGAGACATAGCGTACAGGTAACGGGTGGCGTTTTCGGGATGTCCTTCGAGACTTGTAAGAATGATATCTTCGAGCTAATGCGGGACATTCTGCGTCAATCACAAGAGGTGGTGTCGGCCGCAGCCAGCACCTTACCCAAGGAAGATGCGAACTTGAAGCAATCTGGTCAAAGATAAGGAAAGTAATCGTCGATGTGTATTTGGGTGACTCAGAGTCAATGGACATACACTGGCAAGAAATAGGCTAAATGGGAACATCGGCTCCGTAATTCACTCTCGGCAGGGCTTGTTGAAATTTGTGGGATTTGATGCGAAGCAATGCATCATGATGTGCACGTCCATATAGCAGCAGAAGAGTAGGAGTCGTTGGCATCATGATGGATTTGGCCGTCCTTAAATAGACAGGGAAGGACAGAGTAAACACCGGAACGAGCCGCCTCGTCACCATAAATTGGGTTTAGCGATGCAGGTAGGATGAACATGGTTGCAAATACGTTATAGAAGTTAGCAGTTGGATCTAATTGAGCTACATGATAATGATACTGTACACCTAATACACTAATCTGAGAGATAAGTTACGGACAACAAAAAACACATAACAGAGAATCAATATCTCAATCATCATATTGAGTGAGCTGTGATAGGGACGGTCAGAACCAATGTAATGGACTAAAGAGAATGAAACTCACATCTAGTGTTAGAGAACTCGAGCTATTCACGTCCTGGTCGCGGTAAATGCCCACAAGAGAATTGCCACGTTCGTAAAGCGAGCCTTTCAAACTAATGACAATGAACTGGAATTCATCTGATGCCCTCTGACGAATGTAATTCGCGATCTTTCCGACGTTGACATTATCAAGCGCAGCATCGACTTCATCAAGAACAAAGAATGGCGCTGGCTGGTAACTGGACACTAAATGGTGAGACACGTATTTTTTTGCCACAAAGCACATAACGTTCACCAACCTATGGATGGCAAAAAGCAAAGCGAGTGCTGCGACAGTCTTCTCTCCACCTGATAATTGCTCCATATCCCGGAATCGTTTCATTGGTGGCATAGCGTGGTATTTGATACCACCCGCATACGGTTCCTAATGTTATTCGATGAGCAGATGATCCAGATTGTCCGCGGTAACACTTACCTCATTATCTTCCAAGCTGAGATACGCCACACCACCCAGCGGTGCAGCCTTCCCCTTCGTCAGATCTTTGTATATCTGATCGATTCGCTCAGATATATGGCTGAAGGCCTTGTTGAAGAGATCGCATCTACAATCACTGTAAGTCGGGCGCCAGGACTTCGCGTTTTACAAACCAACCTTCGCTTTTTGATGTCATTGTATTCATCTCTTGCTTTCTTGGAGTCCCTTCGAGCCTTTTCTGACTCCTTCTCCGTCTCAGCGAGTTTACTCTCGACATCGTCAAGTCTGCGAATTTACCTATTAGTGAATGAAGCCCTGCGTCAGATGAGTCGCTCACTTGTCCATAGCCTTCATATTGGGAGCCATCCTTTCAATTTCCGCATTAATCTTTGCGATGGAAGCATCGAATTGCGCTCCAGTTTCAGCAGAAGCATCCTGTATCTTATCAGGACATGGAGATTGTCGAGATGTATAAAGCTCTTACTTCACGTTCTTCATCGTCAAGACTCTCGTAGTCGATCTGAATACCGTAATCATTGACTTTGCGAGGCCGTTGCGTACCGTCCTCATCGTCAACATCCATGGCGACTTCCTCTCGGAGATTCTAAGTTACAAGATAGGTATCAATAACGAATTTAATGCTGCAAGGGATCTCTGTCTCACCTCTTCCATGGGCACATTCTTCAAGCTTCCAGATAAGAGGGGAAGTTTGATTTCCTCTAACCGGCACTTTCTGTAGATTGCGGAACGCTCTGATGCAAGCTTCTCTATTTCATCATTCTTCACGGAGGTGAATCAAAAACACATACTTCCGGTCGAATTAAAGCAACTCACCTTCGTGGCAATGTCTTTGAGCGCTTGATCCAGAACCTTTGCAGCTTTCGAAGTATTCTTCTTAACTGTATCTAGATCCTTTGTCTTCGCATCCAGAACCTCATTCAGCTCTTTGAGCTCATCTTGCAATTCAGTAATGTTCTCTTGAGCACGGTCGAGTTCTTCTTGAATTGCCTCTCGCTCTTCTTCGTTCCTCGCAACAGCCTCTCTTTCCGCTGCCATAGCATTATCTAAAGCGGCCAGACGCTCCTTTGTGGCTTTAAGTTGCTGTTCTTCGAAGTTTGATCTATGGTATGGTGAGTTTGAAACTGTGCTGTTACGGCCTCCAAGCAACTCACTGATGGGTTAACCGTGCTATTTGAGTATCAAAGCGAAGGCGAGCATTATTCTCTTCTTCAGCAGCCTTGAGCTGACGCTGCTCGTACTCGCGAATGTTAGCCACGCCGATCTTTCTACAGAAGTCTGAAAATGTGTGGTCTTCCGCCACGTTCACGACTTCGGACAATGCGCTAATTTTCTTGACAAGCGCTTCGTAACCTGCTTTCGCCTGGATGACAATAAGACAGATGTAACCTGTATAGAGAGAAAAGTTCATTACCTTCTTGAGCTCCGGAGCACTCTTCTTGATTTCATTGGTGACATGCTTAAGCTCATCGCGCAGTCCTTTGAGACGTGAGGTAAGGGCAGCCTAAGCCAAGGTTAACTTTGATGTGCATGGACCAGTCAACTGCTTACTAAGTCATCCTTTGCAAGCGTAAGGGAAGATTCGAGTCGAGTTATCTCGGCCATAAGATTTTCGTCCGCCTTGCTCCGCGGTTTAGATTTATTCAAATCCCGAAGTTGAGCCAGCAGGGCATCGCGCACTCGCTGCAGACCCTGAATATCTTTGTCCTCCCACTTCTTGCTATTCCCATGCGAGCTTCTACCACCTGTTATAAGACCGCTCTTGTGTATGACTGTCCCTTCCAGCGTGACAGCTTTCACTTCTTGGCCCTTCTCGTAACAAACATAACGTGCAACATCCATAGTATCGCAAACTAGGGCATTTCCACAGGCGAAGTGCATCGCGCGCTCAACGACTGCTTCGTACTGTATGACATCAACCGCAAGCCGAGCACCCTTCGCAAAGCTTCTGTATTTGTCGTTGATCGGTTTCACCTGGATCGTATCGAGTGGAATGAAGGTCGCTTGACCCGCTCGTTGATTGCGCATATACTATCATCCGTATGAGATTGACCAAGCAATGATTGTATGTGGTCCACTTACCTCAATGCACTCAATGGCTGTCTTCTCTTGATCCACCACAACTGCGTCGATATTTCGTCCCAGAATGACGGAGACTGCAGTTTCGTACTTTCTTTGCGTGGGTTTGCATAAATCGACAACTCTTCCTCTTACACCTAACGATATGTCAGCGACGAGACTTCAAACAAATGAACTTATTTAACCTGGGAATATTCGTTGTAGATTGGCAAAGGTTTCTTTTAGTCGCGTATCCCTCTCAGACTCTTTCTTGTCTACACCAGCTTGTAAGAGCTTCTCGTGACAATCTTGTAATTTTTCCTGTATCTCAGATTCAAGTTGCCTGGATTAACCAGTTTAGAAGGATGTTGAAGTAAAGACGTAAGATACGTACGTGATACGAGCGAACTCTGATTGTTGATTGTTCAGCTCTTGTTTAGCTCGAGCGTAATCGGTCTGAAGGGAAGAAACTTTTTCGTCCAGCTGGAATCCAAATTAGAATGGTTGTGTAATGGTGTACAACAAAAGGACGGACTTCTTCTTTACGCTCTTCAAGACTGGAAATTTCAGTACTTAGTTCGGATTTTTTCTCCTCGAGTCGTGTATGGACCTCTTGAAGCCCTGCAAGCGATCTGGCACCTGTTTTCTCATCACGATTCAACGTCTGCAATGACTGTCTCTCATCAACGGCTAGGGTGTTAGCCACCGCCTTCCTGTTGAACAGCGTCACTTCGCTTCACACTCGCATCTCATGCCCGAGTAAAACTCACAATTTGCGATACTCCTCAAGACTTTCTTCGCTAAGAGAAAGATTCTTTTCCGAGGCACGCCGAGCAGCATCTGCGCATCTCAATTAGTTCTCCATTCGCAAAGACCAACCAAATTACGAACCTCGGGCAGCGTCAGCGGCTTTCTGCTCCGCCTGCAGGTCCTTGCGTAAGGAAGTTAGTCGTTCTTCTTGCTTCCTGGCATCTTTTGCCGCCAGTTCTCGCGTTGCCTCGTGATTCTTGAGTTTGCGTTGTGCGTGTTGGATTTTCTGTTCTGCCGCAACAAGGTCTGGTTTCTATACAGTGGAATAACGGGATGTGTAAACCAAAGTAAATGAGAGAAACGTGTCTGACTAACGCGATTCTCCAGGGCCTTTTCGGCCTTCTTTGCCTTCTTCTCGGCGGCGGCAACGGCAGAGCGCGCCTTAGCTTGGTCCGCACGCGCCTCTTCGAGTGCCTTATCATGTATGGACTGCTCTTTGCGCAAGCCCGTCAATGTCTTATTCTTTTCTTTAATTTCGGCCGAGTTGGTTTCTATTTGATCCTCAATATGGAACAGTTTCCAAAGGAAACGCTTGAGGATGAGCTCATCCTAAAAGCGACTATTAGTACGAAAAAGCATACACTGGCACAAATAGTAATCACCCTCTCGTTTACAAGTCCCTCAAACCTCTCAGCCTCATTCAGCTGCTCCTTGAAGACCCTGATCTCCCCCGCAAACCCTCTCCGCTTGTTGAAGCTTTCCGTAGCATTCTCTGCCGCTCGTTCAACTTCTTTCTTTGCCCGCTCGTAGTCAGCGGCAAGTTCAAGCGAACCACTTATTTGTTCCACAAGGCGCGTGAGTTCTTTTGGGGATTGCGACGCAATGTGCTCAACGTCTCCTTGGAAAACCAGAAAATTCTTTGCCTTCGTAAGGATGTTATGCTTCGCGAGCTCAGCCGTGTAGGCTTGCGCGGAGATTACTTTGTTGTTGACTTTGTATTCGCTCGAGCCAGTAGAGGTTATCCTTCATTAAGATCAGATTCAGAAGCTTTAATTATTTTTTTCATTACGAACGTTCTCTGGAAATGCCATTCTTTCTTCTCCGCGTCTTCATAAACGGCTAGAACCCAAGCCTTCTTCGCGTCTCCTTCACCAGAAGCATCTTCCTCCTCTTCCTCCTCATCTATGGTACCAGACTGATCTGCGTCGTCCTTTTCCAGACGCCTCCCTCGATACACTAGGTCTTTCAACTGGCTACTCCTGAGTTGCGCGCTCTTAATGCCAAGTACGAACGAGATTGCATCCATGAGGTTCGATTTCCCTGCACCATTGGGGCCGATAATGGAGGTAAAGGGGGTAAAGGGGCCAATAACATGATGACTGCGGTAGCTTTTGAAGTCGCACAGCTCGATGCGTATGAGCGGCATTGCGAGCTCGAAGTGGACGTTGAGGTCAGAGCGTCGCAAGATGTCGACGGGGGGGGCCTGAGACGCGTCTGGTCACGCGTTACTCTTCAAGTTGGCGCTGCTGAATTTGGTGTGTACTTGTAATTGGTGTGCAGAAATTGCCTTAAGTAGATTTTAGTGTGCAGGGTCTGAATGGAACTGGTGTGAAGGGAAGGGGGTTGCCCATAAAGGGACTTTGGTGTGAAGGGTCTACCCATAAGTGGATATTTTGGTGTAAAGGGTTCAATCCATAAAGGGATTTTGGTGCACAGAAAAGGCAATTATAAGGCACATACGCGTGTGTCGTCACCATAGACTATAACAGCACGCTATAATTACAAGTACATATTATGTCTATTGCTATATTAGGAGTGGCTACTAGTGTAGAATGGTGTGCAGGGGTCTTGGACAAATGAAGAAATGATGTGAAGAGTCTCGGTCGAGATGGGAGAATGATTGGTGTGCGGAGACGGGGCTTGTGATTGCCAGTGGCTAACAAGGGACACTGCCACGAGACCCCTGGCTCTCTCCGTCGAGACGACTTCCATCGTGTTCGAGATCTCGAGGTCGTTGTTGTTGGTTTCGAGTCCAGAAGTTTACCTTTCATACCAAAGCAGGACAACAGAGTCTCCTGTCGATAGCAAAGCATGACATACGCACGCGGGAAGTCTAAAACTGACTTGATAGTTTGCGCGCCATCCTTAAACGTCCGGGAGGTAGGGCAAAGGAGCGCTGGCGAACATATTCATCATGCACTCAGGGCGCCGTTTGATAAATGTAGCTTCACAACTACACGGTGAGTACACGGGGCAAGCTTCTCACGTAACCTTCTGAAATAAAATGCACAATTTGGTCAAGTTCCTCACACCCAGCTGCCTATTCATAGATTCGCTTTGATGAAGATATCGAGAAAGTCACATTCGGATGTTCGTTTAACGAAGAAAAGTCATTGCTACAGACACTGACTCACTTTCAGATAACAGGGTACTCGATACCAAATGTCAGCGTGCAGCTACTAGTAACCTTGCTCGTACTTTTCTCAGGACCGCTGAATAGGAGTTTCTGAGTATCACGATTACAGCCCTGTCGGTCGAGTGTCGCCAGGTTCTATAAGCGCTGCAGAGGGATCGACCTCCGTGTTATCCCGTGCAGACCCATGTAGATTTGCGATCGGCACCGAGACTTGTATGTAGGTTATCTACACCCGGCCTTGCCTGACCGTCATCAAAGGCTTCTTAAGGGACATTGTACTCTATCCCTCACCTTCTTCATCTCATTTCCTCCCTTCACAGGCGTTTCTCCTAATAGTCGCAATGCTCTATTTACTAGTCCTTTCTCCGCTCTTGGCTTACACCCTCGCACAGTATACCGCAACGTATCTGCCCTCTAATGTCCCAGCTCAAACCGAACAAGGACAGTTTGGTACAAACAAATGCGGGACCGGATCTAATCAGAGCTCCATTTGCCAGAACTTATACAGTGCGATTGTTTACCTTCTTTTGGTAACGCGTCTTTCAGAATGGTTGTTATTCTGAGTTGAATATTACAGTAAACTCAGTGGACGACTTCTGCCTCTTCGCTCCTCCGGAGCCTGGTCCTGACTCAGTCATTGGAAGTACCGAGGTAATAACCCCTTCTTGACTATGTCTTCCCGACATATGAGACATTGTACTCATTCAGATATACTTGACAGCAAATTGAGGTCGCCTGGTGTATGAAGGTGTGCATCTACGCTCAAAATTCAGAATATTATCTTACCCTTATGAAATATCTAGTCCGGCTATGGGACACGCCTCATTCCAGACGGCACAATTCAAGGCGCACATTTTGTGCAGACTCCTGACTATGTGCAAATTACTGGCGTTGGTGATCTCACAAGTCTCAATATTCCAGCAGGCAATGATGGTGGAGGAGAGCTCGACCCACACGGCGCGACAGGCAATGGCATGTAAGCTTTTGTGGTTGAATTATTTTTACTGAGAGGTTTCCAGGAAACCCAATTGGTGGCCTTGTATTCTCGTCTGCCTTTGGTAGTCTTCAGCAGTTGCATGAATGGACAGTAAGCTTTTGGCAATGCCCTATGTGGATGTGGCTTTGGGTACCTATAGCTAACTGGGAAATATATCGCAGAACTTCATGTCGAATTCTGAGTTTTGTTTCCGCGCATGCAAAGAAGGACCCAACGCACCCGCACTTTGCCAACACGTGTATGACGTGTTAGGTTGCATGTGGAATATGCCTGGTGATTATTCCTCCGGTGTGTTCGAGAGATGTGAGGGAGACACGGGCGAGCCCATGGGTGTCTATGGCACTTCTACATTCTCTCAGGGAGAACCTGTCACCCCTGATGCGCATCCCGCTCCGGCAACGAGCCAATGTACAACCTTGAGCACGATTGGTAATGGCGTTGCGGTGGCCGCCACGACTACTGCGGGTAATGCTTCGTTGACGGGCACATTGACTACCACTGTGAGTTACTTCTCACATCCTTCAGTTCAACGGATTGTATCATGTGAGGTCAGCTCATCGGCAGGCTTAGTGCTTGACTCATTGTTACATCGCTGTGTGAGCTCCTTATCCCTGACTCACAAATATTCCGTGCACATCACTTTCCTATATCCCACTTCCGTTTTAATCGCACTGTGCTTTGGCTCACTAAAACTATCTGTTAACGCAGGTCATGGGTTCCAAATCCACGGGCATAACTGTAACATCCTCGGGATCGATCTCTAACCCGTCGCCTACTACCTCCACGACATCAGCTGCAAGTGCCGCGTATGCCAGGCTTGGTAAAAACCTACTTGGACGGCTATCGATAATAGTAGCGGGAGGAATCAGTGCGCTAGGTGTATTTGTATAAGGGATCAATATGCTCTAGTCTCCGCTCGTTAGATCACAGGATGACTACTGATATATTGAACATTGAATATTACGGATAACTTTACTCTAACACTCTCTCCTTACTCACACTCCTTTGAAAGTCTGGACTTGAACTTTTCCCAGCATAAAATCTATTCTTCCCCATTATTTACTTCTCAATACATAGTATTCACACTCCCCTGTCTTGCTGATACGTATGAAGTCATAGCTTTCATAGGGGTTGCTCATGTGCTTGTAGGCTTATCCTACCTTTTATGTTGTAATGGAGAACAATTATACCTCTCTAACTAAAGATCTGTCAAACACCTTGACATGTCTAGCAAATCATTCACTCGGGGAAAGCCGGCGTGTCATGATCGGCATGATCGCCGTATCTTCTGGATGCGGAAGCAACATGACGCAAAAACGGAAAATCTCATGTCAGACGAGATTTGCACTTGACATTAACTTGAAGAGATAATAATAAGTTTCGTTAGCGTTTTATCTCACGTACACCTATTCATAATTTTGTGAGAGTATGAAAGTAACGAATAATGATACATTTACCCTTGCAAGCCTTCACCACGCTCCGATATATTCTCCGCTTTAATGCATAATCTCAAATCTGCCTCTTCAGAGTTCGATGATTATCTTTCCTAGACACAGTTAGATTGTTGCATGAAGTCATAATGCTTTAAAAGACATGGTAGCGCTATACAAAACAAAGCTCTGCCTCTACTGTAATGAAGGAATTTACTATGAGCTTTCGAAGCAGTCTCAGCGCAAATGGAACTTTATTAGAAATTCCCTGAAACATTGCCAGTGGCTCCAATAGCTAATACGGAGATACAGTATTCAGCTAAAGAACAAATATATGAGTGCGTACGTATAGTTTACTTGTACATTTGGAACTTGTCTCTGGAGGCGAGAAAATGATCCTAAACTTGATTTACTTACGCAATTCCAGATCATGACTAGTATGCGTGAGAGGAGTCAGAGGACATGTCGCTGGAGCCTGAGAGAGGGGTCTAATAATAGACGCAGTCCAAGTGAAAACTGATAAACAGACTGATGCAGACAGGATTGGTAAGTGAGATAAAGTCACCCCAACGTAAAGTACGATAAACGTTCGGTGTTCATTGACGTTTATAATGAGTAGCTGCACCAGAGTGGTCCAAAGAAAGATGCACCTTGTCGATCGCGTTAAGCTTTGGCTTGACAGATCAACAACGTGATCATGCTTCTCCCAGCAGCTAGGAATGTCGCGTTGTCGCCTTACCCTTCTACAGGTCTCGACCTGCTCACAGGCGCCTGTGGCTTGAAAAGAAGCTCAAAGATATCCTTTGCAAGTGTATCGATGACACCATTTAGCATCATCTGAATGTATGTTAAAAACGACCTCTAACGTAGCTGTGTTCTGAATCTAATCAACTGCCACGCACAGGGATCTACTTTCATAGGCTTATCAAGAGGTCAAGAACAACTTTCAGGAACTCTCGGACCGTGAACACCAGCGCAAACTCGTATCTGATACGCTGAGGACCTCATTTGTGTGATGAGAGGAGAGTATACATATCATACGAATATCTGCATCGTATCTCATGAAATGAATGAGATACGCCCTCGAACCTCTTTAAGTCTACGCGCAGCTCCTGCACCCACATATGCTTGCGTCATTGATCCCAAGAGCTCGAAACATGGAAGATCACAGATCATGACGAAGGCTGCGCGAAGGTGCGCCGCCGGCGATAGAAAGTTGCCTTTACCGCGGCCCCAAGAACCACATGCATGCACATCTACTGCATATCATGGTTCGATACCTTGCGCAACAAATCGATTGTATGTAAGCTGTTTCCCATATGATGTGAAGGTCATGCGCAGATCTGATTATTGGAAACTAGTTTCTTCCCCACAGCACATCGTAAGAACTCTACCTTAGACTCTTATCAAAGGTCTAATGCCGTATATGAAACCCTATGATGGCCATGAACTAGCCTATCGCTGCTTGGGTCAAGTATGTTTTTGTTCTTCACGCTCGGATGTTTTACGTATGGGACGGGCTGAAATGAGATTGTAAGCAAGGGTGCTGAAGTGCAAGGGAATAGAGTGTATGCTTACGGCATTCCTGTGCTATCTATGACATCGACATGGCCGATCGAGGAATGAATCCAGATTTCCCCAGACCTTGCCAGTGCCAGTGGGCCTCGTTGTTTGATCGACCAGATGATAAGATGCCCATGTCACTATTCAAGTTGTTCCTGGAAGGAAGCTCTCCTGCGAACGCGCACCGGCTAAAGCTGTCCGATGTGCCGCATAGCGGAAACTGAGCGCTGAGCAGCCGATGCCATTTGGCTGCATCCTGGATCATATGCAATATATGAGATATGGATGGACGGGCGGCTATTGACGGACTTCAGTCGTAGTCGGTGTGATTTGTTTGAGTACACTCGATTGAAATTATTGTATTCCAGCCTAAGTAGCTAATCCTTGGGGTTTTGTGATAGGTTCAGCTCTTCCTGGCATCCTGGTCGGTCCGTAGTGCTCCAGTTTCTTATCGTGCGGAGAAATTATGTAGGGTGTGATTTCGAACTGAGAACATTCTCAGTGCGCTGGTTCAGGGACAGCGAACACAGATTGAGTCGGCCGAAATCGAATGCAACCTTTCAGGTAATCTGTGGACGCTTTTCAAACAACGGTGAGCACACAAAGTTCGTTCTGAACGTGTACGGATCGTCGTAAAGATATGCCGCTTCCGGAACCGAAGGAGAAGCCTCACATATTTGCAGAGCCGTAAGGCATGGCGTTTTGCGCCTAGACAAGTCTGGAGACACTGGGAGACGCCGTTAACACACCCGTGTATCTTCTCCTCGGAGTGCACGTACATTCAGAGCCGCCGGTCATAAGTGACTACCGGTACCATTGCATAGTAGAAACCGGACCGCATAAAGGCGGCCGCGTCGCAAGTGCGGGACACGAGACATCCACGCAATGTTCGAAGTTACGGCAAAGAGGCGTGGCCTCCCGCTTGCTGGCGGTCTCGACCTGCTCGTCGGTCACATATATGACCAGCATTGCTTATGGGGTTCCACGTTAAGATGTACAAGGAGAATCTTGCGAAGGTCGAGGTCATTAGACGGTGATCGCAGCACAGCCATGGCATCATGGCAAGCTTCTCTTCCTTCCTATCGAGCGTATCTTGCACGTTAAAGGAGGAGACAAATCTTGATGATGACGTCGATTAATGAGACCATGAGGGGGATTAGAGTTAGGGATGATCATGTCCGGTGCAGCAAGGCTCGTGGCAGTAGAAGGCGCAGGGCGAACTGGCAGGTTGTCAAAAGTCGGGATGTACGCTAGTCATTACGATGAGGGTGCTAATAGCAGTGGAGACACAATATCATATGAAAGATTGGTAGCGAATGCCGCACAAACGCATTAGAGTTGATTCAGAGTAAAGGGAAGAAAGGAAAGCCAAGCTACCACTCTCTGATTAATCTCCACGTCGAGCTGACGATCGCTCCATGCGCCGCCTCTGCGAAGTTAACTACATAGATCTTCTAAGAGATCGAAGTCTTCAGCAGGTAATGTTTGAGGTTCAAGATGACACGCAATCGCGGCCGCGAAAGCTCGATGTTCGCAGGGGATCGCATAACACGAGCGCCTAGAGAATCTCGAAACTTGACGATACTTCTGATGGATAGAAGAGGAAGACCTGGCTGGATTACTCACAAAAACGCGGAAATTGCCACACATCGCTGTCGGAAATAGTCTGAGGTTTCGTTTTCGTTTTCGACGGGGTTTTGCTGAAGCGCGTACGACAACCACCCTCGATCGTAATCAAACTCCATTCAACGTCGACTGAGGAGTTGGGGTTCACGGAGATCTTGTTAGACGCAACAAAATGTCTACCGGCTCGGTCCTCCGACCTCCTCTACCCCCAGTCCAAAACTTATCGCCTCCGACGTGGCACGAGGAGCGCCAGTGCTTGCTTCCTCGTTCAGGATTTTTTCCAAACAACCTGACCTAATTTCGCCACTTGATATCCCGGGCCGCTTGTTCCCTGTGCCTTCCGCCTCTTATGAGCAACGTGAAGGCAGGTACGAGATTTCTGAATGCTGAATTCCTGACTTGTTTGTAACTTGAAAACGGGTGTAGACGGCCGCAACCACAGTTTCAAGCAGATCCGGGAAAGCCCGAATGACCGGATAAATAGTTTCTGCGAGGCTCACGGTTCTCGACTTGCAAAACGGTTCTAAAAATCATACATTGCTCAGATACGTTTGTCATTTCGAAAGGAATAACAATCCTTACTGGGCCGTATTTCATCGCTAGAAAATTAAGGTGAACATTGGGCCAATGTGGAACACAACGTCACAAGGCCGATACGCCCATATGTTGATATGTTTCATATACGCGGATTCTGGTCGCGTCGCATCAAACGCGTCAAATTCTTCTCCTATGCGACTGTGCTGCCCGACAACGTTCGGGTTCACGGAACGCCCATCCGAAGTCTTGTGGCGGCCGAGACCCTCGTTACGAACCGCCCGGAATTAAGCTGAGATGCTCAGGCAGGCGGGCGGGAGAACTAAAAAATCATGTTATCGGCGGTCCGTGTTATGAACGACGGTAACGGCTATTGACGGTTTGGAACTACATAAGCGATCATGCATCATGCGCTCTCCGAGCTCGTCGTAGCGGGCTGTAGACTGAGGTAGTGCGCGGTTGACGAGGCGAAGTGCACTGGAACACAGGTAAAGATGTTCGATAAGAGGTAACCCCCAAAACCCTATGACTAGCGAGGAAACGTACACTCTTTACTCCGTCCGGGATCGATACTGAAATGTTGACGTTCACCTGCAAATTACATTTAATTAAACAAGAAAGCCTCTAAGAAACGAATAAGCATACTTAGAAGCACGACATCGAGGAAGTAAGGATTAGGAAGAACGAGCGATAGATCTCTTAGTCATTGCCTCAGATGAGAGCTTTCATGGTCGTTATCGGTCCGCTTAGGCGAAGGGTGGTATTAGAGAATTAACAGTATAGAGCCTAGACACAGTATAACGGACGACGTCACGGTCTCCGAGGGCGAGGGCGAGGGCGACAGAAATTTGATGACGCAAGCATCGCAACCCAGAACCAGTTCCTGATCTGCTTTGATAGCTTATTTCCGCAGAAGGGAAGATATCGAAACAAAATATTCAACTTTTCTGCGAAACTGGAGAAGAAATTTGCGTCTGTCAGTTTCTACCCTCAAAATTGAAGGAGACGTTTTTGCGTACGCTGGACATGATCCGTACGTCTGCCTTGATCCATCATTCGGCGATGTGGAGTTCGAGTAGACACAGAACGTGTTGACAGCCGTTCACGTCTCGATTTCACAAACAGGAGTCCAGTGCTAGCGCTTTGTCCACATGTCGAATGTATCGATGGCCCCCAGCGCACCGTGACTACACTAACCACGTCGAGCTCGGAGCAGTTCCGCTTCAAGTATATTGAGAAGACTGAAGAATGAGAGATCAAAGTGAAGAGCCAGTGTCAAGCATCAAGATCGATACTCCAAGTGTCTGAATTGTCTGAACACGAAAGTGGATGCCAGCACAGCAAAACATGCCTTTCAACTCCTCGAACACGCGCCGGGCTCGGCCCACTAACATCGTCGTGATGCTTGCTGAGAACCCGAGGTGAGCAGAGTCTTGCTCCTTCCCGCATGTCCCCGAACATCTTGAAGGCGTTTGAATTGCATTCTCCACGATAGATAAACCTCGATAGAGACTAAGCAAATGGTGCCGGCAAGTTCCTTACGATGAGTGTGTAAGAAGAAGAATAGGTCACGTTACATGCCAGTGGCTCGGGCGCGCGTGACTTTGGAACACACGTTGCGGGGGAGCTTTAGGGCCGTTCATTTGTCCGATGGATAGAGACCGGAAGTCAGTAGTGGCAAAGGACGGTTATAGGCGGATCTTACAGTGATCACCGGGTTACGCAAACTACGATATGAGCAAAAGGCTCCAGACAAACACGCACTGAACACGCCGTTGATTAGCGATTGCCCATCCAGCACGTACCGGATTTTCCTACATAACGAAACCATCCGGATATCAAATTGCTTGGAAAATGTATTAAATTATCTCTCTTAGTTTGCAGGGCAAACTAAAATCAGAGTTCCGTAGAGCACCATTGCCGAAGGTTAACCCTATTTTTCAAACTTTATCTGACAGCTCTTTCAAGAGCTCTTACTCCTTACATTCTCCTGCATTTTGGCGATTTTCCATTGGCCTGCCCTGCTACCTCGAATATCATGCCCGCGAGTTGGGCGCCGTGTTCAAGTCCTATGACTCTGTGAACGGTACGGCGAAATTGGCACCGATATTAGCTTGCCTCGTAATGAGAACTGGTGCAGAAAGACATGCCAGCACAGAAAAGGTGGATAGCCTAAAGAAAAGAGACACCGAGAAGGTGTAGATAGTCTAGAATTCTTTGATCTTGCATATTTTCTAAGTCAACGATCAGAAAGAGCGAAGACACGGGTCTCGCGCCGAGCACCCGTCGATCTATTGCCCCGAGCTCAAAAACCGTTTTTCGGGCCCTTCGAGGGCACCGAGCGCATCAGAGAAGGGCCGGAATTCCAAAACACGCCTTTTCCAGCCGCCGGTCCTTCAGTTCGGCTCCAACGCCCCCGATTTCCACAATTTTCTCGGCATCCCCGCAAATTTCAATTTCTCATTCGTTTTGTAGTCCATCGGCGTGTGCGGGGCGAGGTAAAGATAAAGGTGAAGATAAAGGTGAGGACCCGGACGATGGTCTGACATGCCGTGCTTAACCGGCCCCACTGTTCGGTCGAAAGGTACCGGTATGACCGACCGTCGGCCTACCCTTGTATATATGTAATTACATAATTTAAGAAAACTGGTTTTCGAAAACATGTGATCTCGGATTTTTTCTCGGGCGAAACACTGAAGCGGCCCGGCAACGCACAATTGACAAAGAGACGCAGATCGTCCGACGTCCGAGCTCTTCTCCTTTAACCTCCATCATTGACTAGACTTCCCGGACTCCGAACTCATGTCTAAATTCTCCGGCTGCTGGCCAACACCATTGTCCCGTTCTTGTGTATTCGAACAATCAAACACGGCTCAGAAGCCTGCAAGCGGAATCAAAATACATTACACACACATGGCCCCTTAGCTTCCGTTTTCTCTCACAAAGAAAAATGCAGTGAGACGCAGAAATGCAGAAAGGGCAGGCCGGTTAGGCACCGTACATTGCTCGATGACGACTCCAAGAAAACAATTCTTCTCGTGTGAGTCCGATCGGTGAATATGGAGGGATTTGCTTCCGATCATGTCCCCTGACGCGAGCGTCTACTTCGAGTATAAGCAATAATGGCTCACTTTTCGAGCCCCACGGCGGTCAGGGGAACAACTTGGAAACATTGTACGTACATGTACAGCCATCTGCGATCGTCGAGTTGATATAAGGCTTAGCCAAAATTTCGAAGATATAGACATTCGACTAGAGCTCTGGCCGGATCTTAAGCATGATACTTTGTGTGCGCTGCAAGACGGGATTTGCCTTGCTTCCTGTCTACGATGAAGACAAGAGCACTATAATTCTATGTATTATAATGCTGCTCCCAGCATGGCACTACAACGGGATCTGATCTTTGATGGCGCTTACTGGTCAGCAGTTCTCTCACGTTCTATTGTCGCCAACCCTCCGTGCACACAACACGAGGGGGTTCATTCTGTCTCTCGAACTAATATCCATCCTGCCCCGCTTAGACTCGCTCTACATTGGCAACATTGTTCCTGACGATGTACGCGTCGCTTTTGCCCCTTCGAAAAGCCAAGCCCGTGGTTTACGGTGGGGAGACTCGGACTTCAACATTTTGACATCCGCACTAGCAAGACTCATATTCGAATGGCCAAGAGTTGCATATGTATCGCTTCGCACACGGCTGAATACTCATCACCCTCGATTTTGTATATCTCATCTTCTACAATTTTAGTAGGAGGTTCGGAAGTTCGGACATGAGCGGAGCTCAGAAGAAGAGGGCGAGAGCCCGCCGGCTTTACATACTCAGTCTCATCTCTACGCGAACCGCTAACCGTTGTTCGGCTGGAGATGATCGAGGACGATCTGTGCGCTGATAGACAGCATCTCAATTAACACGTTGAAGACAAGCACGACTCGTGATCTCTGCTACTGTATTGGACTTTGGACCGCTCACGTACTATACAGTACTCTTCGAACATTGCTGAGCTTTGGGTCAAGCTGGAACGTCGTCCTATCGTCCACATGGTTTCTAAGGTGGGGTGACTCAAGCCACTTCCCGCGAACAGTTGAAGAAGACGGAAGACACGTCTTCTATCACATGAACTTGAGCAAAGAACAGGACTCCTTGGATCGCGCCAGCTTTTCCTAGCTTTCGTGCTTCATCGATCTTCGATGTCTACCAGCTACCAAACCATAAGCTTGTCTATTGATATCCATTCACGACTCTCCCTCTCTTCTCGATAATTGGTTTTTCGATGAAGATCCGTTATCCAGATTCCAAAGGCTCCGAGTTCTCTAAAAGAGACACTCGCCTCCTCCCTAGAGCTTCCTTTACGTCTCACGATGCACATCCCCTCGAATTCGAAGGCTGAGCTCACGCCGCGACCAAGTACAGACATACTACTCTACTAGTACACGAAGGTTTCCGATTTGCAGAAGAAAAATAACTTGGCTTCACTCCGCCGATCGCACATCTGATCTGTCGCCGATCCCTGCATTAAATATACTGAATCCAAAACAGCATCTGATCCGGTTCACGAAGGAACAGCTGTCAATGCCCACGCAGTATGTCTATGCATACATCACGATACTTATTCGTCCTCAATACACCGGGCTCATTCAACTCACACGTTTCGAGTCAGCGAAAGTGTAGCTCGGCACACTTCCCGAAGTCCGCTAACTTTTCTATGAATACATATCGGCAACAAGCGATAGAGGCACTGTGCAGTAACCTGTGGTCATTTCAAGCTGATGTAGGTACTATGCTCGACTCCGTCAACCCGTTCCGAGGTCCCAGATAGTTCGAAGCACAAGTACGACCTTCGTTGCGAAGAAGAAAGAAAAGCAAACTGTATGATCTGTGAGAATGCTTCAGGACCCAGCACGCATATCCGCCGCTCGACTCAATGTATGGGAGAGCGGAGAACTCAGCCTGGCAGGCTGTGGGACCTGTGGGCACCACTGCAGCATCTCCGCACTGAGTGGCGAGATAGCGACGGGGCACGAGATTCGATGGCTCTAAAGCTTCGTAAGAGCGAATACTTCGGTACCTGGAGAGGTATGGAGTGTATGGTTGCAGCTTCTAGTTTACCCCCCAGGTCTTCCCACCTTTCAGCCTTCGAGAGAGTCAATACCAATACACCCCGAGAAGCGGTATCAGAAAGAGTTTCCTATACAGCGTTCTTTCGGGCCTCGCAGTCCGAGCAATCCTTTTCCCCGTGAAGCTCCTTCGCAAGCCGCTTCTCCGACTATGTCAGTACTGAATCCGAATGGCGTTGGGTGAAATTTCGTACTACAAGCTAAATCGCTAACTACACTCGATCTCAACATTAGATGGGGAACAGCATTGGTTGTGCCTCCATACTACATATCTTGAAAGTCTAACGCCTAAGATAAAGATAAGCAAGGCAGAACGAATAAGCACATGCCTTGACCAGTGACTTAAAGGTACATAATCAGGGCTCGACGGAGGAAGCGTTCCAGAACGCCTGGATAGAAGAGAAACACCGGGGTGAGCCATCCAATCCTTCGCGAATGAGGAGGTTCGGCAAAACAAACTGAGTGGCTCTGAGACTCTGAGTCCGGCGCCGGAGCGTGCAGCCGGAAGGCAGGGGTACAGTGGCACAGCAAACATGCGGACTCGGAGTCTCGGACAAAAAGTGTTGAGATAACGCGTGTTACGGGTGCTTGACCCGGGGTCGTATCAGAACAATCCCGACCGACGAGATATGATCTCCGGAAACTCAAATCCGTGCAGGGTCGAGGCGAAGCCGGCTTGCGTTTCCATGGGTGGCGGTAGATACTTCATGGTACTTACAGAACTACTAAGTAATATCAGGTATAATAGGCTGGAATAGAGTATCTAACCGTGATGTTTGTATCTTATAATGATGCCTTATATTCAAGCTAGGGGATAAACAGAGGTACTCAGTAGCTAATTCTAAAAGAATGCAATTGCTTTTGATACCTACTAATGCATCTCTCCTTGAGTTCGCAAAAGCAGCAAATTATATACACAAGTCCGTCGCCCAAACTCTGTGTTCCATCGAGTTGGATATAAGAAAGTAAACTACCTACCCAGTTTTCAAGGTTGACACTCTACATGGCTACTCAGGCTGATCTTCAGGACCATTCTCGACCTGCCTAGACCACCGCTGATCATCTATCACAGCCTTTACCTCGATGACCTCTTTCAAGTTACGTTCTTGCGTTTCCGGATTATGATGGGAAGGTGCTTGACAAGTTTTACCGCATTGAATGACTTTGGGAGCTGAATAGCATATTTTGTGCCTCTACGGCACATCTTATCTAGAAACAAGCACCACGGATCTTCCGGACGTAAGCCTGGGCAACCACCATAAAAGTCCTCTGGATTTGCTATCCTGAACATTAAGAAACCTGTGGTGCTCTCCTACGAAGGTCGGCAACTCGAGATTCCGTGTCCAGTCATACACGGGGCAGGGCTTGGCAGACCAATATTGAAACGAAAAAGGCTTCAGGTTTTTCAGTTTTCATTCAGGAAAATTTGAGCATGGGGTTCCCAAAGCGAAGGCGCACAAGCACCGCGAAACAAACCCTCGTCGATCCATTCGATGTTTAACCTGCTTCCCGAGCCAGAGTGTGCAGCACTCCATCAACGTCCAGCGGTGCGGTGCGGGAGAAGTTGCAGAGGAGTCAACCGAACGGGCCGAGAAAGAAACATTCAGATTCATTCATCTCTGAGGCAGATTCCAGTGCCAGCTCATCGAGGCAGTGCTGCTGCGAGCAACACATTGAGTGTGAAACTGCTTCTCATCTTGATGAGAAGAAAGGAAGGAGATTGAGTCTAACATTAAGAGCTGCTGATATAGTTGTAAGGCATACTGAGTCTTCTCATGTGTGAAAACTTGCCTGGAAGAAAGATAAGCCAGTGCAGGGTAACCAAGTGAGCCAGACCGAACTGTAAGTCGTGTTGGAAGGACAAGAAAGCGTGAAATAAGCAAGTACGGCAGTGAGGAGCCGAGAACCAAATTCCATTGAACTCTAAGCTGGAGATGTGGCTCCATGCATGGGTACGCCCGGTGTGGCCAACAACATTCTGCAAAACGCAAGGGTGACATGCAAAGGACAAGGAAAGAACCTCAGAGCACCGTAGTTGCCACGAGCAGTCAACTCTGAAACAAGTCCCCTTGGCGATTGATTAGCAGTATGTAAGAACCAGCGGTAAGGTCGGGTAGCTGGCTGGGCTGAAATGCGGCGAAGAAGCTGCGGGAGGCTTCACCGTTGCATAGTCGTTGAGTCCACCTTCTACTCAAACGTCCGGTGAAATGCGGATAGAGTGCGCTGCGAGATCCGAAAGAACTACGATGAGCAATAAGAAGTTCCGGGAGGCTAAGAAGCAAGGCTAAGAAAAGTTTGAGATAAGCAATAGAAGGATAGATTGAGATTATGCCCAGATTTCGATCTGATGATTGTCGCCGTAATTCGAGCTAAATTCAATAGTGCTGTAGTTGAGGAGATATATTTGAGGCTGGGATAGGGACCGGAATCAATAAGGAATCAATAGACGAGAACCGGTGAAAGCGTGATCGAAGGGTGTCTGGTCCAAGGCAATTATAAGCTTTTCTATATCAATATGCATCTGCGTGTAAGAAAGCAAGTGAAGGCATAATTGAGCATGTGCGATGAGAAAATACGGTCAGGACGCTGACACGGCTGCCGCGGGAGCTTCAGATGGTCAGAAGTAATATGATTATGATGCGCGAGCGGCCAGAGAAACTTTGAGGCATTACGGAAGTAAGTAACGGGTCCGTGATCACAGGGCTTGATTGGGCCGACGATAGATAGATCGGGGTATCGGCAGCAGAAGGTACAAGGTGGATCGTATCACAGTACGTTGTTCTGGATGAGCTGGTTAAGCGAGAGGCTAGAGTTCTCGTAAGCGGTGCGGGAGACATCGCGCAACGCCGGACAGCGAATGAAAATAACAAGGGAGTAAGCTAGTCCTAGTATGATGTAGCTGAGCAAGCAAAGACAGCTGTGGCGTTCGCCTTCACACACAAGAGGCGATTGTCGAGGGAGGAAGGCGCCGAAGGTGTAAGCGAGGCACCGCGATAACCAGACTGAGTATGCGAGTGACCGAGGCCGGGCGCTGGGCGACGACGGAAGAGATAAAGTGAAGAACACGATGGCGATTCCGGGGAAGGGACGACGACGTAGATGAGCAGGGTCGAGGAGGTGGGTGTTGCTATTACGTGCAAGGCAATCAGAGCAAGCGAAAAGCTGAGATGATTGAGCAGAAAAGACACCTGACCGTGCATTGCGAACAAATCTCTGGGTTTAACCACGCGAATAACAGGCAACAGACGTTCCAACGCTGGAAGACAAGATGGAAAACGGAGTTAGCGCAACGACGTCGGATGGAAATCAATAAAGAATGTGGAATGTCGAGGAGAATACACTCGGAGATAACTGAGGCCTGCGAGTGGTTGGAATGGAGGGACGCGGAGGCTTGTGGCCCGTGGACGACGTCGGCAAAGCGTGAATTTTACAAGCCCATTGTTGTATTTTATTGTTTTATCGTCGTCGTCGTCGTCGTCGTCGGCAACGAGGAGAGAGATGTGGCCACAACGACGAGGAGAGTGGTTGTGTCTGGGGTGAATGAAGTGTGTCCCTGGCAGAGTCGGAATAAACTGGGGAAGCCCGATCTGAAAACTGGGAATTCCGGAAATTGTTGGAAAAGAAAATTAGAAACCGACAATGCAGGGTTGCGAACCAGGTTTCCGGAAACAACTGAATACGGACACTGGCATGTGCGGAATTCCGGACCGGGAACAGTAGCAGGAGGTGTGTGACCTGTCGCGCACTTCGATTTCGATTCAACCGCTCGTCCACCTAATACTTTGCTGCAATAACCACAAGACCAAAATCATTTAAATGCACTCCCTCCTGCCTCGTCCCCCCCTCCATCTTCCAGTATCCCCTCCCCCCTCACGTCCATCAACACCCCCTCGCCATCGTTGCCGACAACGAGCTCAACATCTACAACTCCCCCCTCCATCTAAAACACACCAGCGCTCGAGACTATCTTGAACCGATACAAGCCATGTCACCCGTTGCAGCTCCCTCTCAACAGTCCGTCGTGTGCTACGGAGCAAGGGACATGCGTGTCGAGGACCGTTTCGTTTGGCCCCCTCAGCCGCAGGAGGCGCAAGTTCGTGTCGTAGCTACGGGTCTCTGTGGTTCAGACTGTGAGTACTATCTGCACAACGTGATCCAGTCTCTGCACCTTTGCTTTGCTCTCGCATACTATGAATTTCATATTCCCATTGTATCTGTGCTAACTTTGCTTCTCTCATCCAGTACACTACTATCTCCACGGCCGGAACGGTGACTTCGCCATCCGGAACCCCCTAGTGCTCGGCCACGAGTCCGCAGGGGTCATCACTGCTCTCGGGTCAGAAGTGTCTGGCCTTCGTGTCGGCCAGCGGGTAGCAATCGAGTGTGGCGTTATGTGCCGCAACTGCGACTACTGCAAAAAGGGGCGGTACAACTTGTGCAAGGGGATGCGTTTCTGCTCATCTGCGAAGACCTTCCCTCACCTAGACGGCACTCTGCAAGAGCGCATGAACCACCCTTCGTACCTTCTCCACCCGTACGTGCTACATTTCATATCTAAATAAAATCCCTGTCTAAACTTGTTCTCTAGCATTCCCGACAACGTTTCCTTCGAGCAAGCAGCACTCGCGGAACCTCTCGGCGTTCTCATCCACGCATCTCGAAGGGCTGGTGTCTCCACGGGCCACACTGTACTCGTCTTCGGTGTCGGTGCCATCGGCCTGCTCGCTTGCATGCTTGCGCGCACAAAAGGCGCCAAGCGCGTCGTCGCCCTCGACATCAACCGGTCTCGCCTCGAATTCGCACATGCGAACGGCTTCGCAGACCAGGTGTACTGCCTCCCGGCAGGGGACAAGTCGAAGGCGCTCACTACCGACGAGGCGATGCGGTTCCGCAAAGAGTCGATCATGGCTGCACTGCAGGAGTTCAACGAGCCCGACGGGTTTGACGTCGTGTTCGAGTGCACCGGGGCAGAACCTTGCGTGCAAATGTCGATCCACGTAAGCCTCATATCCTGCTTTCATTAAACCCCCATGTATTGATCTATTCTCTCTTCAACAGGCATGCATTGCTGGTGGCAAGGTCCTTCTGATCGGCATGGGCTCGTGCAACGTTACTCTCCCCATCTCCGCCGCCGCGACGCGCGAAGTCGACATCCTCGGATCCTTCCGATACGCGAACACGTACCCAGAGGCGCTCGACCTCTTGTCATCGGGCAAGCTTCCGTCCATCGAAAAGCTTATCACGCACCGCTTCTCCCTCGAGGACAGCGTAGACGCGTTCGAGCTCCTTGCGAAGGGTCAGGATGAGCAGGGCCGCATGGCGCTGAAAGTCTTCATCCTGGCATAGAGCAATCTTCGTTCCCCCGCAAAGACCTTTGCTCAATCCTGATCGACACGATGGCCGCCCTGAGGTGCGGCTTACGGACCTTGATTCCTGATCTTTTCTTCATCTTTCCATGGATTCTATCATATCTACCCGCACATCCCATCGATCCATCTCACCCACCTTCTACCTCCTTCGTCATAAGCTGACCATTCTCCGTCCGCTGACACTTTCGCCGTTCACGACCGAGCCACGTCTCCTCGATCACGATGATTATCGCTAGCATCCTCCCCCATTCCCATTCCGTGCATCAGTTTCACCGATTCTCTCTTTTTAGACTTGGAATCCCTCAATATCAAAAGTTGTCTGATACCTCGCGTTTCCTCATGAAACTTTTCTTTTTGATCCTGGTTCTCCTTGTAACTGTACACCGTTTACTTTTTTTTTCTTCGCCTCACATACAGGTAGCCTTTTTTCTTCTGTGGTGTCTGATATCGCCATACTGTTCTTTTGTGCTCAACAAGTCTTTTTTTGCCTCCTGCACGCAGACATATGTATTTCTATCATTAGGTCGTTCCTCAATTATATACATATGCATTCATCTTTGGCAGTTTGTATAAAGGCGATTGTCTTGGATCGAACAAAACTATTACGACACAGATTCATAACTGCGTACCAGAAACCGTTCTTTGGTTTCTGAAAAGGCTAATCACCTCAGGCTGCGCAGTTGTATAGATCCGACCATCTACACAAGTTGCTTTTTCCGAAGCCCTCAGCATCTAACAGAAGAGAAGAAACGCCACCTTGGAAAGATGTTACGACACCAGCACCTGTATGTAGTATAGGAGCCGTCGCACACCGATGGCTAGACTTCCAAGTGTATACCCAAGGTCGCCACTAGTATACGTTATCCCTAGGCTAGAGCGACTCTGCGTCCTCCCTTCTTCGGCTCTACATGCCAATCGTCCCAAAGTCCGAAGGGAAAAAAGCATCTCACATACGATGCGTGCGTAGCGCACACACTCACGCTCACGTTCACGCACCATCGCAGTTTGTATTTACGGATCCATATGAATTGGAACGACCAACCATCTAAGATTCTGAGTACATCCGAGAATATAGGTACGCAAACGATGCCGGGCGCCCCTTCTTGATTCCGCTTAGCCGCGTAGGAGGCCGTCAATAACCGTTGGGCATAATTGAATTAAGCCAGCGAGAGAAGGCTGCCCGAATTCGGGACGGGTTCGCAGAAGACCGAGGGACCGTGCGTGCCAGACCCACCGTCTGAATTGTCTTTGAGTACATACAGATAAACTTGGTGACCCCTCTTGTTTATGGCGTCCTCGAACCTCGCCACCTCGGCGAAAACGGGTCCGGGGTGGTACGCGCTTAAACTTACGTCAACCAGTTATTTGCGACTGCAAGCGGGATCAGACACAAAATCCGTCAGATGGAGAAGTAGGCTCAGACCTTCGTATCATCTGTCGAGCATTTTGCATGATATCCCCACGCTAACGGAGCGAAGGAAGTGTCCGAATATACGAGTTCTGGTTCGCTGCAGCATGGACTAAGCTTGCGTCGCTTTCGCTGCGGGAACCCTAACTCTCCAGCGCGGGGTTCTATTCGACCGTTCTCTTGTGCGCTTCTATACGGTGCCTGTCTATGATGAAGAATCGGTGTCAGGTGGGCGTCCTAGCTATTGACTAAACTATCCAGACAAAGCAGGAGGAAGCCGTAACAGTGGAAAGTTTAATGGGCGCATGCGCGAAGCACTGTCTCGAGCTCAAGCTCCTATGTAGTTTGCAGGGACGTTAGAGTGCAACGTCAGCCCATCGCGTTACTTGCGAGGCGACGATAGGCTCTTTTGGCGCGTGATATCTGGAGCTCAAGCTTAAGTTTCGCAAAATAGTTGAGAGTGGGGGCAAACTATGCGGTCCGGAGGCGGTCTGTCTTAATACAGGCGTTAGCATTGATCTAACTTTACCTGCCTTCCTTACTCCAGGCCGTCGCCGATTGGAGAGCAACGACGATCCAGGAAGTTATGTGCACAGCAGTTGATCAGCACGTATCCACTGCACTGCGTCCGGATTCTTTGTCAACCCCAAACCACGGTAGCATGCCGCTCCCTGCACAAAACGGGAGTGAGTTTGTGGAGAAACGCGCATAATGGCAAAAGTGATAACGTTACCATTCCATGCATCCCATCGCGCAAATCGAACTATGCTGCTAGGACCGCCGACGGCATCTGGGAGGTAAGAAGTGGTGAAGGAATGTTGAGTGAGCAGGTGACCTCTCACACCACTCCTTGGGAGCGAGGGGGCGAGGGAGAAGAGAAAGCGCACAAGGTGTCAGTCAACGATGCATTGGCAAGCCCAAGCCCGAGTCCGAGTCGATGGTGCAGGCAGCCCAGTTCTTTTCAAGAGTGAATAGAGAAACTAACATGAAGCCGCGCGGTTTGATTACAGATAAGCCTTCTCACACTTGTCGGAAGAAGCGGCCATCACGGAATGTGAGCGACAGTGCTGCGATAGACGCGATATGGACCTGTACATTAAGAGTCGTCATAACCTCGTACCGTGCCGGGCCTCCTTAATGGAAGCCAAAAAAAGCAGCTGATGAGATCGACGGTGAAAGAGAGCTTAATCACTTTTCTTCTGTAGCCTCCAGGTTTGACTTGCGCATGAGTCATGCTCAGAAGTTCCACGAGTGTCAGCAGATGGCAAGGTAGTCGATGAGCAGAAGTTCCGTGTAGATAGGCGGCAGAAGATGGAGAAGATGAAAAGCTAGGCACCGCAGACAGTTTCATCGTGAGGTCAACTTTTCACACCCTGCAAGTATTCGACTCGGATTTGGTGCGGGACTCCTTCACTGCACCGTGCAGCAAGAACCGATGATGATTGATCAACGAAGTATTCTCTTCCCGCGGACGGTTAAGCTCGGGATTTCCTGTGATAACAGGCCAACTATGTCAAGTCGGTGTTTTCTCATTGATGTCCCCAAGACATTCACGATGCGTGATCGGAGGCAATAACTTGAGCATATGTCAGAACTCAAGCGACAAACACGCGTTAGTTTGATCGGAACGCTCCCCCAGATCTGTCGTCATCCCTCCCTGTTACCGTGTGGTCGGAGGACTATGTATGTACGTGTTCGAGCTAATCCAAAGACGGGCGACGAGGCCCGAGGTCTCTCTTTAGCATTTAAGACGAACTACCCCACAAATCACAGAGTGCTTCCTGCTAGTGTCACAAGACACTCGCAGCGATCGCCGTCCAGAGCGCCATCGGATTATTCACGCTACCAAACATAGAATCCAAAGAAAAAAATCGTCAGCGAAATCTGCATTAATCTGGGAACATGACCATGGCCGGGATGGCCAGGAGAGCCGTTGGGAAGAGGAAGGAGATTAACTCACGTCTCAGGAGTGAGAGGAAAATTAACATCTGCCGGACGGTTCTGCCATTCTGTAATTTTGCATAACAGTCAGCACCCGAGTAGCAATAGTAGCAGAAGTTACAGAACACTGGGCGTGGGATAGCGGAGAAAAGGAAGTATAGAGTAGGCTGAGAATAAAGGATGGAGGCAAAGAAGCAGGTGCTAAATAGGAATACGCATACGCACCCTCGGGCTGTTGAGTATCCTCGATTCCGAATCCGAGACGCCACGTAATACCTTGAACACTGTTCGTCAAGCTGCAAAAAATGACCGTCAGTAAACGATGAAAAACATATCAGGCGGCCAGATGTGGAGTCTCGCCCTCCTGGTGGTCAATAAAGAGACCGAGTCCGAAGACCTTGGTGTGCGCGGACTAGCACTGATTCTACCCCACTCTGCGGGGGATCCATGCACCGAAAGATATCTGGGGTACGTACAAATCTGGTGGAGCTAGCGAGTTATTCTTCAGTCCAGTAGTCTGAAAGGAAAGATAACCGGAGAAACTGTTCAGTGTCCAATATTTGTGCAAAACACGAAACGCCTTCGAAGGCCACTCGTTATCGATGCTCACCTTGACCTCCGTGTCCATCGTAGAGAAATCGGTTGATTGGCCGCCTACAGTTCCGCAATACTGCTGGGTGACGTCCTTCTTTCCGCCGACGACGACCATTTTCGCGCCTTCTTCTTTATTCATTGTGACCTAGACCACGATAGAGTTCAGAAGCGAAGAAGTCAGCCCTTGACGTCTCCTATTGGAATCGACGTGTCGGCGAGATTTGACTTACGGAGAAAAGCGAACAGGAACTTGCGCATCTGATTGTAGAAGATACACCGGTTATGACATCAGAATGCTGAGCGAGGATGCAAAGAGCGTAACGTACCTGCCGTTGCTCACGATTGCCACCTTTTTGGGGTCAAAGAGCTGCGTGTCAGGAGGTGTCATATCGAAGGGCTGGCATTCTTGGCCAAGGCTGTCGGTTATCACCAAAAGTCAATTGTTATGGCAATCAGCTCAACTCTGATAAACTCAGATAGCACCGGTGCCTTACCGTTGGCTGAAAGAATCGGCATGTCCGTTGATAACCAAATCCACCGACGGCTCGAGCCAGTTGAACCTCGCAGGCATAGGTGTGTTGTTTGCGAATTGCCAGTTCAGTGAGTTGTACATGAGCTGATTGTTCGGATCTGCTCCCTTGACAATCTGCTCTACGATGAGCTTCGCAAGCGGTCCGGCCCTGGCCTTCGTGTCCAAACCGGCTTGCGGGACGGATGTGCTTTTCGGTCCAACAATCTGTCGGATAAACATTCAGCTATTTTGTTTGAGGAAAGACAAGTGCTAGTTTATGCACGTACAATGCGGTGGAGCCACTGTCACGGGATTATAGTATGTAAGCTGAAGTATTACGATGATAACTACGCAACTTACGTGTGCGACACAGATGAAGCCTGGAATAAAAAGTCAGAAAAAGTATGAGAAACAGACTTTGAAATCACTAACCTCCTCCATTGTTGGTCTTAATAGAGGGTGTGTAGAATGTCATTCTATCGTTAGCACGCCGTTATAGTATACCGAGCATGTATGCTTACCACATCAACGACAAGCTGAGTCGCACCTTTGCTGACGAGTGTCTGAAGACCAGTTATCAAGGTGGTCTCGAAAGCATCAAAGCTAGACTCAGAAAAGCTGCCAAGAGCAAGAACTCCGGTCTTGCCGTCTGGTAATAGGAAGAATTGAGCAACACCTGTTCCGGACACTGGCCCAGCTGGCTGAAGCGGAGTGGGCAAAACAACATCCGATTGCGGTTTGTCATCGAGCAAAAACGATATCGCGTGCTTCTTAACAACCGAGGGACTCAAGCTGGGCTGCGGAGCAAACCTTCCGCCAGGCACTTTAGGGCCAACATCGGCACCCGCAGGCGCATCGTTAAGATCTACGCCGTTTGTGTTTGGCGTAGCTATGCAGTTCCCGGCTTTCAAAGACGCTGTGTCGGTGAAGTTAACCGTAGCTGAACCTATCCGAGAACGGTAAGGAATCTTTTGCGAGAGAAATTAAATCAAATTCAGCAAAGAAAATGATTCCTCGTACGGTAAATGTGTCGATAGTACTGCTATTCACGCGCTGGACAGTGAGGCTAACGGAGTCTGCCAAAGGGAGAGACATTTGGGCGAAGTTGCCCATTACGTAATTCCAGCCAGCATCAACACGCTGGTAGCTGGAGAAGAAGCTATTTCCATGACGAACGACGATCTCGACGTCAGCGATCGAAAATCTCTCGGGGGGCGAATGTCGATCTCACCTGTTTTGGCGAGTGCCAAAGCCTTGGAAGCTTCCTGTGATCGCTGCATTGGCGTCAACTGCCACGAACGGATCCTGGCCATTGATGGCAAGAACCTTGGCACCTGACAGCTGAACGATCCACCAATGCTTATTAGTTTAAAGTTCAAAAACGCGATAGTGAAGATCCATACCGAAGCAAGTTGTCCTTTTAGTTTTCCAGGCAGGGAGTTCTGCCAGACATCGATTTGGTCGGGGAATTCCGCAGTGGCAACAGTGAATGCCTCGGGTGCGATATGCACGGCCTGGTTGCCTTTGCTGTCCGTGAGGAGAACAACCGGTAAAGGCACAAAAGAAAGGAACAGGGAGTCGAAGCACATGTTGATGTAAACGCAGTGGCCGTCCATGAGACGCTTGACAGAGCGAGAGAGATCGATGTGTAAGTCAAGCTCTGACTTATACGACGTCCGACCGATACGTGCAAGATCCCCGAGAATGTCCTCATGAACATCTGCAGTGAATGGTTCCGGTGCGAGACGCTGATAGTTCACTGAAGTATGGAAGCCCAAAGACTTGGTGACTACCTCTAAGATCTGTAAGACTTTCAATTAGTATAACCGTTGAGATGGTACGTGAATAAGCACGAACATTGTTTTTGATCGTTTGGTTTACAGCAAATGACTCAAAGCACGCGCGTACTGCACCAGGCGCAACCCACTTTTGGCCTCCGATCACAGCACACGGATCTGCAGCCCTGGCCGACACATCTACCACAGCCGCAGATACTAAGTCAAAGCGGAGCCCTGTCGCAAGTGCGACAGTCGTGATTAGTCGAAAGACAGAGGACACCATAGCGTTCCAACGACCTGTGAACGATGGCGATTCCTGGACGACGTCCCATGCTTTTAAGAGCTGGTGGTCAATATGCATTCGTCCCCAACTACTGGTATGTAATATAATTAGATATGAACATTTGGCTTTCGAAGGCGAAGAGATGTGGTACCTTGCTGCTGCACCACACTGCTCTATACAAGGACGTGTGCTTCTCGCTGTGCTACGCGTGCTTCCAACAACAGTCTAGGCGGAAAGACCGGTAGCTTTCAGCCGTGATGTCTATATTTTAAGATTGGTCAACCACGCGTAAAGTCACAGAAAAGACGTTTGTACACACGACGAGGAGGCAGATAAGGTAAGGAGCAGGCTGGTATTCGAGCACAAGGTCTTGGCGTATCAGTCAAACTCGGTGCGGTGAGGTAGTAAGCAGGTTTAGAACTGTTGCCGTAGAACAACAACTTCCGAGGATGGACAATAGAAGTTGCAGAGAAGCGACGAATTCCGAACGAGAAGCTGGGTCAGGAGGATTCTCTCTCCGCCAAGTTCACCTGACACATGGGACACTCGACGAACAAGGTCCAAGAGCAGATTGATATCTTCTGCCAGGTTCGCTGATCACTGAGAGCGTCCTTACAGAACATTCTGATTTGCCACGGCGGGTGGTACGCGAGTCACGAGAGGCGTGTTATGTGCGTTGAGAGCCCAAGATAGAAGCGCTGATCACACAGCCAGCGTACATAATTATAGCCACATCATAGTTGTAAATCTCTGCTAATAAGATAGACGGGAGGTAGCGATAGCGCAATCTTGGCCATAAATTGATAACGCACGCGAATAATTTGAAGAAGCTGGACAACATAACTAACTAGCCCAGCATCCACTATCCACCAGTCCAACATCCCCTTGACGTTCTTCAACGGCGAGGTCAAATCAGTTCGACCAGACGTCGACCAGTTTGGGGACAATGTTCCATTCCTATCCAAGGTGGCATACTGAAGCAATGAAGGCGACATTCATCCAGACGAAAGGAAGGTTGAAGACAAACCACCGACCACAGATCCGTCAGGCATTCGATCACTGGCAATTGAGATCTTAGTATTCGCTTCAAGAAATAGTTAGAACTTAGGAAAGCTAAGGATACAAAGGTGGGAGGCCGACGTTCAACGCGACGACGGAAACAGTTGTTTGTTTCACTGTCAATCAAAATATTCCCACGCATTCAGATTATAATGACGTCTCAAGTCTTCAACGTATCCGTTAACGTGCAACCATTACATTATCCACAAGTTTGAAGAAAGATATGTAAGGATATATAGAAGCCAATATCCTAAGCAGAAAATAGTATGTAGAAGGTAGGAAGTGGTGGTGGTGTGTAGAAGCAAGAAATTAAACAATCCGCGAATAATCCAGAGACAATACCGAGAATGAGTGAAAAGAGAGACTATGTGCAAAGAATGGACGACGCGGCTCCTTAGGCGATAGAAGGCTCTGAAGGAGGACGGTCAAATATACTCAAGAAAAGAAAGACAAAGTCCTATAATGTCATGTAAAATATAGAGGAAAGTGTAGAGGGAAAGTCATGAAGTCGTCACCAAGAATAACATCGGATAGTAGATCCGAAAGATCGTCCATTATCATCGTCGCAAATCAGATCTGTCCGTATAGGATACTTTTATCCGAATCTTAGACAGTCAAACATCAAAACGCTTATAAAAGCGTGATGCCACCAGCCAGGGCCCCGAAGAGCGTGACTAACCCTGCAACAACGACGGAGAAGCCGCCAAGTGTCGCGCGGTCAAGTCGAGCACCCGCTGCATTTGACGAAGTCGGTGTGCTACCCGAGCTCGAGGACGATTTAGTAGTTGAGCCTGAAGTTTGAGTACCCTGAGAAAAGATGGACGTCAGCATGTATCCCACTAGACGATATTCATAAGAGAACGAATGAAAATAGTCGCTACGAGACAGAAATGAAAGTTCTGAAGCGAGCCCTATCGAACATCCTTTCCAGCTCACCGATGATAATGCAGACGAAGTGATCCTGCCGGTACTCGCCCCAGAACTCGTTCCCGATGTCGAACCAGAGCTGGAAGTGGAAGAAGCACCCACAGAAGTTGTTGTCGCACTGACACCACTGGACGTAGAAGTCGTAGTCGCGCTGACCGCCAGACCATTGCCGATCGTGCTAGTGGGTGTGCACTGACTTGTTGCAGGTGCAGCGTGGGCCGGAGGAGTCACCGGGTCACCCTGGTGGAAGGTCGATGCACCGTACACGCCCATCGGCTCACCAGTGTCACCCAAGCAGCGCTCGAAGACACCCGCGCTGTAGTCCCCGGGCATGTTCCATTCACAACCCATCACGTCGTAGATGTGCTGGCACAGTGCAGGTGCCTTAGATCCGTCCTTGCATCCACGGAAGCAGAATTCAGAGTCGGACACGAAGTTTGTCCACTCATGCAGCTGAGCAAGCTGTCCGAATGCGCTGGAGAAGACAAGACCGCCAATAGGGTTGCCATTGCCGTCTGCACCATGGGGATCGAGTTCTCCTCCTGCATCACCCTTGGGAACATTGATCTTAGTGAGATCACCGATGCCGGTGACCTGCACGTAGTCCGGGGTCTGGACGAAGTGTGCGCCTTGAATAGTGCCGTCCGGAATGAGACGAGTTCCATAACCATCCTGTGTTTCCGACACATGTATTAGTTGGGGTAGATTCAGAACAAAACTATGCACTGACCTTCATGCACCACGCTACCTCAATACGCTATAATAACGAAGCAGTCAGTATTGAGCATTCCACTATAGTCGACCATGTGAATTTTGAAAGATATAAGGATCAAGACATCTCTTTAGTGATAAACTTCCTAGCACAGGACTAAAAGCCACTTCCACGCGGTGCCACCGCCTCTTTAGTGCATTGCTTGACGCTTCGCATCAATACGGGTAGCGTATGCCCGCACCTCACGGTGATCGGGTAGCTTTCGCCGTATCTACTCCCACTACTGGGCCCGGAGGCCAGATAAGACCGCCTGGCGATTGCCACGCCGTCGGACGAGGAAATTTGCAACAACAGCTCACCTCAGTGTTTCCGATGACTGAATCCGGACCAGGGCTTGGAGGCGCGAAAAGGCAGAAATCGTCCACCGAGTTTACTATCCAAGAATTTGTTTGGTTTAGCTCGACCATGCCAGAGATGCGCAACACTCACAGTATGCATTTTGACACATCGACGTGTCACTATGACCCGTGCCACATTTGTTGGTGCCGGACTGGCCCTGCTCACTCTGGTTTGGAGCATTCGACGGCAGATAGGTCGCGCTGTACGTCTGGGCTAACGCGCCAGCAGCGAGTGAGGAAAGGACAATTAAGCTCTGCATCTTTGATGTCGAGGCAAGTAGCCGTGAACGTGGACTGTCCGAGCAAAGGAATGCGTGGGACGAGTGAAGAGGGGCGGAAGAAGGTAGGGGAACAGTGGAGACAATGATGGGAGGAGGAAGTTCTTGAAGTGCAGGCAGTTGAGTTGATAAAGGCCTGGGCAGGCGCTAGCCGCCCGAAGGTGAGATGTTATACGTAGGGCTGGCATGACCGTCCGTGAGCGGTGGCATCGGGTATAAGCGCCATAACAGTGCTAATATCGCTCCAAAAGGAAATCCCGTCGATCATTCACAGCCCGGCCCTGTACACCGCTTCCTTCCCTCGAGCTCTCTTGGCATCAATTTCTGCGCTCTTCAGCACACATAACTTCAGATTTCTATATAGCCAGTTCAGTGCAGCTCAAGTGTGTTTGCAGAGCATTTATCACGATGGGTGACTATACATGTGTGTGTGCACATCGTATTGTTGTTCGTTTCCAGGGCGGCCCTGACAGCCAGCGGCGAAAATGGCCCATTACTAGTGGTTATCAGTCTTCCTGATCTTGAACCTAGTATATGACCCTTTACCCGAAGAGACCCAGAAGTTTGCCTAGAACGCCGTGTTGGCGATGCTAACTTGAAGATTAGCGCTGATATTTGCTGTCGACGAATTCAAACATCTGGTCATTGGCTGGAATCTGGTGCTTGAGCTTGTATATCTCAGGCTGGGATACGGCCTGGCTTGGAGGACCTCCTGCAATTCTCATGAGTAACTTTCCTTTTATCTACCTTGATACGTGAGAATGACTTGCAAGCACCGTCAATATTCGGCACCCTCTCGGTTTATCGAGTTTCGCTCTCGGCGCCTTTTACGACATGACTGGACAACCATAAGATTCTGTCGATCCTCATGTCGTCCGACACTCACTTCCTCTCGCCCGGTGATCCGGTACTGTGAATGATTCTTGTCCTTCAAATCACTTTAAAGAAAGAAGTCGGTTAAACTTCCGTCCTGTACTATTGCAAGCAAGTTAGTGCAGCTACTAATTATGTATTTGCTGCAGTAACTTACGAGCATGGGATTCAATCCATCGGGGATTTCCTGATTGAGCCAACGGACTACGCAAATCCTTATCTTCCATGAAGGCGGTCGAAATGTGAGAAAGCGCTAAAGTTGCTTTTTTTTTTCCTCCTCGCCTTCTTATTCTACGGTTTGAATATCCGTATCATCGGTTTTGCGCATCTCCACGGACGGCATCGTGATCGCCATGTCCCGTACGCCTGATTATTGCGTCCCCAGATAGCACTTGATACTTGGTTTTTGAGAGGGAAAGACGTGTCAAGGGACATTGGCTGCAGTGACCATCCGGAAAAGTGCAAATTGGTAAGTGATCGTACCCATGGGTCATGGCGGGAAACAAAGATCTCCCGCCTAGGTCTGCTGTAAGGGTATGGCAGTAGTCACGTCCGAGTCTATGATTCCCCCACCCTATCAGTGCCCGCTAAAGCATTTTTAACGAGTTTAGAATTGTATGCGAAGGGTGACTGACCTTCATTATGGTATTTAACAGAACAAAAGTCTGACATGGGTAGAGCCCGACGTCGAGATTTCAAGTTGCATGAGGTTGCATGAGGAACATGCTCTAAATCTCGGCTATTAGGTGTTGAGACGCCGGGGATCCAAGGTGCTGCAGAAGGGCTGAACCTCAGAGTGAATGATGATGATATGAGAAGGGAGGGTACAGACTACGTTTGTGCACCAAGTTGCACGTTGCACCTGCAAGCAGTGAGACAAAAGACCAGAGTTGTGTACATTGGCAGAGAACAAGATAGCCATCATTCCATACACAGGCTTAGTTCGAGACTTGTGCAACACAAACGCAGACCGGAGATATTAGTCGATATCAACTTCATGAATTATCAGGGTTCTACATACAAAACATTCCTGAGCTTAAGGACTAATTCCCAAACTTGCGATTTTTTAGAAAAAGCTTGAAATTGAAACAAGTGCACTGGTTTATTTTTTCATCGGCGGCGGAGAAGGACGCCTGATGAAATTCTGCGAGAAAAAAGGAGTTAGTCGAGGTTTACGGACTTCAACTCCGCAAAATCCTCGCGCGACGTGAATGAGATAGACGACGTACGGAGAAAGCAATAGAAGGCGGGAAATCTGGACATCGGAATTCATTGCCATCCTGAACAGTTTTTCCTTGAACGTCGGCCCGGTAGGTCTGCTGAGCGCTGATCCATCCTATGAGCCGGAAAGGGAAGAAAGAAGGAAATCCAAGTCGTGAACGCACATAGGAGAGTAATAATGACCTGGAGAGAGCATATGGTGAACGGAAATCCAAGCGGCTTACGCAGGTCCGCCGAATCTTACGGAGGTTTGCGTTCATTAATGCATAGAGCATCAGTTGACAGCCGATCCGAAGAGCCTACAGACGGCCAGAGCTGCTTTTCCGAGCATCTTATGACGTTTAGACTTCGAGCCCATCGGCAGTCGGAGGCGAGAAAAAGGCGCCCAGAGTAAGTTTCCGAGCACGTTGGTGTGCTGATAGTGTGGGGAGGTTAAGACCTTAGTATGTCGTAAAATGTACACAAACGCGCTAAACTCCCTCGATTGACTGAAGTTCGTGGAACGTACTACGGACCGAGGACTTGGAGGCTCGGCAAGATGCAGGATTTGAAGATTTCGCAGATCAGGTGGTTGTAGACCGAGGGTAAGACGAGGGCCCTCTCTAGGTCCAACCGAAGCCCGGCATACAGAACTGCGACTTCATGTCGACAAGGCCCCAATCACATTGGCCGAACAACGAGTCCTGCAAGAGATGAAGTAGAGTTGGTCCGAACCGTCATGCCATGAGTACGACTATATTAGAAACGACCATATTATGATGTTCTCAAAGTAAGTGGGCGTTGCTCTACAGAAGGAAATAGGAGATGTAAGAAGACATACGATAGTCGTGAAACAGCAACATACTGGACATACCGGAAGGAGTTATCACAGACCCTCTCTTTTTTGTAACGCGAAATCTCAAATCTCCGTCTCCGCACCGACCTCAAAAGTACGGTCGACTCTGAAATCGTGCCCAGATTGACATTGAACAAAGATGGGTTTCATTAAACGCTATATAATCTAAATAATGACGATCAGTACTTGGGCTTAGCTATGTCAACAGACGTACACATTTCGTACGACAAACCGAACCTTCCTCTTAATACTACGCGAGGCCATTTCACGAGCTTCCCGCGACAGGTACAGCAACATTTTCAAGTGAAGGTGCATTTGGTCCGGACGAAGTGTCCTTTATTCTCCACAGCCATGCAAGCTTCGCGCTGCTAGTTGGTGTCGACTTGGTTCGTGCATCTTTGCTTGAACTCGAAGTTTCAACTTTCTTTGCTGGTTTCTTCTCGTGGAACTTCTCAACAACGCCTTTGTATAGAAGGCGTTTAAGAACGGTGTTCTTCAGGTAACTGGCATGATTCTTCAGCTTCGCAGCCGTGTAAAGGAGGCTCAGCATTACTCACGATATGGATTGGATGGCCGGCCCTTTCGCTAACTGAACATTCGCGCCTTTCTCTTTCTTCTCCGCTGCGCGACGTGCAGCCAAGAAATATGGCGATCGTGCGGTATAGAATATTTCTTTCGTCGACGCGCCTTGAGGTTTTGTCTTGAGAACACCCAGGACAGCGCTGACGGCCTGTTTTGTCGGCGGGGCAACTCCTGTCAAGCGCATTGTTATCCAGATGTCTAGAATTGTGGAGAGGAGTAATGATAAGAGAGTGCTACAGATTCCAGAAGGTAACTTTTCGTGCGTGGGAAATATCAAATATTGGAGGTCAACTTCTTTGTCCAAAGTTCAAACGATGTTTCACTACTACCTCACTACACTCCTGATTGCTCGCCATGCTGGCTTACCTATATTATACGGTATCAGGAAACGGAAATGTGCTTAACTGCGTCTAGGAACGAAACAGCGCCGTTGCCTCTGGCCTAGTCACCTCTGCTCAGAATACTTGAATTTCAGGCTCAAACAAAATTTTCCTCTAGCCAAACACCGATCTCTCCGTCGCTGCTGAGTATCAACACGTCGCTCGAGTGAAACACCCGCTTCTCCCCGAACCATGAATGGGGATGAAGTGTCGGGTTTATAGGATGCTTTGCTCGGAGTTTCGCATACCTAGTTTGTTACACGGGTTTGCCTTTCTACTCCACGTACCTGACTGGAGTTGTACGGACTTCCGCATGATTTCTCGTTCTGCTTAATGTTATACTAGGTGCGAAAGGGTAGACGAGTATAAATACTGTGCTGGTCTTCTAGAAATCATTAAGAGTTCGTTCAAAATCGGAGGACTTCTTAAAGATGATCTATCACGCGCTCGCCGTCTTCTCTAGCCTCCTCCTTGCATCGACGTGCATGTCTCATCCTGCACCTGAACCTCAAAGCACTTCATGCCTAAATCTGCACAATGCATGCGAGATCGTTGATGCAGCTGGGAACGGTAGCGTCGTTGATGTCCTGGGTACCTGCTGCGAACCCCTCACTTGTTCAGGTGCTTTTGGAATCTGGCCTGCTATCATTGTACGTGCTTCGTATTCATCTACTACGTACCATACCTGACGCGGAACAAAAGACATGCGCGAGCCCGTCTGACTGACCATTCGAAATTTTGCGCGTTGTCATAAATTGCGGAAGGTATGTCACAAGCTCCGCCTCTTGTCGCAACCAACACGTATATATCATTCCATCAGGTGTTGAAATGGGCTTGCACGCACCTCTAGTAACATCCTTCGTGAGCATCCTTCTTTGTAGAGTCATCATGAAGCCATTAAAAGCGTCTTTGTTTGCAGCAGCTCTACTTTCACTTTCACCTTCATTTATTTTCTTTTTGAGAAACATTTCTTCTTGACACATCTGCTCAAGTGTTAACCGGTCTCGTAATATTTCTTTACGCTTGACCCAAGCTCATATAACGATCTAGAAATTATACAAGAGCACGGGAGTCTATGCGTCACGTTTCGGAAATGAAGAGAAGATATGGAATCCATCCCCGTTTCAGACTTTAGAGGGACAAACGGCCCACGGAAAACACTTGTTTGATTGTCGAACTGGCCGGTACAAATACAACTTGAAAAAAGAGGTACAAATACAAGAGAATGAGAGATTTTCACATTTTGAAAGCTTGGCTGTTTAAACTTTAATCTAGCTTCCAATCAATCAACAAAGTGGGCATCTGTGCTTCAAGATGAAGCGACGAGTCGGCTATGCGATCATTATAATCCACTGTTGTCGCATCTGAATTCCACCGCATGTGGCTTTTCAAGAGATTCTCTTCGATACCTAGCGTTTGGAAGGCAGACACGAATATATGGTCGATGAACATACTTCTTGTCCAGTCAGTCGACGACAAGAATGCCATTTTCGGTTTCACCAAGTCTGCAATCGACTTCATAAGTTGTCTGATCTCGGGTGCCAGGTCGGCAGACTTCGAGTCGTGCCACTCGTTGATAATACCGGAGTATTCCTTCACGAAGTAAAGTATAAGATCCGGAAACTCAAGTAAAATTTGTTCGAGATTCTTTAAGGCCAGTATTTTGAGAAGGGCCTCGGATCTCCCATGTGAACTGTGTAATAGTCAATAACGAAGGTCGGAAAAGACCATAACGAAACGCACGTTATTACATCCATGAGCTCTATACAACTTCTTCGTAACACTGCAACATCGTCTCCGAAGCCATCCAATAGATATGTGGTTGATAAATCGCGCAGTAAGGCTAGTATTTTGTCCTTGGGTCGATCTTTGAGGGCATCTCTTATCCGCTTTGTGGACATGAAAGGAAGCAGAGCATCTTCACTGTAACCATTAGCAGTAATCAGATCTCTTAATAGGGAATCTGCTTCAAGATTGCTTCCCAAGATACACTCCAGAACGCTTGCTATGTGCGGTTTAATTCGTGATCCGTTTCGTTGCATAAGCTCGGTAAATGTCAGTAGGTTCGATGGTGTTTTGAAGCAGCAGCTGAGACCCCGGTGCGTCTTAACCAGGGACTCAATCTCGCTCAGTACTAAAGACTGGAGCGAATGCGATTTTGACAACCTTGATCCCATTTAGAAAAGGAGACACAAATCAACCTGTTGAAGACTCACGATACATATGCCATTAAACGGTCACAATTGTTGCCAGTAGCCTTCGCATCTAAATGATACGCTTGCATGCCGAGCAAATCGCAGCCAACCAACAAGGTGAATAGGATCCCGAGCGTATCGCTCGATAGATCGGAGCGGATGCAATTCACAAGAGCGGCCGGCCCGCATCCTTCTCTCAGAAGAAGGGCAGTTAACTTCTTTGCGTGAGCTTGAGTCATTATCGCTGATAGAGACCATAGTCTTCTTCAGCTCGGCTTTTAGAATTGCAGTGGCCCCGGATTTTGCTGAGACCTCCCTGAAGGTATCCAGGTATTTGTAGAAGCAGCAGTCCAGACCTGGGTTATCCGTCGTGAGATCACGGATTTGCTTCAGTATCTTGATTTGTGTTGGTATATTCTCAGTCCTGATACATGTGAGCTCAACTATCCCATGTTACAGTAGCATAGCCACTTACTGTAAATATATGAGAAGTTGTCTGCAATTCTCATCGACCTCATTAATTATTCCTCTGTATTTGCCTTTCGAGTTAAGGTCGTAGCCCATCACGAGTGTATGCAATTTGTGAAGATGGTGCTTTTGAAGTGACTCATTAATGCGGTCAACTATCGCTGTCGGACCTAGGCCCTCTTCATCGAGGAGTTCAAGGACTCGCGAGCGTTCTCGGTCACGATTCTGAATATACGAGAGGGTTTGTTGAAGTAGAAGAGTGAATTGTGATACCTCTTGATTGAGGGAAACGAATTGGCCAACGACGTCAGGATCGCTAAGGCAATGACTGAGCCCCGGATGGCGGACGATAAGATCCTTTATACACCACAGAGCGAGAATCTGGTTTGATTCTATCTCGGTTCTATGCATAGCGATAATCAACAAATCAGCGAATGAGGATAAATGGACGAGTTATGACTCGGTACGTACATGACGAAGTTCACCAACTTCAGGCACTCCTTAGAAATCATCTGGATGTCCTCTTCGTCCGCAACTCCTTGCCGGAAACCAATCAAAGGTTCTTCCATGAATATCAGATAAAGCTTCTGAACACGTCGGTATTGCAGCAGCTTCTCGATTCGCTGTGCACAGGCTATCGGACCCATGCCCATTCGATGGGCAAGCCTATCCATCGCGACTTGCAAAAGCCGGCCTCCCTTAGAGTATATGAACTTGTCAATGATACGACCAGCTCCGGGGATATTAGACATTGTGTATGTCGAGTTCGAAGGCAAAGAAGACGTTGAGGACATGTAGCAGTGATGTAGAAATGCCGTAGCTCGCTGTCCGATGTCGCCTTCAAGATCCTGCACGTACAACTCTTCGCGGTCATATAAAGATTGCATCTCGGGCAGAAAGAGGCGATCACCCCTAGCTTGTTACAGCAGGAGCAGCCAACAAGGATGAGAGCGACTGAGAGAGTCC
This sequence comes from Trichaptum fuscoviolaceum, assembly GCA_910574455.1. Taxonomy (NCBI): domain Eukaryota; kingdom Fungi; phylum Basidiomycota; class Agaricomycetes; order Hymenochaetales; family Trichaptaceae; genus Trichaptum; species Trichaptum fuscoviolaceum. The sequence continues at coordinate 671,502 of CAJSYZ010000010.1, read as the reverse complement.
GAAAGGGTGGCCAGAGGAAAGGTCCCGGAGGTTGTGATGATATAGTAGCTCTCTTAAGCTGTGTGAGCGTCTAAGTACCCCATACAACAAGGCTCTCAACACAGATACGTTTAGAAAGGCTGCACACGTCAGAATTACCTGTGCACATCATATAGTAATGCCCAATCTAGTTATAAGGTTTCAATCAAATTTGTACACAGTGGGAAGCACTGCCATGTCCGCTGCCGCAGAACTCACTTCACTTCCAAAACCCGCACATGAGAAAGGTACTGCCTTCTAGTCGAGTCAGTTGTTTGGCGAGTCAATGCTCCATCAGAAGATCAGATTGTTGCCCTCCTACACCGTATTTCGTAGCAAAGTGTGTCGCTATCAGGTTGAGCCTATGTATAGATGGGTGAGGAAGACGAAGAAGCTTTCGAGTCGACGTGCCGAGGCTGCATGACAAACAAAATATTAATGTATTTAGTGGCACGTGACAGGAACGCGCACCGAGACGCGTGCCAGTGTTCACTGGTCGATAGGATATCCATAACGTCATCCTAATAGCTACATATATGCCCAGTGTCGGTCTTGTGGAAAGGAAATGGGAACAGGCGAAGGTCGGGAAGGGGGATTAAATTATTCAAACGTACTTCTTATATTAGTACAAATCAATATCTTGAGTCTACTAATACAAGTTCTCCCGCGGGGGGGGGGGGGGGGGGGGGGGGGGGGGGAGGTTGTTTGATATTTTCTCTGTCCACGACCCATTCAGCTACATTGAAAAGTGGAGTTATCACAGTATAATACACTGTGAAGTGTCACTTTGTGACTTACTTACAGATTGATCAGCAAGACAGAAGAGGATATGTCACTACTCAGCTTGATACGTATTACTGTATAGGACTTGACCGAGATGAAGTAGATGCATAAGTATCTATTATGCTATCCGCTTGCAGGGGATTTCGACGCATCTGTTGATTCCTTTGCGGGAGGTATCAGAGATGTGCAGCCCCATAATATGCCTCCGACTTACCAATGTCGGAACAACGCAGAATTTAGGGACCGACATGCTCTATGTTGAATTGCAATCAGGTCTTTCGCGCTGAAGGGCTGAACACGGGTTACGCTGTTGAATTTCCATGGATGAGAATAAAGAGGGCAGATCATGAGTAGAATAAATTGCCGATGGGTCAGTAAGACAGCGGGTGATATGTAAGCCTCGGATCCAAGAGCGAAGGTCAACCAATAGAAAAGAAATAGGACGCAGCTAGAAACATTCAGCTAAACGTCGACAGGCAATGAATACAAACTCACGAGCATTGTGTCGGTATCGGGATTTACAAATTGACGATCAAAAAGACGATCGTTCCGTTGGTGGGGGAAAAACGTAGAACGAACTTACCATCAATAATGTCATATATTCTGTACATGAATTAGTAAATAAGCTTTGCTTTGAGAGAATCAATATGCAAGCGAATGTGTCTTACCGATATCAATCCTCCGTCATCATGCTAACGAAACCTCATGTTTTGGCTTGCTGAGGGCATTAGCTTCTAAAAGCGGGTGCCACATACACAACCAAGCTCTCGAGTAAGCGGAAGCAAATCCACAACATGTTGATTTCGGACTGAATCGGAATAAAAGGTGGGAGCTCGGAAGAAGACGACTGACTGTATAGGCTGTATAAAGGTTCCATATGCCGCCGCACTTCCTCTGCAATCAGAATTCTCCCGGGAGTTCGATGATCAATCGCCTCTTTCGCTGAACGAAAAGAGCCGACGCAACGCGAGAAAAGAGTGTACATTCTGAGATCAAGTATCACCGACCGTAAACCTTCCAATTTGTCCATAACACGGGGCGCAGTTTCATTAGTTGTCGAGCTCAAGCAAGATTGTCGGAAGCATGTGTATACTCTTCTACTTCCCGTTTTCGATTATGATGGTGGAAAATAGTAGGCCATAATCTCCACGACATCGAAAGCCAGATATCTTAAGCCAAGACTGACGGCCCAGTGACGTGGATAATGAGCGTGCTTGGATTCCCAAGGTACGAATGGATTAGGGCGGGTATACCCATGGCTACAGATAGAAGAGGATGGCTGCGATGAGTAGATGATCAGGTCCAATCGACGTCTTCTGATAGTCTATGAGAGTTTTCTGCATTGTATGAGCGAGAAGCAAAGACAAAGCTGGCGACTACACCAGAAGGAAGCCCAGATAACCGAATGAATAGAAAAGCGATTATTACAAAAACTTGAAACCTATAGATAATTATTGAGTTCCCACGATTACAAACTGTATTGACCTGGTGTACTACAGTAGTTGTGGGAAAGTAAAAAGTGTAATTCGTCGCTAATTATGATCTCATTTTCCCAAACTTGAAAAGTCTAGGCACCGGCCTGAAGACATTGCAAGTTTCAACTTCACTCAAATACTCCTCATCGCTAGATTTTTTCGCAACTCGCTGCCATCGTTGTCGACAGCGAGCACGACGGTCACCCAGCAGCGCCGACAACAGCTCATCATCCTTCGAAAAGTTGGCCGAAAGCTTGGGTCGAAGCCGCTTAATTTGAGCAAGCTTCCCAGGCGGTGCTGCTTTTGATCTGCTTTAACTGGCTTTTGCTTCGTCCACCCGAAGGCGGGCGGGGACACTAACACCACTTCCTTCCTCAACGTTCCGTCAGCGGGTCAAGAGCCGAAAGCTGTTGAGGTCGAGGGATCGCCGTCAGACAACGTCCTGGACGCGGATGAATAGTACAAACTTGAAGGAAATTCGGCTTCAGTTTTAATTGGCCTTCCAGACCGCGATTGACGGCATCTTGATATAAGCCTCTCGGGCCCCAAAGCTTTTACTTTTCATCCGCAACTTGGGTCCCAGATAGCGTAACAACACCTTGGTACGGTGGTTTGCTGTCTATTGAAATCCTGGTATTTGTTATTGGGGTGGAGGGGGAAGAGGTGTTAAGCGAAGGGACTTCTAACAGGTACGCTCGTATTGCAACCAATCTATGATATGGAGCTGATGCATCTTTGATGCTATTGTGATTGCTAGCCAGAAAATTTCATTGGTCCTCCAAATACTCTGTAGTGACTCCAACTGGCCTTTGGTGCCCTTCGCCACAGCTCTTTCGCGCTTGATGCTCGTTCGCTCGCCAGAAGCGCAAGCGCAATAGCCATCGCGCCCGGTCTTCGCTCCTGCTTCCTTCTCATCCTTCGTGCCATTAAGCTATGTCCTCCTCGCAAACCGCGACTTCATCTCATGCATCATCGTCTCATTCCAACCATACACCACCACTTTCTCGCTTAGCACGAATCGGGGCAGGGCTAGGACTGGGCTTGAACAAATCGAGTGTTTCTTCGACTACGGCAAGACCAATATACAATGACGAAGAAGTTTCGGACTGGTACATTCCGTATAATGGCCCATACGAAGACCCTCCGAAGGACTTCGTTGTAGGAGTGAATGCTCAGGACGCGGCAGGAAAGGGGAAAGGCAAGAGGCGCGAGGTGCGGGATAGCTGGGCGGACTTTCTTACGAATATGCAGCAGGCCGATCCCTTCGCTCGTGACAGTAACGAGCCTCAGACGCAAGTTAATGGTGGGCCTAGCGGGAGCAGCAGTGCAAGGACTCGAAGCCAACGATCGGGTTCGGTGACTTTCCCTCAACAGGAAGACGAGCACCGTGGACGAACGCGAAGTCGAGAATTCGCTGGGTCGCCGAAGTATCTCGAGTCATCGGTGACGAGCCCTGTCACCCCGCTGGTGCCGCGCTCACGGGGACATACATTTGGGCACGGCTCGACGCACGTACATACTCGTGCGCCTATGCCGACCTTCGTGAGTCTTGGTGCGGGCGACGTCGGCATCGGCGAGAGCCCCGTTCCCGTGCAACGAGTGAGTGGACAGATTTATGGACATAGTCATGTACCTTTGCACGGACACGAGCGGCATGATTACAACAATCATCACGCGCACTTCGCCCCGGATGTTACGGAAACGCAGAGTCGACAACCGCAATCTGCACATGCTATGCTGCAGAACCCACGTGGATCGCATTCGAGTTTCTGGACATTCGGGGCAGGTGGAAGTCGGAAAAGCGCACCGTCGATTTACTCGGATTCGTTCTCGTCCAAGGACAAGGACAAGGAGCGACCGTCAGCAGAGACAATCTTTATTGGGAGCGGTGGCCGACCAAGTACGAGTACGTATCATTCGCAAGGGACACGCATAGTTGCAAACGGTAATGCTCAGGCTCAAAATGGTCAAGCTGTTCAGACTGGAACTCGAGATCGGTCTGCGACATTTGGTGAAAGGAGCTTTGGGGACGGGGGATCACCTATTGTGCGCCCTCGAGCAAACACTGCTATACCGTCGTCAGTGGTCCTTCCCGGGGTCTTTAGTCCCCCACCGGCTGCTTTTCCGCAGACAACCCAGCTGAGTCAGAGCACAAAGGGGAAGCAGCGTTTAGACGTCGATCAGGACTATGCCACTGTGACAGGCGGAGGCGGACCATCATCAGACCAATCACATTCGTCTTTCTCATATCACAATCATCCCTACGCCGTCTCCTACCCTTCTACAGCGCACCGCGAACATTCGCGGATTGTACAGCCCCCACCCCCGCCTTCAAAAAAACCTATGATCAGACTTGCAGTGCCTTTCCTCTCGCCATCGAAGTCGAACCTTCCTCCCCATCTTCGTAACTCATCCAGCAGACTACTCAAAGCTTCAGTTTCTACACCGAACTTACGAACAGCAGTTAATGCGTCCGGGACTCAAGCGGCGAGCGCGGGTGTGACAGCGGGGAGAGGCATGGGTTTGGGACAAAGAAATGGAACCGGGAGTGGATATAGTAGTCCGAGCGCGTCTGCGAAGTGGTTGAGTGCAGAGACATGGTGCGATGCGCTCATCTTTCCGCGTCCGCGGTTCAAAATGCGCGGAGCAGCGCATCAGATAAGTCCTCCAAGTAGTCCGATCAGGGTTCCTCCGAGTGCTGGATCTGAACCGAGTCAGAACGGGAGCCTAACTCCTCCAAATAGTGCAGCTTTGCGGAAGGGCTCAGTGGGCAAGAACCAGGTGCAGGTACAGGGGGAGAGGAAGTGGCCATTGATGGCGCCACCGTCAACGGCACCTCCATTGCTCCTTTCGTCATCGCACTCGCATCTACCGATTGCTAAATCCGAGTTTGGTACATCGGAGAAGCAGAATGACAACGAGAGTAAGCCGAAGAAGAAGAATGGCGAGAGTGGAAGTGGGTTGAAGCCCCTTAGACCGAAGTCGTTTGCTATGGATGATCTGGCGCTGCCCTCCCCTGTACCATCTTTAGCTCGGTAAGATTGGGACCTCCAATTAAACATCTTTATCTGACCTTTGTATTTCATTTTCAGTGTTCTTCGAGAAAATGATGCTTTCGAAAAAGAGCGAGATGAATGGAAAAAGACTGCAGCTAAATCGTTCCAGAATAAGCGTGCTCGATCACTCTCTCGGTCGAGGCTGAAAGCAATGACGCACGGACGTAAGAACTCTGCAGAAGAGGAGGAGCTAGTAACCAGCTTCGGCATCATAGCTGCATCCGCATTCCATGGTCATCAACTTTCAAAACCGACCATATCAGTTGGGAACTCATCTACAGCTTCACGCAGCATGGGCACGAACAGCGCGGGAATTAACACTATTTCGACGCATTCTCGGAAGTCGAGCAACGAAAGTCATACTGCGAAGGGCCATATACGGAAGGAATCGTGGAGCAAAGCAGCGATCAAAAGTGCGAAATCCACGGCGAACGCGGCGGGTCTTTGTGCATTCAATGTCGATGTCTCGCCCGTGGATGAGAAGGCTCTGAACTTAGAGAGGGCAATCGACCAGGACGACGGAAGGACGAAGTTTGTGAGCCTTGACCTTCAAAGGACCGAGGAAAAGCGCGATGCGGGCGAGAGTGGTGTGGTTCTCATCGCCTCTCATGCAAATACCAATACTCAAGCATCTCACCAACTTGTTGTACCGCAACCTCGTCCTGCTGTCATATTCTCTCCTTCGCCTGTGCCCTCCGACAATAGCGATGCTTCCCAATCCACGTCACATTCGGGCGTGGGAATTGCACTATCCACACCGACTGTGGTTGTGGCTGATCAGGAGCAATTCTTGTTCCCCGACCATCCCTTCGCATCGACTACGGGGACAAACCGCGAGGCAGTTCCACGCGCGTCTGAATACGCAGGTCCGCATCCGACTTCCGCAAGATTGGCGGAATACAACGTGGACGACTCAACCCTGAATAATGTCAGCGCAAGACACAGACTCCCCCCTGCGGCCAACCGTTTGTACGCTTCAGTTGAGCGACACCCATATGCGGCAGCTCAGTCATCCTCAAGTTCACGACCTCGGCCGACGCTCCAGGTTCCCACAACTCGTGATGAAGTCTCGCCCTCGAGGCGGATGTTCGCCGAAATTAATTCGAGTCTAAGAGAAGTACTCCCGGATGAGATACAATATTCGCCATACTCCGTGAACCCACCAAGTAGAAGTTCGAAACGCGATAGTGACGCACTTGGAGTCGAGGAGGCGCTCAGTGTCGCCTTTACCCATAGGTCGTTGGATGATATGGATATGGATGAAATGGAAGAGGACGTAACTGAAGCACGGTCTATGGATGAAGAAGATCTGACAGGGACTTCTGCGGTTGGAGCTCAGATTCTGACTGCTCAGGCCGCGTTAAGGTCTGCGCCGCTTTACAGAACGATGCCACAGATCGAGGAAGATTCTGTTCGAGACTCATGGCGTGACTCGCGAGATGATGGAGACGACACCATCATGCCACATGCATACCAACACACTCTAGCAGCATCTGGCTTCAGCATTAAGGAGTCAACCCCCTCCATCAACTCATCTCCGATGACTTCTCCGCGATTGGTCAAGAAGTACGATGAAACTGAGGACTTTAGTGACCTCTTCTATAGACCTGGACACTCGGCTGGTAATTCCATCCGTGCGCCTTCGATGGAATACTCTAGGGGCTTGGCTTCTCGGGAGCCCAGCGGAAGTTTAGAGAAGGCGCCTTCAAATCCGATATCAAGGACCGCGTCCGTGAGCGCCTTGACTGGTCTGACCCGACAACTTAGTGAAGAATACAATTCCTTACTTGACGATGAAGGACACACCTTCGGAAGACGTGACTCTCCAGTTCACCACGATCATGAGCAGGGGTATCGCGAAGACGAACCTCAGGTGCATGCGCTACACACGCGGGGTTCCTCTGGAGCCAATGTCCCTCTCAGAGTACCAATGACTCGCCCGCAGAGTATAGACCCATCTCTACTTGTTCCCGAAGATGTCAGATCATCTCGTGCGTCATCCATCTTAGATCCCCAAGGTACTGAGGAAGGTACAGGTACGATGATTTTTTTTTTGCTTTGCCATTCTTATTCTCACTACCTTGGATTGTAGATGTAACATATCGTCTTGGCGAAGTTCCCGCTCTTTCGACTCCTGACCCGACTTCCGTGACTGGGGTGTATCGCTCTTCTGCTCATGGTTCATACTTTGGTGACATCATAAGGGATGACAGCAGGCCTGCTTCAACGCAGGATGCATCTTTCCTTCACCCGCAGCGGCCTAGTCTTGCTCCACCACCTCCTACATCAGCCACAGACACATCGCGTACCAGCTATTTGACCTCGACCTCTGGCAACTCCCGTATCTCGCAGCTCTCCGATTTCCCCGCACCCCCGAGTCAAGGAGCTATGGCGCCAGGCTCAATTGTTCAATCCTACTTCAGCAGGGAGCCTGAAGATCTTCAAGATGGTGACTACTTTCAGCACGAAATTGGTGTTCGTCGAAGCCGCCGCACCACATTCGGAGGAGAGGAAGAAGTGTCTTCCTTTGATTTCTCGGATGCTTAATGGCTTCCGTTTTTATTCTTGTTATTTGCTGTTTTTATGACTATGCTATGTTGCGCCTCCGTTCACTCTGCACAACTTCCACCAGCCGCCATCTTTCCTCATCAGCGTTTTCCTCTTTTATCTGTCATGTTTGGATGCTATGTTCATGTATTTAATAGTTTCACTGTTTAAGAGGAATCGTTTAGCTTACGATAATTTAGTCACTCGTTGAGACGTATCGTATAATTTTCTGCCAATTCTATTCAAATAACGGAAAGATCATGTTGTGGCCGGAGAAGAAAGTATTGCCTTTAGTTCAAGTTATGTAAGGGTTGCTACGTATGACTGGCGCCCTTGCCGGCGCCGCTGTGCGACTCAACATTTACTATGTCCTTGCTATTGTTCACCATCTAGTATCGCAAATTGCTTGGTCCATATAGCGTTCGAAATATGCAGAATGCTGGTTGTATCGCTTCATTAACTACTTTTGCTGAGTTGCCGGCGCTGACATATGGCAGTGCCTCAATGAAGTTGAACAATTAGCAACAGTTGTGGTCGTGCCTCCTCAATTACATTCTTCCCTTAGCTATGGCAGCGCTGCTTGCTGAAACGCTGTTGATTAACGTTCTTTCACATACAGAAAACGAGCTTGTATAGAGCGGACGGACCGGCCTCACTGGGCGTGTTCATGATCTTGTTTGTGCTGAGTACCACAATCGCTCATTTTCTGCGACATGGCCTCAGTGGAGTTCGAGTGGCCTCTTTCTAGGAGATATCGAAATGTTTCGAATTGCATAGGGCCTGTCGATTTACCGAAGACTGCAATCGCCGTCACCCCTGTGGCAGCCTCTCCATTCCTCCAAGTTGTCCACGAGCTATTATCCAAAGCTTCCTCATCATTGGAGCATATCTAACCCTAATACTGGATGCTGGTGGGTGTCGGACACAGGATCTATAAATTCCAGGTCCCTTGGATACTTGTCTCCCAGTTTCGAAGTCGTCATTTCCGCTCGTCAACCAGTGATCCCAAACTTGAAGATGAAATTTATCCTCTTCGCATGGTTTATCTCCTTCTCAGCAGCCACCCTGGCTTCCCCGACTCCTGTTCCCGCACCCTCGACCAATGATACATGCCTGGCAGAAGGCGTTGGGTGCAAATTCATTGCGTATGGGATAAACTACCCTTTGGGCACATGCTGTTCGCCCTTGACGTGCACTGGGTTTACAGAGCTTGATTCAACTTTTCTTGTGAGTTCAAACATGACTCTGTTGACCTCGTACTTCGCTCTTTCTCTAATGTCCTTGCATTGTAGACTTGTGCGCAGCCAGAAGCTCTCTTTGTGCGATGATGAACACGGTTCATTTCCGAATGCGTGTATTATAATAATCAGACTTGGACTACATATGTAAACTCATTGGGCTTTGCTTCTTTTCATATTTTAAAGACCTCTCTACGCGTTCCTTTGGCTTTCAAGTTCATCTCAACTGCCATGTACATATTATTCTCGCCCCAATGCTCGCGCGTTGAAAGACGCGTACGGACCACTGGCACGTGTTATTTCTAAATTTGCATCTGCCAGTGAGCCCCACTGGAAATTCAAGTTGTTTAGTGTGGTTCAAATAACCACAAGTTCAGGCCACCAACGGCCACAGTTGCCTTTTAACCACAATGCAACCAACATTCTCGTTCTTACTGCCCTTCGTTCACCACTCTCGTGCCCTGCTCAAACATCATCTTGCGCGAATAGCTGTCGAGCATCCGTTGAACGTGATTTTACTGCTGTTTACATATAAACTTGACACTCGATAGGATACAGATATCATGTAGGTAACTGTCAAGCACTTTATTACGCAGATAGAAGACTGACAAATACATATTCGTCCAGAAATGAATCCGGATTCAATTGTATGGGATCCGTTGGAGAATACCGCAACGGAAGCAGAACCTGTTCCCTGTTGGGCATCCCGCTTGCCCGACGACATTGTTATAGAGATCGTTTCTTTAATCAGGAGCGATCATACGAAGCGTAAACATATCGTCAAAGACCGACATCGCATCTTTTCATCTGAATGGCTGCCCCTCACACACGTGTGTCGAAGTTGGCGGTTTGCTGCAGTAAGCTACGCTCCGTTCTGGACGGATATCAATGTGGCGTACTGGGATGATTGTCAGGTCGAAGAATATTTGAGTCGATCTAAGCAAGCGCCTCTGAATATCTTCATGGTCCTGTCCAGCGACTTTAAAGGAGTCCGTTTCCCACCGAAATATCCGAAAGTCTTGCTTGAACAGCAAAATTACCCACTCGAGGTTCCCGGAAGATTCGCTCTGTGCCTTGGTCATCTTTATAGGACGAGGAGTCTGACAGTCATCGTCGGCACGCGTCAGGACTGGTGTACCGAGTTAATCCGGTACATGTGTACGAACGACGCACCCCTTCTCGAGAAACTTAGAATCGATGCATCCGAAGATGTTGATTGTTCCGGACCATTGAAACTCAACTCCCGACTATTCAACAACAACACCCCGGCTCTTCATTCGTTAGATTTACGGTCGATTTCTCTTGGAAATACCTTGATGTTGCGGAATCTGAAGGTACTCGCTCTCAAGTTCGTCGTAATCAGGGACGGACCCGGCTTGGTTCGAGTGCTTGAACGTAACCCTGAGCTCGAACGGACTGTCATCGATAGCGTGAGGATCATTCAAAATTCGTCCGTTGAAGATAAAGGACCTGCCGAAGTATCATTGTCACAGCTCGCAGAAGTAGTTCTCCGTGGTCCACCTCACTTTTCCGTGCCAATCAGAAATGCGTTAAGAATCCCCCCCGAGACCCAAGTCTCTTTGATTTATACGGAGAACGATCCAGCCTTCTTCAACTACTTACAACCGCATTTCATACTGAACGATCGTCTTCGGTTGTACGTTGCGATATCGGTGAAGAATCCAACTTTCGAGATACAGCCCACGGATATCCCGATAGATCGTCGTACGCGGAATGCCTTCGCCATGTCGATCAGAAGTGCAGACCAGTTGGACCCATTCCGTGGATTCAACCTTGGCTGTATTCAATTGCTGCCTTATGGACAAAACATTCGCTACCTTGAGCTTCATATCCAGTGTTTCGAGCACGACGAGGGCGGTCAGAGTCGATGGAGATCGCTGTTTTCTCGACTTCCAAATCTCGAGACTTTCTGGTTACTCCTAGACTCTCACAAGTACTGCAGTGTACGAGTGGAAACCTTCTTTGCTCAACTAGCGCCAGCATCGGACACGGAGCCTCCAATCATGCCCAAACTCCAAGAATTGAGTGTAGTGCTTAGAAGGCCACTAGGACGAGAGCTGGCTAACTTTCTATCATGCCACCTGAGGAAACGAGCCACGCATATCCAAGGATGTCGCATTCATAGACTTCGATTGGAGAGTTTCGCAGAGAAAATGTCTGATCAACCCCTATTCGAGGAACAACATGAGGTGAAGGAGACTTTGCGCCTTGCGGCGGGCCATGTAGAGTGTGAATGGTTTAGTCTGGATCGGTGTAATCAGCGGGAAAGGGGTATCATCGTCAAAAAGTTCAAGCATACATTTATGACCGAAAAGCAGCCGGGATTATCAAGAGATGTTTGGTGGTGGACGAGAAGTTTCGAATGTACGTATGTACATGTGTAAAACGATTTTTTGCTTGTTTGCTGACCGTAATCGCCTTCGCAGAATGCACGAGAGAGAACGAGGTTGAAACTCGAAGCATCAGTAAGACGACCTGTTGCTTCTTTGGTCTTGAGCATAGCGAGTGTCGCGGGACGTAGGATGCTTCCTGCGGTTTAACTTGAACAAACATGTGCCAGAACGCTTCAATTTAGGACTATGTATTTCATCGTGTATTCATGCTCGAGCATGACAAACAAGGGGATCGAAGCGTGGAAATATATGTGGATGTTCAATGTCATTGATTTCAAGCCAAAGTACCTAAAGGAGGTCTTGGTCACCTCCGCTTAAAAATAAGAGGCAACCCAATGGGTCTGTTTCGATTACTTTAACGATAAATTCATTACGGATGGTAAATCAGACGTACGTAGTCGTCATCCCAATCTTAACCTGAAAGATACGTTTGTACCGCTCTTCAAATGTCTCGGACGCGTATTGTGGTTCTTCTTTCACCTCGACCCTGTATCGCGCGAGTAGAACGGCCAAAATTGCAGTCGCCTCGGTCTCTGAGAATCTGTTGGGAAACCTAGTTTAGTACGGTGCATCTTTGAAGGAAGGCGAACTGACCGTCGTCCAATGCAGGAGCGGGCGCCTGAGCAACATGGTCAGAGATCATAGATACAGAAACTGAAGCGACTAGATATTTACCACCGCTAAACGGAAGAAACGCATCCCGGGGCCAATTCTCCAAGAATCGCTGAGGCTTAAATTCGTGAGGATCTTTCCAGTATCGAGCTATGCGAAGCCGCAAACTATCAGCACACCAAACTATTGATGATTGGTGGCTCATTTGAGCACTCACGGTTGTAGTGTATACCCGCAGTATAGATTATGATGTCGCTGTCTTTTGGTATGGGTACATGTATTTTATCTCCATTTGAGTTCGTCGTTGTTAACGTTGTGTCTTCTGCGCTGACTTTCGGAATTGTAGTGACCTAGATGAATGAATGATTGCCTTCTCATGAATACATACGAAGGCTAAGGGATCCAGTCACTGACTGGAGGGAAAAGTCTCAGTGTCTCATGGAACACACTGCAAAAGATATAATGAGTCATGCTACGGCTTCTCCTGTATCAGAACAGAATAAGCGTACGCTGTAACGTAGTTGAGTTTATTCATATCTTCATAAGTCTGTGAGAGCGTAAGTCCCAGTATTAGCATTTGAGGGATAGGCTTGACCAACCGGAAGTCGTCCGTCTGGTAGAACACTCATGATGTGTTGGTACAATATCTCTTGCTCATCTGGGTACATGGCAAGAAGACCAAGAGTGAAGCACAATGTATGGGCTGTGGTCTACAGGTGATTGGAAGATGTTAGACTTACATCTAGAGTTAAACTCGGAATAAGGGTTATATACCTCATGCCCGGCAAGTAAAAAGATGAATATGTCGCCTGGTCGATAGTACGAAAAACTATGAGAACATACGTTGTCAACGTGGTTGGAAATCCTTACCGATAAGCTCGCTATCCAATAACCGGACATCTACACTATCTTCTTCATCCAAATTCGCGAAAAGGAGGTTAGTGAAGAGGTCGTGCCGATTGACTTGTTTTTCCGCGGAGCGTCTTTCATTTATCATCTCTTGCATGTATTTCTATTTCGACATTAGTCTCAGATCAGTGCCAGCCCGTCGCAACTCCCTGAAAGAATCACATACATGTAACTCGTAGAAAGCGTCACGAATCTTTCGGACTTTCTCGTTAAAAAATAGTACTTGACGCGGGATGACAGCAGTGTATATCATATACTCGGATACGATGTGCAGAGCATCCTTGAAAGGCAAGACGTGGCCTGGTGGGACTTGCAGGTCCTCAGCGAATGAGATACTGCGGCCAAACCCTGGCCATCAAGGTACAATCAACTGACTTTGTGGATACTGAATGTTGTCCAGTACATACCTGCGGAACCGATAACGAATAGGGCCAACTATACATAAGCAAAGTTATGAGTAGTGGAGTGAGTATTGAAGAAAACGCACCGGAAGCGTGATATCGACAGCATTATCAATGTCTACTTTCCCTTTGTTCTTCCAAACATTATCAATCATGTCCATCGTGATGCGGACGGCCTCCTCCCAGACCAGCTTATTGTTGGGCTACACATCGTTGAGAGTTAGCCAAGCACTATGCCACTTTATCACCAACGGTCCGAAAGAAGGTCATCATGGGGTATAGGTGAAGGGTTCCTTACTTCTGAGAAAGCTGGGTTCGCTATCTTCCGGTGCTTCTTCCATTCATCACCCTCAGTGGTTACGATATTTCGACCAAAGAGGTTGATAGCACTGTACTGTTCCGTAGGTTTCGGCCAGCGAGCCCTCCATGAAGTAATTTCCTGAAAGATAAGGCTATCAGGCACACGCATCTTCCAAGATCAGACGTTTCTTTCTTGCCTTTGCCACTTCAGCATCTGCTATCCAGAACATGAGGCGCGCCCGAGGCCATAGGGATACCTGGCGCCGAAAGGGGAAAAACTTAAAAACCATAGTGATGTGACTGGAACATTGACGGGTAGACATACAAGGGAGATAATATCTGACTTAAATTTCTTGAAATCTAGACGAGTAAGGTCAGTTTTGCTACCGAAGAAATTGAAAATGCGTCTCATACCTTCATACTTCTTGGACATTCCATGGGTATTGCCCAAGGTGATGAATGGAATTTGGAGGGCAGTCAAATTCGCAAGGATAGTAGCAGGGCTCAGAAGAAGACGAAATCCAGGAAAGTTGCTGAGAGTCAACAGTCAGGTTGGCCTATAATGGGCATGAGGCATCAGACGCACTTAATGGACTTCAGAGCTCGTCGATAGTCCAGGACTAGTTGGATCGCATAAAGTAGCGGTAAAGAGCCTAACAACACATATCCAGTCACAGGTATTTCCCGCATGCTTGTAGGTTTAAGAGATAGCGAGCAGAGAGTGCGTGAGCTCAAGAGCAAGATGTCCAGTGTCTTTAGTTAAAGCACCTTCTGATGCAGGGTTGACACGCGAACCTGCATGAGAAGATCGGCGACTATTCCGCACAGTAATAGCTTTGGCATAAGCAGCTGCTACTACCATGCTACTGGCAGTGCCATGCCTGAATGTGATACATTTTCGCCCACGAAGAGTACCGTCATCGCCTGATGGGGAAAAGAGACACTGAATGAACAATGAGGATAGCTCCACCAAGCTTCATCAATGACGAATCTGAAACAGGCAGCGAAGTGCGAGGCTTGGCGCCATGAGATCTATGTTTGTAGAGGCTAAGACAGCTGCCGTCTAGGATGTGGTAGAATTTAATCAGTTTAGAGTTGGGGAAGTTTGAGTTATAAAAACTTGCATTGTCGACATGGGTTATGTGTAGCACTAGATATTCAGATGGCTTCCGACTCCTGATAAAGATATGTTTGATCATTTAGATGCACGGCAAGTGCTGCAGGAAGTCTAGTTGCACAAGCGATTCTACCACCATCGTTGTTGAGGATAAGAAGAAAAACCGGTAAATATCAACTTCAAGTTGAAAACGGCATTCTCGGCGTTTGCCGGCGACAGCTACTACTAGTACAATCAATTAATATATCTTATTCAAGGCAGTTAGCACTTGAAATATTCTATCCAGATTCTATCCTGGTACTCAGAGTCTTTGTCTATGTGAGCAGGCATAAAAATTCGGCTACAATTTCAATGCTTAAGGTGTTCCTTTCGTCAACACTTCCTCCTTTGTCTTCTTGCCTGTCACTACAGATTCCACTACCGACAAGGCTTCCGCAAAATTCTTGAAGACAACGTGCTTTATCCCTTCTCTGTTGCAGAATGCATGCAGGTCATTCTCGCCGTTATCCTTTATCTTAACAAGGAGGACGTCTGCATGGCGAGCCGCAGATAAGTCCGAGACGCCATCGCCAAGGAAGAAGAGTGTGGGTGACTCGGGGAGGTTGCGGTAAGGCAAAATTGCCTGGGACTTGTCATGTCCATAGTGACTAGGAAGGGTTTGCGATATCCTGCCACATAAATACTATCTTTAACATACCTCGTCGGGTGGCGATACTGGATTTCCCATTTCCCGTCAGGCAGATGCTTTACGTCGTTCGATACGATGTCTATATGCGCGACATCTTCTTCATCGATGAGGTTTGAGAGTACTGCTCTGATGGTTGGCTCCATTCCACTTGATCCGAAAGCAGAGAAGTTTTAACATTTAAAGAGACAGAACAGTATAGGCTCTCACCTGGACACAAGGACGACTGGTATATCGTGTAATGTGCACCACTTGAAGAAGTCCTTGAATCCGGGATCTAGTTTGATGTCTTTCTCCTTCTTAGGATGGTTCTGCGTTCACAACTAATCGAGAATACTTACTTTGTCTGAGTACTTCCTTACACTCCTCGAAGCTGTGGCGCTCTGCTACGCTATCAAGGTCCATCTTGAAAGAGTCCCTGATATAGGCTGCATTGGCACATGAATGAATTACTGAGTATACAATCAGCGACTCACTTGAACGAGATCTTCCCCGCAAGACAGTCGATGTTTAGTTGCCGCCGTTTCTCAAACCCAAATCCCAAATTATCCGTCAAGTCTGTCCACCGATCGCCAACGCGTGAGTTCAGCTCGTCCATCGCATACAGCCAGCGCCACGAGAAGAAGTGTACTGACAGTCATTTGAGTCCATCGTTGTGATCGTTCCATCCCTATTGATTCGACTAAGTCAAAAGAGAAAGGTTCTGATGTTCGGCATACCAATCAGAGAGTACAACGAATTTCTTGCCTCTGTGGATTGGTGGGTATGGAAGGACACTCTGTGGAGCTTCTTCTGTCGCCATAGCCAACGGACCTTATTGAGCTATTGGATAAACGAAGGAGGATGCTAAAGCCTAAAGGTCGTCAGCGTTGTCGATGATGATAAGCTGGGTTCGTAGCCAGCACAAAGTCGGGGAAGAAGACGAGGGAAGAGTAGTAGTCACTACCAGAGCGACAGTGTTAGCATACACCAAAGGCAAGATTGTCGGGAATTCCGGAACTGGCTTGGAAGACTCGGATATACATAGGTACATACTCGGTAGATTAGGCTTTAAAAATATGTAGACAGTAAACCTACAGTGTACTACCGGTCCTTCGGACACCATCGTTCCTTCGGACACCTAGCCTTTTTTGCTCCTCCCTTGCCCAACCCTCCTGAAACTTTGTAGACATCCCCGGAGAGCTTGTATGAAGACTATATCGTAAAATAAAGAACTTACATGCATATGATGCAAAGTTATGTTATAAAAAGAATGAAATTTGACATAATTCAGTTTATATGCAATCATATATGAATTTAATAAATTGCTGTAATCACTTTGTAGCTTTTTTTATTTAATGGGACACTTCTATGATCTTAAAGCTAGGAATATCAGTGGTTCATATGACTGTTTATGCAACCGTTGTGTTGAGAGAGGACAATCCGAAGCTTTTCTTCTGTTTTGCGACGGCATGCAATGTTTCTCACGCTTCGTGACATCTACAATTTATGCATGAGCTCCTCAAATAATTATTGCTGACTGAATGATCTTCTTATTTTCTCATATATGCATACTTATATCACTCTGTCTTTGAGTTATAGATTTTTCTGATCATATGAAGGCTGATTTCACCAAATTCCATGATTATACTGAGATCGTGACAGGCTGTGACGGGTGTCCGAAGGATTGATTGAGAGTGACAAAAAAGCGAAATCTTTAATCCAACATATTAATTCATGAATGAGATATTTTCTTTAGCAAACTTTGTGATACGATGAGTGAGATAGTATAGAGTACATCCACATTATTTTTACTGCAAAAGGTGTGTTACAAAAATTGGTAGGCCGTACTTTCAATTGGGTGTCCGAAGGACCGGTAGTACACTGTACTTACTATTATTAGCTCCCGGAAATTGCGTGATTACTTCAATGGGTTATTATGTACCTCTTAAGTTAGAAAACGTGCAAGCAACTTTTTTTGGAATTCTTAATCTTCATATTTCCTTAGATTAAGCAGTTGATAGATTTAGTGGGAGAAGCTCTGAGTCTGCAATTACAGTGAGCTGCATCCAGTTTAATGATGCTGACGGTGAGATTGAAAAATAAGTTACAAAAAACAAAACATATCAATGTTTACATAACTTGAAGCTGTGCGCTTCCGACCTTGTGTGCCTTGGCGGTTGAAGCGCAAGCTCTACTATGACTCGCTCAACTTTCCTTCTCCAACCGTCATGTCGATAAATCGACAACAACAGGCTACGACATCGCAGAAGCTATTTTTTTTTTTTTTTGCTTTTCAGAGGGGTTATGTGGTATGGTCAAATATTATTCCAGGTGACGTTCATCGTACCCTCAAAATATAGTACTTACAATGCCAGTATATTGGATGGAAAGGTCACGGTGTCCACGCGTATCTTCTGCCAGTGGACAGAACAGATCGATGTCCCATGGAATAGCTATAGCTATTGCTTGAAGACGATTATCTGCATCTATTCGGTTGAGCTGTCTCTACTTGAATGCACATTCAACCCCACATCCTATCGCAGCATGTTTTTTATATCTTTCGTATCACTCTCGAGCGCCTATTTGAACTTGCAGCATTCCCAACTCCCACAAAACATCACGATGTCCTCGTGTACACGTACCCACCGAACGGATCAAGGACAAATAGAAGGACAGAAGACATGCGGACATTCAATCGAGGTGTCATGTTACGTTCATCGTGTTTACACTAAAACTTCGTGAGTACAACGTGTGAGTCTGCGTTAACATACAAACATACAGAATTTCGCGTGCTGATCGCGAGATGATTGTCGATCATGGCGACATCATTAAGTACGACATAGAAAGCAAGGCGAAAATAGAAAATGCGTCCGTGCAAGAAACCGATTCCGCATACCTTAAAACCAGTTGAAGCACCAGTCTCCAAAAAATGAGTAGTGGCTAAAGGCAGAGAGGGGGATAAGAAAACTTCAATGCATCATCTTCAACTCGGGGTCACCGACTCCATCATGAACCACTCCCCCCCTCCGTTTCCATAAGCATGCGTAAGGCCAGCGAACTGATATCTTGATCCCAGATAGTCGACCTTCAACAGGCCCATATGTGCGATCTGTGTGATTGGCATGTTTCTTTTGCTCGATACTGCCTTACATCGCCTCGAAAATGCGTTGTGCACGCGTTCTTGGAATTTCCCGTCCAGCCGATCCCTCTCCCAGTTTTCCACGTCGACCCTTTGCATGAGTGCCTTGTAAATGGCGTACAGCACATTGCCAACGGTGACATACTGGAATTTCGAATCCGCTGGTGGTCGCACATCGATTGGCCATGGACGGAGCTCTTGCATATAGATTCGTACGTATGGCAAGGGAGGTTCACATACAGACATGTCCAAATCGTCGGCGTTCAAGTGTGTTAGGCCTCCCTGGACTGCTTTCTTTACATATCGATCCGAGAAACGAAGATCGTAGAAGACGAGAGATGGGGATCCTTTGGCTAGGTAGGAGTTTAGATTCACCCGCGTTCGTGCTGATTCATATGCGTTAGCCTAAGAAATTGACAAAGGGGGGAAGTCAGCGCACCTTCTTCAGACCGCCCCTGTGCTGCCTGTAGCGTATTCTGCTTCTTAGAGGCCCTACGGAAACTCGACTCCTGGTTGCTTGCCTGCGGATCAGTCGGCGACGCCGGGTCGGCCTTCCGCTTCCCCGAGAACGCTGACTTGAGCCGGCCTAGCATATTCGACGGAGGCGCATGCGGCGTAGTCGTATGCTCTTGTGGCTGAGTCCGCCGAGAATGCGTATAGTTCCGTGACCTGCCTTCCGGCTCCGTCGAATATCCGTTTCCGTGCGATTGCACGATATGAGGCTGCTGCGCCCACTGGAAATCAGAGGGCGGCCACTGCGATCTCTGCGCCGCTGTCCGCGGAGCAGGCTGGACCACAGGTGGTGGTGCTGACACAGGATTCTGCGCCTGGAAGCCAAGCGCGTTAGCAGGAAGAGGCCAATTGGCATTTGCTTGGGCTGCAGCTGATCGAGCTGGTCTTTTCGAATGTGAGGTCGATGGGTCAGGTTGTGCAGGTCGACCCTTTTGCTTTTCGGCGATTTCTCGCAGTATTTTGACTTCATGCGCGGGTAAGTGGGCGGGGAAAGGCCAGTTTTTATTCTTCTCCCACTCATCCCACTCTTTCGGACTGGAAGTGGAGTCGAAGACCACCTCTGGGTTGTACGAAATCGACTGCGGCATCGTCTCTTCTGGTCCTGGAAGGGGTGAGTAATTCGTTAACATTAGGATGTAATGTTCATTCAAGTATACCTTGACCTGGATGTGAGGGAAATCTCCCGTACGAGAACGCCCCCGCTTCAACAGCAGCTCGGGGGTGTGGCCAGAACTCATTGTTTCTGTACTCGGCCATTATCTTCGCAGAAGCTGTATGAGGATAAGGGGCACGATGTGGTTGAGATGAGAAGTTAGCGCTCGAGGTTTGACTGGGCAACGGCGATGGTGTGCGCGGATGATAGACGAAGATCCCAGCCATGGTTGGAGCTTACCAGAACGATGAAAGAGAGCGAGAGGCAGGAGTGCCGGCGTCTGGTGGCGCACCTCCTGGAGCTCGTTTTAAGTGACCTCAATCGACAACTTTGCGCACTTGGTGGCTACTTATCAAGATGAACCGAGGCCGCAGGGTCTGCGGTCCGAGAAGAGCTGGGACGTGGGCAATTTCCGTTTGCCTCGTGTAGGATCGGAAAGTGCATGACGACTTACTGACTGAAGGCTGCGATAAAGAGTCGTTGGTCGGATATCGATGAGCCTTCGATCTCTTTGCTTTGGTAAAAGGCGATCCGGTGAGGTCGGTAAGGTGTATGTGAGTGCAGAGCTAAGTGGTATATCACAAATGAAACACGAGCGAGTTCATGGTTCTTGACATCTGACTGTACATGTGTTGTACATGGTACACGGTCACCAATATATAAGATGTAAAGATAAACAAGCGCCCATCCCTTGAACCTTGTGTCGGTTACTATCTCAGGTTTGATTACGTAATATAGTATGTCGGTCAATAACAATAAACAAACCCTCCTGTTCTGCTGCGCTGAGAGTCGCCGGCGCTCGCAACCGTGACGACGTCCTACCCATACCTGTTCATAATGTCTTTACCGAGGTCGAACTACGACCCTCGAAGGGTCTGTTTAAACCCCTTCCCGAACTTGAACCTGTCTATTGGAAAGTACAGGAGGTCTGTTGGCGTTTACATTGCGGGTGCTTTGGTGCGTCGTGGTGATCTCGATGC
Organism: Trichaptum fuscoviolaceum; assembly: GCA_910574455.1. Classification (NCBI taxonomy): domain Eukaryota; kingdom Fungi; phylum Basidiomycota; class Agaricomycetes; order Hymenochaetales; family Trichaptaceae; genus Trichaptum; species Trichaptum fuscoviolaceum. The sequence continues at coordinate 650,681 of CAJSYZ010000010.1, read as the reverse complement.
CTCGAGTTCGTCCTCAACTGACCTCGGCGTTTTCCTATCCAACTTCATCGAAACATGGGCGTGACGCACGTAGTTCGCGCTTGCGCACTGGCTCTTCCTGGATGCCGCAGTACTATCATCGCATTACCGCCCGCCTCCCGATGCACCGTATGACTCTGCTCCTGTGCACGTTGCATTCGTGGACTGGGTACCGGGCATCCTTTCCGTCCTAGGATTCTTGGTCGTCAACCTGATAGACAAGGACAGGATAAAGGGGGAAGAAGCCTATGCGGACTCCCGGGCGGTCTGGCGCGCAAGACTGTTCTTGTTTATTGGGTTTGCTCTTATGGCCGGTGGTCTCGCAGGGAGTGTGGTGCGTTCTGATTGCAGTCAAACTATACCCCTACTAATTATGTTTATGTAGACAATTCTTGTACTGAAATATGTTGTGCCAGATCTTCCATCGTATTTCGGATACGCAAATGTGGGTCAGAATGTTGCCGTAATGTTGTCTGCAGTCGTTCTGTGGCTGGCACAGAGTGCACCAAGCGATTACGAGTATAATCTGTCTATCTAGTGCAATCGCCTGTATGTTGTATTCAATGTGTTGCCAGATGAATGGACTGCCAAGGGACCTAAACATCTACAATTACGGTTGAGCCGGCCCATTCCTCAGACTTATCCGTCAACTAGTGTTATATTCCGCTTTTATCGGGGAATAAGTGAACCAGTAGGTAAGCTACCTTGGTACTGTAGTACAAGCTTGGATAGTGGTTCATGGCAATCAGCGCAGCCATTGATGTTATCGTACTTCTCTCAGGGAAGCTTATAGTGAAGATGGCCAGTCAGAATCCTTGGAGATTCAAGTTGGGCAAGGCCACCAACATTTAGCCCAGTTATTCCTCCAAGATTCGATTATTACAATGCTATACAAGTTATAATAATATAACAAGTAATAGGTTGGAAATGTACGCAAATCGTAAGAGGCGTAGGTGAACAGATAAAGTCGTGTACACAAGAACTAGTTTCAAATCGAAGACAAAAATCCGAGGAGGATAGACCAACATGATATGTCGCATGCGCGAGCCTCGCAAATGTAAAAAGCACTTACTGTTGATTCCCGCTGGTCGAACTGATTATAATATGGAAAGAATCTAAAAAGCTTATTCTCGCTGGCCGACTTGAACGACCGACCTCTTCATGTGCGGCGCACGTGCAATACTAGTGAAGCGCTACTACCACTGAGCTAAGCGAGATATACTTTTCGTCTGTTTATCATATTATTAGAGTTGTATAACCAGTTTTAATATAAACTGATGTAATAAGTGTTGGCAACCTGCATGACGCGCGAATACCAGTACTACAGCCCATACAATCTGTGTGTCTTCAGCCATCGAGCTAGGTTTTCTTTACCAAGGACGTGAAAACTAACCAAGTATCTAGCCAGTGGCCCGGGCACCGTGACAGGCTGTGAAAACTACAGAGTGCTGCCGCACTACAGTGGGGAAAGGCCACATCCAGCAATTCCGAAGCCCACTTAAATACATTTCTTCTCCTGACACAAATTTTAACCAATGACCCTGAAACCATGTAAATAGCTTCTAATGCATTGTATCTTCAATTCTTATTGACTAGATTTTCTTAGAATGTATTCCGAAAAAAATGACACCTCAGAATTTGAAACATGCTGCTAAATTTGGTGTTTACCGCCTTCTAGAGCTTTCCCACGGGCTCGGAATACTCGGAATTGACTCTGTTCACCAATCCGGTGGTTTCTCATCAACTTTTTTGAAATTTGACCTACTTTTCCCCGGGTTTGAACCCCATCAGGAAATGTCTGAGACCAATAGCTTGATACCCCAAGAGGAAAGCCTTGATGGTAAGATTTTTGCAAACGCTCGGAAATGCTTCAGAACAGTATTTCAAAGCATTCCAATTCAATCCGAGCTCAATCCGGGAGATTTTAAGTTTTTGTCTCCGAAAAAATTTGAAACAAAAGTCCGGAAATTTTTTTATTGCATAAATAAGTGTTTCTCCCTTGGTTTCATAGCAGAACTTTTAAAATCGGAGTTTTACGCTTAAAATTGCGGCCTGCTCGGAATTGCGGAAATCGGCCTTTCCCCACTGTAGTAGTACTGATGGCGGGGCTGAATCTAAGTTGATATAGAGCGCTTCCTGAGCTTAGATTCAGCCCCGCCACCAGTACGCTTGAAGCTATGAGCTCTTATGATGACCTGTAGAGATCCTGCGCCACACCTAACTGGTATGCAAACCTTTGTTTCGACCATCAAGTCGCATACTTTGTGTCCACTATCCACTTAGTAGGCTGCGATCCTTCGGGGGTAAGTGTCTTAAAGTGAGCCGTTGGGTCCTATGGAATGTCACTCAAGGTTTTGTTAGATATAGTGCATTCCTTTCACGCCGATGGACGCTCTTGTTCGACTCACTGCCGTACACTATCCAACACGGCTCCCATACATAACGAGAAGATCCCGATTGCCAGTGTGCAACTTGTCTCTCGATAATGTACGATTTGGTCTCAGACACAGCAAACATACGCCTGTACAGCAGAGCTTTACCCCCTAAAAGTGTTTGCCAGCCTTTTTCCACATTGAGCACCGTCTCTTATGCAGTAAAGGCTCGTAAAAGAAGGTGCTGTGCAAGGCATTTCATAAAAACCGATTCTCCAATCGTGAGTTCTTGCAAGCCATGTACATTCCACTCATCTCGCGCTCATCAGCTCGGTCTAGCTCAGCCAAAACGCGCTTTCGACGGGAAGGTGGAGGTGGCGGCAGTCGCAGCGGGAGTGGGGGTAGTAGACCAAGCGGTAATCGGGGTGGGAGTAGCGGAGGCGGAAGTACCGGTTCTGGCAGTAATTCTGGTGGAGGAAGTCGGGGAGGCTTGTCGGGAAGTGGTAGCAGCTCCTCTAGCTCTCATTCTCCTGTCCCTATCACTCGATCGAGTATCACATATACTGGCGGCCGGAACACTGCCACTGCATATGGGGTTGGAGGAGGCAAAGTCACTACAATACCTGCTGGCCAATTGTTTGCTGGGAGAAGCGCAGGCGGGGGCACGCGTTCTGAAGTCTTTGGTTCCAGGTACGTAGTCAATAATCGTATCTTCAAGAAAGGTGGATCTAATTTCTCGAACATAAAGGACATACGGAAGCGGATATCCGGATTTGCCAAATCAACGTGGAGTGTTTAATCTCGGTTTTCCGTTTTACTTCTGGCCTATCGTATGGGGCTTGACAGTTGTCGAAATCACTGATATAGCCTATCTACGCGACACGGAGGTATGTTCTTCGTTTAAAATCTCGAAGACGGTACTTATGGTGCGATTGTCTCAGTATGGTGAGCCAAATAATAGCTCGAGGCCAGGAAGCAGTCTTGCTACAGCTACATTTGCTTCCAACTCGTCAAACACAAAATTCCACATCATATCCGACAACTCGACGACAACTGCACTTGTCGCATCAATTACAAGCAATTGCACATCTTACCTAGCGACAAATGCTTCTAGCAATTTCACTCCTCAGTCATTCGACCCTTCATCTCTCAACTCCCCGAAACCGGAGCAGGCGGTACAATACTATCGTGCTAGCAGTCTCGTCCTGACCCTTGACGAATCACCAGTGCAACCCGAGGATTCAAGCACAAGTGCTTGTGCAACACCGCGTCGTGAGCGAGCACATGTGCTTGAGGAGCGGCTGTCCGTATGTGTTTCTAGACCTGTGTGAATATCTCTAGACCTTTTGAGGATCTCGAGATATTCAAACAGGTAAGGGTGTGGGACCCTTGACAGGGTCCTCCGGCTCACGTGTTCCGGGCCTCGGAGGACGAGCCCGCCCCCCGTTCCCTAGGTGGTGGCGCGCGTCATCCGTCCTTGTCCTTTTCTCCCCCTTTCACGACCACAGTGTTGTCCCCTTGCTCTTCACTCTCTATTTTCTCCCATCTCGCCGCTGCTCTACTTGCTGGAGGACTATTACTCTTGCGGCAGAGGTGTAGGAAGGCCGTAAATGTGATAGGTGCGTAACACAGATTCTTACACTGTGGAATGGAACTAAATCCCTTGCACAACTCATAGGTGCAACGTGAACCTTCACCCTCGTCTTCATTGCTACGACACCAATGATACACAAGACGCATTGAGCTCCCGTCACTCCTCTGCTCTCCCAAAACCGAGGGCGGAAATTGCAACAATTTCAGCGCCGACAGCGAGAATCGCCCCCGCCGCCATTCAACAAACCTGGTCAACAGTCATGCAGAAGCTCTGTCACACATTATTGCAAGCAATATCTTCCCTTCCCTGATATGGCCGAAGTTTGCAAGCATGTTGAAGAAAGCCAGGACAACGGTGAGAGATAGAATGACGGCGATAACTAGGCCAATGGCCACGCGCGGTATTGCCTTCACCTGGAAAAGCTCAACAAACGTGAAGAATACAGTGGCAACGATGACGCACACGATAGCCAGTGTTGTAGCGTACACATTGCGGCCACGTGTCTTGTGTGGTTGTAGAACCGCTGTTGCACCAAGTGAGGTGACCTCGACGATGAAGAGAACGGCCAACTGGGCAAGCCCGTCGTGGAAGGCGAAGGCGATAAGGATAGCTCGGACGAAGATGGCAAAGGTGGGCATGTATTTACGCAATTAACAACTACCTTGATACTCTGCTATCAGGCTCTTCCAAGCGATTGCAACACCAGCTAGTATGAGATACCAGCCACAGCAGTCACCCTCATAGTGCCTGTGGGCCGCAGGTCATTCAGATGCACCTCGACACCCCACCGCTTGTCCTAGTGACGAAAGGCCCTAGCTGTGCGCGTGGTATGACCCGAACATCAGCCTTGATGTGTTCCTAGGGCAGTACACGTCAGAGGACAACGCAAGCTTCACGCAAAATTACATTACAAGAACGGAAAGCGGCGCAAGAAGAACAGCTTGGCATGGGATGCTCAGAGGCGCGTTGAGGCACAGCGAGACAGGATGATCAAGGCGAGGATGAGCCTTTGCGTCTGTGTACAGTGCTGATCATGAAGATGCGCACAGACGCAAAGGCTCATCTTAGTATGCTTATTCTCTTTTATTTTGTATATAAATTATGTATTTTTTTCTTTAATACAATCTCTAATATATATACATTTGAAATATAAAAAATGGTGTGCAGAGAGTGAACGAAATAATTTACCAACGTTGTCAAAGGTGCCGGTTGACACGTCCGTGTCCTCGAAGTTGCGTCCGGCGATTCCCGGAGCATTCATCCGAGGCATCGCCGGTAGAGCATGACACGGGTGCAGGTCATCCGTGGGTACCTGCAGGTACCTGCGCTCAAATACCTGCGGTTCCAGGTGCACCTGTGCGCAGGTACCTGGTTCCCACGATTACCTGCAGATCCAGGTTTGGATTTTTTGAGCCCAGGTACCTGACCGGGTACCTGCAGGTACCCGGTCAATCACGTGCACTGACCTTGAGCGCGAACGCAACGATGTGCCATTACTTTTTACTCGACATGACCACTTCCGAGCTATCTCGAAGCTCCCTATGGAAGTTATACTTGATTTCTTGACCCCTGCCAACTTCGATGACAACCTCGAGCCCGATAATCGCCTCCCCGCCAAATGCGCGCTCGCCAACTGGGCGGCGGACTCGACTCTGCGCTCAGAGACCGCCTGCAAGTCGTCCGTCCGCGCGGGCGACCGCAAGACAGAATAGGACCGCGAGCTCGGCGAGGCCGGTGCGCGGCGAAGACCAAGCAAGAATCTCGTACTGCAGAGGTTGAATCGGTCTGCTGGTACGTCTTTTTATCGCTTTTTTCATCTCCTTTCCGTGCTGATCTCCCCTTCCATCGACTCCGCTCGTCGCCCTCGACATGCTGCTCGTTCAGCAACCGTGACACTCACTATCGTCCACACTCATGATGCCGCCTCACAAGTGGTATGTGTCGTCAGCCAACTTCCACCGCCGCAACCCCTTGGTGCCCGTCACCGTCGCCCAATGTCGCCTACACAGGGCGCCCGCCTCCTCGCCCTCTCCAAGGCCATCCAGATTCGCCCAAGCGGACGCAATCGCGTCGATGGGGAGGGCCAGCAAGTCATCTTCACGAGGGCGATGGTGCGACTTGTCGTTGTTATGGTGCCTGCAAGGCGGTCTTATCATCGAAGACCCTATGATCCCTATCTCTGTCTCGCTGATCATCCCTGCGCAAACCATGTCCCCTTTCCCGAACTCCCTGGCGGTGTGGCACTCGACGCGCGAGGCACCCGCACCTGCAACAACAATCAATTGCGGGCGCCGTCACCGGAGATTGGTAACGGCAGCACCAGGCGGGGCAGAGGCAATCCAGCAAAAGACAAGATGTCCCCATCGCATTCTCTGAGCAGGCTTCGAACGATGGCGCGCCCCCGCCCAAATCCACTCTTGCTACATCACCAAGGTCAGCTCGCATGCTGGGCTTGCGAACTCGCCCACGGAACGCCTGGCAAAGCGTTGAACTGTGGTCCCATTCCTTTCTTCTCCCGCTATTCGGCAGCACCACCACTGCCTTTCGACTGGTCGTGGTCCATGCAAGGCTGTCCTCCTCCGGGATACTTGGTATGTTATTATTTTTTTAAATCCTATTACTACACTACTTACTGTTATTACCTGCGGATCGTATCAGGTACCTGCAATACCTGCAGGTAACGGGTCCAGGTAGACCCGGACCCGTTTCCCACGGTTCCGGGTCGGATCCAGGTATCAGTTTTTTTGCGCAGGTACCTGCGCTTCACGGATCCGGGTACACCTGCAGGTGCACCCGTGTCATGCCCTAATCGCCGGACACACTTTTCTCTCAAAATCAAAGCAATCTTTCGAGCGCGCTTCAGGCACACTACTCTATGATACAAAGATTGTCTGAAATCAAATTATCATATTTATCATAATAGCATTCATGTACCTTATTGCTGTGTAATAAGTAAAACAATGATACAAAGTGCTATTCCAGCAGTATTTATTCATTTGTATATTTTTGAGTGCATATGAGACTCCCATTATTTGCAGAATAGATTCCCTTGAAATACTATAGAAGTTGCAGAAAGAATCTTGCTAATAGATAGAGTGGAAGTGGTTGAACTCAAATGTGGTGTTTCCAATGCATCACTCCGAGTGAAACTTGTACACATGTGTTCGACTCTCGGAAACATTTGTGTACTTCACAACTGCTTTATTCATAACCTAAAATCTAACACCTAGCTCTGCTTTATTATAGTCCCTAGTATTGCTATGTATCATAGCTGTATTTTTCAATCATCATTAATATAGTGAAATTAGCTGCAAATGTTGAGAATTAACCCAAAAGTGCATAAAATGGCCACTTTTCGAGACTGTTTGATTTTTATATATTTGTTTGAAACTCCATTGTGTTCCACAATTTTACACAAGATATTATATCATCTATAAAGTACTACTGTAAATTACAGAGGCGCTCTAATGAGCGTACAATATAAGGGAATTCAAAGAATGTAAGAACATATGCATGAATCATGCATTTTTATTGCAGTTCTAATGTGTACCCTGTGCAGCTCATCCTTTTACTTCCTTGTTTTTTCCCAACCTACATTAGCATATAATAAATGTAACAAAGCACTGTGCCTGAGCTCTATTCCGCTATATAAAATTCAATGAGTATGTTATTCATATGTTTGAGGCAGTCAAAACTTCTGAGACATACCATATACGGTAATTTCACGCACTTCTCAGGGTCGTAGCGCGCAATCTGCACGCATCACGAACGTCGTCTTTCTCTGTTTCTTCACTGTTCTTCAAGCTCTCCCTGTAGACGGCGCGCAGTAGTGATGCAAAAGTTCGGTTCAGTTCGGTTCAGTTCGGTTCAAAAGGCGGTTCGGACGGGTTCGAACCTGGTTCAAGCAGAAGCCCTGATCAGTGTGGTGAATCTGCTCGGATGATATTTAATTGCTTACATTAGACTTGATGAATGTGCGCTGCGTTGTGCAGCGGATGGCATGCGTACGCCACCAAGCGTGTCGCAGCCACAGCAGATGCTGAGATGCTTCCTGCGCTCCCGCACACTGCCGTCTGTTGTTGACAACCTAGAATATAAAGGAAGACTTCCGCGAAGGATGCTGTAGTGAAAACTTGGACTGGCAGGTTTTTGCGGGAGAAGCTATCCTAGAGCTCGCTGAAAGGTCCTTGCTCTAGAACGACAAGGGCAGCCAAAGGGGCGAACAATGTACTCACCTGTTCCCCGTCTGCCCTCCAAAACACAACCGAGCATAATGCAAGAGCGGGCACGGCCGCTTTTCGGGTGGCACAATGTTGGCCTCGTCCGACACATATAAAACCAGCTTGCTCAGCGAAGACCCCGTTCGACACAAGCAAACGGCAGTGCAGTATGAGTGAGTTAGACTGCTTGCGGGTGGCACGACGTTGGCCTCGTCCGACGCAAGCAAATGACAGCGAATTATGAGTAGGGCTGACCTTGCCCGGTGTCTTGTGTCTAGGAACTTTGGCGTAAGCCATTGTTTCGAGCTTGAAACATATAGCCTAGAAGATTAATAACCAACTTCTTCAGCGCAAGGTTGCATATGAGCGCAAGTGATGTATGATGGGAGACCGGGTGTGCAGATACGATGATGGGCTCCTCCGCCGCATGAGCGATAATTCGGGTGGCACGAATAAGGCCTCGTCCGACGCAAGTAATAGCAACGAGAGATGAAATATGGCAGCAGATTATGAGCGGGCGCAACCGCTGAGAGAGGTTTGTGAGAGAATCTTGAGGTTTTGTTGCGTCGACGCTGTCTTGCGGCAAGAAGTCGTCCTTGTTGTTGTGGTCGACGCAAAATTTGACGCGTGACGCGTCGCGAAATGTCCAAATTGGGAAGAAAATACCAAATTTGGACTTAGTCCCCTTAACTAACTTAACACTTAATGAACCGGTTCTGAACCGGTTCAAGGCGGTTTGGACATTGTCCCCAGGGGCCTGAACCGCGAACCGAACCCCGGGGATAATGACGAACCAAGAACCGAACCAAACCAGAACCCGGTTCGGTTTGGGATCCGAACCGGTTCAATGTGGTTCATGAACCGAACTTTTGCAACACTAGCGCGCAGGACACAATGGCTTTCACCGCTCGAGCCGCACAGTTGCGCTCGCAAGCGCAGCTTTCTACACCTCAAGTCTTACCACCTTCGGAACTCTGAACGACGAGAAGCTCAAGGACAAGCTCAAGCCCGAAGACAAGACTTAACTAGAGGCTGCCGTCAACGAGACAATCTCATGGCTCGACGCCTCACAGGATGCATCAATGATGAGAAGAAGCCGAAGGTGCTCAAGAGCAACACGAACTCCATCATGCAGAAGCTCTACTTTGGCACGGGCAATGCACTATCTGGAAGCACTTGCGACATCCACTTCAGGACATACAGTTGGTGGAGAGAGGGTGTGGTGAAGTGGTTGAGGCACATTTGAGTGAAACAGGAATGGTGCTGGCAGCAATCCAAGTACGTCTTCATTCCATTTGGCTTGTAATCATAAAAGACAAGACTGACTGTCGAGATCCCGGGCTCCTTTTCCTATTTCCCGCACGTTCCCGCCAAGGATCCCGACATGAGCAGGCAATCCCACGGGGAGAATCCCGCCATTAGATTCCCGACGCGAAACCCTTTTCCCGACTCGCACGATCCCCCGCAAGATCCCCCGCTCACGTGACCTATCCCGCACCACCGTCCCGACCACCATGCACGCATACACACATTCATTTACGACGACCCGCCAAGGCACACGTACATTCACTTACCAACATACGCTCATTAATCCGCTAGTACCTCAAGGTGACGACCTGCAACCGCCTGGCATACCTAGTCTGGCTAGTCGCGGCCACGGACCGGACGCTGACGTCCACAGACATGCCGTAGCCGTCTGGAGAGACAGGATGGACATGCCTAGCAGTGCGGTCGTAGCATGTATCTTTTGTAGTAGATAGGTGCGCATTGCGCAAGGACATTTAGCGTAGATTAACTATACAGTCTTTACGAAGTAGATAAATAGCTGTAGGCATCGTAAGGAGCACCCCACTTTTGACCTCTTGTGGAGTGCTTCCTTAGGTGCGATCTCTCTCCTTTCTCCTGTGTAGTTAGTTGTGCAATACTTACTTGTGGAGTGCTTCCTTAGGGATCCGCTTACTTGACGTTCAAAGCAGTGAAGAGTCCTAGCTGGCCTTGAGAATCCCGCGACGCGCTTGGATAGAATCCCGCGCGTTTTCCCCCGCCTGAATTCCCACGCTCGTTCCCGGTCGCGAATCCAGTTCCCGAAAGCTGGTTCCCGTCGCGAATTCCAGTTCCCCGAAACTGTTTCCCGCTACAATTCCCGACGGTCGTAACACTGACAGGCCTGCTTTTCTTCGTAGGTGCGCCATAATCCAATGAGCTGTGCGTGATAGACACTTAAAAGCTCTCACCTCCCTTTCCGGGCTCCATCCTTTCACACCCACCCCTCCGCCTTCCTTCCGCGCACTTTGAATGCACCATTGCACACATCCTCATACCCCCGATATGGATGGCAATTTATGTCTGTGCTACAAAGTGCAAACAACAGGTGTTTTCTAGCAAAACAGACTAGCGCGTCCGTGCCACTTCAACGAGGCAACCGAAGCCATAGTTGCACCCACGAGCCAGGTGGTGGACAGGTGTGCTATCACCCGCCGTGCGCGCGCACGTGTGCAACGCCTCCTCACCGCCTGCAACCGGACCTGCGGGCGCGTGCGCTTTTCTCATTGTATTTAAATTTAAATATATTGTTACTCAAGCCTGGACCGCATTTCTATAAGATTATTAGCTAGTACTGTTGACGACCTAATATAACTCTTTGCTTTGAGTCAGAATTAATGGTGTGTTTCAATTATAAGTCAGAGTGAAAAGCTAAAAGATATTATATTATAATGCTATATCTAAGGGTACATGGTGATAGAACATGAAAAAAGGAGTCCGTATGTACCAAATTTATGTTGTTTGGAGGCCTGCGCAGCAAGATATGCGATGGCGGCACTCAGGGGGGGCGGGACGGAGCGACGCGCGCGCGAGGAGGAACGGCCCAGGGCTATCGGATCACCGGTAACTTGAAGACACTGCCAGTGTTACCGGTGACCCTAGGACCCTGGACCCTTACCTGTGTGAATAGCTCAAGATCCTCACAAGGTCTAGAGATATTCACCCAGGTCTTCAAACACATACGCACGGCCACTCCTCAAGCAAATGTGCTCGCCCACGACGCGGTGTTGCACGAGCACTTGTGCTTGATTCCTAGGGTTGCCCAGGTGTGACGAATACAATAACACAGCCGCTCTCAGTAACACTCCAGGACTTCCGGATACACCGCTTCCGAGCGGAGTCGACCTAAATCTCCTCGCATGTCTAAATCAGACTATTGGAGCCGCTGTACCGCTCATTGATGGGGCACCAGGATCTCTTGACCCGAATCGCTGTATGCATCTCATCGGCTTCTTTTGGGTACTATGGGTTTTCCTTAGAATTATCTAGGAATCTCTATCCCTTCTTCAGATAATTTCTCCTGCTCTTCTTTGGATACCCACATATATCATCACCCATCGCTAACTCTATTATTTAGAGCGAGATAGCTTTCGCAGACGCGTTTATATATTGCAATTCGATGGCGTTTGTATAATGTGTCAGTCCAGTCGTTGGCCGGGGAATCGTAGACCTGAAAGGGCAGTGTCCTTCGTTCCCACTTGCCTTTGCCGCAGCTTGATCTATGAATGGCGCTTTGACGTTCTCAGGGGCTTCGCCTACTTATACCTTCGGCGGGAGTTATGATCCGCATACTTGACCGACCGGCATAGCCTTTGACTCCCACAAAGGTCTTCGCCTCCGGGCCGGGTACCTAAGTTACTCGGGCCCTTGAGGACACATGCACTGCTTAGTAGACCACTGGCAGTCCCTTTGTCAAATGTAATGTTGTTCACCCCGCTGAAGACGGGAAATGCGAAGATCCCCTGGCTTGCCCTGGGCCTTGCTGATCATAATTCCGTGGGAACTGCTACTTCGTCCGAGGTTCCCCCGCACCTGCCAGTGTCCCGGAGTCCCTGAGTCCATAAGTCCACTACTGGCTACATTAGTCCATGTACTTGCTACACTAGTCCGGGTACTGGCTACATTTGTCCATGTACTTGCTACACTAGTCCATGTACTTGCTATACTAGTCCGAGTACTGGCTACATTAGTCCTCGTAGTGGCTACACTAGTCCAGGGTACTGGCTACATAAGTCCACTTACTGGCTACATCAAGGAAAATATTTTCTGCTTATAGTAACTGACGTGTCCTGACGCTTCCTGATTTAGCTGGTATGTTGCTATGCCTCTTCCTCCTCACCATCGTTGCTGCACTCTCTACACTCCTTTTGACACCCGCCAATGCCATTCCTTACAGCTCTGATCTGGTACAGTGAAATCTGACCGTCAATCAGATCGCGCAGGACCCGACGCAGTACCAATCCACACGCAAGCACAATACCTACACACAGTCACATTGCGGGAGCTGCCATTATACGCTGTGCTGCTCAACAAGCTCGCTAACGCAGACCCGAGAAATAATGAGTTCTTCCAGACAATGTTCGAAAACGATTGGCGCAAGGCGCAACTGCGCTTTGGTGGCGATGTCCATGACTTGGCTAACAAACTCAATAACCTCGGTCACATTGGACGCACTGGCAGAATGGACCACCGGCACAGCCGCGCGCTCATTCGCTGCAAGCGTCACGGTCAATAAGAACAACTTCTTCATTACCGGCGAAGTCTCCGGTGGCAACACATTTGGAGCTTTGTATCTTGGTCGTGGTTGTACACCGACAATGTCGCCGCCCCCTGATCTGGCTGCCATTAAAGACATGGCGTCGGACGATAATTAATACTTCCACCACTCGAAGGGCATCACGGTCTCCATGGCATTGCCTTCCACAAATCAACATGTCGTTCTCTCACGAGCTCCCTTGGTATGGACGGTAACTTACAGGTCGCTGCCAGTGATGATGTTGGCGTGAACTTTGTCGACGCATGGAATGAAATGTTCGTGGCAAACAATTTTATCAATGCTCAGTTGGGCAAGACAGACCCGCGTCGTACATCAGGAAAAAAGCAAAAAAGTGCCAGCAGATTCCAGCCTACACAGCGTAATATAACCAGTGTTATCTTAATATAGTAATATATGGGTGGTGCAAGGGTCCTGGGAAGATTCCAGCACCCTTACAAGGTCCTGTAATCATTACAGGACGTTACAAGTGCGTCGGCCTTCTGCCGGCCCCCATGTAACCGGTATATACTACAATGTTAGTCTGGCGACGTCATATAACGTGGCTAAATATCGTTGCACTTGTCTATATATCTGTTGGCCTCCCTATATGCTGTACACAACCGCTACATATTAAGATAAGACCCTCGGAACCCTGAGCCTGCCCTAAAGTCAGTTACGCAAATAAAAAAATAACGCCCCAAGGGGCCTGCAATGCGCAGGCAAAACCCGAGACCACCTCCATCAGGAAAACTACTTTCTGCTGAAAGTGACTTAAGCGTCACTTAAAGGTCCTGAGAGACTGAAGTCTTAAATAAGGCAAGATTCATGTATGTCCTCCCATTATTCAGGAGCGGCTTACTGAAATCAGTGATGTTGACTTAAATCAGTGACTTCAGTCAGTCAGTCAGTCAGTCAGTCAGTCAGGTCAGGTCAGTCAGGTAGTTCAGTCATTCAGTCAATCAGTTAATATAAGTAGATGATAATATTATAAGCAAAAATTAAGTACAATAATCAGTAAACTAAGAATTCGTCGCCCACCTACGAGCGGGCTCGTCGCCGGCTCCCACCGCCTTTCAGCTTAGGCATCGGCGGGCGCGGAGGGGGAGGTCGCGCGCTTCGCAGCAACACTGTCTGCTGACGCTGACACTTGGCATGGGCGGCGTTGGTGCCGGTTCTGTCTTGATTTGTGTACGTGCGAGAGAACCTGGTGCGTGAGGGCAGTCTGGAAGGTAGGTGGGATCCAGGCGTTATTTGTGTGGGTGCTGCTGTTGGTGTCGGACCTTGAGAGCCAGACCACTGCTGCTGTGTTGTTCGTTGTTGGGCTACACCAGTAGCCATGACTTCTGGTTCCTCTTCCTCGTCTTCCTCAGCCTTACGAGTAGCACTATCAGCAGACGATCGTCAGAAAGTGCGCAGAAGCATACCGAGGAGGCATAAGGATTTTCATCATCAATGCTATCGTACGCACCATTCTTCTCGTTCTTGCGAACAAGTTTCTTCGTTTGCTTGCCTGCACCTGTTAACTGCTACTGTTTCCTCGTCTTCATCCGATTCGTCTATATAACCCTCTCGTGCCTTATTTGCTGTACAATATTCACGCTTTAGACGTTCCTGGATAGCAGAAAAGAAAGTTGATTAACTGAATATTGAGAGAGAAAGAAGAACTGAGCAAACCTCAATCTCCTTGGCCTCTTCGTCACGAGTGTCCTCAACATCCATATTCTCTTCATCATCCGCAAACTCCCCCTTATACTCCATCTCATCCAAGCCACCCTCGCCCCCTCTGTCTCTTTCCGGTCTCCGGCGGTTATCAACACCCTGTTCATCGTCTTCGTCGAACAACTTACGCATCCCCGAGTCTACAGTCTACAGTCTCCTCCCCCCGGGGCCCAGCGACCTGCCACCATTGTCATATACAAGACTCGCGCCCGTCATCGCACCGCCCGCGATCGGCGCAGAGATGCTGTTTGCCGCATTACTGCGCGAGCGAGCGCATCGACCAGCGGTCCAACTCGCGATTCTTCTCCATCTTTTCCATCAGCTTCTCTGCCTTCTCGAGGCTCAACGCGATCTGGTACGTCTCCCGACGCTTCTGAACCTTGTACCACCGGAGCACAGGCACGAACTTGAACACCTGGTCCGCTGCGGGCATGAACAGCGCGTGCGTCTCGCTCTTCGCGGCCTCCTCCGTCCTTCCCACCCACACCTGCCTGCCCGTCCTGTCCTCCGCGACCCAGGGATCTGCCGGATGTGCTCGGGCACCAGGAACAGAGACTTCTTCTGAAACTTGCGTTTCCGCTTGTCATTGTCTTTGTCTTTGACATCCTTCCCTTTCTGCGGGATCGCCTCGTTGTGGATCGGCCGCTCCTCTGCATCGACCATGACTATACGTCCATCTGCACCAATGACGGGCTTCTCATCTACCCCTAACACCGGCTTCATGGGCACCTGCGAGCTGACGCCGCCCACACCCTCACCAGTAGTGTCACGGCGCAGCTCCTTGTGGTTGAGCTTCACGGGTCGCGCCTACGTACTGATGTCGACCGGTTTCCGCGAGTCGAACTTCATCATGTCGTATCACCACCCATGCCTGTCGCAGCTCATCAGCTTGAACTCCTAGTACGGCGCGTCCTCGCCTCTGACAGCCGTGAACGTCGAGGCCAAAGACGACCCGGAGCCACCTTGATCTCAGACTTCGGCTCGAGCTTCACCAGCCTTCACGGTGTGATCAAGACAAGAGGAGGCGAAGGTGCTGGTGTCCTTGGGGTCGAAGACAAGGTCATAATGTAGTGCGTGTATCCTTCAAATATCTTCAGAGATGATTAGACGAAGTCTGATTCTGAAGAGGTGGGTGTACGCACCCGAATACACTTCCACTGCTCATCCCAGTCCCATGCTTTGGTGGTCATATCATCGCAGCCCGTCAGCACAATGCTAAGCATAGGATGAGCAAACAGGCATCGAATGTAATCAGGATGGGCCTCGAATGCAGTCACTTTCCCGTGAGTGTTGTAATTGAAGACCCGTAGCTGGAAGTCGTCGAGTCGATGTTTTCACGGACTTAGCGATTTGAGGCTTGAGGCACAATGATGCTGCGGAGTTTGAATTACCAACAAGACCGTCACGCGTCGCGTTCAACGAGCTCTCCCTTCTCTCTCTCTTTCCCCTTCGTCGTTGTCCATCCATCCCACTCGACATCCATCCATCCACAGGATGGCCTTCAAATCTTTGTATTTTTGGTTCTGATGGTATGTAACTATACTCTATTCATATTTTATCTTCTTTTTTTGATGATTTACTACTGTGCCACCTGAGTGTGACTGTATGCCTTCGTTACACCTGTGGCACGGTGGCAGTGCCACGCGGGAACACGGACGCTGTGAAGCTCGCCCGCGAGGCGCTCTGCAAACGACTCGACGACTACAGGCTCGAAGCCGTCCTCGGGAAAGGCAGATTCAGCCGCGTCTACCAAGCCGTGGACATCTCCCACCGCGAATACGGCAAGAAGGTTGCGATCAAACAGATTCCACGTGCGAATGTCGACCGAGACAGTCGGGATATGTTTACAGAGAAGATCCTTTCTGACCTGGCTTTGCTTAACTCACCCTATTTTACCCCTCTCATAGACCCGCAAAACTTCATCATCATCCAGGGCTTGGCCACCAGCGATATTTTGCGAGGTGCGATGAGCAACGCGAAGAAGCTGGTCCGCATGCATGAAATTAAGTTCATCATGGCGCAACTTGTACGTCTCCGCTTCCTTTCCCCCAAGCTGTGTCTCATATTTTTTCGTAGTGCTATGCCGTGGGCACCTTACAAAACCAGGCCATCGTCCATCGCGACCTTATGCCCGACAACGTCTTCATGGATGAGCACGGTCGGCTCGTCATTGGGGACTTCGGCCTCGCACACGTTTTCAAAGGACATGCGGTAAGCAATGACGAGGTACTAACTTACGATGACTATTGGCACAGGACTAAGGGCAAGTGTGGCACGACGGGCTACATGGCACCAGAGATGCTTCGTGGCGACCATTACTCGTACAAGGCCGACAGTTTTTCCGTTGGCGTCATGTTCTATGAGCTTGGCTTTGGCAGAGTCAGTTTCGTCCGTTCCAACCCATCACCCTCACTGACACCGCCTTTATTAGCTGCCCTTCCGTGGGAGGGATTGCAAGGATTTTGAGGCCAACGCACTGTACGAAAATGCGTTCATTCCTCGATGGTTCCGCAAGCGTTACCCAGAGGCATGCCATCTGATGCGGTGTCTGCTAGCCAAGAACCCAGACCACTGCATCCCGATGCTGAGGATACCTTGCAGAGCCGGTACTTCCGAGGAGTGTAAGTCGACCACCCCCATCTGCGCCATTCTCTACATGACCTTCGCCTCAGAAATACTTTACCAACGCACCACCCCGAGCGGCTTACTGTTAGTCGCAGAGACAACCACAACCAACCCGCCCGTCCGCTATCTCCGTCAGGACGCGTCCATTGTCGGTGTCTCTGAAGTATTGAAACCGGACCCGAATTTTCCAAAAGCACTGGTAGACCCGGAGAGTCCGGTGGACCAACTGTAGTCATCTGTATGCATGTAAATAATTTAGATTTTGCTGAATAAAAATGGATTATTATATATCATTTTATGTGCTGAAAGGTCCTGGGATGCTGAATAGGCAGCAATGTTTATGCCGCTGGCAATGGATTTTAAGAGATATATGGCCTGCAACTCATGGTATAGGCCAGAACCCGTTGTCAGGTCTGGCACTTTGGCAAGCCTTATGTCCGAATTTGGATAATATATCACACAGAATCCGTCGTAATTGGCTGGAATCCGTTATATCGATGAGCAGGATTACAGGGGTTACGCGAGATTCCAGGCCTTCCAACCCCCAAAATTCTCACACGGGTTACAAGAGCCGTCATGGTTACATTGCCTTACGGCGAAATCCAAGCTCTTATAAACGCTGTCTATTCCTTGCAGGGGTTCCCTGCGTTTCCCTGGTATATTCTTGATTCCAGAGGTTATTACCAGCCTGGATTTTTTTTGCACTTTTCCTGATGTATGTTCGACACAAGTAACTTCGATGTCTACTACCGCTGGCAGAGCTTGGTAAACGGTCCCAAATTCAGTGTACTTGCGACGTTCGTTACAAGCTTGGTCATGCCTGGTGTTTCCCGCCTGGTGTTTTCCTTCCATACTATGGCAAGGAACAGAGATAACGGTGCTAGCAATTATCTATTTGGGTCAGTACCTTTTTCACATTTCATTTCATATCTCTCAAGACCTGAACGCTGATCTTGGAACAGTTGCCAAGCTATGCCCGCCAACCCCGCATGGCAGCGTCATGGATGCTATAAGCTCGGCTCAGATCAATATTCCAACATGCCGTTGCAGAAGGCTCTTACAGGCTGCTACAATGATTCGAAATTGCTTGATGACTTTGACCCGATGTCAGAGGTGCAGCGCATGTACACGCAGTTCAACTACCTCCGCAGTGTCTATGCTGCCCTCCAGGATGGATTTGACCTTGTGCAGCGCGGAGATGGGACACGTTTCAAACAGCTACTTGGTTCAAATCAGACGGAAATCGAACTGGGCTTATGGGCTGCCTCGCGTGCGGGGAGCTGAGCGGGACGGTCGTGAAGAATCTGTTTGCGCCGTTTGTTACGTACACTTTGCAAGACTCGCTGTCATCGTTCTTCAACAACAGCAACACGCCGTTCCAGGGACGCTTGAATAGTATCATGATGGATCTGTATAGCTTCAAGCTGCTTGTGCCTGAGGCGGAGCGGTTCACGGCCCTCCGCAGTTGACGAGGTTCAGGCCAGGTCACGATGCTCGAATACAGACGGAGTCGGGCGATGCGAATGCAACGACGGTCGATATCAGCTTGGAATCTAATGTCCCGATAAACTGTGCCCAGGTGATGGCGAGCATCTCGTTCATCGTCTCAAGCTCGGGCAAGGGTGGAGGCTCCTCGATCACCGCAGTGAACTGCGGAGTGGTTGCAAACACCGATTCCGCAACGATTTCGGGTGCTGGGACGGGCTCGTGAGTGCGGAACACGACGCTGACGGGCGTGTCAGACGATATTATCGACATCACTTTGAATAACCCGCCTTCGCAGGACGGCACCTCGTCAACGAACGCACGCGACCATCTCCTCTTGCGCAAGGACTCCGCCCGCAATCCCATGGTCTTCCCCTCCGCAGACTACGACAATGATGCGTTCGGGTTTGACTTGGGCTCTGGGAAGTACACGTTCACGCACCAGGCGCTGATATGTTCAGGTACTCATGGAATTACAGACAGAACTTGATGACGTGGGCTGCGTATGAGATGTGACGAGCATAGTTAAGAGCTTGTCTGATAATGATGAAATATGGTGGACAGGCGAGCAAATTATTGTGCAATGTAAGCGCTTTTATTCCTATATGTGCTGTATACATACTTACTGATTCGGTTTGCGTTAGACTGATTTGGTACTGCTGCTTCAGCCTATACTGCTGTGCATGCGGACAGGAATTATGCTCAACAGCGCCGTGTCCCTCACTTCCTCGCCTGTGGTCCGTTCAGTATGGGGGGTTTCAACAGAGGAGTGGACTTCCAGATGGACAATACTGCAGATGGACACTGGGAGCTCAAGATCATGCCGTCATTGATTTGTACGGTCGGTTTGCTACGGAGAAGCTTGCTCGTCTCATGGAGATGTATCGGGACCGAGTGTACTCGAAGCCGGAGTAAACTGCTCTGCCTCCGTACTTGTTCAGTGGTGCCGACTTCGCTTTGATCCCTTCGCGTGATGAGCCGTTCGGTTTAGCCACTGTCAAGTTCGGTCGCAAAGGTGCCTTTGGTGTTTGTGCTCGTCTTGGTGGTCTCGGTCTCATGCCTGGATGGGTAAGTTCATATTCTCTGTCTCGACTCTCTAATCTGCTATCTGACTTTGGTTACATTGGTTCCCTGTCAAATCAAGTTTATCAGCACACATGTTGTCCCAGCTTACGATGACAATTCAAATGGTGCTTAAGTCTACGGAAGACGAGGGTGCTATCTTGCATGCTCAATTGGCCGTCCAGCGTTTCCGGTTGTTAAATGGCGTCAGCGACTCAGCGCATGGAAAAAGATTTCCACAAGCACAGTATTGATACTAGTCTACAGATCACTGGCTCTCTGGCATGGAGACCTTCGGATGGTGAAGCTGAGTATGCGCCTCGCATAGCGGTCATGGATACGGAAGACCTGGATCCTGAACATCGTGAAGAACCGACGCAGCCCAACTGGGACACACAATGATGGACAGTTCTGATGTTTTATCTTTTCTTTTTGTGCTTTTTGTGTGCTTAGTAGTAAAATTGTAGCTTAAGCCTTTCGTACATCTCGAAAGTTGTGGTATTGTATCCTGTAATCATTATCTATTTCTATGGTTGCCTTTATTACTAATGTAATTGCACTGCAACGATTTCGGGTGCTGGGAAGGGTTCGTGAGCGCGGAACGCGACGCTGACGGGCGTGTCAGACGATTATTGACATCACTTCGAATAACCCGCCTTCGCAGGACGGCACCTCGTCAACGAACGCACGCGACCATCTCCTCTTGCACAAGGACTCCGCCTGCAATCCCATGGTATTCTCCTCTGCGGACTACGACAACAATGCGTTCGGGTTTGACTTTGGCTCTGGGAAGTACGCGTTCACGCACCAGGCGCTGATATGTTCAGGTACTCGTGGAATTACGGACAGAACTTGATGACATTGGCTGCGTATGAGATGTGACAAGCATATAGATAAGAGCTTGTCTGATAATGATGAAATTTGGTGGACAGGCGAGCATATTATTGAGCAATGTAAGCGCTTTTATTCCTATATTTGCTGTATACTTACTGATTCAGTTTGCGTTAGACTGGTCTGGTACTGCTGCTTCAGCCTATACTGTTGTGCATGCGGACAGGAATTATGCTCAACGGCGCCGTGTCCCTCACTTCCTCGCCTGTGGTCCGTTCAGTATGTGGGGTTTCGACAGAGGAGTGGACTTCCAGATGGACAATACTGCAGATGGACACTGGGAGCTCGAGATCATGCCGTCATTGATTTGTACGGTCGTTTTGCTGCGGAGAAGCTTGCTTGTCTCATAGAGATGTATCGGGACCGAGTGTACTCGAAGCCGGAGTAAACTGCTCTGCCTCCGTACTTGTTCAGTGGTGCCGACTTCGCTTTGATCCCTTCACATGATGAGCCGTTCGGTTTAGTCGCTGTCGAGTTCGGTCGCAAAGTTGCCTTTGGTGTTTGTGCTCGTCTTGGTGGTCTCGGTCTCATGCCTGGATGGGTAAGTTCATATTCTCTGTCTCTAATCTGCTATCTGACTTTGGTTACATTGGTTCCCTGTCAAATTGAGTTCATCAGCACACATGTTGTCCCAGCTTACAATGACAATTCAAATGGTGCTTAAGTCTACGGAAGACGAGGGTGCTATCTTGCATGCTCGATCGGCTGTCCAGCGTTTCCCAGTTGTTAAATGGTGTCAGCGACTCAGCGCATGGAAGAAGATTTCCACAAGCGCAGTATTGATACTAGTCTACAGATCGCTGGCTCTCTGGCATGGAGACCTTCGGATGGTGAAGCTGAGTATGCGCCTCACGTAGCGGTCATGGATACGGAAGACCTGGATCCTGAACATCGTCAAGAACCGACGCGGCTCAACTGGGACACTCGATGATGGACAGTTCTGATGTTTTATCTTTTCTTTTTGTGCTTTTTGTGTGCTAGTAAAATTGTACCTTAAGCCTTTCGTACATCTCGAAAGTTGCGGTATTGTATCCTGTAATCATTATCTATTTTTATGGTTGTCTTTATTACATATGTTTTTGCACTGGACCACGTCTTCTCGGTGAATTTTCTTCTAGGATGCTTACTACTGGGATGCCTCTAACTGTTTGCTGGTAGGATCTCCCCAGGACTGCTACCACAAAGGCCAATGGCATTTGAACAAATACAGTTACTATATACATATGTGATACAATTCATCTGCTACTATGTTTATCAGGTCCAGATACCACTGGCACGCCGGAATCTGTCACACGCTCATATACTTCTCACGCCCAACTTGAAGTCCATACACGTCCTTGTCCAAGCCCACACATCAGTCCCGGGGAACACTGGTCGCTGGAACTAGCCCAGACTTGCCCTCGTCCACGTCCGTGCACAAGTCCCAAGGAACACAAGCTCAAAGCACAAGGGTCCCAAAGGAAAGCCAGGGAGCTTCGCATGGTGGTGGTAGGAGCTTATTAGGAGTGGTGGACAATCGACGGTTATAGAGCCATCCTTGGACGGCCCTGTGGTCAGGTTCACTGTCAAAGGGAAGCCTGAGTTATCCTGTGCAGCAGTAGGAGTGCTCGAGTCAGCGCTCATTGTTGAGCTTGCGCTCTCGACAATGCTGCTAGCTTCATCGGGGGAAAAGGTCGCGGTACTCACGGTTGAGGACACAGTCACAGTTCCACTTCCGCTCAACTAGCCCAGACTTGCCCTCGTCCACGTCCGCGCACAAGTCCCAAGGAACACAAGCTCAAAGCACAAGGGTCCCAAAGGAAAGCCAGGGAGCTTGCCACTACGGTGGCCCATATTGCAATTGCCAATGGTTCCTCTTATTCTAGAGGATCAATCGAATGCGAATCTGCGAAATAAGTCACCACTGACATAGCATTTAGCTCAAATGCGGTCCTCTCATTATCCTTCACGTACAATGTAAGCAAACTGTGCCGTTTTTATCACCGTAAGTTGCCATTAGTTATCCAACAACAATAATATCCCTCAGTCAGATAATGGCTCAGATATACTGGAGTCAATTCGGACGCTATGAGAATACCTCCGGCATCAAGCTATCGAAGGTAAGGCCAATTTAACAGCCAGAGAGGGGAAAATTGGGCGGCAGTTGGGCACGTTTGGTAAAGCTGGAGTTTTCGAAACATACCAAGTCGTCGGAGGGCAACATACGTAAAGTTGCAATCCGTTCGATTCCAAATTACTCTTACACATTGCCGCTTAGGCCCTTCATACTGTCCTCAGGCTCATGCGAGTTGACTTATGGGGCAATTTAAATTCATAACTATTTACATCAGCCTGGGGCTTAAGAGATCCAAGTATTGATACACTTACTGTTGTGCAGTCTATCTAAGCACAGAATACTGCATACTGATTAAGTACAATGTCTCAGGCTGCAATGTGCCGAGCCTGAGCACAGCCTTGCTATTTATGCTAAAACCTTATGCTATTCTTGGCGGAGGCACGTGGCAAGTCCATTAAGCATTATTACTGTACTACGTAACTCCATCCTCTCTCCCACCATCATGCCAATGTCTCCTCCGTCTTTCACATAGTAGACTCCAGCAACATTGCATCTTTGCGCGTTGAAGTACTGTCTTTGATTATAAACACTTTCAAGACTTGAAGATTTCTTTCCGCAACCCAAATCTTTTTCCGTTAACATTCAGAATAACCGAAGTACAGCCTCGTCGAAAGCGTGCAACTCGGCCCGACCATCTTCCTGATACGTCGGAAGGATTCAGCGCTCAATTGCCCCATGAGGTTACGACTAGCAGAATCTTAGGACCATACAATTCAATTCACAGCATTGCATTCCCTGACTAAGGCTTGACGAATAAAAAGGCACAGAACGTATTAAAGCTGAGGAGTTTGTCCAACTCCTGAAGATACCTACCTCACGATGTTCATACCTTTCATCAGCTCATCCTCGAACAAAAGGCTGTTTCGCAGGAAAGGCGGTGGGGGAGGAGGCCGTGGTGGAGGAAGCAGTGGAGGCGGGGACAGCGGCGGAAGTAGTGGTGGGGGAAGTAGTAGCGGTGGAAGCCGTGGGGGGACTACTGGAGGCTCGTCTGGCGGAAGTACCGGAGCCCGTTCATCAGTTCCAATCTCTGGGTCTACAGGTGGCCGAAACTCTGCCACTGCATATGGCGCCGGTGGAGGGAAGGTCACATCAATCCCCAGTGGCCAGCTTTTCGCTGGACGGACTGAGGGCGGGGGTTCAAGAGATCAGGTCTTCGGTACGAGGTAAGGACTCAGGTCTAAGCGCACAGAAGCTCTGAGTAATGGTTTTATTGTGCAGAACATACGGAAGCGGATATCCTGGATTTGCTAATCAGCGCGGGGTAGCCGGGCTAGGATTTCCATTCTACTTCTGGCCTCTCGTCTGGGGTGGTGCTGCATTCAGTGGGGCTCGCTATCTGAATGATAATGAAGTCCGTTCCCTTCTCTTTTTCGAAATAGTATCCATCATAACATGTCTTCCCGTTAGTACGGCGACGCGAATAACAGCTCTAGACCGGGCGGTCCGCTTATGACCGCGACATTTGCATCGAATTCTACGAACACAACATTTCATCTTATTGCTGATAACTCAACTACGATCTCACTTGTCTCTTCTATCACGGCAAACTGCACGTCCTTCTTAGCTACAAACGCGTCCAGCAACTTCACGCCACAGCCATTCAACCCGAATGCAACGAACTCCCCGAAACCAGAACAAGTCGTTCAATACTACCGGGCCAGTAGTGTCTCGCTTACACTCGATGGATATAATGATACGGCGGCATTGTCTGACAATGCGAACGGTACTGATACTCCTCTTCCGAGCGGTATTGATACAAACCTCTTGGATTGCCTCAATCAGACTATTGGGTTGGCTGCGCCACTTATCGACGGTGCGCCTAGCCTCGTAAATCCCGTACACAGCATGGGTGCGATGGGTCTCCTATGGGTCATCTGGTGCTTAGTATCTATGTTTTAATTTCCATACCGCCAGATTTTACTGTCTTCAGGCAGCTATACCCCGTATTTTTTACCTTTCTCTTTCACGATGCAACACTCTGCTGGTCAAGAGAGTGTTCATTGCTTATCGCGGACGAGAGACCATCCGATGAGTACTCCACGGTCCATCACTCATATATACGCTGAGGAGCGTTAAACCTGCCTGTCCTCTGACCAAAGTGCCTTTCTTCCCCGTGGATCATTGTGCTATGTTTTTGTCTCCTCATAATCTCTTTGCTTTCAGCTACGCATGATTCATAGTAATGAAATTAATTTTGTAATGTTATATATTGTTATTCGGAATTATGTTGTCACTCGATTTTTCGACGAACCGTTGCACCTGAAGTTGTACGATTTCAAGAAATGGAGATGCTGGAAAAATCAAGGCATACAGTAGTTTGACCGAACATATGTATATAGTAAGATATAGCACCTTCCCGGGCCAGCCCCCCACACCGACCGGCAGGCATGATCTATCCACTTTTCATTTCTGAAATGCGACAGATCCCGGCTGCATCCCACCTTTCACTTCCGACTCCGGCAGCGACTATGAAGAGGTCGTCTGGGTCATACAGCTTCTTGACATGTAGCAGACGAGGATAATTCGCGCCAAAGAACGTCCGTTGAAAATCCGGTTCCCGCACATCCGCCTCGTTAGAGTAAGCACCACTGTCAGATTCTCCGGTCATTCGTATGAGAATCGGCACCCAATCACGAGTCATTCGTTGCTTAACTGCCTCCACCTCCGCAGGACTGAAACTGTCTGGCCAGTCAAATTCGGCGATGACCTGAAGAAGAAATCAATGGTGATGCTACTTATTGGAAGTTGATGATGAACGGATTTACATGTGTCTTCGCTGTACGCCACTTTGGGGTCACCGCAGACTCGATGTTTGCGTTCTCGGCGACCTTGCCTAGATTGTTTAATTCCTCGATGATGTTCATGAATAGAACGGTATTGCGATTCTTACATCCAGCAAGCATATGACCTATTATCCTTTAAAAGGAGAATTCTTCAATGAGAAACATTTGTAGTATAGGGAGCTGCTTACTGCGGGACGCCATTCTCGATCAACCCCTTTATACCCTGTCCAATTGCTTCAGGATTCTCCTCATATACTTTGGCAGGGATCAGCCTTGATCCAAGAATGTCGTTTAATCCCAATTGGTCATCGTCCACAAACAGCAGATCATTCGAAAGTCCCGTTGCTGTCTCTTCCGTTTGAACGCTTAAGTTCATGCTCCTTGCATCGTCCAAAAGGGGCTTCGTGAGAGCCTTCGCCTCGTCTCCGCTCTTGTTTGCAAAAAACGTATTCAACGCAAGGAAGTTTCCGCCGACTGAGGGGTCCAAGTTGCTATTGAATACCGAAAAGTACTGTCCTGCACGCACGTCGTCCCAGTCGAAAATATGCCGAGCGTGTAATGTCATGAGGTCTGCGGTCGATTCGTTCGTAGACGCGATGATGCCTACGGTGTGCGATGTTGCATTGAAGATAGGGTATGTCCTGACAGTAGCTGAAATGACCACTCCCCAGCTGCCTCCCCCTCCTCCACGAAGGGCCCAGAACACTATGGGGCAATTTAATCAGATGCTATTTGAGTGTCAAGACTAAAGTTAGTTATCTTACGGTTGGGATTCTCTCCTTTATTTGCCGTCACCAGACTGCCGTTCGCAATGACAACTTGAAATTCTTTGCGAGAGTTAGTAAGCTCAAAGACCGAGTCTGGAATTAAACGTTACCTAGAGCATTGTCCGCTGCAAGTCCAAATGTTGGAGAGAATGCAGAGTGACCTGCACCTTGTATGTAGCCACCCGCCAGCGCGACGGTCGCAGTGATGCCACCAACATAGTATTTTCCTTGTCTCTTCGCTTCCTCGTATAGCAAGTTAAGAGGCATGCCACTACCAGCTGTCATGGCGCTTCCCATAGCTGTGTCATTCACGACGAAGTTGTCAGAGAACGAGACGTTTCGAAAGTTGCGTGTCCATAGTAGGAGCGACCCCTTAGCGGTAGAACGGCCTAGGAAATCGTGGCCCGATGCCTTGATTGCGACTTTGAGGTTGTGCAGGCCCGCGAAGTTGATGCCAGACTATACTTCAACATCAGCGAAGCAAAGTTCATATTGGAATCGTACTACTTGCCTGAATATGGCGCGCTTCAGTGGCGTTGACTGCGAAGACTGGCACGTTACCTTGACCACACACTGTCCCGTTTTGCAGGCAAAGAGAGGGAGGCTGCGACTGGTAGTCCTGGAGATATGTTAAGTTTGGTTACCAGCATACTAACGGGCACACAAGGACGTACCTGCTCCCAGTTGGTCTAAATACAATCATACGGGTTTCATATCAGTAAACAGATTAGTGAATACATTACTGTCCGACAATCATACGTTTGCCATAGCACCAGGGACAGTGGCACGAAATAGCATACTTGACCACTGCAGCGATGAGCAGTTCCCGGAAGGAAGTTCGTGGCAGAACTTTGCAGAGGGAACCACCGCCACGAGCCGACCATCGATACTAGAATTGAGTTTGTCCCATTCAGCTCTTGAAGGGAAGCCTGATTCTCCGGGGAGATTCCTACATCGTCGGTCGTGGTCGGCAAGACACAAAGATAAAAGGGCTGAAATAAAGAAGCACAGCACAGAAAGCAGCCTCTGCATGATGTTGAAGGATGGTAGAGACAGTTATCCTTCGTCGACCTAGAAGTATACGCATTTTAAGCTGTATCTTTACCGCGAGAAGTCTGTGGGAGGGTAGACTCTCGTGCACTGACACAACAGCATCCCATGGCAGCAATTCTTGAACAAATACAAGGCTTCGTACTTGAAAGAGTTGTAGCCGGATCCGAGTCTCTCGACGATACCCAATAAGCAAATGCTCCAGTCACAATGGCGTTCCCGCAGCCAGAGCACTTGAAAGGCCGAGTGCTGTGCACTTCGTGAGAGAGAATGGAAGATGTCTGCCACCAATACTGACAGTTCGCAGCAGAATAACTCAAATCATGATGAGACTATCATGTTTCAGCCGGGAAAAGAGCTGCGTAACCTGCGACTTTTCGTTGGACGCTGAGCGGTCTCCAGTTCTGCCGCAGATAAAGTAAGCTAGAAGTGAGGCATGTAACGATGCTATAGGCTGAGCAAGACTCACAAGCATAAACAGACTCGTACTGTATGTTATTTTCAACGCTTCACCAAAGAACAGTTGCAGGCTACACTCCGGTACTGTTGGGAGAAGAAAAGGAGACTCGTTCGTATGTCTATAGTGCTGAGTTTGAAGGGTGAACTTGAATAATCGTTAACAAAAGATAGTACCAGTTTCGAGGTTGCGAAGCAGACGGAAAAGATAAGCAATGATGTTCCATACGTCCGAGTAGTATCGTCAAAAGCTGCCACTGGCAGTGCTCCCACGAACCGAAAGTACTAGTGACGAAATAAACGTAATACTGATTCCTAACACCTTGCTCTTATCCTTCATGCAACTTACTGGATATTAGCTGAAAGTTATCTTCATAATTGAGATATTGTCTTCCTAAGGGATAGAAACACAGAAACCCACGGTCCGCCAAACCCGACTTCGACGCTTTCCCGGCCCGAGATTGCATCATGTATGGTACTTAACTCGAAGCTTCGGAGATGTTGCGCAACTTCAGCATCTTGCGCCATCCATCCATCCGCCATGGCCTCACCCACAGTCAAGCTCAACACTGGTGCGGAGATCCCTATCATTGGTCTCGGTGAGTGCTATCTCATAAATACCAACGTTCATAATGTTGACCGACTGGAACTTGGATAGGGACATGGCAATCCAAACCCGAGGAAGTCGTTGAGGCGGTCAGATATGGGCTTGCGGAGGCGGGCTACAGGCATATAGATTGCGCGTGGTATGTCAATGTTTAGTGCTGGCTGTTTCCAGATGCGTGTTTCATTCTGACTCGGGGTTTGCACCTAGGGCATACAATAACGAGAAGTCCGTCGGAGAGGGTATTCGGAAATCAGGTGTCCCGAGGTCAGAGATCTTCGTGAGTGCTCATGATGTTCAAATAAATACGGAAGAGCTTCTGAACTATCGATCGCGCTAGATCACTAGCAAATTGTGGGGAACGTACCACTCGCGCGTGGAGGAGTGCCTAGACCAGACACTTGCGAACCTCGGCGTGGACTATCTCGACTGTGCGTGCACCCTTTTCTCTTTGTATCGCCTCCTGAGCCTTACATTTCGACTTAACCTCCCGTGTCTTCCGCCTTTTAGTGTATCTGATCCATTGGCCTGTGCCACTGAACCCGAAGGGCAATGATCCGGTATTTCCGAAGCTCCCGGATGGGACGCGCGACATCGACTACTCCTGGTCGATCGCGGAAACCTGGAAACAGATGGAGGCAGTCGCGAAGAAGGGCAAGGTCAAGGCCATCGGCGTGTCGAACTTCTCGCAGAAGAAGCTCGAGGAAATCCTGCCGACCGCGGAGATCGTTCCTGCCGTAGACCAGGTGTGTTGCTATTCCTTCCGCACCGTGTACACTCGACGTCGGTGTATACGTCTGTGAGCGGACCTTATCTAACCATGATCTTCCATTACTATACCTTTCTAGTTGGAGATCCATCTGTACAACCCGCAACACAAGCTCCTCGACTACTTGCGCTCGAAAGGGATCTACCCGCAAGCGTACTCACCGCTCGGGTCGACGAACTCACCTTTGTTCACGGATGATCTGGTTGTGGAGCTGGCGAAGAAGTATGAAGCCCAGCCAGCACATATCCTGCTCGCGTATCTAGGTGTGATAACAGTCTCTTGCGTCCGTTTACGTGTTTATGGCGCTGATAGCGATATTTGAATTTACAGTGAAGAAGGACATCATCGTCCTCCCAAAGTCGGTCACGCCCGCACGTATTCACTCAAATCTCGTCGACACTCTCAAGGTGCTGCCCAAGCTAGACTCGGCCGACATCGAGCGCCTAGACGGTGTCGCCGCGTCAGGGAAGCAGAAAAGGTGCGTTCAATCTCCTACATCAATTGTCAAAAAGACATTCTGAAAATCCGGTCAACTGATGGCAATCTCAAATTTCTACCTACCTCTCACATTTTTCAATACCGTTTCATGTGTTGCTCCGCGGATGATCCATGCAACTCAAACTCCGGTGGAAA
This sequence comes from Trichaptum fuscoviolaceum, assembly GCA_910574455.1. NCBI lineage: Eukaryota > Fungi > Basidiomycota > Agaricomycetes > Hymenochaetales > Trichaptaceae > Trichaptum > Trichaptum fuscoviolaceum. The sequence continues at coordinate 620,938 of CAJSYZ010000010.1, read as the reverse complement.
AAATGCTCATCGGCTTCTACTATACGATATCTTGCATGTGGATACAATGCAGGTTCATCACGCCGCCCTGGGGTTCGTCGTTTATTTTCCTTTCATTCACTCGCAACCAGCCGTACTAACTGCTTCACTCTCACATTCATCCAGTGATTGACCTTGGCTTCGACAACTGGCCTTGATTGCCTGAATGACGTGCTCGAGCTCTTCTGAGCTCAGGGCTTCAAGTTTACGGCTGCGTACACTATTTTGCACTGGATAGCTCTGTATTGCGGACGTTGTGCCTTTTGACAGGCTCTTTGGTAGTACTTATTTGCACGCGTGCAACTGTACGATAGATCTAGAACTGAGGAAAAAGCTAACTTGAAGTAGGAGCTATGAATTGAAGGAATTAAAGAACAACCAGTCAAGTTAATGAATTAGCCATGCTATTTAAAGTCGAGAGCGATAAGGCCACATGCAGCACATATTGGAGTTCGACGATGAGAAATTTAGCATGCATATAAGGAGATGAAAATTTCGCTGAATGCAACAAATGACATACAAGCAACTTTGGGTAACTTGATTTTATGAGTGAAGGCCATTTATACAATGTTTGCGCCGCAGAAATGTACTCGGGCTATATGAATAATGTATGTATGTGCGTGTTTCCATATAGACAGCCTCGCATCTGTGACATTGTGAGCGAAGCCTTACGGAGCGTTCAATTCCACTTTCATTAAGTGAACTCGGGCTGTTCTCTTCAAGTTGTCATTGAAGAGGTTTCCAGATCAGTCTAGTGTGCAAGAACGATGAGCAGAGACTGTTGTAGGCTAGCGGATTAATTACGAAGCATTCAATCAAAGCTCAGCTATGTATAGCACCGATAGCTTCAAACAAGACTTTAACGAACTTTCGGCTTCCGCAGATACATAGCCATAGTGGCGTGCGGCCAGTGCTTGATTGATTAGTAGACGGTTCAGTCCAACATCGTTCATCTTTTACAATGATCCACAGGCTGCTAGCTGAATCAAAATCGGGCTCAGACTACGCTCTGGCGCCAGAGAAAAACCAATTCCGAAATACGTCGGAGCTGATATTTAATATCCGGTATCGGTTTCCCGGTCCCTCACCGGAGATGCGATGTACTTCGGAGGGCCGTACAAAGCTGTCGCGGAGGCAGGAGAAGCATAATGAAACAGTACGTACCGCACACTACCGCAGGATTGCGAACGCGATCGAGGAAAGCACTAGAAGTGGGACATATGGAACTCGACCCGGCTTTCGATGATGAAGAGCGAAGAACGAAGAGCTACAAATGAACGTAAGAGCACCGGAGGGGACCACCCGAAAAGAAGACTACGATGCAGCTGACCAGAATAGAAGCTCGTATTTACCTCCTTTCGTCCAGATGCACCCACGGCCAGAGTGGTGTGCGGGGAAATAAGCAGCGAGAAAGGAGGGAAACGGGGAACGCAGCCGCCTATGGAACCCACAGCGACGGGAGGATGGGTAGAACCAGACATGGATGTCTCTCAAGATCTATTAGCAGCGCAGGCACTGGGTGTGCAGGGCTGGTCACGAGCGTCTTGCACGGAAGGGAGTTAAGCCAGTCAGAATCGTCCTGTGCAGCTATTCTCGCCGGCGATCGCACGCGCCCGGACGACAGGGTAATTCTCGTCATGATAGATTGCAGTGTGAACTGCAATTCGGACTGGTTGCGTCATGATTTGCAATGGACAATAGTCGGACGGGTTCTTTTGATTATCTCCTGGCCATGCACCTCTTCCATACACAAAGACTGCGGTTTCCAGGAGAGAGCAGAAGCCAGTAGCCAGGTGCCAAGCTGTCAATTTATGCGTACTGTATTGCTGGCAAAAAGGTAGAAGGCAACACTAGCAGACGGTGATAGCGGGTATAGCAGGGGCTCCGGGAACTAGCGCGCGCGAAGACGAGAAGGCTTGAAGAAGAGCGGGGAGGAGGTCTGGCGTCGGTAGCCGTGTTAACGTCACGGACTGGAGGCAAGAATCCGAACGCGTCGAGCCCAGGGCAGCAAGGCATATGACCAGCCGCAAGAAGGGCGTGCTGGGAGCAAAAGCGTAGTAGGAGTCATAGTCTGGACCAACTACGTTGTCGTACAAGAGAAACACGCCTGCCTTCTGTGCAGCCATTCCAAGAGTCAGCGTACCCGCAGTACGGTTCGGATGAACGGGGCAACAAGTTGGGTTGGTCTGTAGAGCTCGCAAGAAGGGCAAAAGATTGGGCATCGGTCCGGCGATGGCGACGAGCGGGAAGACTGAAGATGTCGAAAATGAAGCGGCAGGATGAAGCTCTTGTTTCTTTTTCCTTGCCATACGGAATGGGAGCACTGAAAGTCAATACCCATATGGCAGTCCGGTTTACCATAGGAAGGCATAAAGCGCAATTTCCGATCGCGTACATGCATGTCAATTGCGATCGGACATAGGCCACGAATTACGTCCATAGTAGGTGTCGAACTCGGTAAAGGCTAACTTTATATGTAAGCAATATCTTATCGCCATCAAAGCCGCCCGGTATTGACCATAGATCAGCTTCATCAATGTTGGACAAGACAAGACGCAAAACACAAGACACAAATCCGACTATCCAGTATGAGTACTTGAATAGATTGCTCTTGTTCTCTAGTTTTTCCTCGCCCGTCTTGTTCCTTTCAGGCCGAGATTACCGGAAATGGATCGAGATTCATTGATTCAGCGCGGCGGATTGATTAGCACGCTCTTTTGATCGGTAGCCGGCCAAGGTCAAAGCGCAAGTCAATGAGCCTGAAACCGTTTCGACACTCTAGTTGAGTGTGACTGTTCAGGCAACTTGAGATGAAGAAAACAAGGAAACAAAAACCGCAAAGTCCGCGATGATCGAAAATGTGATTCGGATCAATCGGATGGATGAACTTGGACACTACACAGCTATTTCGACCTCCCAGTTATTCCTGCCAAGGACCAAGGTCGAACAAGAGGGTCTGCTAAACTGTGTAGGAGTGGTAGGGAATTGATTGTTGAGGTGCGCCGCAGAAACCCGCCTCGGGGTATGTTGGAGGCAGTGAGCGGAGATTTAATCCCGAATAGCTGAGAGCACCAAGTATCGCACTACCTCGCAATGCCATCAAGACGTGTAGTTGGTAAAGTATGTAGTCCAAGGTGCTCAGACTAAGCCCCCATTCCAAAAATCAGCGGTCGGTGCAAGCGGCAATCAGTCGTATACAATTATGGCGCGGGCCAGCTGATGAGTCATGACCGTGGTCCATGTCGTACAGCTCCCGAGCGCAAGCAGATGATTTTCTCCAAGCTTCGTGGATAGCCACGTCAGAATCCGAGATCAAGGTCCGTATATGCATGTATGTATGTACCCGGTACCCGGACCTGACAGCAGATCAACCCCTGGTGTCGCTATCATATCAGATGTACATATGACGAGGTATGATCCTACACTGGGTTCCACGGTTTGACATTCCGTGTGCCTATCGCGTTGCTTTCTGCAATGAGGAGGCGTGCCACCGCTGTGGACATTGACATGGGTACACTAGGTAGCCAACAGACCAGTCGCTCTGCACAGTGGATCGTTCAGAAACGTTCGCGAACGCCGTATACTTTGGTCTCTGCTCCAGATCACAGATGAAGCAGCATGACCGCTGAAGGTATAAGTCCCGAGCGAAGAGTAGAATTGCAGGTACCGGAGGCCTTGGCCATTGGTTTCGGATGAAAGAAGGGGCCTTGTAGGGCCTTGTACGCGTATGCATACGCCATCGTCCCATCGTCGGCGATGTCATACTCGTCCGACCGGATTAATGAGCGCGCTGGTTCATTAAAGAAGGATTAGCATGGAGCTCGCAATGATAGATGCACGAATGATAGATGTGCGCATGCCAGCGAAAACTCACCTTTCATTAAGTGAAGCGTCCACCTCTGAACTCCGCCGGCGGGTTTCTCCAGCCCGGAACCAGTCGCAGCCCTCCTCGTCGCCTTCAGTGCTATTCTTGGGCGACCAAGCCGAGAAAGAGCGCGAAAACGCTAACGCTTAAGCGTGTCGCGCAGCGGCTTCGATGGACGGATGGGGAATGCTGGCTTCCACGAACTGATCAGCGCTCACCGGCGCACTCGCACCAGAATGGATGCATCATGATGGCGAATGGTAGGCTGTAGCGGGCATCCTGAGCCTGCGCATTCTTGGCTGCTCTGCTGGAGCGTCGGGCATCATGATCCAAGACATCAATGTGTCTGCGTCTATCGTATGCATACTCAACGGATGCAGTAGAGCAATCGGTCGAGAGTTCGCGGGATATTCAAGTTGCTTCGAAAACTTCGATCAGGGGAAGACGCATATGTCCAGACGTCTACGGCTTCATTTGCTTCGCATCAGGACACGGCGCAGACGAAAAGAGGATTGAGTAGTGGGCTTACTTCTGAAAGCAACGCAGATCTACTTTCGGACAGACCACTTAGCCACTAAACAATGATAGCAGCTCGCTCCCCGGCTTGACCTTGTGCGGCGTGATCGTCTTCCTTTACCTGAACTGAAGCAACAGGCTCCCGTTACCCATCTCCAGGTTAGTTCGCCGTGGGCAAAGAGAAGTCCGAGTCGGCTCAAACTGCCCAGCAGCAGCCTCGGGAGGTTTCAAGCCTAACTTTATCGAGAGAGCCGAACGCAATCAGCAGATGAAACGCATGAGAAGACCGAAAAGCCACGTACTACAGAACCCGTAGAAAGTCAGCGTGCTGCGGCGTGCGCGAGAATATCGATAGATCTTTTGTGGCGAATGTGACCGTGTCTGCGAACAGTACGAAGATGGCTTGGGGTTGGATGAACTGCGAGCACCTAATTTCCATTGGTGTATTGAACATCTTTCATTGCATTGATCTGGATGCCAGCGAGTAGTCGAGGGTCGAGCGAGCTTGAGTGAAGGAATGAAAGCCCGAAATTGGAACTTAGTCGCACTTGGAGCGAGCTCAACGTTGGAATGAAAAAAGTCCAAGCACGCGCGTCCAAGCTAGTCGGTCACGGCGGTCGCGAAGAACAGCACCCGTCTTAGTCCCGGATACTACTTAGCATCGAGATGCGCGCGTAGCTAGGTTTACGACAGAACAAATTTAACGTCGATAAGAAAAAGCTGAAGAAAAAAAGCCGATAAAGATGTAATAATTTCAAGTTGACATACAGCGCGGGCTTGGCTTAGCATGGAATGCGAGCGATCCGTGGATTCACACATATTGATCGCCTTTGAAGCAACGATAGGCACGCCTTGATCTTCGAGCACCATGTTCGTATCGATGCAGGGAAAAGGCAAAAGTATATAGTCAAAGAGGCAACAGGAGGGACCAACGAAGGCTCTACATTCCCGGATTCAATTACTTGGGAAGAAAGTATCCGGGATAAGAAAGCCTAGGGACAACATGGGAATGCATAGGATGACTTGAACGTAGGGCGGCGACTTCGTGGCTACTTTCTTAGCGAATTCGGGTTGCATGGAGCATGGTAGCTTAGGATAGCTTGAAGGCCCGGCGTTTCATGAGACGTTAACGTTCATTTTGGCTACTCGCGTCCAATTGAATTGTAATAAACCCTCGGGTACAAAAATGAATTGAACAATATTTCATTTCGTCGCCGTCGTCCTTCGCTTAAAAGGATTCAAATCGAACGTACACCTGCGATGGTCGGGCGGACGTCGGCGTCTTTTCTGTCTCATCTACTCAGATTAAAAGTCAATAAAAAATACGCAGCTCGTTGACATCCTGTCGGCGTCCGCCCTGAAAGTACGACAGGCTCGCGGTCTTTAAAATATCGGAAGATAATGATTTCAGATCATTGTAGCGATCAAAGAGCACTGCACCGCACTTCCACGCGAGCACCATGTCAAATTGTAGGTTATTGCTTTTATAAAATACCCTGCCGGTTGATGTCGAGAACGACGTAAATCTTGCCGGTTGCGTCGGGGGAACCAGCGCGTTTTATGGCCGATTCTCTATCCCAAGCTCTTCTATGCCTTGCTTCTCGTGATCCGAGCTCCTTGAGCAAATCCAAATCCCCCTTTATGAACGTGCACATAAAGGCCAGGTGTTGTGCTGTCGGATGGCGGATGAAACGGAGATGAAGGGAAGAAGGGAACCATAGTCGGGAAACGAAGACAGCATCGGAAGAAGTAAATGAAAAATGAATTATATACGTGTAAGGCAAGCCTAAATTTGAGTTTTTATATTTATGTGCCTTTTTTGCCGCGCGAGTCCGAGTCAGTGACGTGTGATTATCGTCCGCCCTTTTCAAGTTTTCCTGAATCGAGATCCCCGTTTTTCCGTTTCTGAATAACCTGTTTGAGCCCCCATCACTTATACACATTTACATTTCGTGCTTATGCACGTTTCGTATAAAAGCACAGCATGCTGGCTGTCTTTCTGTCTGACCAACGAACCACCCTCAGGCTCTCCAACCTCCTCGTCTCACACCGACACCGTCGACGACGCCGTGCCAGGCTAACCATTCACCCAACAAAATGCCAGGAATCGCTCGCAGTGGTCGTCTCCTTGACGAGACCTCAGACTTCATTGACGAAGGTATGTGTGCCGTGTTCCTTGAATGCTCTTGCTACTTCTTGCTCACCTTCTTACTTTTTGGCTTCAGTGAACGTCCTCAAGGGGCAGACGAATGAAGACGCTTCCTCCTCCTCTTCCTCATCATCATCAACGTCCGAAGACTGGAAGTCCGAGTCGCATTTCGACAGCGAGAAGGACAAGTCGCAGTTCCGTCGGTACGAGGAGGCCTGTGACCGTGTCAAGGCTTTCTACAAGGAGCAACATGGTACGTTCCCAGAGCTCACTATATGCGTTCTACTCCATCGTTCATGGCCTAGCTGCTAACTTTTCGTCCTTCTTTCACAGAAAAGCAAACCGTCGCATTCAACCTCAAGGCACGCGAGAACTTCAAAAAGACGACACGGGCACGCATGGGCGTATGGCAAGCCATCGAGCTCCTCAACACGCTCGTCGATGACTCAGATCCTGATGTATGTTTCCGCTCTTGCTTCGCAACACGCTTCTGACTTACGCGATTCATGTTTGTAGACAAGTGTGTCTCAAATAGAACATCTTTTACAGACCGCGGAGGCCATACGGCGGGATGGCAAGCCAGAGTGGATGCAGGTGAGTTCATTGACATTACTGCATCAGCCCAATTCCTTTCGCGCACCCCTATCCTTGCCAGTGTACCCCTTCATCTTAGCTTTTCATTTCTCGTTCTCCTTTCCTTTCATCCCAATCGCCTTCACACCGTTCTCCGAACCCACGGAAGCACAAGGATTGCGCTATCCTGTGCAGCTCTCATGCCCGACCCGCCGAGGAGAACCAGAACTCCAGTCAGGGTCCGAAATTCGATGTCCTTTTTAGGATAATCGCACACTTTATCTGACTTCTTTCCAAATCCATCCTTCCTGGCTCTCCTTCCTTGCCCTCCCTCGGGCTCCTTTCTCCCCTTTCCTTCCTTGAGGCTCGGCTTACCACTTTTGTCTACCTGAAGGTGCAATCATTCTGACGGACCCTCTTGATATTTCAGGTTACGGGCCTCGTCCATGATCTAGGCAAGCTCCTCCATTTCTTCGGCTCGGAGGGACAATGGGACGTTGTAGGGGTGAGTGATTGTTCTCATCTTTCTTCCCCTAATATTTTGCCCTTTGCTACCGCTGCTTCTTCGCTTCGCAATATCTCCACCCTTTGGACCCACCATACTCCTGGCCATCCCGAGATTAACCTCCTCGTGTCCCCTTTCTGTGCCTCCCATTCGCATTCATCCATTCATTCTCAGGTCGGCTACACCCGCCGCCGACCTTTCCATCTGCTTCCCTCCTTCGCCTTACCGTTCACAATCGCAAAATAAAGTTCTCACTGACTCACCCCTCCCACCCACAGGATACCTTCGTCGTCGGGTGCGCCTTCTCCGACAAGATCATCTACCCCGAGACCTTCGCCGCCAACCCAGACGCACATGACCCCGTCTACTCCACGCCGTACGGGATCTACACGCCGCACTGCGGGCTGGACAACGTGATGCTCTCGTGGGGGCACGACGAGTACCTCTACGCCGTCCTGAAGGACCAGAGCACGCTGCCCGAGGAGGGCCTCGCGATGATCCGCTACCACAGCTTCTACCCCTGGCACCGCGAGGGCGCGTACGCACACCTCACGAACGAGAAGGACACGAAGACGCTCGAGGCTGTTCGCGCGTTCAATCCGTATGATCTTTACAGTAAGAACGACGAGCCGTGCAACGTCGAGAAGCTCCGCCCATACTACGAGTCGCTCATCGCCAAGTACTTCCCCGCCGAAATCAACTGGTGAAAAAAAGTCAGGAACTGGCTCAACCGAGCCAGTTTATCTTTGAATCTATCTGTCCTCTTTACCCCTGTTCTTTTTCTGCATACGCTCATCTCCTACTTAATTCCTCGCTTTCGTTCGTGCTCAAATCTGTATCGCTTTATCTGCCTGTGTCACTTTCTGCTGCACCCCATAGACTATTGTTATCGTCGCTTTCGTACTTTATTAAAGCTCATTTTTTGGCCTTAATTATGGTCTCATATAATCTCATACTTTATTGTGCCCCCATCCATCAATTTCATTCAGTTTCTGTATTTGATCTTAGAGTTCTGCTATAGAGAGAAAAAGCCCAAGTTATTCCAATGTAGTATCTATTGCCTTCCAAGCACCCCACCCCATAGAGTTAGAATGATAAAATACATCTCGCTTTATTTTGCCCGTATCGTATCTGCACCCGAGTAAAAAGCCAGCGAACACTGGAACTTGAACGGGTTCACCACCTGTGTCCAAAGGAAAGGAACGTGCGGTATGAATAGCAGCGGCTCACTCCGGTCTGCTCTCGCGCGAGACGCCTGTGATCACATCCCGCAGAAGCAAGCGAAGGTGGCCACTGTCGATCCAATTCAGTTCAAGTTTCCCTTTTCACAAGCCTTCGAACGCCGCGTGGACGACCGCATTCTGCTGTGCCCTGTACACTTTGCCCACGCCCACAGCAGGAACAGCGTCTTCCTTCCGCCCAATGTACCGTACCACTGCTTCGGCGCCGGCCCTTGGAGCATCGCGTCCACCACTTTCACCTCGGTCCTGCATCTGCATCTGCTCGAGAACAGCCTTGATCCTAGGCCCTACGTGCGTCCATGCACCCTGGTTCCGCGGCTCCTCCTGTAACCAGCAGACCTCTCGCGCACCGGAATAGCGCCCGAGCGTGTCCCGCAGCGCCTGGAAGGGGAAGGGGGCGAGCTCCTCCAAGCGCACGAACGCGACCTTGCTGCTCATGCTCTCACTACCACTGGCTTGCTCTCGCGCAGCACGTTCTTTCACCAGATCATAGTACATCTTCCCTGTGAGAAGCACGACACGTTCCACGGCTTCTGGGGAATCTGATAACTGGGGGTCCTCAAGGACGGGGCGGAAGTGGGTGCCGGGTGCGAACTCGGAGATAGAGGACGCTGCAGCCTTTCGGGGATAAGGAAAAGTCGATCGTCAGATTGAAAGCCAGCGAGATTAGGGGGATATAGGGGTGTAGGTACGTACCGGCAGCCGGAGGAGACCCTTCGGAGCGGCGACGATGAGTGGTCTGCGATAATTGCGCTTCATCTGCCGCCGAAGAAGATGGAAGTACTGTGCTGGGGTGGTCGGGTAAGCAACATGCATATTGATGCGTACTGCTTCTTGGCCATCGTGATATTCAACCGGATCGTTCGTGAGCTAAAGGCAATACAGTTGAGATCGGAACCGCTAACTTCTAGACATACGAACTTACTTGAAGCATGCGTTCGTAACGCATGGAAGAATGTTCCGGACCAGCACCATCAAGTCCATGCGGGAGCAGTACAACAAGACCACTCTGCATCGCCCATTTCGCTGCGCGGCATCGATTTTGTCAATACATAAGGACGGGAACATGGTAACCGACTACTCACTCTCTCCGGACGATATGTAGGTGTCAAATATGATTTGGGCACCGTTGAAGAAGTCTCCGAACTAGCATCACACTGAGTACGAGCGGATTCTTTCTCATCGCTATGAACGACATGAGCTTACCTGTGCCTCCCAGATGGGGAGCAATTTCGGCGTTTCCCAGCTCATGCCATATTCAAACTTCACAGGAAATCAGCGACTATACCATTGCATTGAAATTGAGGTGACGCACCCCAAGCACCGCATATTCACTCAAGGAACCTATAGAAACGAACCCGCATATCAAATCCTTCCTACAGTCACGGTCAGGAAGAGTTGACTCACTGTTTGCAAGCTCTAGTTTTCCTTCTGACTGTAGTTGTGCGTTCAGGGGCACAGTGACCGATTCTGTGTTTTGGTCGACTAACATCGCATGTCTGCATGGAAAGTTAATTCAAGTGACGCAACACACATAGTCATCGATGACTACCTTTGACTGAAGGTTCCTCGCCCAACATCCTGTCCAGAAATGCGAACATCAAAGCCGTCGCTCATGAGTGTTCCAAAAGCCATGGCCTAATTCGATAAATGGGCACTAAATGAATCACATTCTCAGTCAGTTTACAAACTTAATCAATAACCTCGCCTGTCGCCCAATCAATACCAGCTCCAGATTCGACGCTTTTCTGCCTCGAACTGATGTGCCGTTTGAGACGGGGATGAATTTCCTACATGGAACTCAGTTTACTGAAAGTTGCGAACCCTCAGGTTGTGGAAGCGACTTACAAAGCCTTTAGGAACAGCAACGCTTACCCTCGCAACCTCCTTCAAAGTATCAATCGGGACACCGGTCTCTGGATTGTGAGTGGCATCGTCGCTTGCTGGCAAGACCATACCCTTCCACTTCTTGCCCTGCAGAACGTTCAGCTGAGGAGTGAAAGAGTCTGCCTTTGCGAGCTCCGAATCAAGTCGTGCTTTGTACGAGGTGCGCAGTTGGGAAACATCATCTTTGCTAATGACCTTCTCATTCTTTTGAACGAGCACCATGAGAGATAACCTTTTAAATTGCAACGAACGTACTCACCAATAATTTATCCTCATACATCACCGGGACACTCTTTCTGGTCCTGATCTTCTGGTACATAAGCGGCTGCGTGAACGCTGGCTCGTCAAGTTCGTTATGACCCCTTTAGAAACATTTAAGTGGGGGGAAATCTCAAGGGGTAGATATTACTTACCAGCGACGATATACGAGAAGATCAACCACGATATCCTAATAGATTCGAGGGGTAAACAGAGTGAGCGCATGCCAAATGATATTACTGACCTTTCGGAAGGCTTTTCGATACTGGAAGGCAGTATCCAAAGCACGAGAGACATCTAAAATGATGAATGGTCAGCATGGCCCTCAGTCTGCAGAGATAGATTTAGTAATTCTTCGAACCTTCTGGGTGATCTCCATTGACATGCAACACCGGACAATTTATCATCTTGGCTATATCTGAGCAATAGAGAGAAGATCGTGCACTCGAGGCCGGTGTTGTATACCCGATGCTGATGAATCTCCATAAAGTTTGTCCCGAAATGAAGTAGCAAGCCACTCACTTATTGCTGAAACAGTTTACACATCAGTGAATAAGTCCTGGAAAAGGAGGTGAATAAATACTGACTTCACCACAAGATGGACACTTCCACCGCTCGTGAAATGAGGCAAGTTGCCTGCCAGCAGCCTAGTATGAGCCCTCACAAACTTTAAATAAGTTCAGATAAGCCTCACTCAGTCCAAGTGATTCCATCACGACGCCCTGTCCCGTGAAGCTTGCATCGCCGTGCATCTGGACGCACATGACCTTGTCGCCGAGTTGGCATTCCGGGTCCGCTTCTTTGATGAGGGAGAATTGCTTCGCGCGAGTCTTTCCGAGAGCTACAGGATCGACCGCCTCTGCGATACATTATGGATATGTAAGCATAATTGGTTAGCAAGAGGAGTAAAATGTGCCCACCCAAATGTGACGGGTTCGGGAGAAGCGTGATTTTCAGATTCCGTGCCGAATTACCATATCTTAATGTCGGATTGGCCACTTTAGTATTTGTTAGCAATGTATAATGAACCAAGGTGTATAGATGTAGTACCTAGATGACTTATGACGTCGCCTGAGTAGCCCAATTCTTCAGGAAGCTCGCTTCCGCCTTTGATTTTGTGGAATAGAGCGGCCGGAGAGAATTGCAATAAGTCGGTCAAGAGGTTGAGACGGCCTCTGTGTGGCATGCCAAGAACGATGTGCTCAATTCCCGCTTGAAGGTCGATGATTTCAGTGCGGGTTGGCTGTCGGACTGCAACAGTGACGCTTACCGGCAGAAGCAACGTTGAATAGTGTATCCAAAGCCGGAAGCATAGACTCCCCACCCTCGAGACCATATCGCTTCAAGTTCGGGAATTTCAACTGGAGGTACTGATCAAAGACCTCGCTGCGAGTCATTAGCTCCCATATCCGCCTCTTCTCCTCAGCAGTCCGCGTATTCGGTGCGGAACGGGTGGCAGACTCGAGAATATGAGAGAACCATAGTCGTTCGGTCTTCGAAGGAGAGTGCATGTACTCGTACGCGATGTTTCCAACATAAACCTCACGGAGGTGCTCCTTAATTTCCTTCAGCGTCCAGTGTTCGTTCGAGGTCAAGTTGGGCCCGTCCGGGTTGTTCCAGATAATCCCGTCTATGGGGTACGATTTGGCGGGGTCGGTGAGTCCATAACGCGTCGCGTCCAAAGCAGCGACTTCGTCGCGTTGAAGCAGGTCCAATGGATCGACTCGCGCTGCTCTGTGTCCATGTGTACGCATAGAATCAACATAACGCAGCAGAGGTGCATGAGTAGTCCTGTTTTCCAGTTGAGATGGCGTATCTAAGAATAACATGGATATTTTGCCAAATCTCAAGGTGTTTTAGAAACATACAATCTGGAAGCACAACCTTGCTTCGTTTTCTGAATCCGAAGGACTCGTCATGGTACGCTCGACACCGCGACTGTCCGAGACGTGCTTGCGGTCGAGACAGTACTTTCAGAAGACATCCTTGTCGCATTTCTTGCAGAATTTGAGAGTGCTTTCATCCAAGATGCAGCACACGAGTGTGGGGAAATAAGAAGAGACAAGCGAAAGTTTAAAGCATAGTTGTAATTCGGGCGGACCATGGTTGTGAGCGAGCTCCGGTGAGATGGACTCCGAGCCGTGCTATACATGGCACGCGTTGGCGAGACGCACCGTGCACGGACCAATAGTAAGTTCAACGTCTCACCTCCCGCGGCGTTCTGGACCCTGAGTCATTTACCGCCGGCCTTTATGTTGTATGTAAGTAATCAAATTCCTTTTCAACACTATGGACAAAAAAGCAGAGGTGGAAGCAGAGAGAAAGCATGGCATGCACGGGGATGTACAGTACATACGTCTGCGTGCGTTACTGAAAGCAACGTCGTATAGTATACTACTACCCCTCCTCAAATTCTTCCACCTGGTCCTAAGCATCTGCTGTTTCAGTCGTTCGTTCCAAATCAGTATTCTATGGGAATGTCTGAGTGCGCAAACTGATAGATTAACATAGTCAATTATTCATAGGTACTGTTTAACGCCAAGGTTTTTTCCCCCCTTCCCAAGACCCGTAGCGCTCGGCTTCTGTGCACCTGTCTTCATCAATGGGCTGGTGTGGCTATCGAAGAATTACTTGATCTATGTCTTCGACGAACACATACCCTACCTCTGGTCTGGTTGCAACACAACGTAAAATTCCGTAGAAATCGGCGGAAAGCAAGGGGGAGATTTCGATAACTCTAGCTTGGTGGCCTACTTTGCTGCTTTTTCTTTCAGGATGGCTCAGTATTCTGAAGGAAATGGACATGGAACATCAATCAGAAGGGTTACTATCCCTCCGCACGCATATCTTCGGCTCCATTGCCTTTATTTGGGTGAAATAATGTTCCACACACCATGGTGCATTCCGTGGACTTGCTTCAAATCCATCACCACTTTACACCGCCATACCCGCCCTTCAGATACTTCAGATGTTTCAAAGTGTTCGAGATCACAATGGACCGGAGATCGCCTCCAACACGGGGGACCCGCGTGCTCATGCACAGGTCGCGCAGTCCTCCTTAATTGTTCTGGAATATCAGCTAGAAATCTTGGTGGTCCATGTGGGCGCTTGTTTCCTCCGGTCGGTGTTATGGGGTTATGCATTGTGATCGGTGGATTCGGCTTTAACACATGGATAGATCCTGTCTAGCGCGCCTTGTAGCCTATTCTGGCTCAAGGTCTCCTTGCTTGAGTGCTCCTACTGGACATTTCAGGCCTCAGTACGCATATTAGATACCGGATATCGACGGTTGTCTAAAATTGCGGTCGCATATCAAACCTCAGAGATTTTACACTGAGCTCATATGGTACCACTCACTATGTGATACGTCCGTATACAACCATCTTGAACATATAAAAGGTTAGACTTTCCTGTGCGTCTCGCTAATAGTACTCGATGATCGGTGCCTTATATCGGTTCGATTGACGCGTTCACAGATAGTTCAGGCATGGGGCCGAATTAAGCGACCATGCATGTGGGGAGCCTCTTCTTTGGAATGAGAGAAGTTCAGGGAATGCAGAGGTAGGGAAGCTCTCGGATATTTTTGTCCAAATAAATGCCTATTTGTCGTTGCAGTCTCATTTCTTCATCTGTACATATCGAACACAGGAATGTAAGCCCGAGGCATGGCCGTGCAGATTTACACGTGAATAAAGGTGAGGCTTCAGAGAGAGCAGCTAATAAGCCTGTAAGCATGCATAACATAGGAAGGATATAAAGGCTACCTGACGAAACATAGCACAGGCAGAACCCTTCTAGTCCCCCCTCCCCCCACACACGCGAGACTCACAGCCAGCTCCTTTGTGCCGTATCATATACCCAATGGATAATATCCCTCGAGGATCTACTGTGCCATCTTCCTACTTGCACTCTTGGAAAATCGAACCAGAGGTTGACATTGTACCTTACTTTCCCCGTGACGTGAAAATCTAACTCAAAGCCTTTGCTTTGCTACAGGCTGCGTCTACAACTTCCTTTCGAGCGGTTGATCATACCGCATTGCCCGCACAAGCTTCCGCCGGCGCATCGCCTTCTGTTTCTCACATGTGAGCGATGTTCAGGCATGCATAGAATATGTGACTTACTGAGTTGTGAAAATAGAGCCTGCAACGATACAGTATTCCACCAGCCATCTAATAACAGATCTCATCAGGGCGCAAATCAGTACCATGAGCAGGAACATCACAGTAAGATGTTATCCTTTCTTCCTGAAATTGCGTACTCACCATCAACGGCGCTTATGCGATAGATATAGGCAGTAGAGCGCTAGTCGTCCTTCTACTCGATGGTATGAGTCAGACCGTCGAAGTTCCAGTTCAAAAAGCCCTTGATCTCATCGCATGTGAGTAGATCCCTGCTCATATAGAGTATTCGCTAACATGTAGATCAGTGAATTCCATGAATAATATGTCCACTCCCATGAGTATGATAGGCGGTTGTGCCAGTCTTAGCGAATCAACCTATTCGAGGCAAAGCCTCGAGAGTCTGGAGCCGACGTACAGGGCTATCAACCCTTTTGTCGATCCTGGATACAATCAGCCTACGCCATTCAACGAGCAGCGAATGTACAACCAAAAGCTTACCTTCTAGGCATCCCTTACGGAGGACAGTCTCAAGTTCCCGACGCAGAATATAGTAACTTTGTTAACTTTTAAGAACTGCAGGTGTGCTCTAGGCCAATTTTGCTTGATCCCATAGTTTATGCAAATACATCCTGCTTCGGAAAACTTGCACACAAAGAAATCAGCCAAATATCATAGCATTCCCACACGTTCTTCATAACGACGATGGCGCACAGCACCTTGCAATACCCAAGAAACAACATATCCTATTATCCCTCGCCTACACCATAACACGCTTCCTATGGTTCTTCTACTCTTGGTAGCCACTTCCATTCGGTAGAGCAAACTTCAAGGCTCACACATAAGACTTAGGTCTTTGACATCAGCCACAGCGCACTTTCTCCGAGCATCGTGCCTAAGCCGATAACGACGACGGTTGGCACAGGCGTGTTCAGAGTGAAGACGGTTGGGCCGCCCCAGGTGGGTGCGAACGTCACTGCAACCTTCGGGAGTGCAGTGTCGTTGTAAGCGGCAATTCGGCCTTTTTAGCATGCAAATTAACGAAAGCGGGGGCGTTGAACATGCATTGTTCGCATTGCTCAAGGCCAGTCAACACAACGGCAGTCTGAGAGCACACATGTCGCTAGTGCCTGAAAGAGGGGCCATAAGCCATTTAATCAATATTTTAAATTCCAAGAGGTATTGTATGGCTTACGGCGATTGTTTGTGGTGACCACAAAATTGCACTGCTGAGTGCACTGTCATAGTAGTGATGAGCTCCGGTCGGCGGTAAGATACAGCTTATAGCAGATTGACGACTCGGAGACGCGTGCACGGATCCGAGTCTCCCACGGCGTTGAAGTTCTGGACCCCCGGGGCCGGGCCTGTAATAGTGGACCGCCGGGATTCTCGAGCTCCTCCGGACACTTGTAACGAGCATTGCCATCCAGTTCAACGTTCAACTGAACTTCATTGTAGAGCATACACTGAAAGGAACTCTTAAAAGTAATTACGATACCTTTAATTTCTTCTTGGTGACTTCCTTAAAGTTATGTCAGTGTTCAAGTTAATAGGGCAAATCCGCCGAAGTTGACCAAGCAATTTGGAACACTCAATGCGAACTTACGTGGGGCACATACAGTAATAGTAGAAAGAGTATTTTAAAAAGGTGCTTATAAATGTCTGCGATTAACGGCGGTACATGCTAGTGTTTGCGGTAGGTGTCCCTATTCTCGCTTGAGACTCTGAGCGCACTTAAAGTCGCATTGTGCTGCATAATTTGAACAATATGGACGAAAATGTGTCGATGCGGTAGCCTTAGAATAATTTACTAGGACTCACTATACAAAGACAGGCTTTTTGTACGCGCATGCGTCTACAATACAAGTTGTAATAATAACATAGTATGTGGAGAATTATGATAATAAGTAGTAGCTTATATAACCGGAAACTGGATAGAATACATTTGTAGGACAACACCCACTGGAAAACCTGTACAATAGAGTACATTAATCAGACCCAAGAGAAAAAAAGGAAACTAAGTACTAGTTGACAACATTGAATAACAACTTGAATGGGGGGGAGGAGGAGTGTCGTGGGAATACAGAAATATCATATCGTCGAGCGGTCGGCAAATATTCTCCGGGTGATGAGTACCCAGGTGTATGGGTCATTGTCTGAAGGTAAGAAGCCGACAAATAACGAGCGCTTTAGCAACCAGTCTATTCGACGCACGCCGGAGCACAGATGGTTGCTCAAGAGTCTGCGACCGTGACGGTCATAAAATGCCTCAGCAACACGATCTTGATCTTCTCTCCTTACCCTCACCCATTCCGATCTTTTCATCTGGCGTTGTAGGCCTTGATACAGACCAATCAATATGTCCCCGACTTTCACTCCGCGTGGATTTGAAACATTAATGTCCCAGGACCTCGTAGGGAAGAGGTCGCACGTAATGCGAAATGCCTGAGCTGGAGGGCTTGTCGCATGAAGCAAACGCACTTCATCCGAGCTTGAAATGATACGACCTGTATTGGCAACTATAGCACGCCCATCATGATTTCGAAGATCCCATAATATGAACGGGAGATCGGGGTGACGGGGATCTACGGACAGGAGGGTATTGAGACGAATTCGCAAACGACGGCGGGGCAGGAACAAAATAATGGGCAAGATTTCTTGATCCATATATCGATCTACGGCAGTGTTTTGTGCAGGATCAGGAGGGAGTGGCAGATTTCCAAGTAGTTCATCTAAAGACGAAACAACTGTCCCAAGACCCGGGCGGTCATTGACATTTGACTTCCAGCATTTACGACATAGTTCCCACAGCCCCCTCTCCACAGAAGACAGATCTGAAGACACCTCTGGTATGATTGGAAGAACACCTCTTGTAATTTCAAGATAGACTCTGATTTCAAATCTCGAAGCAATGTGAGCGTATGGAATCTGCCTTGTCATTAGTTCCTGTAGTAGAATGTTAATCTTTTGCGTCTTAGCTATGGAAATATGTATCTGAGCGTACATATACTGTCATGCCAAAGGCCCATACATCCGTCTCCTTCGAATGGCAGGGATTTGCAATAGATTCATCCAGAAGTTCAGGAGCAAACCACCTCATTGAACCTTCGAAGCCCGAGGATGAGAATGAGTCCGACGAGTCACTTGAGGTCTTGATGGCGCGAGAAATGCCAAAGTCACAAATTAAAGGTTGACTAGTCGAGGAGATCAAGACGTTCTCCTTTATTATTGTATTATTAGTTTTGAAGGAATCTCTGGTGGTGCTTAGAAACGATAGACACTCACAGCTTTCACGTCACCGTGGATGATGTCCTTCTTGTGCAAGTACGCTAGGCCCTTTGCAATTCCAAGGATCTACATGTACAAGAATAATTAGATTGGCACGACATTTAATAGTACAATCATTTACCAGCAGAGAGACATTGTATTCAGGATTAGCTTGTACATATTTGTCGGCTCTACCGTTTTCCATCCATTCCGAGACGAATGAGAACTGGCACAGATGATCTCTGTTAATGAATCCATAGAGAGGAAGGATGTTGGGGTGCCTCAGTGATGACCAGAGTTTGAGTTCTCTCGCAAGCATCTGGATAAGGGCAGAATACAAGTTCGGCTAAGTGACACGTCTAACTGGCAGTTGCGAACATACCTTCTTGAAGTCGCGTTTGAAGATGATAAACGCTCGGAGTTGCCTGATAGCCACTTTTATTCGACTCCCCCCTCGAAGTGCGAAGCCGACATAAACATCACAATATCCTCCGCCAGCCGAGGCAATCTGCCCCACAAGCTCAATACACTCGGTCACATTCAGATGGTTGAGATCTTTCAGAACATTGTGAATTCGCTTGTCGCTATCCCTATGGCTTAGCGCTCTGGAGCTTTCAGCGTCGTCAGGATAGGTTGGCGATAGACTACTCGGCCCTGCTTGCATCTTTGATCCTGATTTACTACCAGTAGTCGATATCGTCTTTTACAAATCCAAAGTTGCCTTGCTTAGAGTTGGATGAGGGAAGTGGTCAATGGTAGTTCTTTGCAGGAAGCGAAGGAGGATGGTGCGTGATACTTGGGAAGAGAAATCAAGTGGGTACGTGGCAGTTATTGGCTTAAGGTAGTAGTGGCGTAATTTGACGGCGGCAATCTCTGAGTCCTTCCAGACTACACACCAAACAGGGCGAATTCCTAGTATAAGGAATTAAGACGAGTTCCGTCTTCACTGGAAACCACAATCAGTAAAGACATTATATTAGTCTGAATTGAAATAAACCCACCGTCAAATAGGACCTAAATCCTTCCGATGGCAATTCAGGTTGTCCAAATTTAGCTTAGAGATTCGTGAGCCAGGTCTGATCAGATCAACGGGATCTTTGCTCCTGCATCGACGTGCCTGGGCCAGTGCAATGACGGTGAAAAGCCTGACGTCCCTTGACCGCGGGCTAGGCTTGAATGATGTCCGAGTCAGTCTCATCTTGATGTTCATAAGAAAAGCTAAGCTTAAAGGGCATAAATTCTAGAAGAGAGGCCTGTGCAACTTACTTACGGGTCTAAGCATCGCTGAACTTGGGGAGTGAATGTCGCCGGAGTCACCACGGGTTTGACTTCACAACTTCAAGTTGATGAGCGGGAAAACCCGAATCGGGACTTGAACTTGGATGAGGTCTGCGACACCTGTTTTACTCACTGGCCTCGTTCAAGATGGCACGTATTATCATCACTACCTTCCCTTGAACACACATACGACAGGCTTGGGTTTAAAATCCATTCCCTCTCAGTCAGTATAACACATTCCCACGATTGCTCAGGCAGTTTTATAGCCGGTACATACCGACTGCAGTGCACAGCATCATGATGTAGTAGGAACTATAGTCCTCAATGGGTCGGGCCGACCCTCATTGGCCCGGGGTCGGCCTTGACCCGACCCCGTGGGCCGGGTCAGTAAAGGGCCGGGTCATGGAAGGTCAAGGGTGGGCCGGGTCGAGGGTCAGGATGTAAAGAAACACCTGACCCTCTGGGACCCGGGTCGACCCGACCCGACCCCCGACCCTTAGTAATACCCATTTCGGTAGTTAACAGTAAACTTTTAACTAAACTTAGGCCAGAAAGAGCGACTAAGTTAACTTCTGTAATAGTATCTGTTTTACTTACTTAAAACCGCTTTATATTGGTAATATACCGGTCAAAAAGGTAGCATGTGTCTTTTAAGCACCGTGAGAAATCAATGAAAGTAAAAGTCGGTGCTTCATATCTCTTCACAAACTGTATCTAATAAAGTATTGTTGACATATGCATATATTTAGTTGTTATAGTACTTAAAAATCATCTTATTATAATGATATTTATGCTTACTACATTTAATATGGCCGACCCGGGGCCGACCCTTGGTTGACCTTGACCCGACCCCCAATGACCCGACCCGGAGGGTCAAAGAGGGTCAGGGTCAGGGTCGGGCACTTACCTCAAAATGCTGACCCGGCCGGGTCGGGGGTCAGCCAAAAGATGCCCTGACCCGGCCCGGCCCGGCCTTTGAGGACTATAGTAGGAACAAACTTACTGGGTGCAGCAGCTACTAGTAGAAAAAGCAAGCGACCGAGTACCAGTACTGGAACTTATTGACTTCAAGTTCTATCGGCTTATCTATATTAGTATGTACTATGTATACCTCGGCAAAGAATCTATTGATTCCCTCACACACTTTTCTGGAATGGCAACGAATTTAAAGAGGTATTGGTCCATGTGTATGCTCGTGGTCTAGTATATTATCACATTCTATATTTGACTAGAAGTTCTCATTTTGGTGCTCTCGACGATTTCTAAGAGCCCATTTTTGCTAATGAATGCAAGCTAAAAATATATCACATTAAAATCTCTCATTTGGCACCCAGCATCCAACACAGCTTTTTAATTATGCAATGGGTGACCAAACCGTCTACATACCACGATCACTTTGATCGGCAACCAGGATTAGAAGAGTTCGCCTGGCATTGTCGCAACTCTTTAGAGAGGCTGAAAATTACTTCTTTCACACGACGGAAACCTTTCGAAGTGTTGGCTGTGCAGAAAATTTGATGTTGGGAAAAATCTTGAAGATATCTTCCTTCAATTCATCCCTGTTTATCAAAACGCCCGACTCCTGTCGGTGTTTGCGAAGATGTATGTCAGGAACAAGGCAGTGCGATGGTCACGGGAAGAAAACGGAAGCTAAAGAGGAAATAAGGTCTTTTAAGCGAGAAATCCTTCATAACAATGTAAAGGTATAGAAAAGACTGCGTGCCGTAAACGACCCAGACAGGTACTAGTAGCAACCCTCTCGACCGCCCACGAACTTGAAGATCTCACAGACAGCTTCTTTGTGCCGTAACGAGCGCCATGACCGAGACTCGAGAGTCCAAAATGCGAAATTTCCACATTCACACTTGGAAAGTCGAACCTAAGGTTGCCCCATTTTTGCTCCAGTGCGAGATATCTCACTAACTGGCTTTCTCCTATAGACTGCATCTACAGCTTATGCTTCAACAGTTGACTCTACCGCAGTACCTGCACAAGTAGCCAGTCAAGCAACGCCCCCTATTCCTCAGTGGTGAGAGATGTTCAATGGTACTTAAAATATGCTGTGCGCTGGCTTACCGGTAAGTTATGATCAGCGCCTGCAACGGAACAGCATCTCACCAGGCGGATGGCGGTAAGCTTTATCAAGATGTAAATCAGAATCACACGCAGAATCACCACAGTAAGCATATCATCAGTCCTCATTCGAAATTGTTACTCACCGCCAACGGCGCTTCTGCGATAAATATAGATAGAGCGCTAGTCGTCCTTCTGCTCGACGGTGAAAGTCAGGTAGTTGAGGTTTCAGTCCAAAAAGCCATTGACCTCATCTCAAGTAAGTGAATCAACTCTCGAATAACAAGGTAGATCACTTACGTTATTTCTCAGAGAACTCCGTGTTTAATACGTCCACTCCCATGGGTAATACGAACGCTTGCACTAATTCTAACGAGCCAACGTATCCGTATCAAAGCCTCAGAATTCACGAGGCCCCGCTCGCAGAAAGCGCTCCTTTTGTCGATTCTGGAAACAATGAGCCATTGCTGTTTAGCGGTCATGCTATGTACAGCCATGATATGTACAGCCAAGAAGTTTACCCTCAACCCACTGCTTATGAAGGACAACATCAAGCTCACAACGAAGCCTTCGACAGTCCTTTTAACTTTTAAGAAAGACAGATGTAGCTTAGACCAATGTCACTTGATTTCAGTCGCTGATCGCAAAAACAACTTGTTCCAAGAAAACTTGCACAAAAAAATCAGTCAAAAGATAACATTTCCACACAATTGTAAAGACATTGGCGCACAGCACCTTACAACACCCAAGAAACAACATATTCCCCGCCCGCGCTATAACACCCACCCCCACCTCACCCTCCCTAAGTTTCCTCTACTCTTAGCACCCACTTCCAATTTCCAATATTCGATAAAGGAGATTCCAGTGTTCCGGCACAACACTTAAATGCTTGACAATAGATAAAGCGCGCTTCCGGCGAGCATCGCACCGAAACCGACTACGACAACGGTGGCAGGTGTGTTGAGGATGATGTCCGTTGGACCATCCCACGTCGGCGCGATGGTCAGTGCAACCTTCGGGAGTGCAGTGTTGTTGCAAGCAGTCAAGTAGGCTAAGTTCATAGTTAGCTTTAAGAATGAAATACTATGCACGGATCCAAAACATACCACTCAAACCCGGGTTCGAGCCAACACGCACATCAGGAGCACGCATGTTCATGGAAACGAGAGTGTTAAACATGCATTGCTCGCAATTCTCAAGGCCAGTCAGCACGTCGGCAGTGCACAGGCAGGAGTCATTCGTATCTCCACAAGCCTACAGGGAATAACAACATATCACTCGGCGAAATTCAACAATCGAAGGTGCAAATACTTACGACGATTGTGGCGTTCACGGGATTGCACTGCTGAGTGCACTGCGATACATATGAACCAGACGGCACTTGGAGAAGCTGGGACGCTGTAAAATTGCTGGTACCAACGAGAATCTCAAGCGCAAAGGCTGATTATTTGACCAAAGACATCCACCATTATGAGAGTACCAAGCAAACCCGGCGAAACCACGGGCCATAGCGTTCAATTCAATTCAATCCAAATCAAATACGTCATGAGATCACAGTCGTTAGCAAAGAAAATCATGCAACATTCAGGGAGAACATAGACGCACTCTGCCCGACGAAAGCCAACGCAGAAACAATGAGGCAGATTGTGCGGAACATCTTTGTCTTCTTGAATGTCTTGGAAATGGGTCCAATTGATTTACAGAGCAGTAGTAAGTTCAGTAAGAAGTTCGAGATTGAAGAAAGAGCTAAGAAAACAAGTCTGTCTACCAGAGACGTAGAAGAAATTCGGGGAGAAGGGGTAAGAGAAGGAAGGTAAAGGTGACGGTCTTTAAGAGCAGTGGGCAACACGGGCGACAGCGCTGTTGGGATCAACGTCTCTCGGGCAACGCGCTGACTCAGCGCTTCCCACGATAACAACTGTCTAATGAAGATATGTGCCTTGCCACAGAAAGTAATCATCCTACTCATACTCGTCAATCTTTTATTTCAGGTGCGAGTGTTGCTTGATGATCAGTACAACTTGATTCGCCAGCTGTGAAACACTTGGCAATTCCCACAGAATAGCTTAAGAAAGAAAAGGAAAGGGATGCATAAACGTATACGCAATTTAGGCATGCATAAAATCGATAATGGACAACAAGCATGAGTATAAATGTATACGACCATATGGGCAGGTAAGGACCTGATGCATCCAAGCAAAGCGGGAAAGGTGAAAGAAGAGGGAGTTTTTATGCGGTGACCCTATAAAAAACACAATAAGTCAATATTTGAGTCAGCGCATAATGAACAAACACCTACTTCTTGTGGCTGGCCTTGATAGCCGCCGCCTTCTCCTTGCGGTCCGCAAGACGCTTGGCGAGAAGAGCGTCGTACTCTGCCTTCGTCTCTTTCTGACGATCGATCCGGCGACGCTTGAGGGCTAAGAGGTGACGGCGGCGCTGGAGACGGATGGGGGTAACGAGACGTTGAATCTTGGGACTAGCACACATTTAATATCAAAATAGTTAACGCGAGACAAGGATGGTACGCACGCCTTGGTATATGGCTTCTTTTCCGGGTTCTTCTGACTCTTGACCTCCCGACGCACAACATACTTCCTGACATCATCATCCTTGGTCAAGTTGAAGAATCGCTTGATCTTTGTTGCACGCTTGGGGCCAAGACGCTTGGGTAGGACAGTGTCAGTGAGGCCGGGAATGTCTGCCTCGCCCTGCTTCACAACGACAAGGGAAAGGACGGCAATATCTGGGCCGACAATGCAACCGCGCACGGACTTGCGCTTGCGCTCACCAGTGCGGCGGGGGCGGTAGCAGGAATGACCATCGGAGAGTAGGAGTCGGACACGGTATGGGACAAGGACACCCTGCTTCATAGGGAAACCCTGCTTGTCATTACCACCGGTGATGCGGAAGATGTAACCCTTGAACTCGTCGCCCAAAGAGTCACCGGGGACCTCTTGCGACATCTTCTTGTCGTAGAAGGCACGGCTAAGTTATATCACGCGGATTGAGTTCAAATGCCTTGCAAGAGAAACTGCATACGCACAAGCGCTTCTCATCATCAATATCGATGAGCTTTTGTTGTCCCGTAGCGGGGTCTATCGTTCATGAATTGTCTCAGCTTCAACCTCCATCACTCCTCCAGCAATATACTCACTAGCGATATTGAACTTCATGCTGTACATAAAACATTACATTAGCATTTTCGCACATAAAATCTAACTTCAAACTAACGCACTTGAGCCTAGATAAGCCTTCAACAAGTCGTCACCGTCTTCTGGGCAACGAGCTAGTGTCTTGCGAGGCTTTTTGTCTTGAGGAAGGCGGTGACGACGACCGATGTATAGCGAGCAACTCCGTATATTAGATGTGTACAGATGTTGTGTCGCGCCGAGACTTTAGAACTGTACAGTTTAAGTTTCCCACGAGTAAGCCACTCGCACAAATGGACACAAACACGCTGTGCGCGAGATTCCTGAGCCTTACATACTGGCTGGAACTGATTGAAGACAAGCTAGACGACAGCGTCGCCGACACCGACTCAACCTCAAGACACCTCTCGTCGTCGTCAAACCCCCCAAAACTGTCAGTATAGTACGAATCACCTTTGATTGTGAAGCTCTTCTAACATCTCCTGTAGAATCTAACATGGGTCGTATGCACGCACCAGGCAAGGGCATTGCGTCCTCTGCACTCCCCTACCGCCGTACCCCGCCATCATGGCTAAAGACCACCCCGGACGACGTTGTCGACCATATCGGCAAGCTTGCTCGCAAGGGTCTCACTCCTTCCCAGATTGGTGTTACCCTTAGGGATAGTCATGGCATTCCCCAGGTCCGTTTCGTGACGGGTAACAAGATCCTCCGTATCTTGAAGTCCAACGGTGCGTGCAATAGTAGCCTTCTTATTAACGGACGTCTTCCATTAACGAATGTTCTGCTATTATGAATGACCTATTTCGGACCTCAGGCCTTGCACCAGCCATCCCTGAGGATCTCTGGCACCTTATCAAGAAGGCGGTCGCTGTTCGCAAGCACCTCGAGACCAACCGCAAGGACAAGGACTCAAAATTCCGCCTCATTCTCATCGAATCTCGTATTCACCGTCTTGCTCGCTACTACAAATCGAAGCAACAAATTCCCCCTACTTTCAAGTACGACTCTGCGACCGCATCGACCCTCATCGCCTAAACATTTTCTCCTTCACGAAGTTTGGCATCATGTGCAGTGTGCGCAAGACGATACGATAGTTTTGGAGGTATAGGGGTGTATGGGCTACCTATTGCTGTCTATGTTTTAATGCTCAAAAAAACTCTATAAGCCTATGCTTCTCTTCTTGTTCTTGCGTACTGAATTCTGTGAGCCTAAAGATGGGCAAACACTACGATTCATCAAGAACCCTGCATGCGTATTTACGCGTCGTTCCAAATTCCTGCGAGTTGAATACAAATTCATTACGTCGACATCATGTACTGGACAAGTACTCGGTCTGAGGCAGTTAAGCACAAATGAAATCAATAATTCTTTTTTTGTATGTATTCCTTGATAGGACCCTAGCTTACTGCAATATCTTAGAACGATAATCTCCGACCAAGTTTGGCACTGCTCCTGTTCTTCCTTGTTTTACGGAGCAATTCAATCGCTTCGTCCCATATCGAACCCTCTCCTCTCGCTTCCTTTTCCCAGTTCTGAAAGAGACAAATGGTTCGTATCGGTTCACTGGCGAGATATACATGTAAATTCTCGCATCCCTCCTGTTCGCATCTAGGATGAGACCTTGTATCGATGGCAACTCATGCTAGTCTTGTCTCCACGCGTGTTTCTCCCCAGAAATGTGCAGGATAAGCATCTCCAGTTTCTTTCCGGCCTCCGAGAGTATTATCTTCGCCCTGTCAAGGACCTGCATCGTATCCTGTCTGTGAATGTCAGACGGTAGAACGCCATTGAACGGCACGGCGATGCGCGTCAGGTTCGGAAAGGACCGCAGGGGAAGGTGAATGTTGGGTCCCCTTGAATCGATGAATACGAGGTGTGTGATGTTCGACAGGAACTGAAGGAAACGGGCTTCTGTCTGACCATCTATGCTCTAAGCGAGTGGATGAACAATGTTGAGTATCGTGAGTTTCTTCACGTTTCCGGCAAAGTTCGCGTGTCTCTCGTCTCCCGGCATGACGTTCGTTTCGCGGAGCAACGTCGTGAGATGGAAAAGTTGACTGCCACGAATGGCGAGACTCTCTATGTTTGGGCAGCTTGTAATGCATCGTATTAGGTCCTCTTTGAATGCGTAAGGGTTGAGCAGAGCCCTAACGTTGAAACTAAAGGAACTTCGTACACCCCACTCAATCTTATGTCCAGCCAGAGTTCTCATCAAACGCTGATGGGCATCCTCTCGTTTGATGGACACTGTCTGGTAAAGCGCCGGTTCAGCGACGGCACGCGTCCAAGTCGCCACGAGACAAATAGACAGAGCTGATTGTTGAGATGAATAGGCAGGGAGAGAAAGTATTGTGAGGACGAGTTCTACCGGAATATCTGGAGACTTCGACATGGTGCTCGTTGAGAGGTGATGATAAGGAATTGTGCTGCGTCGTGGACGATGCGACATTGATATTGGCTACTATTCTGATGATCAATGTCCACGAGTAATCATAACATATTTTGAGTTATAAAAAGCTCATACACTACGCGCACTACTATCAGCTGCGAGCCAGACATAATGACTCATATCTGTGTGAAATCTAGATAACTAGAAACATAGGTTTATGTAGTGCATAGACCCCGACAAAACAGTACTAAGAACGTAAACAAGTCCGATGTGGCTTTGGTTATTGCGCTGTGTAACATCACCAAAGAATACATCTATGAAAACAGTTAAACTATTGCGAAGATTGATGCAGAAGAGACCGGTTTACCACTATCACTGTCAGTCCGCGATAATGAACCCTTCAGACGTCCTTCTTCCACAGGGAGACAGGGGACATTGATCTTTGCCAGTGACCAATGATAACCTCCGACCGACACTATCCCTACTCGGAGTCTTCCCAGATTCACGAAGCAAATCAGCCGCATCGTCCCAGACAGAACCGTCACCCCTAGCTTCTTTTTCCCAAGTTTGAAAGACAGATATCTCCTTTCGATTCATCGGCAAGATATAAATTCTCTCGTTCCTCCGGTTGGCTTCTAGGGCAAGACTTTGTATCAGTGGCATGTCGTTGGAGTCCTCCTGCCTCAGCGCCAGCTGCTCTTCCCGAAGATGCATGATAAGCATCCTAATATGCACCCCTGCATTCGAGAGTATTATTTCCGCAGTATTGATAACTTGCATGGTGATCTGCTGAGTAGTACTGAATGGTAGGTCACCACCGTACGGTAAGGCGACGTGAGTCAGGTTCATAAATGATCGTAGGGGTAGGTGAATGCTGGATTGGTTGGATTTAATGAGTATAAGGTGTGTGATATTGGAGAATATCTGTTCAAGGCGGAGCAATCCCGGATGACTGTCCATAAGCCAAGTAAGCGCCATAGCACTGTCGATTACTGTGAGTTTCTTCACATTCGTGAGAAGGCTCGTCTGGCATCCATCTTCCTCTTCCGGAGTAGCGATGGTCGTCTCGTACATTATCGTTCCGAGATGATAAAGCTGCATACTACGCAGTGCAAGGTTCTCGATATTTGGACATTCTGTAATGCATCGTAGTAGCTCTTCTTTTGTTGCATAAGGATTTGACATGCTCTTAGTAATGAGTCCCAAAACGCTATGCGGGACAGCACTATTCGATAGAGAAATTAATCCACTTTGATTGAGCCCCTGCTCTTTCAGAGTTCTTAAGAATAGTTGGTGGGCATCCTCTCGTTTGATGGACACCGTCTCGTAAAGCGCTTGAATGGCGATGAGACGGGTCCAAGATGCCACCAGGCAAATAGACAGAGCTGATTGTTTAGAGGAGTAGGCAGCTGATGAAAGAATCGTGAGGACAAGCTCTACCGAGATTTCTGGGAAACTTGACATGATCGATGATGGCAAGAGGTTTAAGACGGTATCGTGAATGAAGCGACTGATTTGAGGCGGAATTGAATTGACTCGGAGTCGGCTGTTTCCGGATCCGAGTCAGATGGACCGTGACATTGAACGTCTTGCCTTCCAACCAGCATTAACATTTCGCCCCACGGTAAGTACCAGTCTCCATATGCACCGCGATAACAGTGAAGAGCTAAGATATACAAATTATATAGTTCATTCTTTAAGCAAATCAGGGGATCTGATGGGTTTGAACGCGATCGATATACCCGCCGATCTTGTCGTGGCCATTATAAACGAGCTGAAGAAGGATGATGACGGATACCGACACCATATATACCCCTACGGAGGCGATTCCATCTTCTTCCGTAATCTTCGCCTTGACTGGCTTACAAGCACCCAGTTTTGCAAGAGTTGGCGACAAGCGGCGTTGGATTGCGCATCGCTCTGGGCAGATATTGATGTGACATATTGGAGCGAAAACATGATAACAGAGTTCCTTAGTCGATCGCGGGACTCGGCTCTAAGTTTAGCTATTGTTATTCCTATACCAGAATCGGCGCAACAAGCTAGTATGGAATCGAGCACAATCGCAATGCCTAAAAAACTCGCACGGTGTCTTAACAACTTGTACAGGACTCGCTCTTTAGCGGTCACTATCTTCAGCTATGGATGTTGGCAGGAATTTCTTGGAGTCCTTCAATCGGCGCGCACACCTCTCCTTGAGCATTTCGCTTTTGATGGATATTCTTTACGATTCGACGGACCAGTCTCTTTCGGTTTGCCGCTTTTCAAAAACTTCACTCCGAGGCTACACTCGCTCGCATTGCGTAGCGTAGCACTTCCCTGCGACTCATCAGTTCTCATGCCTTCGACTTCTCTCTTACTGGAACTGGTAGTCTGTCGCGGCAGTCAAAGCCTTGACGAAATCCTACAGCGATGTTCATCGTTGTCGGTGATGACAATTGATTCTGTGAAGGTCGTCGACGAGCAAGGCGACAAACAGACCTTCGTGCCTATAGGCCATCAGCCAGTCCTCCTACCCTATCTGAAATCAATAACTTTATGCGGCTCAACGGCACTTTGCAATATGCTCACGTCGATCTGCCAGTATCCTTCCAACGCCACTTCGAGTTGGGCTTACATGTTTCTCGATGAAGATGCCTTACCTTCATTTCCGGCCTCAAATATCTCGGGGCAAATTCGGGCGTGTCTCCAGGTTCAGAAGAAGTCACTCATGGAAGTTCAATGGGGAGGCGCTGACTTAAACGATCTGTGCAGCTTTGGGGTGCAGAGAACTGCTACAGACCAAGCGCCGGGTGCACTATGGTCGTTCGTCTCTTTGAACAAATTTCTAGATGGAGCGGTCAACAGTGTTGACAGTTTCACATTATACATCGAGAAAAGTCACTACGTAGATTCTGACTTGTTGTCGTGTTGGAAAGCACTCCTCCAGTATCTTCGCGGGCTTCGACATCTAACCATTCGCTTCAATTGGGATATTGATGAACAATTTCTTCTGGCATTTGGCGACGAAGAAGCACTAGCCCTTCCAGAACTTACAGATCTGGTCCTCGTGTTCAAATTCCTGAATCAAGGAATAATCGATGCGCTGAATTCGAGCCTCACTAAGCGTAACTCATCTGGGAAACTTAAGCATCTAGGACCCAATATTACGTTGATAGGAGAAAGAGCTGTGCGACAGATGGAAGATAAGTTAGACATTTTGCGGCCTTTAGTAACTTCGTTAAAAGTGGATGACAGAGGGTACGGAGGGGCAGACAAGGTTGTTAATCCCAAGAGCTTTCGCATCTATCACAGGATGAGCAGATATGGCCGAAAAACTGAGTTTCGTGCATAGGATCGTCATCAGAGAATGGTGTTGATTTAGAGTTAGTTTGTGTCATATCAGTCTAAACAGTTCAATATTTCGTAAAACGTAGGCTCGAGAACATGGCTGGACGAAGTCTAAAATGCAATTATGGGACCAAGTAAATTCGTCTGGCATTCGTTATGTAAGTGTGCTGGGGCGAAAGAATGAGAGAAGGCTCACTGAGAGGAAATGTTGGGAGTTAGATCGTAAACCAGTCGTTACAGTTGATAGTTGAAACTTGAGAGAGCAGATTGAGGCATAAAATTTGGTTCCTTTTCAGACTCGGACACCGCCACGTGGCCTGAAGTCACCGAATAAGGAAGTTTGCTCATAGCTATCGTGTCGTTGGCTGTGACGACGTCGACGCGCGCCTTTCCCTCTCCCCGACTCTAGGTCTCCCTGTTCTCCGTTTCACAGACGACGACGACGACGAGCGTGTATGGCCCGAAAAAAGACAGCGAATGGCAGACTATCGCCCTTGCCTCCCGACGAGAAGGCAGTCGACGCCGCATCAAGCTCTACTGCGCCGTCAACACCACGTATTGACATAGTTGCCGCAAGTGCGAGAGTTCAGCGGGACGTGATTAAAGTCAATAACGTCAATCTATCCGATCTCAAGAACTCTTGTGATGATGTTGTGAAGCGGGTATGTCGTGCTTGCCTTGACAAGGCATCTGTGTGTTGATGATTGCCGTCTGCCAGTTATTGTCACAGCCAGAGTTATTCCAGCAAAATCATACGCACATAGATGTGAAACTTGGGCTAGGCTGGGCTAGTGTTCTTGTTGCTGCTGGGACAGCACTATATGGTTGGAAGGTCGAGTTTGAAAAATCAAAACCGCTCGTGTGGGCGGGCGTCATACTGTACGTGGCCGCTTCATCTTGCTCTCGCTTGTATTCTCATCTATCTTGTTGTAGATACGTGCTCCTCACTAGCCTCTCTACTCTATACTCCTTTTTCGTTGAGAAGGACATTGTTTATGTGGGGAAGCGCAAAACGCTCGCAAAGCGGATTGAAACTGAACGGATAACAGTCGCGTCTTCTACCGTTCCTTCCAAGCCAAGTCAGCCTCCCCGATACAAAATCAACGTAACCTATGTACGGTCTTCCAATGGAGGGAAATCCCTGCTGGGACGTGGTGCAGGTGCCGACGAGCGCGGATATAACGAGTTTTTTGATGAGGAAGGTACGATGGACCAACTTAAATTCGAACGATGGGTGAGCGGTTTGGTGGAGCGAGTAATGGAAGAACAATAGTTTTGCATGTCATCATTAAGCTTCCTTTCACTACCCTCTGTATTTTACTCTTGTGTCTCGTCGATTAGTTCAAAATGTCTGCTTGTTTGCTTGATTGTTTTATCCTTCCTAGGTATTAGTAGCACATTGCTATCTGATTGTCGGTTTCCGTTGTCGTGCATGTATAAAGAAACATAAGCTTACCCACAAGAAAGATATGTAGCGTGGAGGGATCGCAGTAACAATTGCAGTCATTCGCATTTACTCATACTGTATCCAGTAATATTTGAAAGGAATTTATATGGCAATGTCATTGCTCGTACCATTTATCTTTTTCGCTTGCATAAAATGGCTTCCCCTCGTGCCATCTCGACTTTTCTTCCTCCAGACATCACCCCGCACTCCCTCGACCACTTTCCGCGTTTACTTGCGCAGAGGTACGAATGGCACCAAAGGTCAAGGCCAGAATTGAGAGGAAGCTTGAATCAGAACCGAATGCACTTAAGAAATGGCTTGTTCGCTTTGGAGTAATCGCGTCGATATATTTTGTCTTCAGCTATTTGGACTCAATCAAGGTATGTTTACCGCACATTAGCCATAAAGCAAAGTCTTACAACTGTGAACAGCATCGGTGGTATGTTTTCGAACCGGCAAAACTCAACGCCCTTGCGCGTTCTGCAATTGACAAACATGGCAACGACACCCGCTCCATCATCTCGCACATTGTCGCCAACCTCACGGCAGAGTATCCTCCCTCTGAAAAGCGCATCATACTCAACCCTCGCGAACATGAATGGGTCTTCAACAACGCCGGCGGTGCGATGGGCGCGATGTACGTCATCCATGCAAGCATCACCGAGTATTTGATCATTTTCGGAACGCCACTTGGGACTGAGGGCCATACTGGCTTACATCCTGCGGACGACTACTTCAACATTCTTGTCGGGGAGCAATGGGCATTCTCGGCAGGTGCTTTGGAGAAGGAAGTGTACGGACCTGGAAGTGTTCACCATCTACCGCGCGGTCACACGAAGCAATATAAAATGCATGAGGGATGTTTTGCGCTTGAACTTGCACAGGGTAAGCTTTAGTGTTAGCTCAATTTTAGGGAAATAGCTTAACACCTTGCTTTAGGTTGGATCCCTGGAATGATGCCATTTGGCTTAGCAGATATTCTGTCTTCCACTTTGGACTTCCCAGCCTTTTACCACACAGCACGCATTAGTGGAAGGGAAATGATCTCGAATCTTCTTATTGGAAAGATATAGGAGTTTGGAAACGTTTTAACGACTAGCATGTTTTCTTCCCATATTCTAGTTCAATTTTTGAAAGATTTATGACTGATGTGCGTCTTCTCTCTAATAATTTAGGCTAGTAATTGGTTGCTTTTATGATGTCGTCTATAGATGCCGAAAACGGACATATCCACATTGGATGTCGGAACGAATAGCTGCATGCAGAAACGCATCCGGCGCTGGAATCTATCTCTTGCGCTTGACGGGCCGTTCGCGGAAGATAGACATCCGTCAACTGCTGGTTACGGCGACGCTGTATCCCACTTCCTGGACAATACAGGCGGGTGCTAAACCACATCGTCGTGTTAGAAGAACAATGAAGGCGGGCTCGTCAACGTTCTTCTGCTGGTTATCACACTACATCCTGCCTTCCCTGAAGTGGACGGCGTGTTGAGACGTCGTGACGTCGGATTCTTCGATCTTGCCTGAGAAAGAGTTCAATGCCCGCTCTTGCTCGTGACTGAAAATAAGAAAATGAGTAACCAGCTCGGTTGAGTGCATTGCCTGTTGTTATCGGTGCTTAACACTATTCCGCAGAGAGAAGGTAGCTTCCGACCCTCGGCATAAAATGTGGGAGCTCTGATCGGCCACCTTCATCAAGCTAGCTCCCCTTCACTCATTAGACGACTATCCGCCATCAACGTCTGATAAGATGTCCACTGCTGGTAAGTAATATCAATTTCGAGGACTAGCTCCTGTTTCTCATCAAATATCGTATTGCAGAACTCGAGAGTAAGCGCATTCAGACCAGATGGTGCTGAAGTCATTCGTCGCTAACCTAGTCCTATGAAGCGGTCCGTGAATTCTACAAGGAGCGCATTGAGACCGTCACTGCCGAGAATGGTTCCGTAGTCTATGTGCAACGCCCGAAGGATCATGGCGCCTCCACCGCCTCTGTCTCTGCCGCTGACCTCCCTGATGACTTTGACGTCAACACCATCATCACCGCCAACAGCGCCAAGCAGCTCTACCGTGTTGCCGTTGGACCCCTCACCGTGAGTCCGCCTTACATCTTGCAGATATGCACCAGTTTATGGACTCCATATGGATATCAGGTCCACATCAACTTCGTCCCCGCGGATATGGGCATCGAAATCGTTGCGAAGGTCAAGGTGCCTATTGTCGGCGAGGTCACTATTGCGAAGGTCAAGGGAAACTTGAAGCAGGGTGTCGTGCTACATATTAAGTACTCGGACCTGGTCAAGGGTGACGTCGGAGTCAAACTTGACGGAAGCTCTGTCGTTCTCTATTGGGAGCTTAGCGCGTTGGGAGTTGAACTCAACGATAAGCTCGGGCTGTTCACACTCTAAGCTCTGCGCTCTGAGTGCGTGCTTCCGTTTCTTTATGCATCCACCCTCACTGAGACTGTTTCAAATAGTTATGTACATGTCTCTTTTACTATATAGTCGGACAATGACACGCAAACATTCTCTACAATTCTCGAATTTATTTCGTCTCGGTCACTGTCTGAAATCTGAAGCTCAAATATTCTTAAAAGCTGTAAATCCTTTGGAAATCGCTCTCTATCTATGTTCAAATCGAGAGAAATCCTGACAGGGAAGCAAGTGCCATTTAAATTGGTTATATTGAGATAGCCCTTCCTCGCAATAAATACAAAAAGTGAGAAATTATACCCTAAGCTTTGGCAAAAGTGTTCCGTTCTCACCATTGGGTTTGAAACATCGGAGAAATGACGCGAATGCTCAAATTAGCTTGACGAACCCTTTAAAGCTTTGAAAGCCTCAGCGGACAACGATCGGTGTCTTATCATAACAGTAAAATCATTAATTGGTGTGGTGATATTGCAAGTGAACTTACTTCCTTTGATAGTGCACATGCATGCACGTTTCACAACACCGTTCATAGACTAGAACTTCTGAGCAAATCTCACAATGATTAAACGGCTGATATTTAGTCGCGCATGCACATTTTTTGATGAATTCCTCCATTTCGGGACCATCGCCAATGCTGCTAATATTGATAGCGCTTACACCCAAAGACTCGTCCTCCAGACAATGGTCATTCGCAAAAAATGTCTCTAGCTTCAACTTCCTGTAGAGAGCAAGGTCAATAAACAGAATGACGTCGGAATCGGATGACGAACCCGGTGTAGTTAGCTTTAACTTTCTCAAATTTGACCTTTTCGTCCAGAAAGTGACGAACCTGCGGACAAGGTCTAATTCGCATTGCAAAGACTTCAAAACATGTACGACGTACTAAAGTCTCCCAGTCCAACTTCACACGGAAGATGGGATCGCAACGTGCGCAAACGAAACTGTCTTTGAGTGAATTTAGGTCGCTTGTGGTTAAGTGTATAACATTCAGGTCCTCCGCCAATCGTTTTGCAATTAGAACCGCTTGTGCGTCTGGACTACATTTTTCAAGCAAATGGCCTGACCCCCACGGTTGATGATCTGATACTAGGACACTGAAAGTCGCATGTGGTTTGTAGGTCCTGTTCGTGTACTTGAATATCGCGCAACAGTGCACAAGAATGTTTGGAACCGAACAGCTCGTTGAAGGTTTATCCTGGTTGCAATCGCTTGCCATTTCATCTGAGGGGAGTAGACCGCACTCAGCAAAAGCTACCCGCATGGAAGCTTCGCAAAGTTCAACTTCCTCTTGGAACCTTTTTGTCCCAAGATCAAGAGCGCTGGTTTTGATGATTTGCTTGTCTTTCTCGCTAATTGTTCCATGGAGTCCATCCGCATTCAAGATGTTTGACACGTCGGGAAGCTTAAGGAGTTCGGCGTGTAAGAGGAGAAGCTTGGCTTCGTGAGACTTCACTAAGGACTGGGAAAAGGAATAAATTTCCCCTCTGCGGCTTAACAAGCATTGACCTCTGGCGACGCGGAAGGTCTTGTCCTTTCTAAGACGGATCGTTTCCTCCAATTGAGGTCGCAATGTAGCCCATGCTAAATAAATTGTGAACGAATGAATAGGTGTAAGTACTTCGTCGAATCTCACCTCTCTCTGATAGCTCTCGAGGTTGGTCGATCAATGCATTCCAAGCCCATCCTTCATCATCCTGGTAAGAATAATAGTCCTCTTTGGAGTAACCTAGGTCATCCAACCGGCGATAGATCCTACTCATCGGTCAGACACATCGGCGGACGACTGGTACCAAAACTCACGATTCTCGCCGTCTTCGCCTCAAGTCTTGGATATCTCTCCGTCTGTCATCCTTCCTGCTTCTAAGCCAGCGGTCAACATCCCTTGCGTGCTTGCGAGTACTCAGCAGGTAGATCATTGCTAGTACAACCTCAGACTCACCATACTCAATTGGTATATACGTTTCGACCTCTCGATTAGCCAAGTTCTATCCTTACCCGTTGCCTCATATTCTTGGCAAGCAATAATGATGAGAGGTTTATAATAGCGCTGCCTCCGATAAAGTATTGTAGAGTAGGCCTCTGAACGATTTTCGAACCAGTCCTCTCTATCTATACAGCCTACTGCAATCATACATAGTTAGAATGAGGATTAACGAATAGGATTCCGTCAGCTTACATCTTTCACCCGGAATAAGCGCTGCCAGATCAATTTGCTGCATATTTTCTGGTAGCTTATATCCCCAGTCCATCCTTTGAGACGTATGAGACTGAGACTGAATGAGGTAACATGAACATCCTTACTCGGTCTCCTCGCATTTTTTACAAAGTCTCGCTCTTGTCCAAATATTAACTTCCTTCGCGCGAGGAGCAAGACAGCTCTACGAGATTGAGAGTCTTAGCGAACGCTCAGATCGTAATTACATAGCTCACCATGCAGAATTTATCGAATAAAAGGCTGAAGTATTGAGGGAGAGAGAGGTCCGGTGGGCAGGGTGGGACTTCGACGCTTTGCTCAGTCGCAGCCCAGATTGATTTCGAGGACTTAGATAGCAGCAGGTTCCTCAGGGACCTCGAAGCTCTCGCTATGCTTAAGAGGTCTTCCGGCGACAAGTAACAAGAAATCTAAAGTATTTGTTAGATCGCGAAGCCTCCGGCCTCTGTATAACTTACTTCACAGAACACATCAACGGGCATCGTCATTATGGAAGCTAGCCTTCCTACAATGCGCCTTCTCTTTCGTGGTTCAAGGACTCCTTGTGAGGTCTCGCCGCCCTGCTCTGTAGATCGTCTGGTTCTAGCACGCTTTATCGGTCGATCTTGAGGTGGTGGTGACGCACTTTGTCTGAGAAGATAGTGAGCATATCGTTCATAGATGTAGCCCGCAGGGAGAAGTCCTCACTTCAAGTTGGACAAACGGGTCGATCTGCGACTCATGTCGAAAAGTGACCAGTTGGTATGGTTTGTTCTTGCGTCGTGGCAGGTTGCCTTCTCGATTCAGTGACACGGAATGTATGGTAGCCTAAGGTGCTCAGTTCTCTTAAAAGGTGTATTCTCAGAGTTGGAAGGACAAGTACTTGGTTGATGGTATGGCCCGGGGGGTGTCTGCGCGGAGCCGACACGACCGCGACAGCCTCGTCACGGTCACGGTGTAAATTCAAGTTAAACGTGATGTGACAGTGCTCATCTATATTGTCACACTGGCTTTGACAACACACAAACTCGGGTCACCGATGGACTGCACGGGTTTACAAAGTGATCGTCCGATCATCGACTATAGTACCTTGATAGCAACGCACCCTCGTTGCCAAAAGTTCTCCTCATTCCTCAAACGTGAACTCTGAAACAGCAAGGACGAAGTAGGAGACAGGGCAGGCACCAAGAAGCGTAAAGTCTATCTCGCGTGCTCAAACAACTATGTTCGGGCTCTTTTCGCCCTTCGTTCGACGGAAAAAGGGGTCGGGCTAGTGATCGAATCTGAGGGCTATTCACCGGCATACGCAGTGGCCAAAGAGAAAAAAACGATAGAGCGCCGGCCGGTATGGCAGACGCTGAGGACGTTCATGAACAATGGCTTCCTTTTTGGGATGAAAGACTTCCTCGTTTGGGTAGATGCTTATATAAGCTGCTTTGTATTCTGTTCTTGGAGGACGCAGAATGATAGAAATACAGTAAATGGCGGAATGGAAGGTGATAAGGCAGTGTTGGTGCCACGAGGGAACGGGGGAGGGAAAAAAGGGATGTCTGATCGTAGCTGAGCGTGAGGGTGGGCATCCACTACTATCATAGTGTCTCCCGAGCACTTCAGGTAATCGGTCGACGACTGGACGACTTTACCCTTTGCTCAACAAGGTTTCTGATGAACAGCCTCGGAGGCGTTAGCTCACTACAACTACCTACATAGTATATCTGCCAAGAGACGTAGTTTAATCTCGAGTCTATGAATTAGATGAGCGCGTAACCGACGCCGCTCTAATCAGCTTAGCGGGCGTTGGTCGACGTGAAATCATTCAAGTTACAAACTTTGAAGGAAGCGCATCATCCAAGGCCCCGATGCGGGTTCTCGTAAGGCTGTGATCGAGTCTATACTTGAAATGGTCTTGAGCGGAGAGCCCGAGTGAGAGTGAGAGTGAGACGCGGGACAGCTGCCCAGCGGCAGTGGCAGCCGTAGGCACTGACTCGGAGGCACCAAACACACCGTTCAGGGATCACAGGAAACATGCTTCGAAGAGGTGCTTCAGACGAAGCAGTTTCCAGTTTTCGACGAGAGATTCGAGGGTGGCATGGGGCATGGGGCGCTCTTGAGTGGAATGGAAGACCGGAGCCGCGCCTTCGAGTGTGATCGGTTTGAAGAGGATGGCTGGGTGCATAAGGTCACCATGGAAGGCAAGCGGTTAGTAGATGAAAGGACGAAAGGCGTGTAGGAATCAGAGTTCAGGTTCAGACGTCAGCAGTCAGTCCGACTCGGAGGCACCGGGCGTGCATGCCAGTGAATTTCCGTCCGAGACCTCCGAGTCTGCGTGTCTTGCCATCGGGTATTGAGAATGTATCCAGCCCAGTGCACGGGGAGACGGATCAGGATGGGAATCAGATTTGGAGGCGCACGCATAGGCACAGCGCATAAGAACATAAGAGCGCGAAGAACGAAGAGACCGGGGGGATCAGTATGCTCGTTGAATACGAGAGCCTTTTAGAAGCTTATCACGTACAGTATAAGGCGAACGATGGTAGTAGGTCGTGCGTGATGGCATGGGCATGGGCGTCGGCTAGGAGGGATGGGATGATTGCTATCGCATTCATCATGGTGCCCCCAGGTCATCTGGATCAGAGAGCCTCTAACATCCTTCTGATAAGTTGGATGGTAGAATTGTTTGAGCTTGTTCGTGTTTTCGATCAGAATAAGTGGGTAAGAGGGGGCCGGTGAGATGGGGAACGCGCGGGGTGGGTGGACGACCTTAACCATTTGGCCGTCCAGGCCGAGTTTCTGATACTTGTATGTAGCTAGAGCGCCGACGAGGGTCTTGGTATGTGGCGGACAAGAGACGGCACGCAAAGGCAATGGCGATTACGGGGCGAGAGACGGGTGACGACGACGATCACGG
This sequence comes from Trichaptum fuscoviolaceum, assembly GCA_910574455.1. Lineage (NCBI taxonomy): Eukaryota > Fungi > Basidiomycota > Agaricomycetes > Hymenochaetales > Trichaptaceae > Trichaptum > Trichaptum fuscoviolaceum. Next base: position 581,333 of record CAJSYZ010000010.1, on the reverse strand, counting down.
ATCACTGATCGCGGATGGGCGGATGGGCGGCGGGGAGGCTTTGAACGATGGACGACGATCGCTGACATACACCTCGCGACCGGGGGGATAGATTGGGCTGTCGGTCGCGTTCATTTCGAATTCAGTCCGTCTATTAGCGTGAATAAACCCCGGTGCACCCTGATTCCTGAGGGTAACGTAACGTACACTCACTCTATCTGGACGTTACTCTATTCTGATTCGTGCTCGGACGGACGTCGACGGACTCATCTCGAGGCTAGTGATTCATCGCTAGGCTGAGGTTCGTCCGCCGGGAGAGAGGGGCAACGGAGTACAGAATAAGCCTGCAGGTCGACGCGATCAATTCGTGATGAGTGCTGCGTGATCGGTGCGATGTAGACTCAAAAAGAGAAGAGAAGACGCACTCTGGCATCCGTTCATCCGAGTCCGGCGCTATGAAGCTACGGACTCGTTCCGAGGGATCTTCATTATGAAAGCACGATTCAGCGATTCAGCGAAACACGCGAAGCACGCGAAGCCACGCCGATACGGATTTGCGTGACGGATTTTGGCCCATTAATTTGGGTGCAGACTCCTCATCAGGCTGAGAATGAGAATGGATGGGCCCGGCTGAGGCTGATCGTGCGGCTTCGTGCTACTTATGTATGCGAGACGGGCCCGGGCCCCGGGCTTTGTGAGGTGCGGGCGTCACTGGCAGCGGGAGGCTCGAGAGGCTCGGGACTCGAGGTCGGCGCTCAAGTGCCGCTTCGCCAGGCCAGGGCGAGTCCGAAGAAGATAGCACCCCGACGAGGTACGCAGTTCGCCTGATCGCATGCCTGTCCGGCCGGATACTGTATTTGCATGCACGGTCTATGTACGCACTGAGCAGTGAGCAGCCCCCCCCCCCCCCCGCCCGACTTCGAGGCTCCACCGGAGATCTCCAGGAACAGGACAGAACAGCCAATTTGACATTGAACAGGATGTGTCAAATCATGGATCGTCTTCGTTCGTGATCGAGCCTGAGATCTACCCTCTCCCCGGAAATGAACTTGCTCGTTCCCCATTTACTATGCCTCGTGTGCGCCGGCGAAAGACTGGTCCTGCTTACTGCACTTTGTACCTCTCACATGGTGGGCCAGTTCATGGAATGCTGTTCGCTTCACCGTGTCGCACTATCGCTGGCACACGAGTACACAGTATTCTCGGGCAGTTGCTGTGCCGAAGAAGAAACTGATCAGGACCGAAAAAAAGAAAAGCTGAATAAATGGAGAAGAAGCTCGAGAGAAGCAGGGATGGTCGGACTCAGGGGTACGTACGGCGCTTTCGAGTGAGCTCGTTTTGACTTTTGACAAGAATGGCCCGCGTGCAAAGGCAAGCGATTCGTAGACGAAAGGGCCGTTGCAGGAATGAGGATTAGGATCAGAAGTCAATCCGATTCGGAGGCTGTGTCGCCCGAGTCCTCCGAGTCTGCGTGCGTGCGTCATCGAGGGTTACGGAGTCCACGGCGGGACGCACACAAAACCACAGCGCATAAGAGCAGAAGAGCACGAAGGACAAAGAGGCCGGGGGGAACAGTATGTTCGGTGAATACAAGAGCTTTTGGAAGCTTATCACGTATAGTAGTATATATGGGGCGAACAACGGTAGTAGGTTGTGTATGATGGCATGGGCATGGGCGCCGGCTAGGAGGAATGGGTTGATCGTAGTCGCACTCATCATGTTGCCTTTAGGTCATTTGGGTCAGCGACAATATGGCGATGGCGATCATGGGGCGAGTGTCGAGTGACGACGGCGACGACGATCACCGATCACCAATCGCGGATCGCGGATGGGCGGCGGGGTTGCATTGGACGACGATCGCTGACATAACATGTATGTGCACCTCGCGACCGCCGACGGGGACCCAAGATGCCTTGTGCGGTCGGTCGCGACTCGCAATTCCTTTCTCCAAACCACGTCCATACTGTCTTCAAGTCTTCAGTCCGTCTATTAGCGTTAATAGCCCCGGCGGTGGGTGTCGGTAGCGTAATCTGAAGCTCACTTAATCCAGCTTAATCCGGACGTTACTTTATCATACCAGTGCGAGTACATATAAGCAGATAGGCGATGCGGTTAAGTGAGTGCTGAGACGCTGCTGGAAGTCATTCGTCGCTAGGTTCGTCCGCCGGTAGAGAGTGGCGACGAGGTAAGCCTGTGCATCAATCTTTGAGAAGAGAAGAGAAGACCGTGACGCAGACCGACATCCGGTCATCCGAGTCGGGCGCTCCATGTCAGTCGCGTTTACTGCATACCCGTTGCGAGGGACGACGAGTCTATGAAGCACGAGAAGCAAGTCGATCAGATTTGCGTTTGCTCTATCTTGGCTCTCGGGGCTCCCCTGGGAAATGGATGGGCTGATCACGGAAGAATCGAGAGATAGAGCGGCTTCGAGCGCGGTGACCGGTGGCGGTAAGGTGCTTTGCGAGTTATTCGCCGGGTGCGGTTCTGAGCGGCGGGACTCGAGACCGGCGCTCAAGTGCCGCTGCGCCACGCCAGAGCGAGCTTGAGGAAGATAGCGGCTTCGCGTTGAGGTACACTGTTCGCTTGAGGGAATGATAAAGCATTTTCTGCGCCGGAGACGTGCGAGCAGGAACAGCAAAGACCGAATCCTTGCGGCAGGCAATGGAACACGAATCCGCCGGGCCTCGAGGCATATCGGGGAAATTAGAAGTTCATTTCCGGGGGAAGGTCGATCTCGATCACGAAGACGATCCATGGTTGTTAGTGTATGTTTGACACATTCTGTTCAATGTCAAAATGGCTTTGCTGTTCCTCGAGATCTTTGGTGGAGGTCGGGCGGGGGCAGCACCGTACCTCTCACATGGTGACTGCTCTTCGGTTTACAGCACCTATAGCGTGTCGCACCCTGTGCCGAAGAAGAGACTGAATATGATATAAAAAAGCTGCATAAATTGAGAAGAAGGTAGAGAAGAGCAGGGATGGTCGACTCTCGAAGGAAAAAGGGTGTGCAGCAGTTCTGATTCGTCGAGAAAGCTCTGAAGCACTCGACCGATACAGTTGCTGCCTTCATCCCCATTCGGATGATGTGCTGTGTTTGGCCCGACCGCGTGGCCCCACGTGGAATACCGCGGGACCCCAGAGGCAGAAAGTAGATGGATGAGAGGGGGTTAGATGAGCGACGGTGTTTTTGATTGACGGAGAAGGGTAGTTGCAAGGTATACATAATACTAGTGATGAGAAGATACGGCCAGTGAGTGCTGCAATGGACAAGGAAGAGAGGGCAGTAATGCAGCGGAAGCATAATAAGGTGACCGGGGGCCAAATGGTGTTAAATGGAAAATCAGGCGTGAGAATGAGGAGAGTGGACAAGTCGGGAGTGCGTTGTTCGAGGAGTGAGAGGCTCACGTCCGACGGTGTACAAGAAGATAAAGATAAAGGACAAGGCCTGCACGTTACTCGTTCTCGTTCCGCCCTCCTCATTCCTTTTGCTTCTTGTCATCTCTTTTCTTTTCCTCCTGGCAAAATCGGCTCAACTCAACCGACAACCTTTGCCTCCATGGCCCCAATACGTAGCGCGATGTTCGCGCGCAGACGCTCGTCGCTCTCGCTCTGTGAGTGTTGAAAGTATTAATTATTCGGAGTGTTCTGTGCGATGGCTGTGAGCTGTATGCTGTGTGTGGACACGAACCGATACGGCGTCTAGATCACGTCCATCACAGCCATCATTTTCTCCCGGGCTTTGAAGAAACGCTGCTGATGCTGATGCTGACAACCATCCTCTCCTCTGCCCACCACCAGTGAGCACCCGCCGCAGATCGCTCGTCGTCCCCAAGAGTTACACCTTCGCGCCCAACCTCACCCCCATCAGCTACCCCTCCGACCGCACCGACGAGAACACGCCCCCCTCGCCTTTATCTCCCTCCTCCTCCTCCTCGCCCACCCAGCCCCCCGCAGGCGACGCAGACGCAGACGCAGACACCAAGCCTGAAAACATGGACGCGTCCGCCAGCACCGACCCCGTCGACCTGCCCATGCCCCCGCCGACGCGCCCACGACGCCGCGGGCCCCGGCGCGACAGCGTCGAGCACATCCCGCGCCCGCCGAACGCGTTCATGCTCTTCCGCCAGAACTTCGTGCATCAGCGGCACGTCCCTGGGTCGATCGAGACGAACCATAACTCGCTTTCGCGCATCGTCGGTGAGTAAACCCCCTCACCTTTCATCGTTCATTCCCACCGCTGCTTCGCTGGCCCCCGTCGGGCTCATGCACCCCCCGCGTCCTTCGAGTCCACCCGCCAAACCTACTTTCTTTTTCGGGATTGGTTCCGCAATCAGCTTCCTTCCCAAAATAGCTCTATTTCCCAGGCAATCTGTGTTTTTATCATCAATTTTTCTGATACCACCCTATTCACAGGCAACCACTGGAAAGCCCTCCCCGCAACAGAAAAGAAACGATGGGAGCAGCTCGCGGACAAGAAGAAGGAAGAGCACAAGCGCCTGTACCCCGACTACCGCTTCCAGCCGAAGCACGACCCCGAAAAGAAGCGCCGGCGCCAGGAGGCCAAAGCCGCGGCGGAGGCGGCGGCGATCCGCGACGAGCAGCAGCGCCGCGCGGACGAGGAGCGCAAACGCCGGGAGATCGAGGGCCCGTCGCCGCTGGCCATGCCTATGCCCATGCCAGGCTCGGTTCCGGGCACGATGAGCGCGGGTGGAGGCACGGGGACGCCGGTCGACGAGGCGCAGCAGAGCATGCAGCTGCGGCGCAACCAGGAGCGCGAGCGGCGCGCACAGCACTTCGGGCACCGCCGCTCGTCGAGCGTGCCCCTCCCCATGGACACGTATGCGCACGCCGCCGCGTACCCTTACGGACACGCCCACGCCCACGCTTATGCGTTCCCGCCGGCGTTCAGCGCGCAGGCACAGGCGAACCCGTTTAACTTCGCGAACCCTGCGCTGGCGAGCGCCGGTGCCAGCTCGAGTGCAGGAGCGAACTTGAGTGCAGGAGCGGGCGCGAACTCGAATGGTGTGCAGCAGATTGCGCTCCCGACACTCCCGACGATGGGCGCCGATGCGGGCGGCGCGAACGGTGCTGGGCTGAGCAACTTGAGTAATATGCTGCCTGCGTGGTATGCGGATACCAACAACAACAACAACAACAACACGTCGGCGTCGGCGTCGACGGAGCAGCACGCGCAGTCTCTGAGCGCGGGCGCGACGCCTGCGAGCGGCGAGCTGCAGCTCCCTTCACATCTACAAGGTCCATTCGACACCACCTCCTCCACTCGCCCGCAGCACCAGACAGCAGCGACGCTCTCGCGTGCGGGCTCGCCGCGCCTCGCGCACTCCCTCCGCCAACAGCAGACCCAGCAGACGCAGTTCGCGCCGCAGCAGGGCATGGGCATGCTCGGGAACATGGCGCTGTACAACCAGATGCACATGGGTTTCGGCATGGGCATGGGCATGGGTCCGGGCGGGGGGATGAATGCGAACGGAGGCATGAGCAGCTACATGAACATGAACACTGGTATGAGCATGGGCATGCCCGTGAACAGCGGGATCGGGATGCCCCTCGGTATGGGCGCGCGCGCGGCGCGCCAGCACCAGCTCGGCCAGCTCGGGCGCCGCGCGAGCTCGACGCAGCCCGTGCTGCAGCACCAGCTCGCCTCGGGCGCCTTCGCCCACTTCGGCATCGGCGCGCACGCGAACAACAACAACAACGCATTCAGCTTCACCCCGACGACAGCCCCTGCGCTGCCGCCACCGAGCGCGAATGTCGGGTTCACGAACCCCTTCGCCTCTTCTTCCGCTTCCGCTTCCGACAACGGTGCGATAGGTGCGACGGGTGCAACAGGAGACGGTGTGAACGGCTTCCCGCACCCGTTCGCGCCGCAGTCGATCTGGTTCGAGAGTGCCGCGCTGCCCGACCCGAATGGCTCGGGCGCGGGGACGGGTGCGGAGCCCGAGCCGCTTCCGGAGGTCGACTCGTACCTCCTCAACCCGGCTTTCCGCTTCGGCACCAGCAACACCGATGGTGCTTCCTCCACCTCCACTACTGCTAACACCACCACCACCAATAACAACAACGATAATAATAACAATAACGCCACCAGCAACAACAGCAACGGCACCCCGCCCCCGCCACCGAGTGCAGGCCCGCGCGGGAGCTTCGACTTCACGGCCATCATGATGAACCTCCCCAGGGCCGGCCACGGCGCCAGCACAAATAATGGCGGTCCGGGCGCGAGGGGTGCAGGGTACGCACCGCACGTAGACGTGAGCATCAGCCCGCTGGAGAACATCCCGCCGCACCAGCAGGTCCCAGCGCTTGCGCAGCCGGTCCCGCTTCGGAAAGTCGCAGTACCGGTCGCGGAACCTGAGGTGTACCCGACGCAGGAGTACGCGCCGCCGCAGCAGCAGGAGTACCACTACGCGCCGCACTACGTGCCGCATGGCCAACAGCAGCAGCATGGCCAGCAGCTCCAGGGTCAGGGTCAGGGTCAGGGAATGGAGTTGGAGTATGTGTATGGCGGAGGCGGAGGCGGAGGCGCGGCGCACGCACACGCGCATGCGCAGGAGTATTTCCAGAACAGCCAGCCGAGCAGCGTCGCGAGCGGGTCGCCGGACTTGAGCGCGTCTGGGTCGGGCAGCCCGCATGGGTTCGGTGCCATGGAGATGCATTCGCAAGAGAGCCAGACGCAGACGCCGAGTCAGAGTCAGGAATCGACCCCGACGGAGATGCGGCCCCTGCCGCCACACCAGCACGCGCAAGACACGGTGGCGGGGACAGAGCTGCTGGACGGCGCGCATCCGCAGCAGTACGAGCAGCAGTATGAGCAGTACGAGCAGCACCCTCAGCAGCAGTTTGAGCACCAGAGTGTGTACGCGGACTCGGCGCCGGAGCCGCTTTCTGCGAGCCTCGGCGGCTCGATGGGCGTCGGCGTGGGCGCGGATGCGCCGGGTGCGTTGGGGCTGTACTACGATCACCAGCACCAGCACCAGCACCAGCACCAATACCAACTCGAGCAACAACAGCAGCAGCAGCAGCAGCAGCAGCAGCAGCAGCATGGGGAGGACCTGCAGACGTACATGAGCGCGGCGGCGGGCGTGTGCTCGGGCGTGGACGTGCTCGACAACTACGCGCTCGGCCTGCCGCTTCCGCTTCCCCTGCCCGTGTCTGTCGTGGACCGTCATGGCCACCACGCACACGGACAAGCGCATGGGTACGCAGACCCCGCGTCCGCGGGGCCGGGCTTCGAGTTCAGCGACTTCGTGCACGACTCGCCGTACCTCGGCACGGGCGCGATGGGCGCTGCTGCGAACTAGAACTGAGCGGGCTGTGCTTCAAAACCGATTCGGCATCTTAACCTTTTTCACGAAAAACTCCCTTACGCCCCCCCAGAATACGTGCAAGGAAAAAAACATTCTAGAGGATTGTTTTTTAATTTTTTTCTTCTTCTATCGCTCTCTCTTCCTTGCTTTCGAGTTTTACATATTCTTCGTTCCCTATTCCCCTGCAATCTGACTCTGATCTCTGATCTATGACACGATATATATCTGACTCCAACACATCACCACCATACATACATATCCGTCCTGCTTTAATTGTTAATGCTGCCCCCTTTGCTTTCTTCGCATATACATACCTCCCTGCTCCCTGTCGCCGACTCGCCCTCGACGAACACATATATCTTCGCTTTCACTCTGAACCCTTCACTCTTTGCTGTTCTCTGCTCAAGTTATATCACTTTTATCTCCAACTGTATCATTAAGCGCGCTTGACCCTGTCTTGTCTTGTCTGTCTGTCTGTCTGTCTGTCCTCTCGATGTAGCCATATATAGTCTTCTGTTTTTTCTCTCATTTTTTATAAACGGATTGTTTTTTCGCTCTCAAGATCTCTGACTCCTGAGTTCCAGACTGACTGACTTAGATGGAGGGCTTCTTTCCTAACGCACTTGGATGGCCCAGTCACTATGTTTGTTTTGCTTATGTTTTCAAATTTCGTCTGTTGCATACCTGACTCTATATACGTGTATATTCCTTGGTAACAATGACGTTGCTTAACTGTTATCGGTTGATTCTAGTGTGTGTGTGGGTTTTCCGTTTTCCGTTGATTGACAGATGGATCTTCGAGTTCGTTGTGGACTACTACTAGTATGCAGTTCAAGTTCCATTTGGCTGAAGTTAAGAGTTCCCACGCCTTATTTGGTTGGTCCGACTGCGCCTTCGAAGTTTGGTGCCAGTGAGCTTCTTTTAATCATGAACGGCCATCATGTTTATATTTCATACTAATTGGTAGTCTGCTGCACCTCCTCTCAGCTTTCTAGATATGGTCTGCTCTTTGGGATAAAATGCTCTTGTCTGACGGAATCTGATTGATAACTCCTTTCGCCGGAGTCTTTTTTCGAGGCTACCCGGGTTGAACAATCTAGAGTGCCGTCAGGCTTGACTCCAAGACGATGGGCGATATAGGAGGCGCTATACGATGTGTCTCTTCGTCTTGATCTTACTACTACGTATGACCCGGCTGGAGAGGGAAGAGACAGAGGAATACTAGTTGGGGGACGTTCATTCAACCTCAGAAAGGGAAGTCTTGTCCACATTGACTGGCAGACTCCAAACTATTCAATGGCGATGGAAGAAACGAAACGTTGCTGTCGTTTCGATTACTATTTCCTGCTCATGCATGCTATCAGGCGGAGGCTGTGATACTGACATTACAATGACATGTCTACTATTTCATTGTCGCGCGTAAATACCTATCAATGTCCCCAGTGACCCTCCGAGCCAAGTCCCTCCACAAGTATATCACTTACATTTGCAGTACATCCTAGGTTTACAGATCATACAACAGCATCAAGCGTCTCAGCGATGGAAGTCTATCTACTTAATATGAGCTCTAGTAAATATTGTCGAGGTTGGGAGGGAACACGACAATTGATACCCTGCATCACCATGATAGAGTCTACCGTAGTAATCTACATCCCTATTCACTTAACTGAGAAATTCTTTCTACATGTACGCTTACTGATTTGGTTATCACTGACATAAAATACAATGTTATAGTGGAAAGCTTCGAGAATAATACACTAATATCTACGAGTGGTATGTGAGTCCAGATTACAGGATAGATTCATGCAACAGAATCAAGATGCGAAGATTACGATACATACGCAGGATCCGTGTAAGCAAAGGAAAGTGCGAGGGGTATTGATTGAACTATAGATAAATCTGGTGAAAGATAAGCTGGTTAAAGGCTATAGTTTTTGACACCCCGAGCTGTAGAGTGCTTACAGAGTATATATGGTATAGAGAAGTGAGTAATTTAAGCCCATACAAACCGTCTTCCATCCTCTGATATGGCTCGTCTCCTACGGTAGGTGCCTTAGGTACTTGGGCGAGGGAGGCTTCACGCGCTGTCTGGTAGTAGGCGAAGACATTGCGTACAATTGGTGACGGGGCTGTGTCGACTCGGAGGTTATATCTGAATCCACTGCGGTACTTCGTCGAGGAAACCGTTTCCGGCCTCTGTCGCGTTCGGCTTGATCTTGGGAGATGTCCGGATTAGCACGGCTCTGGCCGGAGAGGGTCCCCGTCCTTGGAGGCAGAGCTTCACGTGCTCTCTCGCAGACCGCGATGTGAACTTGGAGGCCACGGACCCAGAGGACTTTCAAGCAATATGGGCAGCTCGTTCGTTCGTCTTGTTCGCGTTTAGATTGTCGGAGTGGTGGGCTGTAGCGGAAGGCATGGTTCTGGTGGGTGTGATGTGTGTTGTTCGAGCCCTCAAGGTGCTGACGTGGTGCTGCATCACCAGATCCAGGAAAAGTTCGGGAATCGTGGAATGTTTGTTGAAAATGGTGGGGTGTTGGGTCATAACGAGGGAGTGCGTAGCCTTCTGGAGCGGAGGGGAATGAAGCGTCGTAAAAGTTATACGAACTTGAAGCAGCACATGGTTGGAGATCACTGCTAAACTTTGGACTGCGTTGTGGTCTTATCGATTGACTGATAGCATGTGGAACTGGGATAGGAGCGGAGCGAGTAGAGGGCTGACTGCTGCTCGACGCGAAGTCTGAATGATAGTCAAGGTCGCGTGGAGAGTAAGACGGGGGAAAGGTCGAGAATGAGCTAACTCCCTCGTAGCCCTCTTCAAATCTTGTAGTGCGCCCATTAGAATGCTGTGGAAACGACATGGAGAGGGTAAGGTTTGTGACAATGGGAATGGACTGCCTTGATGTGCGGCTTAAATCTACAGGCGTCGGCGGCACCAAGTCAGAGGAGGGTAGACCTGTCCGGCAGCGGTCCTATCCTTGGCCAATTAGACGGGCTAGCACAGGATCCATCGCCACGCCATTATACGTTCCCGTAACATTAATTATTCTCGACCCGCGTGCTCATGTGTTGATGAGAGAAGTCAACCTGAATGTCGACGGATCGATGGAAGACCACCCAAGTATGGTGCGATGTTGCCGATTCAGCTCTTCGTCGGAGCAACATGCACCTAAGACCGTAGACTTGTGCACGAGCTGACCGAGGCACTTCGTCGGAGGACGACGAACAAGGCAAGTGACCTGTGATGAAGGCGAAGGAGATCAATTATCAACCTGATTCATCTTACCTTTCTGAGACGTGACTGTGGTCTATTGTGTATTCATTCTCGCCGGCCATGGCAGTGTTTATGAGGTAACTTAATTGAAGATGGATACCAGGACCAAGTATTCATTGCCATCGTTTGCCAGTGCCTGCGACCCGGCGGCGGAATTTTAAGGCAACTTGCTTGTCGGAATGATTTTCTTAGCCCACATCCCGTATCAGCAGAAGAGATGATCATCCAGTATCGGACGAGAATGAAGAACTTGGAATGAAAGAGACTCAATTTCGGTGGCATCTGAAAGAGCGACAGAGAAGTTGGTGACAAGCGGCAGCCCCATTGTGTCCCGAAACGGCGAAGATTATACAGTTCTCATTGCTCAATTATAGCAGCACAGCCACCGTGATTGTCTTTAGCCGGAGTTGCTTCTGCCGCAGCGCACTGGCTTCAGTTTTCAGAATGTCATCACCTCACGACGAGCACTGGTTTGCGGGACCTTATTCCACTCAGTTCCACTGCAGAACATACACAGCAAGCAACCCAAAGGCTATTCTCGTTTTCCTTCACGGCTTCATCGAACATGTAGGGCGCTATGAGCATGTGTTTCCTGTCTGGCAACAACGCAACATCTCGGTCTTCACGTTTGACCAACGCGGGTTCGGCAGGACAGCGGAGGACAAGGAAAAGCGGAGCAAGGATAGCTCATATGCGAAGACAAGCGACAAGCATCAGATGGAGGATACGGAATGGGCAGTGAAGACGGCAAAGAAAACGTTGGGGGAAGACCTACCAACCTTTCTGATGGGTCACTCTATGGTACGAATACGTGTCTTACAAACATAGCGCGTGAATTCTGACGACTTCTACCTCAGGGAGGAGGCATTGTCCTTCGCTTTGCTTCGAGTTTAAGCTCCCCACCTTCACCAGAAGCAGTCCCATTACTGTCTGGTGTGATTGTTTCCTCGCCTCTCATACTACAGACACGCCCAACTCCAAAAGCTGCTCGATGGGTAGGAGATAAAATCAGCCTACTTACGCCATATACGACAATACCTGCCAAAGTGAAAGCAGAGGTACGCCCTGATTCGCTCTCTTTACTGTGCACGACCGGTCTGACTTTGTGAATTCCGGTTCTTAGCAACTTTCGCATGACGAGAATGTAAACAAGGCGTATTTAAGCGACCCACTGGTCAAGCAAGTCGGAACACTCAAGGGAGTGGGAGACATGCTCGAAAGGGTATATTTGACTCTCTGATTCTCTACCGTCTTCTCGGATTGACCGTCCAATAGGGCGAGGCTTTGCTCAAGACACACCATAAGAATTGGCCCGAGCACCTACCAGTAGGCAACTGTCAGTGTCTACAAACATGAGCATGTACTGAGCAAATCCTTGAAACAGATATTGATTATCCATGGAACCGACGACGACGTAAGTTTATGATTCTTTTTTGCCGGATCTCTATTTTTCTGACATATGGCGTATAGGTCACATCGCATTCCGCAAGCAAGGAGTTCATTGACAAAATTCCTGCAAAGGACAAGACGCATTCGTCATATGAGGCAAGTTATCAATAAAGAGCTATGTGCTGTCTGCTAAGCCCTCTTTTTTGTGCCAGGGAGGATTCCACGAGCTACATAACGAGCCAGATGGTGTCAAGGAGAAGTTCATTGAGGAATGCATATCATGGGTGGAAGCGCATCTACCAATTTCAAACTCTGCTCGTCTATGACCCTTGTCATATTTGGTCGCGAATGGTTGGCTGTGCTTAACTTCTGCTTCTATGGGTAGGCAAGATATGCATCATTATGCCGGCCGTTTGTTATTGTGAATTATCCAACAAGTGTATTCCAAGAAAAGACCGAATTTTTTCCAAGAAAGATTTAATGGGCATAGACCAAGAATGTTCAATTTGGTTCGTTGATAACAAAGGCAGCAGTCCGGAACAACAGGGAATAAGTGAGTCACTTTTGTGGTCTGACTAAATGAAGCTCCCAAGCGTTATCCTCCGCAGAAAAGGTGAGCGAATCGAACTCTACCTTCCCATCTAAACGGTCTACCTCGCAGAATCCCCTCTCCAACACCTGCTTCTTAAGTTCGGGCCCTCCTACTCGGTGAGATACATCGCAACGCGTTTTGAAAGCCGATATTATCTCTGCTTTCCTTAGACGAGGGAAGTTGCAGATGCTAATCTTCCGGTGATAGTGCTCGTAGATAGTCGTCATTATATCTTCCACGGTGACTACTTTAGAGGATGACACTTCGACAGGGCCCTGACCCCTGAGTGGTAGGATAAGCTTAACGCACGTTGATGCAGAAAGAGTGGATGGGGAAAGCAGCTCCTGAGTTTGAGTCGGTTCTTTTTCCTTTCGTCCGCGGTCAGCATAGAGCAGTGCAGAAGAAGGTGGCATCGAAATGTCCCATGCAAGGAGAACAAATCCATATTTATCACTCTTGAGATAGGGATGGATATTGAGCTTATTGCGATGTTTGGTTAGATACTTAATAAAACATTGTTGTCATGGAATTCACCCACCTCTTGAGGTATCTGCCACCGATAATCAGAGCTCATACGCTCTTTCAAGAGGACAACAATATCTTCCGCGCTTGGTCGCAGTTTAGGCATTAAACTCCAGCAGTCTTTAGCAATGTCCCACAAGCACTGATAAAGTTGGGAAGACTTTGCAGAATGGACCGGTTTGTACGGAGTAATGCCCTGCCATATTCTTCTGAGTACATGAAAATCACTGCCACAATCTGAATATGGCTCTTTATCTGTGAGTAGCTCCTATGGAATAGAGGTATCTATGAAGGTGACAATGGCAGCAGTTCTTCAGACAACGTACACATATAGTCATCCCGAAGGACCAGACATCCGTCGCTTCCGTACTCAGGCTGCCAGTTCCAGTTCCAGTTCCCGTTCCAAGGACAAGTTCACATGGCATCCATCGTAGCGGACATTTGCCCTTCATACTTGGTCGCAGTTTAGGTGTAAAACTGAGGCAGTTTCTGCTATTGTTCAGTAATAAATAGCGTTGAAGTATTGGCAACTTTGCGTAGGGGGTTAGCCTGTCTGGCAGAAGGCCCTCCCAAATTTCATAGAATATCAGAGGATCAGAGCGACATTCTGCGCAACCTAAAGGCACTTCATCATTTTGGAGCAGTTGCTACATGGTTGAGGTGTGTATGAGTACAATAGTATGTAACAGTTCTATGTACAACACATACATATATTATCCTTCTGTTTGTATTGCTGATGATCGTGCCGCTTTCAAGGATAAGTTCACGTGCCATCCATTGTAGTGAGCCTGTGTGACCTTCGTCATAGTCCTCTGAAGAGGACGCGCGAGCGCAGTCAAAACCTGAAAGAAGTGCTTGACCGGAGTCAGATATCAATATGTTATCCTAAGTCCTAGGTCAGTATGTTTCAAGTATGCACCACATGCAACACACCCCTCTGACATCACCGTGTATGACTCCTTGATTATGAAGGTATGCAAGGCCTTCTGCAGCACCAAGAATCTGAAGGAAAATTTTACTCCTCTCAGTTTTCGGTTCTAATAGACACTGATAGTGCTATGTGATGTGAAACTTACAATGGATAAGATTTCACAATTGGAGTGCAATCTCACATATTCTCTGGCTGTTCCATTTTTCATCCATTTCGATACAAGTGCTAGGTCAACAGAGTTTGGGTATTCTTGAGGATATATATATCCAAGGAGTTTCATAATGTTCTTGTGGTTCAGCTTTGACCAAACTTGAAGTACTTGCAAGCCTCTGCCCGTGTAAGCTTTTTTCCTCTGAGTGGACGTCATTCTTGCTTTGTTCTGAAATAGTATAGGTACTCACAAAGGAAATTTGTAATGCCTTGACTGCAAGACGACTAGCAATCACCTTCCCATTATCCGTAGCTTGTTCAGGTTCATAAACTTCAACTGTGCGGGGCCCGCCCGCGCAGCGCACTAAGGACGAATACCACGCTGCAAGGCGAACATCTTCTGTGAGATCGAGATGTTTCATTTCAGCAAGGACAGTGTTGACATAGCTCTTTAACTGCTCGTTCGTGTCAGTGTCAACAGTCTGCAGTCGTTTCCCAGCCCTGGACTGCACATCCATATGTAGTAATGTACTTCTGATCATTTCCATCTCTGGTCGATCATCAGCTTTAAATTTCCAGCAGTCATGGCATAGGCTCCATAAGCTGTTATCGAGGGCGAGTATACAATTCGAAAGCTCCTCGGAAAGGATTGGGAGTTCACCATTGATAATACTGAGCATGACAAGTGAATCGTGTCCTGTCGTCGAAGGAATATGGAAAAATGGAATCCGCCCTGTGAAAAGTTCCTTCGTAATGCGAGGCGGCGGTTAATGCTAAGTAATGCAGAGACTCGACGTACGTACATAGACTGTCATGCCAAAAGACCACACGTCTGTCTTTTGCGAATGTTGAGGGATTACGTCGGACCGATCCGGGTTTGAGTCCAAGAGTTCACGAGCCATCCACCTCAATGAACCTGCCGGGCTCCCTGTAAGAGTCGACGATGCTGCCAGAGTACTCGAAGACAAAATCGCTCGAGAAATACCGAAGTCGCAAATTAGGGCTCGACAAGGATCAGAATTAGAGACTAAGACATTATTCTGTGTTGCGCAGTCGGTTAGACAGCGAAGAAGTTGAATTAAGTTTAGTAGCTACTCACAGCTCTCATGTCGCCATGTACGATGTTCTTCTTGTGTAAGTATGCTAGCCCTTCTGCTATTCCAAGAATCTACAAGAATAACTTCTTTGAGTATTGGTACAGTACTTATGTTGCATGTTTACGAACCAATAGACCAATGTTGCAGTTTGCGTTGCTTTGTACGTATTTGTCGGCTGTTCCATTCTCCATCCACTCCGATATAAAGGAGAAGTTTAAGCATCCAATGTCTTCGATGCTGAACCCATAAATAGGGAGAATATTGGGATGATGAAGTGACGACCAGAGCTTGAGTTCTTTTGCGAGCATCTATCCATTCAGAACAATCACGTCGATGTCAAACTTCGTGTTCAAGTTTTGACGAACCTTCTGGAAATCGCGCTGTAACATGATATATGATCGCAGCTGCCTGATAGCAACCTTGACGCGGCTTGATCCTCGACGCACGTATCCGATGAAAACGTCACAATAACCACCACCAGCTGCAATCTGCTTCTTATCCTCAACGAGCCCGGTAATATTTAGATGACTGAGCTCCTCAAGCACGGCACGAAGTCGGTCAGCGCTGTTCGGACCTGCATTCCCGCCACTGGAGCGCACAGCTCGTAGAACAAGCTCTTCAGACATCTCTCGTATGCCGACTTGCACTGGGCCCAACAATTCTAACGCGTCCGATCCTTGACTGTTATTGAAGGGTGACACTGGCTTGCGTCGATGTTGATGAAATTATCAGCGATGGGAAGTAATAGGTTTCCGTGATGGATTGGTATATGGGCAGAAGAAGAAACACGCGTTAGGCTGCGTGTTGATGGATGGAATGGGACAAGAATCAAGATACCTAAACGGGTTCAAATAACAAGCAATTTATACAAAGAGTAGACTTGCAGCCATTCGCGAATATATCCAGTGAGGTTGAAAGGGAGAACAATAATTTGAAGGCCCCCGGCGATTTCCGAGTCTACTATTGTATACAGAGTCTGAGAGAGCCAAACACTTGAATCGGGTGTCATATTTTTTAAGTAGTAAGGATCTGCCCTTGATTTGAAACCTCAAGTCGGAGAGACTGTCACACCATCATATTTTATCTCATTTTACATAGAATGTACTCTACATAATACCCTACTAGTAACACTCACGCCCCCAACTCGCATCACACATTGAAATAACGAACAAAGAAATTCGACCTATTTAGACCGAACATGCAGCTTGAAGTTCTGTGAGTCGTCATCCTTCACACGTGTGATCCCACTAAACCAATGCTTATCGCCCAAGAAGTCCACCCTCCTCACACCTTGGACCCGTTCGAAGTCCGCGTTCTCCACTCGTCGCGTATACGCCTTACTAGGGTCGTACCGCTGAATCGAGTTCAGTCGCGCCCATTCCTGATGAGTGACAGGCGTCTGCAGGGAAGTGTAGATCGCATACAGCACGTCCCCGACGGCGATATGCCGCCCGGGATCGACGACAATCTTCCAGGACTCTGCGAACGGGTGGAGAGCATCACAAGTGATGACCATCTTTGTTGCTTGAGGGTAGCACGCGACCTGCTCAAGGTAGCCTTTGTTGATAGGGATGAGGGAAGAGTTCGGGGAAGGGTCCTTTGGAGTCATTGGCTTGTAGGTCGGAGGAGCTAAGTTGAGCACAACCCAGCCGGGTGTATCTTTCAGAAGCGGGTGGATACGTGAACGTGGAATATATTGTGGGTTCATGTACATAGCACCGGCTAGAGAATTCGGCCATTTAGTCAGAAAAAAGTTGTGTCATTGTGAGGTGCCGGACAACTCACCCTGAGGCAGGTACCATGGGTCAATTGGATAGTATTGTTGTTGCTGAGCATATTGAGCATACTGAGGGTATTGAGGGTACTGTGGGTATTGAGGGTATTGTGGATAGTGAGGGTACTGAGGGATGTTCGGGGAAGGCGGTCCAAGAGGGATCGGGCCCAATCGCGGACTCGGGCGTGGAGACACGCGCGGGCTCGGTGGAAGAGGGACAAATCCTGCAGCGAGCATGGACGGACTCGGCGGGAGAGGGAGGAAACCAGCAGGCAGCATCGGCACACCAATGTACCCACCGCCCGGCTGGTAGTAGTTGAAGTTGTCGTCCAGATACATAGGCGTCATGTTCGGAGATCCGTGAGGCGAAGGAACGACCGGCCGCAGCCAGGTGTCGTCCATGAGATAGCCAGGGTGCTGTCCGGGATACATAACGATTTTGAGTAAGTAAGAAAGTGGGTATCGAGGACGTCCAAGGTATCGCAGTCGACGTCGTGAGCCTACTCTGCGTGTGAGAAGGAAGGGAGAAAGTAGGTGGACAGCGCTGATCTATCGATATTGAGCATTTTGTACCAGCGCTCAGCGCTCATCTATGACTTACCTCGGGCTGTCGCAACCGTTGTTCCTGATCTCTGATCGAACGCGCGCGCTTATCGACAATGCTCTCAAATCCCTAATTTCCTCCGCGATCCACCATAAGCTGCGCAACTTAATCGAAGTGAGGCGTCAGTTCGGCAGGTAGCAAGCGATGCAGTGTTGATTAAGATTTGCGGGTCGTCGACGCGCACAGCAACGATGAGCGTTCATCTTGATGCGTGGATGGTCGGAGCGGTGAGACACGGGTTTTATCTATGAGTCAATCTCATCTGTAGATCTATTGAATACGCTTCCCTTTAGTAGTAATACAAGTTACTAGAAATGGCGAAGTCCTCACCGCCTGAGGTTGAAGGAGAGAGACTTGGAGAAGCTCACTGAGTCACTGCACTGGTTAAGATAGTTAGGAAAGCATGCGCATGAAAACCTTGACTTTGGAATCGTTTCTGGGTGAAGACAAAGTTCAAAGCAATGAGGCCGCAGGCGGTCTTCGAAGGTTCTAACGCAACCGAGTTCCTTGCCCACACACTGCATACGAGTCATGGCGTATAAAACTCGAAAAGGGCAAATGAAGAATATAGTAGGAGAAGAGCGATGCACATCATAATGTAGTCCAAAGAATGTGAACAAATGTGAGGCATTAAGGACCGGAGGTCAGGCCCTTCCGATTAGACGCTCGCGCTCATCTTGCATGAAAGGCGCTCTACTGCGCTGGTAAACAAACTGTACGCCGTCTGCACTGCTAGTTGCAGAAGTTTCATGAACATCGACCCGTTCAAATGCATCAATAGGTATCCGAGTGATTAGTAGAAGAAAAGAATACTGGGCTTCTCAACGATGTTCCGACTCACAAGCGCCAGCTTCATTTCCGAGGCCCAACACGACACCCACAACTTCACGTTGCCTCATGGTCCTCCCACTCGCATTGAAGTAAGCTCTGTTGGCAGAGCAATGTGTGCTCAAGATGTCGAAGTGGGATCATTAAGTAATAGTGCAGAGCGAGTCATCGCAATAGGAGTGGATCAGCCTTTCGCTCGCGTAGAAAGGCTTTAGATGGGGTGAAGGGTCCTGACGAGAAATGTTTATGAGGTTAACTGCGCAGATTGCTGGAGATTAGCGTCAGACTCCAGATTAACACTCGTAAGACGATCATAGAGGAATCAGGAGGATATTCGTCTGCGGGGCTCAGCTTGCATGCTCAGATGGTGACAGTCGCGTCCGTGACATGTGCACGTGAGACATTTCAAGTTGTTCAGCCTGTCACGTCACTGGCACTCTTCCAGGCGCTTGGCAGGCGCCGGATCTTCCTTTCCACTGGAGTCCATCTCTGAATTTCTACAGCGTCTGATTCTCCCATGTACATTGCTCAGATAAGATACTACTGGCTTTACATGATAATGCTTTTCTCGCAATACGAAACGTCTGACTACTTTGCTGACGATCATCATCTAGTTTGCACAGAAAAAGTCATGACTCGTCGAACGCACGACGTGCTTCTCTCTGCGGGATTAACCGTTCTTCATTCTACGTAAACGTTATCTAAAGAGCTCTTTCCTCAAAACCTCTAACTATGAGAGCTCTCTAACTTCTGAGATGATACTCGGATGATACATCGGACGACATCTTCGTTCGGTCATCATCAGCACATTGCATCTCTTGATGACTTTGTCCTGCTGCTTTGCTGGTCTACTTTGAACCAATGCCGGGTATGGCTGCCTTATAGCAATTAGCCTCCCAGCTGCTCCTATCAAACGACATCCCATCAACTTGCCTTTCTTCAAACTGTCGATCATCTAGCAGATTGGGACTTGGCCATGAAACTGCGGGCTTACACTCTATCTTTGTCAATAGTACTCGCCTCGCTGGTTTCAGCTCATACTATCCAGGAAATCGTGCGTACATCTTGATCCCTCTGTCTATATACCCAAACTGACATAGGTCACGACCATCGAGACAGTGGGAAACCACATCGGACAAAAAATCGTTACTCCGCCTTCTACCTTCCTCAGTGTCTGTTGACTTCACCCCAAATAGTGTTGGAGACGCCGATGTCGAAATCGACGTCCACGACACGCAGATATTTCAGACCGTCTTTGGATTCGGGGCGTCTTTGAGTATGCCGTCTATTCTTCAGTTCGCCATGGGGTATTGAATATTGGAAATGTTTAGCGGACTCATCAGCGATAGTCTTTGACAAGTTAAAGGTATGTGTTGGCTGTATCAATCATTCACTGTCACTCTGACCGAACTACCAGATAACGAATGTCAACACGTACAACGCTCTCCTCAGGGCTATGTTTAACTGTCCGTTGCTCTACTACCATACACAAACCTTCCTAACATCACACCCATTCCCAATTCACAGCATCTGACGGCGCAAACTCCGCCGGCATAAACTACATCCGCATCCCTCTCGGCGCATCCGATTTCTCGCCCAGGGTGTACAGCTACGACGACCAAAACCTCGATCTATCCTTGTCCAACTTCAGCATCGACGCTGCCCCATCGGAAGTTTTCTCCACTTTGCACGACATCCAGGCCATAAACGAGCAGCTGAAGATACACCTCGTGCCTTGGTCTCCGGTAGGCATTCCCGTGTTGTTGAAAAAAAAAGAAGGGGTTTGTATGTATGTATTTGATTTTTCATAGCCAGGTTGGATGAAGGACAGCGGAACGATGAACGGCGGCAACTTCCTCGATCAGTACTCAGACACGAGTAAGGTACCTTCCTACTTTTCTCAGCGTTTGTTATTCATATGCATTTCCGCGAATAGTGGCATTGTATCTTTTCAAGAGCGTTCAGTGCTTCGTTGCAAAGGGCATAATGCCTTACGCCGTCTCAATACAGGTGGGTTTTTAGCCTCAATTAGAGGACGTGCCCACAAACTAAGCGAGAAAGAACAGAACGAACCACAAAGTGTCAACCCTACCCTACCGTCGGCGAGGGTTTCCGCGTCTTCTCAGGCGAAGATTGGGGTTAAACTTCGTGCGCTACTCGACGCCGACGGCTTCAAGTCCGTAAAAGTCATCGGATACGAGCATAATTGGGATGGCGCAACAGCATATGCCTCTGACCTTGTACGTCTACGCAATGAGATTCCCGCTTTTTATACCGATTATAATACTTCATGTGCTATCTCTCATAGATGCGAGAGCCTGGTGCTATGGATGCATTTGCAGGTGTTGCATTCCATTGTTATGGCGGAAATGTGGCTCAGCAGGATAGCTTCTATTCGTCCTTCCCGTCTAAGGAACTGTACTTCACGGAGTGCACAGGAGTCCCGGGGTCGGATTGGTGGAGCGATATCCAAGTAAGTAACCTATCTTAAGTCCTCCTTCAACCTGCCATTGACAATCGACACCTCGATCGCGTTTCTCAGTTCTACATGAAGAATATGTAAGCTCACGACGCATTCGCAACGATGCAGGATCATTCTGAGCTTTCCCCCCCTATGTGTAGATTCGTGGGAGGAATAAACCACCACGCGCAATCCGGACTTATGTGGAACCTAGTCGTGGACCCAGAGGGGAACCCGAAGCTTCCGGGAGCGACGAGCTGCGGCAAGGGCTGCAGAGGCGTCGCCCAAGTCTCCGCCGACGGAGCCGTACAGCTTAATCAAGAACGTAAGCACCTCCTCTTTTCTATAATAAAACCATACAATTCATATATTCATATTGTATATTTGCCGCAAAGTCTTCGCCATGGCGCACGCAGCGAAAGCCATCCTTCCGAAAGACGAAAGCGGCCCGTTTGGCAGACGGATCGGCTACGACCTCTCTGGAGGCGCCGCGGCTGCGTTGACCGTTGGCGCATACGTCACCGAGCGAGCGAGCGCAGGTGATCCAAGTCGATACAGCCTCGTAGTGATGAACGCGTAAGCAACCTTTCACTCACCTCTAATCATTCATCCATCTTCTGACTACGTTCCGGGACAGTGGTCACGACACTGTGAAAACAGCGATATCTTTCCGGAACTCCAAGGTATGTACATATGCTCCGGCATCATCGCATTTCTCTCTGAAGGGTGCACAAATGAGAGATGGAACGGCGCTGATGGTCTATAAATAGGCTACGTATACTTTCCCGGTCGGATTGACCACTTTGTCGTGGTACGCCTCCAGCCCCGCGTGAAGTGGCGCCCAAGTCATGAGAAGACGAGAAAGAGTCACATTGTTGCGGCGTACATATTTGATGTATTACGTCAATAAGGAGAATACAAAGTAGTTCGGTAGCGAAACAGTTGCAGTAAGGACAGTGTTCTACAAGTTATAAGATTCATGATACGAAGTTTGAGTGGAATACAGAGTCAAATGAGTGAAGTTGTCTTCATGTTACCATTAGTGAGTGACTCGCGCAAAAAATAAGATTCAGCCGCAATTTAAGAATAAAAAGGAATCGATGGCGGAAATTTGCATGATAGGAGACTGGCACAATTTGTGATACAAGTGGAGATACAAATGTAAACGAGCGTGTAATGTGAGAAGACAGAAATTAGTGGCAATACAGACGCTTAAGGAATCGAAAAGCAAATGCAATGCAGAGGCGAAAATAACGAGGCTCTAGAAACCATAAAAATATTGGAAACGAATCTAAAGCAAAGTAGGGATAGGCGAAAAACAGAGGCATTCATTTGGAAACCCATGCGAAACTCTCGAGTCTTTCACATTCGTTAGATCCGAGGGCGAATGTGAATGGTGTTAACGGAGACTGCAAGGTCACCTCCTGCGCGATTCACTCGCAGTCCGACCACGCACTCTCCGCACGTCCGCCTGGCCTTGCACACGCGGCTCGCTATTTCCACTAGTGCGCGGTTGCAGTGGTGAATGAACGTGAGGTGGTTCTTCGAACGTCGCGCCGGAGAGGGATGGTCGACGACGCTGGACTGTTGGTCGGGATTTCTAGCACCACCAATATTTTGTTTTAGTGGCATAGACGATGAGGGCTACATTCAGTCACGCACCTTTGGGTTGAGAGAAGTAGGGACCTGAGGTGGCGGACTTGGAGGACCGCGCAGTACGACCCGAGCAGATCGTGAAGTAGGGGGCTCTGCCGTCGACATGACCATGGGATACCCCGACCCAGGGGGCCCTTGGACAAACGCCGGCGCCTTTTGATATAGTTTGTCCGGGAGGTTCAGCTGCGGACGCGGCTGTCGGTCGTGCGTCAGGGAATTTGGTTGGGAGCGGGAGCGGTGGTGGCCGTACGACGGGCGTGATAGGGGCTCCTCGTCAGCAAGACTTTGCATTTGGCTGTCTTGAGTTGATCCAGCAACAGCGAGCACAGACGCCGTCGGCCTCGGGCGTGCCGTCGTCCGCCCGCTCGACCCTGCGGCATGCTCCGGGGCTCCTAAGTCCGTGCGCGACGACTGCTGCGACGTCGACTGTCCGTCCTGGCGCTTCAGCCGAGTATGGTGCTGCGTGCCCTGCAACGAGCGCGGGTTCGAGTGTGCCTGCACCCAGAGTGCGGTGCGGTCCATCGAGTGCGGGTCCATCGTTCAGATGGTGGTAGAGTGGAAGCAAAAAGCGTTTAAGATGTGGGCGGCAGGAAGCCAGGACGCCAGTCGCAAGTTATATATGCCAATCACATGGGCTCCGCACTAGCTTAATTTTGACAAAGATGCAGAGATTCGGAGTGTTCTGTAGCCAGCAGCGCTTGTGCGATTGTGCACGCCGTTTTCGGTGCGGACAGGTCCAGGATGAGCTTTAGCAGGCGAATCAAGCCAGGTAGATCTTAGAAGGCTTGCCAGCTAGCTCACGGCGGCATAGCAACGACCTAGGCTTTTGCGTACTCCTATCAGACTTAAAAACGGAGAGACTTGGTTTTGGGTGATGATGTTCTAAGTGGCAAAGTCTTATGTCTGGAATTGGTGCGCTGGGTCCAAGTGCCACGCCCAAAACGTCCAGGACCCCGGATGTAGCCATTGCGGTTCTACTTTTCTGCTCCCGCACGGAGGTATTTTCATCTAAAAACATTCAGAGTTCAGAGAAAAATGTTGAGGGTAGAAGACATTAGCTATATAATCTTCATTGTATATTTGACGTTACTCTGAGCGCATATTGATATGAAATTAAGCTTTAAGCTTCATGGTCGTAAAGCATATGCAGTTCGGATAAGGTACACGGCCTACGCACAAGGAAATGGCGCGTGCGCTTCCTAGTAGTCTCATTACCTTTAAGGCTACATCCACGTACTGGTACAGGATATTCTGACATGGTAGCTTTTCGTATGGGACCGCAAAGATTAGCAATTCTGAGCATTGATATGAAGTTTATAGAAGAGAACCACCACTTCAGAAAACTATCAGAAAGGGCAGGATTTTTATTCGAAGTTACTTAAGAGATAGCCTGACATGGTGGCGTCTACGGTAGAAGATCTCCCTTAGTTACTGAAAGGCAGAACAGATTTATAACATAGGGTTTAAAGTTCAAGCTCCGACCCAGATGCGGCGACTGCCGAGGCCTTTGACTTGAAGGTTCATGATCAAGTTTGCTTCCGGAACGACTTATTACCACTCACTCTCCTCCTCCCACTGCACTCTAATAATCCTCCCCGCATCACGGACCTATACAGTACCGACTACTTCCACTTCGAAAGTGTTCTGTGATGAAAGCAAGCTGCGCCTCGCTACGGCTTCGGAATGGATGTTTTTAAAGCGCTGGGCAAGTTACTCCACTTCGAGGGGCACTGGCTGGAATGTAGGATAGTTCTCCCTATCACTAAACGACATTCAGCGTCTATCTACAAGGGCCTCAACATTTTTACTGCTCTTGCGCTCCGAAGCTCATGCGGGCTGTGAATTGTCCGACGGTAGCTTTCTCCTTTTGGCAACGGACCTGAGCACTGCCTCGAGGCCAGAACGTGCCGGTGCTGACCTTCGTCATCATCAAAGAATCAGATCTCCCTCCTGTGCACGTCTCTTCTACGCGAATGCGTCGGGACAGAGGATGTGCTGTTCACACAGTCAAGACGTCCTATGCAACTAATTTAAGCGAGCGCTCATTTGTCCTCACCATTAAGCGCTTTTGTGAGTACAAGCTCGCCTTAAATATTGCCCGGGAGGAGGCCTAAGCAAGCACATCTACACAAGACACGCCATTTCTACCGACGCCGCCGCCCCTCCGTCTTTGTTTAACACCCTTCGGGGCCTGCCGCCTCGACACATCCCCATACGACCATCAGACCTCAGGCTTATTGAATATCGTCACGTTCTCTTGTTCTTTGTGTGCAGAAATTCTCTTATCGGGCGCCTAATCGTAACCGAAGATCTTAAGTCGCGCCTATATAGCAGTCGCCGCATATTACTCAAATCCTCTGCCTCTCTTCCCCTCTCGCTCATCGTAGGAGACGCTATACGTGGCTGGACCCGTATCTCTCAGCCCGGCCGAACAGCATTTCCCCGATTTATCGTACAAATCCATAATTTCCCCTTTCCGGACATACGCTCCTCAAAACCCACTGTGTGGCGATAATTGCTTTAGATAAGATCGACTTACATATATAACGCAGGTGTGTTGTGCTTTCTTACTTCTCCTCCCTCTCATGCCTTTCACATTGACGAGCAGGTTTACAGTATCGAGCTCCTCATCAATTGGATAATCGGCAGATATGACGTGCGTAAACACGTTCACAAAAAACGCGGATCATATCGATCGACTTACGCGTGTTGCAGCTTTTTTATTCCACCATGGGACTGTCCAGCAGAGATCGAGGTTTACAAGGATCCCACTACTGGTGCTACGATTAGACGGTTGAAGCGCATAGCGCATATGCAAACCCCAGACTCAGACTCAAATGGCGACCCACTGCCCGCCACATGTATGACCCGCTTCTGCGCCTACGCTGGGCAACCGCACAAGAAATGCGAACCGATCAAATTCAGCGCACCACCGCATGTCCCTTGGTATTCTGCCTACCATGCCCCTTGCACGCTGCCGTTTGTGAATCCGTACGCATCGACAGACGAGAGCTTGTTTAGAGCGTGGCTGCACTCGCAGCCAGGGAATCAGATGCCTCGAGAGATGCCACCCGGGTGGGTGCCCCCCACGCCTCTATTCCCCAATGGATGGACCGACGCGAGGTGGCAACCGGGGCACCGACACACGCGCTCCGACCCAGTCATCCCGGGATTGACAACGCCTCGCCACCGTCGTACACACTCCGACCCGGTTATTCCAGGTCTGACGACGCCCATGCCGCACGCCAGCCCTCGCGTCGCAGGGTACTCTCCAGACGAGGTGGCTGATGGCCTCCCACGCACGATGGCGTGGAACGATGGGGCGGGCGGGCGCGTGACATGGACACCGAACCCATGGGTGGCGCATCCGCTGCCACACCCCGACATGTCTGCGCAGAACTTCTGGCACGCCGTGTCCAACCCCTGGCAGCCGTGGCGGGGGCCCGGCGGGTGGACGCCCGCCGCAGGCCCGCTGAGCCTCGCGCGCATGTACGCGATCACGGGGGGCCACCCGCTCCCCGGGCAGGACCCGTTCTGGACGCCCGCGAACTGGACGCCGCCGCCGCTGCACGCGCTCTCGGGCGGGATGGTCGTCGTGTCGCAGTGGCTCGCGCCGAACGGCCGCAACGCAGAGGTGCCGCACGTGCTGTGGGATGCGGCGGTCGACCACCCCGAGAAGATCCGGCGCATGACGAGCCGCGGGGGTATCGTCAAGTTCGCGGGGACGGACTACTGGAAGATGCCGGCGACGTTCCCCGAGTCTGCGAACGTCCAGGTGCATCTGCCGCACATGCGCAAGTCGTGGGGGCCCGTCTTGCTCAGTAAGAAGACGCCCATCGAGGTTAGGGATATTTTCGAGGCTGTCTGGAGTTATCTGCAGACCCCCATTACTTGGGACGATGTCGCGGCTGTGCTCAAAAGCCCGGGGGGAGCTGAGCGGTGGCGGAGAATCCATTATGCTTGCTACCGCCGATGTCTCACTGCCCCAGCGTTATCTGAGTATGAGAGGAGAGAAGGCGTGAAGCGGGTAGACTTCCTGGAAGGACGGACTGTGTTCTGGGGAGTATGGCCATGCTACAATCCTGACGGCACCTGGTACCTCTGCATGGGCTTCCTTCCTAAGATCCCTAGCTGAAAGTTCCGTCATATTTCGCACATCACACACTTTTTTTCTTGGTTTATACTATTTACTTGGGAAATTTGCTAATAGTTCAGGAACACAGATATACCATGTCAATTATACCCCCCCCCTCTTGTTATGTTCACGAACTGCACGAATACCACCGCCTCGAAACGCTTGTACGATCCTCTATAATGTATTCAAGTTAACGAACGAACGAAAATAAATGTTGTCTGAAATGCTGTACCACATAATGCCAATTCCCTTGCTATAGATACCAAAATAATATACATATAAGCTCTGGAAGACTGGAAGATCGAATTCACCGATAGACAGATCGCAGGCGGTGAGAGGCACAATTAAACAGGTAGACAATAGCCCTATCCTTAGTATCCTCAGAATCCTTGTACTCGACTATCACGGCCTATGCCGACCACGATTTCATGTCTTCAGGACGCCCCCCTTGGTGGTAACAGTTACCGGAGCAAGGTATTTGTTCGTCTGTTGCCTGATAATACTGTGCGCATTCAATTCGCGAGTGTCTTTTGTTGTGTATAGCCTGAGCCTGTCCGCTGAGCGCGGTCCTGGTGAGAGATTCGCCGCCCCCCTCCTCTCCCTTCCCCCCTTACGCAGTCTTCGATACGCCGGGTGTATCTGCGATACGATAGACGATAGACAAGCTTCTCCGCGTGCACGCCCCCACCTGATTAGATTGGAGCACGGCGAGACCCTCTTCGACCAGACTCTGTTGGGCTTCCTAAGTGGGCTCGGAGTGCTCGGCGACGGCGTCAAGTGCGCCGGCAGATCAAGGAATAGGAAGAGCCTGCGTTCCCGTGCGACAATTGAGTGGTGTATTAGATATGGCCTCTTTGCAGGAGAATTTATATTTAGATAGATCACTTACCATTTGCATTCCTCGCTCTTCCCCGTGAACCGCCCCCAGGTATGTGAGTCTGGTTCCCCCCCCCCCCCGCCGATCGGCATGCACTGGTTCCTTCTCGTCGCTCAAATCCAGCATGTACCTGTAGGTCATCCCTTTCTTCGCCTTCCGGTGTATCCTTGGTCACCACATGCGTGAGGGCGAGAGGAGACCCATTCTGGCAGACTTCATCGAATGCGTATGCGCAGACGCGTGAGTCAAGCGCCTCTCAGTCTGTGACTGCCTTGTCCTTAGTTCCACGTCAGCCAAGGCAAATAAAAGAGTTCTAAAAAAGAAGACTTGAGAAAGAGTAATGCAATCAATGCGTAAACACATGCACACTGGACATGCGAGTCAACTCACAATCTTCTCGGCGCTCTTGATATTTTCGGAAGTCGAGGACTGCGTCCGCGGCCAAGGAGTTAACGCAACCGCACGCCGATTCTCCGGCGATGCCTATGCCTATGAAGTACATGTATAATCCTGTGCGCTTGTGGGCTGGACCGCGTAGGTACCCACAGACGAGGAGGCGCCGAACATGTATGATAACGGATTGTTCTTTTGGCTCAGCTCCTAACAATGGTGAATACCAGGACACAACATAAATTCAATCACATTCAGTGAGAATGATTTCAAAATGCGGACTCACCGGAGCCTGCGGGCGTAGTCTCTGTTGTTATGCTGGAAGTTGGATTTGGACTTCAGAGGCCAAGGACGAACAAAGAGCCCAAGCGCTGCCGTCGCTAACGTGAGTGGGAGCGAGGGAACTTCTTCGAATGCCATCGCGTCCGAAATCCTAAAAGTAGTACTCGATACTGTATTGTGCGCAGGCGCCATACTGCGGACCAGTTTGACTTAGAACCCCAAGCCATGTAGCAATGTGTCTAGTGAATGACCTATCATAAGCATAATGCACCTTCGTCTCTCCTGTGCCCAGCTTCGTGAGCGCAGGATGCGCGACTCGGTCCCTGAGCTTGAATTTCAAGTCCGTGACGCCATCGCCGAGCGCTACTACGCACTGCCCTGCGATGTCGTTGCCTTCCATTTCCGCATGCAGGGAGCTTCCAGTCCTTCGGATTAGACGCCAGAGCGGCATTTGTGATCAGTATCTCGTCCCGACTAGGCTGGATCACTGGGGGTTTCTGAAGTCTGAACCTTGGAGCTGTCATTTTTTTGTGAGAACACCTAGTTGTTTCATGGTAGGAATAGCAAATGTTCCTTCAGCCACTCGAGAAATGGATTAATGAAGAAACAAGTCGGTCGAGACAGTGACCTTAAAGTCGAAGAAAAACTCAACCTCAACATTGACATCACTGGTTCGTGCAGAGCTGGAGCAGAACATCGGAGAAGTTCAACCTCAGGCTCAAGTTCATTTCGGCATGATGATTTGCCGAGCCAACCTCAGGCTGATGATCTTCATTACGTCATATAAACCACGAAAATTGAAGAAATTCACCATAATATTCTCTGAAGATGATAGGTGCATATTAACATGAGCTTAAGCCCATAGAGAGATATGAGCATGAGTATGGAGAGAAAATCCATCAATATCAATCGCAAGTTTGCTCTGGCACACATCAACTTCGAATGAGGCAAAATGTCATGAAAGTTGCGGATAGATTGTTTAATTGACTCACAATGTGAAATGGAAATTGAGTCCAGAAATCCTAGCTATATCGAGAGATGAAGAGTAGCTGGACCCCGTAGATGCCGGACAGGAGGAAGGTATCGCAGCAGAAGAACACAGCACTCAAATACAGCCACTCGAATTGCATCTTTCGGCGAGCCTGGCCTCCCCTACCAGAGAAAAATAGAGCCTCTTGATAGAAGATTAGAAATCTGAGAGTCTGAACCCATAGGGGAGAACTTGCCAAATTCCGAACTTGAAGGAGCAGGACGAATGGAAGTCTTGCGCTTTCGGATGTCAGAGGCAGAGGGGCTAGCATGGAGCACAGGTATCAAAGTTTATACGCCTATGACACGCGAAGCCAATGGAAGAAAAGAGGATGAAGAAGCAGTGCAGAGCAACATGCCGACGAGACGCGCACGGGAGTCCGGACACTCAGGCTATAAGTTGCACTTTGCGTCAGCCTGTCAAGCAAATGTCGGACGTGTCACCATACTTAACTGGAACTCGTAAAGACCGAAAGACAAGGCGCTGAAGAAAAGATGCAGAAAGTGTCAAGCGCAGGTACAGCTTGGGTCAATGAGGGATCACCGGGAAGAATCCCCGAATGACATTAAGCGCCTGATAGAAGGAGGTGAGTATAAGCAGTGCATCAAGAAACGGTCGGTGTCAGTCCTAGGCATCCTCGGGCGTCAGCGAGAGTATGTATATTGATATTTCTTGCTTATGATGTTTGATCAAGTAGCTGAGATGTGATCTAACCCTCCCATGTGTGAGGCAAACTGCTAATCGCTGTGAGGTAAGATGAGCCATTTAGCGCCTCACCGGCTTGAACGCCGTTCGACCTGTAAGGCATAGCTATTATAGGCATTTGACGCCCGAGAGAAAATATAGCCACTGGCTCCGAGAAAGATGATTGTTGAACAATACGAGCAAAGCCAGATGCATGTGCTCATTGAAGCGTAACTAAAAAAAAAAGGTTAGTAGATGTTCATCAGAATAGCCGCATTTTCGGAAATTACCAGTGCCCTATTCAAAGACTACTGGCAAATAGAAGTGATATGAATGGTATAGCTCACCAATGGAGCTAATCGGCTACTCGAAATTAGGTGTGTTTCTCACATCAGTCTCGCATTGTGAAGTGCCCCGGATCTTCAGTTGTACAGCTTGGTGTTTGTCTGATCGAGTCTTCACCCCATCGGTCTGCTTGAAATATGAGATGATACAAGCCGATTTGAATGCACTGTGATACGCACTTTGATCGTCATGACATTCGGGCAGAGCTACGATCAAAAATAAGTTTTGGTAGCGCCTGCCTGTGGGAGTAGATAGAACGCTTCCAGAGATTTGTTGTTACGCTCAGCCAAGCCAGTTAGCCGACAAAAATGCCGGACGTCTTTGCTATTGGAATTGCACAACTTCGAGTGATGGATAAAGCCAGAAGATGCGCACCACAGACACGCAGAGTAATTTCTGTGACATGACCATGGAGATCTCAACCCACGCTATGCACGGACTCGGAAGAAAGATACTAATAACCGACAGACGCTTGGTGATTAACGCTCTCAAAGTAATCTGAGATAGACGCAAGAGCTCCCTCGGAAGGAAATGCGCATGCTGACCGAAGATTCGCGAAGTCGGGGCTGCGGAGTGATAGCAACACCGATGGGGCTGCGAGAAGTCAGCTCACATAAATATTCTTGGAGAAAGAAGTATGATATAACAACTCATCTTCAGTCAGGCTCAGTTAACGTTGTTCGAACGCAGAATTCGAATTCAGCAACACGTTACATTTTGCCCGCAGTTTTAAAGAAACTCTTGTGGCTTTAATAGTGAAGCGGCACGCGATGACTGGTACATACGATAATAAGTGACAGGAAAGAGTGTAGATCCAGCGTAAGCCAGACCGTACTCATATGTCATGGAGCTAGGCTTGTCTTGTCCGGACCGCCTTCTCTGTAGCTATTTTGAGCTGGGCCCAGGTTGCTCCAGATTCGCTACAATCAACAAGGATGATCAGAAGAGCTAACGAATGCCCGTGAGTAGCCGAGGACAACGAGCAACAATGCTTGGGTCAGAGAGGGGCTTGGTGATGATGCCGAGTCGCTAAGCCAATGGATCCACCAGATCAATCTTTCTAAAGTTAAGTTTACTGACTGCGCAGAATGGCAGCACGAGTCTGCTGCGGCCGACCTCTGATCGAGCTCAGAGTCTCCCCGTCTGAAGCATGGTGACAAGGAGAGATGATGCGAAGTTGGTGCAGGTTGTGGCCTGACTATGAGTGCTGATTTCACGTGGACTGCGGGCGACAATAACGCAGCATCAGAGACATCACTTCGCCTTGAGACGTTAGGGCCTTGCTTCCACATCCACCGAGGAAAAACCCGGGCGGAAGAAACCGTCATTCCACGTGTCCCTGATACAGGTCGAGTATGATTGGAAGAACTTTTAGAGCGAATCTTATCACGAAGTTGAATTGCAAACGCGAGGTGAGGTCCGGTGACGATTGTATACGTGTTACAGCGGCGGACGGCAGAAGGGCGGAAGGACAGAGTGCAGAAGCAATCTTTCCCAAAAGGTGTACTAGGAATTGAGGAGCTCGGCCTGCGAATAAAATGGGTTGGGAGTTGCGGAACCTCCGACAGGCACGGAATGGGCGCTGAGGAGGCACGCTTGGGTCAATGACTGAGTAGAGCACTTCCGTGGGCCGACTGCGATTCGCCTTGAAAGGAAATTGAATCAGATGTCACTTGAATGTGAGTCAGTTCAAGTCATAGCCATTGGTACAGAAGAACTTCTGCATGGACGAATTGGAAGACAAGATTAGATACGACAAGAGAACTGTCCCAGAAGGTGTATACGAGGCGGTGTGCGGCCGTCGTGTCAACAATGCATCGAAGGGAATTCCTTTGCATGCAATGTTCCGAGTGCTGTACAACGAGCGCTAAAAGGTGGAGGGTATTACCCATGTCTGGCCGATAGGTACAATAGATAACAGCCTCAGCGTCTATGATGATGATGATATTCCCACTCGATATCGCGAAAGTTTGAGCTCGCCACGAGGGATTTTGAGTCTCTTGAAGAGATAATAAGCTTGAAATGAAAGAGCAGAAGCATTAACTCTGTTGATGAAGAGCGAGCGTGTCCAGCAACGAAGTGGTCGACTGCCGGAACTTGGCGTCCATTTGTTGTATCTTCGCTGGAATAGGCAATAATCCAAATCTGTCAAGCGATCGGCTGTGTATAGATCTCGCTTATTAGCAACTCGGACAACTGCCCCCATCTGCGGGGGTAAATTGCTTGAACGCTGTCAGTCCATGTCCAATCTGGTGATGGTTGATGGTGGTAACACAAGAGTCTGCGTAAGCAATCAAACAGAAACCTATAGAATCCCAGTGCACTTACCGCGTGAAATAGAAACCGCGCCATACCTGTGGTCACGTACACACAGCGTTCCTTGGGCAGGCAGTACATCAGCACCACTACCAGCGAAGCATGAGTACGAGTCATAGCCTCGTCTAATACGGGACCGCTTCTCGCAGGGTCGAATAGGGAAAGATGAGCGGAAGCGCTCGCTGAATAGGCTTCGTTCACTCCATCTTGTGAGGCTGCGCATCCACCGACTACACTTACTTGCTATAAAGTCTGAGCCATGCGAGCCCATGATCGTTACCATAGCCAGAGCGGCCTGAGCACTCTACTACTGCGCGCTAACCTTCCCGCACATAAAGTCCCTTCGCGTTGGCCTCTTCGTCTCGACCAAACCTTCGTGCCCCTCTTCGCCCCGCACTTAAGAAACCTTCCCCGACGCTAGCCTCCTCGCTCTTGAACGTACTCAAACTCAAATCTCCATCTTCAACGACATCCGCGATGTCTGCTCAGAACAAGCGTGTCCATTTCGCCGAGGCGCCTGTGACCCGTGCCATCTCCCCGCGGCCCCAGCCTCGCACACCGTCGCCAGTCTTCTCAGATAGCTCACTGCCCGACTCAGAGCCCGGCCCCAGCACTCCTCCTTCAACAGCCAGCTTCATGCAGCCACTGCCATCCATCAAGCCCGACGAAGTCATGGCCGTGCACCCGTACCTAAAGTTCGACAAGTATCAGAAGTACACCAAACTCGCGTGGGATGTGACCACCCTGCCGTCTAGCGCATGCGTGCGCAAGGACCGCAAAGGAAAGGGAAAGGCACCGCTCCTTCCCTCAGACTCCCTGGCGGCGGCGACGCACCCGGGGTCAACCTACATGGAAATCCAGTTCCCGGCACTGCCGTGGAAGCCCCTCACAATTAACCGATCCCAGCCCATCACCGTGAAGGATCTGCTTGATGAGGTGTACGAGTACCTCCAGCTTAAGGTACAAGGCGGTGAATACCAGTCCTTCCCGCATGGGATGCAGCAATCGGTTTCGATGGCATTCTACGCTCGTTGCGAGGCTGCGAAGAATGCAGGAGGTGCGGAGAACGAGGAGCGCGTGAAGCGGTCGGGGCTCCGCCGAGTTGATGTCCTCGTCGGCGCGAACGAGTTCGTCTCCCTCCACCCAGTAACCAAAGACACCTGGCAGTTCTACACCATCAGGCCACAGGCATGAACGATCTTCCGCAACCTGTTCCTCTCTATCTGTTGTATTCTGTGCATTCTCCGACTTTGTATCGATACCCACCGACGTATTTTCATACCCATACCCAACAAAAGCTTCCTATCCGGGCTTGCTCTTAGATGTATTATTATCTGTAGTGTTAATTTGTTTTGGATCTGGTCACGAACTCTTATGAATGTAATAACGAACCTCAACTCAGACTTTCGCAATAAAGCAATGTAATCATCATTCTTTCGATCTGCGACGCTCTTGTGAATTACGCACGCAAAGTCATCGGATTTATGCTCCGAATAGAAGATGTAGCATTTCATTGAAAATGTACGAACGACCGGAGTGCGATCACTTTAATCCAGGTGGCGAAATATCGATACGTCTCTCGTGTAAAGTATAGGGATCGGAACGGCCAACGGAGAAGACGGATATTTGAAGTCATGTTGAGCATATAACCTGAAGTCTGAGCATAGTTAGGTCAGTACGGAAGAAGGGGGTTTGACGCCGTAAGACTGTACGCTGGGGCTTTATATACAGAGTGAGGTGGAGTTTGCGGGAGAGAGTCACGAATAATTTCGCCGCGCCCAATAAATATGTGATCTTCTGCCTTCTGCCTAACAGATAGGCCAATGGCGAGGCGCAGAGCGATCGGGGTGTGCCCGTTCGGGTAGAAGATACTGCATCGGCCAAACACATGCGATAACAACGAGGCAGCGCGCAGTACAATCCTAGGACGCCCTTTCTATGAATGGGCAACGGAAGTGCAAGAAATGAATAGCTTCGAGAAATTTGATTAGCTACCGTAGATGAGCGCCTTTTCTGATCCAAGTTTGCCTTGAAGAAGAGAAAAAGTTCATCTAGTGAGCCGGCGCTTGAAGGTAGCCATCGAGGCCAAAGATCACCAAGGCAACGGTTCACGTAGGTTGGCTGTATGAGAAATGAACAAGAGGCATAGACTGCGTAGGAGTATGGAGCGCACCATAAGTATATACCAATCCAAATTCCAGAACACTTTCTCTTCTCATATCTTCAAGTAACGCGCTTTCGGCGTGGTATCTAGTTTGCTCAGTAAGTATGCCTGCGTGAGGAGAAGCAGCTGTCGGATGTAATTCGCGAGTATCAAGACGAGAATGCTTTTATGATATGTGATATGTACAGATGCATGGTAGTCGAAAACATGAATGAACAAAGACGACGCGCACTGGCGTCGGGTGTTGGTGTATCGCGTCGCGTCGCGTCGAACAGTGTCCCGTGACAGCCTGGGTTGACCCTGAAAACACGAAAATAAGTACAAATACAGTAGTTCTGAATAAACTTGAGCTAGAGCGCTTCAAGTTAACTTTCACCGCCCTCGCTTGAGCACAACATCTCACAGCAATTTCCATGTTTCTCGATCCCTCATCGCCTTCAAAGGGCTATACAGACATATCTTTAGATCACTATGGGGCTTTTACTTGATCTCCTTTCTCAACGGACGAAAGGGCGGCGAGGCCTTCGTTGAGCCCGTGCTCTGTTCCTGTAAGACCGATTAAACCAACGAATCTAATCAACCAAAGCCTCTGCTCTCGCGATCAGGCGCTCAAAGGTTTCTTGAGGTCATGAGCTGATCATATCAGGTCATCTGAATGAACGTGCTCGGAGGAAGTTGGGCACGCGCCAGCTGCACTTATAGCTCACCTTCGTCGTGCTGCCTCGAGTTTTGAACCTTGGTCCCGACTTAAGCTTCCATCCGACCCCAACACAACCCCTCCCTCCTTCTAGAGTGCTCAAACCATATAAGTAACTTTTTAATTGCGCTTTGGCTGTCTATTTGAAACTTGAACTGAAGTAACGGATTCAACTATGAGCCGAAGACCCATTAACAGCTTTCCCAAATCTACCCAGAAGCAATCAGGAATGCAGAGAGCGTTGACAATGGCGTCGGGTTCCTCGAAGCTTCCAACCCTGAGGGAATTGTACGCCCAGGGCAAATTACGCTCTCATCTCGATCGTATTTCTCTGGTGTGCGTATTTTTACTCCAAATCATCTTGTGACCTTTACACTGCGCTAACATCGCACACTAGGAAAGCTGATATCACAAAGTTACAAGTGGACGCAATCGTGAATGCAGCGAAGTCCGATTTGCTAGGTCAGAAATCTTGAGATTTATTGAATCATTCGATTCCTGATTATATCCGTCTTGGAAATAAGGCGGAGGTGGGGGTATGTTTGATCTCTGTCTTACAGGTACGCTGTGCCTTCTAACCCCATTCCTATAGTCGACGGAGCGATTCACAAAGCCGCAGGCCCACGGCTCATACATGAATGTAAGTTCCTGCTTGACTGAGCTGCCTTACTCCTTCAAACATCTTCAACGCCAGGCTCCAGGTTGAACGGCTGTGCAACGGGCGATGCAAAAATCACGAACGGCTATGAACTTCCAGCGTACGCTAAGCTTTCGCTTCATTTCGTTCATAATAATCTTGATATATTATCCTGACAGCAAATACATAATCCACACAGTCGGGCCCGTCTATGACCCGGATGACGAAGACACGATGGCAAACCAGTTAGCCTCCTGTTATTATGCAAGTTTGAGGCTTGCTGTGAGGAATCACGTCAAGTCTATTGTACGCACATGTTTCTATGGTCTACTAAAATCATAGGTCATTGATTGAACATTCCCGTTGCGCATAGGCATTTCCTGCAATATCAACCGGCGTGTATCGATATCCGACTGAAGAGGCAACACACATCGCGTTTACTGTTGTAAAGCGTTTCTTGGAATCAAGGGAAGGCGATAAGGTGAATATCTTTCGTGCTCTAATTCTACTACGGCTGATTTTTTCGTGCGTAAAAGATCGACCTCATCGTATTCGTTGTCTACTCTGATGACCAACTCAAAATATACGAGTCAGTCTCTTCCTGGCACGTTTCAAATAACATCTTGACAATTAGATTTCAGGCGTATTATTCCGAAATATTTCCCGAGCTCCGCCTGACTGTCTTCTAGCGGTCTTTTTCTGTGACTGAACATGGACGATGGAGTTATTTCATTATAATTGTATACCTTTTTTTGGTGATATTTCTGGATGTCTACCAATGATGAAAGCTGATGTTCGTCACTATTTCGCGGCAAATGGACGCAGTCGGCGTAAGCGCCCATGCTCCTTTGGGATATCCCAGGCATTCCCCGCCACGAAGCGTAGCGTAGTAGAGGGATGTGTGGCCGCGAAAAAATTATCGAATTGTCAGCAAGTAAGCATTACAAATCACGAATCATCCAATCCCATGCCTCCGATCTTCGGAGAAAATCACTTCCGAAACCGTTTCTGCCTCATCGTCTTACATTTCTCATGCATACCTCTTTCGCTTCCCTTTTTATAGCCTTTCATATGGCTTTTA
This sequence comes from Trichaptum fuscoviolaceum, assembly GCA_910574455.1. NCBI lineage: Eukaryota > Fungi > Basidiomycota > Agaricomycetes > Hymenochaetales > Trichaptaceae > Trichaptum > Trichaptum fuscoviolaceum. Next base: position 544,113 of record CAJSYZ010000010.1, on the reverse strand, counting down.
CACTGTTTATTTACTTTTCTTTTCAGTCTTAACTTCATTAGCCCCTATCCCCTTCATTATTTGCTACATTGTTTTAGTTTATTACGACATATGCCTCTTCAGTTTCTTTTTTTTGCATCCGAGCAAAAGTGGTCATCGTCTTGTCACTTGTCTTAGGCTTCACATGCCACAATTAACCGCTGTCAACCTGCTCTCATTCCTTTGACGGACAGCGATGGCGGGTCGGCTTGTGGCTGGCGCATCCTTCACAACATAGCTCAACAGGCGGAAGGTGTAAAACATCGCGATACAAGTATGTACCAAATCACTCTTATTCAAGGATGATGCTTAAGCTCAAGTAGATTACAGCAGAACAACTGCTTCGGGAACCACAAGAGCGCCAGGAAACAGCTTTTCACGCGCCAAAACAACGCATTGAAGACTTTGAGGGACACTATGAATACCGAGGCCGGAAGCGTAAGGAGTTCGAGGAGAGGATTCGGCGGACGAGGGGAAACTTGTATGTTTTCATGCTTGGGTTTATCTTTCAGGTGCTGACTTGAAACAGGAAAGAAGGGAAATCCTACGTTAGTTGGGAGGTACGTACACTATCAAAATGACTGGTGTTATGACTGAAACTCAATGTAGGTGAGTCCAGGCGAATACGAACGTTCGCGCTCGGTATATGAGCGCGCTCTCGATGTAGACCCACGAAGTGTCCAACTCTGGCTCTCCTACACGGAGATGGAACTGAAAGGGCGAAACATCCAGCACGCACGCAATGTGATTGACCGGGCAGTGACTTTGTTGCGGCGCATCGACCAACTCTGGTACAAATACGTGCATCTGAAGGAACCGCTCGGAAACGTCGCTGGCGCGCGTCAAGTGTTTGAGCGATGGGTGCAGTGGGAGCCAGAGGACAAGGCGTGGCAGGCGTACATCAAGCTGGAAGAGCGGTACTAAGAACTGGATCGCGCGAGTGCGATCTACGAGCGGTGGGTTGCTGTCCGACCTGAACCCCGCGTCTGGGTTAAGTGGGCGAAGTTTGAGGAGGAGCGAATCAGGCCGGACAAGGCTCGTGAGGTGTTCCAGATGGCACTGGAGTTCTTTGGTGATGGTGCGGAACAAATCGAGAAGGCACAGGCGGTGTTTAGCGCTTTCGCGAAGATGGAAACACGATTGAAGGAGTACGACCGAGCTAGGGTGATCTACAAGGTATGTACTCCCCAAACTTATGCGCTTCTAGGTCTTAAACACCCCTTAGTTCGCGCTGGACAGACTACCTCGCTCCAAGTCCCAGGCACTCTATGCTGCGTACACAAAGTTTGAAAAGCAACATGGAACTCGGAACACCCTTGAAACCACTGTTCTGGGGAAAAGGAGGATCCAATATGAGGAAGAACTTGCGCACGACGGTCGAAATTACGACGTATGGTTTGACTATGCTCGCTTGGAAGAAGACTCACTGAGGTCACTTCGGGAGGAAGACGCGTCTGAGGACAAGATTGAAAGCGCGATATACCGGGTTCGTGAAGTCTACGAGCGAGCTGTTGCGCAAATACGCCCCGGTGACTTTAAGCGTCACTGGAGGCAATACATCTTTCTGTGGCTAGACTACGCATTGTTTGAAGAAGTGGATACCAAAGTCCGGTGTTTCTTTCATGTCTCTTTTTCAAGTGCTAACAACCGCCCACGCAGGATTATGATTGGACACGGCGAGTATACCGAACAGCGTTACAAGTGGTCCCCCACAAGCAATTCACGTTTGCGAAGCTGTGGCTCATGTTTGCGAATTTCGAGGTCCGGCGACTTGATCTACCTGCAGCGCGCAAATTGCTCGGTGCTGCAATCGGCATGTGTCCTAAGGAAAAGCTCTTTAAAGGCTATATCCTACTTGAGCTCGACGTAACTACAATTGCTCTTATCATTTGCATGGTTTACTGACTTTGTCTTTCAGCTTCGAGAGTTTGACCGCGTGCGGACGCTCATTATAGAGTACATCGAATTCGATTCAACGAACTCCTTGGCCTGGATCCAAGTCGCCCAGATCGAGGCGGCGCTCGCGGACTACTCACGAGCGCGAGCCATATTCGAACTCGGCACATCGCAGCAGTCGCTGTTGTACCCCGAAAACCTCTGGAAGGCGTACATTGACTTCGAGTTTGAGCAGGGCGAGCGACAGCGTACGAGGGATCTGTATGAGCGCCTGGTGCGCTTGAGTGGCTACGTCAAGGTCTGGCGCGCGTACGCAGTCTAGCAACGAAGGGTGCTGGATCGTGGCCAGTTCAAGCATGGCATGGTGAGGTGCTTGTGAAAGCGGTTTCGTTGTCTTCTGGGACTGGTGAGATTGTGTGCAGGATTGATCTAATCAAGGTTTTCCATTCGTGGCGGGGACAAGCTGGCTCAGACAGCGCTATATAATTATTACAGCTGTTTGCATAAATAATGAGACTCACGGGAGAAAATACCGATGAAAGGTAGATGTAAAGACTTAGAGAAATTTCAATGATGCGGGGTTTGCCACTGCGATCTTCGGCCGGAATAGGGCCGCCCGGTCGTTTTCCCAATATTAAATATATATCTTACTATATGTGGACAGATTTTGTCCCGGCATAGCATCGGCATTGGGATTTTCAGATGATATCGGACATTCCGGCGTGACTATGACATCATTTTATACCTTTTTAATGGTGAAGTCCCCGTTGATACATAGGCCCAACGGCTAAGTCCCTTGTTCGCGACACATACTCTTTTCTCGCGAACAAGTCTCATTATGCATGCAAACAGCTGTAAATGCCCGACCATCCTTTCTCTGTCACTCGTCCTTTACACTCCTCTATCGTGCCACCATCTACACATAAATCCGTTCCTTTAACACTACAACTATGAAGCTTTCGACTATGCTTGTTTTACTCGGCCTCGTCTACAGCGCCCTCTGCGTTCCCGAGTCAGTACGACGGAACTATAAAATTCGGAGGTCCTCGCACCATCCTCGAGCTCCAGCGGCGAGATTTGCTGCTTCGAGAGACTCCATCAGACCCGATAAGGTCGAGCAAGCCCTAAACACAGCTCCTACACCTCAACCAACTACACCAGGGTCTGCCCTGACCACGGTGCATATCAATGATGAAGACGACTTTGCTCTGTTGCTTCCGAAGAATCCCAATGGTAGGAGCTTATGTATGCCAGTGACAGCTATTGGATACCTGATCTGACGGTGTTTATTATCCGGTGTATAGAGCTGATTGGAGATGCGGAGACTGATGGCGTCGCCTTCTGCACGGCGCCTGGCTGCACATACACGTTGCCAGATGGATTCATCACCGCCGCTACAGTTACAAGATCTCCGGACAATAGCTCATGGATCCAGGCGAGTTACTCACGCACTTCTAATCTACTAACTGGAAATTGATCGCCAATCATCCCTTTGGTTGATATGCAGATCACTGGCTGCCTTGACCCGAGCAAGCTTCCGCTCTCTCCAACGGATGATGGCGGTCAATTTGATGTTCGTTTCCCTGACGGAGCGCAATGCACGTTCGGAGGATACGGTGCAAGCTTCATTGAGCAGTATGTTCTATTGATGTCACCGGAGAAATTGATGTCATGCTTACCTACCCAAATGAACCATTAGAGTTGAGCCTTCTGCGAATAGATTCTGCATGAGATGTTGCTCGGATGCGAATGATCAGATCAATTGCAACTCTCATCAAGACCGAGCCGGTTGTCCGACAGCTATACCTGGCATTTACGATTTTCCGGAGAAGGGCGTTACTTGCGCGTGAGTCTCGGGGCTTCCTAGAGTCATGTTCTTAGAGCCTTGCCGTAACTTGTAGTTGTTTTTTATAATCATGATGATGTGCTTCAATTATTCTTTCTTTCTTTCATACTAGTACTTAGAAATTTAATCAGTTCGAGTTCGTTAATTCTGTCAATTCAATGTTGTATCGTTGTATCTTATCCTTTATCGATTTGTTGTTTGCTCGCGAAGTCCCGGCTCGGAATTGTTGCCTGTCTGTCCTCGGAGTCCTGACTAATTGAAGTTACGGTGCCAGGTTCTTGCCGCGCTATGGAGCCTTTCACTTAGAGACCGCTACTTTTGTGCAACCATTTTTGGTCACTCAGAAAAAATCATAATTTATTTTCCTTTAGTAGAAATGCGCCTTTTCGCAAAAGGAGCAATCCCTCTAAAGGATTTTCTCATATCTAAAAAACTGACCGAGTTAAGAAATTGTGGTCCTCCCGATTTGGCGGCAGGGTCAAATGTATTATAAATATACCATATATGGGTAGATACTTATGTGTATGTTGCCTTTTCTGTCATCCTATTACTTAATATATGTTCCATTTTAGGATGCATTATTAGAAAATATTGAACTACCTTCCTTCGAAAGCTCAGAAATGTTCTTTTTCGCTTGTTTCTGCGGACTACAGACTCGCTTGGACTTCAAGGAATTTTTGTAGAATTATTTGTGAAAAAAAAATTCCGGCCGACCAATTTGGCGGCTGCACAGAGGTAGCGGCCTCTAAGTGAAAGGCTCCATAGACTCGCCCGTTAGTGTAACGACTGGTTTACGAGTAGTGCCGCGCAGACGCGTAATAGTAAAATCTGAACATTCGACAACAACAGACCGGCTATGTCAACTCAAAAATATCATAAAAAGGAGCAAGCACATCGCTCTATAACCTTCACAAAGCGTCCCACCTCGTAAAAGGACAAAAATGTCGAAATCTATCCCTGAAACCCAGCTCTCTGTCTTAACCAACAAGACGTGTAGCAAGCTCCAGACACTGCCTGTGCAAAACCCAGGCCCAGATGAGGTTCTTATCAAGAATGTTGCTGTTGCAGCGAACCCGAAGGATTGGAAGGTTCCCTCAATCCTTTCGGATTACGAGGCTGTCGAAGGAAACGACGTCGCGGGGTACATTGTCAAAGTGGGCGAGGACGTGAAGGAGTACAAGGGTGGCGAACGAGTGGCAGCGTACAGCAAAGTTGCGACGAGGGATAATAAGGTGAGGTGCAGGTGCAACTGTGTGTGATAGAGCTGCTCTCAACGTTTGAGTTTAGTACGGCGCATACCAAGAGTACACCGTCGCTCCTGCGTCAACGACATTCCCCGTTCCAGAGAACGTGAGCTTCGAGGCAGCGGCGACAATACCTTTAGCCCTCATAACGGCTGCGATCGGCGTTTTCAGAGTCTTGGGTATCCCGGAACCTCCAAAGCCAGGCGAAGGACCTAGCTTTGCTCCTGGTATGAAGTTATCTGATGCTGTGTATGCCTTCCGAACTAAATGTAGTGCAAAAATGTCAGACAATGGACAAGCAATCATTATCTACGGTGCTTCGACCACCGTCGGGATATTCGCGACTCAGCTCGCGAAGCGGGCTGGTTTTCATGTTGTTGGAGTTGCAGGATCATCTGCAGATTATGCTAGGTCGGCCGGCGCAGATGTGATCGTGGATTATCGCGGAAAGACTCCGGAGGAGCTTGTACGTCTCGCTGCGTATCTTAGTTCCTTGTTACTTTTATGTACTAACAACTCGTTGACTTGGTTTGTCTATACGTAGGAACAAGCGCTGATCTCTGCTGTAGACGGACGTCCGACTTCCGTCGCATATGATGCAGTAACTATACCAGGCACGACTCTTCTGCTTTCACGCGCCATCGCGAAGACATCGCCAAATGCGACTGGGAAAGTGACTTTTGTGTTGAGTGTCAGCGAAGAGGAACAGAAGCAGTGTCCGCCTGGCATTATCTTACAAAGGACATCAGCAGGCTCAGCTTTCGCTGCAGACGAAGCTTGTGAGTCTCATCCCAGCGAATTCTAGTGTCTGGACTGAATGGCTTCCATCTTTACTTGGATCAGTTACATCCCGATTTTACCGCCAAATCTCAGCATATCTTTCTCCATCGCCGTCGAATCCCAAACCATTCCAAACCCCCAACCTAAAGATCCTCCCCAATGGCTTGGAGAGCGTTGAGGAGGGCCTTGCGCTTATGAAAGCTGATAAGCTACACGGCGAGAAGCTTGTGTATCGCATTGCGGACACTCCCGCGATTGCGAATCGGGTGTCCAAGGAATAAATGCAAGTATGAACCAGTCTTTGTAATAATATCTAGTTATTGGCATTCCATTAGTTGCCAGTAACTATGAGGAAATGTTGTTTCTTCTTATCGAAAGTAGTATTTCTACCCGATTGATAGCTTTTATTGGAAGTCTATGATGGGGTCTGAGATGATCTCAGTTGCAGTATCTTTGTTCACTTCAATCATCTACCTGGCGACGTTCTCATCAAGGATCTTTGTTCGGGCTGCACGTCAAGGGATGTTTAGATATTAAACTTGACTTCCCGACTTCAAAGTTGCTGAAGGTAAAGGCGTTGAAGGGTGTATCGTTGAGTAGGCAATCCCATGTAGTGGCATCATACAGAGTAGATGAACTGTGCGCGTTCAAGTTCCCCAGTGTATCAGTAATGACGTGTTTGAAAGTATAGGATCCGATACTTAAGCTGTATTTCCAGGATGACTGAGGTATACGGATAAGTGTATTGAATGTCACGGTTGTGTACTCGATGCATCATTCATCCCCAATACTAGGAAAATTTGTGAATTGTATCTTGAGCATGAGAGTGTGGCAGCCGCGAACAGAATACATACCTAATCAGAATGTCAAGCATCGTTGTATAAGGATAGCTAAAAGCACAATAGGAGGCAAGTGGAAATGCCTCATCTACTGCCACTGTTATAGATAGAGAGAGTGTAGACATAATTGCTTCACAGGTAAAGTAGACTTTGCACGTTGCAGGCAACGACTTCATGACTTCCCGGACAATTTCGTTCCAAGATACTTTCTCCAATGCTTGATTTCGGTTGCTCTGGGATATGTCGTAATTATTCAGTAGCTGCAACACCGCTTTGAAGTTGTTTTGGATAGCGTCATCAAGTCTTTGCCTAGTTTCAAATTAGAGATATATCAGGGAAGACATCCAGATAAGTACGACTATTTCCATACCTCTCAGACTCAATGAAATATTGTATAGTATTCTCGTCATAATCGCACGTTAGCTGACATAGGTCAAGGAGCTGGATTTGATAGTTGACCCAATCAGCAACTTTGTTCGGTGAGTTCTCAATTCTCCAGACGATGCTGGATACGAGGGTATCGACGTTGACAATGTCTTGTACAGATGTCCTCCGAAGATCTAGCGAATGAGTTGATGCACGTATCTTGTGGACAGTATGTGGGCTGATGAAGCGAGTCAATATGGCATGGTAATTATCGAGTAGTTTTAGAAGAGTAGATAGGGCTTCTAAGCGGATTTTGATGAAAGACGACCTGATGGAAAAGTAAATATCCACGTATATGCTCAGTTAACAAATGAATCTCACCGAATGTAGTCTACTAATCTTAGTGTATCCCTTCGGAGGGCATTGCATTCGCTGCAGTGCTTGTAGCAAGGCTGGTAAACAACATGTTTATTTATGCGCTTCCGCACACGATGTTCGATAGCACGAGGGCATCGTCCTATTTCATACGCCATTCGCGCTAACCAACGTTCCAGAGCTCTACCTCCCCACGAAATCAAAGTGCCCATTATACGGCCCGCACCAGCGTTATGCAGGGTTGTAGCGGTTGATGTGGTAAACAAAGAGCAGGACGACCCGGAGTCGTCGTCTTCGGGGTCTATTGCGTCTTTCGTATGCATGCCAACAAGTCTGGTGCACTGACAGAAGTAAGTTACGCAGAGTTTTCCTGGCCTGCTTCCAGCTTTATGAAGTCTCATTCTCGCCGTCTGTGAGGACCACATCGACGAAAGAGGCTCGATATCGACGAAATGGTCCAAAGTAGCATAATTAGAAAGCACGTATAAGCTGCTTTCTTCGCCATATACTCTCTGCGTACGCGAAAGCTATGTGCAAAGGTCTGAATGCACATTACTTGTTAGTAGGACGAAGCCGGGGATTATAGCATAGCAGAAGTCGTCAGAATTAATCGTTGAGTCGGTAGCCAGTCGAGAACGTATCGCCGGTGACCCGGCAATATGAAGTAGTCGGCCGTAAGTATGCCTGATCTCTCCTCATTGCGGCTGTAGCTGAAGCAGGTGAGGCTGTTCAGACTTCGACAATATATGTATCATTTACAGGAAACGAATGAGACGAACCAATATCCATAGTTTGGAATTATGATGAAGCGTTCAATGGTGAAGCAGAGCTAGTGAGCAGGCGCAGAGTCAAATCTAAGCAATGTCGCGACTCACGAGTGTCAACGATGGTCGACAGGCCCACGACTACTGGTTCATTACTATAAGACGCCGGTCGAGGCGCCTAAACACAATGGCGCTGGGTCAGAAGGCGAGCTTACCCATATACACAAATGCATCGCTGGCAATTACAGATTTTGGAGGGTCAATTTCTTCAAGTTCGACCAATGGCCGACCTCCATAAGGATACGCTTCGGACATGTCATAACAACTTTGGTCCAGTGTTCAGTCCGAGTAGCTTTCGCCCTAATCCTTATCATATAATGCTTTGGTACGAACCGTTAGTAGGAGTCTATCAGTGTACGTTCAAATGCATGGTACACACCTCATACGACCAGCGACTCGTCGATTTGCGTCGGCTCTTGCCCAGCCTAGCCGAGAGAAAGGCAAGTGCATCGTGGTGTAGGCGAATGGAGCGATTAGAGCGCTAAGGCAATGCATGTCACCGCCAAGCAATGCTGGAATCCACAAATGAGTCACAAGGACTAAAGCAGCAAGGATAGTCGAAGTACATTCGCCCCCAAGGACGAAGACGTAGTTGACAAGAAGGCGAAGTTTGCGTTTGTATATGGGCGAGGCCTTAGTGTGCCAAGGAGGAGCAACTGTCGGCTTGAGGTTGCACAATAGACCATCTTACTCAGGACGAGATGAAGGGACTCAGAAGGAGTACCGCGGCTCATGATTCATGACGTGCGGAAGCGCGCGAACATCACGCGTATGTCGCATCGCGTCTCTTCATTACCGACCACGACAACAGGGACGACTTCGAGCCTCTAGACAGCGTCAACACACGGTGGAGACTATGAGAAGTTTGCAGCCCCTCTGAAGTGGTGGCTTCTCCCTTGAGCCTTAAGAACCTGTCAGCCCCATTTCGTGCGCCCGCCCCATTTTTCACACCATCTTCCTTTGCAGAAGCAATTTCTTCAGACGGCAGCGTACCAGAGCGACTAGAAGGAGTCTGTGGAATTCGCAATGTTAGTTGGCCAGCGTAGGATCAAGGGAAGACGGCCGCGCTTCACTTCCTTGGAAAGCGACGAGAGGAAAACATAACTTTATTTGAGACGTAAATACTCGATATGCTCTCAATTAATCATTCTCTCAAAAGCTCTGATCAGAATGTACCTTCGCTCAGGAGTCTGAGGATGCGCTCGTGACAGGCCATTGCTTGCTTGGTCCAGCGCTCTGGTACATCAGAACCTGGTTTCCTTTGTTCCTCAGCGTAGAAAACCTATTTCAGAGGCAAAGGTGAGATTCAGAAAGCCAGACAAAAAAAACTTGTGAAGCGCACCTCGTATGACCAAGGACCCCTCCATCCAGTTTTTAGAACCGCACTAATAACACTCATGACTGGAAGAAACCCGCCGAGAGCACCTCCTTGGAAAGGCAGGGGTCGATACTCGTTCGACCACGCGTATAAGGCATGTATGCCTTGGTCCGCCGCTTTCTTCGATAGTGTACTAGGGTCTACGAACGCTCCGTCGGATATTTGGAGGTAGAATATCTTTGACGTGCGCTCGGAGAGTACAGAGGTGAGTGCTTCCAACGAGGAGGCCAACGTCGTTTGCGGTGGAGGGACTGTGTTGTTGAGAGAGGATGGGAGAGCCACCGCAGAGGCGTAGTGTGTTGCTTCATGAGAAGGGGTTGGAAGAAGAGCCGGCACATGAGACTAAATGAGCATACCGGAGATCTGGAATGTGTCTAGACACATCCCGAAATTAGGCATATCAACTCGCTTGCATATCTCCCAGACGTGCTCCCAGGAGTTTCTGGCGACGGCCGTCAGTATTGAACAGCGACCTCTGAGACATTAGTACTCACACGTACGTCCCCCAAGCCCACATCTCATATGCGCTAAACACGTTTCAGCCCAGGTTTATGATGGCTGATACGACGGACGTGACCCACATGCGGATTGGAGGGTTCTGGGCAGCCCCTTCCGCAGCCAGAGCTCGAAGATCACGGGCCATAGCGTCGAAGTCACTCGTAATGTCGGGGTCATTTGATGAGCCAACCTGTAGCATTTGACAATCGAGAGCCTGATATGGTGTTTTGTGAGCAGATCAGCTATTATAAGGAAAATTTAACGGCTTACGTTCATTATTCTGAACCATGCTCTGGCGCGTTGTAGGTTTTGCTTAAGCTTAGACTCGTCCTCGTATCCTTCAAATTTGTCGAATCTATCAGTGACAGGGATTGCCTTTAAACCAGTGTTTTTCTCATGGAATTGACACTGGGAACATACGGCATAAGTGTAAGAACATGTAGTCCAAGCTGTAAACATTGTTTGTGTATCTCTTCAGCAGCTTCAACAAGCTTGTCCAGATCTCCCGAGCCTGATTCATCCAACTTTTGATATCCTTTGAAGCGTGATTCCGCATATTGCTCGACGTCAGGCATGGCAATTTCAGTCAATTTGAAGCCAGCGTCTGCGATCGCCTGTAACTTCAACGGTAGCGTGTGTGATGGATGCATTCCTGCTGATGCGGTAGCATAGGCAGTTGCAATGAGATCGACGGACTTGTGGTCGAAAGTATCCATAGACGAGGAAAGCGTAAAAGCAAGCTAGAAAGTGAACGTTGAACATTCGACATTTTCAATGCTTTCGTTGAAGGAGTATCGACGTCAGAGTGGCCTGCGTTCACTGATATTCAAGAGAGACTCCCACTACTACATAGTCGGAACTTCCCGGCCCTGGCCAAAAGCTCCTGGTACCAAACTTCAACTTCTGGATGCAATCCTCACCACAAACACGCTTCCGACCTCTTCTACACTCATTTAACCTGTATTTCTACGAAAGGGATGTTTAATTGGTTCAAAAAGGTCTGTTCACTCCTAATATCGGATGTCCTCCTTTTGATGAACGAATTGCAGAAAGAACCTGAGGATTACGAGGAAGTCCTCTCCTCACTGGCACTCGATATCCAGAAACGCCAGCAACAATTGTCAGACATTCGTCTGCGAGAAAAGCGGACAACCTTGCTGGTGACAATATACACGTTTGCGGCATGGACTGCGTACGTTGCTGTTTGGTACAGTGGTTTCCTGCCGCAGTTTAGTAGGGGTGGATTGGAACGCGCAGCGAAAGTGTTTCCGGTGTTCTTGGGACCTATATTGTGAGAGCAACTGTCTGTCACCTTGAGCCTTCATACTAAAACATACACTAGGATACAGTTGACACGTCGGATCGTTCAAACGTGGTATACCAGGAAGGAGAACGCTGAAGGTGGGTCTCATTTAATTTCCTCTACACCTCTGGCTTTGTTATTGACATATACCAAAGAGAAGACGCTTAAAGCTCTTCTTAACCAGCAACGGACGAAAGTCGAGGAAATCAAGAAGAAGACGAACTACTACACGACAAAGAACCTCATCGACAGATATGATTCTTCACCCTCAGAGTCACCCCTCCGACAACGACCGGGTGTGGGACCAAAAGCTCCTCAACCTCCTGGAACTCCTCAGCGTCAAGGACAACCGTTGCCAAATGGTGGAGCACCTGCAGCTATTGCGACTGGTGCGTCGCCTTTAGGTACGAGGCGTTTGTTTGATACGTAAAACTGCTGTATGCTGACATGTCCGTCCTCGCTAGTGTCACAAACCCCGATGTCGCCTGGCCGCAAGCAATGGTACGACAAGCTTGCGGACGCGTTGATAGGCGATGACGAGCTGAGCATGAACGCTTCCGCGAACAAGTACGCGCTTATTTGCCAGAAATGTTTCACTCACAACGGTCTCGTGAAGGAGGAACTTTGGGAAGATGCTCGTGAGTGACTTCTTTGACCGGTTTCGGATTAGGACAATAGTCGGCTTAACTCGGTCTTCGTAGAATATGTCTGTCCGAAATGTGGATACTTTAATCCGTCTGCTCGTTCTCTTCGGGCGGGACGGTCGCTGTCGCCATCATCACCTACCTCCCCGGAAAGTGGCTTACAAGCTTCTTCCACCCAGCAACCATCAAGACCCACGAAAGGGCGACAGTCTATGCCAGCGAAAATGGGAAATTCCCTTCTGCAACCTTCTGCTGGCGCATCGGAATCAGACAGACGGAGGTCCATGCCGTCTCGCTCAGGTCCCCTCCTTGAAGAAGACGAGCACCAACAGCAGCGAAAATCCTCTCCTCTAGCAAATACGTTTTCTCTGCCTGAGGATGTTGAGGAGGAGCCAGAAGTTGACAGGGAAGAGGAAGGAAATGTGCCGACTGAGAGTTCGAATCCTAAAGAAAGGACCATGTTGATGGAGATTGATTCGTAGGCTTGTTTGTCTTTGCTTTATCGTATATTACGAATAATTTGATGATGTTTCATGATCTGAGGACGACTAAGTACGGGGAAACTAAGCCCACAGGAGGTGCGTGCATTTATGACTTGTATTCTGCATCGTAATGACCAACTTCAAGCCTTTGTGCGGATGCCGTAGAGCGTTCGGGTGGCTCAAGCGCTCGTCCAACAAGGTCTTGTCCTACGAAGGACTCCAGATTATCTGTTTGACCTCACTGTGTTGCCCATCCATTCGGTGCGTAGTCTGGAGCAGTTCAGGAGCTTTGTGCTAGTTGCGATTTCTTGGCTTGCTGGGTTGAGGGAACTACCTCCCGGATGATCTACGATAAGAGAGCCACACCCTCGATGCAGATTGTGGCTCTCGTCGTTGCTTCTTCTTAGACAAGCCACCACGTCAAAGACATACTTAATGCTCAAAAAGTGCGCTCTGGACCCTGTCTCAAAACTTCCAACTACTACAGTACCCTTCACTCGCATTGAATTATAGGTATTTATGCGTCCATACAACTCGGAGAGACAGGTGCTCTCCTCTTTTACGAAACACACTCTTTCACACTATATAATTCAAGATCCTGCTGCTTCTCGCCATCGTGAGCAAGTTAAGACGGCTGTCGGTGACAACACGAACAATCATAGTGGACCGGCCGTTCCTATTGACGGAGGTGGGAATAGGCTGAAGCGGAAGACATCAGAGGAGTCGAATGATCTGGGCCGCAAACGACAAAGGCAGCAAGCGCTCGTTTTACCCTCCAATGCACGCCAAGGGGTGCAAGAACTTCAAGTGCCAATTCCTGCAGAAAGAATCGAGACGGCAGATGGGAATGGGGACGACTCGCACAACTCGATCGTCCCGGTGGCTTGCCCGGGAGCGGCGGCGCAACAGCGGTTGCGAGCTATTATTGAAGCTCAACTGAAGCTCCAAGATCAAGAAACGCTTGCGCTGATGGGGCGTGTATGCCAGGACTTGATGGCGCCGACCAGCGAGCAGCTCCTGGGCCCGGGTGATCGGGCGCGTGGTTATCTCCTCCTGACGTTGTTCTGCCTCCGGACATTTGAGGGCAAGACTCCGTTCCCTACTTCGCAGATCGAGGCTCGCGCCCGCCCGCCCTGCGGGTTCAACTATGCCCCTGTCAAAGAGCGGCCTTCGGACGTTGCGATAGGTGGGTTGGTATTTCGTTCGAAACGTGGCCGAGGCTGTAGATCTAAGTAACTATTCACCTACAGGCCCAATGTTCCCTGAGATGTACAACGAAATCGTGCAAACTTGCGACGTCGAACCCGATGAGGACATCCCATCCCTCCATAACTCGCTCGCATGGCAGTCCGAGAGCCACACACCGCAGATATGCTGGGACCTCGCAGACTGCGGGATCGAGCTGGAGTACCACCGCTCGCTGGCCGAGGACCTCGAGCTGTCCGCGTTCGACCCGCCCCTCCAGCACATCGTCATCGTGCACAACGACGGCGCGGTCCCCTTCCGCATGGAGATCGGCGCGCGCCCGGGACAGCCCCACCTGACGCTCGCGTGCCTCGTCCGCGGCCTGCACTACGCCCTGCAGCACATCCGCGTCGCGCGGCAGGTCTGGGACGCGATGAGCGTGTACGACCGGCTGCACGTCGCGCACGCGGCGCTCCTGCGCGCCGCGCCGCCGCTCGCGCACCCCGTCGTCGTCGTCGTGGAGCACTACCGGGCCGCGATGGACGCTGCGCTCGCCCAGCTGTCGCAGCGGCGCGTCCTCGGTCGCCCTGTGGATGAGCGCGCAGCGCTCGATATCTTCGAGCCGGGCCTCGTGGCGGAGCTGAACGAGCTGTTGACGAGGGTTTTTGTGGCGAATGCGGGGGATCCGATGACGCGGACGACATTCGTGGGGGGTGATTTGCTGATTGGACACACGATGTTCATGGGCCTTCAGTATCTGGGTCCGCCGTACTATTGGCAGCTGAAGACGACGACGCGGAATATCGCCCGGATGAAGCGCACGGCATGGGATCGACGTGTCGTGGACAACTAGTGCATCTGATTTTTTATCTCTTACTGTATTTTTTATATCTTATATCTCATATTCTCCGTCTTTTTTCAAGCACATGTTGTACAAAAGCTCAGGTAGCATCAGGCTCGAGGAAGCCAAACTCTCAAATCCGATTTACCACGATTTGCCCACATGAAGTACGGGATGAGCGTCAGCTCACACTCCTCTCCACCATCGCTCTCCGCGTCGTCGCCAACAACCGACACCCGTGTCTTGAGCAACACAGCACGCGGGAGCGCGCCGTCCCTCGGGAAGCCCATCCCAACCAACGCGTCCTCGTCCAATTCGACCTCCTCGAACGCCGCGCCGTCTGCGAGACGCACGGCGCGCAGGTCGGGGATGTGTGCGTTGTCGACGGACTCGGCGCAGTAGACGAAGGGCCCGCGCGCGATGGCGGTGCAGCCCCTGCAGTCGAGCGTGAGCGGGTGTGCGGAGAGCCGACGCGCTTCGAAGGTGAAGTCGACGAAGATGGTCGTTTTGGACTTGAGCGCTGATATGGCCGCGAAGGCGGACTCAGGCGCGCAGTTGACTGTACTGTCGGAAACTCCATTCGAGTCGGGGGTCAGGCGAACCTAGAAGGAGCGAACATGAAGCTGAACAAGAGGTTATGAATAAGATTTTATAGCGTGGCCTCACAGTGAAATCCGGACTTCCAGGCGGTTTTCGAAGACAGATCGTGTACTCTCCTGCGTTAGTGCCCAGGGGTTCTAAAGTAAGCGTGGCTCCCCCGTACCACGGCCCAGGCGTTTCCTGCGTCAGCTTCACTTGGTCTCCGTTATTGAGCGTTATGACGGCTGTGGACGCTATATAGAGCTGCACGTATATGGTGTTGTCGGCGCCGACTGTATACGCATACTGCCCGACCGAGCCGACGAGGCGCGCGATCTAATTAGCACAATCGATGCATGAATAGTTTTGCAAATCCCAGTGAGACTTTTTTTAGCTTAAATAAGACGTACGTTGGCCGGGCAGCACGCGACGGAGAACCATGTGCTGCGCGACAGGTACTTGTCGACTGTGGCGAGCGGGTTGTCGTAGAAGAAGCTCTTCCCGTCGAGGGCCATGCCGACGAGCGCGGCGTTGTAGAGCGCGAGCTCGAGGACGTTCCCGTACTCCATGTTGTATGGGTCGAGCTGGAGCATCTGGTGCGCGAAGAAGACGAGCGCGACTGCGGCGCATGTCTCCAGGTACCCTATGTAGAACGTTCATTGGAATGAGATGAGATTCTTCGTAAGTACGACTCGCGATAGAGACATGGAGTGAGAGGCTCCTTTACCTGTTTCGTTGGGCAAGTAGTAGTCCGCGCCAAAGCCCTCCCATTCGGGTATGGCGCCCAGTCCGCCCTGTATGAATGGAATAGAGATTATGAACCGCTCTGATAATAAACAGAAGGGGAACGAGCTGGCGATGATCTACTAACCGTGACATACATCTTCCGGTGCGTCGCCGACGCCCAGAGCCGCTGCACAGCCTGCGTCAACGAGCTGTCGCCCGCGAGGCGCGCGACGCCGGCTGCCCCAGAGAGCCAATACCTGCGCCGACGGTGAATGAATACTGTGAAAAGATTTCTTTTCCCCCCCCGGAGAGACGCTGAGGCTCACATACATAGCGCGCACTGCATGCCCCTCGACAGAGGCGAGCTCCCGGATGGGCTTGTCCGCCTGGTGGTACGAGTACGGCGCGCCGTGCCCTGGGCCCGGCCGCGGCGGGACGCCGCGCGCCTTGGCTTCGAGGTCGTAGTAGTGGCCTTCTGGCCCCCTTTGACCGCGCTCCTCGATGAAGTAGCGCGCCAGCGCGAGGAGCGAGGCGTCCCCCGTGCGCTCGAAGGCGCGCACGAGCGCGAGCTCGAGCTCTTCGTGGCCTGGGTACCTGAGAGTCGCGAGTCGTGTCGATTAATCACGTACGCTGCACCAAGGTACTGAACTCCGGTACGCACCCTTTCTTCTTGGTGTCTTCGGGGCCGAAGACGGAGTTGATGTGCGCGATGTATCTGAGCAGCGGGCCTAGGAGCCTGTATGAGCCGGAGTACGTCTCGTGCGCCAGGGCTGCTTCGAGCAGGTGCCCCGCGCAGTACATTTCGTGCGACCAGCTACGCATACGCCATACGAGTCCAAAAGAAACACGTCAGTCATCTCCCGAAATACCTACGCAAGTTCGATCTTTTCGTACGCAATGTTCTTCCACTTCAGCTCAGGCTCAACTACCTATCCGAATCCCGAATCCGCATTCCATGAGCCTAGCACACTTCCCAAGCTCGATAGCAGTAAATACACGTACGGTAAAGTAAGTATTGATGTACCCGTCGTCTTGCTGTGCGCCTCGTATGTTGTCGACGGCTTCTTCAACGAGCTGGCTCAGCGTCGCGTCGGGTGTGATTTTGAGAGTATAGCACGCCGCTTCGAGCCATTTCGCTATGTCCGAATCCCTAGAAAATGGGGGGAGATGCCAGTGTGGTAAGCAAGAGGACTTTCACATCAACGTACATATATCAGTGACTCACCAGAATTGATGTCTATGAAATTATGTATGTATGTATGTATGTGTGTGTGTATATAGTGACATCAACACATTGCAGCATGTGCAGTAGATGGATGGATGGATGAGTACCGAGAAAACGACGAGAGACTCGGACGTACGGTTTGTTCGGATCGCCCGGCTTCCACTGCAGCTTCAGGCAGTCCCAGCGCCCCGTGTCCTTCATCTGCGTCTGCATCGCCGGGAGCGCGCCCCGCTGCACGACGCGGATCCGGGAGGCCCAGAAGGCGGACGTGATGGTGACGTTTTGGAAGGGGACGGGCTTTGCTGGTGCTGGTGCTAGTGGTGCCAAGTCTGACTTGGACTTGAACCTGATCGCTTCCTCCGCGTCCGCGTCCGAGTCCGAGTCCGAGTCTGGCCTACTCGGGCTGTGAGGATGACAAGCGTTTGGAGTCCTCGGGCTCGGGCTCGGGCTCGTTTCCATCGAGTGGATTTGATAGAGCTAGAGGCTATAGGATACGCGGCCACCTGCCAATGGCCCGGGGTCGTCTTGAACTGGGCTGGCTGATGCCAGATGGTGGTCACGGTGTCTCCATAAGCCTCTGGCTGCTATCGTGCGCTGATATAGGACACCATCGGGCCATATGGTTCTCTGGCTTTCGTGGAACGAAGTAGCAGCCTTCAATGGGAATACATACCGGAAGATAAGTTGTAAAGATACCACTGGCAGCCGCGGCTCGGACACGCCGAATCATCAAGTTGAAGTCGAAGTTCGAGCGGAGCGCGAACTTTAATTCGCAGGTGAGAGAGAGCTCAGATTCAAGGAGCCGTACACGACCATGTCCTTCTTCTATCGTATGTAAGGGGAGTAAGCAAGAGAGAGAGAGAGAGAAAAGAGGGAGAAAGAGAGAGAACGATTTTTTTTTGGCGTAGACTGGCTGTTTTTTTTAGTCACTGACTGGTACCGTGACGGGAATAGTAGAGAATACACCGCAGCTTGACAGCTCGACGGCAAGGTGATTAGCGCTACTAGTAGTGGATCGTCATACTTAGCGATGAGGAAAGGCCAGATGATGCCAGCGGGGATCGTAGGACTTGAAGGTTGTCGAAGCAAGCAAGTGCAAGACGAAAGGTTCGGACCTCCGATTTGCCAGTGGACTGAAATACTGTTTATTCAACTGACAGTTGATGAACAACGCGAACGCGACTCCGAATCGAGATTAAGAGCGAGACATGGGGAATTTTGCGATATGAAGTCAAGTTCACGTTTGGCCCGGAATGAAGATAGATCTAAAGCCTGAGGAAGTGAAAAGATATCATGATGGCAATGGCAGACTCGGATTAATATGACAGGCACATGAGAATGGAGAGGATCGACTCGGACAGTTCTGACTATGTTCAGTTTATGGACGATAGCTATATGATGTGTGTTGAAGGGAAGCGCCTGATTCGTACGCGATCACACCTGAATTTTGACTCGTGAGGAAGAGACAAGCCTGGGTGTGTTACCAGCAGCAACGTCTACGATGCATCGCGCCGTTGCCATCCGGAGAGAATGAAACGTTCATTTCCGGAGAGCCCGCCGGCGGCGAGATGGCTCTGGTGATCATGTGTATACTGACATACTGTACAACTGTATATGATGTACATGATGTATGTATGCACTGCAAAGGCGATATCCATGCGAGACGTGAAATGGAGAATGGTTCGGGACGTCCGAGTATGGGACCGGGACTTGGAGGATGTGCAATTATTGGTTGAGAATGAGCGCCGGGTCTGCGTCGGAGATATGGCCCGGTATTGCGAGCCTGCGGGAATGATCGTTGGTTATTAAATCGGACTCGGAATTTATTCCTGTCCTGCGCGACGAGGACAGATCTCTCGAGGAGGACCTCTCAATCACCCGAACGGGTAATAGCCGGATTGGGGTGAAGGGAAGGAGCGCATCAGGCGAAGAGATAGACATCTCCGCTGCCAGTGCTCGTCCAGCTCAGGCTCCGAGTCGGGCAGCTGTTGTTCTCTCCTCTACTTACTTTCGTAAATCTTCATAACTGCTGGTGGCCGTGTACGAGTCGCAGTTCAGCTTGTTGCATGTCCAGCGAGGTGACTGTGCTGCAACGTCAAGCTCCTTCAATACTTTTGCTCAGGCTACCGACTTGATTCACGAAGAAAAACCTCCGTGCCCGGGCCTATTGACACACTCACTGGGGCGCCCTTGTACTTCTGGTACTACAGGTACTGACGCGGAGACAAAGCTCCCACCAACAACGCACGAGATCGACGCGCGAGTGCGAGTCATTGTCGACGTTCCAACACATCTGCATCCGCATCCGCCGCCGCCTCCTATCACCACCAGGCGCAGCGAAAACTGCTGCGTGAATACACGGCGCGTGCACAAGCTTGAGCGCGGGTCCGCCATCTTCCACCTACGTGAACGCGAACGCGAACTTGAAGACACTCAGGCGCCCGAAAACACACAAACACACGAGCACGCGCTCTCTGTCTCAACATCAGATTCAGAGTCACCGTCTGTGATGCGCGCGGAGAAGCAGGGCGTCGGCGGGAGCGGCGCTGCCAATGCGAATGCCAATGCGGGCCCTCACTCTCAAAGTCATGCAGGAGAAGACGAACAGGGGTTAGGAGAACGTGCGGAAGGCGGTGAAGACATTGGCATTGACGATGACGGTGCGTCTGACTCTCAACCTCCTCCTCATCACGCACGAATACTAATGTGCTACTATATCGACAGACGACATGCCCCCGCTCGTCGACGCGCCCTCCTCCTTCCCGATGGGCACGTACCATCTGCATCATCAACAGCCCTTTCACCCCTTCCACCGCCCGTCCCACCACCATCAAGCGCAGCGTGGACTTCACCCGCCTCAAACCCAAACCCAAACGCAAAACCAAACCCAAACCCCGAACCAAATCCAATACACGTTCGCAACGACCATGACGCCCGTCCAGTTCGGCGGCTCCGAGCCTGCGCCCGAGCCTGCGCACTCTCCTCATCTTCCTCCTGCGCACTCTCCTACATCCCAAGACACCCGGGATTTCAGGCACGACGTCGGCGAGGACGAGTTCGACTACCCCCGCGACCACGACCACGACTACGACTACGAGAACTACGAGCCCCTGCCGCCGGCGGTGATGCTCGCCAAGGAGCGCAGCTCGACCTACCCTCCACTCTATCCGCCCCTGTATCCACCGAACCCACCGAACCCAGCGTACCCAGCGTACCCACCGGGTCTCCCGCCCCCGCCTCCCTCGGCGCTCCACCCACCGAGCACCACCGGCTCAGCGACGCGAACCCCCCGACGCGCACACGCGCACGGGCACGCGCGCGCGCACTCCTACTCGCACCCGCTGCCGTATGCCGTCACTCGTTCCTTCGCGGGGTCAGGTGCGGTGCGCTTCCTGCCTCCGCTGGATGACGACGGTGACGCAGCCGGCGATGAAGACGCCGACGGCGACGCGCAAGACGCGCTCTCAACGGACATCCACAGCGAGCCTGACCTCACTCTCCCCTCACCCACCGCCTCATCCACCGCCCGCGCACCGCCAGCCCCATCGACAAACACGAACACGAACACGAACACAAACACGAAACGGAGCACGGCAGCGGCGCACGCGCGCGCGGCGAACTACATCCCGCGCCCGCCAAACGCGTTCATCCTCTTCCGCGCGTCCTTCGTGCGCGCCAAGCGGCTCGAGTCTGCTTCTCTCTCTCTCTCTGCTTCTGGGTCGGTGATGGGGACGGGGATGGGGTCGGGGTCGGCGCTGGACCCGGCGACGAGCAAGACGACTGTTGTTAGTGCTGGTGCGTGTTTCTCTTCTTATTTTCCATTTTTCATTTTTATTTTCACTTTCGCCTTTTCTGTATTTTTTTCTTTCTCGCTCTGAACGATTTTATGTATCTTCTTCTTCTTCTCGTTCCTTCCTTCCGGAATCAAGTCAATCGCTCTCTCCTCGGTCTCTGTTTTTTTTTTCCGCGTTCACTCTTATTTACCCACTCGAACTCATGCTTACTGTCATTCTCACTCATTCTCATCCACTCACTCACACATACTTGCCGCCTACCCCACAGGCCCGACGGCACAGAACCAGACACTCTCGAAACTCGCAGGCCAGCTCTGGCGGAGCCTCGACCCGGGGGAACGCGCGGTGTGGGAGGCGCGCGCGGCGCAGGCGCAGGCGGAGCATCGGAGGAAGTACCCGGATTGGCGCTTCCGCCCGGCGAATGCGAGTGGGATGCGGATTCGGGATGGCGGTGGGGGTGGTCTGGGGAGTGCTGGTGGGGGAGGAGGTGGGTCGGGGGGTAAAGACGGAGGCGGAAAGGAGGGAGGTGGGAGTGGAGAGGGGAGCGGCGGGAAGAAGACGAAGCTGAAGACGAAAACGAAGCTGAAAGTGGAGAGAGAGCCGGGGCGGGAGGGAGGTGTGGCTGCGTCCCCTGAGTCCCCTGCGAGTCCGGCGAGTCCGGCAGGACAGAGTAGGAGCATGCGAGCGAGTCCGGCGAGCGCGAGCGTGAATATGAGTTCGAATCTGATGAGCGCGAACGCAGAAGCGGCGACGGACGTGGGCAAGAAAACGCGCCAGCGCGCGTACACGACTCCGGCGTCCAGCGTGGCGCCTCCGCGCGCGTCGTATACGGGTCCGACGAGTCTGGGTGCGACTGGACTGGGACTGGGACTGGGTGCGGGGAACCCGAGTGCGCTGGGATTGGGCCCGGCGTTGGGCTTGCCGGCGTGGGCGACGGTGGGGATGGATGTCGACGTCGATGACGGCGTTGCGTCTTCTTCATCAGCGCCGCCGTCTGCACAGGGAGAACAACGGGGCGGAGGCAAGGGTAAGGGGAGACACGATGCTGCGAATCGGGAGTCGAACGCACCGAGAGGTGGGACCAAAGAGGTCGGGGATGCGCAAGACACGCTGGAGAGGGAGGGAGAGGCGGGCCAGGAGGGCGAAATGGAGATCACGATGGAGGGTCCGGAAAGCACACGCGCTTCGCCAGGCGGGTCGGGGTCGGGGTCGGGGTCGGGGTCGGCGCCCTCGCTCTCTTCCCTACCCTCTCCCCTCCCCATCTCCGCGCCCCAAACTGCGTCTGCCGCGCCAAGCCCTCGCACGCAGCAGCATCGCGACCGGGGAGATTCTGAACGTGATCAAGATCGAATTCTGAATCTGAGTCTGAGCGAAAATCAGACTCAGACTCAGACTCAGACTCAGAGAGAAAGCCAGAATCAGAATCAGAATCAGAATCAGACTGCGAATCCGAATCCACGCCAGAGCACACTGGGCCTGATCCCGCTCACCGCGATCGCGGCGCGGCGCGCGGCGAGCGCGCCTGCGCGTCTCTCCCCGCCGGCTGTCCTGGGTGCGCTGCCTGAGGTGGGTGTGGATGGGCGTGTCGGTGTCGGGGGTGTCGGGGGCGCGGCTGTGGGAGTGCAGAACGCGAGTCCAACTGCGACTAAAAATTCAACAAGTGCAAATCAAAACCAAAACCAGAGTCAGCACCCATACACGGGTACGTACGCATACGCGAACCTGGGTGCGTACCTGTACGCGGGCGCGAGTGGGGACCCGGCGACCGCGACCGCGACGGTGCAGACGGTGCAGACTATCGACACGCGTACAAACGTGAACGTGTCTGCCGCGGTGCCGACGCTGCCTGCGGAGTTCTTCGAGGTCGGGGTACGTGGGCGTGGGCGCGGACGTGGGTCTGTGCCCGTTTCCGTTTCCGTGTCCACGTCTGTGTCTGGGCGGGGACGGGAAGTGCCTGGTGTGCGAAGTGTTTCTGGTGTTTCTGGTGTTTCTGGGGAGGAAGGGAGCGGGTCGGCGGGGGCTAGGGTTGGTGCTAAGGATAGGAGGGAAGCTGTCGACGGATCGATGAAGCGGGAGCAGGACGAAGTTTCTGCGGTGCGTTTTCTTTTACTTATACTCTCATTCTACTCTCTTTCCCCTCGCATTGTTCACTTCTATCTTTCTTACCTTTGCCCATCTATGCTCCTCCATATGATCGTTTCACCCTTTCTGCTCTCACTTTTCCCCTCTTATTTTAAAATCTTAATCTGCTTGCTTACTTCCCTCTTCTTCATTCCCCATGAAATCTTGTAGCCGACGGATACAACCCCCACCTCTACGGGCTACATCTCCCCTCCGCAAGCGCATCCTCAGATCCAAGTACAGATACCCATTGGCTCCGCATCCTCCCCCGCTGCCCAAGCCCAAGCCCAGTCTATAGGGAATCAAATATCGGCCCCGTATCGCTTTGCGCACTACACGCACGATGTTGCGATCCCTCCCCCCACGACGCCCTATGCGGTCACGTCGCCGGGAAGCGTCTACGCGTCGTCGGCGGCGTCCCCACAGTATGCGTCACCCTTGGACGTCGGGGGTGGACTGGGTGCAGAGTCTGAGCGCGAGTTTGAGTTCCCGTCGCCGATCCCGAGCTTGGAGCTGTCCTCCCCTTTGCCTTCACACCAGCAGCAACAGCAGCGGCAGTACGTCCCGCAGTTGTCGTCGTATTCGACTCTGCAGGGGTGGGCAGGGGCGGGGTCGGGGTCTGCGGCGAGCGAGGAGAAGAACGCTGGTGCTTATGGTCGTGGATCTGGATCTGCGCCGCGCTCGACCGAGGTGTCCCCTGCGTCTTCCACACCATCTCATCAGCCCGTCTATTCATCCATGCAAGAGCAGCAGCAGCAGCAGCGCCACCTCCAAGGCTACGCGCTGCCCAGCCCGGGTTCGTTCGCCAACGCCAGCGTCCCAGGCCGTGATGCATCGTCTAGTTATTTGCATACACGGTACATGGCGTACGAGACATACGCGCACGGCGAGCGGTTCCGAGTCGGTGTGGGCTCGGGCGCGTACACGCACAGCGCGGAGGGGTACCTCCTGCCTGGGCCGCCGGGCGCGGTGTACACGGGCACGGGTGGATCGCCGACGTCGCCGGTGTCGAGCGTGACGACGGCGTCGTCGTCGTCCGCCTCCCCGCCAGCGGACCGGGACTGCGATTATCGTGGTCATTTGCTCGGTGGGATTGGTGGGGATGGAGGTGGGGGTGGAGGTGCGATTGTCAATGCCGATGCGAATGCCGGTCAACATGGAAGTGACGGCGAAGTTGGGAGGGCCTACTTGGCGCCAGTGTCGCCCGCCCATCGGCAATACCACCACCACCAACACGACCGACAAATTGTTCGCCAGCAGTACTATGGGGAGTTTGAGACCGAGTACCACCGGGATTACCAGCAAGAGTACTCGCAGGCGGTCCTGATCCACCCGCAGAACCTCCCGTATGCACATGCACACGCGCATGCGTACGGGGCGGAGAAGCAGCACCAGCACCAACAACAACAAGAGGGACCGGACAGCGCAACCGCTGGCGGCACTGCGGATACGGAATTCCCGCCCATGCACGCGCATATGCACGGCGCGTCGCCCCTCATGTTCGCGTCGCCCGGGGAGAGCGCTATCCTCGAGTACGGCGCCGACGTAGACATGGAGCTGGAGAGAAGTGTGGGTGTGATGGACGAGTATGTCCCTAGCGCGGATGTGACGCACACTGCGTATGTGTTTGAGAGCTATCCTGCGGCGGGCATGGGCGCGAGTCCTGAGCCATGAGCCCTCGGCGTTAGTTGCGATGCGGGGTGTACGATACTGAAAAGTCGGGACATAATCGCGTTCTGGAGTAGAGAAAACGATGTTTTGAGTATAAAGAAGTATGATTTCTATGTTTGCTTTTTCTCTTCTCTTTCTTCTCTTTCTTCTCTTTCTGCTCTATTCTGTTGTATGTGTACTTGTATGTTCTAAGGCATCAAACAAATTGTGCCCCCCTCTCCCCCTCTCCTTCTTTTTTGTTTCTTGTATGTTTGTGACCTCCTGATCGGCTTCAGAGCTTTTCTTAGAACCTGTCCTGTATCGAACTTTGAACTCCTATGCGCTCAACTCATTCTATGTCCCCCTTCCCTCCCTCATGCTAATGTTTCAAAGTTGTTTATTGATTTACATTGCTGTTGTTGTGCCATTGCGACTGCGACTGTACAGGTACCAGTAGTCGCACTGTCTCTGTATGTTCAACTTGTTGTGTTTTTTGTTTCTGTATGTATCTACTATACACGAATACTATGTATCAATGTTTCTCGCATGCATGATAATGATGCGATTTGACGAAAGGAGAAAGGGGAGAGGTGTCAATCCGCAAGCGTACTACACAAAGTCTAGTATGTATCGATCATACCTCATCTGCGAGTTTAACTAGGGTGCGAGATCGTCGGTCCGACCTCTCGGTGCATAGTAGCCCGAAGAGGTTGACAGACGATCATTCTTGCGATCTGACGTGAGGATGTCATGGACGTTTGCTTGATGCTTGATGCTCTCCATTCCATTACGATGACTCGAGAAAATTGGTAAGGGTTCGTGATTTGGCGGAATAGAATAGGCTTACGGAGAGTCGCCAGTTTGATACTTGAATTTGGTTGGATTTAGCGTGAAAATCCGAAGTGATTTTCTTCTTTCGTACTACAATGTGTGATGTTGCAAAGAACAATGCACAGTAATAGTTGAATACCGAAATGCTAAAAGGGCATATAGGATGGAGATGCTTTGTATGGCCTGATTGCGTCAATGGTGCTTTATCATTTGCTCAATACAGAGCCGTCGTGATAAGACGTACGCTTAGATGTGTCTGTTATAATGAGCTCTATCCAGCCTTTACCAGAGCAGATTGCAGACTGGGTCGGAGATACCATATCATACTTTCTAACAAATTAAATGAAATCACCCCCTTTCCGGTGCCAGGAACCCCTCCTTCCCCATCCAAGCATCCCATGATTTCATTCCTCCTAATAAGTGCTGCTTATGAGCTAGCTTCTAGCCCAGGAATTTTCATGCGTTCATCTCCTGTGAAATAACCTAATGGCATCCTCGTGATATCCCTTTCGGCGGCGTTTATAGACCCTAGCTGCCCATACGCTCTGAAATGGTGTGGGTGAATATCTCTCAGGCATGGACGAGTCAGATTGCCCTTCCGCGAGGTCCCGACTAGTAGTTTGAGTTGCAGAGGAAGGTGTGTCCGGGGGGAACGAGCAGCCGAGTGAATTGGCCGGAGGACGGGACGAGTTGGTGGGTCTTCCCTGCTCCGTATGGACATCAGATTACAGTCAGCGCTCTCGGCTGCACGTCAAGCACGCACTCTCCGCCATCGAGGGTCGTAGATTCCTTTGCAGGTCGTCCATATAATTCCAAGTAATCGCCTGGGAGCAAGCAGCCCAGCTGGTGCAGAGGTGTGCCTCAGTTCCATACTGGGCAAGCCAAGTGGGTGCGGGTTCCGAGGAGTGCGAGATAAGATTACAACGTGGCACCAAATTCCCGTGTCGATTTTCTGCGAAGATGTTGTTCACGTATGAAGATATATCGTCTTGCATTTCATGACTGCGAGCGCCCTGTAAATGCCGAACGATCGTAGCCGAAGTGATGAGAGTGATTCGTTGGGGTAGAACGCACCTCGATCGATTAGCAGCCTGAGGCCCTAGCACTGAGGCATTACGTTTAGTCTTCGGCGTGTTATTCTCTGCTCGATCTCGGTTGAGATAATGCCTTCTAGCCAACTCGTGCACTTTATTTTACGAGAAATAAAGCGAACGGAATAATCTGTACGTATTTTCTCCTGCATCGTGTAGCTGTCTGGATATTCATGACAAAATGCGAGAAATCATCGCACAAAAAGCTTGCACAATTTCCCCCCAAATGTGAGGAACGCACACCAAGCATGCTGTCCAAATAAATCAACATAAATTGGGGACACACCTCAGGGACAACGGCGGCGCCGGAAGCAAAGTTCAAGTTCCTCGGAGCATTGAACACGAGGCGGACTCGTCGTCCGAAAATCCCGTGAAATCCGGAACTAAATCAATGCGCACAATGCTCGCACAGCTCGCTGCAGATGGGTATGCAGGGCGGCGCCGATGGCGGGAGCATATTTGGCATCGCGGCTTTTCACTCGAGGAAAGAGCGAAAAATAGACGCGTGGGCGGGTTCCGTGCTCGGTGTCCCAAATGGGAAAGGTCAAAGGACGGGAGCGTGCACTCGAAGGTCGCTGTGTCCGTGCCGAGTGCCCAATCATTAAAGAAGCATCGGGCTTCTGGATTGGTGTGGGGGAAAGGCGCCCCGAAGATAGGGTGGTCATTATGGAAGAAATAGCGTGCTGTTCGTGGGCGTAGGGCTGACAAGCGTAGGAAGTAAATCAGCTCCATACGGTATTATGAAGAGGATGGTGAGCAGCAGTGACTCACGATCATGTTGGGCAAGGAGGAGTGTGGAAATTGGTCAAAATCCTTCCGCCTTATTGTCTGCCGGAGGAGTGACCGGTGCTATTAAATTTAGTCATGTTTATTCCTCATTTACCGTCCACGCAACGCCGCAGGTCGAAGCAAGCAAGGTCGGAGAAATATGACACTAGAAGTATTCATCAAATTTGAGGCAGGTTTAATGGCTACTTACATGACTATCCGTGCATCATTCTCGAAGTTTTAGGGGTGCGATGCGCTCGTGGTCTGTGGGGCAGAAGTCGGAACAAGATACGAAGGCATGAAACAAGAGCAGAAGGGGCACTGCAGGGAAAGACGTACGACGGTTCTAGACATAGTTCAGCAAGTCATCACCAAACAAGAGCAGATGGCTAGATCTTCCGATAGGTGTCTAGGGACTAGGTTCAGTGGCGCGTTGATGACCAAGTAACAATAACGCGGATAGGCAGTAAGAAGAGTTAAGGAGGTTTTAAGTATTGATATGACTTTGAATCTGTAAGCGCCAAAGACGAGATACATGATTTGCAGGAGTTGACCAGACAAGAACAACGCTGAGGAAGGAATGAGTTTCATGGTTCTGATGGATTGAACCATACATTTTCAGCCCGAAGTACGATTATGGCCGGTGTTTTAGCGGCTATGTCTTCATAAGAGAGTGTCTTATATTTGCACATACTTCCGGACGAGAGATAGATAAATGCGTACCGATGCTGCGCAAGCACGCTAGTACAGGGTGAAAGGAAAGCATCAGAATAAGAGCACGCGACGGGAAAGTCGTAATGGACAGACTTGCATCGAGAAGAGAAGAAAGACAGAATATAGTCATTTCTACGAATGCGCGATGAGAACATATTGGTAGGTCATTAACGGTTTCACCGTCGACGTCTCTGCTATCTATAAACAGAACAAAGCGAATCAATAAAACCGCAGTCGTGAATGGGGCCGTCAAGGTGAAAACGATGCGAGACAAGTCATCGGAGTGTGCTGGTTCCACGAGAACATCGCCGCCGAGACAAGAATGGATGCATCCGACGAACGCCGCTAAGGACGATTCTGTTCCCCACGTAGACAAGTTTGCAATTTGAAGAGACTCTATTTCCGGGAAGCCAGTGTGTAGAAGCCAGTTAAGAATTCTACTACGGTATGCAACATGCAGCACAACTGAGCAATTCTAGCAGTGCATTATCAGTGTTGCAACATAGAGAAACTGCACCGGCTTGTACACTTTGTACCCATTGGAAATAAGAACATAAATAGGGATCCATACCTCGCCAAGCCACGGGGCAAGAGGATGATTGACGTGTGTTTAAGGTAAGAAAGAAGTGTACAGAACCTAGCAGCTTCAACGCATAGCCTAATATAGCCCAACATAGCAACTTGAAGAGAATAAGTTGCATGTCAAGCACTGTGATCATTCATACTTTGCGATTCACGCGCATTGCAGAATTAGAGACGGCACAAGGCAACAAGATGTCTCTCGGGGCCGTTTCAGTCATAAATGCCATTGAACGTGCTATGAGAATTTGCGAATCGCCTTATCAAATATGTGACTCATCTTTGCCTCATAATCTCGCACCGGAGTCGATGACGGTGATAGATAGTCAATCTCCCGGCCTCTGAAGCTCCCCTGAGACGCTCAACAATGCTCATCTTGATAGTCATTGGCTGGAGTGAAGCTGGTGGATCTGCACCGAGACAAGAAAGAATGAACTGGCTAGCAATATGCCAAATTGTTTCATAAACGGAAAAGGGTTTGGAATGGTCTACTTTCAGCAAGACCACAGTAAGAAAGCCGATGGCATGACCAAGTTTGCATATGCAATCTCGATGACCAGAGCAACATAGCGAATGCCGTTATCTGTGATTGCAAAAACTCGAACAGTCCATCCGGCTTGTTCACCTGGAATCCTCCAGAAGTTCGAGCATCCGCCAGTGATACGCGAGGAGGAACTTCAAAGTGTGCTTAGAGCAAGAAAGAATGAAGAAGAGGGAACTTGAAGAGATGGTAGCCAAATGTAGAAACTTGAACAGAGCAAGACGCTCTGCACTCACACCTCGCGATTCACGCGCATTACAGAGTCAGAGACAACACGAGGCAGAAGTATGTCTCTCGGGCGCTTCTCCCAGTCAAAGTTATCTTGAACGTGGTATGAGAAATTGTGGATCGTCTTATCAGTGGAATGACTCACCTTTGCCCCACAGTCTCGCACCCGAATCGACGTCGGTGGTAGACCGTCGATCTCCCGGCTGCTTTAGCTAGCACCAAGGTGCCTAACAACGCTCATTTCGAGCCAAAAGCGTACACAATGGTCTGCGCACAATGGTCGAAAACATACGCGTGGCAGAGGCGCAACCCGCAAAGGAAATTAGATTTGATCGCTACGAGCCCTGGTCCCAGTTCATGGCTAATCGAAGTGTATTGAGTGAGGCTAGGTGACTGTGATAGTTGTGGGAACCCGGTGGTTTGAGTGTTGTGCGTGCGATGCGCTAGATGGTGACGGTAAGAGTTCAAGTGAGATGGTGGTCTCATAAGTGACAAGTGACGACTCAGACTCAGAGGAGATGCCGAGTTCTGTGCGGCGCCATCAATCTCGGCATCTCCCACTGGCATTTGCGCCGATCAACTGCGAAATCAACTTGAAACTGCCGCGCTGCCTCGCTCTTTCAAGCAAGCCTTTCTTGACCTCCCAAGGCATTGACTTCATGTAAGTTCATTAATATCATGGAAACTCTTCGAGTCTCCGAGCTGCCCATTGCGGTGCAAAGTTGTTCTATGGCGTGCGTAGAGTGGATGACGTTGCCCTATTCGTCATATCCGATGAAGGCCTGTGCATAGTTCTCAGCTGCAGCTGGCCTGGCTCGAGAGCTGGAATTGATTATACGCCATTTATATTCTGCGATTGATCTCTGCTAGTATTATTCTCACTGATCCACAAATTAATTTCAGATTGTTACTGAACTTACTTTGTTTATTTACAGAATATATTTTTGTTTTGATGATGCTTTCAAATTCCCCTCCATCGAGGCAAAGGACTCCCAGAGAGTCGTATCCAGAAATAACATATCCATTTCACGCACTCTTGCACTGGAATGCAGCTTCAGCCTGCGCATGGTCCCCAGAACCATCCTCGCAACACGGGCGCCTATTCTCAGATTAGCGCCAACTTAAAAACACAGCATAAGATCGACGTTCTCAGCTTCCCAAAGCGCCGCCGGCGTTCTCTCTCCTTTCCACGCACACTGGCACACAGATACCATCATCCACTGCCTCCTCACCTTTGATAGCTCGTGTTTTACTCTCCTGCTTTCCCACTATGGCCCATTCGTAGTCAACAGCCCTCCGAGTCGGCACCCGGACAATCCTCGCCGATCATGCTAAGTCCGAGTGGAACAGCATACTAGTGAGTGCTAAGTACACAGTAAAAGCGATGCGCTGCGCCTACTGTACGGCCGGAGTACTCGGACATCCCGTACAGGCCGTTTTTTGGCTAGCAAACATGTCCTGTGGCGCCCTGGCCGTAGCTTCGGATTCTAACTACACAGGCACTTTCCCTTAGTTCCATGTATGTGGACGTTGCGGCGGCTTCTCCGTCTATTTCTTTTCACTGATATGCTTCACCTGAAGGACCCCATGCGACGCTGAGTTTGAACAGGATCTCAGATGGTATGATAATGTACAGCAACTCATCAAGTACGCGCTTATGTTACTTCGTTCTATACGGACGCTGCGGCGATTTCTACATCTAATAACTCCGCTTCGTGAGGCTCCAAACAGAGACTCCGTGAGCTAGAAAGCTCGTATTTGAAAGGCATTTCAGTAGCGGACACGAAGTAGAACCGAGCTAGTACGACGATCATCAGCTATTTGTACCTTGTGTTCGTCAATCAGGAATATTAGTAGATTCATTCCGAGCTTCTCCACCTTCTTTTACCATGTTAGAGAGACTCTGTTAATTAGCTATAATGCTCGCGCGGGCTAACTCTCAGGATATTGAGTTTCCACTGTAGTACAGTAGTAAGATTCCACAACTCGCAAGTTCAGAGAGGTCGATCGTTTATTGCCACGGTAATAATTAGGGAAGCACAACTTCGAAGATGGTGACTTTCTCATCAGAAATATATCTATTAAAAAAATCCAGCATTAAAATCGAAGTTGAAGTGCGCCGCACATCTGCTTCTTGGTCCCTCCAAAGGGACCGAACCATCGAAATTTGTAAAGTTCAAGAATGAGTGGGGTTTTATTTGGTGACAGCGCATCCGCACCAATTCTAGTCCGGGTTCTTATAAATCAATGCTTCCGGACCTTCTCAGGCTCACGTTCTGGAGATCCAGCAGATCATTCCTTGTAATCTCGAGCACTTCGATTTCTCCTTCTTCCCGGAGATTGCGTTCGATTATCTGCTAATTTTCTCATCCGGACCTAGCCAAGGTCCCCGAGGAAGATACATTCTAGGTACCATTAAAGGACTAGCGAACGCCGACCATGGGAGAATTTCCCGCTGCCAGTGATGATATTGGGCATTGGACGGACGACGTGTATGCATCCGCCGTGCATTCCGGGGTAAGAACCTTATGGGGGCGTCTACGTTTATCTATCTCTACAAGACCTCCGGAAACTCCTTCATTTCGACTTTTCTTCTGCATTAGACGCCTAACCTTGCAGTCAGATGATCTTCAGCGCAGCGAGCTTTGATGGTGGTCTTTGGATAATTCAGTTGGGAAGAGAGCAGCAATAATACAAGGCCTTCCATTTCTGATCGACGATCGACGCTCTGGATTACGTCACGAACAAATAAATTGCAAACAACTTATTTTCTTCAAGCTCGGTTTTCATCACCTCAACTTGAAGTTGTAACATTTCGAATCTTTGATTCAAACCTCTATATGCTAGCTCTGCCTTAGAGATTCCGCTGCGTACTCGCTCGGCTTTTTATCATTAAACTCTAGGGTGACTCAACAGCCTGTAATGTATAACTTAATTCTGGGCGCCATGGACTCCGACAATTACACCTTAATGCTCTCGCGGCCTCCTCTTGTTTCTTTGGTACTTCGGATCCTAGGCGACTCTCACATAGACGCATTCTCCATAACCAATGAATTGCATCTTGGACTGTCTTTTTGGGCGCCTACCGCAGTAGGATGAGCGCTTAATCTGAGGCAAGTAATTTATTAGCTTATTTTTAGACCTTCGTTGAACTATTACATAGGCTTTGTACAATGGTGGTTTCACCTCAGTATGCAACTCTAAACGCATGAAAATGCTCATAATACATTTAAACTACGAGGCCCGGTACAGATCGTTGCCATCGCCAGCCTGAGTTGCGATATAAGAGGATTTCGGGACGACTTGCTCCTTCTAGCTGCCTCGTGTACCGAAGCGAGCCAGTATTATCAACAAGTGCTGTCAATCCGCGTCTATCAACGCATCTACACAGCATCGTCGTCAATCAGCGCACCCAATCTGCACTCTCGCGTGCCCATCCGTGCAAAGGCCCAGCGTTCCGCGTCGTCACGCCTGGGAAGGCAACTGTCTGCTCTTTGATCTCTGGGATCGACGGATCCTCAGTGACGCACACGCGCACAGTGTTAATCGCAGCTTGCTTCCGCTTCGCCAGCTGGCGTCGGCCGGCGCGCCTAAACACACTCCACACTCCCGACACCTGCCTGCCTAATGTGGTCAATGCTCAGCAATGCTATTCTCCCGACGAGAAAGGGAAGTGAGATGCTAGGCGCTCCCCTGGGACGCTTATGAGCCTAATTTCTGATCCGAAGTCATCCGCTGGGTATTGCTGAGCATACAATATACCGGAGACGTATTGGCAAAGAAAGCTTCTTTCTGGTTACGCTGAATATAGTCGGGGGATATCCGTAAACTCTCAAAGGCACTCCTTCTGCGGCTTGACTGCTTAACCGACCCGAAAACCAAGCTGCAGACCCTATTAAACCGTCCTTTGGGAGCTTTCTCTCAAGCATTAAGAAGACAACGGCATTCCAGCTCCGCGAACGATCTCAGCTTATTGTCTAAATCAAAAAGGTCGAAAGGTCGAACTTCCTTACTTCTTCCGAACTCTTGGGACCTCCGGAGGCTTCTGAGGGTGCTCAAATCCGCTCCCAATCATAGAAAATCGGTGAGCAATGATGGTGCGCGATCTTTAAGCAATGTTTTAAGTAGCTTCTTAGCCAATCCTACGGACTATATCTGAACAAATCGGTTAAATGGATTTAAAGATATTTATCTACGTTTTAATGCTAATCAATGATAGGGTCGACACAGAGCTTCTTCGGAGTCGCATACGATTTGCCCTACCTACTCCTAAGAGCGTACCGAGGCTACGTCCGGTCCCGTATGTAGCATGCTATGATTTTACTCGAATGCTAGCAACGCTTTGCTTTTGTCAAGCGCCCTGTCAAGCTTTCATGGTTACGCCGGGCGCTGAAGTGCGTGTAGACGACGCATCAGCGCTTTTGTTCACCGCAGACCCCAATCCTCAGAGAACGCGGCGGTCGTCAAGGACGTCCAAGCCTGCAGGGATTGCACACCGACCCATGCCAGTGTCCATCGGAGACCGGAAGAAAAATACCCAGCTATCTACGCCACATCCCTGACTCTTCCCATCTGCAGCCTAGCCCACACGCCACATATGTATCTCAATGCACAACGTCAGCATTTCTTCCCCCTTCTGCTAGTCCATCGACTCCGTCCGCGACCTGCCAGGCTCACGGTTTCTTATTGTGCGCGCCCGTAAAGGCTAAACTCTGGTTGCCTCTTCGGGAAAGTCTGCAGAACTCTAAATCGCTGCTCGCCCCCCGGATGCCTGCCCAGCGCCAGTGTGAGAGCCTTCTGGCCGGGTTCTGTATGCCCGGATTGAGGGGAGCAAAGGCCGTCCCCTGGGCTCGTGATTGCCATATGATCAACGGTGTGATCGTACATGATAACACTCGCGCAATCTCCCCCCTGCTCCGTGTCAGCAATCGCTGCACCAGTGCGCCGACCGACCCGAGTGTCGAAACAATAAGCAGAGGGGGGCGCTGGTTGCTGGGCTGCGGCATCATAGCAACGGCGAGCTAATTGTTTTCAACACCTCATGTATTTTATGCAGCTTTGCGAACTTTGCAAGGATCCGTATGTCAAGAAATATGTTTTTTCGTGAGATAAGCTCACGTGAGGAGTTGTGGGAATATGATCCCCAATTTAGTCTCAGGCTGCCTGTGCGTAAGTGACGAGCAACAGTGTCCGTGGCAACAGTGGCAACGTTGAACATTCGTGCAAAGTTGGTCGCCTCGCTGTCGTCAGAAGAGAGAAAACTCCTCTTGCATCCTCACCACGACATTCTCAATGCTCAGAACCTCGATGATCTTTGTATCTTTCGCAAATGTGTGTATTGCACAATGGGCAAAACGAATATCAGCACAAAATAATGAAACAACAGGGATGGATGTAGTACACGAGGTGAAGTACTATGAAGTAAGAAAAACCTCAATGGGTGCGTGACAGTGAAGGAAAAGGGGAGGGGGGTGCCAGAGGCGTTAACAATAAATCATAGGCAGACATGCATCGCAAGGATGCTTGATATGAAGAATATATGATGGCAAAGAGGGATGCGTGATGGAGGAATGGTCCATGCCCAAGCTCTATGAAGAGTCGACGAGGGCACCAAGACGAACGCGGGGCGAATAAATAGAACGCGCCATGGCAGAGAGAGAGAAGGAGGTGAGCCACCGAATGTTAGCTTTAGCTTTAGACCTGGAGGAGAGAAGGCTAAATAAGAATGCAGGAAGGGGGGGATGGGGGTGGAAGTGCGCAGAAGCAATATGTATACGGTCGGTCCATGTAAATATGGAAGAGCAGGAAGCCAAGGGGGAAAGAAGGGAAATGTCCAGGAGCTAGAGTGAGTGGCCTCGTTTGTTTACAGTCGTAAGCGTCAGGGAGAAGAAAGCTGAAAATCGTTCCAAAAGTCGTAGCCGCGTCTACTAATACAATAAATAAACAAGGGCAGAGAGGGGTGCGCCCTATAGCTATAGTTGAGAGGGGTCGAGCAGGTCTTCGTCGAAGCGGAAGTTGATGTTGAGAAGCGGGTCGACGTCGTTGTAGTCGCCCATGAAGTCCATCCCGGGCTCGCCAGTGCCCATCGTGAAGTTGTCGAACGAGAAGGGGATGGAGGAGAAGTCGATCTCGATCTCGCCGCTCGGCGGCGCCATCAAGAAGCCGTTACCCATCGCATCCATGCCCTCATTGCCTTGCGCGTGGTCCGGCGTCGGAGTGGAATCTGACTGCTGCTGGTGCTGTTGCTCGTCGCCCGGCGCAGGGCACAGAGTCGAGAGCGCCCACGAGGGCAGCTCGTACGCCTCCCAGTCGTGGCCCGGCTTGGGCGACTCGGGCAGGTTCATCGGCATCGCGCGCACGGGGCCCTGGTGCATGTGCGCTATCGCAATTGCGCTCGACGGCGACAGCCCGGTGTGGTGAGGTGACTGCACGGTGGGCGAGAGGTGCTGCTGTTGCTGTTGCTGCTGGCTTGGGAGGTAGAGTCTTTGCGGCGTGATGGGTGCGGAGGAGTTCGTGGAGGAGGGCGAGGTGAGCTGCGGGATTGGCTGCTCCTGCACGGGGGCGCTGAGCGGTCCGCCAACAGAAGGCGTGTGGGGGATGGAGAGCTGTGTGAGTGCGCGAGGACGAGCGGGCCTGGCTGTCATTGGCACTCTTTGTTGTTCATACATCGAATACATCTGGTTCGACTGTGTAAATCGGTAAGCCTGGAGCTCCCTATCTTTAGGAGAGTGATCACTCACAAGAACATCGCTGTTAGCATTCGAGTATGCTGGAACCTGTCCAGAGAGGTTGGCGAAGTTCATCTGCCCCATGTCATTCGGTGGGAACTGGTACGACTGGAGTGTCTGCTGCTCTTGGTTGACGCCTTCCGAAGATGCGCGCGATTCGGGGGAGGACGCAGAAGATGCGATCTCCGCAGGCGGTGCAAGCATCGCGGCGCTCTGCTGATGTTGATGCTCCGGGGACGCATCCTGTGACTCCTGGCTACTTGCCGGCGAGTTTGCGTTCGAGGCGTTTGTGGGGAGGAGCTGCGGGAGCTTGATGGACGGGTAGGAATTCGGCTGAGGTGGGGGAGTCGGCGCGCCGGGTGCGGATGTCGAGCGACGATTTTGCGGCAGGACGAAAGAGAGAGGAGGCCCGAGGTGTTGAATCTGTTGGGCTGGGATCTGTGCAGACAGAGAGTGACCATGTCCGTGTCCATGGTGGCCCTGTCCGACAAACTGTGTCATCGGGTTCTGCGTGCTCAGCTGGAACTGCTGGGACATCGACAGACCGGGCGGGAGCGCCATGCTGAAGGAGGCGCTGCTCTCCGAGTCGGTCATCTCGAAGTCCATCTCGCCCATGTCCATTTCATTTCGGAAGGCACGGTACTGGCCTGCGAATACCTCGGATCCGGAGTCGAAGTCGTCGGAGTCGACAGTGCTGCAGGAAGATGCGGTCGACGCTGTAGAACAGGCAGACTGGTTGCGGCTGCGCTGACCGAGTCCGTGCGACGAGCGTACCCGAGAGTGCGATTTCTCGCGACGTTCCTTGCGCTCTTTTTTCCTCTCTTCGCGCCTCTCCTTGTCCTTCCCCTCCCTCTTGCTCTTTCCGCTCTTTACCTCCACGACAGCGCCTTCCTCGCCCTCATCCTCACCGGCCTTCCCCTTCCCCTTCTTCTCCTTCGACCGGGAGGGCTGGTAGACGTACCACGGGTACATGTCCTCGTGCTCCTTCTTGCGCTGCTTCGCGAGGTCGTCCCAGTGCTTGCGCTCCTCCGCGCTCAGGCTGCGCCACTGCTGGCTGATCGTCTTCGACAGGTCCGCCTGGCGCTGGCGGCGCACGTTCGGGTCCTCCGCGCCGCCGTTCGCCAGCGCGTCCGCGTTGCGCTTCTGGCAGCAGTCGCGGCGGAAGAGGATGAACGCGTTCTCGGGCCGCTTGATGTAGTCCTCGTCGCCGCGCTTCGGGCGCCGCTCGGGGATCCCGATCCCGCCGAGCGCGAGCGTGTGCGTCTGCGGAGGCGCTTGCGCGTGCGGGCTCACGGCGGGCCCGAGCTGCAGGGAGGAGATGGAGGAGCCGCGCCGCCGGTGCGCGAGCGTGATGGGCCCGCTGGCGAGGGACGGCTCGAAGGCGTTGAAGGGGTTGATCTGTGCTGCGGGCGATTCGGTGCGCTGCACTTGCAGGCTGGGCCTCCGGGAGGAGATTGCCAGGCGCGCAAGCTCGGGGCTGGGACTCCCGCTGGCGTCATCTTGGAATGGCGAGGGCGAGGTCGAGGGCGTGGACGCCGTCGCTTCTGAGGAGGCGAAGCTCAGCCGATTCTGGCTTTGGCTCTGGTTGGAGATCGGGAGGGCGCGGAGCGACTCGTGCACCTGCTCGGGGAAGGTGAAGGCGCGCGGGGTGGGCCCATCAAGGTGCTCGAGGGAGAAGGTGTTGTGGGCGAACGTGAAGGCGCGCGGGGTGGGCGAGACAATGCCGATGGACGGCTCGTCGTCTGTGGAGGTTATGGAGACTTCAAGGCCCAGGTTCGCTGCGTGGCCGTGCGTGTAGTTCGGTCCGCTGTGCGCTGCAGAGCGGAAAGACATTGGTCAACAATGCCGATTATTATTTGGGGAAAAAAAGGCGGATCGAATGGTGAAACAGAAACGAAGAGAACAAGGAAAGGAGGAACGAAGGAGGGGAGTGGGGATTATTGTGAAGAGAGGGGGAGGAGGAGGAGGGAGAAGATTCTTATTGTGTTTCGGATGGAGGAGACAGGGACGTACGCTTTGAGAGGGTGAGCTGCTCGAAGGGAAGGGAAGCCGAGAGCGAGTCGCTTCGGGTGCGTAAGGCGGGCATCGTTGCTTTGGTATTGGGTGCAGCGGGTATGATCGTGATCAGGTCTGGTCTAGTCGTGAAAACAATTAGGAGGCCAAGGCTCTCTGCAGCCTCCGTCGCGCCCTGTTCTGTGTCGATCGCGTCGCAGAGTGGGGTCAGCAGAGCGGATAGCGCGATAAGACCTGTGCTCCTGCTGGTGGTGCCTATGCAGGCCGAGAATGGAGAGGGGGGGAGCGCGTTGGAGGAGGACGGACGGACGGACGGACGCGCGAATTGTTCTGGCTGA
The DNA here is from genome assembly GCA_910574455.1 of Trichaptum fuscoviolaceum. Taxonomy (NCBI): domain Eukaryota; kingdom Fungi; phylum Basidiomycota; class Agaricomycetes; order Hymenochaetales; family Trichaptaceae; genus Trichaptum; species Trichaptum fuscoviolaceum. Next base: position 505,668 of record CAJSYZ010000010.1, on the reverse strand, counting down.
GGAGGGAGGAAACAAAAGGGAGCGGGCGGAAAGGGCTGGAGATACTTATACTCGGTATAGCTGCAAGCTACTCGAATGTCGGCCAACTGGTCGTATAGCATTCAGTTTGGGCCGCACGCGCTATCCTAATCATCAAATATCCCCCTCCCATAAAATTCCAAATAATCCCCTCTTCTTCTCTTGCAGGGCCCCCGTAACCGCTCCTGGACCCATGGCACTCGGATTGTGGGACCCCGGAACTGCGCGCCGTGGGTGTGGTCCGAGGCACGATGGGGTGATTACAGCATTGGCTTGATATGCCGCAACTGAATGGGCCGACGAGCACTGGTTTCCTGATCCGGCGTGCCCACAGGGTCTCTCGTTCCCTGTTTCCATTGTAGGCCCAAACAGCCGTCAACAGCCCACCCCTTCCAACCCTTTCACTTATTGTTTTTATGCAAAAAGGAAATCAGCGACATTTGCATCCGCTGACCGTCGTCGATATTACCCACAGAGGGCCGACTCACAGCTGCTCGGTCGGGACGCGCTCCCGTGCAGCGGGGCGCCAAGTCATGTCATGACAGAGAAGGAGCAGCTCGCGATCGACGACGGGGAGTGACTAAAGTTGCGTGCAAAGATAAACATGCGGCAAGCCCAGCTTTGCTTTCTCTGCATTGCAGCCCGTGCGCGTGGCAATGACGAGTTGCAGACATGCTAATTTAGTACCGACTTTGCCTCTCCATTTCTTGTGCCCATTTCTCGACTCCTTTGCTCTCCATTTTCTGCCCTCGCGCCCTCTTCGGCACGGATCGTATGTCCGTTCCTTTAGCTTTTAATACATTTATCTTGTATGTATATTACAGGATCCTGAGTCCGTGCCCTTGTCCCCCTGGCCCCGAGTCTGACGTCCGACGTCCGATGCCTGTGAATGTGTATGTGTATGAAGACCCGGGTTAATTTCGCTATATAGATTATTATCTGTGCATTTCCCGGCGTCGCGGACGTTCGATCGACGTTGCACGTTTCTTAGCCTGCTGAGATGAGTCGGCGCTCCGAGTAAGGGTTCAGAGAAGAGGAGAGTTCAGAGCTAGGCGGGCGGTCGGCTCCCGGTGGGATAAGACGAACAAAATCATGAGTTGAGTGGCCACTTGAATCCGGGACCCGGGTCTTCCATTGCGATATTCTGCGCCCGCGTGTGCATCAATGGCCATTGGCCTGTGCGAGTGAGCGACTGATGGCGTATCCGCGCCGTCCCGGGCAAATCCGGTCGCTGTTGTAGCCTGTGATGATGGATTGACTCCCCAGATCCGGGCTTTTCTTTTCCTTCCATTTCCATCTTAACGTCGAACTCGACATACGAACAGACATGATGAACTCAGAACAAGAAATCTCCGGGCTCGGGTGTACGGATCTGCTTCCGGGCGGGTCACGATTCTTGCTTGCTCTCCATCCTCTGCCTCTGCTCCTATATTTATCATTGATTTCCTTGGTCCGACTAGGCGACCGTGACATCCTCTTCATTAATCGTCGATTTTCTAATCCTGTAATGGCGCGTAGATGATGCGATCGGCACTAGTATTCAACCTATCCTCTCGACGATCAAATTAAACAGTCTTGTTGCTTGTTGTTGCTTGTGCGAGGCCTTTCTCATCTCGAGTCCTATTTTCAGCTGCGTTCGCTCGTTCTGTATATGCTGCGATACGGATACGGATAAGACCGGACAAGAGCGAGCGAAGAATGCAGGAAAATGCAAATATGTGCCAGAGTGGGTTCTGTATTTGGATAAGGTGACGTCTGATGTCTGGGTCCGGGTGATCTGAGTCGACTTGCAGTACATTAATTGGCAACGATCATGGATTCATGGACTCATGAGCATGCCTGAAAGCTTGTCACGGTCATGAAGCCTAAGAATGCGAACTTCACTGTCGGCCAGTGACATACTGGACATATTGAACCGCTGAATTCCAGTATATTGAGCGCTGAGCCTCCGGACGTTTAGTTACTTAGTCTAGTCTCGGACGAGTCGACGACAGGACTTGACTACGCCAAATGATTCAAGCGGGATATTAAAGATTATAGTAGATGAAAAGATGAAATGTAATTCGGGTCACGGGTGTTTGCATTCTTGTGCATTCCTATTAATCTTTCGGCGTGCTAGTCATGCAATGTATGTATATTCCGAGTGGATTGCGAAGAGACTTTGCGTTGCGCAGTCGATCAGCCTATCAAACCAGCCTATTTCTACGTCTAATCGATATCCAGGATACACATCCCGGATCTTCCCTAACACTACACTATGAATGCCTAAGACTGGCATCCGGCGGTGAGTCATTGTATCCTCCGGTCCTCCTGCTAGTGGTCACTTGCTCAAGAATGTTAATTTATTGATGTGTATACTACGACATGGACTACGGATAGGTCGTTTCATCGGGAGTGGAGCGAATGGACGTCAGGGATACGCTCTGAGGCGAAGGCTGTTCAGCTCTACGGTGTGCGCGGGCCTTGACTTGACGTCGTACCGTGACTGCTACTGCTACTGCGTTCCGTATGACCACTGCTTGTGATTAGATTAATCATGATATCGCTTACATTTCGAGTCCGTCATTCAGAGACCCATATGATGCTTCCTTGCATTTTGCGACTCGGACATCCGCTGCGCAGACACACTCTACTTTGCGTACATACATAAATGCAAACACAACTATGTTTGCTGCTCACTAAGGCAGAATGAAAAGCAGATTGTAATGTTACGAGGTTTCTTGAAAAGTACAGTACAAGAAATGAAGGACTATACATATGTATGTACATTACTGTAGGTGCGTAACCACCCGGCCCCCCGCTAACGATGATGGGTTCATTAATTTAAGGAAGGAAAGATGTAAAAAGCATATAAGATCCATGGCCTCGTGGGTTGGAAACTTGGAGCGCTGCGTGCGCGTACGTAGGAATAGCATTGCCTCCTCGGCCACGTTGACCACGTTTTCGCCCGTCATTCCGAAGCCACATGTATACATAACATCATACACCGGTAGGATACCCTCGCTTAGACCAGTAGGAGCCGGGTTTTAGGCAGAGAGGACGGAGGCAGATTGTTTGACGGAAGGAAACTTGAAGGGAACGAGAGAAGGATCGATGGTACGTATTCGGACATCGGGCCTGGAGAGCCGTCACGGTGGCGGTCGCGGACACACAAGAGAGACTTTAATTTTAGGCACAGCCGACTGAAGCGACAAGCGACGGGAAACGTGCTCCGTTGCGAACCTGAGCGCGCCGGACTCGGACTGGACCTACAAATATCTGGTGTTTGTGGTTTTGGTTTGTGGTTCACTGTAGTTTTTGGCCGGGATCATGAAGTCATCGACTTGTAAAGAAGAAATAATTTCTATTTTTTTTTCATTCGTTGGTTTATTCTTGGGTTTTCTCAGGCTGGTGATAAACTTGACTATAGCCTGAGGGAGCAGCATCATTGCCGGACCTTGGCATTCGTCGTAGATATCCATCCATACATATCGGGAAGGTTCAAGACACTGCACCACAGCCCGAGGCATGATTTAGAAGGTCATCAGTTATACCGGTAGTAGGCTGTGATCACTGAACACTCGCATAGATGGTCCGGGTATGAAGATCACAACCCTTTTTACCTAGAGTTCTGAACATCCGAGACCTGCGTATTGACCGGGATGCTTTGCTGGCAAGTCAACGAAGATAGACTGCTCTGAAGCCGTGCTCAGAGAGGAGCAGAGGAGCAGAGGAGGTTGATGGAAGTCGCCTCGGTGAGTCGGTGATCATCAGAATTTAGAACCCGGTGTCTTTGGAAGGTCCGATCGCGATGCGATGGGTATGTTCAAATGAGCGCTTGTCAGAGACATACCTGAACTCTGCTGGTCAATGTTCACCGGTAGATGAAACTTAATCGCTTCTGTGATACAGCAGCGCAAGAAGATGATGATGAGCTCCTCGGTGCGCTGTTCATAGCATAGGAGAAGATGTGCGCTGCGCACTGAGAGGAGATTCCGAAAGATCGAAGTCGTAAACCAAATATCCCGGGAATCAAAACATAAGATTAAATGGGACGGAGCTGCTGTACATTATCACAACATCTGAGAAACTGATCGCACTCACCATCGCATGGGGTCCTGTTAGGTGAAGTCACATCAATGGAAAGTCGTAGATGGAGAGGTCGCCGCAACGTCCACATACATGGAACTAAGAAAAGGTGCCTAAGGCCAGTATACAAAGCCACAAAGTGCCACAGGAGATGCTTTCGCTAGTCAGAGGATGGCCTGTACGGGATGTCCGAGAACTCCGGCCGTAGGCGCAGCGCATCGCTTTCACTGCGTAGTACTAGTATACTATGCCACTCGGACTTACCGATGTCTCTACTAGTAGATCGGCGAGGATTGTCCGGCTGCGCATGCAAAGAAAAGGGCCCGTTGACCACGATTGGGCCATAGTGGGAAAGCAGGAGAGTAAAACACGAGCTATCAGCGGCGAGGAGGCAGTGAATATGATGGTTATCTGTGTGCCAGTGTGTTCGTGGATAGTAGAGAGAACGCCGGACGCGGGCGGCGCTTTTGGGATGCTGAGAACGTCGATCTTATGCTGTGTTTCACGTTGGCGCTAATCTGGATATAGTAGGCGCCCGTGTTGCGAGGATGGCTCAGGGGACAATGTTTGAATTGGAGGCGCAATCTGAACGCATGTATCCGATATGGTACATCTGGACTCTGGAATCGACTTCTTCTGGGTCATTCGCCTTGCAGAATGCGTCGGAAAACTTCATTGTAACGGAAAAGTGAAGTGAAAAATAATGAGATTAGCATCCATTCTAAGATCGATTTAGAGATCAGTGAGGGTATAAGCAGAGATTGATCATAGCGAGCTACATAGTAACGTACACACAATTGTAAGTATAGTCCAGCTCTCCAACCCGAGCTGCAGCTGAGAACTCAAACTCATTACGCCCGACCCACGGACCCAGGCCATCTTCGGTTATGACTAGGGCAACGTCATCCATCCGACGCCAATATTAGAGACTTTGCACCGCAATGGGCAGCTCGGAGACTCGGAAACCTTACCATGATATTAATGAACTTACATGAAGTCAATGCCCTAGGAGGTTCAAGAAAGGCTTGCTTTAAAGAGTGAGGCAGCGCAGTTTCAAGTTGTGTTCACAGTTGATCGGCGCAAATGGGAGATGCCGAGATTGACGGCGCACAGATCTCGGCATCTCTTGAGTCTGCGTGAGTCGTCTCTTGTGAGTCCACCATCTCACTTGAACTCTTACCGTCACCATCTAGCGCATTGCACGTACGACAACTCGCAGACACATACATCGGCTTCCCACACATAACCAGTCACCTATACTCATTCAATGGGCTTTAATTAGCCATGGAGTGCGACCGGAACGCTCAGTCATCAAGTCTAATTCCTTTACCGGTTGCACTTCTGCCACGCGTATGTTTCGAGCATTGTGCGCAGGCCATTGTACACCCTTTTGGATCGAAATGAGCGTTGTTAGGCACATTGGTACTAGCTAAAGCAGCCGGGAGATCGACGGTCTACCACCGACGCCGGGTGCGAGACTATGAGCAAAGGTGAGTCATTCCTTATCATAAGGCGATTCACAATTTCTCATAACACGTTCAAGCTAGTTCTGACTGAGAGACGCGCCCGAGAGACGTACTTCTGCCTCGTGGTGTCTCTGACTCTACAATGCGCGCGAACCGCGACGTGCGAGTGCGGAGCGACCCGCTCTCTAAAAGTTTCCTCTTCTTCATTCTTTCTGCTCCAAGCACGGAAGCTCCTGCACACGTTACACTCGCGGATGTCTGAAATTCTGGGAAGCTCCGGGTGAGCAAGCCGGATGGATTGTTCAGGGCATTGCAATCATAGAGAATGACATCAATTATGATGTTCTAGTTATCGAGATTGCACATGCAAACTTGTTCAATCCACCGGTTTCCGTACGCTGGTCTTCCTGAAAGCAGGCCTTTTTGAATCTTTTCCACTTTTGAAATAATTTGTCATATTGCTACCCAGTTCTCTCGGTGCAGCTGGAACTTGCGCACTTAGGATTTATCTCTCTCTTTCACCTTGTCAACATCTTGAATGATTGTGTTTTTTCCTGTTTTCACCAATCAGACGTTCGAGATGGTGGTCCATTTTGTTCAGTCACATGCAAAGATATCGATTCCAGCCAATTACATATACGATGAGCTGTCAGGCGTACTGGAGAAAGCTCTAACGGCTAGTAGATCGACGGTCTATCACCGACGTCGATTCGGGTGTGAGATTCTAGGCAAAGATGAGTCATTTTACTCTTAAACCGATCCGCAAATCCTCGAATCACGTTCATGATAGTAATGACTGAGAAACGGACCCGAGAGGCAACTCTCGTCGTACCGTCTCTGACTTTGGTGATCGCGTGAATCGCATTCAGTGCTTAATTTCCGATCCATTCTCTTCAAGTTTCTATGTTGGTCTACGCTTTGAAGTTACCGACTACCCTTCTTTCTTGCTCTAACGATATTCTTATCTTTCTCTCACCCATGCACACCACTCCAGAGGATGCCAGGTGAAGAAGCCGGTGCAACTTCTCTGTGCTGCAACATTGAACATGTGCCACTATCATTGCTTAGTTCTATTGCATGTTGCATGATACAGATAGAGGCAAACTGGCTTCTACACTCTGGCTTTCCTGAAATGGAGTCTCATATATGTCTACGTGTGAAACGGACAGGGTTGTGTCTTGGGGCGTTCAATCCATCCAATTCATTCCTTCTCGGTACAGGTGTTGTTTTCGTGAGTGCTATTCTATGACTTATCTCGCGTTGTTTTCACCTTGACGGCTCCGTCTATGATTTTCGTTCTATATTTCCATTTTATCCTACTTCTAGCGGAGACGCTGACGGTAAATTGTCAATGACTATAAAGATGTTCGCATTGTACATTCGTAGAAATGACTTTACTCTATCCACATATGTACTTCACGATGCAAGTCTTTCCATAACATCTTTCCCATTTCCTGCTCTGGATTTCATATTTCTCCGTCCGTCCGTCCGTCCTTTCTTTCTTTCTTTCTTTCTTTCTTTCTTTCTTTCCATCTTTCTACCTTGTAAATTTGAAAGCATGGTTGAATCGAATGAGTCCACCATCCGGTCAAAGCTAATTAAAATAAAGATGAGTACGGCTCGAATACCGTCTTTGAAAGTTTCTTCTGCCAATTGTCTTTATTCAGCATCGCTCTCATTTTTCTCCAATACCTTACTTCTCATCCAGGACTTTGTTTATTGCAAGAGTCTCTTATAAAGAAATATCTGCTTAAAGACATGGATCTCGGTCATATCTTGGTTTGCACATTTGTGGCTTGATACACCAGAGTTAAGAGGGTGCGCCTCATCCTCAGCGTCGTTCTTGATAGGTTAACTGTGGCGAATCATGGACCTCGTCATTGAGATATACAGACTCTGGATCACATCGGTACTTATAAACTCCTTGCTGGTGGTCCGCATTATTGTTACTTGGTCATCAACGCGCCACTAAACCTAGTCCCTAGACACCTATCGGAAGATCTAGTCATCTGCTCTTGTTTAGTGATGACTAGCTGAACTATGTCTAGAACCGTCGTACGTCTTTCCCTGCAGCGCCCCTTCTGCTCTTGTTCCGTCTTTTCCCCCACAGACCACGAGCGCATCGCACCCCTAGAACTTTGAGCACGATTCACGGATAGACATGTAAGCAGCCATTGAACCTTGCCTCAAATTTGATGAATACTTTTAGTTTCATATTTCTTTGACCTCGCTTGCTTCGCCCGGCTGCGTTGCGTGGACGGGAAATGAGGAATAAACAAATAGCACCGACCGCCTCTCCAGAAGACAATAAGGCAGAGGTATTTTGACCAATTTCCACATTCCCCCTTGCCCAACATGATCGTGAGTCAGTGCTGCTCACCATCCTCTTCATAATACCGTATGGAGCTGATTTACTTCCTACGCTTGTCAGCCCTACGCCCACGAACAGCACGCTATTTCTTCCATAATGACCACCCTATCTTCGGAGCGCCTTTTCCCCACACCAATCCAGAAGCCCGAAGCCTCCTTAATAATTGGGTATTCGGCACGGACACAGCGACCTTCGAGTGCACGCTCCCGTCCTTTGACCTTTCCATTCTGGGACACCGAGCACGGAACCCGCCCACGCGTCTATTTTCCGCTCTTTCCTCGAGCGAAAAGCCACGATGCCAAATATGCTCCCGCCATCGGCGCCGCCCTGCATACCCATCTGCAGCGAGCTGTGCGAGCATTGTGCGCATTGATTTAGTTCCGGATTTCACGGGATTTTCGGACGACGAGTCCGCCTCGTGTTCAATGCTCCGAGGAACTTGAACTTTGCTTCCGGCGCCGCCGCTGTCCCTGAGGTGTGTCCCCAATTTTCGTTCATTATTTGGACAACATGCTTGGTGTGCAAAGCGTGTCCTCATCTTTTTTCGGGGAAATTGAACAGGCTTTTCGCGCAATCGCCTGTTGGTTTCTCTTTGATTTTGTCATGAATATCCGGACACCTACACGATGCAGGAGAAAATACGTACAGATTATTCCGTTCGCTTTATTTCTCGTAAAATTAGGTGCACGCGTTGGCTAGAAGACATCATCTCAACCGAGATCGAGCAGAGAATAACACGTCGAAGACTAAACGTAATGCCTGTGCTAGGGCCTGCTAATCGATCGAGGTGCGTTCTACCCCAACGAATCACTTTCATCACTTCGGCTGTTCGGCGTTTACAGGGCGCTCGCAGTCATGAAATACAAGACGATATATCTTCATACGTGAATAACATCTTTACAGAAAATCGACACAGGAATTTGGTGCCACGTTGTAATCTTATCTCGCGCTCCTCGGAACCCGCACCCACTTGGCTTGCCCAGTATGGAACCGAGGCACACCTCTGCACCAGCTGGGCTGCTTGCTCCCAGGCGATTACTTGGAATTATATGGATATCCTGCATAGGAATCTACGACCCTCGATGGCGGAGAGTGCGTGCTTGACGTGAAGCCGAGTACGCTGACTGTAATCTGATGCCCATACGGAGCAGGGAAGACCCACCAGCTCGTCCCGTCCTCCGGCCAATTCACTCGGCTGCTCGCTCCCCCGGACACACCTTCCTCTACAACTCAAACTACTAGTCGGGACCTCGCGGAAGGGCAATCTGACTCGTCCATACCTGAGAAATATTCACACCCTCACCACATTTCAGAGCGTATGGGCAGCAGGGACTATAAACGCCGCCGAAAGGGATATCACGAGGAAGCTCATTAGATTATTTCGCAGGAAATGAACGCATGAAAATTCTGGGCTAGAAGCTAGCTCATAAGCAGCACTTATTAGGAGGAATGAAATCATGGGATGCTTAGAAGGAGTTCCTGGCTCCGGAAAGGGGGCGATTTCATTTAATTTGCGAGAATGTATGTTCAGTTATGTCCGCCCAAACCACAATATGTTATTGAATATGTAGTATTTTATTACTTAGAAGTGAAGTATGCTCACCTGCGCTGAACACTGAACATTCCTCACATTGTCTTTTGCGATGTCACACATTGTTATTAGAATAAGGAAACTTACATACTCCAAAATTTTACATTGGCGTGTACATATGTGAACTGATTGATTGACAAGTCATGGAAGCATATTCGCACCGAGGCTAAATGGCCAGCTGATCGATATAGCCCATATTGAACCAGTATGCAATACTGATAGATTCAAGTCATCCTTCAGCAGATCGGAGGAATGATCGTCTATCTACCTCTTCAAGCTACTATGGCCCAACAGGTCGGCCCGATGATCCTGTTCATACAATCCAGATAGCATTTGATGAAGTTTGGGCGGACAAGAGGCGTGTGAGATGGAAGGTGACTTATGATGCAAACGCCGGAGAAGTTCATAGTAGAGCGCGTGGTCGCAGACCGACATCTCCGTGTCTTCACCTTCTGTGACTGCGCAAACCTTAACGCTCTTCCTTGTACTAACTAGCCGGACTGACCGCCTATATAAATCATCGGTAAATGTGAGACACATCAATCCAGTATTTTAGTTGAGCAGATGGAGAGGATGTAGACTCTCGGCAGAGAATATGAGTCCTATTTGATTGTGGCCACGAATGGGCGCGACGCTAGCACAGAGATGTACTGTTCTCATCATGTGGCTACATATTTTGATATAAGTAGAAGCAAAAGAGGTGGCGTTCGTGACTTTAGGTGTCCGAAGAGGAGAATGGAGATATCGGGTATGATTCTGTTTTTCGGATCGCATCTCAGTGTCATAAACATAGGAATATGTATATCAGACTAGAACCGAGCTGGTAGAGGTTCAGCAGCGAGCGATGGCGATTGAATGGACAGTTCATCGTAATCCTGGTTTCTGTGTCTTGAGCGGAGTTAGCGTCACACCAATCGCTAAAATCTAAAGCGTAGATAGGATCACACGTTAGAAAACTTAACATTCTCTTATATGCCGTGCTCGCTCACCGAGACGCTGATTGGATCGAGAACACCTTGCCCGGGGTTCGATGTGTTGGTTTTTTGTATAGTGTATCATCCTTGTCATTCAATTAGCCGCCGCCTACACCAGAGACAAGAGAAATGTGGCTAACTTCACCGTCATCTCCAGCATGATGTTATCTGTGGCCTGCGGCGATGAAGGAGCCAGACTTGCGGCGTCGTCCTGTATCACATACGTCAATTGTGGTTATGGGAGCCAACGGAGCCACGTACATGTGTTGTTGATGAGAAGACTCGGCAGAAGTGCAACAAGACTGACTTACGACTGCTCAATTACTGTCTGCGCTGATCAGTGATGTTGTTGTTGAATGGGGAGTTAGCCTCTGTACCTTTGATTTCACCAGGAGCAATCCGATCTAGCAACCGCTAACTTTCGCCTGAGATCATGACTCCCTGTAGTAGACCAGTATTACTGTTTCCGCGCCGCACAATTGCGCTCTTCTTCTAGCGTCGAGGAGAATAGATTAATTAACCGGTTGGATCAGAATAACGACATACCACAGTTTCAAGGTAGCCATTTTCGACGGTGACGAAGCTTTCCACCGCCACCTTGTTTTATTCAATCCTCTAAGCCTTCCGTCGATCAGACGCAAATACTTCTGCGTAAATATGAGGAAGTAGAACAGTTTCTCAATTGGCTGTAAACCTCAGTTCCCAATTTCCGAGAGCGCAAAACAAGAACCAGTATTCTGACGATCGACACCGAGTTGAAGGCGGAACCACGTTAGACGGCTAGGTCCCATAGACAAAAGATGATACTTTGTTTTTGCACTCCTCATACAATACACTTCTCAAGGTTCTTTCGCCTCGCTGAGATAAGCAGTATGTCCCGAGTGGTTGCCAAGTAGGAACGCTCTGCCACAAAGTTTAAAATGTTCGGATCCCAGAGGAGAAGGAAGTTGAGTCAATGGTCATTTCAGATCACTTATAAAAGTTAAGAGAGATCAGTAGAGATTCTGTGCAGTTCTGGGGTATTGACGGCGATCAGAATAGTATTCAACCACGAGTTCAACCACGGTACTCACTGGCACCGCGCAACTATAATCCTATCCCTTCATACCACACCATCCGTTGGTCGCAGCCAAAAAACAGATACCCAGAAGGCTCAGTTCACAGCCCAGAGAAAGTACGATGGAGCGTCGCACGAGCGAGCCCTACTAATCTTGAAGATAGTGCTGCTGAAATTCTTCCCTTCTCGTTCGATATGCTTGCAGCTCAGCAATAGCGGCTACGCCTTTTCTCCGTAATATGGGTAGCTGCCGTGACCATGCTACTTGGGCTCCTTACTCGAGGTGCGATGCGCTTGAGTCTATCCCTTGCACGAAACAATTTCGTGATGCATGTGGTCTTCTAAAGGAGTCGTCTTTCCGAGTTGTAAATCCCTCGCTTCCCGTTCGAAGTTTCTCAACTTTGATTGATTATACAAGAATATTGCCTGTATCGAAGATAGCAAGACGGAGGAACAATCAATGAGAGGGGATACATCAGGAAAAAAGCAAAAAAGTGCCAGCAGATTCCAGCCTACACAGCGTAATATAACCAGTGTTATCTTAATATAGTAATATATGGGTGGTGCAAGGGTCCTGGGAAGATTCCAGCACCCTTACAAGGTCCTGTAATCATTACAGGACGTTACAAGTGCGTCGGCCTTCTGCCGGCCCCCATGTAACCGGTATATACTATAATGTTAGTCTGGCGACGTCATATAACGTGGCTAAATATCGTTGCACTTGTCTATATATCTGTTGGCCTCCCTATATGCTGTACACAACCGCTACATATTAAGATAAGACCCTCGGAACCCTGAGCCTGCCCTAAAGACAGTTACGCAAATTAAAAAATGACGCCCCGAGGGGCCTGCAATGCGCAGGCAAAACCCGAGACCACCTCCATCAGGAAAACTACTTTCTGCTGAAAGTGACTTAAGCGTCACTTAGTAAAGGTCCTGAGAGACTGAAGTCTTAAATAAGGCAAGCTTCACTTATTCATGCATGTCCTCCCATTATTCAGGAGCGGCTTACTGAAATCAGTGATGTTGACTTAAATCAGTGCTTCAGTCAGTCAGTCAATCAGTTAATATAAGTAGATGATAATATTATAAGCAAAAATTAAGTACAATAATAAGTAAAGTAAGAACTCGTCGCCCACCTACGAGCGGGCTCGTCGCCGGCTCCCACCGCCTTTCAGCTTAGGCATCGGCGGACGCGGAGGGGGAGTTCGCACGCTTCGCAGCAACACTGTCCGCTGACGCTGACACTCGGCATGGGCGGCGTTGGTGCCGGTTCTGTCTTGATTTGTCTACGTGCGAGAGAACCTGGTGCGTGAGGGCAGTCTGGAGGGTAGGCGGGACGAGAGGTTGGATCCAGGCGTTGGTGTGGGTGCTGCTGTTGGTGTCGGACCTTGAGAGCCAGACCACTGCTGCTGTGTTGTTCGTTGTTGGGCTACACCAGTAGCCTCTTCCTCGTCTTCCTCAGCCTTACGAGTAGCACTATCAGCAGACGATCGTTAGAAAGTGCGCAGAAGCATACCGAGGAGGCATAAGGATTTTCATCATCATTGCTATCGTACGCGCCATTCTTCTCGATCTTGCGGACAAGTTTCTTCGTTTGCTTGCCTGCACCTGTTAACTGCTGTTCTGTTTCCTCGTCTTCATCCGATTCATCTATATAACCCTCTCGTGTCTTATTTGCTGTACAATATTCACGCTTTAGACGTTCCTGGATAGCAGAAAAGAGAGTTGATCAACTGAATATTGAGAGAGGGAAGAAGAACTGAGCAAACCTCAATCTCCTTGGCCTCATCGTAACGAGTGACCTCAACATCCATCTTCTCTTCATCATCCGCAAACTCCCCCTTATACTCCATCTCATCCAAGCCGCCCTCGCCTCTGTCTCTTTCCGGTCTCCGGCGGTCATCAACACCCTGTTCATTGTCTTCCTCGAACAGCCCACGCACCCCCGGGTCTACAGTCTACAGTCTCCTCCCCCGGGGCCCAGCGACCTGCCACCAATGTCATATACGAGACTCGCGCCCGTCGTCGCACCACCCGCGATCGGCGCAGAGATGCCGTTCGCCGCATACTGCGCGAGCGCATCGACCAGCGGTCCATCTCGCGATTCTTCTCCATCCTCGCCATCAGCTTCACTGCCTCCTCGAGGCTCGGCGCAATCTGGTACGTCTCCCGACGCTTCTGAACCTTGTACCACCGGTGCACAGGCACGAGCGTGAACACATGGTCCGCTGCGGGCATGAACAGCGCGTGCGTCTCGCTCTTCGCGGCCTCCTCCGTCCTTCCCACCCACACCTGACTGCCCGTCCTGTCCTCCGCGACCCACGGATACTGTTCCTCTCGACGCTCTGCCGGATGTGCTCGGGCACCAGGAACAGAGACTTCTTCTGAAACTTGCGTTTCCGCTTGTCAATGTCTTTGTCTTTGACATCCTTCCCTTTCTGCGGGATCGCCTCGTTGTGGATCGGCCGCTCCTCTGCATCGACCATGACTATACGTCCATCTGCACCAATGATGGGCTTCTCATCTACCCCTAACACCGGCTTCATGGGCACCTGCGAGATGACGCCGCCCACACCCTCACCAGTAGTGTCACGGCGCAGCTCCTTGTGGTTGAGCTTCACGGGCCGCGCCTACGTACTGATGTCGACCGGTTTCCGCGAGTCGAACTTCATCACGTCGTATCGCCACCCATGCCTGTCGCAGCTCATCAGCTTGAACTCCTAGTACGGCGCGTCCTCGCCTCTGACAGCCGTGAACGTCGAGGCCAAAATCGACCCGGAGCCACCTTGATCTCAGACTTCGGCTCGAGCTTCACCAGCCTTCACGGTGTGATCAAGACAAGAGGAGGCGAAGGTGCTGGTGTCCTTGGGGTCGAAGACAAGGTCATAATGTAGTGCGTGTATCCTTCAAATATCTTCAGAGATGATTAGACGAGGTCTGATTCTGAAGAGGTGGGTGTACGTACCCAAATACACTTCCACTGCTCATCCCAGTCCCATGCTTTGGTGGACATATCATCGCAGCCCGTCAGCACAATGCTAAGCATAGGATGAGCAAACAGGCATCGAATGTAATCAGGATGGGCCTCAAATGCAGTCACTTTCCCGTGAGTGTTGTAATTGAAGACCCGTAGCTGGAAGTCGTCGAGTCGATGTTTTCACGGACTTAGCGATTCGAGGCTTGAGGCACAATGACGCTGCGGAGTTTGAATTACCAACAAGACCGTCACGCGTCGCGTTCAACGAGCTCTCCTCCCTCCCTCTCTCTCTCTTTCCACTTCGTCGCTGTCCATCCATCCCCTCCTCCGTCCATCCATCCCCAGGATGGCCTTCAAATCTAAGCATTTCTGCTGTTGATGGTATGTGATTGTACTACACTCATATTTTTATTTTTATTTTGATGATTTACTACTGTGCCACCTGAGTGTGACTGTATGCCACTTGCTACGTTACACCTCAGGCTGTGGCACGGTGCCAGTGGCAGTGCCACGCGGGAACACGGACGCTGCAAAGCTCGCCCGCGAGGCGCTCTGCAAACGACTCGACGACTACAGGCTCGAAGCCGTCCTCGGGAAAGGCAGATTCAGCCGCGTCTACCAAGCCGTGGACATCTCCCACCGCGAATACGGCAAGAAGGTCGCGATCAAGCAGATTCCACGTGCGAATGTCGACCGAGACAGTCGGGACATGTTTACAGAGAAGATCCTTTCTGACCTGGCTTTGCTTAACTCACCCTATTTTACCCCTCTCATAGACCCGCAAAACTTCATCATCATCCAGGGCTTGGCCACCAGCGATACTTTGCGAGGTGCGATGAGCAACGCGAAGAAGCTGGTCCGCATGCATGAAATTAAGTTCATCATGGCGCAACTTGTACGTCTCCGCTTCCTTTCCCCCAAGCTGTGTCTCATATTTTTTCGTAGTGCTATGCCGTGGGCACCTTGCAAAACCAGGCCATCGTCCATCGCGACCTTATGCCCGACAACGTCTTCATGGATGAGCACGGTCGGCTCGTCATTGGGGACTTCGGCCTCGCACACGTTTTCAAAGGACATGCGGTAAGCAATGACGAGGTACTAACTTACGATGACTATTGGCACAGGACTAAGGGCAAGTGTGGCACGACGGGCTACATGGCACCAGAGATGCTTCGTGGCGACCATTACTCGTACAAGGCCGACAGTTTTTCCGTTGGCGTCATGTTCTATGAGCTTGGCTTTGGCAGAGTGAGTTTCGTCCGTTCCAACCCATCACCCTCACTGACACCGCCTTTATTAGCTGCCCTTCCGTGGGAGGGATTGCAAGGATCTTGAGGCCAACGCACTGTACGAAAATGCGTTCATTCCTCGATGGTTCCGCAAGCGTTACCCAGAGGCATGCCATCTGATGCGGTGTCTGCTAGCCAAGAACCCAGACCACTGCATCCCGATGCTGACGATACCTTGCAGAGCCGGTACTTCCGAGGAGTGTAAGTCGACCACCCCCATCTGCGTTATTCTCTAGCTGACCTTCGCCTCAGAAACTGGGATCACGTCGCAGATAAGATACAGCCCGTCCCCGCCAAGTGGAAGACTGCACTGCATAAGGTTCAGGAAGGCGCGTACCTCAGCATGTGCGTCCTTGTTGACTGTAAGTAAACTTGCCATTGTATTCTTACCAACGCACCGGCTTACTGTTAGTCGCAGAGACAACCGCAACCAACCCGCCCGTCCGCTATCTCCATCAGGACGCGTCCATTGTCGGTGTCTTTGAAGTATTGAACCCGGACCCGAATTTTCCAAAAGCACTGGTAGACCCGGAGAGTCCGGTGGACCAACTGTAGTCATCTGTATGCATGTAAATAGTTTAGATTTTGCTAAATAAAAATGGATTATTATATATCATTTTATGTGCTGAAAGGTCCTGGGATGCTGAATAGGCAGCAATGTTTATGCCGCTGGCAATGGATTTTAAGAGATATATGGCCTGTAACTCATGGTATAGGCTGGAATCCGACATCAGGTCTGGCATTTTGGCAAGCCTTACATCTGAATTTGGGTAATATATCACACAGAATCCGTTGTAACTGGCTGGAATCCGTTATATCGATGAGCAGGATTACAGGGGTTACACAAGATTCCAGGTCTTCCAACCCCCAAAATTCTCACACGGGTTACAAGAGCCGTCATGGTTACATTGCCTTACGGCGAAATCCAAGCTCTTACAAACGCTGTCTATTCCTTGCAGGGGTTCCCTGCGTTTCCCTGGTATATTCTTGATTCCAGAGGTTATTACCAGCCTGGATTTTTTTTGCACTTTTCCTGATGTAGCAGAGACTGTGGATGTCAATGGGGAAAAAAGTAAAAGACGCCAGTGAGGGATTACATCATTAATATACGGGCGTCTAAATGACTCGAAGCGCCCACGACGAATCATCGCGCTGGGAAGGTCAGAACGACAGGATAGAAAGCTTCGTGTTGGAATATTGAATATATTATTTACTATGGGCACAAGATGCTAGCTATACGGTGTAGCAACGCCCTTTGGAAATACTAGAGATACAGAATGAAGGGGAACACATGGTACAATGGTACAGAATGTGGGGACACAAATGCGTAAACAATAAAATACCCTTTAGATGAGATCGATGGATGAATGTCGAATTGTAATAAATTGTCCGCAGAATTAGCAGTAGAAATGAAAAGAAGTTGTTGGATGTGCAGATCATATAGAATCGGTGAGAGGGAAGAGATGCCGAGAGAGAAATGGGGAAGAATGAAAGAGAAAAAGCAAGGAGAAAAGGGGAAAGCATGCAATCGAAAGCCACCAGCCTACTCTCCACGCTGTATGGCTTCCTTGGTAGTAGTCTTGAGAAGCCACTTGTTCGCCCTCTCCATATTGCATAAGCCTCTAAACATAAACTTATCGCCCAATAGATCCATTACCAGCAAGTTCGTCCAGGTGACAGGTGCACCATTCGACACAGTCGCTTCCATCACATCTTGGAAATACTCGAGCTCTCGACTGCGCAAGTCGCCGTCCGGCATTCCTGGAGGAAGAGGCTTCCTCGAACGCCGGCAGTAGGCACGAACAATCGACCACTTTGATTGGAGGTCTGCGTTCCGGAACGCCTTCAGGGAGACGTTGTTCTGATGCATCAGGGTGGTTATCTGCTCGATGATGTCCTGCAGAGTGATGAAGGCCATGCCAGGGCGTGCCTGGATGTTGTACGACCAGTCGGAACGCCCGTGTTCGCCCACAAAGAGATTGAATTGTTTGAGAGGTGGGTCAGAGAAAGGTCCGTGCAGATCCTTGTTGTCCAATGGTCGATGGTATTGCGGGAAACGGTTGCTGGTGAGGTCCCAGATGAGTTGTTGTCGGCGATCAGGCCAATAGCCTATTGCTTGGTGTATGTCAGGCAAGACTGTCAAGTCCTCAGCCCTAGCTAAAGAGAGGAAAGTTACATAGAAATGAGTATGCTGCCACGATCTGGGCGATCGGAAGTCGGATGAACGCACCTGTGGCTGCCTCTCGCGCATTCCAATGCCGCGATCCATCGCTCGCCTTCGATACAGGTGGATCCTGCGCATGCGTATGCCCGGGTCCTTGTTGAGGGTACGGACGATCGTGACTCACACCAGCCGCTGTGTACGAGTACGAAGAAGGATATGCCTTACTGGCGGGTGGGACGACTGGCCTGTCGTTGGCGGGGCCAATATAATCAGAAGCTGGAGGCCAAGCAGCGTTTGGCGCGGCAGGTCGTTGGGCGTAGTTGTTGAACGCAGGCGCCGGCTGCTGTGTCTGTTGCTGTCGGCTACTTGTGCTGCTTACACCATGACCCTGACCATACGCCTGACCTCCATTAGTCGTACGCCCTCCATTGGAGGCATAAGCAGCTGCCGATGAAGATCGCGGACGTCTTGCCTGCTCTTCAGCGCTCCCAAACCTTCCTCCCGCACCTGTATCCACCCTCGATTGCATTCCCGCTGTTTGTGGTGGTTTCCAGAACTGCATCGGTGACTCTGATCGACGGGTATTATTCGCAGTTACGGTCGATATAGGCGGGTAGGCTGAGGCGGCAGATGCCTTTGTGGGGTTTCGTGCAGAACTCGCAAGCGTCCTTTGTATGTTCTGGCTTTGCGCTTGGCTCCGTGCAGGCGGAGGCGCTGCCGGTAATGGGAAAAGCGCAGTCGAAGGAGGCCGCGCGGGCTTGGTGACAGGCGGTGACGTCGCACGTCGACCGGAGGCGTAGTTTGGCGTGGCCGATGGGCGTGGGGCGTAAGGCGAAGTAGAGCGCGAATACGAGTGCGAATGTGAATGCGAATGGGCTGGCATCGTGCGGTTATACACCTGCATTATGTACCTTATCTGGAGCCTTTGTTCGGTTGAATGAAGGCGTAGGCAAGGAACGATGGAAACAAGGGCCAGAGGATGAAGGCGACGATGGAAGTTGCTGCTAACCTGGACACGAGTCTTAGCGCTAGCCTTAGCCTCCTTGTGTCCTAAGACTGACTCGGCGCTGATGATGGCTTCGAATTCGCAAGCTTGAAGTATTTAAAGGGAAAACAGATGGCTGCGCGTAGGCACCAACGCGCCGGCGTGCGTGTCGGAAGGAATGGCCGCAGCAGCCGATGCTACGTCCTTCAGAATTCAGAAGTACAGTATGAAGGCGAAGGGAGGAGAAGGCTATAGGCAATGGAAAGCAAGCCTTTAAAAAATGAAGGCTGCGTTTCTACTTCTTCCTTTGACGATGTGACGATTGCGTCGTTGCAATGGCCTGGAGCTTGTAGAACTAACGGAGGAGCTTACCCCACTTGAGTTTCAATTGTTTCTCGCACTATGCTGCCTGCCGCCCCGGAAACCTTCCTTCCTGTAACGCCTTGCCTATGCCCTTGCCTTGCCACGTATAGATACAAGATACGAGAGACTCCTATGCCTGGCGCCTGCGCTTTTCCGTGATACGGAGAACGGAGAGAAAATCGGAAACAGGCTCGTAATTACCGCCACAAATACTGAGGCAGTGCATCAGAATTTTAATCATCGTGGTCATTGCGGACTTAAATTACTTACAAGCTCTCCTTCACCAGAGACTGCGGGTTCCTGGTTCAAATGAAGTTCGACGGACTGTTGTGAATTAGCAATGTGACATGGCTGGGAATGAGAGATGGAGGAAACGTACAAAGATACGAAAGCCATGTTCGTCGCGTACCCGCCGAAATA
Source organism: Trichaptum fuscoviolaceum (assembly GCA_910574455.1). Classification (NCBI taxonomy): domain Eukaryota; kingdom Fungi; phylum Basidiomycota; class Agaricomycetes; order Hymenochaetales; family Trichaptaceae; genus Trichaptum; species Trichaptum fuscoviolaceum. The sequence continues at coordinate 485,922 of CAJSYZ010000010.1, read as the reverse complement.
ACCGAACGCCGAACAATATTTCAAACACGTCGTCATAGTCGTTGTATTGAAGTTGATCGGTGTTTTACCCTTTCTTCCATTGTATATAGTATTGAGAAGTAGATGGTGTTGCCGAACATCACTGCAAAGAAAATTTTAGAATTGAGCAGCTGAGGGTTTGGAATAAAATGCGAGCGCCTATCTTCAACTTGAAGTATCATAAGCGTCTAATCGTGGGATAGTGAGCATCTTCAAGTTTCCGGGAAACTATAAAATTTTGACTGTACTTCTCTCCTTCTACTCTCACTGCCGCATTCCGATCTCGATCTTTCGTGCGGTTCATACAACATACAGTATATCCGAACTGCAAGCTCCTAATACTCTCGATAGCTCTGATCTGTGGTCGCCGTTCTACACACGCTCCCTCGGGAACACTCTTCAAATAATAAAGCTTCAGAATGTACCGGACATTATATACTGGCATACGTGATAAATTATGTCGGGTCTACGCTCCTCAAACCTCCTGCTTGTAACTTGTGGCGCAAACTCAGATAAGTCGGTGAAGTCCGCGGAAAGCAAAAATTCGGGCGAAGGGCGAAACATACCCTATTAACAGCACATTGATGCAAACGCTAGCATGCCTCAAGGCTCGTTCATGGGAAGATTCCGACAATCAATTGACTTCGAACTATGGCGTCTACTAATCACCACTCAATGCTCTCGGCCCTCGAGCTTACGGTGACACAGTTCATCGGAGATGGTCACCTCTTGGTATGGGATGACAAGGCATTTGCTTAGCCTGTCCTGAAATGCCTTGATAGCTTTCCGAGCCCAGACAGTCTCCCGATATATTCTCCGTACTACGCCTTAACGAAGATTGATTCTTCGCCACAAAGTGAGCAATTATGATGACAGATTAGATAGCTAAAGACTCTCTTCACATTGCACAAATCTTCAGATCAGTGAACCGCGATCACCTATGTATATCATATTTGGCTTCCCGAGTCTCCTGCTATCCACTGATCAAGATACGTCCCTACTTGACGACGTGCGCCTGTTGAAACCCAGAAGCAAGCATGCACGAAGACACTATCACACTGGAAACAGTGGACACTGCCTCAAATTATGACAGGTGTAAAGACGGGTCTACAAAAAAGGCTGTCAAGCGTTGGATCAAAGCGCACAAGACAGCCTTCCTCACCCAATCACCGCCCACTGGCAGAGACGTAAGCATTGTCTGAAAGAAAGCCAGACCTTTGAAATTGTTACTATACTTTACAATCCTGTCTTTAGACCTGTCTTGATTTCAGACAACCTCTGATTCCGGAGACACGTCCCCTATTTGCAGCAGTCTCCTCTATTAACGAGAGATTAGGGGAGTCGTCTCACTAGAGAAAAGAAAGGTCTGTTCGAGATTGATATCATATGTGTTCCTTCCAGATGGGCATATGCGTGGTAAGATCCAAATTTCTCGACTTCCTTGGAGTAACGCCCCTTAGCGGTTCTGTAGAAAGCCAGCCGGAGAAGAAGGGGAGGCAATTTGTCGCGACGCGATAAATACGTTCCAGAAATGTAGATAACCTCCGATACACTCCCAATCGATGATCGAAGTAATCCGGCCACTTGTACGGTCGAGCATAATAGTCCCGGGTAGCAATTCGCCAACTTGAATGCCATACGAGAAGTTAGGAGTACTAGAAATCCGTAGGATTTACGACTTGTATGAGTGAGCCAGATCAGCAATATGTTATGTAAACCTGATCTTCATCTTTCAACACCAATCATTTATTACAAAACAAAAAAATCTATCTATCTTCAAGTCATGGGTAATAAAACGTACTTCTACTACTTTGCAGTATTCTCATACATTCTCTTTTTAAGCCAAGTTGTCTATATAAGCTGCAGTGCCATTGTTGCAGTATTGTGGAGATCATGGAAATATTTCAATCCGGTGGCTAAATCATCCGCACACGCAATTCTAAGCTGGTTCTTGACAGCACGCTTGACTGCATCACCTTCCCCAAATGCACCTGCATCAGTTAGGTCATATACTGTTTGCATCACAAAGGATATGCAGTTTCCTTCGCCATTGTATTCCCAGTTCTCTGCCGTCGCCCTCAGGTTTTCACGGTTTTCAGGACTCATAAACCAAAGACCGTAGTTATGCCAACGTGCCATAGACGTTGAAACATGAGGTCTGAAACTGAATCGAATGACGAAGTCGTTGCTGTCTGTTGCGGAAGCTCCCAAGGTACCAATTCGGTTTGATTTGACTTCCAGGACCTTGTAGCCAGCTACTTTCCCAGTTGGATCGACAGCTTCCCAAGCTATACGCCAATGCAATACCTTATCTTTAATGTTTCTTGTTACGCTGATGAATATCATCATGTCTCTATTCGGCTCCGGGTAGGCATCAAGTATTTGTTGGTCACTCTGTGCTTCGTATCGCTCAATGTTCCGGTACATCTGTTGTAAAGTTTTTATCAGCATACACAAGTGGACTATGCACTTTCTAGCTCACGGTGATTATTCAAAGATCTTGGTGCTCTCACGTAAGTTCTGGAAGTGCAATATCTGAGGCAACTGTCTGTGCTAGTATGAGACGACAGTGGATTATTCGATAGTGTATGGATTTAGATAGCTTACACTGTTGCTCTACGTCGGACGGGCTTGAGGTACGTCTGTTCTCTGCTGCATAGCTAAGGAAGACTCAGAACCTTTTATATTGTCAGTCAATATGCGATAACGCCCCCTAAACAAAAATGGTTCGTTTCAAGTGAACAAGCCTCCGCTACACGGCTATGTTTTGGTGGAGACTATCCCGCGGCCGGTTTCATGAGTGAGGTGGCGTAAGTCAATGGCGGGCCACTCGTAGTAGCTGAAGAGGAAAGGTATCGTTCATCAAAACCTGCGTTGCCGGTGACCGACGTTCAGTGAACCCGGCATCACCTAGTACTTGCAATATTACTGGGTAATATACCCTCATCCGCCATCAGTCCTCTATATTAATATCAGTAGCCGTCTCACTGCCACTCAGGCTCAGGCTCATGCTCAGGCTAGTAGCGCAAAGCCTGTACTCTCTTCGGTTAGGTTCAGAACCGTCGAAGGATCATCCGATGGTCCCACCGCGTCTGTCACAGGCCGTAAGCCTTCGCCGTCGGAACATCCACATACATATACATATCGGCTCAGTGGATATGTATATTTCCTGCCTAATAAAACAAACGCCACTTGAAAGTTGGATGATGTTTAGTAGCCGTGCGGTTTTACTACTAGTAGTATTAAAGTTGTTCACACCGGAAGTCGCCGACTCAAACTTGGAAGCGATATGTATATAAGAAGTTCAATGGATGGATTCAACCCCAGGTTCATCCTTAACGACAATCTCAGATCCTCACCCCCCATCATTTGCCAGAGCCACTGTCAACTACTATAACCATGGACTTCGATATCGGACTTGTGAAAGCTCTAATTTCCGTTGGCAAACCACTGCGCGTACCTGGTGTCCCCTCCCGTGTTCCAGTGGAGGTCAACCACAATGGTCGAGCTATCATCATAAAATACGGGGAGCACGTATGGCAAACAGAAGCGCTTGCTATGAAACTTGTTCATGCAAGGACAAATGTTCCTGTTCCACAACTATATGCCTACCTCAGCGAGGAGTTTGAAGGCAAACGAAGGACTCGGTGCGGATACATCATAATGGAGAAAATGGGTGGTGTCAATTTGCGAAGCATTATTGATACGCTCGACGCTCCAGGCGTAGAAACTATTGCTAATGACTTGGCGGTATACATACGAGAGCTCCGTGTGCTTGACAATCAAGGATGGGGAATGACGGGAAAAAACGGATTCTTCCATGGCGGTCACTTTGCTTACGCTATGGGTGCTTGCAGTATCAAATCGACGAAGGAATTTGTGGAATACTTTGCTAGGGCTGCGACGATACTCAAACAATCTGATGAAGAGCTTCCGAATAGTGAAGTTGCGGACATAGACCTTACGCGTCCACCGGTCTTCTCGCATGGAGACCTACTCCCCGATAACATCATGTGCGATCCTAAGAGCAATCGCATTACAGCGATAATTGATTGGGAACATGCAGGCTGCTACCCTTACTTTTGGGACATATTTGTAGCAGAGCAGATGACAGCACCGAATTGGAAGGCAATCTATTCAGCGTCTATGGAGGACTGCGGCCGCGCTGCAGCTAACTTTAGCTGGTATTATTCCATGTCAGATGTATACGGTACCTTTGAATTGCCCGATGCGCGGTGAGTTCAGCTCATCCAAGCTCTGAGTGAACGTGCTAACTAATGTTTCAAACTTCAGATTAAGTTGTTCCTGTTGCAAGTAGTAATGTATCGTAAACCTTTGGATTTGTTATTATAACGCGTGGCCTCGAAGTAAGGGCCAGTCAAGTATGTCTTCTCCCTCCCCTCCCCTTTCAAACATAGTTGTATCTACTTCTAGAAGCGAATATAAAGATTACCACAGATAGCCGAGTATTAGATACACAATGCATGCAACGAGGGCACATTAGGGCCTCCGACTGTTTCAAATGAACTCTGCTGCAGCCGAAAGGCCCTCAGTTCCATTCAGGTAGTTAATGAGTAGTCCAGACCAGACGATAGGTCCAAAGCAGGTCCCATTTGAGACAAACGCGGAGAGGCGAGAGGAAGGGTCATCCCGATCGGTCATGGCAACTTGCCAGGCTAGCTGAGTAGCGCCACCGAGAACGGAGAGAAGGAAAAAGGGGTAAGCCTGACGTGTAATGAGCCCCACAGCTGCAAAGCTGGCGATGCATGCGAGGGAATAGCCGAGGATGATTAATAGGTTCCGAGTCGATGTGGACGACGTCTTTGACTGTTTATCGCCAGAACGGTATAAGTCGTAGTGAGAGGACCAGCTTTAGTATAGGAAAGAGAAGTAAGTAAAGCAGTATCTTGAAAACTGAGATCGACTCGGATCAGGAATCACCTTAGCGACGCAAGTAGCAGTGTTGTCAGCACTGGCCAGTCAATATCATAATTTGCAACCCAAGCAACGACGAGGAACCAGTTCATTGCTAAACCTGAACCGTATATCCCTCAGTCAGCCATCATGAAAACAAATCAAATTGATATAGAAACGGCTCACTCAGAGCAGCCTGTGTCCAGAATGAAACCCGCTTCAACAAGGGAGAGATAACACTGATGGCCGTCAGTGAAAGCATTGCATTCCAAAACCTGGAAAAGCATTAACATCAGGATCCTTCCAGGTATAGCAAGCAATAAAAGACTGCTTACGCCTGTCTATTCAACGGCCAGATGAGAATACTGAAGACCGTAACTTCAAATGCAAGGACGACAAACAGAGTTCTCTGAGCCTGTTCTCGCGCTCCTGAGGCTTTAACCTTAAACGTTTCTGGCAGTCAAGTTAGAAATACTCTCTGGGAAGACGTCATACCGGGGTATTGAGGACTCACTTGGAATTGGAGGAAAGGAGCTAGGCGCGAACTTCTCCCACATATTGCCGACGTTATATCCAACAAGAGTCTGCAAAAGAAAGACAGCCAGCTGACGACCGTACTCCTCCGGTGCCATCTTCGTGCGCATGGCGACAAGTGTAAGACTCCATGCTAAGATGGGTTATATAGTCAGTCTTCCCATTTTATTGGAAAATTGATAATGGTGAATGGAAGTACCCGCTGGCCAGAAGATGAGAAGCCCGGGAGAGAGAACCTCAAATTCTAAGAGGGTTTCATAGAACTTCAATCCAATCGAAACTGAAAGCAACATCATCGGTTACGCCGGTGTGAGTTCCAAGAGACACATCAAGCAAGCAAGAGAACGTACTATAAGACTCAGAAAGTATGCCGGTCATTCTCTTCTCGACGAATTGCGGATTCTAAAGCGTAAAGGAAAGCAACGGGAAGGAGGAGAAATACATAGATGTCCGTCTTTATAGCCTCTTGCACGGTATTTCCCCAATGTTACCAAGTCATTCCGTTACGATGAAGCCGGAGTTTGTGTGCAAATATAGATGGTTAGCGCACCACGGGAAGTTATGCGTCGCCATACAGTGAAACTTAGGAAAATGTTCTAGATCTTAGAGTATCGGCACGTCCTAACTCTGGGTTAAGAGCGAAGCGCGAGAGGCTTGATAACGCTTGTTGTACTTTAGGTACACATAGTAAAACACCGGAAGGTATAGCCTGCGCTGTATGATAACGAGTGAGCCCGGGGTATAAGCTCAGCGAATCGTAGGTAGCGCATCGGAGGTATGACACAACGGAGAATTCGAAACCCGGAGCAGACTATCCGAGTCACTTCTAAGAGCCCGGAGGCGTGCGACGCTTTCCGAGATGGAGGTAGAAGGGTACAGGAGGCTGTGTGAGTGTCGCCCCAACGTCATGTTGCCATCAGTGACAAACAGTCCGGAGTGAATGGACCATAGTAGACTGAGAAAGCTAATCATAAGAGGCAAGTGTAGTTCTTGGAGACAATGTCCCAGTATTTGCGCCGCATGCTGAAGAGGTTACACCATGGTCAAAGGAGTGCTTGATGCAGGTACCATGCCGGGCTACGTCAGAGTTTTGTTGAGCTAAGATAAACCAATTGTTATTCCCAGATAGACTAAGAGATATATACTCTGATCAATATATAAAATCAGTATATGAGTATGAGTTCTGACGTACTGCATCAACAGTCACTTGAACGACGAAGAAAACAACGTAGTAACGATGTCGGTTGGGGAGGAAAATGATGATGACTAATCATCCTTCAAGATACTGTAACTTGAAGTTGGACCGGCAAGAAAATATTAGCCCTCGAGAGCACGATTGTTCTGATTGTGAGCCCAATTGTGACTGCGCCGACGTCCGAAGCTCATTTTCAATCGTAAAGTTGTGCAAAATGGAAGCCTCCACTCGGACATCGATTCCCATCGCATTACTACGAAAGGTTTAGAGCGAGGAGAGCTTGGGTGAGTTCGAGAATAATAAGGCCTCCATTTATAATGCACTGAGAATCTCTTCAAGTGAAGCTTGAAGTTGTCCTCGTTGTCATGGTAGATGGTCGAAAGATGCATCGCCGTTCAGACTTCAGAGGGGTAAGTTGGGTCGTGACGAGTCGCAGTGGCTGTGCTTAAGTACTAAGCTCAAAAACACTCAGCCTGAGGCTGTGCTTTGAGTGCGGATGATGGTACTTGGTGTTTCTACGCACCGCTTAGTAGGATTGTGACTTACTTCAGAGGGAGAGAATTGAAGAAGACCCAAATACGAGGAATTCGTATGATGCCTAATCCCAGGCCATGGCATCGTATGAGAGTTCTGCAGTTATCGGAAGCCTGAGGGTTCAACGTGGCAATTCTTAAAGTTGTGCCGACAGCGGCAATGCATTCAAATTAGTGGAGTTTTAAATTAACATTCCGCTTTCCACCTCCTCCCCTTCCCCCCACGCTCATCAGCTCCGTGAGCTGACAATCATCCGTTGAGCTTCATGGGGAGAGATTGGGATTCTCTTTGCAAGAGGGTAGCCAATGCGCATACACGTAGGCGTTAGTCAAAGCCGCTGTAGATAGAACTCCAGTCATGTTCTTGAAGAATGGCATACAATCATTTACAATTGTTTCTATGCCAACTATTCGCAACTAGCACATGCATAGAAGAAGTTAGTCGATGTAGAGTGTAGCTCTTAGAAGATACAAATAGCGTACTTTGCAGGAATGACATACTGTAACTTCCCTCTAAAGAAGCATATAGGTAGTAATATCCTAAGAAATCGAGTTCCTCGGAGTAGCACCCAATAGCGGCTGTATAGATAGCCTCCAATTTCTTTGACGGGGAAGAAAGTAATCATCTCGTATTGAAGCCATATATGCGTTCCAGAAAAACCACCCAACGCACTCCCAGTCGATGATTGACGTAACCCTGCCACTACATCGTACATGATGCTCTCGGGTAGAAGGGCGCCATGCGAGAAGACAAGTGGTCGGTTTAAGCAGAGGTGTGCCAGCTTGTTTCGCATAATGGTTCATGAGCTCCTTCGTTGACGTGAGTCGGATGGGTCCTGGAGCGAAACTGAAGTGTTTCCGGTGATACATGCCACCCTTTCCGGTCGGTCCCCATCCTTGTCAATCAAAGTTATGTTGTTCGTCTAGGTACCTCTTCGGCCGTGCTGAGGTATTTAAATCTGACGACGCGTCCAGCTTGTCAATGAATCCACCAAGAATCATGCCTGAGACCTTTTCCATCACAATGTACCCTCGCCTCTAAGCGCTTCAGTCAGGTAAGTGAAGAATCTTGGAACTGGGTCGATCGTATGTTTGCGAACGAGCTGCATCGCAGCTGCTTCCGTATTCCAGTTCTCATGTCCGTATCTGATGACAAGGGCTGAGATCGACTGGGTTTACTGTCCACGACCATAACGTGATGAGGCGAGGGCTGCTTGGTAAGAACCTTCCCTCTTAATCAGATCTTTCACGTTCGGAATGGTGTAGGCCATGTTCGCTTCTGGTAGATATCGTGGATGGAAAGATATATGGTCAAGTATTCGTAGCATGAGGCTATAAATCATTCATAACAATGAACACAGACACATGATGATGTTTCCGGGGATAATACGGCCTAGTGTGAGGAGATAAAAGGCGAAGTTCAGTGTACCTGCCACCGCTTGTGGCGGATCGGCAATGTCGAAATACCCCATGTGGCACCAATGAGCCCAGTAGGCATCGCGTTTCCAACTGTCGACTGAGGCCCTATACACCTGGGGAAGAGGAATCAGCATTGTACTCGTGCATAGTCTTCGGCTAAAGGTGAAAGGAGTTTGCATTGGAATCAAGTAAAAATAAACCAACCTATTAGACGCTTTTCCGATAGTATCTGTACCGAGTCTACGTTAGGATGATGTCTTCGCCACTTGCACACACCACCGCCGTACAAAGGCCGTTATTTGACGCAAAGAGGTCTTACCACAGCACGACAATGACTGATTCCTCCATTAAACTTACGCCGAAAGCAGGATTGCCACACAATCGGTTCAAAGGCATAGACAAACACCGAAAGTCCTAGTCGGCTACGATGCAGCAGATGTTCCTGTATAAAAGCTAACCATGACCTTCATCGAAAGATCATACACAGATAGCGTTCAAAGTACCTGGAACAGCAAATAAATTCCAAACAGATAAAACGTTTCCTTGAAGATTCAAAGGTCAGTGAGAGTATCTTTAATCATGTTGACAGAATTGATTCAAGCTATCTTCCATCAGGATAAGCAAGACCATGAAGCGATTCAATGAGAAAGCGGATCAAGCCGAGCTCAACAAGTGTCCAGAGCCAAACAGAGATGAGACGATTCTCCTTTCTGTGAAGCGAAACAGTGTAACAAAAGTATTGCACTGGCGTATTGCATGGAAAGCATACAACGCCAAAAACGAATGTGTCGGGCACAAGACCTTGGAAATCAAGCACGATAACGCACTGCCAGCTGGCTCAGCCCAGAGGTTTATGTTTCGCTTCAGCCTCAGGGGCTTTACATCGAACACTGCCGATGACTGGGTGTCTTATGAACTTGGGAAACTCTCTCTTGAAAATCGACGGCACCTATGGACATCAGCGGAAGACTGGGACGGCGAGGGAAACTGCATAGCTTTCACAAGAGAGGCCATAGAGCAATCGGTGGACTCGGGTCATTTCGGAGGTGAAGCCGGTGCAAAGATAGCATTGCAAAAAATCCAAGAAGCCAAGAGAAAGGATATAGAGGCAAAGATTCCAGTCTTCAACGAAGTTCATAACAGCGCAAATAACTCTCTAGAAGAGAGGCGTGCTAAATCTTGGTACAAACATAAAGATGGAGTTCTCAAAAAGCTTGAGAAAAGTGGTGACCTTGCAAAACTGTTAAAGTAATCGGTCGCGCACCAGTAGATAGTTGAGAAATCTGTGTCCGTTGAAGGAATAAAAAGATTAGTCATGCAAGCTATACGAATTGAGATATTTACTGACATCTGAAGAGAAGATTTTAAGGCGTGTTTCTTGCTCAATGTGATTTAAACCTAACGCGCAAGTTTACAGCTCAGCCTGAGATAATCCTTTTGAGAGAATTCCCTTGTTGATCTCGAGAGAACAGATACTGTTATAAGCACACCTAAAGCTCGAACAATTATCTGAACGTAGTTCGCACCACCCATCGCTTGTCCGCTCATTCGGTGTGTTCTTCTAGGAGTCTTCTCGAAAAGGAAGGGTGTCCATGGCAGTTGTTGTTCAAGTTGCACTCAGGTTGTCTCCTCCGTGTCGTCGCAGGCGTGAGAATGTATTACCAAGAGCTATACAATTTTAAACGTCGGGAGGACCCCAAGGTGCTACAACTCGTAGTCCTCGCTTTCTGCTTATCGTCCAGGGTTCTGCAGCTGGCCAAGTTCAAACTGAAATGAAACCAGTGGAAGTAGAGCCTGTAGAGTACCAATGGAATTGACTGCAACATTACTTCTGTGGTACGCAGGATCTCAAGTCGGGGACGTGTCAATAAACGCCGCTCGCTTGCCAGCATTCGAATTTCGGATGATTAATCCCTGGTTTCGTGCTGGTACTGTGGTATTCGAGGAGTGGAACTCAAGTTGAAGCTCTAAGAAACAATACCACTTGCATCCAGAACGCCTTCAATTTGCAAACGCAATTCAATGGAAGGACCATTTTCTATTCATGTTTCAAGCCTCGACTACTGCTCTAAAGGCTATTTACCGTGGTTATCCTCCATCACCCGACAAAGAAGATGCTCCTTACTCAATTGCGCGAACGGACTCAACCTTGATGATAATCTAAACCTACGACTTGTTGAATACCCGTTCTGCATCAGATTCAGAGGTCCGTACCACTCGACAAGATAAAGGAGCTGGATTCTTCCACATTGGAGATGTGTGGTACATTGTAAGGTCCGTATCTCACCAGGTTTATTTGTTTTTACCCATCCACCTGACACGGTGGATATGTAGACTCTATAGAGCGGAAGGTGGACGATTTTCCATGCGATCGGGCTTCATCCACAGTCGCCTCGGGTTTCCTTTCCACCGACGGCCCACATCCACAGTACACAATGCACCACATTCTTGACTACCACATATCTGAACCACAGCGTCTTTATATAAGGACGGCCGTCAGTCTAGGTGCTGCCCATCACTGCAGAATATCTCCTCATCCTTGCTTTTGTATCTTCAAAGCGCTGCGCGCTCACTTGCTTCGCCCATTCCCCCCTCTTCCAGCTCGATCGTTCTAATAATGTCTACTCACAACAACAACACTCCTTCTTCTCACTCCTCTTACACTCCGCCGACAACTTCGAGGTTCTTAGCTTTCGGCAAATCGAAGCCGAAGTACCCAGCTAGTTTGGGAAAGTCTCTACCCTCTACTCTCTCTAAAGATGTCAATAATACGCCAAAGTCATCCCGGTTGACTCTTTCCGCCCTTGCGCCTGAGTTTGTACCTCGCAGTGCATCCGGATCAACCACATCAGGTTCGTTGCCTGGGAGTTTACAGAGTAGTCCCCTCCGGTCGAAGAACCATTCTCCTTCTCGTCCTACGACGCTTGTCTTGTCGGAACAAGCATCCTCAGTCAAGGCAGTAACCCGTCCTTTTCAGCATCCAAGCGTCCCTGCACTATACTCACCGCAGTTTTCGGTAATTTACTCCCTTTTCCCTACCCTATTGATCTCACTTATTGCCTAGACATTTGAGTCAACTGCACCTCATTTCATTTTTCCACCTCCAGAGAAAGCCAGACATCCGAGTGCGTTCCAATCGTTCTGTCATGTGCTTCGCTAATAGTCTCCATTCTGCAGGCTGGATTAACCCGCTTCTTATGCACGTCGGCAGTTCGTATGTGAGGTCTTTGGTTCACTGGGATATGAGGAACCCCCTAGTTTCACTTCGGGTCCCAAGTGATGCCATCCATGCAGACCTCGAGTGCCTTCCCGCTTTCTCCCCAGATTTGGAACACGTCAATGTTTCCATAGGAGAAGCGCCAGCGTACAAGGCGGTCATCAACGCTCCACGCACAGCAATCGGCGAGGGCGGATGCCCTGTTTACTCTGTCGGTCGCTTCCTGAAGATGATCGAGGCCCTGCTCACCCAGCCTTTGGAAGAGTCTTACTGGGAAGGCATCTCCATCTACAACAAGATCGATCTTATCTACGCCATGGCAGCCAGACTCAGGATCTCTCTGCCGCTCTATGTTGCCGACTTCCGCGAGAAGGAGCTGGATGGGGAGGCCGATTATGCCAAGATCGACGCATTTCAGATGGAGGCGCTTCAGCGAACTGCAGACACATTTGCTCGCGATCCTCGTACCAGCCAAATCAGGGTCATAGGGGAGGACTATCTCGGAGAACATACGATTTTCCACGGCATTGACTGGGATGAACGCTTGAAGGAGTTCACGATTCATACTACACGGCCTCCTATCAACTGAACGGGTACTATCGCTTGTTGGAACGGAATACCTACCCGGATAATTATTTATACATTTGTCTTGCACTTAATTCACTCCTTATGAAATTTGTACATTTCCACTGATAAAAATGCTACACTCCTTTGGTAACATTTCAGTCGCTTTGTAGAATATGGTCGCGCGTGTGAACCCCTAACCTCGCATCGTTCATGATTCTTACTGAAAGTATTATGTCCGTTCAATAATGATCTCCTTGTTTTCAAAGTACGGAAAAAAAGATTGCTTGTTCTTGAGCTCAAGTTTACAGTGCTTCATAAACGAGCTGGTGAGCTTTCACAAGGGTGCTCTGCGGCTCAGCTCATAGTATCTGTCGTCATTTACAACAGGCGCAATTGGGACTAATTTTCTCAATAAGCGAAAGACTTGAAAGTTAATATTTGGCCGTACTTTGTTGCATCAAAGATGCCATATTAGACTCGTAAACCAGTCGTTACAGTTGCATCAGGGAAACTTCCTTTTGCTTACGGCGACTGGCGCGTCCTGGCGCGCCTGAAGCTTCTTAAATGGGTCGAAGCGCTGCCACGCCTGCCTGAAGGGTTGTCTGGCTGCCTGATGGCCTTAAAACACGGCGTTTCAGGATAAAATCAGTGCAAAAGGAGGGGAATTGTACATCAGGCGGCAAGCCAGGATTAAGTGAGGTTTAAGCACCGGCATGCCAGTGGGCAGTTCAAGTGCAATGGTAAGTGCAACATAAGTGCATCAGTTTCGAAACGGAAGTTCTCCAAATTGGATGTCATCACTCAACTTTGATGCTGTGTATCATTGCACTTACCAACTTGAATACATATATATCTGATAAACACATGCCAGCAATATGATATTTCTAATCTTTCATAGTAAAGTAAAATGTTTGTTCTGGTGGAAGCGAGAAAACAATTTGCACTTGAAGGAGCACCGCTACTACTACTACTACTAGAGTAGTACTAGCCTGAGTCATGCCTGTGTCGATTTAAGTTGTTGTGGAAATTTTGAAAAGTCAAGCCCTGAATCATAGAGAGAGACTGGAAGATGGTAGACTACTTGTAAGTGAATAAACAGTGCTGAGGCAGGAAGTTATACATACCCTAGCATTTTTGAACGAACCTCACACCTCTCATAACAACCGACGCTGCCACTAGTAGCGTCAGAATTCTCCGAGTCTATCGTATACTGTAGGAAACAAAGGGTCAGCTTTCATTCTGTACTGAGATAGTAAACGGCTTGAATCACCTTTGTCAATCGCGTCCTCTTCGTCCAACTCGCGCCTTCCTCCGACTCGGACTCCGCAATTAGACATAAATGCTGCTATGAAGCGCAGGATAAAGGTTATAATGTTGAGTAGCATGACAGTTAATGATCGCGCGAGCATAGGATATTTAGCAAAGAGATATTTTGTCCTCCTTTTATAACTTGAAGCTGTTTGAACCATTCTTCTGGATTATTCGAAAGAGCGCTCACCGCCCACCGCCTGCGAGTCCGAGTCACACTGCGCAGCGCTCTGATTCTGATGGAAGAGAATAAATCCGCTTTAGTACGAAATCAAGTAAAGTTCATCTTGAAGTCGTCTTCTTGATTTCATTACTCTGAAGAAGCATTGGGAGACTTTGTTATATCTGATTTCCGAAGTTGATCCGGAAAAAAGAACTCACAAAATTTTAAGAGATCGAGTCACAGTCATCTTGAAGCTGTCTTCATTTCTCTGAAGAAGCATTGTGAAGACTTTGTGATATTTGATTTCCGAGGAGACGGAAAAAAGGAACTCACGAAATTTTAAGAGATCGAGTCACAGTCATTTTGAAGCTGTCTTCATTTCTCTGAAGAAACATTTAAAAACTTCGTGATACCTGATTTCCAAGGACTCGGAATCGGTAACGGAAAAAGAAGGAACTCACGAAATTTCAAGAGATCGAGACACATTCAAACTGTTTCAAGCCCACTCAGGCTAGCACTCCTCCTCGTCCACCACACTTTCTATCTTCGCCTCTTGGGTCCGAGTCTGCGGCTGTCCGCCTTAAAGCACGCCTTCTTTTGAGTGACCGGGAACCGCGGAGGGGGGTGGTGCGACAACTTTCCAATCGCCTACTAAACACTGAGTCTTTCAACGTTCGAGCTCAGGTAATTTCGTTCCTCGTCTGGGCCTGTAATTCCGAGCGATAGCGAGGTGTGTAGTTCGCCCACGTCGCCGTAGGTTTCTTGGGCTTCCTCGAGGAAAACGGTGGAGGAAGTACAAGTTCAACAATACAGCCTGAGGTGGGTGTAAAAAGCGGTGACTCAACTTGAAGTGACACTGGCAGTCACAGGATACCTTCCTATGATTTTGGCTGTGCGCTCACTGGCACTGGCACCAAGGCTGCCACTGCCAGTGAAGTGGCAGCAGGCTGAGCTAAAATCTATGCTCTTGTTCACTTTTTCCTGCCTCATTTTCTTGATATTATCTCAAAAACTTATATGATATCCATACTTCTATCACTATGCAGTTCTTGAGACCTCAAATGTGATGGTAAAGTGCTTTAACACCCTTCTGTCCTTCATGAGGGGTAACGTGTGACAAATTAAGTAGTCACTAGCAGGCTGTAGCTTCAACAAGTTCGAAAACGAAGCTGCTCAGGCTGACGTTTGTCAGTGCCAGGACCAGCAGAGATGATGTCGCGTGCACTGAAATAGTATGTAGTACGAAGCCTATCATCATGATGGTACATATGAGTTGTGGTTCCTTGGATTGCATTCATATTTACTCACCTTTTCTATCCACTCTATTTCATGTTTCTCCGAGTCTTCAGGAGGTCCTTCAAGTTCTTTCTTTGCCGTTCCCCATCCTTCAAGTTGTACAGACCTCGTACATATCTATCCCTATTTCCTTTATGCCGTAAACCATCTTCATGCTGCCTCTTCGTGCATCGTCTACAATATATATATCTCACAGTATTTGCAGAAATGTATCTTATGATAAACCCACTACTATAGCAGTATTACTCGAACATGGTGGTAGTTTGGTACCGGAGCCTGAGGAGGGTCAGAGTCCACTGCCACTGACAGTGGCAGCCTGAGCTTCAACTTGAACGATGGGCAATGCATCATGATCCGACTTGGAGGCTGAGTCGTATGACTCCGCAACTTGAACTTTCCGTGTCCCCTTCAAGTTTAACTTCCAACGTTGTTACGCATACAATGATTCAAGACCATGATTATACAGCCTGAAGTTCAAGTGGCTTCATCTTGAAGTAATAAGCAATAATTCCCCATAAACTTCAAATCAGGGCCCATCCGCCGAGGGAAGACGATCCTCCAACTGTCCGAGTCTGTTACGACCTGGGGGAACCTGGGGGCCGGGGCGCGTTAGCGGCTTCCGGGGCAAGGCCTGGGAGAGCGCGCGGCAGCGGAGAAGGCGAAGGGGAACCGTTAAGGACGCTGCAACGCCAACGGAGTCGCGCGGGGAGCGGGGCTACGGGGGCGAGACGCAAGGGGGCTCAAGGCGAGGACGGGACGGAGTCAGAGTCGAGGCGGGGGAAGGCAGAGTCGAGGCGCGGGGGAACAGAGTCGAGACGCGGGGAAATGCAAAGCGGGATTCTGGCGGGAATCTGGATTCGCGCGGGAATCTGGATTCGTGCGGGGATCGCCAGAGCGGGAATCGTTCGGGACTTTGGCGGGAATCGCAGAGCGGATTCTGGCGGGAATCTCAGAGCGGGATTCTGGGCAAGACTCAGCGCGGGATTCGCAGAGCGGGATCCGGGACAAGACAGAGACAAGAGAGCCAGAGAGCAGGCGTGCTCAGGACGGGAGCAGAGAGCTCAGGATAACCGGGATCTCAAGGCAACACTTCTGTATCAGGAGGAGGTTCCCTAAGGAAGCACTAAGGAAGCACTCGACAAGTCAGCATTGTAAAACTACACTAGAGACAAGACAGAAAACACACCTAAGGAAGCACTCGACAAGAGGACAAAAGTGAGTGCTCCTTACGGTGGCGACAGGTATTTATCTACTGGGCAGAATCTACAGGGAACGGGCATGCACAAACGCGCAACTAACTAGTTACACAATCTTGCGGGCGAAGGCCGCGCATACAGTGACGTGAATCCGGGATTCGGGATTCGGTGCGGGAACATCTGGGCAAGATCTAAGGGAACGAGCGTGAAGCATGGTCAAGTGAAACAAAGAGAACTAAAGGAATGTAATTGTGCGCGAGGTATCAAGCTGGCGCACAGGCAGCGGGGTAACGAACGTGGGGGGCGGATGTAATGCATACATCGTCTCGGGATAAGTTGCAGGCAACTTCTGGCGTGGATCAGGGTCGCGGGAGATCGACAGGGACCAACTTCGAAGAAGCCGGCGCTTCGATGTCGTAACGAAGCCTAATCGCGAGGCGCGCGCGGGGCAGGGCGACTAAGGACGGGGTTCGAGTCCTTGCGGACAATGAGATCAATCCCGCACACGGGGTGGCGGGAATGTGGTCTGCGGGCCTGGACAGGACGCTACTAACGAGACTAGTTGGCTGGCACGTGCGTGGCCAGGCCAATCACCTGGGGCTATCTCAAGACGAGGTTAGCATCGAGGAGCGGGGAAGCTAAGGGGTTTCCCTTGGACGACGGGAAACTCGCGCGATTCGCGACGGGATCATGCAGGGAATCTGGTTCGGGTTTCGACCGGGTTTCGAGTTCGGGTTTCGACTGGGAATCGAGTTCGGGTTTCGACCGGGAATCGAGACAGGGTTCGACCGGGAATTGTAGCGGGAATCTTTCGGGAATCAGAGCGGGAACTTAGCTGGGGTTGCGATGGGAATCGCGGCGGGATCGAAGGCGGGAATCCTGCGGGGGATTTGCGCAGGGATTCGAGACGGGACGCGAGGCGGGAAACGAGCGGGTTTTCGACTGGGATCGTGCGGGGGAAAGGAGCGGGATTCCAACTGGGAAGCGAGCGAGGTTTCTACCGGGAATGAGCGGGGGAGTCTGGCGAGACTCTAGTCGGGAAACGAGCGGGGGAGTTTGGCGGGACTCCAACCGGGACGAGTGGGGGAGTCTTGACAGGACTCCAACCGTGAACGAGCGTGGGTTGCGGATTGTCAGAGGGGACGCTTGACAGCGTTCGCGGCGAGGCGGGATTCCTGGCGGGGCAGGCTGTGGACGAACAAGGGCAGGTCGAGAGGCACAGGATGTCGAAGGGGTTAGCTAGGGCACCGTGGCAGGACAAGCGCAGGGCAGGGTTCGTGACCGGGCAGGATTGCGGGACGGCAATCCTTGACCTGCTGTCGTGTTGGCTTACTCAAGGCCAGACAGAGGTCGGCTTTGGACGCAGTGGATCAATCTCCTAACTGCACTTCATGACTGTGGACGCGAGGCCGGGATCTGGTATCCGGGCATAGTCGAGAACCTACGAGGTCTGGGATAGCTATGGCTATGGCTATGGCTGTGGCAGGCTATGGCTATGGCTGTGGCTATGGTGAGTGACTTCGGGACTATGGCGAGGTACGGGGTTCGCTGGAGCGGGGAACAGAGCATGACGGGAGCGGGGAGCGAGCGGGGGATCATCCTAGAGTCGGGGGGAACGACGAGGCGGGCTAGGGATGGATCGAGACACGGGACGAGGCGAGGGACTGACGAGGAGACATGGGCGAGGACAAGCAGGGGCGAGGAGGTCATAGCAGGGCGGAACTCTTAGCAGGAGAATGCATGGCGAAGCAGAGGTTCTTCTGGGATCAGAGAGCGGGGGATCCTTTCGGGATCTAGCCAAGGTCGCGATTTCGGGTTTCAGCATACCGGGTTCTGTTCGGGATTGCCTTAGACATGTTGGGTCCTGGGGGATCCCGACAGAGTCCAAGTCGCGAATCATGTCACTAGAACAAGTACAAGTTCAAGTTATCACTGGCTACTAGCTAGCAGTATACTTCAAGTTCACGGATGGAAACCACACTTGCAATATCATTCCCATTTCCTCAAGTCATACATGTACTACCACATAAAGCGCACGCCAAAGGCCATCAAACACAGAGCAGGAAACAAACGTACGAATACGCAACACCATCGCATGAGAATAAGAAAAGAGCTCCACTAATTACTACTATAGGAGTTGAGAGGAGCATCGTTATACTTCATTGTCCGGAAGTGCATTCATGCCTAGCTTGAATTCACTTTCAGCTAGAGAAAAAGAGGTCTCAAGCTCTTCCACCGTTTGCCATAGAGCGACACCATAAGTATAACCGTCGAGTACACTCTGATTATCCCTACCCCTCGCTTCGATGAGTCCGCAAGCTAAAATGGTACCAACTGCACGTCTGTGCTGATCAATGATTATGGCACCTGAATCCCCCGGTTCTGCGAACAAAGCATTGTTCCTATGCCCGATATTCCCTAAACCAACCGAACCCGGTGGGATCTGTAAAGCAATATGCGTAGTGTGCTCAACGTGCCCAGGGGAAACCTGCATAGATCTGAGAACGGCAGCAACGTTGTTGACCACGCCTAACGTATGGCCAGTTTTCCAGCCCCATTTGTACACAGCTTTCTTAAGCTCCACAGCGACTTGATTGTTGATGAAAGTCCATCCATAATCATAATCTGCGTCCAATTGGTGCTCCTGGAACCGGGGGAATATATTTTCTTTCGGAACATATCCCGCAATTCGGATTGGACTAAAGAAGTCCTTCCCTTTCCAGCCAAGCCTAGACAAGAGTGCTTCTCGTGTGTACAGACTGAGCTGCCGACGATGGAGGAAGCCTATTAATGTCGATGACGTTATAGAAATTGTTCCCAACTGAGACCTTCACCATCAGTAGAGGAAAATTCAAATTCGTTGGGGAGGCATTGGTCGTCCACCTCGATCAAGCACCAATCCGTAAGGTAGGGTGTCTTGGAGATAGTCAAGTTACCCATTCTTCGAGGGGGAGCATTGGCCACTTTCCCAATACGATTATTAATCCACAAACATGGCGATGACGTCTTATCAAGCCAAGATTGCTCAATGAATTGACACTTGTTTACGATATCCGCGAAAGCTTGTTGTTCAGCAGACGGCGGAAGATCAGGTGCCAGTGGCTGAGTAAACGCTGCCGCTTCTAACTCATCGTGAAGCGCGCCAATCATTGGCACATGGGCGGCTAGAGCCTCGCGAGAGAAGAGATAAATTGGGCAATTGTCGTTTGGGTCGCGCGGCTTATTTGTTGTATCTGCGTATGGATCGTAGTCTCCGAATTTCGAAGGAACGTTGCCATGGCGAGTACCGAGGATGAACACCTTGAACGTCGTGTTATCGAGCTTTTGTAGGATAAAGAGCGACCCAGTTGAGAAGCCACCCTCCAGATTGCCAAGGCAAGTTCCTGTGACCATGGAGAAAGACGGTGTCATACGACTGATTGGCTGTTGGCAGCTGCCACTGGCCTGCTTGGGAAATCCATCATGCGATCCCACAGGCGGAAATAATTATCGGCTCCCGCAGGTGCGGTGAACAGTATCTCTGTTTGGGTAGGCGTAGGGTTCTGCCCTGTGAGCGCTAGCGACAAGGGGCCTGGTGCTGTTACCGTCATTATGCTCAGTGACATCCCCCGCACCTCCATTGTTCGTCGGAGCAGTGCGACGATCGGAACGTCTGGGAAGGTTGGTGAGTTCCGGATGAAAACTGAAGCCAGTGTGAACGGGAGCGGTATTGCCAACGACCAGTCTCAGCATGACCGCTAGCCAGAGTATTTGAGTCGCCGGTGCCAGTGCGCACAACAGGTGGAACACTGACAGAAGCTTTGCCCTGGCCTGAGGCGCTAATGATTTTTCGCTCCTGAGCTCGACCTCAACGTCGAAGATGCGCATTTCAAAGAGGAACTCTTTAACGCGTTCCGCGATGCGGCACGCATCTTCAGTGCGAAGTGACGGGTCGTTGACTCCGATCAAAACAAAAACAGGGCACACCGACTATCTCCGTAGGCAACACGGTTGGCTTCCAGACTGTTCCACCGCAAATTCTCGGAATCGAGATACTTCATGATCTTCTTGAGCAGTTGCGGCCATACATTGGCAATCCGGTGATTTCCAACAATGCCCACATATTTACTTTCTTTGGTCTCCGTCCAATTGGGACCGGTTCGCCCGAGCAGGCGCGGTTTGCCAGGGAAGCCAAGGTAGTAACCTTTCTGCTCCTCTTCTGACACATGGTGTTTGTCGTGGGAGATAAGCGTTAGGATTTTGCGCGAGAATCGTATTCACAACCGCTGAAGACAGGACGGACTTGGTTTGCTGTGGACTTCAAGTCTGGTTGAAGGGATGCGAGAGGAATTGATAGTAGGAGGCTTCCCCCCTCCGAGTCTAAGGAACTCGTGACGGTGAATGACCCACGGGCAGGGCCACCGGCAATGATAAATCGTTCCCCCGAACCTTGTCCTTGCACAGGTTCGTCATCAGTAATCGCAGTTTCTGGGGCCTGTGAAACTGGTAACGGGTTAAGTACCAATCAGTTTCGCCAGTGTCAGTGAAGTGAAGGAAGGACTCACTTTCAGTCGGCATTGATGAAGAATGTCCTCCTGCAGCTTCTTCAACGTTACCCCTAGGGCCTGCAAAAACTAGAGATGGGTGATGCAGTAATCAGTATTGCCAGTGTCAGTGAAGGAAGGCATAGGACGCACATTGCGCACTGAAAGGTGGCGTTGTATCTCCCAGTACATCTTCGTCTTGTACTATTGGGGTAGTCAGCAATCAGTATTGCCTGTGACAGAGATGGAGAACGCAGAACTCACATCCGCGTCGGTCATTGTTTGCTCTACTAGTAGTATTCCTTGGATGTGGCCCTGGCAAGCCTGGAGGTTGGGGGCGGTGGATGTCATAGTGGTAGTACTGGTAGTAGTTGCTGGTTACTAGTAAGTAGTAGAAGTGAAAACAAGAGACTACTACTAAATAAATAGTAGTACTACAGTGTCGGAAGGTCAAAACCCGCCTCTGGGTGCAGGCCGGAATTTTGCGTCAATGACTGAAATTTCAAAAATTTTGTAATAGAAGTAAGGAAGATATGTTGATTTCTGCAATAAAAAATTTTCCGGTACATGTTTCAAATTTTTTGAAGAAATTAAAGAAATTTTAGTCGAATTTTAGTCTCTATTGACCTTGGATTGACTGGAAATACAAACAGAATTGTTTCCGAGACTTTCTGGAAAGCCTGTAATTAGGGTTTAATGCTTGAGGCTTCCGGACAAAAGTGTCCGGGTGGACCGGGAAAAAGATGAATTCCCCGAATAGAATTTGTAAAACTTGCCAAACTATTCTACCAGGAAGTCCGTCTTGCAAAAAAGACATCGTTTCCGTATATTCCGAAGCCGTGAGGAACCTCTTAAAAGGGCTGTATTACTAAATTGGGTAGCATGTTTTCAAAATCCTGGTATGAGAAATTTTTCGGAATTAAATTCAAGCAAAAATAATCAATAAGAATGAAAGGTATAATGCATTAGAAGCTATTTACACAGTTTCAGGGTCATAGGGCCAGTTTTTGTGGCCGGAGAAAAAAAAGTTTTGAAAGGGGGGTTCCGAGAGGCGGGTTTTAGCCTTCCGACACTGTAGTAGTACGTCACTGCCAGCAGAGCCTGAGGGTTCAAGTTCGAGGCCAGTGAGTGCCAGTCTTTTATACACCTTCAACTCATCATTCACACGCCGGTGCGGCGCCACCGTGACTCCGAGTCGGACAGGCTCGGAGTCACTGCCAGTGCCAGTGGTGCCACCGTAACTGCCAGTGGCACTGGCACTCAGTGGCACCATGCACTCACTGGCACCTGAGGCTGAGGCTGCCACTGAAGGAGCCTTAACCTGAGGTGGCTGAGAAGTAACTTGAATTCAAATTCAATGATAATGTGGAGTACAAATCATGAGGCTACTACTACTACTAGTAACTTCAACTTGAAGTGAAGCAAACTTTGAACGCAACACGCCATCAAGAAAATGACAAACATCATACTAGTAGTAGTTGACCAGGAAGATAAAGATCAAGCAGCTTGTTGCATCCAAACCCTTCGAGTTGTCCTGTCACGGTACTTGTACACGGATACCTCCAAATCCGCCATTGCCAGTGGCTTCACTGTGTGATCGTCTGAGTTGACACATCTGTGAGCTGCTGCACGCCTGCGCCTAAAATCCGAAGTACCAAAGAATCAATGGGTAGTTCATCCTCAGCCTGCGAGTTGGCGCCTAGTAAGATGGACCGCAACTTCTGGCCCCAAAAACGCCCACTGATATGCGACTCATTGAAATTCCGCCGTAAGGCTTGTTTTGATCCGCTATCTCGCATAATGTGAGCAGTCGGGTTTTTACAGGTTCGGAAAAACATCCTTTTGCACTTTCAAAATGTCCTCAGCATTCTCAACAAATTTGGGTGTGCGAAGGCCAGCGGGGTCACTGATTTCAGAGCGTCATGGGCAACCTTGTTTAAAAACATTCGGAATCGTGTGTGTCGTGAAAATGTCAGGGACGAGTTCGTCTACCAAGATAATTCTCATCGCAGTGTCGAGGGTTAAAGCCTTCTCCCTATGCTCATTACGTCGATTCAATAAGCCCGCCGAGTCTCAAATCATCGGGAGACACGCTCGTGTCTTCACGGGCTTTGGGGATGGGTTCGTTCGTCCTGTGGACCCGCTTTCAGGTCGGCGGATGCCATTGGCACGGTGGCCTCCATTTTTCATCGGCATAAACGGTCGAAGTATTCTTGCAATCTCCTTCAACGCGACATTGACCTGCGGCACTTCGAGAGTCCCGCCTACAG